>OY723403.1:39860686-41119042 GCA_963210345.1 Inga oerstediana | reverse complement strand
TCTATTTGGGCAACTTTTGGGTTGTGTGGGGAGGTGTTTTATGTTTTGAATCATTTAACTTCAGCCCCACAATTACTTGGCTGAAAATTCACTTGGAAAGACAAGGTAATATGTATGGTCATAATTGGCTTATAGATATCCCCTTCCTTCTTTCTTCTTCGTTGAGTGTTGGCCGACTCTTTCATTAGCAAAAGGTGAAGTATTAATTGATTAACATTCACTCTCTTCCTCTTTAATTGTTGGGCTCAATTTTTGAACAAAAGAGAGAGTTAGTTTGACCATTCTCATCTTTCTTTCTTTAAGCTTTTTCTTTAACCAACTTCTTGGTCTAAAAGATGGAGAAGTGTATTAATTGAACTATCTCTCTCTCTCTCTTCCTCTCATCTTGGATGAAAAGTATATTAAAATGGAAAGAGGAAAGCTCTTGAAATATCCACTTTATCTTTCTTAATTTACCATATTTATGAGTAATTTTCCATGTGTTTTATCTGTATGAACTCTTACTTAATTACTTGGCCCAAATTAATTCCACATGGCATCATCTTTTGCCAAGTATTTCTTTTTCTCAAATATTTCCCTTGTTGACTGAAATTATCATGAGAAAAGGGAAATGAAGTTGTTTCTTGAATTATTATGTTTTCCTCCTTACTTTAGTTGCAATTGTTGACTAAGTTTTCATCTTTTGCTAACTTGGTCAAATTGTCTTCATATGTCATATTTAGTAGCCAATATGTATTTTCTCTTGCTTTTTCCTCTTGTTATATGTAAATCATGGCCCTTTGAAGGAGATGATGATCTTGTAAAATATCATCTTGCAATATAATATTTAATTGCCAATTTTGCATGTGAAAATTCACTTTTCTTCTTCTTTTTCCATATGGCATCTAAAGCTTCCACATGGCATGATTTATGGCCAAGTGAATATTTTCCTTTAATATAAGGAATTTTGGTGACTAAAATTTAGGATATTACATTCTTGAGCTCTCAAACTTTGCTCAATTCTCTCTCTCTCTCTAAACTCTTTAGCTAATACGAAAATGAGCCCAAGAGAAGGAGAAACATGCTTTTAAATTATCCTCCTTCATCGTTTTATTTTAATGCATTTTATTTCCTTTTGACACATACTTAATTTGAATAAATTATCATCTTTTCTTCATTCAAATCACTTGGCCGAAATTGTATTTGGAAAGGGAGTATTATGCTAATTTAATCCAACATTTATCCTCCTCCACCAAATCTCTACACAAGTTGCAATTTTTGACCTCATCTTTTTTTGCTTTAACCATTATACAAAAATGATGATAAATATCCAAAAAAAACCATTTTCCTTTCTTATTCCTATCTCTTTGGACAAAAATAAATGTATTTTTGGGAGAAATAAATGTATTTTCTGGAGAAAATAATTTCCTTTTGCCTAATGTGGCAAATTACCATTATACCCATACATTTTATGGTTTTCGCCTAAAACTGACAGCATTTTCACCCACTTTGAGAATTTATATATTTATTTGTAGACATCCAATTGAGGTGCTTCCAAAGATACTTAACCCCTATTGAATCTAGTTTTAAGGGAAAATATAGCCTTTAACCAACTAAAAGCTTAACATTCCCACAATTTAAATCTTTAGACACTGTCCAAGAAAGTAGCCAGTTTCACTGGGCAAACTTCAGAAATGCATAACTCTTAGTGTACCGGTCCAAATAATTCATATAACCTATCAAATTAAAGCTTGGAATGTCTACTTTCATTCTAAAAAATTTCATAATTTTTAAACATCATTTGATTATCCAAAACCATATGACAAACTCACTGCCTCACAGGAAATTTTCACTGGCAACATAACCAAATTCTCCAAAATTCACCCTTTATTCTATTTGTTGAATAAATATACATTGGATCTTTGGTGTATGAATTTTTTTGGATATTACAGTATTGATTTGTAGTATTGCTTTGCTTGATCTGTGAATCACGTATGAATACATGAAGCTTTGTTTCTGTTTATGCTGTGGCCATAGATATGTTGCATAAAACATTGAGCATGTAGAAATGTCATTATGTGAACATGAGCCTATATATGGCAAGCATATCATATACTAGCATTTATCTTGCATGCATTGTTAGTATTGTTTTCTACTGGGATTCTCTCAAATCTCACCCTCCCCAACCAACCATTTAGACAAGTGAAAGCGGGAGGTGTGCTGAGAACAAAGAAGAGAATTACATGAGGGAAATATAGAAGATTCCAGTTGAATCTAGGAGAAGTAGTTGGTTATCTGTAGGCTTTTATTATGTTTTAAGTCTGTAAGCATTATGTATAATATCTATAGGGAATTCATGTAATATAATTATGTACATATTATCAGTATATTTATGCTATTCCTGTGTGCCCACTAAACTGCACATTGCTACTCTAGTTAATATTGGAATAAATTGCCATAAATATTGGGCCAAATATAAGAGACATGTCATAATGGCCTATGTAGTCCCATTGGACACTCATTTATCATGGCTCTAATAAGATGATTATATATCTAGGGTCATGAGGTAACAAAGAAGAAGCATCCTCAATCGTTGGAGAAAAGGTACAAGAGGAGGACTCAAGACAAGAGGTAGTGAACTTACCTTATTTGCATGTATTTGATAATTATGCTTGTATAGTGATGTATGTGATTGCTTTACTTGATTGTGTAGAGCATATTTGAATAATGAAGCTCTATTTCTGTTTATGCTATGGCCATGAGTATAGTATGTGAAGCATTGAGCATGCATAAATGTCATTATGGGGTATGCATCTTGTTAAAGTTAACATGTCATGCACATAGTATATATATAGCTTGTTTACTACTAAGATTCCCTTGAATCTCACCCTCCCCAACTAAACCATTTAGACAAGCGAAAATAGGTGTGTTGAGTATAAAGAAGAGTACTGCATGAGAGGAATGCTGTGGTGGAATAAAGATAAAAAGATGTCTGAGTTTCATTAAACGGGTTTAAACACCTTAGTAGCCTTGTGCAGCTATATTATTTGTAATTATTATGTATAATCTCTATGGGGAATTTTTGTAATCGAGTATTCATTATCAACTTATTTATGTTATTCCTATGTGCCCACCGAACTGTGCATTGCTACTCTGGTTAATACCGGAATAAGTAAGGGTGTTGACAAAAGACCTTAGTTAAATTTTGTTAGTTTTATTACAAAAGCATCACTCTTATCTATTTAAGGTTTCAGTTTTTAGCCACCAGACATTTAACTATAGAATAAATTACGTATTTCAAAATAAAAGATATTATTTTAAATACTTACTATTTATAAATGATTTTTTTATTATACAATTTATTAATGTGTGTGTGTAATGACCCATTTTAAGATTAAGGGCTAGTGACTCTGATGTTGATTGTAATTAGTGTAATTAAACACTTTTGGAGAAATGTGATGCAAATTTGATATATATGTTCATAGTGATGATTTAATAATCATAGCGAAACCAGGGGCAAGATGGTAAAATTGGAGATTTATCGACCAATTGGTCAGTTATCAAAGAGGAAACTCATTGATGATTAGAGATCAAGGGTTGAGATCTATTAGCTATAGGTCGGAATCCTATGGTTTAAGTTTATGTGAGCTCATGGAGGAAGTGAACAAGATGTTGCCAAGTGGCATTGCATGAGCCATAGGATTGTGCTAAAAGACAAACAATCACTTTTTCTCTCCTTCTCTCTCCTATTCGGTAGGGGAGTATGGGCTAGAGGGAAAAATGCTTCATCATCATCTTCTTCCTCATCTCTCATATTCTCTCTCCTTCTTCTCCATTTTTGATGATCAAGTAAGGAAAGAGAAAGGGAAAGCTTGGATTTTGGGTGAGTAATAGTTCCCATATGCTCTAATCCTCTTCATTAAACTTGTTTATAGTATTAAGAGCTCCATTTTGTTGGAGCAATTTGGAAGTTTGAGAATCAAGATTCTGATTTGGCAAGTTGAAGAGGTAAGGATTTGATGCTTTTTGATATATTTATTTTGATTGTTGGATAGGTTTGAGAAATTCTGGAAATTGCCCTAGTTTTATGTACATTTTGAATGTATGAATTTCATAGTGGATAATGTTGGAATTAGCTCATTGTGAAGCTATTTGAATGTTGGTTATAGTTTTGAAGTTGGGAAGTGTATTGATTGGAATTGGTTATTGTGTGTGAATTAGAGACCTAAGAGTTAGATTGTGGTTAAAATGATTTTTGGATGTTTTGAAAGTTACCAATATGTTCCTTAGGCAATGTTGTGTGGGTATGAGCTTTGTGTGAAGTTTGGGAACCATTGGAAGCAATTTTAACCAATCTGGGAATTTCTGTCAGTTGTTGTGATCTGGGCAATCTGATAGCATCACTCGAGTGAGAGAGGATCACACTCGAGTACTACCGTGTGTTTTCCCTTTCTCCTTTGTGTTTTGCCTAGGTTTTATGAAGGAAGCTCTATTACACTTCTTACACAGCGAGTGAAGTTGGTGATCACTCGAGTGAGCATGGGGTCACTCGAGTGATGGTGTGAGTTCATGGTTAGGGTTGCTTTCGGGTCCTCACTCGCTGGTCAATGTTCGAGAGTGTTTTCTGACACTCGCAAGTGCGGACTCCTCACCCGAGTACCAAGGGTGATGCTCGAGTGAGCTTTTCCCTCTGATGTTGCATGTGTTTTAAGGTTGTCACTTTTGTGTTGCACTTTCGAGGACTCGAGTGGATTTGGGGTCATCACCTGAGTACAAATCCTTATGCTCGAGTGTTGTGAACACTTTCTGGCGGAGGTAGTTGATCACTGTCAAACACTCATGAGTGAGAGCCATTCTCACTCGAGTGCGAGTCTCTCATAACTCGAGTGAGGTCATCTTCACTTGAGTGAGCCAACTAAAAATCAATGTTGTGCTTCCAAAAAGGGGTCTTTAGGGTAGTTTCTTCCAACCCTTTTAGCATGTGTTTAGGCCTCTAATAACCACCTAAAGAGTCCTAAATGATAACCAACTTAGAGTGTTATGGAAATAAGTATTGGAAAAGAGATTGATCGATTGTCCCTAATTTGGTTATAGGATTTGACATCTGTCAGGCTCGTGATCCCACTGTGCCAAAGAACGTCAGGAAAGATACAAGTAGTGACTCCTCTCTTATACTTTTTGTAAATGTATTATATGTATGCCTATCATGCATTGTGTTGTTGCTGTTGGTGCTTTGTGATGCATTGAGACGCTTTGCGGAGCTTTGTGCTTTGTGATGCTGCTGTATAGTGATTACCACAAGAGCGGGCATAGTGTTTATAGCGAAATTTGGCATTGAGATTACAGCAAAAGCTTGCATAATGTTTACCGCAAAAGCGGGCATTGAGCATTGTGATACAGCCGTGAGTGCTGTCAGTTGTGGCGCGAGCCATGACTCATAGCGTTGTTGCTGAACATGATGAACTTACATGCTTTGTGTTTATATATTGTATAAGCGATTTGTTACTACTGGGATTCTTTAGAGTCTCACTCTTTCCAATGACTAACATTTCAGACACGGCAAGTGGCTCAAAAGAAAAACGGACAACCAGGAGTGGTTAGGATCTCTTAGAGATATTGGTTAGGGGTTGGTTATCTGTATTTGGTTTAAGATTACAGTTTGTAAACGAGATGTGAATATGATTTTGGATATGTAATCCCCATTTTGGGAAACTCTAAACCCATTGTATATATATGTACAAGTAACCTGGGGTTGCTGGGATTTTTGTTACATACTCTGATATTATCAATGTGATTTATTTTTCTTGAGTAATTATATTCGAATATGAATGTGAGACCAGATTAATTATGTTTTTAAACTATTTCTCGGGATACCCCATCTCTTAGATGAGGGATTATAAATGTTGATTTTTGTCTTAGTGGTCTCTATTTCACTTAAATTTAATAAACAGTATGTAATTACGGTGAGGGGGTTACATTTTTGGTATCAGAGTTGTAGTTCTTGGCAAGGGTAAAGTTTGCTAGGATAGCTCCCATAGTTTGGCCTTAGTGATAATAGATCATTTGTGAATGACTGTTGTATACACATATGTGTTCTGATTATATGGATATATGTGCTTTGTGGAATTATGTGTATACCATAATTGTCTGCTTAATGGGGTGAGTTGTTTGTAGAATGAAAAGAGCAACAAAAGGTCGCTCTAGAGTACAACAAGTAGATCCCGAGGTAGAGATGGTTAATGACAATCCACCAAACCCGCTACAAGAAATGATGGGGTTAATTCAGGATCAACGGGATATGATTGCTGAGCTTAGAGAAGAGCTCAGAGGTGAGAAAGCAAAGAACAATGAGGGCCGGGGTCAGTCCACTAAAGAAGGGACTCGAGAGGAAACTCTAGAAGAGACTAGACTAGAAGAGATCGCTGAAGGGTCGACACGACCACATAAATCAACTCCTCATACTAAAATGAATCATAGGCCGCATGGGAAGTCAGTTAATGAGGAAAGAGATCTTCAGTTTTGGGTCTATAGATTCTGTAAGCACCTACCTCCGGCATTTAAAGGGAAATTTGATCCTCAGGCGGTGGAAGATTGGCTAAACCGCCTTGAGAAAATTTTTGAGGTCCTTGAGTGTTCCTTAGAGGTGAAAGCTCGACTAGCGGTGTATAAGCTCGACGGAGATGCAGACCGCTGGTGGAAGAATATTGCTTTATCATTGCGGAGCAAGAATATACCATTGACCTAGGAAGTGTTCCAGCAACAATTCAACGAAAAATATTTTCCCAAGTCGGTGAGGCTTGAGAAGGAGACAGAGTTCTTAAACATCAAGCAAGGGGACACGGAATCTTTTGACGACTTTCTGTCCCATTTTATCCGCTTGTCTTGGTATTCTTCCTATCTACGAAAGATGGATGATGAGGAGTTGAGCTCGGATATGTTAGTATGGGGTTTGAGGCATGATATGAGGAAGAGACTAGCCACCCATTAGTTTTTTTAGTTCAACAAAGCGGTTGAGGAATGTCGAATCACAGAGAGCAATCTGAGAAAGCTAAATTTTATTTCCTACTATAGCTTAAGATTAAATATATTTTATTATTAATTCACAATTTATTTTAATAGAAAATCATTTATGAGACATTTTCAAATTTAGAAAGTACTTTTTCTTAATTAAAATTGAAATTTCCAAGGTACCAATGCTGGATGTCGGGAGATGAAAAGTTGAAAACCTCTCACTAGGTCTAATCCTCATGTTTTTCAATCAAAATAGAAAATATACTTTTTTTGTATGAAAACTATATATCATTAAATCATAACATGAAGTACAACACTATATATACCGAAAACAATGAAAACCTAGCACGGCATTAGAGATCCCTCATCAAGCACCCCCTCAAATCAATAGGGAGGTGGTGGTTGATCAAGGAAGCAATAATTTCTAACCAGTCCATGAGCAAGCTTCGCTTGTTTATCAACTATGCTTATCTTATTTCTAGGAATATGACAAACAATAGCATCCCAATGTCTATGAATTAAATCTCGAGCTTAATCAATTATATGCTTATAAAGGTGGTTCATTGGGTATCCCCTAAGTATCAAGTTGATCACTACCGTGCAGTTTGAAGCCACTCTTATTCTCTTATATCCATGGGCCCAACATAAATGAAGGCCATGTATAATCCTTAGAAGTTCAACTATAGCCGATGGGACTGAAGTAAGTTTGCCAATGAAGCCTTTTAACCATTCCTCTTGTGCTCCTATGATGGCTTCTCCACATCTACTTCTTCCAAAGTTTAGAGCTGAGGCATCTGTTTCTAGTCTTATAGTACCTGTTATGTCAGTATTATCCTCTTGTCCTACTTAATTAGAATGTAAGGAATTACACTTTCATATGAGGTCTTGTCCTAGCAAGCTCTGAATAAACTCGAATATGCATCTTTATACTTCGCTTGTTATTCTTCACTAAAGAGTTGATTACAACAGGCAACCCATATATCCCAGCATATATATCCAAATAGGATAGCCCATCTGACTTTCTTGGTATTCTCCTTGCCTGCTTCCTGCTTCAAGTTCCATGTGATCCAATCCTTCCCACTAAGGCTTATGAAGGTACCCCAGTGTTATGGATAGAGCATTGATCTCCATCTTTCCTTTGTGTTGCCACAGTCTCTGAATAGGTGCATGGCATCCTCTTCTTGTATACAACTGAATAGGCATGTTGCATCTTTATTGAGTCTTCTTTTCTCTTAAAGTTGAGCCATATGTACTTTGTTGTGAGAAGCAAACCACATGAAAGATTTCATTTTTTCAAGAATCTTCCATTTCCATAGGTTTCTCCAAAAATTTGTCCTCCTACTGATGATTACCTGCAACAAGAAAATTATAGGCAAAACTAATTGAAAAACATCCGTCAGTTGAGGATAACCAAATAAATTTATCTTCTCCTCTCTCTCACTGGGTGGGTGAACTCTCATAATGCTAGCAACAATATATAATTGAAACCAAATTTCAAGCTTTGCCTTATCCCATTCCCCTGACTGGTCCACATACTTGGCAACTGTTTCTTCCTTATCCACAAATTATCCGTATCCCTACATGAGGTTGAAGTGGTCTATTTATCGTGATTTCATTTTTTGATTTGAGAGAAGATTTTGTTTGTTTACCCTTCTGACATGCATCACAAATTAAATCATTTTGGAAATTCACTTTGGGTAAACCAATTACTAAATCCTTTTTGACTACGTTGCCTAGTTGATGCATATTGACATGCTCTAGTCTTTATGCCATAACCAACTTTCACTGGCATTACTTAGAAAGCAATTCTCAGAAACATTATTACTTATATCAAGAGTATAATAGTTACCTTCCCTTTTTGCTCTGAGTTTTGCTTTAAGATTTTTCTTTTCTAACTGTAAGTCTTTCTTGCTTACAATTAGACATTCCTCTAAGTCAAATATCACCTAATTGTCTTTATCTGTACTTTGACTCACGCTCAGCAGATTATGGCACAAGCCTTCAACGTAATATATGTCTTTGACTTGTATGCCTTTATTATTTTTAATTTCACCAATTCCTGCTATCTTTTTCAGATTGATTTCCTCCAACTTTTACCTTTCCACCTTCCATAGGTTGTAATGTAGTAAAACTTTTGAAATCTCCAGTCATATCTCTGGAGCATCCACTATCTATATACCATTTGTTGCCTTTGGATGCTTTAAGACATATCTGCAATCAAATACAATTAAGTCTTAGGTACCCATATCATTTTAAGTCCTTTTAGGTTAGTAAAGATTATTTTCTGAACATAATAGCTATTAGGTACCCATTTGTAGGTTCTTATTTTTCCTTTCTTTTTATGGATGCATGACGAAGTATAGTGACTCTTTCTATTACAGTAGTTGCAATATGCCAAAGGATTCGATGTATGTACAAAATGTTGAAAATAACTCATGTATGTCTTACCTCTTGTTTTCTTTCTTCCTTTCTTTCTGTCTGATTTTGGATCATATCCAATACCAGATCGTTCATTTACTTACAAATTGTTGAGCTTTTAAAATAACATTTAATATCTCACTTCCTTTAGTAAATTTTTTAAGAATCTTAGTAAGATCGGTATTTTTCTTTTTCAACGATGGACAATTTTCACAAACTTTTTCTGAATTTTCTTTAAGCTCTTCATCAAGAACTTTGTTCTTCTTTTTAAAAACAACTAGTTCTTTAACTACTTTGATGAATTTAGAATGTAAATCATTGTATTCATAAAGTAATTCATCATATGTTGGATCAGAATCAGTTACCTCATATTCTTATGTCTCTTCTTGAGCGACCAGACAGATATTTGCTACGTCTTCTTCATCTCTATCTTTGTTAGAGGAGCTATCTCCCCATATAGCAGTTATAAAAACTTTCCTTTTATTGAAGAATTTTTCTTTTCTCTTTTCTTTGTTCTTCTGAATCATTTCTGGACATTCTGCCTTGATATGTCTTGGCCTTCCATATTCATAGTAAATAATATGTTCTTTAGTTTCCCTTATTCTACTGGTTCTTCCTTTCTAAAAATTTTTAAATCCTTGGCCTTTTTTGTAAAACTTCTTGAATCGTTTTAATATCATGCCTATTTCGTCATCGGCGAAATCTTCATCATCTTCTTGAATTTCCTCCTTCACTTTTAGTACAAGGCCTTTCTTTTTTTTGTCACTGATCTCTTTAAGTTCTCGTTTGAACTTTAATTTGCTTTCATATTTAGAAAGACTTCCAACTAAAGAAGCAATAGATAGCATTGATTCACCTTTTGCTTCCTCGATTGCCGTAACCTTGGCTTCCCACTCTTTAGAGAGTATATTTAGTATCTTCCTTACTTAGCTATTCTGATAATAAAATTTCCCAAGTGCTACAAGTTGATTAATAAGATGAGTATATCTGAGTTCAAATTCAACTATTGACTCACTTGATTTCATTCAAAGTAGATCAAATTCAATAACCAAAGTGTTGATCCAGTTTTTAATTATTCTTGAAGTTCCTTCTCGAGCTATCTCCAAAGCTTGCCTTATTTCGTTGGCCATTGGGAGTGTGCAAATCCTAAAGTACTTGTTTTGACTTAGGGCACTTTGGATCATCAGGATTGCTTTACTATTGAAAGTGATGAGTTTTCTGTCGTTTTCATCATATTCTGCGAGTGTTTTGGGAACTTTTTATAAATCTTCAATATTTATAGCACTAGTGGAAAAATCCCTTTTTAGACTGCCACATTTAGACCGGTTTTGGCGGATAAGGTCTTAAAAATTTGCGCGGTGGCAGTTCTGTAACTATATTTAACTTCTAAGATCGATTTTAAAAAAAACCGATCTTAAAAAATTTATTTAGACTGGTTATAAATAGAACCAGTCATAAAATATTAAAATTTTTAAGATTTAAAATGTTTTAACATTTAAGACCGATTTTAATATAAAAACCGGTCTTAAATGTTAAAACATTTTAAATCTTAAAAATTTTAACATTTTATGACCGGTTTTTATATCAACCGGTCTTAAATATGTTAAATTTAAGATCGGTTTTTATAAAAACCGATCTTAAATTTGAAATTTCACTCTTTTAAGACCGATTTTTATTGAAAACTGGTGTAAAAGGTAAGCTTTTTCGCCCGTATTTTTACTCCCACGCCCAGATCGCTCGCTCTATGAACCCTTTCTTCTCTTTTCACTATTTCTCTGTGAGCTCTGTCCGTGCTTGTTCTAAACTCGTCCATGACGGCCCGTCCCTCATTTGCTCAACTCTCCCCCGTTATTACCACTACTGTTGCTGTGTTTGTCGTTATTGATCTTAGGTTATCGTCAGTCTTCTCCGCCACCACCTATATTCTCCACAGTGATCATTCTCCTCTGCCTTGACTTCCCTTTATCAGTGCTACGAATTTAAGGACTTCATTTTAACCTCAGTCAACGCCACTGAGACTTTAGGTTGAAGCTTACTCCTTAGTCATCAATCAGATTAGTGTTCGATATGTTATTTAGTTGTACATTGTTCAATAATTAATAATGTTCTATGAAAAATTGGTTCTTTTTGTTGTTTTAAGCACTTAAACGTTATCTGGAAAAAAAATTAAATCTGTACATTCTTGTTAGATATATGCTCTGACTTTTAATTATATCCCTGTGATATTTGGCTTGGAGTAATACCACTCTGTTTTAATTTAGTGTGATTATATTGTTTGATTATTGTCAGTGTTATTGGTTTGTTAAAACAATACTGGTTTCAAATGGTGCATGTTAATTTCGTTGAAATCTCTAAAACTCTATTGTTGTTGTTTTTTTGTCTATCCTTTTGTTGTTGGATATAGGGTGCTAGAAGTGTTGAGATATGTATGGATCATAGTTGGATAAACGTTAAACGAACGAGTGTTGAATATGATAATGGGGTAAGGGGTTTTTTAGACTTCGCTAGAAGAAATGCCGATGATGGTAGTGGGAAGTTTTATTGCCCTTGTGTAGTATGTTTGAATGAGAAGAAACTAAGTACTACAGATATATATGCACATTTAATTTGTGAAGGATTTTGTAAGAGTTATATAGTGTGGGTATGGCATGGTGAAGAATTAGAAATGGCAAGTTCATCTCAACAGGGGGAGTAAACTTTGATGATAATGACACGGACACGGATGATTGGATAGAGGATATTATTCGTGATGTAGGAAAAGAGACTTTTGAGCAATCATATGCATATGGTAATATATGCAGTGATGCTAAGTCTTCGTTGTTCCCGGGGTGTAAAAAATACCAATTGTTGAAAAAGTATTGAAATTGGTAAGCTTGAAAGCACGGCATGGATGGAGCGACAAGAGTTTTTCAGAAACACTTAAGGCTTTTAAGGACATACTTCTAGATGATAATGTGTTGCCTTCTCAATACTATGATGCTAAGAAAATATTGTGTCCATAGGGATGAAGTATAAAAAGATCCATGCATGCCTTAATGATTGTATATTGTATAGAAAAGAGCATGAAGAGGAACAACAGTGTCCGATATGTGAAACCCCGAGGTAAAAATCAAGTAACACTCCTGCAAAAGTATTGTGGTACCTTCCAATCATACCAAGGTTCAAGCGCTTGTTTGCTAATGAAAACGATGCAAGAAATTCGAGATGGCATGTGGATGAGAGGATATCCGATGGAAAGCTTTAACATCCAGCTGATTCTTCTTAATGGAAAAAAATTGATCAATTATTTCCTGCCTTCGGTGAAGAGACTAAAAACCTTAGGCTTAGGCTTAGCACGGATGGCATGAATCCTTTTGGTAGCCTGAGCAGTATACATAGTTCATGGCCTATTCTGTTGGTAATTTACAACTTATCTCCTCTGTTATGCATGAAATAAAAGTACATCATGTTGTTTATGTTGATTTTGGGACCAAAACAACCCAGAAATGACATAGATGTTTACCTAGAACCCTTGATCGAAGACTTGAAAGAGTTGTGGGATGAAGATGTTGATGTTTTTAACGCAAACAAGAAGGAGGTTTTTAAAATACGAGCCATGATCTTTTGTACTATAAATGACTTCCCTGCATATGGAAACTTGTCAGGATATAGTGTTAAAGACCATAAAGCATGTCCGATTTGTGAAGAAGGAACATGCTACCATCAACTTCAACATAGAAGAAAGACAGTTGATCTTGGCCATAGGAGATTTCTTAGATGAGGCCACCTGTATCACATATTAAAGAAAGCTTTTTTTGGTGGACAAGAGTTTGAATATGCTCCGAAGGCATTAACTGGGGAGCAAGTTTATGAAAAGATGAAAAATATGAATGTTATCTTTGGTAAGACTACAAAGAATAGTAATAAGAAAAGTAAATGGAAAAAGAGGATTGTCTTCTTCAATCTTCCATATTGGCCAAAGTTTGATGTGAGATACTGTATTAATTTCATGCATGTGGAGAAAAACGTGTGTGATAGTATTGTTGGGACACTGCTTAACATACAAGGTAGTTCTAAGGATGTCGTGAAGGCAAGATTAGATTTGCAAGAAATGGGGATACGAGAAGACTTGCATCCAAAGCCATATGGTAAGAGAACTTTTTGTCCTCCAGCTGCTCATACTTTGTCTAAGGTTGAGAAAAAAAGCTTTTTGTGAGTGTTTACATGGCATGAAAGTTCCTTCAGGGTATTCTTCAAATTTAAGGAAGCTTGTGTCGATGAAAGACTTGAAGTTAGTAGGGCTAAATTTTCATGATTGTTATGTCTTAATGCAACAACTGCTTCCAGTAGCTATTCGAGGCATTGCCGGATATGATCTTCAACATATTTTGACTAGACTTTGTTTCTTCTTCAATGCTATTTGTAGTAAAGTCATTAAGATAGAAAAATTGGATGAACTGGAAAATGAAGGATATCTAATCTTGTGCCATCTTGAGAAGCTTTTTCTTCCTTCTTTTTTGACATCATGGTATATCTAATTGTTTATCTAGTCAGGGAGATCAAGTTATGTGGCCCTATCTATTTACGATGGATGTTCCCAATTGAAAGAACTATGAAAATCCTAAAAGGGTATGTAAAGAACCCTAACCGGCCTGAAGCATCTATTGTTTAGAAATATGTTTTTGAAGAAGCCATAGAGTTTTGTCAAGATTACTTGTCAAATATAGGACACATTGGACTTCCTGAACATCATGACGAAGAAGGCGATAGACCCAGGGCTTCAGTAAAGAGTATGGATCCTGATGAATTGCAACAAGTCCACTTGTATAACTTGAATAATGTTGATGAAGTTCAAGATTACATTAATGCTCATAAAGAAATTGTACGGAAAGGAAATAGTCGAATGACTGAATAAAGGTTAATTAGGGAGTATAACAAAACTTTTGCACATTGGTTCAAACAAAAGGTTGATGGCGAAGAATGTGTTTTTGATACAATTAAATGGTTAGCATGTGGTCATAAGGTTGATGTCATAAGTTGGACTTCATTTGTGATCAATAGTTATACGTTTTACATGAAGTCCCTTGATGACAGGAGCACCGTCCAAAACAGTAGGGTTATGTTAGTAGCTGAATCTATGCACTTCTCTAGTTCAAAAGATAAGAATCCAATATTGGCAGCAATACCTTATTATGGGGTTATTGAAGAGATTTGGGTGGTTGATTATGTTAAAGTTAAACATCCTATTTTCAAATGCAAGTAGGTTAATGTCAACAATGGTGTGATAATTGATCATTTGGGATTTATATTGGTTGATTTGAAGAGTAGAAGTTTTAGAGGTGAACCTTTTATTATGGCATATCAAGCGAAATAAGTGTTTTATGTTACTGATCAGGCAAATAAAATGTGGTCTGTAGCTCTCCAAAGAAAAAGGGTCGTTGATATTAATTAGGAAAGTCATTCAATGAATGATCTTCTTGAGATTCCTTCTTTTTCTAGGGGTTTACCAAAATTGAATGAAGAAGATGAAGCAGACAATGAACACAGCACAACAAACGATCATCATGAAGGGATATGGGAGGATATCCCTTTATAAAACTACATTGAAGGTTAGTTAGCTAAAATAATTATCATGAACTATATTTGAATTATGTATATTGTTATTGGTATATATATAAAACTACTTTTTTTGTTGTCGTCACCAAAAAATAAAGGATATGAGGTGTACGTCTTAGTGAAGATTCTCCAAAGCCAAGCCAGCTAGTATTCATCAGCCTGAGAAGAATGTGTATAAAGTATTTTGGCCATAATGAATAACAGCATTGTCATTAATGTAATTTAATCTTTGATGTATGTATGTAAGTGAAAAGATAAGGAACTTGGTCAAAATAATATTGTCATGGTTGTATGATTTCCTTGTATTATAATTCTGTCTACGATTGTGAGTTTATATTCATGGTTGTTTTCCTTGCTTTTGTTTTGGCCAGCACTATTTAAGCACAAGAGAGTTGAGTTTTAATATATTCCAATGAGTTTTGAGTCTCTCACATGCCATTAAGATGTTAGTTATAATATGTATGAGAAGATTTATTTGAATATCGTTGAACTGGCTGCTGCTTGCTGAGTGAAATGTTTTAATAGGGGAAATGGCTTGCTGAGTAAATGTTTTAAATGAAAATTTAAAAAAACTACTTTTAAGACTATTTCTCTCCAAAACTGGTCTAAAAAGTACATTTAAGACCGGTTTTAGAGAGAACCGGTCTTAAAAATATTACTTTAAGACCGGTTTACTAAAAAATTGGTCTTAAAAGTATTACTTTAAGACCAATTTTATAGAAAATCGGTCTTAAAATTTCAACTTTTTAGACCGATTTTTCAGAAAACCGGTCTAAAATTTGAACCTTTTAGATCGGTTCCTCTGATAACCGGTCTAAAAATATTTATTTTTAGACCAGTTTTAAAATAACCGGTCTTAAAATGTTTTTTTAAGACCTGCTCAATAACCGGTCTAAAAAGTAGCAGACTTTTAAGACCGGCTGTATCAAGACCTGATCAAGAACCGGTCTAAAATGTCTTTTTTAACCGTTCTTAAAAGTGATTTTTCCACTAGTGTAGGTATGTGGTTCCCATCTTTAATCACCTCCCATAATATGTATTTAGTAGCCATTACAAATACTCTAAACTTTGCTTTCTAGAAAGAGAAGTGTTCGCCATTGAAACCTGGTGGTTTGGTGATAGAAGCTTCGCCGGGAAGTATTCCTTCACCCACGCTTGTCATTGGATCCTTCTTAGGTTGTTATACTTGAACATGAAGACCTACGCTCTGATATCAAATGTTAGTACAAGTGTTTCATCTAAGAGCGGGTGAATTGGGTAATCAAAGAATATTTGAATCGTATATAAAAATTGACAGAATTTAAAGCGGTTAAAAGCTAGGAAAGATATCACCAAAGTGTATGTAATATCCCAATTTTTGGTTAAGGGCTAATCATGATTATTGTGGATAATTATGAATTTAATTGGCATTATTATGTGTTTTATGGCAATATAATTTAATATGTCATAATTAGTGGAAAAATCGGAAGAATGGAATTTTTGGCCATGAGTTGGTAAGTAAGGGAGAAATTAATTACTAACTAAGAGAAAATGAGAAGTGTGATTAAATGGCTAATGGAAGGATTAAAGTGGCTAATTGGTGACTTAATTTGAGGAGAGCCAATGAAAAGGTGACATGTGGCAAAAGTTGGTGTGAAGGAAGAGAGAGTGTGTAGAAATTCAAATAAAGCATTTTAAATTATTTTCTCTCTCTTCTCCCTCCTTGATTTCGGCTGAATGGGCATGGGGGTGTGTGTGTGATCATTTCTTCATCCTCTCCAACACACTCCATCTCTCCTTCTTTCTCTCTCTTGTGCGCCATTGGAGACCAAAGAAGGGAAGAAGAAAAGCTTGTGTTTGGGTAGGTAAATGACCTCCATTGCTCAAATTCTTTTCTCTAATGTTGATCCTTGGAGTGAGAGCTTCATTTTGATGTGTATAATTTGGCCATTAGTGTTAGTTTGAGCTCCAACGAAATTTTGGAGATTAGAGAATCAAAGAACCTCTTTGGCAAAGTGAAAGAGGTAAGTAAGATTAATCTATCTATCTAAGTTTTATGCCAAATGGTCTAGTTTGGAATTTCTGAAAATTGTGACCTTTAATCCAAAAATGAGAGTCATTAGGCTTTTGGCATGTTTTTTGTATAGTAAGGGTATGTTGGTATGAGTTTTGGATAGATAGATTGATTTGGGATTGTAATGGAATGTTTATATGATTTTGAAAATTTGGATGATTATGTTGCCCAAAACCAAAGCATGATAATGGAGTAGGATTTGGATAATTCTGATAATTCTATTGAATTCCTTGGGTGTTTTTGTGTGTGAGTAACTTTGGTAGAAGTTTTGAGTCCATTGGGATCATTTGGGCAAGTGTTAGGATAAGTGGTCAGTTTTGCTGCGTTTTATGGTTTCTGATAGAATCACTTGAGTGATTGGGATTCACTCGAGTGGAGGATGAATAACACTCGAGTGGTGATGAGTTCCACTCGAGTGGGGGAGTGCAAACTTCGTTTTTTGCTCTTTGTGTTCTTGTTGCACTTCCGTGGTCAAAGGCAAGTGTTGCCTCACTTGCGAGTGTGGTAGGATATCACTTGAGTGAGCCTCCTCTCACTCGAGTGCTGGTGTTTTTGATACCCAAAACTTGCCTCTCGGGTTGTCACTCATGGTTATGGTGCAAGAGTGTGTCTTTTCACTCACAGGTATGTGGTATTCACTCGAGTGCAATAGGTTGTGCTCGAGTGATCCTGAACCTTGAGAACTTTTGTGCTCTCGGGTCTTCACTTTTTGGATTTCACTCTCTAGTGCTCGAGTGAGGCATTTGGCCATTACTCGGGTGAGGTCCACTGTGCTCGAGTGTTGTAGTCTCTGAAAAGTTCTTGTGCTCTCGGGTGTTTACTTTCTACCCTTCACTCATTAGTACCCGAGTGCAAACGGTACCATCACTCTAGTGAGATCTCCTTCACTCGAGTATCTGTACAATATCACTCAAGTAAGGCTATCTTCATCGAGTGTCTCAGTGAAAAATGTCAGGTTTGAGTTTTTAAAAGGGGATTTTTGGGGTAGTTCTTCCAACCCTTTTAGAGCTACGGTTAGAGGTGTTCATGGGTATTAAAAGAGTAATAATGATAACCAAATTAAGTGTTAAGAAGATATTGAGGATTGGAATAGAGAATTGACTCTTTATCCCTAATTATGAATATAGGATTTGATATTTGCCCTACTTGGGAGAGACCGGTACTAGGACACGCACGGAAGGATCAAGGTAGTGACTCTTCTCTTATGTTGTGTATGATGTTTTGGTATGCATAACTTGTCATTGGGTTTTGTGAACTGTGTGTACCATGGTCAATTACAACGCGAGCAATGCAGCGTGAGCCGTTTAAGGATTGACACTGGTCATCTCTAGCTCGGCTGTTGTAGTACTATTGTAATCGACATGGATCTTTGTGAAATCTGACCTGTGGGGCGGTGTGTTGTGAATCCAGCCGTGGGCTGTGTGTTGTAAGTCTTGCTAGTGTGGCTTGCATTATGAAATGCTTTATATGAATCCCAGCTGTGGTGAAATATATTGTATGGATTGTTGTGATGGAATACAGCGTGAACAAACGTAAGGGTGACATGAATCATACCTGCCCTTGCCGCTGTAACTGCCTTTGAAGTTGCCATGTATGTGTGATGATTTGCTTTCATGCCTTATTGTTGTGCATACTATGAGTGATTTGTTACTACGAGGATTCTTTAGTATCTTACTCTCCCAAAACAAATTTTAGACTGGGCTGAAGGATCAAAAGGAAAAAAGGCGACGAAGAGTAGATAAGGCTCCGGTTTAGGATTTTTTTTTTTTTGGTTATTTGTTATCATGTATATTATTTGGATGTTTGTAGAAAATGATTGTATATATATTGGGATTTGTAGTATATTTTTGTGTAATCCCCAAGTAAAGGAAAAGTTTATAGGCTTATGCCTCTGTAAAACCCTTATTTAATTAATGGAACCCGAGTGTGTCAGGAAATTATGTTGTACTCTGATATGTATGAATGAAATCAACCTGTATAGGCCATTTATGTATTGAAATGTGAATATGAGACCGTTGAGAACAGGTTCTGTAAAAGTTTTTGAAAACCCCGAGTTTGGAAAATTTACTTTCTTAAGTCCCAAATCGTCTATGGTATCTAATTCTACCTTAATTACATGTTTATAAATGTAAATTTCGGCCTTAATCATGAAGGGGGTTACAGTGTACACCGAGAGTTATACTAGTTCGGCCATAACTACTTTGACCTACATCCAGTCCTCAGAGTTGCTCTGATAGTTTCACTATATTTTTCAAGATTCAATGGGTTCTTAGCACATTAGTACACAACAAGTTCCTTCACTGGACACTCGATCCCCCTTACACGATGTGAACCAATCCCCAACTTAAGGTTCCACAACCTTAAGTTGTCTCAATAACAGATATTGAGTTTGTAATGAAAATCTCTCTCACAGATTAAATATATGAACACTAAAGTACAAAGAAAGAATATAAGAAAATAAAGCACTAAGAATGTATTGATCGATGTATACTCATGTGTTGTTTTATCATATCTATTCTATGTTGAATGCTTAAATATATATAGCTGAGTTGTGATAGTCGATGGTAGCATTTCAACATGTCCGTTAGAGTTACAAAGCTTCTTTTGACCATTCTTCATATTTGAAAAATAGCCATTGTGGTACGTGAACATTTCAGACGTTACGTTCTTCAAAAATTGACTTTTCTCCCTTTGGCATGATCTCTTCATTGTTTCCCTGAAAATATACTTAGAATACTAATACAATGAAGGTTTAATCATATAGATAACAAATTAATAAATAGTAGATTATTATTATACAATCTGAACTTTATCGCTTGAATTATTCAAGGCCATCACTTGAGTGATCCCTTGAAAATCTTAGTAATGAGTCACTGCCTCATTTCTTACCTCTTCACTTGAGTGATTCTTAGTCATCACTCGAGTAGTCACTTGAGTATCACCTCTCAAAATCTAGCTGAGAGTTTGAAGATATTTTTTCCTCATCACTCAAGTGGTCACTCGAGTGATAAAGGGTCATCACTTGAGTGATCCCTTCTAAATTTAGCCAAAGTATTTATCTTGGTTCAGGGACTTGTTCTCCTTCTTCATCACTCGAGTGCTCACTTCGAGTGATGGCTTTTCATGCTTCAGAATACCCTATTTCTTTTGTTTAAAAACCTTTGTTGATCAAATCATTTGTAAAACCATTTGTGTTCACCAATTTGTTATCATCAATACATAGAATATAACACTATTGTTTCATAACACACATATTTAAAGTTTCAAGATTGTTTAATGAAAATTGCTTTTAAGTTGCAAAGAGAAAAGAACCTCTAAATTTCATTCAACTGATGACATAATTTTCTTGCATTAGTTTATTATATTGACATGAAATTCTGACTTAGTTCAAACTTTAAAATGTTGTAATTTTTGTCTTTTCTTGCATACATACTATCCCTTGATATTTGCTATAAGCAATAGGTTTTAGAGTTTCCCTTTTATTTTTAGCCAATGAAGCAACAATCCATTATTTATATCATTTCTACAATATAGAACTTGTATCTAGAGCAAATCCAGCTAGCAATACACATTTGATTGATGGCATTTCGGTTTTGTCTCTTAAGTAAACTTATAATTTGAAATTAAGGCCATATTCATTTGTAAATCAAACTAATTGAAGCCTTGGCATTTCTATTTTGTTTTGTATACTTTTGAGTTTAGATCTAAATAGAGTTAACATATCAAACTACTAATGTTTTATTGTCAATTGTTTTCTTGAAAAGACTGGTTGGATGGCTGGCTACAGACCCATCATAAGGGTTGATGGTACCTTCCTCAAAGGCAACACAAAAGGCATTATGCTAATAGCAATTGGACTAGATGAAGATGACTCTCTCTTCGCCATAGCATTTACGATAACACAGATGGAGGGCACAGTGAACTAGAAGTGGTTTATGAAGTGGTTGAAAAGATCTTTGGATCTGGACAATAGAGAATGTGTCATTTTAATGTCAGCCTACAGAAGGTAGGATTAATTATACTAAAAAGTATAATTTCTAGCATGTAATTAGTTTATTTGATCATTGTGTTGTACTAACATATTATAAATTCTCATATAGGGCTTACATGCAACTGTCAAAGAGGTTCTTTTACTTGTTAAGCATAAACTATGTGCTAGGCACATCTATGCTAACTGGAGCAAGGTGTGGAGGGGAGTGAGTTAAAGAAGAAATTTTTTGCTTGTTCATGGAGCACTTGTGAAGAACAATTCAATGATAATCTCATAAGTATGGGAGAATTAATTATAGAAGCAGTTGTAACTTATTTGATAAAGGGTTAGGTAAGAGCTTATTTCAGCACAATGTGTTTTTCTTGGATGGTTGATAATAATGTTTGTGAAAGTTTTAATGCTTGGATTTATAAAACATAGGTTTTGCCTATAATAATGGTTGATGGCATTAGACTTAAGATGATGGCTAAGTGGGAAGAGAGTGAAAACATGTTGTTAAGTGGAGGGGTGACTTCAGTCCAAGTATCAAATGTTATTTGAGGTTAATAAAAGATTGTCCATGGGTTATACTATATTCTTTAATGGTGATCATGGCTATGAGGTTTGTAAGGGAGATAATGGACACACAGTGTGGATACATAAGAAGGAATGCATATATAGGGCTTGGTAGGTGACTAGCATCCTGTGTCAGCATGCCATCTATGCCCTTTATCATGCAAACATTAAGCCACTAACACAAATCTAAGGTTTTATCACAAAGACACCTACACAGCTAGTTACAAGACCAAATTCCAACTTGTTAGAGGGAAGAGGTTCTGGGGAATTAATAGACTCAAGCCCATGGACCTACCACCTTTATGTACTATGCCTGGTCATCCTCCTAAGAAAAGAATATGAACAGAAAAAGGTGAGAGGAGAGAAAAAGTTGGGGATGTAAAACAAAGAGAGCCACAACAACAAGTGCAAGACACTGATGATAATATATCTGACCTGTCACTATCACTACTTAAGAAGTTGAGCAAAAGAAGATGTTCTCTGAAATGCTCAGTTTGTCATAAAGAAGGCCACAATAGAGCAAGATATAAAGATACAAGTTTAATTAAGTTTTCATTCATTAAATTATCATTAACATTGTAACTAATGTGTTTTTCCCTTGTTGCAACAACTAACGACAAGTAAGAATCCTCCAACAAAAGAATCTCAATCCACACAAAAACCCCATGGTAGAAGAACTTTCTACAGGCTTCCGTCTAATACTAGAATAAGAGTTCAAATTGATGAAGATATTGGTCAAACTGTGTATAATGTATTTTACTGTGTTATCATATGCATTTTTATGTTTTTTCTAGTTTATATATTTTATTTTTTTAATGTATTTAACCTGGCATTGTAACATCATGTTTTTCTATGTTGTAGCTTGCCATAACCTTACAGGTTATCATCAATAAAGGGACTAGAGAACAATATATGAACTAGCATGTGGACGTTGAGACTAGGTTTCCAATCCCTAATGAGAGGAGTATAAGGATGACAAGGGGCATCTTTATTAGGTCAAGCAATAGTAGGTCTCGACAAATCCAACTTGAAAGTGCTTCACCATCTAGACCAACTCCTTCTTCTGACTTGCCATTCAGACCCCGAAGACTCATGTGCAAGGACAAAGAGCAATGACTACATTATAGCTTTTGGCTCACCGGGACCACTCTTTGATTTCTCTAAGTGGTCGATAGAAATCCACTTCAAAGAGAGGAAGATAAACATTTAGTGATTATGCTTTTGAATTGGCATCTTTTATACCTTGTCTTTTGTACTTGTGGTCTTTATTAACTATTACAAACTTGGTTGCCATGATGCCATCACTTCTAGTTGTCCTCTTTTGTAGTTGATGGCGATTTAGTAATGCCTATTTTGATGTCCAGAAGCCATCTATTCAAGACAAACCTTTTTGGCATCTTTTGTAATGGTCACTATTATTATATGAAGACAAAGTTATTTAATACATGTGTTAGAAATCTTTTGCTATAATACTTGTGCCTTGTACTAGAACTGACCGAGATGTTCAGCTTAGACAATAACACAACATGTTAATCCCAACTAACATTAAAGTAATCAAACTTACAATTACTAATAGGGTTAAGGGGCAAAACTAACCTTAAACTTTTCTCAAAAGTGCACCTGTAACACCCCAATTTTCAATTAAGGGCTAATGATAATTATTGAGGATAATTATCGAATTAAAGTGGAATTATTATGTGTTTTAGTGGCAATATTAATTAATATGCCATGATTAGTGGAAATTGAAAGAATGAAATTGTTGGGCAATTAGTTAGTAATTAATAGAGAAATTAATTACTAGCTAAGAGGAGAAATGAGATGTGCGATTAAATAGCTAATGGAAGGATTAGAATGGCTAAGTGGTTGCTTTATGAGAGCCAATGGGAATGTGACAAGTGGCAAGCTCAAATATAAGAGGGATGGGGGTAGCTTGCTTCGTCGTCATCACTCTCATCTCATCATTTCTCATCTCTCTTCTCTCTCTTGTTTTCTCTCTCTTCCTTTATCTCATTTTCAGCAGCTATGGGGGCTTAGGAGAGAGAAAGAAAAGCTAGAATTTAAGGTGAGCTAATGGCTTCCATTGATCAAACTCTCTTCTCTAATGTTAATCCTTGAGTTGAGAGTTTCAATTTGATGGTTGTAGTTTCTCCATTGGTGGTGATTTGAGGAGCCACGAAAATCTGGTAGTTGGAGAATCAAGAAGTGTCTTTGAAAAAGTTAAAGAGGTAAGTGAGACCAATCCTTCTATCTATGTTCCATGCCAAATGGTTTAGATTGGAATTTTTGGAAATTGTTGCCCTATTTTCGAAAATATGGGTCATTGGTAGTTTGGCATGTTATTGGTAATGTGGTAGGAAATGTGGTCAGTTTAGCTACGTTTTCTAGTTTCTGATAAGGTCACTCGAATGATCTAGGGTTCACTCAAGTGTGGGATGAATATCACTCGGGTGAGGTTGAGTATCACTCGAGTGTTGCGTGTATATTATGTTTCTCTTCAACTTTCTGTTGTGCTTCCGTGATTAAAATCCAAAAGTATGCCTTGACACTCGCTAGTGTCACGCCATCACTCGAGTACTCTTGCCTCTACTCAAGTGATCTTCCCTTTTGAAATTTTCTTGTGCTCTCAGGTGAGCACTTCCTGGACCTCACTTTGGGGGACTCGGGTGAGTATTAGGCTTCCACTCAAGTGATTGTGGTTATGCTCAAGTGTATCGAGTAAGTAACTTTGGGTTCTATTGTTCCTTTGTGCTTTCAGGTATTCACTCGTTGTTGTTCACTCTCTAGTGCCTGAGTGTAGACCGTACCATCACTCGAGTGAGGTATCCTTCACTCGAATATCCATACAATATCACTCGAGTGTCTCAGTGAAAAATATCAGTTTTGAGTTTGTAAAAGGGGATCTTTGGGGATAGTGTTCTATTCCTTTAGAGTAATTGATAGAGACACTCATGAGTACTAAAAGAGCAATAATGATAACCAACATTAAGTGTAATGAAAGTGAGAATTTGGAATAATGAATAATCCTATATCTTTGATTTGTTTATAGGGTTGGGTGTTCACCCTGATCATGGTTTGATATCCGCTCGGATCGCGAGTAGCCAATGCTGGAGCATACATGGAAAGAACAAGGGTAGGGAACTTACCTCTCCTGCATGTATTTGATAATTGTGTTGGTGTATTGATGCATGTTATTGCTTTGCTTGATTATGTGAAACATAAATGAGTGATTGAAGCTCTGTTTCAACTAATGCTATGGCCATGAGTATATTGTGTGAACATTGAGCATACTAATATGTCATTGTGTGAATATGAATTATGTATTGCAAGCATGTCATGCATTAAACACTTATCTTGCATGCATATTGGTATTGATTTCCTACTGAGATTCTCCAGAATCTCACCCTCCCCTACCAACAGTGTAGACAGGGCAAGTGGATCAAGATGGAGCAAGCAACTAAGAACGGCTAGGTCTCCTTATGGGCAAGTGCATTGGTAGTTGGTTATCGTTATATGTTGGTATCATTGTATATGTTTGGATGTATATGTTCAGATGATATATTGGAATGTGAATTTGGAAAGAGTATTATATAATCCACATTTGAGATATTGTAAAGGGCATTTGTGCCCTATGAATCTTAGTGAAGGTATGAACCCGGGATTGTCGGGATTGTTATTGTGCACTCTGATATTTATATGAATGTGATTTATCTTCACGAGGTAATTGTATTCAAAATATGAATGTGAGACCAGATTGATTATATTTTTTAACTGTTTTTCTGGACACCCCATCGGGAAGATAAGGGATTATAAATGTTGTTTTTGTCTTATTGGTCTCTATTTCACTTTAATCTCGTATTTCATATATAATTACGAAAAAGGGGTTACAGTACCCATCACCATAAACTTTTTTTTGGTGCAAAAGTAACTATGAACTTTTAAAAATGGTGCAAAAGTAACCATGAACTTCCAAAAAAGGTGACACTACCATTAACGGCCATTTACTCAAAATTTTTTAAGGGGCAAAAATACCCATAAATTTTTCTCAAAAGTGCACTCACCACTATAAACTTTTTTTTGGGTGCAAAAGTAACCATAAACTTTCAAAAATAGGGCGAAAGTGACGGTTCTCTTACTGTGTTCAAATGTCATCTTTTGATTGTTCTAAGTACAGGAAAATAGCACCTCGACTTGTCTACCATGATTTTTTCAAACCAAAAATTGAAAAACTGATCTTCAGTGAAGATGACGTCGTCATCCTGCTCTCACCGACATGCCGTAAATGGAATTGTTGATATTAATGGTGTCGTAAATGCAGTTGCCAAAATTGTTGATGGGGAAGAATCTCAACAATTCCATTTACTGCAGGTTGGTGAGAGCAGGATAGCGATGTCATCTTCATTGAAGATGGGTTTTTCAATTTTTGGCTTGGAAAAATCATGGTGGACAAACTGATGTGTTTTTTTCCTGGACTTAGAATAATCAAAAGATTACAGTTGAACCCAGTAAGATAACCATCACTTTTGCCCTATTTTTGAAAGTTTATGGCTATTTTTGCACCCAAAAAAAAGTTTATGGTGGTGAGTGCACTCTTTAGAAAGGTTTATGGGTATTTTTGCCCCTTAAAAACTTTTGAATAAACGGCCATTAACGGTAGTGTCACTTTTGCCCCTTTTTTAAAAGTTCATGGTTACTTTTGCATCATTTTTAAAAGTTTATGGTTACTTTTGCACCAAAAAAAGTTTTTGGTGGTGGGCGCATTTTTAAGAAAAGTTTAAGGATAGTTTTGCCCCTTAACCCTTACAAATAAAAGTCATCCTAATGCCCAGGGACTATTACTTCTGTTAAAACCGGCTGACACCAAGAAGGGGTGAATTGGGTGTAAGTTAAAACTTAAGAACTTTGAAAATATTTTTACATCTTAGTGAAAGCAGTAAGTATCAAAGTAATGAATCATAAATCAATAGTTAGATATTTAAATAATATATGCTGGAAATATAAGAGCTTAGGGAAGAGAACATACAAACTATGATTTATCCTACTTTAGTCTAATACACGATGACCTACGTCCAATCCCTAGGCTCCTCTTGAGATTTTCAATACACTAACTTCTTGTTTAATCTGGGCATAAGAAAAGCCTATACAATTCCACAAATTTAACCGGGCACTTGCGAAGCCTTTTGCAAATCTCTCATTGAGTTGCTCCCCCTTACACACCGTAAGGATACAATTGAGTTACTCCCCCTTACACACAGTAAGTCTTGAGAGCAGAACAATTATGAAGACTTTTTCTCTCATGCTTACACCTTTGTAAGTCTTACGAGCAGTAACATTCTCTACTACTTGCACCTTATAAGTCTTACGAGCAGAAATCTTACCAGGAATTTTCTCTACAACTTCTCTGTAAAGAAATCAACCCTCTCAATGTCCTTCTACCTTGAGATCAATTAAGAAATATAATTGAAAGTATTTACAGACTCTCTCACATAGTGTACATGATAATCACTGAAGTACAATACAAACAATCTCTCTCTCTCTAAGGTAAATGATATTGAAGCTAGATAAATAGAGAGTATTTAGGTAGAAGTGGATTATTCATGATCTTAGCATTTTAGCATTATTGCTCTCTGCTTTAATCTCCTTTATTTATAGTTGAGTAGGATATAATCGTTGTGAGTATTCAACCTATCTGTTGAGTCATATTGATTCGTTTGACCGCTCTTCATATTTA
Organism: Inga oerstediana; assembly: GCA_963210345.1. Classification (NCBI taxonomy): domain Eukaryota; kingdom Viridiplantae; phylum Streptophyta; class Magnoliopsida; order Fabales; family Fabaceae; genus Inga; species Inga oerstediana. Next base: position 41,091,712 of record OY723403.1, on the reverse strand, counting down.
AAAAACTAGCCATTACATTCGGTAGACTCTCCACTCCCATAAAGTAGCTTTTCTCCTCATCACATGATCTTCTCATTGATTTCTTGGAGAAATAAATTCAACACTAATACAATAAAGAATTAGAGTGATTAGAAGCAAGAGGAATGAATTACACCATCATTCCAATTATTATCAAAAACTATAGAATATTGCCTAACTCATCACTTGAGTGATCCAGGGCCATCACTCGAGTGATCCCTTTCAGAACTTAATAGAGAATATTGCTGTTATATTACTCGAGTGGTCATTCAAGTGATCCGCCTATTCTAAATCCAAATATGGCAAATGACCTATCATCAAAAATCTCTCACCATCTACATTCCAATGCAAAAACAAAATCAGCTCCAAACTTATCGTATTCTGAAAGTTATGATCCAACTAGTGACTACAACACTAGACAATATTTGAATTCACAAGCGTCAACTTCCAGAAGGCATACCACTTCTAATGTAACTTTAAATATGACCCATGACCTATCCATAGAAAGCTCTTTAAGTCTGTTTCATATGCCACTAGTGTTATCTCAATTGGTTGTGTATTTTAAGAGTTATGTTCAAAATACCAAACCTATTTTGGAATATAATGATGATTTGTGTGTCATTTTCCAAAAACTCATATCTCTCTCATATGAACTCCTTTGAGCTTGATCTTATTGTCTACTTCACGCATTAGAAGTCTAGTTTCATATGAAATAAGATTCAGATCAATCGGATATGTGGTGTGAGAGATATGTTCAAAATACCAAACCTCTGTTATGTTGAACAAAAACAGAGCACAACAGAATGCTCATCACTCGAATGGTCACTCGAGTGATTAGGGAAATCACTCAAGTGATGCCTTCCAAAACTTGGCAAAGAGCCATTACTCAAGTGATTTACCTTATGGAAGTTCTATAACTTCTATATAAGTTATCTTATCTTCGAATTGACCTATTCTAACCTCCAGTTGATCATAAAAACCTTCAGTATCACTTCTAAGAGCTTGAATCTTGATATTCTCATTAAATCTTGAAAGTTCTTCTTTCTTCATTCTCTTTCTTCTTATTTTTCCTCTTGATGATCATTCTTTCATAACCCAACTATATTTCTTTTTTCTTTGCTTGACTAATCTATGAGATATTTCACATTAAATATAGTAGTTAGTCAATATAGCAAATAAATACTTTGTACAAACTTTGTACAAACTTTTTTCTCTTAATATTTGGTATCTATATTTGACATCATCGAAACTAATTATATCTAACATTCTCCCCATTTTTGATGTTGGCAAATCTTTTAAGAAAAATATGTGTGAATATGTAACATATTTTTCTTGCCTCTCTCCCCCTATTTAACATCAACAAAAAGTTTGAAAGATATATAGGAAAGGCTCCTAGAGAGGCAAACATGAAACCAAATTAGAAATGCCTTTCTCTTCCTCAACCAAAAGGAATGTATCATCCTTCACTCTTAGGGTGAAGCAAATAAATGAAGGTTTTCATGAAAACAAATTTGAAACAATTCAAAAATATTTTCAAGAAAACTTTCATAACCAAAGCAAACTGAAATAAAAAATATGCAAGGTATTTGCAAAATATAAAGAGAGAGAGAGAGAGATAGAGTTTAGAAATGCTCATTTGGATTATGAAAGCTGATAATTGATTCACAAAGTCCTTTTCCTTGCAACGCTCATTCCATGATGTTATATTCACCACACTTTTGCTATGCAACTCTGATATATATTCATGTTATCTTCAGGATTCTCCTATTGAGTTGAGCTTCTGTTCCATATTTCTATATCGTCATGCTTAAAGCTTCTTTGTATTAGCATAGGTATTTGTCGCTTTGAATGTTGTAACTAATATATTTTCCTTGATTGAGCTTTAAAGCATCTTTCCTCAAAAGTGATAGAATCTTCTTATAGTATATTGAGGAATGCTATTGCACAAAACAAGTCACAAAATTAAAATCTTTCTTGCAAAGAGAATTATTAGTGCCATCAAGTATCAAAATTATCCTTTCTATAAGATATATTAAAATTAAGATCATGAAAGGAAGAATTTAAGAGTAACTTATCAAAACTAATCAAGAGATAAGGAATGCAAATGAGTATGCTAGAATGATTTTCTTTAAATAAAGGAAATGTGCTTTTTAAGATATACAACACATATGAATGTGAAGCTCCCCTTAATGAATGCATGGCTTAAAAAAAATCATTGTGAGTAATACAGTTCATAACTCTCCTGGATTTGTAAAACCATTAAAAATTTCGTAAAGAGAATGAATATGAAATTTTGAAGATTTGGAGAGAAATCAAGTTTTAAGAATGATGATGCTATTCAAGGTTTTAAGGCTATAACCCCGTATCACTCGAATGATCTTACTCAACCATCACTCGAGTGCTCACTCAAGTGATGCAACTTAGAGAATTTAAATTAAGTAAGAATACAATGCCTCACTCGAGTAATGTCGTAATCATTAGAGTCATTGTCCTCTGTAGTCCATTGATGCATCATTGGTAAGTTACTGTATGATGATGTGATCAGTATTGAGGGTCTCTGAAGGTGTAATCTCTGTGTGCACTTTGTTTGTTACAAGCTTAGTGTGAAATCACTGAAGCTCCTTTTTCAGATAGCCCTAGATATATGGATAAAAGAATTAAGAACCAGGGGATCTATTCTAGCAAAGTGTTGTATCTCATCTATCCTTGAAGTCTTAGCTCCCATCCTCTACACCATTTATGTTAAGTAAACAACATTTGAAAGTTTTGATTTACTACATCACATAACTTCCTGACTTTGTCATCCATAACATTAATAAGCTTCTAATCGGTATTGGTAACATCAAGTAAAGCTCAGTCTGTTTGAGTGGCAGATTTAATGAAGGAAGGTCCAGGTGATCTAGCTCTAGCTGAAGATTGTGCTTCATCATCTCTAGATAACTTAGGCTCTATTTTCTGTCTCTTGCTAGTACAACCTACTAGTGACAAGTATATCTTCACCATTTAGATATGTAGTCTCTCAACTATAGGAATCCTTATAAGAGGCTCATTTAGCTCTAGGTTCCATATAATTTTGTGAAGATTAGACATAGAGTTAAGATGGTAGTTGAAAATCCCTATAGGCTTACTAAGCTTGATGATTCTATACATCTCAGGTTTATCCTTTTCTTTGAAAGGTTTAGTGGGGGGCTTCTTGATTCCTAACCACTCATTGATCCTCCTGGCTGAGATGACCATCTAATTTATGCTTGTTGTCTTCAAGGTATCTTCATTCATAACACCTTCCTTAGAGCATATCTCAGCTAGTTCCATGTCACAAGAATGTCTAACTTCCTTTAGGAAGTAGAGGAGGTAGATAGACGAACAAGGCTCATAATAGCTATACTTGTTCTTGGCCCTAAGTATTTTTAAAATAAACTCCGTTGGGCCCACTAAGAGGTCTTCCTCCTCTTTCTCTCTTTTTTTCTCTGATTGCACCACTAGCTAGTTACTTGCGAATGATGGGGTGTCACTCGAGTCATTACTTGAGTGATACCATAGATTCAGCTTCTGTTCATACTACAACACTGCCAGTCACACTCAACCTATTAGCCTTTGTTCTTTGTACCCGAAAGAAAAGCATCTTGTCAACTCCTACAAAAATATAAATACATGCTCTTTGGTACTCAACTTCTCTTGGGTCCGTACAATATTAGGCATAATAACTCTTTTGCTCTTATATAATTGAACTACATAATTCTTGAGCGAAGAGTGTATTAAATCACCAAAGATTAAAATTGTAATGTCATCCAATAAATTCATTCCATTAAGAATAGTAAACAATTAATCCCAAGAATGATGTTTTCAAAATAACAATATGCAAATATCCTTTGTATATAAAAATATGTCATTGAAATTTTATGCAATTCATGTAAGTTGGATCAAAAGAGAGTGGTAGATATATCCATAAAATTTTTATCAATTTATGTGAAATGATAAATCATGATTAAAATTGGGTTTTCCAAGAATGATAATGAAATATGCAAATTTTTTCAAATATCAAATGTAATTTCAAATCATAACAATGCATTATGAAATTGAGATTTTGAATACATACAAAACTCATTTTTGAAAAATGTTTATAATCAATGTTCATGTTAAAAATGGTGGAAGTCCATATTTATAAAATATATATATCTATATATATATTAGAAAGCTTCACTTTGAAGTTTGACTAAGATAACATGTTAATAATCAAAGTTAACATGATGGAGAATTTTCTAAAGAGCAAGAGTCATATAGATAACCAAAAGGATTAGCTCGATAGACATATGTAAGTTTAATGAATTTGCTTCTAGCTTAGAGACTATCTTGATACTTCGAGTTGAGAATATTCAAACCAATTATTCAAATACATGACATAGTTGATATCAATGGTTAAACTATTAGATCAATCAGAACATGTATATGGATTTATTAAATACGAAACACAGGCTCGTCAGTCCAAATAACTAGCATGCTAGAATTTTATCCTGGTAATTTATTCCACTATAATGGTTAATGCATTAATGAACATTCATAATGCTTGGAATAACTTGGCCAATAAGGCTTTGTGCATTATGCATAAGGCTTTTCACATATTGAATTCTTTTATAGGAAAAACACTTGAAACTAATATAGATAGTTAACTTGTTATAAATAAGGTCAAACTTGTTAGAAAAATAAAGGTTGAGGAGTTTGAGTAGTAATAGGTTTAAAATTAAGATATAATATGTGAATGATGGGAAAAACTCTAGTGGATGGATTTAAAGTATTTCTGATTTTCAATTCACAAGATATTAACTTCCAGTTTTCCAAACCAATTTGAATGTATTCAAAACATGAATATTTTTTTAAAAAACATGTGTATGCACTTTTATAACACATGATAGATTGAAACCAAAACACATTTTTGGATTGTGCACATTAAAACATAAACCGATACAAAAACTATGCACAGTTTCACATTTAGTTCATTTAGCAATCTGTAAACAATTTAACGATTATCAAGGATTGATTGCTAAAGGAATGCAATAATGAACAAATATTCATTCATTTTTGGATTGTGCACATTAAAACATAAACCGATACAAAAACTATGCACAGTTTCACTTTTAGTTCATTTAGCAATCTGTAAACAATTTAACGATCATCAAGGATTGATTGCTAAAGGAATGTAATAATGAACAAATATTCATTACTCAATAAATAATTCATATAATCATAGTACAGAGTAAGGATTAAAAATCATCGTAATTGTAATGCCCCAACTTGGGATTAAAGGCTAATGACTTCAAAAGTGGGTGTAATTATTGTTAGTAAACATTTTTGAAGAATATGATGTGAATTATGATCTGAATGTGTTCTGATCAGTGCCTAAACCCTGTATTTAAGCTTAATTATGTGAAAAAGCTTACAATGAACCCTATGGGTAGGGAAGGGCATAAGAATGAGGAAATGGAATGATAAAATATGTTTAGTGGTGATTCGGTAAGAATTGCCATAATCATGGGAAAACGTAAAGTAATCGACCAATTGGTTAGTTACCGAAGAAGAAACTCATTAGTAACTTAAAGATCGATGGTTGAGATTTATTGTCAAGAGATTATGAGGGTGGAATCATGTGCTTTTGAGTTCATATGTGCCCATGTAAGAGGACATAAGATCTTGAAAAGTGGCAAAATGTGAGCCATGGGATCATGGTAAAAAATTCAACACATTTTCTCTTCCCTCACATTTATCAAGTCGGTTGTGAGCATGGGGAAGGGAAAAATCTACACTTTCATCATCATTTTCACTATCTCTCCTATTCTCCATTTTCGTTCAACAAGGAAGAGGAAAGAGAAAGAAGAAAACTCAAGGTTGGTGTTCTATATGACCTTAAATGCTCAATTCATCCTCATTAATCTTGTTCATGGTGATGAGAGCTTCATTGCTATGGTTTTAGATTTTTGAAAGGTGGTGTTTGAATCTTGAAGAAATTTGGAAGTGTTCAAATCAAGGATCTAACCTTGGGAAAAGGAAGAGGTGAGTATTTGATGTATTTTGACATATTTGTTGTAATGGTTGATTAAGTTTTGGAACTTGTGAATTTTGCCCTAATTTTGGTATGATTTTGAAATGGATAAATTAGTACTGGATTGTGTTGGATTTGGTGGCATATTGCGCCTTGGTGTCAATAGATGTTATTTGAAACATTGGAAAGGAAATTGGTGTCATTGGTTGGTATTGGGAGAATATAGTGTCCAAAGTAAGAACTTGTTGCTAGACTGAGATTTTGGTTGTTTTAAGGTCTCCAATGGGTTCTTTATGAAAAGTTGTGTAGGAAAAGGTAGTTTGTGGATTTTGGGAGCCATTGGACACTTTGGTGGGAAGTTTGAAAAATTTTGTCAGTTGCTACGTTTTGGCTTCTGATAAGCCTCACTCGAGTGCATAGGGGTGTCACTTGAGTGGAGCATCTTGTTTTCCCTTTTCCTTCAGCTTTTCGGTCACACTTTCATGCCAGAATACAAGGATGCATAGTCTCACTTGCGAGTGATATAGGTCATCACTCGAGTGGACCATGTTCTACTCGAGTGCGGGAGTATTTTGCATTATGAGGCCGCGTCTTGGGTTGTCACTCACAAGCCATTTTTCAAGATTGTGTTTTAACACCCGCAAGTGTTGTGACATCACTTGAGTGCTAGAGCTAGTACTCGAGTCCACTTCTCATTCTAGGGTTTCTGTTACTCTCAGGTAGTCACTTCTTAGGCCTTACTCTGTAGGACTCAGGTGAGGACAAGGTTATCACTCGAGTGTTGAGGTCAAGACTCGAGTGCGGTGATCACTTTCTATCTCTGTGGTTGCTCTCAGGTAAGCACTCGCACGAGTGAGCTTCCATGCTCAAGTGCAAATTTGGTTATCACTCAAGTGAGGCCTTCTTTACTTGAGTGAATGTGTCAAAAATCAGTGCTATATGTCTGAAAAAGGGGTGCTTAGTGTAGTTCTTCCCAACCCTTTAAGCATGTGTCTAGGCTTCTAATAGCCGCCTCAAGAGTTTAAATGATAACCAACCTTAAGTGTTATGAAGATAAGAATTTGGAATGGACTATAACCTATCATACTTGATTTTGGTTTATAGGATTTGATATTTGCCCTGCTCGTGAGCCATCTGTGCCGGAGCACGCTCAGAAAAAACAAGGTAGTGATGCTTTCCCTTATACTATATGTGATACATTGTATGTTTGATTTATCATTATTTGTGAATTCTTCACCCGTTGCCCATCTGTGTTGACAGTGGGAAGACCGTGCCTTCGGGGTGGCGGAATATGAGGAATATGATTATGTGAAAGTCAAAAGGCTATATGTGAAAGCCAAAAGGCTATATATGAAAGCCGAAAGGCTATTTGTGAAACCTTCACCCATGGCCTATCGGTGTTGATGGTAAGAGGACCGTGCCTTCGGGCGGTGGAATACGGGCTATGAGACTATGTGATTATGTGCATATGTGGCAGCCTGTGTGCTGTGCTTTATGCTGTGATGCTACTTGATGATGATACCATTGCATGCTTTGGGGTTATGTATAGTATGAGTGATTTATCACTAATGGGATTCTTTTAAATCTCATCCTTTCCTTTGACTAACCTTTAGACAGGGCAAGTGGCTCTAAAGGGAAGGAGATGACCAAGGGAGGATAGGACTCCTTAGGGAGATTTTGATTCTAGTTGTTGGTTATCAATTTTGGTATTGAGATTCTTGTACTTATTTGGGATGTAAATATTAAATGATTTTGTGTAATCCCCTAAACACTACAAAAAAAATGGTATTTTGTAGCGGTGACATTGTAGCGGTTACAATAAACCACTACAAATATTAACATTTGTAGCGATTAAAACCTAAACTGCTACAAATTTGTAGCAGCAAGCTACACGCCAAGTGGTGTGACAAATTAGCAACGTTTTTTGTAGTAGTTAAGTATAAAAAACCGCTACAAATATGGCGCGCAATTCCCGTCAAAACTTGTAGCGGTTACTAAATAATAACTGCTATAAAGTTGCTGCCACTTGGCACGACCAAAACGCACCAACAGTGTAGTGGTTATTTATAGCAGTTTAACCAATTAAATCGCTACAAAATGCAAAAGGTCAATTATTTGTAGCCATTATAAAGTTATAACCGCTACAGAAGTTCAAAGGTCTCTAAATTTGTACCAGTTTTGTACCATAACAGTTACACAACTTCAAATGTTTTTGTATTTTGTGGCGGTTATTACAGAACCGCTACAAAATTTAGCCACCCTAACTTATTTGTAGCGGTTGATGTAGCGGTTATTTGAGGAACTGTTACAAATTCCTCCCCTATATAAGGCCGCTGCCCCCCTTCACTCTTCCGTTTGACCATTTTATTTCCTGAAGTTTCTCTAGTGTTTTCTTTTAGATTTGAGCATTCAGACATTTGTGAAAGAGTTTTTGCTGTAGTATTTCTCATTATTTGTACTTGAGGTACAGAAACAATACGTATTTTATTTATATTTTTATTTTTATTATAGTTTTGCATAATAATGTGACTAAAATGGTTTTTTTTGTGAATTTTTGTAGTTGATATGGCTTCAAGACAGGATAGGTGGAAGGAGCCCGAGGTCCCCAGACCAATTTTGTGAGGTGGCAGTAGTAGAGCAGGGGGCAGCGCGAATGGAGGGCGACCGCGGCATTTCAGTCCATCCCCCCACAGGAGTCGGCCCTACCACAAGCACCGCAGACGATTCCACAGGAGACGACCGCACCAGAGGTGCCTGATTTGGGGGAGACAGATATCAGCATCTAGGACTATGACGTGAACGAGGACTTTGACATCCCGATTAGAATCAGAGAGATGGAGCAGTTCCTAGATGAGGAGGATGCGCAGGAGTAGAACAACCAATGAGGGTCGTCTTCGCAGTCTACTGGGTTTGAGGTGCAGATACAAGGTAAATAAATTTTTTATTTAATAAATTATTTATTTAAATTTGAAATGTTAAATTTGAATTACAATTTATCTAACGTGTGGTAAATTGTGCAGATGAGCAGGGGAACGTGTCCATGAGGAGGTTGGACGTGGCCGGTCTGAACAGTATGGACCGGACAGTATGAGTTATAGTACCATAGAATGAGGGCACGGACCAGCCGATCGACAATAGGGGTCACCTGTTCAATCGCTTCCTGAACGACCTGGTCTTGAATTGGATGCGGTTCCCCCTTCACTTCAGGACGTGGAGGCATGTTCCGAACTTGGGAGGAGGTGGTGCAGGTAATTAATAGTATTTAATTAATATTTTTTAATAGGATTTTTGTAATTATTGATATTTAAATAATTTTTTTGCAACTACAGTTTGCCGTTCGAGCCAACCAAAAGAGGTATACCTTGGTGAAGATGGGTGACAGCTGGAGGAACAGGAGGAACCGTCTCTTCTATAGTGTGGATAAGGATGGGATGATGCCTCTGGAGCAGCTGATTGAAAGCGTCGCGCCAAATGACTGGGCGAGTTTCATCTAATTCAGGAGGAGCGCTAAGGGGCAGGTAATGTATTTATTAGATTATTTATATGTAATTTTGAAATTGTTAATTATTAAATTATAATTTAAATTTAATTAATTTTAATTTGAACTTTATTAATTTTAAATGTTTTATATTTTTTTAATACATTTACTATTGTTTTTTTCCAGGTGCTTTCTCAGAGGAACACTAGGTGCCGTGGGCAGCAGACGATCCACCACACAACAGGATCGAAGACCTTTGCTATCACTTACAGCGACCTGGTAACTTTTTATAATATCACTTACTTTTAACTGGTTATTTCATAATACTAATTGAATTTTGTAATTGTTTTAGGAGAGGAAGGCACAGCAGGAGAACCGTCAGACGGACTATGAGAGTTGTACGCTATTACTCACACACACTGTGATGGGACTCCGACCTCTCAGCAGGCAAATGTGGCCATTGTAAGTAATTTCATTATTATAATGTTTACAAAACCAACTTAATAACTAAAAATTCTAATAAGTAATTGTTTCATAAAATGGCAGGAGCAGATGCAGCAGTCGCAGGCTGAGCTGCGAGAGACCCAAGCTAAGGAGTCACAGGGGTTAGTAGACCCCACGACTCCTTTGAAGGTGGGTATGGGTCAGGCTGAGCACCCCAGACACTTGCGGGGGATGGGGATAGGTTCCAGACCTAGCATGGTCTATGGCAAGAGCGCCGGCTCTGAGGCTGGTAGCTCTAGAGGGGTCAAACGTCTGAGGGACGAGTCTGTTGAGCAGCTGTGGTTAGATTTGGAGCAGACACAGGCTGCAGTGGTTCAGCAACAGCAACAGATGCAGCAGCTGCATCTGCAGCAGTAACAGCAAATACAGCAACAAGCCGATCTCATTTACGATCAGCAAACACAGTGGCGTGATATCACGAACAACATGCTCGAGCGGTCGTGGAATCGCCTATTCCCGAACGAGCAGTATCCACAGGTTCCCCCTGTCCCTCAGTATGTCATCCAGACTATTACTCCTCCTCCTCCTCCTCCTCTTACAGATGATGATGGTGCAGATAACTTTGCCCAGCATCCCGATCCAGCAGCACCTGAGGGAGCCCCACCTAAGGGAGCACTAGATGATCGGCCCCCAGCTACTTAGTTTAAGACATATTTATTTTTTCTTGTTGAAACATTTATAAATAAATATATATAATTTTTTATTTCAGAACTTATATTCTTATTGCGTTTACAATAGTTATATTTATATTCTTAGACTGCGTTGTTGAATTTGTGAATTAATTGCAACAGTATTATTTATATTTGTAAAAAAACAAATATATATAATTGTAGCGGTTATATTATATAACTGCTACAAATATATATATTTGTAGCGGTTTTATAATATAACCGCTACAATTATATATATATATATATTAGCTTTTGAAATTTGTAGCGGTTATATAATATAACCGCTACAATTATATATATATATCTATATTTTTTTTTTAGCTTTTGAAATATAGTTCGATATTTGTAACGGTTAATACAAAAACCACTACAAATGTAAAACCATGTGTGCAGCAAAATTCAAAACTGAATTCTTGACTATTTGTAGTAGTTATATAAATAACCGCTACAAATACTCAACTTTTCAATTTTTGAATTTCCCCCCATTTTTTGCAAATTTGTAGCGGTTACTTATATATAACCGCTACAAATACATATTAGTAGCGGTTTTCTTTATAACCGCTACAAGTTTAAAACTAATTCTTCAATTTAATTTCTAACGGCTTTAAAATTAGTAGCGGTTAATGTAGCAGTTAATAACCACTACAAAATATTAAACATTGAAAATTCAAAATATAAGGTTCCAAGCACTCGTCATTCTCTATTCACTCATCTTCTTCACTATACTTTTTCTCTCTCACTAGTAGCTATGGATAAGTCATGAATGAGGTTGCCACACAATTCTCCAGAATATTTGTACGGATTAAACAATTTCTTGGAGCTCACATTCACTCATGCCAGTTGTAACGACAAGATCCTCTGTCCGTGTCAAAGATACAAGTTCAAGAAGTGGCATGCACAAAATGTTGTTAAGGAACATTTGCTTCTGAAGCCTTTCCCGAAGGACTATACATTCTAGGTAGTTCATGGTGAGAAGGCCGGCATTAGATATGATGATGCTCTTCCTCGAAGTTCTCAAGTAGGCGTTCAACTAGATGAAGATAATCCTGTGAATGATGCTGTGCGTGATGCATTTGGATTTCAAGGCGACAACTTCAATGAAGAAGTGCACGGTTCTGAGCCGGTGTTCTAAGAGGTACTCATTTTAAATAATGTGCTTCATTGTTAGTTCTTATGTTTGCCAGTCGTCCTTTTTAGCATTTAGTATCAATTTTCTCTTCTTTACTTCGTAGGTTCCTTGGAAAATTAAAATCTTATGTAAGGCATGGCCAGAAGGTTCTATAGCTGAAGGCTATTTAGGGGATGAGGTGCTATATTTTTGTTCAAGGTACTTTGATAACCTTGAGACGGCTTTCAACCGCCCACCTCGTGTTGACAATTGTCCTGAACCTGCGCCAACATCAGGATAATTTATCCCTTGTGTTGGTAAACCAGTTGGAGGAACTAAGAAGTTCAAACTAATGGCAACTGAGAAGTTGCAAGCATATAGACATGTCTTGATTAATTGCACTCAAGTTGAACCTTTCATATAGTAAGAATTGTACACTCACATGTTATTCTATATCTTTCGTAACATTTTTCACTTTCATTTCACTATCGCCTTTCTATTATTAATTACAGGGAATTCAGAAGTCATGCTTAAGCATCAACTCAGGATCCGTACACAAACATCCTCGGAAGTTGACAAAAAGGTCCACAGAGAATTCCCGACCTGCTTTACACGCAGAATACTAAATGACCACAACCTACACTCACCAGATTTCAGAGCTCTTGCAATCAGCCCTCTTGATCATACAAAAAGGTTTATAGCATACAATGTCAATGGTTTCAAGTTTTGCACAGTTTCACAGGATCAAGGATTGCAAACTCAAAATTTGGGTGTTTATGGCAAATTTGGGACAAGAAGTTATGCGAGCAGCAGTGACGCCAACATGCAGTTTGGAGGCGTCCCTTACTATGGAAAGCTTCTTGATGTGGTCGAACTTAATTATCAAGGTCATTTCACCATGACGCTGTTCGAGTGTTTGTGGGCAAATACCACTGCTTCTCGGGGACTGACGACTTAGGGATCACATCAGTTAATTTCTCACGGCCGATTCATACTGGTATTTCTCAAGATGATGAGCCATATATTCTTGCTTCAGAGGCACATCAGGTTTATTATGTCGAGGACGAGAGGCACAGGGATTGGCACATGGTCATTCATTTAAAGCCACAAGACCTTTATGACATGGGTGAAGGTGATAACATCGCCTACAAGAGTGAGCCATTTTAGCCAACCGATTTTGAAAACTACTTCCCTAAAAGCGATGACAATTTACCTCTGCTGCGGTGCATTTTTTTAAGTCCACATCATTTAAATTAAATTTTTAAATTTAATAAAACATCACTAACAATACTTTTTCTACATAATTTCTATAGGGATGGTGAGGATGAGTGATCAAATTCAAATTTTGTTTTTGTCTTTAAAAAAAACTAGAAAAAAATACTGAAAAGGAATTAAATACTATTTGTAGCGGTTTTTTAACCGCTACAAATGCTACACGTATCCCTATAAATACCCCTACCACAACTCATTTCAAACACTCCCCCATTTCTTTTCACCTTACCCTTCTTTCATTTTCTCTCATTTACAAAATTTTTTGTATAAGTTGAGGAGCTTAACAATACGATCAAATATGGTAACAAGTTTTTTAATTTTTTATTTCAATACTTCTTTCCTTCGCATAAAATTTATTCTCACAATTTTTTTTCAGATATTTCAGAGCTTTATCTCATTTTCATCTATTTTTCATACACAATTACATTGTAGTAGACAACATAATAGTTCCTTATTACATACGTATCCTTAATAATATTATCAATACAATTTTTATACTTATCCAACTAAATTAAATTATTCCTTTTAATTTATAAATGAGCTAAACTATTGAATAATAAGCTAATTAAATTAGCTAAACTACTAAAAAAAATAAACTATTTAATTTAATATCAAAAAAATTGAAACAAATGATTGTATTTTTTTAAATTTTCTTAATTTATATAGTGGTTATTAAACCACTACTAATTAACGCGCCTTTTCCAACAGAAATAAATTTTTTTGGCCCGAATTTTGAATTTTGATGAAATTAGTAGCGGTTATAGAACCACTACTAATTATAGGAAATTTATATTAGTAGCGGTTCATAAACCACTACAAATGAGCAAAAAAATTCATTTTTCTTTTCCTACCTTGACAATTTTCTTTTTTGATATTTGTAGCGGTTATATAACCACTACAAATATCCTAGAAAAAGTTTACTGCTTATGGCAATGTTGTAGCGGTGGGATTGAACTGCTACAAACAAAGTAGCGGTTATTTTTCTTGAGTAGCGGTTTTATATAACCGCTACAAATACGCTTGCAACAAACGATTTAATAGCGGTTTTTGGAACCGCTACTAATGTTTCTTATAGCGGTTAAAACTGCTACTAATAACCATTTTTAACCGCTACTAAATCACTTTTTTTTTTGTAGTGAAATGGGAATTTGTAAACCATTAGTATCTATATAAAACTTAGGGGTTGTCAAGATTTTGTTATACACTCTGATATATAAATATGATTTGACTACACAGGGCAATTATATTCAAATTGTGAAATTTGAAACCAGGTTTAAAAAGAGATTTTGAAAGAAATTTGTAAAAAACCCTATCGTCAGGATAGGATTGAAATAATTTTTATTTAACCATTGGTTTCAAATCCGTTTATAAGGCAGGGGTTACAGTAATTCCTCTTGTCCTTGCGCAACTTGCTTGGTTTTAATGGAATAATATTTGTTTTTCTCCTTCGTATAATCAGCACCAAAATCCAAACCCCAAAATTCATTATCATCAAGATATGAATTTTTTTCATGTGGCCATAGTCTTGAGAAGCTTTTTCCTATCCTACAGAACTGTATATATTTCTTTTTCTTCATGGTATCCAACCTTGCTTGGATCCGTTTCTTGTTATCATGTAGGAATCAAGATAAAATTCACATCCTCTAAGAATATAATCAATTCGAGGCAATTGAGCATAATGAATTAAATATGTCTTATGCATAAAATAAATTTTTTCTTTTCAAATCATTTTATATGCATAAAGAATTAACTTGTTGAGCATTGCAATCCATTTATACTTAAATCTATTAAGTGGCTTTTCAAGGGATGTGCAAACATAATTTCAAACTAGTTTGTAATGCTCATTCCTAAGGTTCCAAAATATAAAACCTCAATAAATATTATAGACAATAGCATAGGAGGTTTTATCATTGTGTACCTTTACCTTAGATACTTGGAGGATTGCTTTTGCTTACCCACTGCATCTTATGATATTGATACTTTTAATATCTTGCTTTGGGTGCTGGCAACCTTCTCTCAAAATATATAGACTCCAAGAGTCTTTTACTTAATGCTTGAGAGATCTTCCTTTTTGTCTTTTCCTTAAGATAGCTGAATGGTACTCTATGGTAGTCCAT
Organism: Inga oerstediana; assembly: GCA_963210345.1. Taxonomy (NCBI): domain Eukaryota; kingdom Viridiplantae; phylum Streptophyta; class Magnoliopsida; order Fabales; family Fabaceae; genus Inga; species Inga oerstediana. The sequence goes on along the minus strand of OY723403.1, from coordinate 41,076,510 downwards.
TCTTGAGGTGTAACGTACTTCTTTTCTCCATTGCATTTTTTTTGTGGTTAGACTTTGCTATTCTAGCAATAGGTGATTCGAGAGTTCTGTGAATCTCCTTTCAGGTGTATTAGGAACTTTTGGGATCTTAATTTTCTCTGTACCCTTATGTCCATTCTTTCTAGAATCAATCTGCACACATGAAACACCATATAGACATTTTTGGTACCCACTTTGCTTTGGGTCCTTAAACGTTAGATTTTGAACCCATTTGCCTTTTAAGAATCCAAACAAATTTATTTCTCACATTAAAATTTCTTTTAATATAACATGTGTGAGAAATGTGACCCAATTTACCATAATAATTGCAAACTATATAATGATATGTATTATGAGATTTTATTCGAGTAATGTATCAGTCATGTGAATGAAAGCTTAAGTAATTTTCATTTGAACATACTTTCTTCGCCATATATTCTCCAACATGATCAAAAACATTTTTACTTTTTAAAATCAATCAATAATTGGTTGAAAAACAATTTTATCCAAAGTTTGAAAATATATTTTCAAAATAACTCCAAAAGAATTGGAGTTGTTTACCATATGTGGATCTTGAGCTCTAGAGGATTATCCATCAAATTTGTCCATAATGAGCTTTTCTTGTGAATCATCTTCCTCTTGTTCTTCTATGTTGACAAGATCATGTAAGTGTTTTATGATTTCTCCTTCTTCATTGTCAACTTTTACTTGTTCATAAACCGTAGATACACAGCTTATAGTTTCACATGAACTAACATCACATTCAACTTCAAAACAATTGTTAGAAGTATAAATAGAATCAAGAGTATCCCAAATATCTCTAGCAGTACAGCAAAATCTAATTTTTCTCAAAATCATTTTAGTGAAAGCACTATACATAATTTTCATTGCTCTAATGTTCAACGAAAACATTTTCCTTTCTTTTTCTGTCTAATCCTTTCTCGGTTTGAAATCAAGGCATTTGTAAAAATGTCCCACATATCAAAATCTGATGCTTTAATAAAACTAGTCATTTTAGCTTTCCAAAACCAAAAACCAATATGTTTTAAAATAGGTAGAATTGTATAGTCAAAACCTTCTGAAAGAGAATAGCACTCAAAATTAGCCATTGATAACTCTTGAGATGGTTAAGTTCTTTAAACAAGAGTCCAACTCTGATACCAAATGTTAGAACTAGCTAAAACCCAAGAGGAGGGTGAATTGGGTGTAAGATAAAACTTAGGAACTTTGAAAATATTTTCGCATCTTAGTGAAAGCAGTAAGTATCAAAATAATGAATCATAAATCAACAATTAGATATTTAAATAATATATGCTAGAAATATAAGAGCTTAAGGAAGATAATATACAAACTATGATTTATCCTGGTTCGGTGCAATCCACGATGACCTACGTCGAGTCCCCAAGCTCCTCCTGAGATTTTCAATCCACTGTCTTCTTGTTTAATCCGGGCACAAGAGAAGTCTCTACAAGTCCACAAGTTTAGCCAGGCACTTGTGAAGCCTTTTACAAATCTCTCACTGAGTTGCTCCCCCTTACACACGGCAAATCTTATGAGAAGAACAATTTTGAAGATCTTTTATCTCCAGCTTACTTGTGCAAGTCCTATGAGCAGCAACGTTATCTCCTGTAAGACCCCACCATACATACCCCTTATTATCGATATTAATCAGAGTAGTAATTCATAGTTCGGTGGGCACACAAAAATAGTAAAAAAATACTGATAATAAGTGCTTGATTACAGAAATTCCCCATAGTGATTGTACATAATAATTACAATTAATTTAGCCGTACAGGGTTACTAGGGTGTCTAAACCTATTCCAATGAGACGCAAAAACCTTCCTGTCTTCGTTCCATTACTGCAATCCTCTTGTGCGGCTCTCTTCTTTATACTCAACACTCCTCCTGTTTTCACCTGTCTAAATTGTTGGTAGGGGATGGTGAGATTTGAGAGAATTACAGTAGAAAATAGTTACCATAATACATGCATGATAGATGCTTTGTGCATGACATGTTAGCTTAACTAGATGCATGACACATAATGACATTTCTACATGCTCAATATTTCATGCAACATAACTATGGTCACATTATAAATAGAAATAGAGCTTCATTATTCAAATATGCTCTACATAATCAAGTAAAGCAATCACACACATCACTACACAAGCAGAAATATCAAATACATGCAAATAAGGTAAGTCCCCTACCTCTTATCTTGAGTCCTCCTCTTGTACCTTTACTCCAACCTTTGAAGATGCTCCTTCCTTATCACTTAGTTATACTAGTTCAGTTATACTAGTTCAGTTCAAAATCCAAGACTACGTCCAGTCCTCAGAGATCAAGACCTATTGAGATTTTCACTATTTTTCCAAGATTCAGTGGGCTTTCGAAACACCACAAGACAACAATCATCCTTGTATGGACTACGAGCAAAAATATTCTAATACCTGGAATTTTTTTCTCCCCCTTATGACAAGTCTTATGTGCAGAAACAATCCTATAACATTTCTCTCTTGCTTACGCATGCAGGTCTTACGGGCAGCAATGTTTTCTCTTGAGTCCTCCTCTCTTTCTTGCAGCTTGTAAGTCTTATAAGCAAAAAGTACTCCTAGGAATTCTCTCAACTGCTTCTCTCCTAAGAATATCTACCCTCTCAAGGTCCCTATACCTTGAGATCAAATCAAAATATGATTTGAAATGTATACAGACTCTCTCACAGAACAAATATAATAAATACTGAAGTACAATATGAATACAGAGAAAATAAAAATAACAAAGACTTATTAGTTAGAAGGCTGCTTCTGTAAAAGACTTTCAGTCCCACACTTGTTGTGCTTGAGTGAAAAACTACTTCTCACTCGAGTGCAAGCTCCATCACTCGAGTGCATCAATTAAAATCATAGTATTATCCTCTAAACTTTGTGAAATGCATTTGGTAACATTTTGAAACAATATTTATACTTCCAAAACATGAGTTTCTTACCAAAACACATAATCACCTTTTGTTATTATCAAAACTTGGATTCTAACATTCTCCCCCTTTTTGATGATGACAAAACCTTTATGATGGATTTAAAGACTTGAATTTTTAAAACTCTTTCCAAATGCATTTTCACTAAAGTTTTGAGTCATTTTTCAGATTTTTGCACTTTACTTTGAAAACTTCCTGCAATGCTTCCAATGTACACTTAAGGCAAAGATAAGATATAATACCATAAGGATTGAACAGAAAGCTTAAGAAACATGAAAATAGCCACATATGTATTGATAAACTTGTAAAGTACATTGGTAAAATGGTGGTTGTAGGTGTATTGATAAACTTGGGATCAATGTAGGTAAAGAGTACATGGGTTTATGTCTGAGAAGGTGAAATGGTGGTTGTAGGTGTAGAAGCTAGAGGCATATCAATCTGAGCAGTTGGAAGGTGAGTGTACAAATAGGTCTCCAATTCAATAATTCTCCTCGACTAATTTTCTTGAGCTTTAAACATCAAGTTGAAGTTGGTATTTGCCTTGTCCACCAACTTTGTGACTTGAGATTCCATTTTATCTACTAGCTTCTTATACTTATTTAAAAATTCTTGTTTCAGGTCTACCACTACTTGATTGATCACATTGGCCAAATAGCTTGGTAGTAATGCACTTAGGAATAATGGGGATAGAGATGGACCTTGTGTAGAGGACTAAGCCTCATCACCTCTCAATGGTGTGGGTTCTCGTTGAGATGTAGCCTTTGTAATGCTCCAAAATTTGATTAAGGGCTAATGATGACTAATGACAATGTATTTGTTAATTAAGGATGAATTGATTATGTGTTATGTGGCAATTTAAGTAAATGTGTCATAATCAGTGGAAAAATTGAAAGAATGGAATTATTAGGCAAATAGTTAGTGATTAATAGAGAAATCAATTTCTAGCTAAGAGAAAAATGAGAAGTGTAACTAAATAGTCACTTATCTTATGTGAACCAATGCAATGGTAGCAAGTAGCAGGTGAAGATGAAGTGAGAGAGTAAGAGAAAGGTCAATATTATATTTTTTATCATTTCTCTCTCTTCCCTCCTACCTTTTCAGCTGAAGCAAGGCATGGGAGTGTGCGTGTGATTATTTCACCTTCTTTTTCAGGCTTTCCTCTCTCTCTCTCTCTCTCTCTCTCTCTTCTCTCTTATTTTCATGCTGCCATTGTTGACCAAGGAAAGAAGAAGAAAAGCTCCACTTTAAGGTAAGAAAATGACCTCAAATGCCAAAATTCCTTTCTATAACTTTGTTCCTTGTATTCAGAGCTTTATTTCTATGGTTATAGATTGCCCATTGGTGTTGGTTTTTCCCTTAAGGAAATTTAGAAGTTGGAGGATCAAGAAACTCCTTTAGGAAAGTTATAGAGGTGAGTAAGAGAAACACTTCTATCTAAGTTTTACAGCATTTGTTTTAGTTTGGAATTTCTGGAATTTTTGGCTTAATTTCTAAAATGAGGGTCATTGGGAGTTTGGTATGTTGCTGTTATGAATATAGTGTTTTGGTATGAGTTTTGGATAAATAGAAATGGATTAGAAGTTGAAATGTTAAGTTTGGTAATTTTGAGATTTTGGTGTTTAATGTTGCCTAAAAACCAAAGCATGGTAATAAATAGGAATTTGGTGATTTTGATACTTCCATTGGGTTCCTTGAGTGATTTTACATGGGGATAGCTTTGGTTGAGAGTTTGGGACCATTAGAAACATTTGGGTAAAAATCTGGAAGGTGTTGTGAACTCTACTGCAATTTGGGTTTTGATAAGCATCACTCGAGTGAGGTTGGGTCTCACTCGAATGCGATAGTGTTTTTCCTCTTTTTGCCTTCAGTATTCCGTTTCACTTCCACATGTAAGGCAAGAGTGTTGCCTCACTTGCGAAGAGTTTTGAGTTCTCACTCGAGTAAGCCTCCTCTCACCTGAGTACAAGTGTATTTGACACCATGAACTCTCATCTTGGGTTAGCAGTCACGGTTAAAGTGCAAGAGTGTGTCTTAACACTCGCGGGTATTTGCCTTCACTCGAGTACAAAGACCAGTGCTCTAGTGCTCCTCTTCTTTGAAAATTCTTATACTCTCGGGTTAATACTTTCTACACCTCACTTTATTGAACTTGGGTGAGCAATTGGCCATCACTTGAGTGTTACTTTCTGTGCTCGAGTGCAACAAGTATTTCTTGCTTCTATCGTTGCTCTCAGCCAAATACTTGCATGAGTGTGCTTCCATACTCGGGTGTAAACCGTACCATCACTCGAGTAAGTCCTTCTTCACTCGAGTGCAACAATGAAAAACAAGTACTTTCACTTCTAAAAAGGGGATCTTTGGGATAGTTCTTCCAACCCTTTAGGGTGTGTTTGGTTTGAGGGGAGGGGAGGGGGGAGGGAATGAGAGGGTGGGTAAATTACCTTTTTGGGTTGAAAGAATTTAAATTTTGGGCGGGAACCCAAAATTTAAAAAGAATGAGAAAGTAAATTTTGGGCGGGAAATCAAAATTTAAAAAAATGAGAGGGTAAATTTTAAATTTCTTTTGTCCAAAATGGTAATTTCTCCACCCTCTCCTCCCCTCCCTCCCCTACCCTCCCCTCAAACCAAACACACCCTTAGGGCTTTGGTTGGAGGAATTTTAGGCTTCTTAAGGGACATCAATAATAACCAAATTTAAGTGTTGTGAATTTATTTGAGTATTGGAATAAGTGATAACGTATCATCCTTAATTATGACTTTAAGATTTGATATTTGCCCGGAGTATAAAAAGCCTGTGCCCGCTCAAGAACGGAAAGACCAAGGTAGTGACACTTTATCCTATATCATGTGTAATGCATTACTTGTTTGTATTTATCATTGAATGAGTGAGGGGACGTGGCGGTAAGCCCGGCCTTGAATATTATTGAGGGGACGTGGTGTGAGCCTGGCCTTGAATATTATTGAGCGAACGTGGCATGAGCCCGGCCTTAAATATTGTTGAGGGGACGTAGCGAGAGCCCGGCCTTAAATATTGATATGCTACCTTGAATAAAAAGGTGCAAGTTTATTGTCACACCCCACCCTCATCCACCCTCACTCAGGTAGGGCGCCGGGCTTAGGGGTCCCAGACCTCACCCAAGCTCAGAGTCTTGGCATGGCGGTGCATGCACAAGGAATATCCCCGCCCCTCTTGCGGGTTCCTTTCGCCTCCCCACATCTTGAAGCTGCGACCTGAGGCATAAGTACTCGCTTCATGCGAGATGTGGTATCATTGAGCTAGGCTAAAGGAACCCGCAAGAGGGGCGAGGTTATTCCTTATGCGTTGCACCACCACGCCAAGACTCCGAGCTTGGGTAAGGTCTAGGACCCGTAAGCCCGGCGCCCTGCCTGAGTGAGGGTGGATGAGGGTAAGGTGTGACAGCCTTGGTTTGACTGACTAGAAGAGTGATCCCCATATGTGTCAACTATGTCTTGCCAAACCTTGGGATTTTTACCCTCTCAGTTTCCTCCAAATACCAAACCTTATACCGAAGAATAAGAGATACAGTTTATGGATATGGTATTGTAGTGGTTCATGATAAAGAAAATCGAAATCTTCTCATCTCACCAAAGATAACTTCACCAACATTCCTCCGTTGGCAGGTTAGGAAGGAAGCCAATAGATAGTAATCTCTCTGGGAAAAGTGGGTATAATTTTTGGATTTGTTGATTATGCTTTGGGTATAAATATAATGAAGGGCATGAATTGAATTAGGCATAACAACAGGTCTCAAGTTGAGAGGTCCTATAGGGTCATCTGGCCTCAATTTTTGGAAAGCTTTATTGGCAGAGAGTGTGGGAGGATTGGATGGTGGTGCAATATAGCCAAGGATGTGGTTGATGATAGAAGGGGTGTTAGATCTCATGTTTTGATGATAACAAAAGTATGGTTTGAAAAGAAAATAATTAATAAACAAGTTTGAACTAAGTAATGACAGGAACAAGCATCACTTGAAGTAAGCATTGGAGTAATGAAGAAAGGCCATGAGAAAATGCTGAGGAACTTGAACAGAAGCAAATCTTCTAAAGCATTACTCGAGGAGCTACTCGAGTAATGAGACAAAACTTGAAGTAACCAGAGACAACTTCTAGTAACCTGCCAACGTTACTCGAGTAGGTACTCGAGTAATAGTGTAAGTATTTTCAAGTTGCTCTCGGCCTGCCAATGTTACCCGAGGAGGTACTCGAGTAACCAAGTGAAAACTTCCAGTTGCCTTCAAGTTTTCCCAATGATACTCGAGGAGCTACTCGAGTAACTGTGTTTCTGAAAATATGGACCTCTCGGCATTTTGTACTACTGCTAATGTTACTCGAGGAGCTACTCGAGTAACCATGTGAAAACTTCCAGTTGCCTTCAAGTTTTCCCCATGATACTCGAGGAGCTACTCGAGTAACTTTGTTTTGAAAATCTGCAACTCTCGGCATTTTGTACCACTGCTAATGTTACCCGAGGAGCTACTCGAGTAACATACTAAAGTAAGTGGAAACTTGAGGTTGATACCCGATTAACTTGATTTCTTTTTATCTCATTTTCCTCGAGTCCTTACTCTAGTATGCAAGTATCTAATGTTGTATTTTAAGTGGATTCCTCGAGTAAGTACCCGAGTATGCAGAAATATTCTCAAGGTAAACTTCAAGTCATTACCCGGGTAAGTCATGCTCAAAAGTCTCAGTTACTCGAGGTGGTACCCGAGTAACCTATGCAAAAATGAGTGCATTACTCGAGTCCGTACCCGAGTAATGAGGTAAGTGCTCTCGGCATTTAAATCCTGCCAACATTACTGGAGTAGAGCATCGAGTAACCAAAAGTTTATTTGAAGGTTTACTCGAGTTGGTACCCGAGTAACTCATAAAGTTGTGAGTGCATTACTCGAGTAGGTACCCGAGTAAATAACTATTCCCAAAGGTTTGAAATTTAGTTTACTCCATACACTACCCGAGTAATCTTATATTTATTCATTGACTTGCAATTGAACAATGATTTCTCGATGTTACTCGAGTAGGTACTCGAGTAAACTTTAAGGGATACTCGAGGAGCTACTCGAGTAAGCATACCCAGAAATTTAGAAATCATTCAAACCTTCATTATATTGTTTCCTATATGATTAACCTTTCATTGTATTAGTATTCTTAGTCCATTTACAGATAAACAATGAAGGAATCATATCAAGAGATAGAAGTCAAAAGAAACGTTCAAATGCCAACCACCGCCAACGGATATTTTTCAAAAACTTGAAAAGTCAATAGTGGCTGCGCACTCACCAACGGACGAAAAGAAATGTTCCAACGGTCATCAACAACATACCTATATATATGGGAACCTTCAAACAGAGAAAGAACAACAAGCACACACACAAACGACTTATCAAGTTCATTGCTCTGTTTTCACGTTGAAATTGTATTTCTATGCTTCAGTGTTTATCATTTACTCTGTAAGAGAGATATTTCATTCAAACTCAATATTTGTTATTGAGATAACTTAAGGTTGTGGAACCTTGAGTTGGGATTGGATTACAACTTGTAAGGGGGAGCGAGTGTCCAGGTGTAAGGAACTTGCTTGTACTGAGGTGCCAAGAACCCACTGAATCTTGGAAGCTATAGTGAAACTCTCAGAGAAGCTCTGAGGACGGGACGTAGGTCAAAGTGGTTGTGACCGAACCAGTATAACTCCCGGTGTACACTTCGGTGATATTTCTCCTTACTCATTACTGTTTTAATTCTTTTGTCAAAGTTTTATATTTTCGAAAGAAATTTTAGTATCACCCAATTCACCCCCCCCCCCTCTTGGGTGAAACGCTTGATCTAACAAGGGGTTATCATAATATGTTGGCCTCTAATAGTAATGGAAATTCCTTCCTCTATCATTTCTCCTGCTCTATACACAATATTGTGGACTTTCATATTATAGTAAATGGTTCTCACAACAGTGAGTGAATAGAAAGGTGTACACTCAACCAGGGATCATAGAATCTAAGAAATAGTCAAAAATCTAAGCTACAGTCCATACTCAGGTAGTCTAAATCCACATAAACCACAGGGCAGAAACTTCTTTTTGCAAACTCAGAATCATATACCTTCTAGCTAAATGGCTTCAGTTCCTAAGTATTGAAACCTTCTGGAGAAATTGTGTTTTATTCTTCCTCCAAAGCATGTACAGTAGAAGGCACTCCTGATAGTATACTAGGGTGACTGGACTGGCCAACATGATAAGAACCCGAGTAACCCGCTTTAGAGGCAATCTTGCCAACAAAGGCATCCAATTTGGATTTCTCTATTGCTTCCCGAAGTTTCATGTTAAAGGAATCATCATAGGAGGAGTCTTGAGGTTCCTCTGTGTCGGTTATCTTTCTTTTTCCCTTCACTTCAGACTGTGACTTTGACTGTGTCACAATTGGGTCTTTGAATGCTACCCCCTTTGTTTTCCCCAGTAGAGGTTGCACTTTATTGGCCACAGATGGCTTAGGATGCTTCTTCTTAGCCGGGGTTACCTTTTTCTTAGTTGCTTTGGGCTTTAGAGAAGGTGGAGGAGCCAGAGTTGGTGTATGAGTCAGAGTCAGAGTTAGCATTGGAGATACTGTTGGAGTTGTCAATTCACTGGTGTCAGGGAGAGGAGGTGAAGGAGTGGGAGACTTTTAGGAGACTTGAGGAATCTTTGTTCTAACCATTTTGAATTATTCAAAATGGGATTGAGAATCCAAGATACTGTGAAAGCTTAAAGAATGACTTTCGGAGGATTTGCTTTGATTAGGGCAAAAGTGAGGGATTTAAAAGTAGTAACCAAGCATTTTAGAATGGATTTAAAGAGTGTAATAGTTGATTGAAGAGTTTGGAGGTGTTGAATCGGTGGGTAACGGTCGGTGGTAGATAGGTGTAACTCTCAAGTGAGGTGACACTTTCTAGTGAGAAGAGGAAGTACGACGGTTTGAGCTATTACGTGTCTGATATAAGCCCCAACACTCGAGTGATAACCCTAAGTGCTCGAGTGTTATTCATATTGCACTCTAGTGAGCCATTTTTATGCTCGAGTACTGTAGGAGAAATTTTACAAAATTTGTAGATGCGTACCTAGTCTGATTCTATCTTGATATAATCTTCACCTTTGTACTCAAGTCCTCCAAGATCACTTGAATAAACCATGCTTGGAGCCTAATCTTAGCATTTGTCTCTTTTGGTGCTCGAGTGTTCTTGCTGCACTCTCAGGTATGTTCTTCCGTCACTTGAGTGAACTCTTTTATCACTCGAGTGAGGATCAATACTTTTGATGTGCTCAGGTATGCCATAAGAGTTCTTACATACTCTGTTAATCCTTGTTTTACATAGCTAAAAGCAAAGTATATTGATTAATAAGTAGACTCGAGTGATCACTTTTATGCTCGAGTGAGTGTGGTTTGCACTCGAGTCATGCACAATATACTTGAGGTGCAATCCTACAAAACATCTTTTAACATTCTCTTATGCCTAAGTTAGTAGGATAATCATCAAAACACATATGAAACATAATAATTAACAATAAAATCTTACAATTCATTGGGATTAACCATTCCCAATTCTCTTCGTATGTATAAAAATTATTCTTTGGCAATTGGCTTTGTGAACATATCGGTGAGTTGAAGATGAGTAGGAATGAATTCTACTTTGACATCTTTCTTCTGTACATGATCGAGAGTGAAGTGATGTCAAACAGCTTTCTTCTGTACATGATCGAGAGTGAAGTCATGCACAATGTGCTGGGTTCTTGAATGTTGTACAGGTTCTTAGCCAAGCTAATTGTGCTGGTGTTGTCACAGTAAATTGGTATTTCCTTCAAGTATATTTCCAAATCCTGAAGTTGTTGCTTCAACCATAGTACTTGAGAACAACAGCTTGTTGCAGCTATATATTTAGCTTATGTGGAAGATAATAACACTGTGTTCTGCTTCTTGCTAAACCATAATACCAAAGAACCTCCAAGGAATTGACATTGTCCACTGGTACTTTTTCTATCAGTTATATATCCTCTGTGATATGAATCTAAATAGGCCATCAAATATTCATTTCATCGTTTTGGATACCATAAGTCAAATTCTGCAGTATCTCCTAGGTATGTAAAGATTCTTTTTACAGTTTCTGCATGTGACTCCTTAGGAGCATATCAATACCATGCACACATTCCCACACTAAATTGTATATCCAGCCTACTTGCTATTAGATAGAGTAATGAACCAATAATTCCTCTATGTTTGGTGATGTTGAAATCAGGGCCTTTTACGTTAGCATCCAGCAGTATAGTAGAGCTTATTGGAGTGTCAGCTCCATTAGCATTTTCCATTCCATACTTCTTCAATAACTCCCTCAAATATTTGGTTTGAGATATAAATATCCTATTTCTCTGTTTCTTGATTTAAAGTCCGAGAAAGAAATTTAATTCTCCAATCATGGACATTTCAAACTCTCTCTGCATAAGCTTGAAAAATTCTAGATAAAGAGATTTGTTAGTAGCACCGAAGATAATATCATCAACATAAATTTGAATAATTAAAAGATCATTTTTGTTATGTTTGATGAAGAGTGTTGTATCTACTTTTCCTCTGACAAAGTTTTGATCAAGAATAAATTTGCTTAACCTTTCATACCAAACTCTAGGTGCTTGTTTCAAACCATACAAAGCTTTCTTAAGTTTGAGGCTTTGTTTCATCTTCAAAACTAGGAGGTTGTTCTACAAATACTTCCTCCATAATATAACCATTTAGAAAATCACTTTTCACATCCATTTGATAAACTTTAAAACCTTTAATGCAAGCAAAGGCTAAGAGTACTCGTATTGCTTCCAATCTTGCCACTAGAGCATATGTTTCCTCATAGTCAATACCTTCTTCTTGATTATAGCCTTTGGCAACCAACCTTGCCTTGTTTCTCACAATGATAGTTGATTTATCAAGTTTGTTTTTGAAAATCCATTTAGTTCCTATAACCGAGTGATATTTAGGTCAAGGTACCAAATCTCAAGCTTGATTCCTTTGAAATTGATTTAATTCTTCTTGCATAACAATCACCTAATCATTGTTAGACATTGCTTCTTCAATATTAGAAGATTCAATCTCAAAAATAAAAGCAGAAAATGTTACTTTATTAAGAATTCTATTTACAGTTTTGACACCTTCGTGAATATCTCCAATTACTTGATGAATTGGATGATATTTAATATGTCTCCATGCTTTTGGTTGAGCATGATCATTGACACCTTTGTCACTTTTAAGATCATTTGTTTCAAAATCATTCTTATTTGAAATAGTTTTATTTTTCTTTATCAAATCTATTTCTTCTTCAACAAAAGACTTTATCTGGGAATCAAATTCATCAAACACAACTTGAATGGACTCTTCAACAGTACATGTTCTTCTATTAAAAACTCTATATGCTTTACTTCTATTAGAATATCCTAGAAATAAACCTTCATCAGACTTTGAATCAAATTTACCCAAGTTTTCTTTACCATTGTTGTGAATGAAGAACTTGCATCTGAAGATATGTAGATGAGCAAGATTTGGCTTTCTCCCTTTGTAAAGTTCATATGGTGTCTTTCCAAGTAACTTGCAAATATATACTCTATTTGAGATATAGCATACAATTCTCATTGCATCCGCCTAGAACACTTGTGACATTTCTTTTTCATTAAGTATTTCCCTTGCCATTTTTGTGAGGACTCTATTCTTCCTTTCTACTACTCCATTCTGCTGAGGCGTTCTAGGTGTAGAGAAGTTGTGACCTATTCTCTCGTTGTTGTAGAAGTCTTTAAAGAGTTGATTATCAAATTCTCCTTTATGGTCTGTCTTGATAAAGATAATAGAAATACCTTTCTCATTTTGGACCTTCATAGCAAACATAATAAATTCAATAAACGTTTCATCTTTTGAAGTAATAAATATTGTCTATGTAAACCTTGTAAAATCATCGACAATTACTAAGGCATATAGATGTCCTCCAAAACATTTTACTCTCGCAAGACCTACCAAATCCATATGAAGTAATTGTAAATGCTTGAAAGTAGAAATCTCATACTTTATTTTGAAAGAAGATGTAGTTTGTTTGCCTTTTTGACATGCATCACAAATCATGTTGTCTTTGAATTTAAGTTTAAGAAGACCAACAACTAAATCTTTTCTAATAAGTATGTCAAGCTGGTTCATGTTAACATGAGCCAAACACTTATGCCATAACCAACTGTCCTCTGATTTGCTAAGAAAACAATTTTCAAAAGAATTTGAATTTAAATCAATGGTATAACAATTACCATCCCTTTGAGCTCAGATCTTTGCTTTGATGGATTCTTTGTTAAGCGATAGATCCTTCTTGTTTAATATCAAGCATTCTTCAGAATTAAAGATCACCCAGTTATCTTTGTCAGTAATTTGACTCACACTTAGGAGGTTGTGGCATAATCCTTCCACATAATATATATTATTGATTTGAACACCATCGGATTTCCCCACTTCACCAATTCTAGCAATGCATCTAGATTGGTTACCTCCAAAAGTTACCTTAGCTCCTTCTCTAGTTTCTAGCATGGTAAACTTATCTCTGTTACCAGTCATGTGTCTCGAGCATCCACTATCAATATACCTAGAGTAATATGATCAAGCTTTAAGTATCCACACTTTCTTGGGTCCTTTGTGGTTAGTATGAATTAATTTTGATACATGCGTCCCTTTCGGAACCCATTTGTGTGAACCAATGACCTTTCCCCTTTTAAAATGACAAGATGAAGTATAATAGCCTTTCCTATTACAGTAACTACATGATGTAAAAGGATTTGATGTGTGCACAGAGTTCTTAAAATATCTTAGATAAGTCTTACTGCCCTTTTTCTTCCTCCCTTTGTTTTTATCCTGATCAGACTTATATCCAATTCTAGATTTATCAAAAGAGACTCTTTGTGATTTTAAAATTACTTTAAGAGTTTCACTTCCTTTAGTAAATCTTTCCAATTTTTTTATTAAATTAAATCACTTATTTTCTTGTCTTTTTCTTCACACAATACACATGATGATATGATAGTACTTTCTAACTCCTTTATTTTCTTCTTATGACTAACGATTTCTTTAGCTACCTTGATGAATTTAGTATGCAATGCATTATATTCAGATAATAACTCGTCATCAGTAGGTTCAGAGTCACTTACCTCAAAGTCTAATTCTTCTTCCTTGGCCACTAAGCATAGATTTACAACTTCGTCGTTGTTGCTTTCTTCATCTAACGAGCTATCAACCCATATGGATTATATGCGAGCTTTCTTCTTCTTCTTCTTCTTGTATTTTCTTTTGAACCATTCAGATTTGATATCTCTAGGCTTTCCAAATTCACAGCATACTATCTATTGCTCCTTGTTTTCTTTCTTGCTTGGTCCACCTTGGTAATTCTTGAAATTCTTTTGGCCACTTTTATAGAACTTCTTGAATTTCCTCACGATTATTCCCATATCATCATCAGGGATGTCTTCATTTTTTGAAGAACCAGTTTCCTTGATAGCTTTGAGAGCGACTCCTCTTTTCTTTTTATCATCGAACTCTTCTAGTTCCTTCTTTAACTTTAACTTTCCTTCATACTCAGAAAGGCTACCAAAGAGTGCATCTATGGATCTCATTGACTCTCCTTTGGCTTCTTCAAAAGCTGTCACATTTACTTCCCATTCTTTCGTAAGAACATTAAGGATCTTTCTTATTTGGGAATTTTGATCAAATGTTTTTCCAAGTGTCGATAGTTGATTAACAAGATAAGTATATCTGAGTTCAAATTATAAGATTCTTTTTCCAAGTTTCATCCCAAACAGATCATACTCTGTAATTAGAGTATTGACTCTATTTTCTTTGATTCCAGATGTACCTTTGTGAGCTATCTCAAGAGCATCCCACGTCTTTGGCTGTTGGTAGTGTGTATAGTCAAAAACATTATCTTTGACTGAGGGCACTTTGTATCATTAAAATAGCTTTATTGTTTAATATTACTAACCTCTTGTTATTGTCGTCAAACTCCTCTGGGCTCTTTTATACGACTCTATCTTCAATTTTCTTCTTTAGAACATAGTCACTATTTTGTATCATATTCCATAGACTGTATTCGTTAGCCATCATGAACACTCTGAACTTAGCTTTCTAGAAAAACTAGGAGGTCTAGTGATATAAGCTCTATTTGGAAGGATGTTCTCACCTATTGTTGCCATTTACTAGATCCTTTTCAAGCTTTTGAGATCTTTGAAGAAGACCTTGCTCTGATACCAAATGGAAGAGGCAAACTTCACCCAAGAAGGGGTGAATTGGGTGAAGTGATAAATTTTTTGATTGATTTGGTGATATGAAAATTATTGTAGATAGAGTAGAGTTGAGAGGATTAGCACACAGAGAGTTATACTAGCTCGGTTCAAAATCCAAGCCTACTTACAGTCCTCAGAGATCAAGACCTACTAAGATTTTCACTATTCTTCCAAGATTCAGTGGGCTCTTGGAATGCCACAAGATAACAATCATCCTTATATGGACTACCAGCAAAAATATTCTAATACCTAGAATTTTCTCTCCCCCTTACGACAAGTCTTATATGCAGAAGCAATCCTATAATATTTCTCTCTTGCTTACACCCAAGAGTAACAACGTTATCTCCTGCTTACACCCCTGTAAGTCTTACGAGCAGAAAGTACTCCCAGGAACTCTCTCAACTGATTCTCTCGTAAGGATATTGACCCTCTCAAGGTCCCTGTACCTTGAGATCAAATGAAAATATGATTTGAAATGTATACAGATTCTCTTATAGAGCAAATATAATAAACACTAAAGTACAATATAAATACAGAGAAAATATGAATAACAGAGACTCGAGAATTTTCTTGTGTATATTCTTGTTCTAAATTCATGTTCTTGATGGTGTCTGAAATTCTGTATTTATAGTAAGTTGATTTTGTCCGTTGAATAATAGTCGTTGTGGAGCGGAGCGTTTCACTATGGAATGGCATACGTACGTTTGAAATCTCTGAACAAGATATCGTGGAAGGTACGTGCTTAGTTGTCATAATGATTTTATCCACCGTTGTTTGACTTTCTCTGTGCATCTCTGATTCAAACGATCAAACTCCTGTTTCACATTTGAAGTATATGTTAAATGATGTTAAATAACAATAACAAGTGAAAGTAAAATGAATAAATAACATTTAACTATGTTTGAATTGATCATTGTAAGTATGTTGCGTTTTGGTTTTTGACAGTGCCTCACTCGAGTACAACTTCATATTTCCTCTTCTGCTTTAGCTTTTGATTTGCACTTCCATGTGAAAAAGTAAGAGTGCATTTTCTCACTTGCGAGTGTTGTAGGTCATCACTCAAGTACATCTTGTCTCACTTGAGTACATGTGTATTTTACACTATAGACTCACGCCTCTAGATAATACTTGCAGCATATTTTTCAAGAGTTTGATTTTACACTTGCAGGTGATATGGGTCCCCACTCGAGTGACAATGTCTCACTCGAGTGCACCATTGTTTGTAAGCTTCAGGCTTCGCTTATGGATAGCACTCGCACCAAATTTTGCAAGAGCAAGATATTGCACTTACAGATGATATGGGCCTCACTCAAGTACTGAGATACTCACTCGAGTGCATCAGCATTTCCTCGCATTTGGTCAGCCTTATGATTATCACTTACGGCAATATTTGAGGAAGTGTCTTTTCTCACTCGAGTACTAAAGTCATTGCTCGAGTGCACTTCTTACTTTCAGCTCTTCCTTACTCTCAGGTAAACACTTCCTGTACCACACTTATAGGACTCGAGTGAGCTTAAGGCTCTCACTCGAGTATTGAGTCCGTGCTCGAGTGCAACTACCATTTCATGTCTCTAACTTTACTCTCTATCAAACACTTGTATGAGTATGCCTCCATACTCAAGTGCAAATTAGATCATCACTCGAGTGCTAGCCTCATCATTTGAGTAGTCCTATAATTTTCAGCTAGAAGACTGCTTTTGTAAAAAAACTTTCAGTCCCACACTTGCTGTGCTCAAGTGAAAAACTACTTCTTACTCGAGTGCAAGCTCCATTACTCGAGTGCATCAGTTAAAATCACAGTATTATCCTCTAAACTTTGTGAAATGCATTTGGTAACATTATGAATCAATGTTTATACTTCCAAAACATGAGTTTCTTACCAAAACACATAATCACCTTTTGTTATCATCAAAACTTGGATTCTAACAATTTGAACACAACTTCCAAAATTATCATAAAACCTCTTTTAACCTCATAATCACCATCATAAGAACATAAAACCTTAAAAGGCTCCCTCTGGCTCAAATTGAGGGTTTGAACATCTCCAGAAATACACACCAAAATCACAAAATATTCAGTTCAAATCGAAGAATACACTTGCCAGAACTCGAATATGTGATCCGTTCTTGATTCCGGCAACACCTCCTCTGAGTTGATAAAGTCAAACACCTTTGATTGAAAATCCAAGACCATAGAAATGTTGCTCTCTATGAGAGGAACAACGTTAGAAAAGACTCTGGAAGCTGGAAACGCTGAATCAAAGGTGAAATCGGCTCCATAACACATAAATTTCAACTATTCACTCTTTCTCTTTCCTCTTCCATTTTCTTATGTTTTTTCTCATTTTTCCCTCTATTTTTGGGTAGCTGGAAGAAATTTAGAGGAAAGAGGGAGTGTTGGATAATTATCTTCAGTTAAACAAAATACCTAGCCCACAATGTGCCAAGTGTCAAGATCTTATGGTTCCTTCAAAAAGTAAGTAACTAATTAGTTACCATAATTGGTTTGGTTAACCATTTTAGTCTCCCTACTTCAGCCAACATTTATCCCAATTAAAGGTAAATAAATGGCTGCTTGCTTTATTGGTCAAATGATCATTTTGCCCTTATATTTATTTCCATTTTTGCACTTGCAGGAAAATTGGACAGAATTTTCATCAAACTTTGAAAATTCATAACTATTTGTACAAAATAACTATTTGTACAAATGTCCAATTGTGTAGTTTCAAAGGCTATATGACCCTTATTAAGTCCATTTTCAAGGAAAAATATAGCCTTTAGTCAAATGGAAGCTCAAAATTCCTAGAATTATTGTTTTTGGACGCTGCCACTAAATCGCCAGTTTTACTGGGCTAACTTCGAAAATATATAATTCTTTGTGTATAGCTCCAAATGACTTATATGACCTACAAATTAAAGCTTAATAAGTCTACTTTCATCCTTAAAAATACCATAGGCATTGAACATCATTTGCCTACTTAAAAATGTCACACAACTAGACTGTCATGCTGGAAAAATACACTGGTAGCAAATCCTCATTCCTGGGACTCTTGCTAAACTAGGACTTAGCAGTCCACTTGATTCCAGCTTATTCTCAAGCCTCTAATCCCAAAATTCGGGATATTACATCTCCTGCTTACACCTCTATAAGTCTTACGAGCATCAACGTTCTCTACTGCTTGCACCTTGTAAGTCTTACGAGCAGAAAGTCTTACCAGGAATTTTCTCTACAGCTTCTCCGTAAAGAAATCAACCCTCTCAAGGTCCCTCTACCTTGAGATCAATTGATGAATACAATTGAAAGTGTTTACAGACTCTCACATAATGGACATGATAATCACTGAAGTACAATACAAACAATCTCTCTTTCTCTAAGGTAAATGATATCCAAGCTAGATAAACAGAGAGTATTCGGGTAGAAGTAGATGATTCATAATCTTACCATTTTGGTGTTATTGCTCTCTGCTTGAATCTCCTATATTTACAGTTGAGTAGGATATGACTATTGTGAGTATTTCAACCTATCCATTGAATCCTGTTGATTCATTTGACCGCTCTTCATATTTGAAAAACTAGTCATTATGTTCGGTGGATGCTCCACTCCAATAAAGTAGCTTTTCTACTCTTCACATGATCTTCTCATTGTTTTCTTGGAGAAATACTTTCAACACTAATACAATGAAGTGTTAGAGTGATTAGAAGCAATAAGAATGACTTACACTATAATTCCATTGATTTTCAGAAGCTACGGAATGTTGTTGGACACATCACTCGCGTGATCCCTTCCAGAACTTGACAGAGAATATCACTATTACATCACTCAAGTGGTCACTCAGGTAATCTACCTATTCTGAATCGAAATATGGCAAATGACCTATCATCTGAAAGCTCTCACTGTCTACATTCCAATGCAATAAGAATCAACTCCAAACTTATTGTATTCTGAAAGTTATAATCTAAATAGTGACTACAGCACTAGACAATGTTTGAATTCACAAATGTCAACTTCAGAAGGCATACCGCTTCGAATAAAACTCCAAATATGACTCATGACCTATCCATAGAAAGCTCTTTAAGTCTAGTTTCATATGCCACTAGTTTCATCTCAATCGGACATGTAGTTCGAGAGTTATATTCAAAATACCGAACCTATTTTGGAATGCAATAGTGATTTTTATGTGTCATCTTTTAAAACTTATATCTCTCTTATATGAACTCCTTTAAGCTTGATCTTGGTGTCTATGTGATGCATTAGAAGTCTAGTTTTATATGAAATAAGTTTTAGCTCAATCAGATATGTGGTTTAAGAGATATGTCCAAAATACCGAACCTTTATCATGCTAAACGAAAACAGAGCACAATAGAATACTCATCACTCGAGTGGTCATTCGAGTGATTAGGGCAATCACTCGAGTGATGCCTTCCAAAACTTCATAGAAAGCCATTACTCAATTAATTACCTTATAGAAGTTCCATAACCTCCATATAAGTTATCTTAGCTTTTAATTGACCTATTCTAACCTCCATTTTATCATAGAAACCTTCGGTATCACTTCTAAGAGTTTGAATCTTGACATTCTCATTAGATCTTGCAAGTTCTTCTTTCTTCAATCTCTTTCTTCTTATTTTTCCTCTTGATGATCATTCTTTCATAACCCAACTAGATATCTTCTTTCTTTGCTTGACTAATCTATAAGATATTTCACATTAAATATAGTAGTTAGTCAATGTAGCAGGTAAATACATTGTACAAACTTTGTACAAACATGAAATATTTGGTATCTAAATATTTGGCATCTATATTAGATATCATCAAAACTAATCATATCTAACAACTTCAACAATTAAAATCATTCAACAACTAAAACATGAAATCCAACAAAGATAGACATAACTTATTAATCATCATTTAACCCAAAATGAAAGCTAAAAATAACACTCATGTTAGCACCAAAGCACAAAACACCAGCCTCATTCTCCTCTCTGTCTTCATCATCTACACATATATGGCATCAACTTTTGCTTGAATATCAGCAGCTCCATTCTCCCCTTTTACTCTATGCTTCATATTCTCATCAAATAGCCTTCCACATACCATACAACTCATTTATCACATGTGTTAACCTCTCACCCATTTCTTCATCATGGCATTGGAAAAATCCTCATCCATACTGTACATTTACCACTTTGCAATTAGAATCTCATCAACAATAAACTACAAATAAAACATTTGAAACATGGGAAAAATAATACATATCTATTGGTAATTAATACAACCATAGAACCTCCTCCCTGGGTTCAACTCTATTCAAGAAGTACAAAGAGGAGCTGACAACTCACAATAACATGCCCTCAGTAAACCATCACTCTGAACCTCATTACCCTGATGGAGCATAACAGCAACCCTCCTCCTACTTCTGTTTATCGAAGTTGCCGATGCCAAGTCCGCCATGCCTTCTCCTTTGGTTTGTCACACAACCCTCCTCTTCCTCTTGTAAATGGCATTCAAATGGGTTCAGTGGCATTTAAATGCAACCCATCAATATTTCTCACCTTACTCAATCACCGTCAGAGAGAACATTGAAGAAACCTAAAAGAGCAATGACTCCAACGTCTTTAATCCATCTTGACATACTCCGTGTCTATTTTGCGTGGCAAATGTCAATTGGAGTCTCCATTCGAAGAGGACGATATTGCTCTAGATTTCATTCTTCCCAAAAAACTTCCGGGGCAACATTGGCCCTACGTATATACTTCTGGGACAAAAATGGCACTTAACCCTAGTTGTAATTGATTATAAATAATTCAGTAAAATACTCTAACAACCCTTCTATTATGCCTTAATTATATGGACCTCCCCTCTACCTTGAAAACTTATATAAACCTCCCATTGAAATCAAAACATATGTTACACAGTCCTTTCTTGTATTTTCAAGATTCCTTTTACATCCATCCAACTGTTAGTAGACTGTTAAGTTTGACTCTTAAGCTTTTTTTTAAACCAAAATAGCCCTCTTTAATAGAAGAATTATTTAAAAATTTATAATTGTCAAAAAATAATCATATAACCAAAAAATAATTATAATATATATTTTCTAAATTTCTAATATGTTATAAAATTTATTAATTTTGGTTCTCATCATATTTATTGGAATGTGTTTGTTTTGGGGGTTTTTTTTAAACAGATAAAAACATATTTCAAACACATATTTTTGCTATCGTATAATTTGAATAATATAATTTCAAGATATTATATGAATAATTCATCACGGGACATTGATTTTTTCTAAAGTTTGCAAACATTCAAAAATAAATTAGGGATTTGATATGATGACGGGAAAATTAGTAAATAAAATATCATTTAATGTAAATTTTAATTAAAAAATATTTTTATAGAATCTTTTTGGAATATTCTTTATGGAGTTAACGGTTTGGACCTAAGTGTATGATTTCAAAATAGAGATGATGTTCGTGTAATTAGGACAAAACGGAAGGATAGTCAGAGTATTTTACTCTAAATAATTTAATGATCATATCGAGAATTGCAATTCAGACTACTCAATGCATAGAAACAGCTATGTTCTTTAGTTTCTTACTTAGAAGTGTGGTAATTAATTCGGAGTAGTCAATATATGTTATCTGAGATAGGCCAAGAATATCATTGAAGATACTATATATGATGAGTAGTAATATCAAAATATGAAAGCGGTTCATTTCATTACTAGGGGATGTGATGATAGTAACCCTTTTAAGGAGATCATTAACGAGGCTAGAGAGTGGTTATCTAGAGATTGGTGTGTCCTTGTAAACCATATCTCTAGAGATCAAAATTCCCAAGCGGATTATTTAGCTAAGTTTGCTCATAGTAGCACTGAGTATTTTGTCATCTTTGATCAACCACCTCCTGTTTTGTCAGCAGGCATTGGTTGATGAAGGTTTGGTTGTTTTGCCTCTCATGAGGTGTCGTTGTACTAATCTTATGATAGATTAATGAAGTCCAGTTTTTTAGTCAAATATGCCTTACAAAATCTTGTATGTTGTGATTGGATTAGGGGTATTGAGAAGGGAGTGGGCCAATGAATGGATTAAAGAAAATGCCGAAGCTGAAGCCTCTTGAGCGATTTTAGGTTGCAGTACCATGCGGAAAAAGCAACGAAGGAGAGGAGAGTAATGAAAGCCAGTCATGTTCAAGGGAGAACGGTGACATGGGATGGTTGCCGACAAAAATGAAGAGAACAGAGGAAGAGCTATATCCATAAATTTCTACACCACAAAGGACTTATAGAGGTTAGCTTTTTTCAACATATAAAAAAGGTAGTTTAAGCATAGGTACATTAGTCAAAACAATGCGAAACACTACCCTCCCCTCCAAATCCTTCCTCCATTTTTGGAGGGCAGGGTTCCTTTCTAAAAATTTTAGAAAACCCATCAAGGGGAGGGTAGCTAAATCCCTCCCCTCCACTCCAAATTCCTTGTACAAAACCAACTCTTATACTCAAACTTCTTTTATCATTTGTTAGTATGATACAAGATACCCATGATCCTAGCGATTCTTGAAGGATGTCAAAACTCAACCTCATCCATCAGTGCAAGGAGTGTTAGGACAGAGAGCCCAATTTACCTATTCTTAATCTATGAACAGTATAACTCACCCCTTAAATTTTATGCCACATACGAGACATATACCACCTAAAACTCTATTATTGCTGAAGTTGAATCACTTCATTGGATGTTTTTCCTTGATTTTTATTTTAATCTTCATCATTTAGAACTTTACAACTAATTATAAGATTGTAAGGATATTATTCAAAATATTAAATTATTAAATTTTTGTATCATTGTTAACCTTGAAATATACATCATTCATGCCAACAACAATCATTTAATATAAATGGACCTTGCCTGTCACGTATTTGTGAGGAAATTTATTCCATCTGATTCATTTACCTTTTGTTTGCAAGTGCCATGCATCAGTGTTGATGGTGTTCAAATTTTAAATCCCCTCAATTCTCAAACTACTATTTATTTAGAGTGTTTAATTTTAATTTACAAAGTGTAAATTTAACCTGGATAATTTAAATCTTGTGTTTGATTTTGGCTTGTTATTAAAAAGTCATGTTCATTTTTTTTTTTAGAAAAAATGAAAGCACTATAAATATTTCTTTTAATTTCCTTCCCCTTCCACCAAAATATTTTTTATTTCAAACAGGCCTTACCTTCCCTCCACCAAAATATTTTCTTGGCACCAAATGGGCCCAGCTCTGGTTAAAACTTGAATTCTTCTTCATCCCATGCCCGCATCGATTATCGAACATATTGTTTTGGCGCCTCAAATCAACAACGGCAACATGAGAAGAGTTTGGATAGTGAGCTCAACTTGGGAAGAGTGAAAGGAGGAAAGACGACTGAACATCACCAGCATCGTTCCTCCTCCGATCTTCATCAACCACCATCGTCGGCAAATCCTTCCACCACTATAGGAGAAGCCGCAACATTGAACGGGAACTAGGGCCTAGAGATTTTTGAACCAAAGAGAGAGGTGGGAGCCACGACTTGGACCTTCACTTTGGAGGCCCATTTTGGGAACGGAGAAGGACCGGAGAACACTACCGTCACCACTTCTCTAGACTACCACCGTCGTGGGAGTTTCCTCTCTCCACCACCCATCGAAACACCACCATCACTGCCGGCCCTTCTCTGTTCTCATCATTGTCAGAATCGCTCTTCACCACCAATTTCTCCTTCGTCTATCACTTCACCATCATCCTTGGCTTCTTCTTTCTCTCGGAGCTCTTCACCATCGATCAATCATTCGATCATCTCATTCCAGTTCCTTAATTTCCTCTCAAAGCCGATCGACAACACCTCTTTCATTCTCTCATCAAATACGCTCCTTCATTTAACTTCAATGGATTTGGTGATATTTAACGAGGCTGTGGTTAAAATTAACCTCATGAATGGCTGATCCTATTGAATCTTAGCCATAAAGAACATGTTTAGAGCTTCAACGTAAAAGAGAGTTTATTAGTTTTTTATTAACTCATTTCATGTATTATGATCTATTTGAATTGGTTTTGTATCGATATATGTTTGTAATAAGACTTAAATGGCTGAGTATTTGTCTATGACGAATTATTCGTGTTAAATTTTGTGTTAATGTACTTAGATTTTATATTGATTTTTTTTTTGAACTAATAAAGTTATCATTCTATTTGATTATTAGTATATATAATGGATTTATTTTAAATTGAGTGTTTGTTTTCATTAAAAAGGAAGCAAGTGCATCAAAATGATTTTTAAATACACATCAAATGGTTTTTAACAATTTATCTAAGATATAACTATAAATATGATTATAGAATTAGTCATTGATTAGGTATATTGGACCTAATGTAATTGTTTAGGGCTTTCAATTAGACTTGATAAAAAATTAACTCCCAAATTATTTTAAGAAGCCAAGAAAACCACCAATTTTGCTACTAAAACCCTTTTCATCATATAATCCCTTTTAATCTAAACATTTCTTTATTGTTTTTTCAAAAAATACAAAAAAAAAATAGAAATAGTTCTATTTTCATGTATTTTAGTTTAGAGAAAATCAATTTTAAAACCCCCAATTTTAGCTATATTTTTGGCACTTAATCTAATATAGGGAATTCAAAACAAAGGTTCCTTGATAATGGAACAATCTCATTGTTTGTAATATATTACATTCTAATTCATGACAAATATTTTGCATTTGACTGCTGAGGCCACTAAGATTGTATCAAGTCAGTTCTCACTTCTCACTATTCTTTCAAGCTTGGGAAGATGTGAGCTTCGCCATATAATCTTCTTACTCTCATGATCCATCTTTCACAACATAGAAACACAATCTTCCTTTGGTGCCAACAAAGCTCAACGAGGTGGCCTTTGAGATGGAGGGTGACCAAGGAAAGAGGTCGATCTTCGCCACCGATGAAAACAGCGGGGTGCGATTGCAGAGGGCGTTTGATTTCAGCGACAGCAAAGCCCTTCCGAGAAGCTGAACCATGATGGCAGCAGAAGAAATGAGGTCCATTCCCCCCCCCCCTTCTGGATAGAATTGATTGATGTAAAAACCACAATTTGTGCTCAATGATAAGAGCTCCAAGAACAAATTCACATGCAGAAAAAGAAGAAAAGCATTAAATCCAAAGAGACGAAACCCATGAAGTATCCAAAATTAACATAACCGTTCAAAAGATGGTGAAGATGAAGACCCCCTGCTTAAAATCTTTCGCGTTTCTTTCTGCCCATAAATGCTCCTTGCGATCAAAATTGGCTCATTGTCAGAGCATTTTATGCCATTTTTTGAGCTTGGGTTTTCAACTTTTTCTTTTCAGAAAATCCAAATTCTATTATGGAATTTTATTTTATTGTTTCGGGGCCGATTGCTGTATCGATAATCTGTGCTGCAAAGTTACGTACACGTGGGTTGACTTTGTTATTGTTGTGTGGGGCTATTTTCGCAAACATTACAAAATTTGGATTTGTGAGCCGTTTCTCAAATAATGAAGATGATGATTTCTGGGTTTTTGAATGATGAAGATGTGGAGTGGGGACGAAAAACGAAGAAGCTTGGAGGAGATGGAAGAATTCGACGATTTTGGGAAGAAGTAGAAGAGGGATATAATTTTTTTTTCCTATTTATTATATAACTTGTATATCTAATTTGGAAAAAAAAGTGAGGTGGGGTCAACTAACCATTTGACCGCTTGGCAGTTGATTTGGGGGCAACTTTCAGTGATTGTTTGGATTAGCGGTAGAAGCGGCTTTTCCAACGTGATTTACAGTATATGAAGTAAGTTTGTAAGAGAAGTTTTGTCTCGATTTATATAAACATGTTTTTTCATCACTTTCTCAAACAAGCTCTATGTTTTCAAATTTCCATAGTTACGTTGAGACTAAAAAAAACTTTCTAAGGTAACAATGAGATTTTGCCAATACTTTTAAAACGGATTTGTACCTTAACCCATTTCCTATACTTATCAATTTTTCTTAAATTACCTTTATTGATATTATAAATAGAAGAGATTGGGGGAATTAATTAAGATAATTAAAATATTTTAGAAAAATATATGTCATATTTATTATAGCTAACTTAAGTTCATTAATTTAATCAAATTATAGTTAAATCTGTCTTACGTTAATGACTCAGAATAAACAGAGCAGCAATCATCTAACTGCCGAGTGTGGCATCTCATGTCTTCGTAGTCTGTTCCATTCTTCGTTTCTATTGGTACTGGCTTCGTTCGGTTAATGTTATATCTTTAATTTGTAAGAAATCCAATTTATGAGTATCGTTTCATCTTTAATAAGATTGTCTTGTCATGAAAAAAAAAACATAATTTTTAGGAAAAAAGATACTTAAATACCATTTGAATTTTAAAATCTCAAATAGGTTTTGTTGA
This sequence comes from Inga oerstediana, assembly GCA_963210345.1. Lineage (NCBI taxonomy): Eukaryota > Viridiplantae > Streptophyta > Magnoliopsida > Fabales > Fabaceae > Inga > Inga oerstediana. The sequence continues at coordinate 41,049,762 of OY723403.1, read as the reverse complement.
CAATAAAAGTAATGGAATTGACAAAAAAAATATAGTAATTGACAACTCAAATATTTGGAAAATAATTAATTTAGGATTTTGAAGTTCAAGTGGTATTTAAATATATTTTTCCCTAATTTCTATCATGTAAATTTATTTTGAAGATCAATATTATACATTTTTTTAGTTTTTATGTTCAAATATAACGCGAGTTCATGCTTTGCATCAAATTAAAAAGAAATTGCATGTATTGCTTAAAATTCATATGTAATGAGCTTCATATATATTATAGGGAAAATTCCTTTAAAAGATGATTGAATTATCTATATTTTAAATCGGGTTAATAAATTTAATAAATCTTAAATCATGTCAAATATCCTAAAACAGGATTTTAGAATTTGATAATTTTATCTTATTGGCCTTCATTTAATTCTCTCCCCTAATTACTACTTCTCTCCCAAACTGTGGCCACAGATCGACATGGAATGTAGCCTCATCAAGAACCAAGCTCATCTCCTGAATCTGTTTATACCTCTATTTCAGACATAGAGAATCGTTGCGTTGGTGATGTATGCGCTCAAACCTCAATTATCATCTCTTACCCAATCAGACCACTACAAAAAAAAATTACTACTATTTCAAAAAGGGTGGCTTGATGGGGAATAAAATGGTTAAAAACATACCAGAATAATAACTTAGAAGTGGTATTGTCAAAATTTCTGTACAGAGGGTTACATGCGACGCTAGAAAAATTAGTATGATCAATTGATGTACTTGGTATTTATAGCAAGATATTATTAACATTTAAGAGTTGTATGAAAGAATCCACTTCCTGTTCGACCCCTCAACCTCTACCACTTGCTACAAAAAGATTTCCTATTCATATCCAACACAAACCCAACTGTCAAATTTTGACCAATTTGGCGTCTAAATCGTCATCAACTCCTGGAGCCTATCCTCCATCGAACAAGTACTGGAAAGGCACAACAATCCAAATTTTGATTTCCACTTGCACCAATCATTAGATTCTGGTGAATTTGGAGGTGAAGTTGTTGTATTGGAAGCCTAGTTTGGAAAATTGAAGTGACTTCTCAAAGCCGTCGACGATTCTTTGAGATGCTCTAATGAAATAGTTTTGTTGGCCACAAAGGGATGCTCCAAGAGCTTCTCCACCGTCCAACTTCTTTCTGGGATCCTTCACCAGACACCTTTGCACGAAATCCTTCCCATATTGTAATAAATAATTGGGAATTTTAGGTTATTCTTCTTTTGGCCCAATTCGCATCAACAGCAAGAAAATATTGGATTCGTCTTTGAAATTCCAATTGGATTTTCTGGTGACCATCTCCATCACCATGAGAAGGCCGCCAAGAGACAAGCTTTTTCCACCAAAAGACCAAGGGTGTGTTTGGTTTGAGGGGGAGGGAGGGGGAGGAGGGGAAGGGGGTGGAAATTACAATTTTGGGTTTAAGAAATCCAAAATTTACCTTCTCATTCTTTTAAATTTTGGATTCTCATATAAAATTTAAATACCTTCAACCCAAAAAGGTAATTTAACCCCTCCTCTTCATCCCTCCCCTTCCTTCACCTCAAATCAAACACACCCTAAAAGAAAGAAGTAACTGTGATGTGAAGTCATATGCAAACAATGTTGAATAGGAAATTGTGGATGGAATGGTTACATTGATTAGAGAGAATAAATTAGGGGTGTTAAGGTAAAATTATCAAATTTTAAAATTTTGTTTTAGGTTACTAACCTAATTTAGAATTTTTTAACTTTATCACCCTATTATATATAAAATATATGGGCATATATATTAATAACGTCTTTTTTGTCCATGAAATTAATAATGTTTAAAAAATATATTTAAAAATATTTTTCATTTCAAATTATAATTTCTAAAATAGGAAATATATGTTACTATATTATATAACCTAAGCATACGTATATAACTTATGTTTCATATTTTGATGCCTATTTAATGGCATGCCTTTTTGAAAAATTTATGATTTTGAATTTTTGAATTATGAATAATATAATACAACTCTTGGTAGAACTTTTATATTATATTCCCAACAGTTTCAAAAATAGGGCACACCCTAAAAGAAATCATTATTAATTACTAATTTTTAATTTTATCAACATTTATTCTTGATACGTATGGAATATGGAGAAAAAGGAGAGATATGAGATAAATTCAAGTGGAGGTAATTTTTTTTTGGCATGAGGTAGAGGTAAAATTGAAACTTTTTTAGTTTAGAACCAATTTAATAAGCTAACCTTTTTTCATGCAGTTGTAAGTATTGTTGTCAAACTCACGAGTTGACTTTCTGAATTTACTGTTTTTACGTTTCTAATTTATAAAGTTAAGTCGAGTCATTGGAAAACTTGTGACCATTATAAACTCGGTTAAATTCATGAGTTTATACGCCGAGTTTACCGTTTTTACGTTTCTAGCTTATAAAATTATGTTAACGCACCCTTAAACTCATGTTAAATTTTTTAGTTTGATTATGTTCAACGGCTTTATATATGAATTTCATAGAAATTTATTTGTTAAATATGATAAATTATGAATGTTGATAGATTTAATTTCAATTATTTGGATTTAAAATATATTTAAATCAAATTGTTGTCAATTTTTTATATTTTAATTATTTAATTATATAATAATAATATCCATTTAATGGTAAAACTAAACTTTTACGAGTTTACGATTCGAGTTCATGATATAAATTTATATCACCATCATGAGTTTACTTAAACTCGTGAGTTTGATAACCTTGGTTGTAAGTGATAATATATAAGGAAAATTAGGGACAAGGAATAAGGAAAATAAATATTTATTAATAAGAACTTTAAAAATTGTAATTATTTGGTGGACCAAAAATCAACATATAAATTTTCAATTATAAAATTAACACGGACCAACTTCCTAAATTTTCTCTAACTACATTTCAACTATTTGACGGTTAGTTATCAATTAATATTTCTTCGTCTTTCTCTTTTTTTGATATTATTATTTGGTATTCGGTTCGGAGTTTATGGTTACCCCTTCCAACACAAGTATCTTATTTGATATTCAAACTCGAGACCCAAAAGGATCTAACGGGACCTTACACTGCTAGACAAACTCTATATTGATTCCCTCAACTTTCTCTTTATACCATTTGTTACTAGTTTTATGATTTTGGAACTTATTCAGTATTTATAAAAAAAGAACTTATTCAATATTATTGTATTTGTAATTCTTCTTCAGGAATTTGGTTTGGCAATAATAGAGAAGCTAAAAAAAAAAAAGGTGTAAATCATAATTCCAAGATAAGGTGCAACAAAAGAATTTTTTGTCATTTTTTGAAGTTTTTAAAGATAATCAAAACCTGGAAAGAGGTAGATTTCTAATTTTCTTTAGATGTTAGATGATATTTTAATTTGGGTAACTTTTAAAGATAATCCCATATGCATAAGAGAGAATATCATAAAAATATTGTGTTATATGTAAATATTTTTTTTTTATCAAAATATATATATGAAGATGTTATCAAATTTGATAGCCAACCACAAAATAGTTGAGATAAGGTTAGAGAAAATGTGGAGGGTTGATCAAAGTTTATTTTGTAATTAAGAATTTATATTCTAATGTTTGGTTCTTAAAAATAATTACAACTTTTAAGATCCTTATTAATAAATATTTTTTTCCTTAATCCTTCTCCCTAATTCTTCCTATATCTATATTTGTTATATAATTAAAATTATCTAAATTTTTTAAGTGGACTATGAGTAATACAACTTCTAGTTTTTTAAGGAATAACTATCACATTTCAAAATCTTAGTTAAAATTAATAAATGTGTAAGATATATATTTTATTTTTCATTTATGCTTAATGAGTGAAAATTTATTGAAGAGATAATGTGTGATATACTAGTATATTTAAGGGAGAACTTCAGTAAGTCCCTATAGATGGGATTTTATTTCAATCAATCCCAAAAAAAATTTGAAACTTCATTGCAGTCGTTTAGATCAAAATAAAATTAAATTTTGTGAATGGAAAGACAATGATTCTCTTCCTTTATATTTTCAAAAGAGCATTTTACAAGATAAATAAGATCATTTACAAGATAAATAAAGGGATTTAAAAGAAATAAGGGATTTAACAAGAACATTTTGATCATTTACAAGATAAATAAAAAAATTTACAATACAAATGAATATATTTACAAGACAAATAAAAAAATTCGAAAGAACCCTTAGAGTTAAAAATATTTTGATTATTTACAAGATAAATAAGGAAATTCACAAAGATAAATAAGGGTATTTACAAGATAAATAAGGCAATTTATAAGACAAATAAAGTTAGGGCATGATCATTTTTTCATCCACAAAACTTAATTTCATTTTGATCAAATGAGTGCAGGTGAAGTTTTAAATTTTTATGGGGTTGACTGAAATAAAAATTCTATCTTAAGAGGCTAACTGAAATATTCCTTATTTTTTAATGGGGTAAAAATCAATATAATAGAACCCAAATCGGACCGGGCTATCCGGAAACAGGCCAACTGGACTGCAGATTGGTTTGGAATTTTTTAAAAAAAATTGATTTTTTAAAAATTTTTTATTTTAAAATTTTATATTAATAAATCTAAAATCTTCAATTTCTCATTGGTTTGATCCTGAATTAATTCTGATTTGACTTTAATCTACCCATTAACTCTTAACCTAATAGATTAATACCCGACTGATTAAATGATCCATCCGAATTTAATTACCTTTGATAAAAATGGAATGACCAGCTTATTTTTAACCACTTTTCTATGAGAGAAAATGTTGCCCTGGTAGGAACTAACGGGAGTATCTATGAATTAGCTCGAGGATCTTACCATTCTCGAAACCATCACCGGTATTAGAGTGTTAGAGAAACCAAACTGTCTTGTCACTCAGTCATTATAGTACTATGCCGCGACGGCTTCCTCAAGTCTACACCCTATCTTTTTAAGCCTATATTTATGTCACTGCAAATCTTGTTTCCCATTCCGATCACTCCTCACCTCACTTCCTCTAGATTCTTCCTGGAACCACACGGTCGCGTTTCCCCAAATCTGCTTGAGATTGAGTGAAGAGCAGGAGAAAAACCCTAGGCCTATATATATAACTATTGTGAGCGAAAGAAATCTTATTTAATTTTACTTTGTTGCTTGGATTATTTAGGGACTCTCCTTCAGAAGGAACATTTTGAAGTTCTTTACTGGAATTTGAACTGGGATTTTTGGGTTGGGGAGATATAATAGCTGAATTCGAGAATTTGTTGGGTTCTCTGTTCTGAGTGACTATGGAAGGCTTATCGCAACCTATACCTCGAACAGTGGAGGAGGTTTTTAGCGACTTTAAGGGCAGAAGAGCTGGAATGATTAAGGCCCTCAATACGGGTTCGCTCTCTTCTTCTTCTTCTGGGTTGCGATAATCAAGAAATTTTTTTTACGGTTTATATGTTTACTTAATTGTTCTGTGCTTTTTTGTTGTCTTATTGCAGAGGTTGAAAAGTTCTACCAGCAGTGCGACCCTGGTGGGTTACCTCAATATTTTTTTACCTTTATTTTATTCTCCTTTATGTTTTTTTCCTGGGATTTCTTCCGCCATAGGTTGTAGGTAATTTTTCTTAGAACTGGCGTTTTACATTTGTTTGTTTCACCTGGGTAAGTTTGCCTACTACTTGAATCTAGTGCTGTCTTGAATAGTGTGAAATTTTAAGTTATTCATTCGTGGTTTTAAGCTTTGGTACTTGCTTGTGTTGCTCTGTTACAAGCTCACAGCATTCACGATTCAATTCGCATAGTATATTCTTTCCCGCATGCTTTTGGGATTTTTCTCTGGAAATACTTGATCCAATTTTGGGTTTCCGTAAGGCTGAACTGGTCTATGATTCAGTGATTGTTTATGAACTTCTGACTACCGATTTGGACCTGGCAGACTGGTTAATTATATTTTCTGCTTGGTTTCGTTTTGGAGGACCCCCACGCACTGCGTGGGGTAGTGTTTTTAGTTGCTCTAAACAATCCAAAGCAATTTTGTTGGTTAATACAATGCAACAAGATATATGTGCATGTCATACCATCATTGTTATCTTTATTCCTTCCTTGGTACTTGTATTCTATTTGGCAGAGGAAGACTCTTCTGTCTTTATGTTGGTAGCATTATTGGTTATTGATGCCATAGATTCTGCTTCAGACGATTCTAGTGCTGTTCAATATATACTTCCCTGTGATACCATCAGTCCCTTACAGAGAAATTGATGTTCGATACTTTATGGTGTTTGTTGGATAAGGTGCGTTATTTCTTAATCCTAAATTGTTCTTTTGGTAGAGAAGGAGAACTTGTGTCTATATGGATTTCCCAATGAAACATGGCAAGTGAATTTGCCTGTTGAGGAAGTGCCTCCTGAACTTCCTGAGCCAGCTCTAGGTATAAACTTTGCTAGGGATGGGATGCAAGAAAAGGACTGGTTATCACTCGTTGCAGTTCACAGTGACGCATGGCTGCTTGCTGTTGCTTTCTATTTTGGTGCTCGATTTGGCTTTGGTAAGAATGAGAGGTAAGGATCCTAGCTTCTCTTGTGTACCTAATTAAAATTCTTTATTCTTTTGAAACCTTGAAAAGTTATATATAATTTGGTTTCTGCGGTCCTAATTCTGGATTTCTTCTGTACATATTTTTTTTTGGCCAGAACTTCTTTTTCACATCTTAGTTGTTTAAAATCTTTTCTTTTTCACATCGGAGGAATTTTTGCTGTCAGCTTATCTGTTGTTATATTTTCGGTATTTTAAATATTTTATTCTGTGCAAGTATCAATAAGACTCTTAAATGCACTGATAGATATCAGCATGGGAGTGCATAACTAATGGGATAATTGTGATGATACATAATTGAGCTAATTCAGGTTTTGGTTTCTTCCTAACTAATAATATATGTATATACAAACACTAAAAGGAGAAAATAGAAAGTTGGGACATGCCTATCCATAGCACATCCTTTGTCATACCTGCTTGTCCATTGTGTCATCCTTCTTCGTTCTTACTTTTCATTGAGTAGTTGCTTTGAGATATTTTGTTTTAAGTGCTCCTTGTGCTTTATGTAATTGTAAAGTAATGAATCATGCTTGACCAAAAAAAAAAGTAATGAATTATGCAAAACGCTTTTCATGCCTACTTTGCCAATTGCAAGAACATAACTTGTTAGTGTTTCTTTGTTCTGTGGATTTTCCAACTTGTTTGTCTTTTATCTTAGGAACTGGATAATACTATAAAACTTGTTCATTGTATTTGCACTTTAGTGTAGCTTCTATTTTGTTGGCACTGTTCTCATGTTATAGTTTCCTTCACTAACATCGTTTGGCTTCGTAGGACTTGGAACTTACTCGCAGGACATTTGAAAGTTTTATTCATTAGCATTAGGCACTAATAGGCAGTTTGTTATGATCTAGACACTTTCTTTTGAATACAGATAGACTTATATTTTGAGTGTGCTTTTGCGTTGTAAGTATGGGGTGATGGGGGTGTAGCACTGCTGAAGTCATCAATCCAATTTCAAATTTCAAGCTTCTGAATAAAATTATGTTTGAGATTTCATTGAATAAAATATTGTAATGTAAAATCTATGGCTCTAAGTTGTAGCTAATTGCCTCGTTATATGAATGAAGTTCAAGAGTGTAAAGAATACAATTTTATTTCACTGCAGTTAAATTTTTTGCCCTTCAAATCTTCTATCACTTTGTTGCGAAGCATATTGTTACATAATTGAAATATGTTAATGCGGCCTTGGCTGTCAGAAATTAGGATTAGTTGGTTGTGAAGAATAGGGATGTCTACAAATAGGAAGACATAAGGCTGTGTGAATGATTCTGGCAAACTCTCTTTCTCTTCCTCTTTCTCTCTCCTTTCCAGATTACAAACCTACATAACATGTTTTGGAGATAAACTAAGTTATGTTGGTCTAAGTTTTGGTTGTGGAATGAATATCCAATTATCTTGTTAACATTGGGTTATTTATTGTAAATTAACATACGATCTCCTAAATAATGAACAGCCACTAAGATTGTTCACAAAACTTATGGTGATGTAGCTATTGGTGCTCCTAGTCTAAGGTAATGTCACCACCAAAAGGTCAAGGTTTCCAGACCTAAAATTGTAGTCAAATTTTGATCTTCTATCCAAGTTAAAATATCCTATGCAAAAATAGTTGACATATTTCACATCAGGCATCTTTTTCTGCATAGTCCTGCATAGCAGGAAATGACTACATGTGGAGTGCAATATGAATATAGCTAATAATATCTTTTTATAACACGTTTCATAATTTCAACAAAAAATATGTGCAGTTGGGTTTCTCTGATCTGTAAATCGGGGAAGGAGCCCCTGCGTCTTCTAGGGTATATTGTTGCCCCGAGAGATGTAATTATTTAGCTTGCCCTGGGCACTCTCGTATATGTACCTCTACCAAATCTATTAGCTATTTGGTAAGAGTCAGGCATTTCTACTTCTGACCTATAGCTGCATTAGGTAGAGGATTAAAAGTTAATTATGCTTTGGTTAGAGCGGCAGAGTGACTTTTAGGGGCAATTAATTAATAATTAATAATTATTATTAGATGTTGTGTTGTCTTGTAGAATGACAATCGATGTGCTGTCACTTGTTTAGGAGGTAATTTTATTTTTATGATGTGTTGTCATTTTATCTATGGAGTCGGTATGTTGTCAGTTATTGGAACCTATATGTTCTGGTTTGACAGCATTATATTATGGGCTGACTTTAGTAGTACTCTCCTGAAGCTAACTGCTTTCTGTGGTCTTGAGCTATCGTATGATCTTTCACGAGCTAGAGGAAACTATTTGCAATTCTTGCTTGTTCAAAGCAATATTATTTTCGTATCTTCTGGGGAATTAATGTCTGTGTATGAGTCCCCATGTACAGTACAGTTTACTATGAGTCATTTGAAAATCTAAATGGTTTAAAAATATGACCAGAACAATTAAAATACTTAAAAGGGAAATAAACGGAAACATCACTATGATACAAGTGGCTCAAGAATGAAAAGATTTATTGTTATAAAGCCTGAGGGGGGAAAAAAGCAACATTTTTAGGATATGCTTCTAATTTTGGTTCAAATGGGTATATACAGGAAAAGGCTTTTTCAAATGATAAATGATCTCCCAACCATATTTGAAGTTGTGACTGGAAGTGCCAAGCAATCAAAGGATCAATCAGCTGTTCATACCAATGGTAACAAAGGCAAATCAAGTGGGAAGGTGGCTAGCAGTTTTCAATTACAGTTTCTTAGTTTATGTTTCTGTCTTTGTGGTGATGTCCTTACTTCTTATTGTTTGTGTGCTCCCTTCCCTCCCAACAGTCCCGCCAATCTGAGTCACAGGCCAGGGGAGTGAAGATGTCACCACCACCCAAAGAAGAGGATGAGAGTGGAGAAGAAGATGAAGACGACGAACAAGGTGCAACATGTGGTGCGTGTGGTGATAACTATGCCAATGATGAATTCTGGATCTGTTGTGACGTGTGTGAGAGATGGTTCCATGGCAAATGTGTCAAAATTACTCCTGCTAAGGCTGAACACATTAAACAATACAAGTGCCCAAGCTGCAGCAACAAAAAGCCTAGAGTCTAGAAGCTGTCTCAATCACTGATTGAACAAAACAGACAAGGTTCAGAATGTTTGATAACAAATTTATCTGAAAGTGAACTTCAATGATTATGCAGACAGAATGTCAAGTTTTGCTAATGTTAATTCCTAAGCCATACTCCGTCTAATCTTTTTGAGAATTGTCTGTTGAAGTAAAACTTGTCGACCAAGATATTGTCATCAATATATTCTGTAGTTCTGATGATCAGCCTGATTAGCATTGCCTGTGTACAGTTCTTGTTTCATCTTTGGGTTAATATAATTTTTGGTCAATCAAGCTTGCCATCATTTTGATTTTGATTCCTCAAGTTTCAGGCCATGGGTTTGAGTTCCTCAAAGGGCAAAATGATTTTGGTTTTTATTAAATTATGGGAATCAATGTTTTAAATTGAATGAAACTTGGGAGATTAAAATTAAAATGAGGGTAAATTTAAAGGTCATATATTGTATTAACCCTTCATCATTTTATTCTAATATGGTATGTTTTAAGACTTGAAAAGTTTAGAAATGAGAAGGCAAGATGCTGATGCCTGACAAATGATATCAGTCACAACTGCATATTATCTCTCTCAGCATGAAGATCCTTGAAGAAATCTTTGGCTTAGGTTTTCCAAGAGGCTCCAACTTTGAGCATGCCTTGACGCGGCTATCATGAAGATGCCTAAGGTTCATCTGCTGTGCTGAGATGATGTAGGATTATTTTCTTTCTCTTTTTTTTTTTTTTTCACTTGGCCTTTTTGTGGTTTTCTTTCTGTTGATTACTGATCACAAGCTGTGTCCAGACTCTAGACTAGCTAGAAATTTTCTCCTTTTCACATGTTTATTTTAAATTCTGGAGAGAAAGCAGCGGTTTTCGTCATGGTTATAGTTAAACATACAATTATTCTGTACTGATTGCTGGGAGAAAAAAAATTCAAATACATGTTGATGTGAGGCGTCAAAGAATTGGTTCGATAATCGATCCAGCCATTCCCCTACCCTGCACACAAACGCTGAAAAAGGATTCAAGTTTTCACCCGAGGTGGGCCCGTTTGGTGCAAAGAAAATACTATTTTGATGGAAGGGAAGGAAAGGCATGTTTGGAACAAAGAAAATATTTTGATGGAAGGAAACGAAAAGAAAAATGATAAAATGAACATGACTTTTTAATTACAAGTCAAAATATGATTTAAATTACTCAGGTTAAATTTACACAATATAAATTAAAATTTAACTCTCCAAATAAATAATAGTTTAAGAATTGAGGGGATTTAAAATTTGAACACCATCAACACTGATGCACGGCACTTGCAAACAAAATGTAAATAAACTAGATGGAATAAATTTCATCACATATAATGATTTGTGTTGGCATGAATGATGTATATATAGAGGTTAACAATAACAATGATACAAAAATTTAATAATTTAATATTTTGAATAATATCCTTACAAACCTGTAATTGGTTGTAAAGTTCTAAATCATGAAGAAGAAAATTAAAAGGGAGGAGAGAAAATATAATAAAGCAACATCCAATGAAGTGATTCAACTTCAACGAAAATAGAGTTTTAGTTGGTATATGTCTCGTGTGTGGCCTAAAATTTAAGGAATGAATTATATTGTTCATAGATTAAGAATAGTGTGGCTTCTTAGGGTCTGTTTGGTGAGGGGGATTTGGAGGGAAAGGGAGGGGAGAAAAAATTTTTATGAGTTTAATTTTAAAAGATTAAAGAAGTGGGGTAATAAAATTTTAATAAAGAGAACATATAAGATAAAAAAGTAAGAAAAATTAATTAAAATTTTTTAACCATACTTCTCTAATTTTTTTAAATTCAACTTAAAAAAATTTTCCTTCCGCCTACTTTCCCTCTCCTCCCCTTAGACCAAACAATTAGTGAAGATTAAGTAAATATGTAATCATATTATATGTAATCCTCCCCTCCGCCTACTTAGAGTTATCATATTATATATAGATTTACCAATAAGGAAATATGTAATCCTCCTATGCTAAATATTAAAACAAGAAAACTAATTAGTGAAGATTAAGTAAATTAACTATTTGTATGAAATATGTGTTGTTTTCCTAAAACACCTCTTTAATTCTAGATGGAAATTCAAATGCAATTAATGAGTAATTTGGAGAACAAATTATAAATTTGGGAGATAAAATAAATTAAGGTCTTATATATAGTATTAAAGTAAACTTTTCCACTGACTCTTACATTTTGGGCCGGGGGACAATTATTTTCTTTCTATAGTTCCATTTAATTTTCAATTTGATAAATTTCCCAAATTTTAATACCCACAGATATAACTAATTCTCAGACAAACTATCAAGCTACTTTAAATATGCATGATCTATGGCAATAAAAATAATAAAATATGGATAATGAAGTAAAATTATTTTACACTTACAACAAAATTTTGAAAAAAAAATAGTAACAACGATTGGATAAAAATTATTTGAATTAAAGTAATCTAATTATAAATTTACAAAGTATAAGAATCAAATTCAAAATTGAATGAAAGTATAAAAAAACAAGTATAATATAATTTTCTCTACCAATAATCTTTGCAAGAACAAAGCCCATCACTAAAGCAATGAAACCTATTATTATCCCTTACAATTATTTTCCTTCCCTCCAATTTAGATATCATCTTGATACTAGTATGACAATCCCCACATATCCTTAAGTTCTTCACTACCCTTATCACTGTCCCTATCTCACTAACTAGAAGACCAAAACAAACAGCCAATTTCTCACTATGAACTCCCACCATTTCTTCCTTCTCTTCTTCTTCAACATCCCTTAAAACACAGCTCTTATCTGCTACATACCCTGCATTTCTCATCTTAGCTCTTAGATCTATCAGAAGCTTATAGATATCATTTGATCTTTCATGGGACCTGTCTCCCACTATGAACTTGTTTATTTGACCCTTATGCTCCACCCAACTCCACCCAGTTGATTTCTTCAACCCTTGTTTTGTCATTGTTTTCCTAACTTTATCAACATCTTCCCACCTACCAGCTGAAGCATATATGTTTGATAGTAACACATAATTGCCTGAGTTATGTGGCTCTAGCTTGAACAGATTCGCTGCAGCGAGTTCCCCGAGTTTGACTTGTTTATGGATCCAGCAAGCGCTTAGAAGGGATCCAAAGATTCCGGCATGGGGTTCCATTGGCATGGTTAAAATCAACTGTATTGCTTCTTCTAGTTTCCCCACCCTTCCTAACAGATCAATCAAGCATGCATAGTGATCTACATCAGGAACTTCAATTGATTCAAAAACCTTCTGGCCTTCTTCTAATAATCCTTCATGGCTACATGCTGTTAGTGCTCCTATGTAGGTTACCCGGTCCGGTTCGATTCCTTCTTCTTCCATTTTTGACAGTAGATTTACAGCTTTAATTCCGTGGCCATGGGCTGCATACCCTGAAACCAAAGTATTGTAGGAAACTACATCTCTGGTTCCCATTTCTTGAAATGTTTTTGTGGCATATTCCATGCTGCCACATCTTGAGTACATGAAGATCATAGAGTTGTATCCTGAGATGCTGAGATTGATGTGATTTTCTTTCAGGAAGTTCACAGCCCAATTACCTAACTCTAGTGCTCCAAGATGTCCACAAGCAGAGATAACACTAACCATAGTCACCTCATCTGGTCTTGAATCTTTGCTGGAGATCATTTCTTTGAACAGGTCCAGCGCCGCGAGTGACTCGCCATTTTGAGCATAACCAGCAATCATTGAATTCCATGACACAGTATTCTTCTCTAGCATCTTATCGAAGAGGTATCGCGCTGAAGATAAATCCCCTACTCTTGCATATGCAGAAATCATGGCATTCCATGAGATAACGTTTCTATGCATACCTAGTTGATCAAAAATGTTCCGAGCAGCCTCTAAGTTCCCACATTTTGCGTGCATATCAATCAGAGCTGTCTTGACATAATAATTTGAATGATTGTTCTTCTTTCTGTATAGCCTTTTGACCAGTGACTCAGCGATACAAGGATCACCAAGAGATGAACAAGATGATATAACAGTAACCCATGTTGTTTCATCTGGTTCAGTCCCCGAACCGAGCATGTCTTCAAACAATCTTAAAGTCTCTTCTGGAGCTCCACTTTGAGCATACCCAGATAACATTGCATTCCAAGACACCACAGTTCTCTCAGGCATCTGATCAAAATACATCCTTGCACTACCCAAATCGCTCAACTTAGCATACCCAGTAACCATAGTGGTCCAAGTAACAATATTCCTCTCAGAATCATTCATCAGTTGAAAAATCCTCCTCGCTTCCTTCTCATTCCCCCATTTCCAACACCCACCAATCATCACATTCCAATCTGCAGAACTTCTCTCAGTCATTTCATCAAACACCTTCCATGCAAGTTCAATACCTCCATGTTTCACATACGCACCCATAATCGCATTCCTCACATAACGCTCATCAACATGACCCAATTTCACTGCATGAGCATGGAACAACCTGAAGCTGGCTTCTTTTCCTGCAGCTTTTATCAAAACTGGGAAAAAGGGTATCCCAGGAGGCTTTATACCAAGTGATTGCATATGCTTATAGAGCAAAAGTACTTCGGTTTGGGAACCAACTTGAGAATAGTATTTGAGCATGGAAGTGAAGATATGAAGGTCTGGTTCAGTAGCTGAACAAAAAATGGATCGAGCATAGGTGAACGGTGCGAGAAGGTTTGTGCAGTGGGAAAGCAAAAGAGCCACCCAGTGGTTTTCGTGGTGAAGAGAGTGGTGAATGAGATGGGCATGGAGCTGCTTTAGATTATTGAAATTGGTTACTTTGGTGGCTAAGGTGTTCAAACGTGACATGCCAAGGCACGTACGTAACTACGTACTTGCTCGTGTTGTGCCTGGCAACAAAATATAGATAGACACACGGATGGATGAGTTAGGCACGCCCAAAAGTTCTCTCAAGAATGGGTGAACGAATCGTGACCATTCGTGTAATCATTGGGTATAAAGAAGCCACGTCACTCATTTTATTTAAGGAGAAATTTATTAAAGGACTACAAGACTAAATTTATTTTAGTCAAGGATAAAAACATTCAAAAATTTCACTACAGGACTAAGAACCATAATGAAAATAAGTTTTGTAAATAAAAAGACAATAATGCCACTTGCTTTAATTTTTTTAAAAAAGGTTTGATCGTCGTTAAAGACTAAAGAGACCACAAGTGGAATCCTCTTTATGAACAACATATTAGGTGGTGGCCGCTCCAGCCTGGCAGCGGCCGGTGACCAGTGTAAAGTAAGGAGTATTATTGTCTTTTTACCTATAAAACTTATTTTCATTTTGGTCATTGGTCCTGTGGTGAAATTTCGGAATATTTTGATCCTTGATTGAAATAAATTTGATCATGTGGTCATTTAATAAAATTTTCCCTTATATTTAAACGTGTAGCCATATGGGTTAATATTATTTATTATATTAATTACTTGATATTGATAAATTTTTATTAGGGAACAATGAAAACAATTATAAATATTAAAATTCAAAAAGAGATGACTCTTTTATTACTTATTAGGTGATATAAGGACAACTATAATTAATCTGAGGTAAAGTTGTCTAGTAATATGAGGAGCTGTTAGCCTTTTTAGGTCTTAAATTCAAATCTTAGATGAGACATCTATACTGGGAACTCCAAAACTGAAGTTGTTGGTTATTTGAATACTTGATAATATAATTTAAAAAAAACACAATAGTATTCAAATAATTACCATCAAGCATCCACATGCCCTCTTAGGTTGAACCTATGACTTTTCCTTGACGGAAAGGATTTTCATGACTCTGTGGCATCCCATTGTTTTTTTTTTTTGAATTACAATGACAAGAGAAACGATCTCTTGAGAGTCACGACGAACTCAAATATACAAAAATCAAGAACAGCCAGTAGAGAAAGGCAAATCTTATCCTAAATCTGCTAACATTTGAATCAAACAAAACCCTGGAGGATAACTCAGTAAGGATAGGTCGTTGTTTGAATCTAGAGCCGATTTTGCCAAAAGATCCGCACATGCAATAGCTTCTCTGTGCGAGTGAAGAATCTCCAAATCCCAATTCCTAAAGATTAGGTCTCTAATTTCCTCTAACTCATTGTGAAGAGGATGATAAGGTCCACCTTCCTGAAAAAGTAAATGGAGAGCTTCTGTGGAGTCAGTGTACAGTTTCACCCTCATGAAATTCATGGACTTGCAAACTTGTAACCCGATCAAAATAGCCTGGAGTTCTGAAGCTGTTGATCCGAGAGAGAATCCTGAATGCTTCTGAAAGCCACATACCCAGGCGCCTGAACTGTTGCGAACAACTCCTCCAATAGCAGAATGTCTGTGTTCGTCGACAGCCGCATCAACGTCAACTCGTACATATCCATCTGGTGGTGCGATCCACTTTTCTGAGTCTCTATCCGGAACTCTGAGTATCTTGTGTCTGAAACGTCCTTCTTCGATTCCTTCATGAAGGAAATGCAATCCTCTGTGTATTAGTTGTTTTGACTGATCACAAGATCCTTCGAAGGCTTGTCTGCATCTATTCTTCCATATGAGCCAGCACAAAGAACCAAAGACCCTTAGCCAGGGTCATTGTGCTAATCTGCCTCGTCCTGGGGAGTGTTGCATGTTCCATTTGATCCAGACCTGCAGATTACCAGAGAAAAAAGCAGAGTGATAAATTGGGTTAGTACAAGAAAGCCACACACTACTAGCAAGCTCACAATCTCTCAAAGAGTGAATAGGTGTTTCTTCGCAGTTGCACTCAAAAGGGCACTCGGTGTTTATCCTCACATCTCTCTTAGCTCGAATTGAATTTGTCGGGATTCTCTCTTGGAATAACTGCCACATAAAATATTTGACTTTCTCAGGAATTGGCCATCTCCAGATACGATGCCAGAAAGGATCCGGCGTCTCAGAATGCGACGAATAAATCATTGAATAAGCTGATCTAACGCTGAAGTTGCCATCAGATGATTTCCGCCACCAGAACAAGTCATGACCCGTTAGGGAAGGAGGTGAGATGCACTTGATCTTATCAATCACCCACCATGGCAAGAACATGGCCCATTTGTGCAAGTCCCATCTTCCGTCTGAGCCGACAAATTTGCTGACCTCTTCATCTGGATTAATTAGGTTCTGGTTCTTGTCAACGTAGTATATGAGGGGCTGGTCAAGATTCATCCAAAGGTCCCACCAGGCTTTTGTTGAATCACCACTCCGGAGTTTGCTCCCTACTGCTTTCCTAAAGGAATCCCAAACAGATGTAATCGCGCTCCAAACAGCCGACTGGGATCTTTTCCTTTCAACCTTTGGGAATCTTTCATTTCCACATCCATATTTCGCTTTGAGGGCTCTCACCCATAAGGCATTGGGCTTAGTAAGTAGATTCCAGCAAAGTTTCATAATGAGGGCCTTGTTTTGGCTTGTTAGGTCTTTAATACCAAGACCACCTTCTTTTTTGTCCTTCTTAATTGTCTCCCAGGAAATGAGATGCATTTTCTTTCCATCCTGCCCCTGATTCCAGAAAAAGTTTCTATTCAATCTCTCAAGATCCTGGAGGACCCCCTTGGGAAGGATAGTGGTTTGCATCTGATGAAAAGGCAGTGTAGAGAGGACAGAATTTATCAGAACCGTACGGCTCGCCAAACTTAAGAATTTGCCCTTCCAATTTGAAAGCCTCTTTTGAACTCTAGAAACAAGCGGAGCATAAGTCAACTTGGTTGTCCTTTTATGAAGCAGAGGAACCCCCAAGTATCTTCCCAGGTCCGCTGAGACGGTGATTCCAAGTGTTTGACCCAGCTCTAAGGCTCTATGGAATTGAACATTCCTGGACGCAAAAATTTTTGATTTTGGAAGGCTGATGCGGTGCCCAGACACTCTGCAGAAATAAGCCATCAAGTCTCTAATATTTTCCATCTGGTCAACTGAAGCCTCACTGAACAAAAATAGATCATCAGCAAAGAATAGGTGAGAGAGCTCAGGGCCAGACTGGCAAAGCTTAAGTGGTTTCCATCTTCCTTCCTCCACTTCACGGTTTATTAGCTGGCTAAGCCTTTCCATGCACAGGATGAATAAGTAGGGACTCAAAGGATCCCCTTGGCGAACTCCTCTCGATGGATGAAACGAGTTTGATAAAGCACCATTCCATACAACTCTCATAGAGGCGGAGGAAACACACATCATTAAAAGCGACACAAAGTGCTCATTGAGACCCAGGCTATGAAGGTTGAACCTCAGAAAATCCCAATCTAATCTATCGAATGCCTTCTCCATATCCACTTTTATGGCTACATAACCTTTCTTTTTCCTGATTGATCGCATGGTGTGTATAGCCTCTTGCGCGAGGATGACGTTGTCACTACTTTGCCTGCCTTTGATGAAGCTGCATTGAGTATTATGAATTAAGGAGTCCATCACTGGCCTTAACCTATTAGCGAGAACCTTGCTTAAGATTTTATAGGAGACATTACAAAGAGAGATTGGTCTAAACTCCTTGAGCAAGGTTGGTTTTTCCACCTTGGGGATCAGAGTTATGTGGGTTTGATTTATGTTTTTCACCTTGCTCGGGTCAGAAAAAATGGAAGAAATGAGGTCACAAATCTTCGGACCCACAGCGTTCCATTGAGTTTGAAAGAAATGAGGCTGTAAACCATCAGGCCCCGGGGCTTTAAAAGCACCCATCTCAAAAGCCGCATTCTTGATTTCTATCGCCGAGACCTCCTTCTGAATGTGGCATCCCATTGTTGACAGAATTCTCATGGCCACTTTTTACCACGTTACTAAGATAAAGAGGGCTTAATTCATTAAATTTTTGTTAAATTAATTTTTTTAACTTTACTCTTATTCCAATATGCTCACATCTCTATTTTTCTCGATATTTAATATGTAATGCCAATAAATAGGAGTAAAATTGAAAAAAAAATTAACAACTCTCTAGGTGACTTATCATATGAACTAATGATTCCTTTTAGAAGACACTTTGTATTTTGAATCAAAGGAAATATAATGGATTATATCTTAGTAATAATTAACAATAATTGTTGCTTTCTGAATAACTTTTATTGGTGAATGGAATCTATTATTTGCTTTGAAAGATTTGGGTTGGATTCACTACATTTTGGGGCTGAAATACATGAAAACAGATCTAGATTCTTCATTAATCAAGGCAAATGCAATTCAAACATTCCAAAAAGATTTAAAATTAAGAATGCTAGTCTTTTTGTCCTACACTCAAGGCGGCTGAGAAATCACTTTCTTCATTTTGAGGTGAACCCCTAAATGAACCAACACTATTTAGAAGAGCTATAGGAACATTGCTTCTTGGGCTGCATATAAAACTAGCTACTACTTAATTTGCTTATAATGGGTACATACTAGGTAACTAGTATAGAACATGGCAAGCAACAAAACCATGGTTTGCGCAACCCGAAATAAAACTCATCTCACACACTTACCTCGTAAGTCGTAAAAGCTATTAAAAAAAGCTAATCCAAACACATACAGTATTGTGATAATTTAGTAGAGTGAGCTTATATAAAACACAAAGTAGTGTGTGTTTGGAATGACGTTTCAAGCTTTCAACCATTCCAACGCGACTTTTTGACCCAAAAATTAAGCATAGCAGATGTATTAATACTTGTTTGGCAAATCGTTAAATTGGATTGACTTTTAATCTTAACTTTTAAAAAGAAACGGTTGAAAGCTTTTTTCACTACTTGTACTTTAGCTTGAGTTTCCAAAAATTAGATAAAACTGTTAACAAGAGTAATTAGAGAAATATTATGGAGAAAGATGAAAAATCATGTACTCCCTCCAGTCCTAATTATAGGACATATTTACCTAACTTTGGAGAAATTAAGAATAATTGTTAAGTTAGTTAATCTTATTTATTTTCCTAAAATACCCTTGTTATAATGAACTCGTGCAATTGAAGTTGAACCCATAACAACGATGGAAGAAAAAGACAAAACCTTTCATTGCAACGTGGTTCTTTTCTTAGCTTTTTCTCTGTTTTTCAAGAGATTTTTTTTCCAGATTAGGGAAAAATGACGTGAGGGACACCTGTACTAAATAGAATATTGATGTATGAATAATTTATTTCTTTTTATTTTACTATTACATAACAACAGATTAAATAGCCAAGGAGAAACACCAAACTTTTGGGTAATTCTGGCAAATCCAGAATCTTATGATTGTATAGCTAAAAACCGTTATTGGAGGGATATGGAAAAAAAATCAGGATTTTGTGGTGGTCGTTTGTTAATTCATTTACGTGCAACTCTTTGATGTTGATAGTGTTAAATTGATTTTCTTACCTTTATTCTTATAAAATAAGAGAAATAGTAGAATTGAGGTGTATGTGACATTAATAAATTACAAATATTATTCACTTTATAGAACACATATGTGTATTATAAAATTATTAGTGTTTCATTATTATTGAGAAAGTATTAATGGGGGTATTTTGGGAATAAATTGACAAAAATTAAAATTTTGTCCTATAATTAGAACCAAGATTAACTTTCAAATATTGTTCTATAATTAGGACCGGATGAGTACTATTTATAACAATGCAACAAGCTCACATAAAAACTATAACTCACTTGGGTTATCAAAGGGAGTATAATGGATTATATCTTAGTAATAATTAGCAATAATTGTTGCTTTCTGAATAACTTTTATTGAATGGAATCTATTATTTGCTTTGAAAGATTTGGGTTGGATTCACTACATTTTGGGGCTGAAATACATGAAAACAGATCTAGATTCTTCATTAATCAAGGCAAATACAATTCAAACATTCCAAAAAGATTTAAAATGAAGAATGCTAGTCTTTTTGTCCCACACTCAAGGCGGCTGAAAAATCACTTTCTTCATTTTGAGGTGAACCCCTAAATGAACCAACACTATTTAGAAGAGCTATAGGAACACTGCTTCTTGGGCTGCATATAAAACTAGCTACTACTTAATTTGCTTATAATGGGTACATACTAGGTAACTAGTATAGAACATGGCAAGTGTAACCCCCTCACCGTAATTACATCCGGATTACAAAATTTAAGTGAAATAGAGACCAATAAAATGATTTAAAAATTTATAATCCCTCATACAAAAGAGGGGGCGTTTCAAAATTCAATTTAAAACACAAATATTCTTGGTCCCACATTCATGTACGGATATAACTACTTGAGAAATCAGAGTACATAATAAATATCAAAGTGCGGAAACCAAAATCCCGGCAAACCCCGGGTTACTTACATAAATAATCTGGGTTTAAGAGTTTTCCCATAAAGGGGATTACACGATCAAAATAATCATTTACATCTCTATACACTTTAGCAATCCCAAATCCAAAACGAGGATAACCACTATCCCAAAATCCTGAATGTCCCTAAGAGATCCTAACCACTACGGGTTGGTCGCTTCTCCTTCGAGCCACTTGCCCTGCCTGAAAATGTTAGTCATATGGAGGAATGAGATTCTAAAGAATCCCAGAGCAACAACTCACTCATACGATATATAAACATAAAGCATGTATGTTCATCATAAACAGCAGCTTCACAATGATCTCTGGCTCACGCCACATACGACAGCACTCACGGCTGTATTCACAATGCACTACGCCCACTTTCGTGGTGAACACTATGCCAGCTTTCGCTGTAATCATTATGCACAACGCCCGCTTTCGCGGTGAACACTATGTAGCAGCAACACAAAGCACAAAGCACCACAAAGCATCTCAACGCACGATGTATCACTATGCTCCATAAAGTATCTCAATGCACAAGGTATCACAAAGCAGTAGCAGCAGCATCCACACAATGAATGACAGACAAACATACAATACATTTACACAAAGTATAAGAGAGGAGTCGCTACCTGTATCTTTCCTGACAATCTTTGGCACAGTGGGCTCACGCGTTCGGCAGATATCAAATCCTATACCAAATTAGGGACAATTGATCAATCTCTTTTCCGATTACTTAATCCCATAATACACTAAGTTGGTTATCATTTAGGACTCCTAAGAGGCCACAAATGTCTCTAATGAAAGCCCTAAAAGGTTGGGAAACAATAGGTTGAAGGTCACTTTTCGAAAACACTAAGTGCTGGAACATAGGCTTGGGCCCCGGCCCACCATTCCTTGGGCCCCGGCCCAAAGATGGTCAGAAGGCCTTGGGCTGCGGCCCACCACTCTTGGGCCGCGGCCCAAAACAGGTCAGAAGGGCTTGGGCCGCGGCCCGCCACTCTTGGGCCGCGGCCCAGAAGTTTCCTGACTCTGGGCTGAACTTCGAAAAAACATAACTAATTCTAGAAAAATCGAAACGGAGTGATTCCAAAGCCAAATGAAAGGTATATGAGTCCTCTTTCAAGGAAAAATATAGCCCTTCACTGGAAATCACTACACAAATACAGAATTACCAAAAACTACACACTACTCCAAAACAGAGTTCTGTTTCAAATCCAAACTTTGGGCAAACATATCTCACAGAATTCTCAACGAAATGACACGAAATATATGACCATTTTGAAGCTTGGGATGTGAAATTTAAGACTGGAAAGTTTCATAATTTTCCAATACCATTTGGTCACTCAAAACGCTCGTCCAAACTGACAGCGAAAAACGGAGCTTAAACAAAACAGATTTTCCAACTTTTCCCAAGTGACCCAAATGATTCCCAATCAATTTCTATCTATCCAAAATGCATCAAATGTTCATATATCTCCAAACTAAATCATTTCCAATCATCAATCATAATGAACTTCATATTTCTATATTTGGTGCAAATTAGGGCAAAATTCCATATTTGACTAAACTTAGCCAAAAATCACAAACAACATACCAAAATGTTCTAAATGCCTACCTCTTTACTTTGCCCAATCAAGAACTTTGATTCCTCAACTTCCAATTTCGAGCAAATCACCAAGCACCACTTCTCAAGATTCTACAACCATCACAATGTAGCTCTCATTGAGATGAACAATATTATAGAAGAGGTTTTGAGCAAAGGAGGAGTATTTCTTACCAAAGATCAAGCTTTTCTTCTCCTCTTTCCAAGCTCAAACCAGCGCCAGAAATGGAGGAAGGAGAGAGATGAGAAAATGAGAGAGAAAAATGGGAGGAGGATGATGAAATTCTCTTCCTCACACACACACAACCGCACAAGAGAGAGAGAGAAGAGGAAAAAGTGCCTTTTGTCTTCTAGTGCCACATCCAAAGGCTACCCTCTTGCCACTTGTCATCATCCTACACAATTCCCTCTATGAGCTCACCAAAGCACAACACATAGGATTCCGACCCACGGTCAAGGAATCACAACCCTTGATCTTAAATACTACATGTATTTATTCCAAAATTCATATTACATTAATCCCAAAAGGATTTAAATCAAGATAATTACAATAATTATCAGAGTCATTAGCCCTAATTACAAATCGGGATATTACAGCAAGCACCAAAACCATGGTTTCAAACCATGGTTTGCGCAACCCGAAATAAAACTTATATCACACACTTACCTTGTAAGTCGTAAAAGCTATTAAAAAAAGCTAATCCAAATACACACAGTATTGTGATAATTTAGTAGAGTGAGCATATATAAAACACAAAGTAGTGTGTGTTTGGAATGACGTTTCAAGCTTTCAACCATTCCAACATGGCTTTTTGACCCAAAAATTAAGCATAACAGATGTATTGATACTTGTTTGGCAAATCGTTAAATTGGATTGACTTTTAATCTTAACTTTTAAAAAGAAACGGTTGAAAGCTTTTTTCACTACTTTTACTTTAGCTTGAGTTTCCAAAAATTAGATAAAACTATTAACAAGAGTAATTAGAGAAATATTATGGAGAAAGATGAACAATCAGGTACTATTTATAACAATACAACAAGCTCACATAAAAACTATAACTCACTTGGGTTATCACTAATTTATCCTCACTTGAAGGATATGACCCCACTTGGGGACTTGAGAGAGATCCTAATTATCCTTTCTCTTAACATGATGATGATTTCACTATCTTGACACATTTAACACATGAACTATGACTTTTTATATAGATTAAGGTCACTCAACTAATCAACCAATACACCTTATACTTCTAACAAAAGTAAAAGTTACTTTTGTTATCACTAATCCAAACACACATGTAGTATTTGAAGTTGCATTAGGCCGCTCCATTCCCATAAACAAAACATGACTATCAAAGAAACTGGGCCTGTTTGATTCTATTTTCTATTTTTTGTTCTCTAAAACAGTTTTATAAAATTGTTTTTGAAAACAAGTTTTGAAAACAAAAAAACAAAAAACCTCGTTTGGATAATTGTTTTTGAAAACAAGTTTCAAAAACAAGAAAACAAAAAAACTCGTTTGGATAATTGTTTTTGAAAACAAGTTTTGAAAAAAAAAACTATTTGAATAATTTTTTTTTAAAAAAAAATCTAATTGGATGGTTATTTCTTATATCAATTTGTTTGAGCCAATTCTTTTAACATCAATTTATTTAATTCCCTTATTTTATATAATTGATATTAACATTATTTATTATTAGTTTTTTGGCCTGATTTATTTATTATAAATACCTAACATCTTATTATATTAATTAAGAAAAAAAAGATTTACTACTAACAAAAATAATATGGCTAAAATTTAAATGAATATTGTTTTAAACAGAGTCTAAAAAATAACATCTAATTATATCAAATAACATCTAATTGGTAGAATTGCGATGATGTGACCACATCCTAGTAGAAATTTGATCACGAAGTGCTGACATCTCTGCTGCGCTTTGGTCAGATAGTCTAGACAAGTTGTCCAAATTATAACTCGATGTACTTTCTGCATTTCTGTTTCCTGTCAAACTTTCTACTTCTAAGTTTGTGTTTAAGGTTAAATCCTCCACTTGTGTCGGATCCATATTCTCCCATTCTGTAAACAACAAATCACGTCGATTCCACTTGCGTATGTAGTTATGAATAGCACAACATGCCACAATTATAAGACGTTGTCTTGAAGGCTTGTATGATGGCATTAATTTCAGAATTGGAAACCGAGCTTTTAAAACTCCAAAACAGCGTTCAATCGTCATTCTTAATGAAGAATGCCTATAATTAAAAAGCTCTTTAGCATTTCTAGCTTGACGACCTCTACCTTGATATTCTTGTGCATGATATCTTTCTCCTCTATATGGTGGAAGAAAGCCACCGGTGCAAGAATATCCAGAGTCTACAAGATAAAATGATCCTACAATAATTGCAAAACATTGATTTAGAAAAGGATAAATGACATATGAGAAGGATTTTATTATGAATCATACCTCTAGGAGGCCATGGGAAATTTGCTTCAGGATTAGTAATAACATCTAACAAAACTTTCGCATCATGGGCACTACCTTCCCATCCTGAATAGACATAAGTGAACATCATATTGAAGTCACATATGCACATAACATTTTGTGTGACGATTGCCTTTCTTCCTCTACATGATGCTTGCTTTTCAGAAGGTACACAAGCACTTATATGTGTACCATCAATTGCACCTACACAATCCTACATTAGAAACACACAAAGTTATGAGAAAAAACTAATAATAACTAAGACATAAATATCAATAATTAAGATTGAGACTTACTTTAAACCAAGGAAAGTACTTTGGGTTATCTCTAACATGCACAGGTGCCAACTCTATTGTATCTCGTTTTATAAGCTCTTTTCCCAACTGACATACTGATCTTAACACTTCCTTAAAATAGCGTGAAACTATTTCGGTAGAATGTTGAAAACGATCTGCAACTACCCTTTGTCCAATATTATGACCTATAATATATAGGAACATTGCAACCTTCTCTTCTAACTGCACTTCTCTTGAATCTTCTAAATAACATTTAGTCTTTAACTCATTGCAAAAACTAATAAAACATGCCTTTTCCATTCTCAACAATTCATAACAAATAGTTCCTGATCCTTGCATAAGCTCATTAACAAATTCCTGACCGGTAAGTGGAGATGTAAGAACTGGAATCTTATTAAGAAACTTCTTTTCATATTCACTTATCATATTAATCAACATTAAATCTAAGAGCTCAAAGTCATCCTCACTTGATCCTGACGAAGATATAGATCCCTCAAGGCTGTCCATTTCAATACTCGATGAGTTACCATCTACATCCATTGTGCATACTTATTTGGGGCTTTGATGGAACAACAAACTAAAGAAATAGAACAACATGACTTTATTACAACAGTATACCAAAAAAAAAACAGAAACAAAACAACTTGACTTCATTATAAGAAATATTACGATAACAAATGACAACAAACATCGAAAGCTATAATAAAAGTTTAGGCAATCCAGCTAAGAATACAAACATACAAGAAGGAACAAGGGATAGTGAGATTGTAATGGTTGTGTTATGAACTATCTATGGATAAATTTTTATATGTGATGTATTTTATTGCTTGATGTGTCTGGACAAATTCTTCATGATCATGAAGCCAAGATGCTGAGGTCTTGGGGCTGTATTCTGATTCCTCTATGCCCCAAGAGTAGAAATTGAGAAAATTCAGAAGGTCACAAAACTTAGAACAAGATGATGAAGAAATATCCATTAAAATAAAGACGATATTTAAGAAACAGACTCCTAGATCCCATTACTGGCTATTAGACAGTAATGGTAAGGAACTACTGTGGTTTGAAAAGAACGAGGATGCATAGACAACAAATTGCTTTGCAATGATTGAATGGATCTTTTTATGTCAGAGAAAAGAAATTGCAAGTTTTTTGAAGCTGAATCAGAAGCTAGAATTGAACTTCTTTGGGACAAAAGCAAGACTTAAACACAAGCTCCTTAGTCGGCAGAGAAAATAATGCATAAGACAGAGAAAGATGAATAATTCATTAGATATGGGAAAAAATTCATTAGAATATTGTTTAGTTCCAGATAAGAGCAAAGAAAAGGAAATGGCAAAGATGAAACTCTGCTAAGCAGTTCCAAGAAATGAGCTATTCTTGCCTGAAAGACCTAACAATTAATTGGAGGATGATAAGTCCAACTAGTTTAGAGGGAGTGTTAATAGATGAGTTCCTGATATGGTGATGATCCTAGTTATCTTCTAGAATCACTCCATTCTCCTCTGAGGTTAGGGAAGATAATTTAGCTTTAGATTGCTTTATAAAACAAGACAAGGAGTTTATACAATCTCAGCCATCAGAGTCTTATAAACAAAGGAAAGGAATAAAACGCAGAAATAGCAAAGTGTATTAACACAGACAGAAATTTAATACACAAAAAGAAAAAATATACAGATTGCAGAATTAGCTAGAGACAGAAAATATCATCTCAGATGGATATGGATTTCATACACTTACAGGTAAATTTCTTGCCTTGTAATATAGTACAAGGCAATGACAGTGATGAAAATACACACAGAAATCATAAAGTTGACCACAAAAATGAACTTCAAAAATTCCCTAGAATCCCATACAGGTTCAAGCAGCTGAAAGTTGAAGTAAACATAAGTGCATAAAGCATACCCCATAAATGGATTGTTCAATATAACCGGCTGAAATGAATCAAACGGAAAAAGAATTGAGTCGTCCAGCAAACAAATCTAAATTTTCAACATTGGCAACTTAGTCACACTTTGGACAAATAAGCAACAACCATAGTTGCTTATAAAAAGCCATGTCTTCAATCGCATCTATATATAACATTATTAACTACAAGCAAGTAAATAGAATCCAAAATTCATCAGGTAAGCAAGTCATTTCGTGGATGATTTATTAAAAATTATAGCAGTGGATTGAAGAAGGCCATCATTGTTCATTGAACGTACCTTAGTGCTTCCGATGAGAGAAACGCCAGCCAGCATGGAAGTCCCGGAAAGAAGAATTTAGGATGAGAAATGTCCAAATAGCTTTTCCTTACAAATCTGAAGAATCACTTCAACTGAGTAGTCAAAAGCCTTCAACAATACAGAAGAATAAAAATGCAGCTTATCCCTCAAACGATTTTCATTTAGGCTACCCAAAACATTTCAAAGAAACCAACAAGAATTGCACAAGAACAAAATGGACTTACCGATTGAGGACTGAGGAAAGATTTGAGCCAGCGAACAATGAGCGGAGGGTGAGGGGTAGGTGAGCTTGGAGCCAGCGAAGGAGAGACTAGACCCAGCGGACACCGAGCGGAGGTTGAACTTTGGCGGCTACTGTTCAAGGTGCTCTCATAGTCATGCCGCCATGGAAGAAAGGTCGGAGTCGCATTGTGGTCTGTGGAGTTCGAGTCGAGGCTTGTGAGACCTGAGAGTTTTTAGATTAGGAAATAAAAAAACAAAAAACAGAAAACATATTAAAGTTGTTTTCTGTTTTTTGTTTTTAAAAACAAATTTCTGTTTTTTTTGTTTTTTAGAACAATGGAGTGAAAATAAATTATCAAACAGGTTTTTTTGTTTTTAAAAACAAAAAAACAGTTTTTAAAAACAATATCAAACAGGCATATCTTTATGAAAACCAACACTACAAAAAAAACAAACACTCAATTTTTGACAAAATTTCTGATGGAATTTTTTCGTGGCTAATTCTTTAACAAAAAAGAAAAAGAAAAAAGCTCCGTTGAAAAGGAAAATTTGGATAAATCCATTAGAATTATGTTTTGTCTAGGGTTTTTGTGGATTATTTTGTGTTTGATTTTTTCGTTTCCACGGTAAATTTGTTATGTTGGGCTTTGTATATTTTTTCATCTTTAATAAAATTCTTGCAAAGGCGCGCGGGGCATGAGGTGCATGAGGTTGTGGGTTTGAATAAGAGAAGTCACATTTTCGAGAATAAATAGGAGGGATAAGTGGTAGTGCGAGGAGGAGACACGTGGTAGTCGCCGGTGATGAGGTGGCAACCGCGAAACTGACACATGGAAGGCTGGTGAGGGGCCGATGATGAGGTGGTCTCCTATGGACGTGATATGTGGTTTCTCCTGAGAAGGTCCACGTGGCATTTGAAAATTAACATATAAAAAAAATTAGCCGTGTGAGATATTGTTTATCACAGTTCTGTTAGCGAGAAAACAGTTTCCTTCCCTAGATCTAGGGGTCAAAATGCGATTACAAACTATCACTTTAGAATCTACCAATCTTGTTTCATGACAATCTCAGTGCTATGCTAGATCCAAACATATATCGAAACCAATATGCACTTTATAAACGATAAAGACCTCAAGAATCAAATTCTGGGTTTCTATTTACCTTCGACTATAGTATTTTCTGGCTAGCTATTTAACAAAAGTGTTGTCACATACAAACTATACAAGGTTTTCATCGGTGCCTGAAAAACTTAAAGTAGAGCATAATATACTTCAATTGAGACTCTTTAACAGAGAGCAAGAATGAATTGTACCAACCAAAAATAAATTAGGGTAAAGGTGCATCTAGCACCCCAATCTATTTTTGGAGGTGCAATTATCACCCTAAAGTATTTAAAGAAGTAATTAACACCCTAATGTATTAAAAATGAAGCAATTATACCCATTCATTAACAGAATACTAACTCTGTTTGTTGACACACTCTTTCCTTTCTTCTTTCATCAACCTTAAACCCCATATCTTAAGTTAATATTCTGTTAGTAAAGGTGTGTAATTGCTCAATTTTTAATATATTGGGGGCAAAATTGCACCCTTAAATACTAAAAGAAGGGATGAATATGTTGAAGATTGATGAAAGAGGAAAGGAAAGAGTGTATCAACAAATAGAGTTAGTTTTCTATTTTTAAAGGGTTGTAATTACTTCATTTTTAATACATTAGGATGCTGATTGCATTTCCAAAAATACTTTAGGGTGCTGATTGTACCTTAAAAAATAGATCGAGGTGTTGGATGTACCTTTACCCTATATATTAATAACTTGATTTTAAATTTCTCAATATGATAATGTGCTTTAGAGTCCCCAAAAACAAAAATGGGATCGAAGGAGTGGAGTTTTGCAAAATGAAAGTTCCAGAATTCCTAAACTTCAGCAAAGATTGGACTGTGTTATGGTGTAGAAAACTTTTTACTAAAACGAACCGTAAATTGCTCGAGTGGAAGTAAATATCTTTCATCGCTGGACTTTTATTCTCCGAGTCATTGTTTTTTTCCTTAAATATAAGCTTTAAATTTAAGAAGGGCGAAGGAGCAAAAATGCCCATGATCATTTCCAAAAGGAGCTACTGGGCACCATAAACAATTTTTTTGTTCAAAAATACCTATGTACATTAACAAATGTATCTTAAATGCCTTTGCTGTTACTTTGAGGAAAGTTGACCGTGATTTTTAAAAGATTGACCAAATCTGATCACTTGGATAGTGATTTGGCAAAGTGTGATTGGAAAAGATGAACATGTGCAATACTGTGTCTTCTTCCTTCTCATTCCCTTATCTTCTCAGCTTGACAAGGTTTTCTTCCCCAAATTTAATGGGTCATGCTTTTTTTTCATCTCTATTCCAGCTCAAGAACTCTTTTGATAAAGTCAGGAGAGGAACGATAACCATATTGGAATCGAATTAAAAAGCTTAGTCGTTAATGCATATGAGACTGCAAGGTATTACACCAATGATTCAGGTGTAACAAGAAAGATCTCAATCTCTCCAGTGGGACATGATTATGGCTTGGGTGAATTACAATTTGGTTGCAAACTCTTGAGTGTTACCCTCTCTCCTTCTTGTGCAAAATCTAGAAAAGCCACTCTTGTCGTCGGTGCAAATTGGAGCAAAGGAGGTGGGTTTCGTCTTTGAAGGAGGACGGAGTAGAGGTAGGTGTCGCCTTGACACTCCTTATCCACAACATTACTATTCCTTACCTGCCACGTCCTACTATCGGTAAGCAAAAAGAGTCAACGTTGATGGTTCAAAGAAGCACAAATTAACCGACGTTATCTCAAGGTAACAGCAAAGGCATTTAAGATATGATTGTTAATGTAATAGGCATTTTTGAACTAAAAAATTATTTATGGTGCCAGTAGCTCCTTTTGGAAATGATTATGAACATTTTTACACCATATCCCATTAAGAATAAGGATTTCCAAAATACAAGCTTCATCTTAGAAAAGTCAAAGCATTTATTGCGTGTTTTTCAACTTTAGCCCTTAATTGTATTTGTTGTATTTATTATCTCTCACATTTATCCTCTTTACAAATTAGGACATAGTTGGGAAAAATACATATTTATTGCTCTTAATTAATTTTAACTATTTTCTTGACAAGCACAAATCGGTTATTTAAAGCTTATATTTAGGAACAGAGGAAAAATATTATTTAGGATTGGGTTAAGGTGCATACAGCATTTTGAAGTATTTTTTTTATATTTATCCAGTATCCTAAAGTATTTTGTGATACACTTAACACCTTGAAATACTTTTTCATGTGTTCAGTACCCTAAAATATTTTTTTTTTTGTTACATCCAACACCATAAAAAAATTCTTTAGGTGTTTTCAGCACTTAAATTATCTAAATTGTTCAGTGCAAGATTGTACAAGAAAGCACTTTAAGGTGATAGATACACCAAAAAAAATACTTCAGACTACAATAAGTACATGAAAAAATATGTATAGGTAGTAGATACACCTTAACCCTTTAGATCTAATTCACTTCAAAAAGGACTATCTTCCATTAGAGGGCTTTCCTCGAGTGTTCCCCCAGAATCAATGATATAGGTATTACACATGGTGGCAAAGAATCTCTCATCATGGTCATGTGATCTAAGGGCCAATATTTTGCCTCGTTTGATTGGTTTGGAATTTAGAGTGGAAAAACGGGTCGAGTCTGCCGAACCGGCTCATCTAGACCTAAAAATTATCAAGGTCGACTTTGAGAATTGATTTTCAAATTGCAAGCATACCCATAAAGTAAGGCCCTAATAGGCCCAGAGTCTAAACAGCCAATCCTGTAGGGTCGGGGGCTGACACTTTTAAACCTTTTTATTTTTTTAAAAAAATTGTTCATATAATACTAATTTTATTTTTTTAGTTTGTTAATAATGTTATAAGTATTTAGTTATTATTATCTTTTTTTTTAGAATTGAAATTTCTAAAATGATTTGATTTATTTGGTTTTTGACAATCATCATATTTGAACTTTAAAAAAATGGGCTAATTTGGACTTTAGATAATGATTTAATTTATATTATATGTGTTAATATTTTTGTAAACTATATATATTTGATAAGAGAGGATTTTCATACTGATATATAACTTATCATTCTATAATTTGAATTAGAAATTTATGTTTTTCCAATCAAAAAATAAAAGAAATTTGAGTTTTTTTGGGCAATTTATCTCAAACTAAAGCAAAATAACAAGTACACTAAAAAGAATATGAAAATAAATTTTATTTGAACTAAAATAAAGATTGCAATTTGTAAAGCTCAT
The DNA here is from genome assembly GCA_963210345.1 of Inga oerstediana. Lineage (NCBI taxonomy): Eukaryota > Viridiplantae > Streptophyta > Magnoliopsida > Fabales > Fabaceae > Inga > Inga oerstediana. The sequence goes on along the minus strand of OY723403.1, from coordinate 41,017,687 downwards.
GAGCATGGAGTATAAATGTAGGTCATAGAACTTTAATCTTTCTAATAGTTATGTTGCAATGTTAATCCTAAAGAAACAAATGCTTCATTAAATAGTTTGTTTTACTACTTTTAATTGACTAAAAGATTTATTGTTCAACTATTTAAGAGTTTTATAAAATTCGTAATAGGGAGAAAGATTTAGTTTGTGTTTTGAGTGATTTATTTAATTGTGGATAATAGTTTACCAATGTTTAGAGCTTATGCCTCATTTGGTATGGTGGAAGAGTTTTTTTATGAAAGTGGAAGTGGAAGTAGAAGTGAAATTGAAAGTGGAACTAGAGGTGGAAGTGTGGTTAAAAGTTTGTTTGATATACTTATGGAAGTGAAGTATTATTTTAATTTAATATTTATATTTATTATATGAAAAGACTTGTTTGCCCTTGAGACAACAAACCGTAGTGAGTCATCTTACCTAAGCTGTTAACCAAGATTGAAAGTCGAAACATAGTACTGTTCATCGTTTAATCTATGAACCAAAATCATTAACCCACTCGCTTTAATCTGTCAACCAAGTGAAAAGAACTTGTGTATACATTATGAGATGAATCAATTATATATATATATATATATTATATAAACAAACACAGAGATTGAAAGTCGAAACATAGTACTGTTCATCGTCACTCTTAAAAGTGGCGATGAACAGTACTATAACCAGTGCAGTAAAGGGAAATAGGCACAGCTTGGTGAAATCAAAGAAGAATCATGAAGTTGAAGTCAAAATCGTGAAGCACCATGACAGGAGAAACAAAAATGAAAGTTCTGTTATTATGAACAGAGAGGAGGAAGATGATGCCATTCTAGGTAAAATCGAAATCGATGATCATAACGGCACATCTCAGTTCGCTGTCACCACCTAAGGGGTTTGCCATAGTCGCCATCTCAGTTCATCACTATGGGGTTCACTGTCGCCGTCGCAAGATGAATGAGGTGCCGAAGAACCTTAAAGACTGAAGGCTGTGCTTGAGAGCTTGAGGGCAAAACCGGAAGAAAAAATGACTTCTATGGAAGCATGGCTAGTTCCACAGGGGGTACGATGGAAGTGACTTCCATCAATTTTGATGGAAGTGACTTCTCTAGGGAACTAGCTTCCAACACATCAAACATGCAAAAATCCCAATTCCACCTCCACTTGTCACCTCTCACTTCCATTCAACCAAACGAGGCATTAGTGTTTGTGTGTTGTTGAATGCTTATATCAATGCTTAGTTTTTTTAACTTTTGATAATATTTATCTCTTAAATTAGGAATTTTATTATGGGAGAATCTTTTAAAAAGAACTTGGAAATTGGAAAATGAAAAATCAGGTATTTCCAAAAAAAAAAAAAAAAAGGGAATTGCTTATCAAGTTTTGACATTTTCTAAATCAATTCTTGGTAAAAAAACCTGATTTGTCATTTTTCAATTTTTAAGTTCTTTTTCAGGGATTCTTTTTTTTATTATTTTAACTTTATTTTTCAAAAAAATATATACAAAATAACTTTTTTTTTTTGTTAAATAGGCTTGTGGCCCGCGAGCTGAGTCAAGCCCATGAACTCAAAGATCGGTCTTCATAATAAAGGCGTTTTTGGAATTCGGGCTTAAAAAGTTCGAACCCATGAAATGTCTACCAATTCTAGTTATAAGGTGATTGAGTTTTACACGTAAAGGTTAAAGTAATAAGAATTCAAAAGGTTCAATTTATTTTTAATTATTATAAAAATATTATTATAATTCAGTTAATTTATAAGACATTTAACAATTCTTAACATTAATATTATATTTTAGGGTCAACCTCTATATATACACCTAAACTTTTGCAAGGGGTACTGTCTATGATAAAGTAAAAGAGTAGTGCAAAGTCACCTGTCAAATTATAATAATGTTGCATCTGCCTTAATTTTGAAAACTTAATCAATATATTTAAGGATCTTTGCCTCTTGCCTTCACTTTTCATCTCTGTTCACAGCATCATAGTACTTCAATTAGATTCTATTTGAATCGAATGTCTTGTTTTGATTTTGGCATCATCCCATCGTCGCTGTGAGAGGGCTCTTTTATTGGTAAATTTGTGCATGGTTCTAATGTCTTTTCTTCGATTTTGAAGGGACTTTTTTCAGTTTCGTATTGGATAATGTTTTTCTTGTGGCTAATTGGATTTTGTTGTGGTTAAAGAAGGGTTTTCTCTCTCATCGAGTTCGTGGCTTTTCAAATATGGGTTTCTTCTTCAGGCTTCATATTCTGTTCTTCAGTAGCAATTATTATGCTCGTTTGGAACTGCGATTGGAATACTTAAAAATAGCTTTTCAATTGTGATTTACGGTATACAAGATAAATATGTGAGAGAAGTTTTGTCTCGATTTACATGAAAAGCAGCTTATAAGCAATCTCAACGTCAAAACAAACATGTCCATTATTATTATTATTATAAGTAAAAGGTATTGAGCGTTCAAATCCTTCATATAACTGAGTGTAAAACCAAATAAAAAATTTAATTAAATTATTCTTATAATGATGCCGTTAGGATTTGATTTTTTTGGACAAACTGATGTTAACTAATTAAAATATTTACAAATAGTCAAAACATAAAGAACAAACCTAATCAGAACATAGGCTAAGAACAAATTCCGAAGAACAACTTTTACAAAAGAGAAGAAAAGTCACACAATAAAGATAAAATTTCCTACAAAATAATGACAAATGTAGGAGGATTTCCTGCAGGAATATTGGTTGATGAATTGTTTTATGATACAAGTGATAAATAGAGAAGGTTTGAGTTCTCGCTGTAGAAGATCACAGTAATATATTCATATAAAAGATGGATAAAAAATGAAATTTTGGCGAAAAATGATTTTTTCATAAAAATTCAATGATGCCCCACTTTTTTAAATTTGTTAAAAGCAAAAGATTATTGATTAAAACAAGTGTGATGTCGGATGTGGTGGAGCTGGATATATCATTGAAACCTTTCTTTTCTTTTTCTTTTTCTCTTAAAAAAATGATCAAGGTTATATTAAGTAAAACAAATACAAAGGTCTGTTACAAGAGAAAGGACAGCATTAGCATATCACAAGATAGAAATATGTAGTTATAGAATTAACTATACTTTGGGGGATTACCTCTTAATACTTAGTCTATCTCTTTCATATGCAGGTCCACAAGGCATGCAACACAAACCATCATGTCATCAACAATCACTGTGCAACATAACACATTCACAGGACTTATTGGTCCAATATCATAGAGCTAGGCAACACAGGTCTTATGACCCAAGGCCTCTGCCCCGTTCAAAATGCACATCGGGACTTACTGCCATCACGGTCTTACAGCCCAAGGACACTGCCCCATGCAAACTTGCACACCGGGTCTTACTGCCTCAACTTCCGCTCGTCATAATCTAATGCATAACAATCTGCTGGCCTAAGACATACTAGTCCAATAGGTTTTATGGTCTCAGAACACAGTCCACAGAACATATAATCTAACATCCACACTAAATGCATATCGAGACTTACAACCTTAGGACATATAGCCCAACAGTTACTCTGAATACATTACAGGCTCCATCTCTTGTTACTCAAGCCATTCATATAGTTATATAATATTCACGAAGCATGCTAAACAAACCATCCAATAATATGGATTCGATAATCAAGGACACACTGGGATATCATGTCTTACAACTTGCTTTGGGCTATAACTCGATATACTTTCAAATGCATATGCAAGCCTAAGGATACACTAGTCCACTAGGTCTTAGGGCTTCCCACCACAATTCCGTATATTCATGAAATGAATACACGTGATGGTAAAAACATACATGCAGAACCATTACAAAAGATACGAGAGCAAGAGTTACTTGACTTTCTCTATCTCATCGAGCCTATTTTACCTTAGTTTCTTTTATGTCTTTCTTTCAGTAAATAGCACTGGAGCACCTCATGGTATACACTAGGTCATATAAACCCTTTTTTCAAGGAACTCACTCGATATGGGATTCGTTACAATGCACCACCCTCGGAAGTCGATGTCCCAGTGGCTCTACTCTATAGCAATTCGCTCAATGCTTCACTCAGTCACTTACTGGTCAACCCCTTTAGTCAGAATCCTTCATAGGTAGCCCTCTCCAGTTGATCGCCCGAGACGACATCCCGATGGCTCCACTCTACGGCACTTTACCTGGTGCTTCACTTAACCTTTTGTTGGTCAGCCCCTCCGGTTAGTACTCGCCATAGGTAGCCCTCTTTGGTCGGCCGTCTCTTAATAAAAGCACCATTATAACGACAACAACTATTATAACGGCAACAAGTCCTTATTAGAAACACACCTCAGAAACTAACCATTGGGGTTAGGGAACACAAGGATTTATAAGGCTCCTTTTTTCTCTAGCAGTTTTGCAATATGCTTCTTTAATTCTGCCATTTCATTTGGGGCCATTCTGTACGAACTTTCGATATCAGTCCAGCTCCAGGTTTAATTGCAAACTCTACTTCCCTTGCTGAGGTAATCTACTCACGTCTTTTAGGGAATCCGTTAGTCATTGGTATATCTTCTATTATTTGTCTCGATCATGAGACCATAATTCGTGGTTACCCGTTTCATCATCTACTGCTTTATTCTATCAGGGAATGAACTCCCAATCAATCATTTTAAGGGAATATTCTATAATCAAAATCTTTCCCTATGCTAGATTTAGCAACTAGCAACCTTTAGAAACCTCATACACATTTCTAGTACCTTAACCTGCTCAGGCCATTTCAAATGCCTAAATAATCAATTCAACTATTGAGTTTGATTCTTAGGTTACAACTCACTCGATTGCAACTCTTAGAACCTCAACATCAATGGAGTCAAGAAATTAGTTTTCCTCAGTTATACCCAACATGCATTTTAAGAATCATCATGATCAAAATCAAGCATCCAAACCATAAGGTAACATGAAATGATATTTCACAATTTTAATTTAAATCTAAGTTAAGTTGACCTCAACGCCCAAGATCATAAGATCATACTCAAATGTCAAGGATTACCAAACTACACCATATATCACATACATGTCATACTCTAATACACTTAAACATTTAATCAAAAGGTTTCAAATAATATTATCATAACATCAGCATTGACTACAAGGTTCTAACTTAACCTCAATCCTCAAATCATAGGGTTATATTAAAAAATCACTTATACATCACATTCATCACCTATATGCCTTTGAACACAATTCATCTAACTAAGATAATTAGTTAGCATAAAAAACTCTAAAGTTAGCAACATAAACCAAATCCTGTGCTACCTCATCCATCTCTAGAGTCTCAATCTTATTGGCGGAAGAATCCACACTAGGACTAGGCACCGCCAAAATTACTATCATGGTGTCTGAACCCTCTTCCTCAGTGTATACATCACTGCTGCTCTGTTTCTTCCTCTATACACGGTTTTGTCCCTTCTTTTGGCAAGCTGGTTAATAGACAAGGAGATCTATCTCTTTGGATTCATTTATCACCCATAACTCTTGACCACAGAGTCACTATCAATCATATAAGCAGAGAATACTTGTATATATTGCCAGAATCTCTGCTCTGATACAAAAAATATAACACACCCTTTCTTTTTACGTAAACTTATGAATTAATATGCAATTCATTTGGATATATGAATAGGATATCAATATTGATACTAATGTCCTGTTATTTACTCTAATACCACTACTCTTTGATAATACTAATACCATGTTCGGGAACTGATACCCTCATCACATGCACTGATGTTACCTTTATGTGTGCTGATATTATCAAATTCCTAGGTATTCTGATAATATAATCATGTGTTCTGATTCCACCTTACACTACTATATCTATGTACATTCATGTTCATTTACCTGTCGCATAGTTACTCAAGGCTAGTAAGATATATATGTCTAGACAAAAAACAAGTATTTACAGATAACCAACAGAAAACTTAGTTCCTTCATCTCTGCTCTTTCACTTGTCAGTGCTTACCTCTTTACCTTTCGAGCCACTTGCTTCAACTGCATGTTAGTTTAAGGAAAGGGTGAGATTCATGAGAATCTCAATAGTAACAACAAGCACTTATAACATATGCAAGTCCACAAAGCATGTCAAACAAACCATAATCATAAACAACAATCAGCAACCAACAATCATAATCACTGGACACATTGGTCCACATAAAACAACTGGCATTCATGGCCTTAATGCCTCATTGTATCGCTCGTTCTTACAGCCCTATCCAGGGTCTTATTACCTCGGTACAATGTCAAACACAATGCTGAAAGCTTTTCACACATATAGCATACATTCATGAAACGAATATACGGATGGTATAAACATAAATGTAGAACAAGACATAATATATGAGAGTAAGAGTTGCTACTTATTAACCTTTTTAGTAACTTGTCTTGATCTATCAGTCTCTTAGTCGGCTTGAGTAAAGGTCGAATCCTATAATTTCAAGTGCACAAATAGATGGGTCATTACTTGTCCCAATTCTATAGACATAATCAAGATTATGCTATTCTTTGACCTATCCCTCTTCTTGTCCTTTATTTGACTTTTTTTTGGTTATTTTTAGCATTTCCTTATTTTATGTCTAACACAATATGTGTTATATTCACTTGTAATTTGGGTTTCTAATGTGGTCACATTAAGTTCTAGAACATATTTCTACCCCTTGGAATCAAACTTGTCACAATTTATCCTAAATACCAAAAATTCGTAGGTTAACCTCAATCTGCCATATTTGTTACTTATTTTTGAAAATTCATAACTTAATCTAACAAATTCCAAATGGGATGATTCTAGTTCCTATGTAAAGCTTTCTAAGTCTTCTATAAAGGAAAAATATCATCCACTGCCAATTATAAGCACAAAATTCCAGAAACCTCAACCAATCCTCGCTGCCATAGAAATCATTCCAAATTAAATACTTAAATTTCAACAGACCATAACTTACAATCTACTAACCCAAATAACACATTCTATATATCAATTTAAAGCTTGAGATGTCTACTATCAACTTGAAAAATATCATAATCGTTGGACAAGATTTAACCATTCAAAATTTTGTCACAAGCAATCTGTTTCACAAAAGAACACAATCTAGCAGCACTACTTCAATTCCAAATTTAGGGTTTTCCACCCAATCATCCAAAAATAATAACCACAAGCTATTTCCACATAATTTTTCATGTAGAATTCATTGGAAACGTCATATTTAACAAAATCCAACTCTTTCCTAATTTTTCTAGGCTTGGCCAAAAATCACTCTAAGTCACCCCAAACATGATTTTGCAAATTTAACCATAATACTTGTTAGATATTATCATCAAACCCTATTTAACATCATATTCATAACACAAGATCCTCAAAGCCCTAATTTCTCATGTTGGCCAAAACCCTAGGGCAACCATAACCTCAAGAAAAACTTAATGAAACCATGATACTATATTTAAATCGAAGCTTATACTTACCTCTATTCAATTCTATAATCGGTTCTTGATTCCGACAGTACTTAGACTATAGAGGCAGCATGAAACTCCTCTACTCAAGAATTTGAAACCGTAGAAACGTAGCTCTTGATGAGTAGAAGAATATTTGTGAAGGCTTGATTGGCCAAAAACACAAAATCAACGCTGAAATCCGGCAAGAATTCCTTCTGAAAGAACACCAAAAATTCTCTCCTCTTTCTTTTTCTCTTGATTTTCTCTATTTTCCCTTAATTTTCTAGGGTTGCATGAAATTAATAAGGGTAGGAGAGTGTTGTGATGCTCTTGTGGTGACACGTTTCAAGTGTTAAAAATCCCAGGGTGACAGGCACTCCATTTGCTCAGGGTGCCCAGTGCTCCTTTTTAAAACTCGTCTCCTTTCCCTCTCACATACCTTGGCCAACTTTAGGGTCTAGAGAAGAGGAGGTCTGATGATTTCATCCGGCTTCTTGGACATGTTGCACCTGAGGGCTAGGTGACGTAGTCACACTAAGCCAACCTAAAAGTGAAGGCTAGGTGGCACAGTCATGTTGTTCCAACCCAAAAGCTACTTTTCAAAAAGCAGTTTTAATAAAGATACTTTATTAAAGCTACTTTATGCGGAGTCTGCTCGGTTTCGCGCCACATGTCTTTGTGGGCTCAAGATTGCGCCATGTGTACATTTACATCTCTTGAATGCGCCATATGTCTCTACAGGGCATTATATGGCTCCACATCTTTCTGGTTTCTCAGTATTGTGTCATATATACATCAGTGTATCCCTATATACCGGTGTACCCTTGAACATGACACCCAAATCTATGTTCCTCATGAACATGCCAAGTATCTGCATATAGCATGAAATGGCATCATGTACGCCTGTGTCCCTTCAAAAACACAGGGTGTATGTGCTTACCCTAAAAATCCCATGTGCATACCTATACTGGCATATTTTATCCGACTAATTAGTCACATGTCTTATGAGATAGCTGGGCGGTGACCTTCTCATTAAGCCAACCCAAAAGAGATGTTAGGTGGCGTCCCACGGGTCATCCAACCCAAAAGCTACTTTATCAAAAAGCTACTTTATGCACATGTAGCTTACAATGACGCCACTTGTCTCAAAGAGCTGCCAAACACGCCAACTATCCATGTGGGCCTTAAGATAGTGCCAAGTGTACATAAACACCGGTAAATTCTATCTAACTACTAACACACGGCAACTTATTATCTTGTAAACCCAAACGCTACTTTATACATGTGGGGCCCACATGGCATCATACATGTCCTCATGTGGCCCAACCAAATGGTGCCAAGTGTGCTAGAGTGCACTTGCATTGGCATATTTTATTTGATTACTTACACACTCTGAGCCCTAGCATAATCCGTGGAATTATTCTTTGCTCGGAGGGCTAAATCACATGTCCCTGAAAATTATTCTATCTCTCGAGTATTCTAGGGACTCTTGTTAAAGTGGGCTCAATAGCCTACTGGATTTAGGCTTATACACAGCTTCTAGGCCTAAAATTCGGGATATTACATAGTCATCCTTGTGGTCCAAAAAATAGAAGGAAAATTTGAAAAGCAGTAAAGGAATTTAAAAGAGCAGAGATGTCACTAGAGCCGGGAATGCAGGCCAGCCCGCATTTACGGGCAGGCAAAATGCCAACCCTAACCCACAGTGTGAGGGTTGCGGGCTAACCCACGGGCTCACATTTTTCTTTTTTAAAAAAACAATTTCCTATTTTTTAAAGACGACCAAAAGTACGAGACACATATATATGACTAATTAAATTTACCTTCATAGCATCAATCATTCCTCTTATAAAAATTTAAAAACATAATCCACAATTCAAGAGATAAAGTTATCAATTTTGTCAAAATTTATAAACAAAAAACATAAAATCATCCTCAAGTAATCAAGATATAATAATTTTGTTTAAAGAAGGGAGGAAGCTAAGATTGTTCTCTTTGAATTGGGATTTATCAATGTGGGAATGGGCAATAGGCTTTATGAATTATTATATGTAAAAAAAAATTGTGCGGGCTTACCTACCAACTCGCAAACTGGCCCACATCAAGCTGCATGGCCCGCATTTTTGCAGGACAACTTGCCCCAACCCACGGGCTAGCGGATTGAGCCCATATTACTGGCTCAAGATATCACAGAAAAGTGATGGCGCTGGATTCATTGACGAAAGCTTCGGAAGAGAGAGGTTTCGTTTATCCTTTATCCACATATTAGAGATGAGCGTTGGACTTTCCAAATGAAAAGGCGATCTCCTTTTAAAAGTTTTTGTCCGTAAGTGTGGTGGTGAAGAAAACTTGTGGAAAATGAGGGTCCAACCATGCTAAGAAGTCGACAAAGGGTGATATCTTAAAGAAACTTGAACCTGTTTGATTTCTTTCTTAGCTTCAAAAGCCATGCTGCAGAAACGAGCTGGAGAAATAACTTCATCCACAGCCTTCAAAGGATCAATTTTTTGACCCCCATCTAGGATTCTATTTCTCCACATCCATAAAGAGTTTATTACTAAGATTATTTTGATAATCATGAAGTCATCATTATTCTCCTTAAGATTCAAAGACATTCCTGAAGCCATCCAGGGAAACCACCATATTCTACGAATTCAATCATAAAGCCAGTAAAAGCAAACCAAATTCCTCTTGCAAAAGGGTAAGAACAGAATATATTGTTCGAAGTTTCAAATTGACAGGAACCAGAAGCTTGCAGATGATGATGTTTAAGGATGTCTATTGATGAGTTTCCAAAAGGATAACAGGTATTTCTTTGGAAGAGAAATCGCCCAGAGAAAACTTCCAAAAGGAATTATGAGTGCCAGAGAAAGGAAGTGTTTTCTGAAACCCTTCCTTGGTTAAATAATTGTTCAACATGTGCCTTTCTTTGCTGTTAGAACTCCTCTATCTTCGCCTTGCGCTCTAATAACGCCAAAAACTCGGATTCACGACATGATGGTGCATCGTTTTTACCTTTGACTTGATTTCTGGATGTGGAAGCAAAAGGTGTGTTTGGTTTCTTGATGGAAATAACAAATGGTTTTAACTAACGTAGATAGTTACCTACTTCCACAAAACCATGGTTTTGGTGGAGGAAATGAATCCTCTCCTCTACCCTACCCTTCCCCTCTTCTGACCCTACTCTAGCCATATTAAAATTTTTATGGTTCTTATTTAATAGTATTTTATAAAAGTATTATAATAATTTTTTTTAAAACAAATACATAAATAAATTTAAACTATTAAAATTCAATCTCTAGTAAAAAAAGGGGAAAATCTAATTTATTATAATTAGGGGTAAAAATAGATCAGGCCTTTAACAAGGGCATACAACCTAGCTTATTTAGTAAATAAGTTAGGCTTAGGCTCACATCTATTATCAGCCCTATTTAAATAAATAGGCTAGGCTTATTTTTATAAGACCTAACCTACAAACCTAACTCATTTAAGTTTTTTTTTTTTAAATTTATGCTATTATATAAGTATGTATAATATCATCTAATAATGTTATAAATTATTTATAAATTTATTAACTTAACCTTAATCCTATGTTTTTTTACCTTGACCTTAATCATAAGTTTCACATCTCATTGTTGTTACACTAGAACCTTACTTTCATATCAATCATTTACCTCTACCTCTCTTCGCTTTAATTGCTCGAGATGGCAACACTAACTTACCCCCTCCTCTGATTTCCGTCGTCTACTAAAGCATAACAATCCCTCTGGTCCTAATTATAAAGACAAAGTTGACTTTTTTGGAGAAATTAAGGAAACCAATTAAATTACTTTAGAGTATTTATATTTTTAGTATCCTTAGATTATATATCAGTTTATTAGTCAGATTAATTAGTTTAGAGAAAAAAATAAAAATATAAATGTTTTAAAATAATTTAATTGGCTTCCTTAATTTCTCCAAAAAAGTCAACTTTATCTTATAATTAGGACCGGAGGGAGTAATTGCTATGAGTTTATTTTAGTGCCAAATAAAATACTATAATTTTAGTAGGAGGAGTTTGTTCCAATTTATATGAGAGCAATAAAAGGTAAAATCCATATTTACATGCTATTTATTATGCTTAGTCAATTTTAGAAAATATATCTCATTAGTCAACAAATAATTTTTCTTATTCCTACTTGGTTAAACCACTGTTGTCACTAGATATTCTTTTCTTTTCCTTCCCAAGCCCTTATATTACAATGAGAATAGATGTTATGCTTTTAAAACATAATGTTGAATTGTAAATAAGTGTGAAGGATTATTATGAATTTGGAGGCATAAATTTTAAAGGCTATTTAAAGGTCTATATTTTAACTAGTAGGCCTTTAAATAAGCTTCAGGTCTTGTCAGACTTTTTTAAAGCCCAGGCTCAGGCCTTAAAAAAAGCTTACATATAGGCTCAAGCTTTCAATCTCTGTTGCAGGCTTATACCTATTTAGATAAAGCCTAACCTAGCTTATTTCCACCCCTAATTATAATAATATATATTCAAATCAAATGTTAGCAGTTTAAAATTAGTAAAAAAAGATAGAAAAAGAACTTTAAAATTGTAAAATTTCAAATTAGTTTTTCATAAAAAATGAATTGTAAATTGCTTATTAAGTTTTGTCATTCCCTTATCAATTCTTGGCAACAAACCTAATTTGGGATTTTACAATTTCAAAGTTTTTTTTCTATCTTTTTCCCTTAAATTTATGTATTTTTTTATAAAATTATAATTAAACTTTTATAAAATATTAATGGATTAATATAATAGTTGGTCCCTCAAGTTTGTCCTCATTTTGCTTTTGATCCTCCAAGATTTAAACAATGAGTTTTGGCCCCTTAAAGGGTAAAATAGTCGAGATTTTTATTACATTATAGGGATCAAATTTTTAAACGGAATGAAACTTGAAAGACAAAAACTTATGGTTTGAAACTTAAAGGACCAAAATAAAAATAAGAATAAATTTGAGGGACCAAATATTATATTTTAACCTAATATTAAACCTGAACTATTGAAATTTTAATCCAATAGTAGTAAACCGACAAGGAGGGCAGAGGGGTATGGCAGAGGAAAGGATCCACTACCGGTTTGAGTTATTTCCAATATGAAACCGAACATGCACTTGGTTATCTATCAAAACTCCAATTTCTAAGAATGCTATATATCTCGCTAAAAGATAACTCTGAACTGTTTTCGATTGCAATACACACTCACATCAAGAAGAAGCACCATCTTCTTTAGGTCTAGTAGCTTTTGCAGGTTCTACAAAAATCAGCCTTCCGTCAATTATCTGCATCAGGATGATTAATGCACTTTCAATAATGAGTTTTACAGAGAAAGAAACAGGCATGTCATGTTAATAATAATCTTTTTCAAATCCAAAAACAATGATAATCACATCTATTTGCAAAGCATGAGTAAGAAAGAAGGGAATGTGAGAATGGTCCGAACCTGTTCTTCAATCCTCACATGGTACCACCATGCAATCTTGAAGTGTTTATTGCTAATAATGTGTTAATAACGTCAAAGTATAGCAAACAATTCTATACAAATGCTTATTATGAACATTTTACTGACTGTAGAAAGATTTATAAGCCAGGATTTGGGCCAAAATAAATTTCATATAAAGAAGTCCGACCAGTAAGTATTACATGGGGCCATTCCAACATAAGTACATATCTGATAGAAATTTCATGTTATTTCACTGATAATACCATGTCATGCTAACTTCCATCTTAGATTGTCCTTGGTAAGTGTCTCAATGCTTTCATTAGGAACTTTTCCAAGGCATCTACCCTTTGAGATGGTTAACCAACTACCTAGGGCATCAAGACACTTCCCTGGTATCAAGCAGTCATTTCTTACTTGTTTTGAACCCAAAAATATTATGGTTATAATACCATCTGTGCAATAGCGTTTGTATCAATTAAGTTAAAACTAGTCATACTAATAAATTCCCTGAGTCATTACCAGCAACACAATACACAATAATACTTTGTCAAAGTTGTTTCCCTTGCACCTAAATTCACTGTTATGTATTTTTGTTTAGGGCCAATCACGTAAATAACAACCTTTTAAAGCTTGTGCCACAAATTCATTTATCAAATACTCCTCGGGTCCTAAATATAAGACAAAGTTGATTTTTTTGGAGAGGTTAAAGAAGTTAATTAAATCGCTTTAGAATATTTATATTTATATTTTTTTTCTCAAAACTAATTAGTTTGATTAATAAATTAATAGATAATTTAAGGATACACAACATATGATATACTTAAATAATTTATTTAATTTCCTTAATCTCTTCAAAAAAAATCAATTCTATCTTATATTTAGGAACGGAGGGAGTATCAATTTAAAGCCTTACCCTGGCATTCATGGCCCTCTCTGCTTCAGTTTCTGACTCATAGGAGACAAACGCAAATCCTTTAGGCCTTTGAGTTTTTGGGTCCTTCACTAGACAAGCTGCAAAAGGAAGCATTGAGAAGATCAGCAAAATGTGGAAATAAAACATCCAAATGTTCAATAAGAAAAAAAAATTTGAGGAACAATACCTTCTGTAATTTTTCCAAACAGAGAAAAAAGATTTCTGAGGTGGCTAGCTGTTGTGAAGAATGATAATCCTATAAAATAAGACACTCAAAGATTAGAGCTCCCAAGCGATTGTTATGAAGTTCAGTTAGAAGGAGAGGAGAGAGAACGAACTGCTCACAAAGAGTCGAGTCCCAATTCTTTGTCCCATCTCAATTTCTCGGGACGAATCTATCCATCCAATTGCACAAAAATGAAGAAGAAAATGTCTCAGCTTTAAGAGGTGCTGGGCTGGCCAAAGCCTAGGAGCTAAGGGTGGAAACTGGTCAGGCCAGGCTTCACCCTTAATAAGTCAGGTCTATTATGTAGCAGGATGGCCTGAGCCTTGTTTGTGGCATGTTACATGCCTGTTTTACGGCTAAAGCTTGACCTGTACAAAAGGCATGGGCTGGCCTGTGGCCTATTGAAGAAACTTGGATTTTTTTAAAACTTTATAAACAAGTTACAAGTCTTCATAGAAAACAGGCTCAGGCCGAAAATAAACTGCGTCTAAACATATCAAAAATAGGTCAAAATTATATAAATCATAAATCAATTCAAAAATAGATCATAAAATATGTTATAATCTAATGAATCAACAAGATAAAACCAAATACTACAACATAACAAAGTCAATCACAATTACAACAATTTGGACCAAATCAAAGTATGGCTTGTACCACAAATTATCAAATCTTCAACATAATTTCTTCTTCTTTTTTTCCAACACCTTCAAAAGAATAAATCAATATAGTATAAGACCATAACACAATTTAACAGAAAAAAAATCAACCTAAACCAGAAAAAAACTGTTAAAATTACATTGTTTTGTGGGCAGCTGAATGATTAATATATTTTTAAAAACATAGGATGTATTTAAAACTAGCAGTAGAGGTTAAAAACACAGCACAAGCGACTCTTCTTAAATAAGTTTGACGAGAGGGAGAGACCGAAGAAAGGGAGACTAATACGGTGACGAAGTTGAGAGGGAGAGGAGAGTGGCTGGCCGCCAGTCGTAGAGGAGGAGAGTGAGAGATTCAGATCTAGTGATTGAGAGCGAGAGAGAAAGACAAGCGAGCGATCTAGTAATTTAATCCATTGCTGAAATGCTCATCTCCCCTTCTTCTCCAAACTTTGTCTTCAATCTACTCACAGTGATGTTGTGCCTGTTTGGGTAGATTGAAGACATAGATGTGACTCTTCTTCATCCTTTGTCTTCAATCTATTTCTAACTTGATTTACGGTATGTGAGGTAAGTATATGAGATAAATTTTATTTCACCTTACGTGAATGTGCTTCTCCAACGATAACCCAAACAAGCCGGATATTGTTCATCTTCGTTGCATTTTTTGGCCCTTATCTTCGTTGCATCTTCAACAAGTTGGGGAGATGAATTTTTTAATAGAAAAACTATTTGTTAAATTCCTGGATTATTTATTTATTTTTTGCCAGATGCTGGATTATTTATCTCTTGTTACATTAATACACACACACATATTTTAATGATCATAAAACTATGATTTTACATTTCAATATGATTTATAGTTACATTTTATTTAACATTTCACAAAGTCTGAAAAATATCACCTAAATAAAATAAGGATAAAGTTGTCCACATAAAAATATTTTTTCTCCCCTCCCCTCCAGAATCAAACAAGATAACATTAAAATCATTTCCCTCCCTTCATTTCTTATCAATCCAAACAAGGTAATATTAAAAAATATCTATGTGTAACATGAGGTTATATATTAGATTATAAGTTAGATAAGTTAATTGTTTTAAAAAATAATACTAATAAATATGATAGGTAAAATGGGAAAGAAAAAAAATCTTATATTTAAGACTAATATCTACTTCCAAATTAGGTCATACATTTAGGGGATAAGTATTATAAAAAGATGATGTAACTAGCTATGTGTTTGTGTTGGAGAATCTTCATTCTCGTGCCAATTCAAAGCTTCTTCTCCTGATAGCCCCATGGATTGTTGCTTGCCCAATTCCATTGGTCCCTGCACATTTCCTCTATGCCATATTTTGCCCTGAAGAATTCACAGTATATTCTACCATTAAAACTTGAGATTAAAGGATTTCTTTTAAGTCGTCATATTGGAGAAAATACATTTTACCCCTGTAATAAAGTTTAATTATAACATCTTGTGCATAACCTTTGAAATTGAGCAACCCCCTCCAAAATAATAATAAAAATAATACACATTATAACATTTTTTGTTACATTATTCAGCGAAAAATAAAAACCAGAAGGTTAATTATCAGTTCTAACATATTTTAGTTAGGCTACTATAAAATTAAAAATGATGGGTCAAAAACTATTTACTATTGTCTTGTACTACCTCCAGTCCTAAATATAATACATAATTGACTCTTTTTGGAGAGATTAAATAAGCTAAATAAGTTATTTAATCATATCATATATTGTGTATGGTTAAATTATATACTCTCTTCAGTCCTTTTTATAAGAAACAATTATTAAAATCACGTGGCTCAAAATGTTAATTAAAAGCAATAAATTTATCAAATATGTATTATTTATGAAGAGGGAATGTGAGAGATAATAAGTGAAAATTTATTGTAGAGAGATAATGAGTAACATATATTTAATAAAGGCAAAAATGGAAAGTTCAATTTACAATTTTAGACAAAAGGGATTTGTTTCTTATATTAAAGACCACTCATATGAGAGAGAATGTTTCTTATTAAAAAAAAGGATCAGAGGGAGTATTAGTTTATAAGTCAGACATATTAATTAAAAAAAACCATAAATATAAATACTTTAAACTAATTTAATTAGCATATTTAATCTCCTCAAAAAATCAATTAGGTCTTATATTTGGAATCGAAGGGAGTACTTTGTTAGACTCCATGTCTTGATGATAACAAAGCTTAAAACAGAATTAGAAAGGTTTTGCAAAAGATTAAAGTGTTTAGCAAAAAGTTTTCAAACAAACCAAGGTCATTTACTATAAAAATCAGTTGATCACTCGAATGACTACTTGAGTGATGTGTTTTGGAAAATAACTCATCACTGCAGTGACTATTGGAACAGCAAAAGTCATATCACTCAAGTGATGTTAAAGAAGTTGCCTTTACTACCACACCACCATGGTGATTCATTTAGGGATATGTTTTGAAAAGATTTTTCAAAGAGAAGATCACTCGAGTGACTACTCGAGTGATGCTTTAATTTGTCATCACCATCACATCACCATAGTAATCTGTCCTAGTGATCAGTTGTGTAAAAAGTTTTCAAAGAAAATATCACTCAAGCGACCACTCGTCACTCGAGTGATGTGTTCAAATTTCATCACCATCACATCACCACGATGATCTGTTCTAGTGATCCGCTAACTTAAAATATTGTGAAGTTAAGATCACTCGAGTGAGTCGAGTGATGTGAGAAAAAGACCATCACTAGTACGGCACTACAGTGATCTTGGTAGTGCATTGATTACTTGAAAATTTTCCAAGTGCAAGATTACTCAAGTGACCACATGATGTGTAAAAAAAGTGCTTCATTATCAGAACACTACGAGTTTGTTTGGCAAAGCGGTTGCCATGCCTCACCACACGTTTTGCTTCAAAAAAGTGCTTTGGACATTTTTGCACCGTTTGGCAAAGCTTCAACGTCCACTGCACTTTGATCACTACCGTGGCTTTTTTGGAACGCTCCTTTGTGGTGCTTTTCTCTCCACTACGCTTTGAATCTCTCTTCCATCAATACAAATAATATGTGTGTGTGTGTGTGTGTGTGTGTGTGTGTGTGTGAGTGACCATCGCATTCCACAAAGGAAGAAGAAGATGCTCTGTTTCGCTCTTTTGTGATGCTCTGTTTCATTGGTTCATTTCGCTGGTTTGAGTGTTCCAAGGAAGAAGAAGATGCTTTGGTCAAATTAGATTTGATCAGGGACTTCTGTGCAAACTTCAAAAGTTTATAAGGAGGAATTAAACTGAAAATTGTTGAAATATTTTTAGGGTTGAACTGTAATTTATGAAAAATTTGGGTCATTTTCTATGATTTCCCTGATCCCTTTTCTTCATTCACTTATAATTTTCATAAATTATGGGGTACTTTTCTGTAATTTTCTCTAGTCCTCAAATTAGTGCTTAATCATGTAATAATATCCCAAAAAATACATTAATATGACTTATTGTATTTTATCAAATTTTAATTTTAATTTAATTTTTCACTTCAGTTATCACAATATATACAAATAATATATATATATATATATATGATTCATGCCCTTTTCAGTCATTTTGCATTTAAACGGGCTTTTCAAACTCTAATCCAAATAGGTTCAAGGTTAGAAAAAAAAGTAACTTCTGCCATCGCTAATCCAAACATAAATCACATTTACATTTTCACTTTTTTTCCTACCTTACTTTGTCAAAAGTCATATGGTAAAAAAAGTCACTTCTCTACCGCTAATCCAAACGGGTACTACAATGATAGTATATGGTGATCCGTTTCTTTTAAATTCAGAGGAAACAAGATCATTCAAGTGATCACTCGAGTGATCCTATAATTCTCATCACCACTAGATCAACACAATGACATTCTTAGTGATCTGTTTTCAAAAGAAACAAGATCACTCAAGTGATCATATTTTGTGCATCACTAACACATCACTGCAGTGATCCATCCAGTGCTCTGTCTATTTTCAAACTAAACAAGTGAAGAACACTTAAGTAATCACTCGAGTGATGCCTTTCCAAAAAACAAAGCATCGTTTCAAAAACATTGAAACTCATTCAAAATCTTACATAACTTATTCCTTTTGCTTCCAATCACTAACACTTCATTACATTAGTGTTTAAGCAATTTAAAGGTGATCAATCATGGATTAACACATAAAATGCAAAACGCACTTTTTGTGTCAGAAGTATTAAATGCTTCGAGGATTCAAACGCTGAACATTCTCTCTGCTCTAACGGCTAATTCCTTAGACAAAAAGAATGTTAAGATATTCTAATGGCTAGAATCAAAGACCAAGCACTCTAACAAATACTCTCAAGAAGCATCAATCATTAATCTTCACACACTATAAATAATAGAACATTGAAGATGAAGCACCAACTCTCTGCATGAAAAATTTACTATTACATTCATTGCTCAGTCATGAGCTCTTAAGTAAGAATCTGTACTTTAGTGCTCATTCTTACACTCTTGTGAGACTCATTTATCGAATCATTTATTATAGTAAATTACTCAAGATAGTGGGATCTTGAGTGGGCATTAATTGCAAAGTGTAAAGGGGAGCGATTGTTCTTTGAAGAGAAATTTACTTGTATTGAGGCACCAAAAGCTCTGTGAATCTCAAAAAATAATGGAAATCTCAGAAAAGTTTCTGAGGACTGGATGAAGGTGAAGTGGTTTGGACTAAACTAGTATAAAGCCCTACGTGTCAACCTTCGATGATCTCTCTCTGACTTTACTCTCTTCTTTAAGTTTAAATTTTTTAAATATCACCCAAGTCACCTCCTCTTGGGTGAAAGGCTTGTACTAACATACTTTTCTTCAACCAAGTCAACTTGAAAGTTGGTGGCATTTTTTTTTAGGAAAGCACTGGTTTTTTTTTTCCCCACCTGTTTTGTTGACTGTACATTCTTTGCTTTACCATTTTGTAAAAGGCATCAATATATGCTTACAAAAGAAAATTTATTTATTTCTTTTTTCCAGATCCTCCCTTGCAATGTTTACAATATAAGTATAATAGTGACTCATCATTCAAATGAATCCAAGTCCAAATGATGAGTCATTGTTTTACCTATAAACACTACTTCACAGGTGAAACATATAACATTTAAGATTATTTTTTTCCTAAATGAAGAATACCCTAGTTGGAGTTACAGTATAAAGTATATGGTGTTTTCCAACATGGTAGAGGATACATACTCAACAAAATACGTGAACAAATTTTTTTTTATTTTCTTTCTTGATAAGTGTGTAGCATATTAACGAATAAATACTGCGCATTTCTATCATTAACTTTTTG
This sequence comes from Inga oerstediana, assembly GCA_963210345.1. NCBI lineage: Eukaryota > Viridiplantae > Streptophyta > Magnoliopsida > Fabales > Fabaceae > Inga > Inga oerstediana. The sequence goes on along the minus strand of OY723403.1, from coordinate 40,997,595 downwards.
TGACTAAACCTTAATTTGGAGGGTGAAAATAGGTTAGTTTAGGGTGTGAGATGTATTTTATTATTATTCTATTAGCTAAGTACAAAGCAAGTGAGTTTAGAGTATCAATCTATTGGTCAAAACAAGATTTATAAAAATTTTGAATAATCGTTTGTTAAACCTGGCTTGTGGGTTCGAAAAGCTTTATTCAAATACTTACTTCCAACCAAGTTCTTTTTCAGCCTTCTCTGTAGATGCATAAACAGCAGTAGCATCTCCTGGCCTCCTTGGACACATTTTTAACGGAATTTTCTGTAATAAAGAAAGAACTAAATTCAAATTTGAGGTTTAGCACATAAATTTGCTTATGCGAGCAAAGGACGCACAATAACCTTTCCAGACGCTTTTTCAAGTGCTGCAACCATTTCAAGAACAGATGTACCTCGCCCAGTTCCCAGGTTGTAAGCAGTACAACCTTAAAAAACAAGTTGCCACAATTAGTTTGGCTTAATAAAATATTAAGACATAATAGTAACTACTCTATATAAATACCAAAAAACAGAACTCCTATTGCAGTTATAGGTAAGGATGGCAATCTAGGCCTGATCTAAGGGCAATGTCAGGGCAGAGTAGTCCTGATCCATGTCCTGCCCCAAACCCGTTTTATATCCTTAAGCAAAATAAAGCCATAAAATTATTGATGATAAGATCAGGGATATATTGATCCCTTTTAGGTTTTTGCAGTTTGATGCTCAGAAGATTAACATATACATAGAAAACGAGAATTACCCACCAATGTTCTCAGTGGCAAAAAGCTTTCGCAGGGCAGCAATGTGACCATCTGCCAAGTCCATTACATGGATAAAGTCCCGAATCTGTTTCACATAACCATAACAGAGAAAAATGAAGAAAAGCTAACATTCTTTAATGGAAAAGAAATGAATCTGTGGTATGTCTTTCTCTACGATGTTTTAATGGAGTATGACCCATAAACTTCTATCCTACAAATTTTCGGTCATGTAATATACGACAATTTTTAACATATTAAGATCTGAGTACTGATGGTATGTGCGCACACAAGAGACATTAATTAGCAGGAGAACAAAAAATAAACAACATACAAGACCTTTGAGTGTGAAGCAGAACTTGCAAATATAAAATAAGACATCCATAACATATTACGAATAAAAGCATAAAATAAATTAAGATTAAATATCAATCTTCATCTTTGTTCCAATCACTATGATCTCTTGTAAGCTTTTGAGCCGTTCTGAAATTGTTTTGACATAATCCCGAAACACACTGGATCATTTGATAATGTTTCAAAGAGCATTGAAGAAAAGCAATAATATGAATGCTAAAATACAAATAGCATATCATATGGAACATTGAGTTTACATATTGATGCTTCCTAGATTTCATCTATAAACCAGTTTGGTGTATCTGTTTATTCAGGACATGGTTATCATAAGAGGCTTCAAAATTTCTCATGATAAGGGTTTCTATAATGCAAAAAGAAAGTATAATGAATGTAAATTTTACGAACCGCAGTTCCATCCTTTGTGGGATAATCATGACCATATACATTAAGCTCAAGCAATCTGCCCACAGCTACTTGTTGTATGTAAGGCATGAGGTTATTTGGGATGCCCCTAGGATCTTCACCAATTTTACCACTTTCATGGGCCCCAACTGGATTGAAATATCTCAGTAAAATGATTCTCCATTCTGGCTCAGCCTTTTGAATATCTCTAGCAATCTCCTCAAGAAAAATCTGTCAAAAATCAATGTATCAAATAGCAAACAAAGACAGCTCATTAGATCCAAAAACAACCATAAAGAAGGAGAGAGAAAGAAAAGAGAACAAAAAGCATAGAAGTTAGTGATGCTTACCTTGGTTCTTCCGTAAGGATTCATGGCTTGTAGCTTGAAGTCCTCAACACAGGGTATCTTGTCAGGTTGGCCATACACGGTTGCAGATGATGAGAAAACCATCTGTTTTGCCCCCAATACAATCAGATTATAGGATAATAAGTCAACATAAATTCTAAGTAGGATTTTGTGACAAGAATAAAAATGAGATCCACTTTTAAAAACGAAAAAGAAAAGGAAGCTGCATTGTGTAGCTACAAATCTAATTCAGCACCATTATAACTTGAATAATACATCTGAACCATCTGCATATTGGAATGATTATGCATTGGTTCTAGCAACCTGGAGAAGACATACTATGCCCCTTTATTTCCATTCATTTGCAAGAACAGGACACAAAGGTTGAGGCAATAGAAGTATGAGCTTACCTTTTTACAGTTATATTTTGCCATAACTTCGTAAAGATTGATAGTTCCAATCAAATTGTTATCAAAATATCGACGGGGCTGTGCAACACTTTCTCCCACAGCTTTTCGGCCGGCACAATGGATCACAGCGTCAAATCTGCCTCATCATGATGCCCAATTGAATTTTTTAAAAAACAAATCATAATTATTTGCAATTTTTTGAGTAAAAAACATTTAAAATACATTTAATTTGTATACTTAGTCTTAGAGAACAGTTTCTCCAAATCTTCCCTATTCCGGAGATCACCCTAGAAGCAAACAAAGATAATCTTGTGAAATACTGCCAAAAAAACAAAAAAACAAACAAAAAAAAAAGAAAAAAAGAGTGCCCTCCAACCTTTAAAAAAGAAATGATACTGACAAAGATAGATACAGAATTACAGAGTATTTATGAGTATTTAATACAAGCATTGGACATGTTTTCAACACAATATGATTTTGTTTTTGAAACGTTCGTTCTTGTTAATCCCAAAAAAGATCAAGCTCATACCAAATTATAAACTACACATCACTTACCTGAGTGAACTCAAGATTCTGAGAAAGAACAGGACCCACCAAGTGCCGGAGCCGATTTACTGCTTCCATAACTGAATTATCAAAATTGTCGATGATGGAAACCCTAAATCCCTCATTGAGAAGCTGAACCACAGTGTGGGACCCGATGAATCCCGCGCCACCAGTCACGAGAATCGTTTGCCTGGCGAAGAAGGCCATTTCCCTCGATGCTCGTCGACGAGCTTGAAAGAAAACTTTGAGGATTGAAGCAGAACAGATAAGAGAGTGAAGCGATTTTGGGAAAAGGAAACAGAAAAGAGAGAGAAGAGGGATGGTTGAACACAACTGTTAAGGGGGAAGTGAAGGATTTAAGTTCTAATTTTTATAGTTTGGATTTAGTTATCGTTAGTTCATCTGCGCGCCTTTTCATAGTCTTCGATTTCTACGTTGTGACCTCAGCTAATAGAATTTTGGGAGAATGACCGTGAAGTACCAAGGAAGAGGAAAAATGAAGAAATGGTCCCTATAGATTGCAAAATGAAAAAATGGTCCCATGGAGTTGTCAATACAGACTCCTGGAGTTGTTAATGACAACTCCAGGAGCCTGTATTGACAACTCCATGGGACCATTTTTTCATTTTGCAATCTATAGGGACCATTTTTTCATTTTTTTTCCTTGCATGGGACCTAAGTGTAAATCTCCCTAGAATTTTGTTTTTTTGCCAGCTCAGCTAATAGAATTTTGAATGATTAGTTGGGTTTGTTCTTCATCACTATAATTTCATTATTTGGATATCTCACATGTATTTAAAATTAAAAGGATGAGAAACGTGTACTCTTAATTTTAATTACAAGATTTCAGGTCCAATTTTTTTTTTAATTATAAGATTAAAGCTTAAATACACAAACCCGAAACTTCAACTCATTTACATTACCTCAATAACATTTAAAAGTTTAAATTAAAGAAACTAATGTCTCATATTTTAACTTTTATTTTTTTTGCCTTCTTCATATTTTAACTATTAACTCACATATCATTAAAATTATCATTAAAGTTAACGGTTTTTTTGTCATATCAAAACTTATACACACACACACACACTTTATCATTTAAAAAACAACACTTTTAACATGTAATTTTAAGTACTTAAAATATTTTAAAAAGTATTTAAAAATTTGTGAAAGATGGTTAGCTTTTTTTCATAATCAATGGTAGTATTTCAAATGTGTAATTAAACTTTTTATACCACAATTAGTATTTTCAAACTTGAAGTTGTTCTCCATTGTACTGACAGACTTGTGAATACGTTTCTTCATTTTTTATCATAGTCGTGATAATGATGCTTTATCATGACTAATGACTTGCTTGGTATGCCGGGTATAGAGGCGAGGAAAAAATTTTATGAGTTAAATTTAAAAAAATTGGAGAAATGTGATTATAAAATTTTAATAAAAATAAGATGTAAGATAAAAAAAAGTTAATTAAAAACTTCTAACCTCAATTTTATCCTCTTTTTTTTTAAAAAAAAAATCAACTCAAAACTTTTCTCTCCAATCACTTTACCTCCTCTTCCTTCTCGTATCAAACAAGCCCTTTAAGGCTTGTTTGGTATGAGGAGAAGGGAGGGAAAATGGGTGGAGGAAAAAAATTTTTAAGATAGATTTAAAAAAATGAAAGAAATGAGGTATAAAGTTTTTAATTAAGTTTTCTTACTCTTTAATTTTATATATTATTTATATTAAAATTTTATAACTCCACTTCCCTAATTTTCTTAAATTCAACTTATAAAAATTTTCTCTCCCCTCCCTTCCCCTCCAAATCCCTGATGTGAAGGATTTGGAGGGGAAGGGAGGGGAGGAAAAATTGTTATGAGTTGAATTTTAAAAGATTGAAGAAGTGAGGTAATAAAATTTTAATATAGAGAATATATAAGATAAAATAGTAAGAAAAATTAATTAAAAATTTTTAACCCCACTTCTATAATTTTTTTAAATTCAACTCAAAAATTTTTTCCCTCCACCCACTTTCCCTCCCCTCCCCTCAAACCAAACAGGTGTGAGGGATTTGGAGGGGAAGGGAGGGAATGGAAAATTTTTATGAGTTAAATTTTAAAAGATTGAAGAAATGGGGTAATAAAATTTTAATAAAGAGAATATATAAGATAAAAGAATAATAAAAATTAATTAAAATTTTTTAACCTCACTTCTCTAATATTTTTAAATTCAACTCAAAAAAATTTTCCCTCCGTCCACTTTCCCTCCCCTCCCCTGAGACCAAACAGACCCTAAAAGTGTTTTGGTTGAATGTCACATACGAGATAAGGATCGTGGAACTTGTTTTCTATATCAAGAAATGTTTGCGGACATGTGCATGTATATAATGATATGTTGTATTATGCACTGCTTCAATAAATTATAATCCTTCCCTATATGTTTTTTGATTACTAAGCTTTTATGTCTCGCTTATGATTAAAGGTAACAGTTTTAGACGAAATAGTCAAGAGGAGAAGGCATAAAAAGCGTAGGCATCTATTTGCCGTTATATATAGCATCTCATTCTTGCTTTGAGATGCATATTGTCATTTTAAGCCGTTACATATACTCTAATATGTTTATTGTTGTTCAAACTTGATTAATTCGTTTAAATTATATTGCTATTGGGACATTGTTATTAGTCTGCCGGAGGTCGCATAAATGATTGTATGTGGCTTTTGTTGTGGATTCACATTTATTCACATGCATTATGATTGTTGTTGTCTGTTGTGTACGGAATTGCAGGGGGCTTATTTGGCGGGGCAATGTACCCTTGGGCTTCAACTATGCCCTAGAGCCATGAGCTGTGAATGGGGGCCAACGGATTGAGGGTTGGCTTGCATCAACCCGTGAGCCATGCGGTGCAAGCCTATACTGTCCGCACTTTTATGGACTGGCAAAATGTCAACCCTAACCCGCAGTGTGCGGGTTGCAAGCCAGCCCCCAGGCCCGCCTTTTTTAAAAAAAAAAATTCTTATTTTTTAAAGAAAGTTAAAAATATGAGACATATATATATGAGTCATTAAATTTACTTTCCTAGCATCAATTATTTCTCTTATAAAAATTTAAAAACATAATCTACAATTCAAGAGATAAATTTATTAAATTTGCCAAAGTTTATAAACAAAGCATAAACTCATCGTCAAGTAACCAAGATATAATAATTTTGTTTAATGAAGAAGGGAAGAGATTAAGATTTTTTCTCTTTAGATTGGGAGGTACTGAAATAAAAGTGGAAAACTTATAAGTTTTGTAAAATTATTATATGTAAAAAAAAAAATTTTGTGGGCCAGTCAACCAGCAGGCTATGCAGCCCGCATTTTTGCGGGTTGGGATTTTCCCAACCCTAACCCATCAAAACTTGCGGGATTGCGGGTTGAGCCCGTATTACCGGCTCTACCTAGAGTCCCATTGTATGTGATTATTGTGTTTGGGATTGTTTGGACATGCCTAGTTGTTATGATGAATGTTTGTATTATTATTACCATGATGAAATATAGTGTCTGTTACAGGTGTAACTCTCTTTTACCATGGTTAGCTTTTCAAACTGTAATTTATTTATTTTCTGTTATGGTAGACTTTTCAATTGAGTTACTTCCTTTTTTTACGCCCTTTCAATAGCAGTGTTTTAAATGATTTGTATTGATTAAATATTTGGTGTACAAAGGTAATTGTTACAACAAGTATTTTAATAAGTGCTATTTAAGTCTGTAGGCATAACTAGCATTAACGAAGCTTTCCCACAACTCATTTGAACTTCTTGTGACCTTCATTCTAATACTCCAATAAAATCTACAAATTTCCTAATACGTGTTAAGAAAAACAATCCTTTAAAACTGTTAGAAGTAGAATGTCAATGATAATCCCTTACCGACAGGAAGCACATGTAAGAAAAGTCATACATGTAGGAAAAGTCATAGTGTTAGGAAAGAGTTAGGAACGGCATGTCGGATTCAGATTTAATCTTGTGAATGTAATTACGTGTATATATATCCATATATAACATTACATGAATGAGAACTTTGTTTAGAATCCTATATGGTATCAGAGAGAAATACCTCTGCTTCAGTCCGGTTCTGATTTTCCTTTCTGTTAAAATCTGTGCTTCTTCAGTTCTGATTTTTTTCTTTAAGCACATTTGCCTCTACGTTGAAATAAAACTCAGATCTCTTATCTCCGGCCACTTCCAGCTGACACGCGCCATCTCATAGTTCTCCACAGCTCAAAATCGGTCTGTCACCGAAATCCCATCTCCGTTCGACCTCCGGTGACGTTCCACGCGCCACCGCGAGCTCCGCCACCTATATCCACACGCGGCGCGTGCAGCGGCTCCGGTCTCCGTTTGCGACGGTGATTTGTGCGCCCTGATCGACTCTTCAGGCTCTATCTACCCTTGAAGTTGTGTGGTCATCCGATCAAGTTTGAATTTTGAGCCTTATTCCTTGCCTCTACTTCAACGATCTCCAAATTGCAATTTGCCTTTGCGTCTGCTTTGTTGAGTTAGTATTCCTATCTCTGTGGGTCCCTTGCCTTGATTAAGGTACAATATATCTTGGTTTAATATATCTCTGCGGGTCCCGTGGGTTGCAATCACCTTTTAGATATTTGCTAAGAAAGTGGTAGTACGTAAACTCTTTCGGTGTTTTCTTCCGTGTGGGTCCCTCTTTTTTAAAAAAAAATCTCTGAGGTACTATTCACTCAAGGTTACTGTTCATCTGAGGTACTATTCACTCATGATTACTATTCATCTGGCACTGTTACTGTTCATCTAGAGGGTTCATTTCATCGTTTGGGATATTTTTGGTTGTGAGAAATTTCCACTTGGTCACTAGTGTGACGTTTGTTATTGTAGTTAGAGAACCTTAAAGCCTTGTTTGGGATATTTCAGATTGTTGCTGCAGTTTATGATTGTGTAATTATCTTGTTCTTGCTCTGAGAGTTTGTTGTCATTTCACCTTTGCTGTTTGGTACATCTCCTTGTTTGATGATGGAGGAAATTAAGTCTAGATCTTCAGGTGCTCTTGCTACAGGTAACATCACTTCTAGCCTTGTCACTTGTTCGTCAAAGTGGATTATCGATTCCGGTGCAACTGATCATATGACAAGTAACAAAAATTTGTTCTCCTCGTATACACCTTATGCCAACCCCTCTAGTATAACAATTGCTAATGGTTCTTATTCTCGTGTTCTCGGATTTGGCACTATCAGACCTACCCCATCTATTGCTTTATCCTCTGTCCTTCATGTTCCTGATCTTGCTTTTAATCTTTTATCTACTAGCAAACTTACTCGACAATTAAATTGTTTTATCACACTCTTTCCTGACCATTGTTTGATTCAGGATCTCACGACGAAGCATGTTATTGGTAAGGGCTATGCATCTGGTGGTCATTACATCCTTGATGATCAGGTACTACGTTCTATTGCTTGTTCTGGTGGGTCATCTCTGTTTGAAATTCATTGTCGTCTAGGTCATATGTCTTTGTCATCTCTCCGAAAATTGTATCCTCAATTCTCTTCTGTGTCTACTTTAAATTGTGAATCCTGTCAATTTGCCAAACACCATCGTGTTCATTTGGCACCTCATGTCAATAAACGAGTTGCGTCCCCATTTGAGTTAGTGCATTCTGATGTCTAGGGTCCTTGTTCAATCATGTCTCAATCTGGTTATCGTTATTTTGTCACTTTTGTTGATGATTTTTCTCGAACCACTTGGCTTTACTTAATGAAACAGCGTTATGAATTATTTACTCACTTTCGTCATTTCTGTGCTGAAATTCAAACCCAGTTTAACACTCTTGTGAAAATATTACGAAGTGATAATGCAAAAGAATATTTTTCTGCCCCATTCACCGAGTATATGCAAAGTGTAAGAATTTTGGGCGTACCTGGAATCCAATAGACTCGCTAAAGTACCCACATGAAACCGGAGCACCGATGTGGACCCCGATCACGTTACACAGCAAATACACCAAAGAAAAGAAGAGAAGAGAACATTCTTATGAGAGAATCTTTTAGAGGGAGAATAGTAATATTTGGCATGTTATTTCTTCATTAGTCTCTCCCTTAATCCCACACACTATATATATAGTGTACGTATGGTTATATAGGAACAGATGCAACCCTTAAACGTACAGTTACGTAGGAATAGATGCAACCCTTAAACGTACGGTTACATAGGAATAGATGTAACCTTTAAGACACAAAGGGTATCACTCTTTATAACCCATGTCTCTCCATAAAGCCCCTCCTGAATTGGGCTTGGGCCCTAATCCACCAAGGGTGGACTAGTATATTCCAACATCTCCCACTCACACTTGGTGGATTAGATGTTATGGGTCAAGTCTCTTTCTCTTACTTCTTTCATACTAGGTGTTTTGCCGTGACCGCGTGGGCATGACGTCTCCATTTGGGCGCTTTGTACTAGAAATCCCTTTTTATAGAGATCAGCACAAGACAACCCTGTAGTGCAGTTTGATATTGATATAATGCCCGAATGTCCTAGATTTACCAATATACAATTTACTCATGGCCAATCTAATCTCTCTTGAGTCAGTATAAAACTCAGATTGCCTTTCTCATATGCATAGTGTCTACACTTATGAAACTACAAAATAATATCATAATGGACCGGTCTTAGACACCAGCATAGATGTGTATATTTCAGGTAATAATCTTTCTTTCGCCCATATATCACTTTGATATATATCAACCGCTTGCCTAACATAATGCCTTTAGATCGCATCAATTATGATCATAGGACAAAATGCTAAAGTAGCAGACGTTAAAACATATTTCCATGATAATGTCAAAGTCAAAGGACATCGATGAAGGGTTAACCTTTCTAGGACTCACAGTAATGAAGCAGGGATCTATTCACTTGCTTCCTATTTGCGATTCTTTAGCACATGTGGTATGAATCACATGCTACGGTGTTACTCTTATACTTTAAGAGCGTATGTCATTTGATTTTATTATTAACACCGTACAGACTTGAGTCTAGACACTCCCAGTATCTAAACCCAAATTCCTCAACTCTACTCATATTACATGACGTCAATTTTGAAGAATTTGTTGTCTGGCAACAGGTATCATGGACGTGGGTTTCCATGATTCGATCCATATTTTTACAATTAAGGATCTCATCTCGACTTACTGCACTTAAGTCGAGGCGACATAGTTTGTGTTTCTTCTCTACCATATTAGCACTCTTGCTACTTTACAGGTGAACACAATTGTCTCTTCTTTGCACACTCTTCCTGAATGTCAAAGGCGGTCGTTTGTGTGAGAAAGACGACCTCACCAACCTGTACGACATACTAGACATTGTATACTTACACACACATTAAAAGCCAAAATGAAGTATCATCACTCCATACTATATGTATGCCAAAGGACTTAATATGTTTCTCATACATGTCCTTGGCCATTAGGCTTAGTTGGGGAACTTTGCATATGAATACATTGTTCAACAATAAATTTATATGCTATAGTATCTCTCATATAGCTATACCTTTACATTTAATCTATCTATTATGCTTAGGGTCTTTTGTTTAAGCAGTGGCTACTTGTAGTCACAATACTTCGACATTAGATTTGAATTTTCACTTTCAAATCTCACATGTTCTATGAACATTACCAGCCATAAAGCCTCTTGTACTATCACAACACATACTTTAAACGTACATAATCAATGTACTATACAAGTATCTCATGACCCTTCTATGAAGCCATCTAATTTCTCTCACGGTGGTTGGACTAGTACCTAATTACAAGACCTACCATGCGCATATATTTGATCTTGTATTTATCATTGCATACACCATACTGCTAACAGTATCATATAGATATTCTTTTCCATTATCTTCTTGGTTGGCTCAGTTAGGGAAATTTGTCAAGACTCAGACTTACTCTTAAAGTCATTGGGGTATCCATGGGATTGCATTCACTTATTTTGAATCGCTTAAGAATCTTCTTAATGTAATTCTCTTGTAAAAGAGAGAAGTTTTCTTAAGCTATTTCTTTGGATCTTAAATCCAATTGCTTTACCCATGAACCAGCACCATTCTTTAATAGGCACTACCAAATTCAAACTATGTATGGCCAATAGTATATCATCCACTTAAAGGAATAACATCACAAATTATTTACTAATGGTTCTTTTCAACCATTTGAAAAACACATTGGGTTACCGCTCTTTTAAAGCATTAAACATCATTATCTAGATGATTGCATTAATCCATAAAGGGACTTCTGCAAAATCACATGAAATCACTACTATGTGAAACTTCAAATACTACTTTTAATGAAATCTAATAGTCAATGCATATAGATTTCTTCATCCAGATCATCACTTAAAGTGTTTGTTTTACATCCACATGATGTAATTTAAATTCAAGTAGTTAACTATTGCCACATTAAAACTAATTTAAATGTATAATAAGTGAGCAAAAATGCCTTCCTGTTATGCATATCCTTCTGTAACAACAAGTCTTGTGCATGTCAATTGATTTACTCACTTTTCTCCTAAACCTATAGAACTCACTAGTTCTCAATAGCCCTTTTGACTTGGCAGTAGATCAATCTGATTCTCAACTTGATTCTTTCTTAAAGAATCCACTTCCCTTTTCATTGCTTTCTTCTATTCTCCCTTGACATGGCCTCTTGTACAGAATGTGACTCATTATCCTCCTTTAGAATAACCATGAACATGTTTCTCAGTTATCCCTTTTCTCATGAGCTTTTTGCATTTCATATTTATTTTGTTTGGTCTCTTTATTGACCATTCTAAGCTCCCACTCTAAAAAACAATTGAGGATTATTGATATGTTCTATACCGCCTTGTCCTTGCGTCTTGCAAAATAATGCAATGTGATTAGTTTTACCCTTAATTGAAAACTAATTCACAACAAATGTGGTACCTTTCAATTCTTTTTGGTCATAACTCTATCATCATTTCACTCTTAAAGAAATAACCCTTATGAGCTCCCACATACAACCATTATGGGAATTTGCAATCGACCCTTATGGTCTATGAAAACTCATATTTAACTTTTATTTATAGGGTATGGTAGTGACTCCTTTAAAGGGTACATGGTTAAACCCAAGTCCACATAACTTGATGAAACCAAGTATATGTGCATGTGTACTAATTCACCAAAAGTGGACTAGCTAATACTCTCCCACTCACATTTGGGGGGTTAGCATGAGCCATAATATGTTTAACCATATCTAATAGCATTTCATCATGCCTTTTTAAACACTTTTTCTTTAGGGATAGAGTTCCTCGGATAGTTATCTATTTATTTATCCCTTTATTTCCACAGAGCTAACTAAAACTAGTCAAATAGATGCTCACTCATTTGATCAGTTCGTGGAACTTTTTAAAATTCCTATCCAATTTATTCTCAAACTTCATTCACCTATTGTCTAAAGCAACAATCTTCAGACTTGTATAAAATTAAGTAATAACATGAGAAATCATCAACAAAGGTAATAATTTACCCAACTCTGTGTCTCATCCTCAAACTTATAGGACCACATGCAACGAAATAGAATAATTGCAATGTAAACTCAGTTCTAGTATCTTACTGAATTTTTTTTTATTATACTATTTCTAGAACCAAATTCTATGTCTTTGACTAGTAAGACACGTATTTAAGTCAATACTTAAATTATAAGAAATGGAAATGCAATTTTACACAAAGAATTTACCAACCAAAGATAATTGAAAGAAAGATTGAATCACAACTATACAATTTTATAGGGCAATTCACACTATTTTGTTTCCCTTGTCAAGCCATATAGGCCTCGTAACCTTTTCTTTACTAAGCTGACATCTCAACTTCAGTATTACCATGACTATTTGTCAATGACTTGACAACAAATTATTTTTATAAATACTAGATATTTTGATTGTCCCCATTTAGTTTACAAATTATGTTCTTGGTAGCCTCTCTTGGCTTAGCCACTCAAATTATCCTACACATAGGATTATTCATAATTTATTTAATCCAAGAACTTATCAATAATATAATACATTGAAGTATACAACATCATGTACTTGTATTATTCTTGACTAGAAAAATAATGATGTCACTGGGTCTATGATCAGGAGAATACGTTTGTACCTCCCATCACACAGATTCCAATTATGTCATTATCATCTATCAAGAAATTCATACAAGTACCTTAAATAAGATGCTCAATTATTACTCTTAAAAAACTCATTTTCTAAGAGCTCCCACTGAGATAGAGCATATGACGCTCTTGAAAGACTCATTTTCCAAGAACTCCCACTTATGAAGAGTATTTTAACTTTTACTTCTTCATGCTTTCATCACATTATATTCATAATGTCTTATTAACCTCTTATCTAGGAGTTGGGAAAACTTAATAGTTTTTCTAAGTTCTCTATGCATTTCATTTATGCACATTTTAATTTCCAGCCGAAAATACTTCCTCTAAAGAGTTAAGTCTCTATGCTTCTCAAACATAGTTTGACAGGTTCTCAACAAATATATATATATTTTTTAAATTGTGAGAATTTTGTGTCTCCTATTATTTCAACAATCTTTCAAATTTTCTAAAACAAATATCCCATATCTCTTATTCAAATTATATCTGTTTCCTAATAGAAACATTTAGTATTTCTTCTTAAAACTCTTATAGTTTCAAGTATTGGGAATTTGGACTTGGATTAAGAGTTTATTCTTCACTTAAGATGGGCCTTTACTATTTACCCAAGAAGTAATATTTTCCTAAACTCCACCATGATCCAGAGATTGGACATTAAGAAATCTCTCCATTTGAGATTTTCTTTCACTTTGATTTGACACTGCTTCCTCAGTATCTGATCCTTCACTTTTACCTCCTTTCAGGTTGCTCTGGATTCGAATCTTGACATCTTAAGATTCAGGAGATTCAAGTTCCTCTTAGGACTGATCTTCTCAGTTCTCTTCCAGTTACTCATCTTATTTCATTTCAGGATTAATTATAACCTTACTCTGAATTCTTTCATCTTGATCTTCTATCAAGATATTCTCCTTCGAGATTGTCACTCAATTTCATATTTCAATCGAAAAATCCCTATTTCATTTGTCACTCAGAGGCTCACATTTCTCTAAGTAATTTATTTTGGATCAACATTCAATGGCTTTTAACTGAAAAACCTATTTATTTTCTAAAGCCATCTGGTTCAAGTTTAGATATATGTTTTTCAATAAAAACATTATTCAAAAGAATAAAATAAATTTCATTTTTATGTTCAAAATAGATCCAAATATATTTCAAAATTTACATATTGTCTGTCAAAGTATAGATAATGAATTTAGGGATTTTTAGAAACAAACTTTGTCTCAATCGGAGTTCAAATGCCCCTTCACACGTCCCTAGAAGAGTGAGGAATAAAAAAAACAAAAAAAAAAAAACGGAAAAGCCCACTGTTTTTTTTTTTAATGTGACACAGATCCACTCCTGCCCAAGTCCAGAAATTTTTTTTTTAAATGTTAAATAAAGCCTTAATCTGTCCAACCTAGATTAAAGCCCAGACGAAGTCCCCAGCCCAGGTTGCCTCAATGTTTCTTTTTTTTAAAAAAAATGAAACGTAACGTTTCATTAAGAAAAGGGGAGGAGGCGTCGTTTCCAAACTCAATTACGTCAGTTTCGTTTTCTATTCTCATAGAATGAGAGTTTCCTACAGTTTTTCAATGGTTTATGGGTCTAATGTTTCACAGTACAAATCCCTTCTATAATTCAAATAGCATACTTTATTTAAAACATATGGAAACAGAAAACAGAGGCACATAAACTCTCCAGATTTATAATATATAAGAGGAAGCAAAAACTGATTCAACATATATATATATGCATTGATGAACAGAAAAAGCATCCATTTAACAAATATATACAGTCATATTTATATATGCCAATACAAATATCCAGCGGAAGCATTAAAAAAACACATATACTATATATACCTCAAGATATATGTATATATGATCAAACTAACACAAAAATGAAGGAGGAAGAAGACATATAATTATATATATATACATATGTGATCATAACCTTCATACACAAATAAAGAAACAGTTTCGAACACCCAAGCGTGTGTGTGTACACACCCCAAACTCAAGTAAAAACGCAACTTATGCATTTAAAAGGGAAAAATTCAGTTTCGCAAACAATCGCTGTGCAGGGCAAAATTATATATAGAACCAGTTTCCAACTTATAGAAACATGCATGCGAAAACAAAAAAAAAAAATTTGTGTGTGTGTATATAGCTTTGGTGCCCGTCTTGTATTCAAAGGCTAGTGAACAAACCAGATATGAAACTCAAATATTAAAAACATATCATTGGGAAGAAAGAAGCCATTAACACATTCAAATGATAAAGGCCTCAAGAAAACAACCAGGCTCTGATACCATGTAAGAATTTTGGGCGTACCTGGAATCCAATAGACTCGCTAAAGTACCCACACGAAACCGGAGCACCGATGTGGACCCCGATCACGTTACACAGCAAATACACCAAAGAAAAGAAGAGAAGAGAACATTCTTATGAGAGAATCTTTTAGAGGGAGAATAGTAATATTTGGCATGTTATTTCTTCATTAGTCTCTCCCTTAATCCCACACACTATATATATCCCTATTACGGTATATCAGTGGTGGTATGGGAGGGGGCAGTATTCTTGAGGTGACTAGCTAATCTTTGGTCAGGTATACTAACACTGATAGACTGTACCATGTTTAGAAGATATAAGGAGGAGCATGATAGATGAATGTGGATGATTCTAATTGTTGATCATATTATTTGAAGTTTAATTATTGAGATTATTATTATTATTATTATTATTATTATTATTATGTTAGTTAAACCTGCCTCTTTGACTTATAATCCTTTCCTGTATAAATTGTAAATTGATTTTGGTTATTGGAACTTTATGTCTTATCTCATCGTTGTAAATAATTTTTCACGCAAGACCTCTAATTCGGCTAGAGGCTAAGGGAAGCAACAAGAGGCATAGGTGTTGAGAACCTTGTAGGCCTCTTTTGGTATTGGTGTTGTATTAATTTCTATATTGCTATTATATGGCATTTCATGTTTTTGAGATATCATATTTACTGTTTTGGGATAACTGTTTATTTTTGTTAAGCCTGAGGTCTTATTTTCGTACTCTGACATTTTGGTGGACCCACAACCATATCTGTGTTGGAAATTGTTTTGTATGGATTCTTAATTATGAGATTCAGTGTTGTAAAACTCATGGGCCATGAATTCTCCTGTTTGTTATGAGTGCCTAGAGTAATGAATTTCTTTGTAGTGGGTTTGTGGGCAGGTTTTATGCCCTAAACTCTGATATGTCTTGAATGAGAAATTGTTTTCAATTATCACTGATTAACCAGGTTTTGTAAAACCATTATGGATAATTGTTGTTTGTGAGGAAAGGGTCTTTACATTTTCACTTTTTGACAAGTGGTAGGGGGAATGAGTATGATAATGTTGTTAAAATAGATATAAATAAAACATGATAGAGTAAAATGTTGAGGCTTTACTACTTAAATTGAATTTTAATGATTCTTGGGTTTCAAAAATCATGAAATGTTGTTATCAGTGAACTTTTCTATAAAACTTGAAGGAAGAACAATTGATTCATTCATGCCCCAAAGAGGATTTAGACGAGGTGACCTTCTTTCTCCCTATGTATTTTTGGTGGCAGATGTATTCTCTCCTACGGTAACTACTCATGTGAAAAGGGGGGCACTTGCAAGGAATTTACATTACAAGACACTGTATTGTGTTATCTCACCGTTTCTTTGTAGATGACTCCATTTTTTCATTAATGCCACTAGACAAAAATGTTTAATCTTGAAGTTTGTGGGAAGAATATTATTAAGCCTATAGACAGATTGAATTTGGATAAATCATGCGTGTTCATTTATTCTAAGGCATCTGATGTTATAAAAGAGGTGTACTGTGAGGTTATGCAGTTCTGGGAATTGCAAGAGTTGACTCCTCGGGATATTACTTAGGTCTCCCTATTTTGTAGGGGTAGATCTAAAATTGAGGCTTTAGCGTTTGTGAGGGATATGGTGAGGAAAAAAGTACTCGGTCGGAATAAGCAATTTTTATCTCCAACAGGAAAAGAGACAGTTATAAAAGTAGTAGCTAATGTAGCCCCAACTCTTTTTTTTCTGTTATACTATGCCTGTCTACGGTGGTTTTTTGAATCCAATTATTAGGTATTCGAGCAATCGACTAATTCTGTTCAGGGGACTGTCCATCCTGGTATAAGTGTCTCTTTTGTGACTCTAACTCGAGATTTGGAGGGATCTTGTAGGGATTTAGTGCTCGTTTGTGATAGCTTATTTTTATGCAATAAGTGCTTATAAATCGTGATTTACGGTATACGAGGTAAATATGTGAGATGGGTTTTATCTCGACTTACATAATAAGTGCTTATTAACCCCCAATAAACAATACCAAACACACATTTACATTGCTAGACTAACTCTGTGTTAGTAATGTAGTCCTAACTTACTCTATTGCATGTTTTCAATCTCCTAAAAACGACTTGCCAAGAGTTGGATAAAATCATTTCTGACTTTTTTGTGGGGAAGTTCAGATAAAGGCAATATCATTGGAATGCCTGGGCAGCCAGGACAAAAGGAAAGATGGAGGAAGGGATGGGCTTTAGATACTTTCAAGATTTCAATCTGTCTCTATTAGGGAAGTAG
Organism: Inga oerstediana; assembly: GCA_963210345.1. Classification (NCBI taxonomy): domain Eukaryota; kingdom Viridiplantae; phylum Streptophyta; class Magnoliopsida; order Fabales; family Fabaceae; genus Inga; species Inga oerstediana. The sequence goes on along the minus strand of OY723403.1, from coordinate 40,980,007 downwards.
TGTTGGAGGATCTTAATAGAACCCAATGCATTATGGGTTTGGATGCTAATTTTTATTAGGGAGAATCACTCCTAGGTCCCAAATGAGAAATATATTATTAGAAAGATCCGTTTTTACAACTCTTCTGCGTTTGTTAACAACCTGTTGAGTGTGTTTTACAACATCGAGGGACCTTTCTGATAATATGTTCTTTGTTTGGAACTTAGAAGTGATTCTCCCTTTTTATTATGTCATGGTCTCCAATCACCAATGTTTTAAAAGTCGGATCGGACATTGAGCTGAAAAAGTCAGCGGCTCATGATTCAAAAGGTTGGAATAATCGAGCCGTTCGGTCGGACCGGTGAAGTAATAATTAAATTTAAAAAAATCATATATATATATATATATATATTACAATTAGTCTGTAGTCTAATTTCATAGGAAGTTAATAAAGTCACAAAATACCATTTAAGGAAGAACATTAAGTCAATCATCAACCTAACAAAATGCACTAACAATAATGATTTCATGATTTGTCAAATATTGGTAGCTCTTAATTGATCCAAGCATGAGTTTCTTAAAAGACATTTGGATCATACCACTCTGGTCCTATTTATAAGTCCTTTTTTACCAAAACAATTGGTCCAATTTATAAGTCCAGTTTCAGTGTGATAAATGAGATTGTGACAATTTTACCCCTATTTATTGTACAAATGAAGAAATAATTTAAAGATAGATAGAGAAGAAAGAGTTGAAAAATATTCATTCATAAATGGGGGCATAGTTGTAAATTTACCTCATAATCATTGAGTTAACTATCTTTCATTGATATGTGAGATTTAGTTAAAAGAGACTTATAAATGTGACCAAGGTGGTAAATGTCATCATCTTCTTGAGTAAATAACCCAAAATCAAGACCTTTAACTCCAATCTCAATGCTTCCAATTATATCCTTAGCTTGAGGATGAACCTCATTGCCTTTTTTCTTCAAAAACATCTTTATAAAATAGTTTGCAACAAGCCAAATTATTAAAATTAGTAACATATAATATAAATAAAATAAAGTAACATAACTAAAATTTATATGCCATTTTTTTATTTTTTTTTTTGTAGCATCAAAATTTTTTTTAAAAAAGTGTAGCAAAAAATTCTTTTTTCACATTTTTATTGGGCGTGACGGATTTTAAAAAACCAGTCCGATTTTCAACCTAACAAATAATTTTGGCCTAAAAACTGATAAACGACGGCCTAAAACGGCTTCCTCAGAAAAACGATCCAACGCATATATCCGGCCCGCCTCAGTAACCGACTGACTGGTCCTCCTATCTAGTCTGGTCCGGTTCTCTAAATAGTGCCAATCACACAAAGTCATGTGTCATATAATTTAATTTCATGTGGGCTTATAATTAATTGATAATATTTTAAAAATAGAATACAAGTTCACATTCGATTGGGGAGTTTAGAGACCTTGGCATAATAGATATACAAAGTTTGATCTAAGTATTATCCTAAATGTTATTATATATTTTGATATTAGTTATAAATTTATAGCTAAATTACATAAAAATTTCCAAAACTTAGAATTATGTACAAATAATTTCTTGGGTTAAGGTCCAAGTTTAGCAACAACTATTTTTCTATGGGCACTCAATACAATTAACTATTTTGGATATAAAAATAGACATAATTAATTTTTTGGTAGCATATATAGCAATGCCGTTGACTCGGGTTAACTTCCTTTACTTTGTATACTGTGGATTCCACCATTCTCCTCACTCTATTATTTTAATATATTTTTAGAAATATGTGTCTTTTTATGAAAAAAATATTATTTGGATCCTATGGAAACAATTTTATTTCAGTCAACCCCCAAAAGATTATGAAATTTCATTTCACCCTGGGTCAAAATGAAATTAAGTTTTGCTAGTGAAAAGGCAATAATGCCCTAACTTTATTTATTTATTTTTTCATAAGAGTATTTACAAAACAAATAAGAGCATTCATAAAACAAATAAATGGATTTAAGAGAATCTAGGCAGTTAAAAAAAATTTACAAGACAAATATGGGCATTTACAAGATAAATATGTGAATGAACAATTAACTCCCTGAATTCTTTTAAATCCCTTTACAAGACAAATATGGTCATTCACAATATAAATATAGGCATTTATAAGAAAAAATGTTTATGTCTGCTTTTAAACCTAACAAAAGATAATTGTGTTAGGTAATCATAGCAAAATAATTTATTGCTAAATTTGCACATTTGACTTTCTAAAAACATATTAAAATAATAGATAGTGGGAAGATTGGTAAGACCTACAATGTAAAAAGTAACAAAAGTTAATTAGCATTAACGACATTGATATACATACTATCAAAAAAGTTGTTTATGGTTACTTTAACACCCCAAAATGGTTAATTGAATCGGGTACCCATAGAAAAATAGTTCGTTGTCAAATTTATACCTACACCCTAATTTCTTTAACCTCTAGAATTAATAATAAACTCTTCCAAACTTTTAAATTTCTTTAACGTTTTTATTGGGGACTTGTTATGGGGTATATTTTATAATTTAAAATTTAACCACGAAGACATTTTAGAATACAGATATCAAAGTAGTTGAAGTTCCCTGCAAAAAATATCATCAGAAAACGACATTTCTAATTTTTACCAACAAACTGGTTATACACTAATAAATTGAAGGGGCCTTTTTTTTCACAAGACAAAATTATATAAATAATGTACAAGTTTTACAATGAACCAAAGCATATGGAACAAACATAATTAGTAAGAAGCTTACGGAAAGTTTCTAAATAAATAGTGACTTGTACCAGCGGCAGAGAAATCATACAATAAAGATAAGATTTCTTGCCAATTCATGGAAGATAATGGATGAGTTCTTGAAGAAAAATTAATCAAAAAGCGCTTTCTAACACAAGTGATGATCAGATAGGGATGAGGTTCCTGCAGCAGAATATCAAAGATATGAATCCATATATAAGAAGCTCTAATATGGGCTTGATGTATCATCTATCACCAAGCATGTTGTCTTCTCGGGTCATAACACATTCTCAGTTGTGTGTGATGGTCCATCTCCCATGATTAGAATTCTTTCACAGGTGATTCCTGTGGGCTTGAATCGCTACATACCATAACCTCCTTGAAACCCATATTCCCCTAAGCTCTGTTGTCGTGCTAGTTAAGTGTGTCCTAATTTAGTCTTGAAACCGCTCGTGTACCCATCATTTTTTTATAAAGCACTGAAGGACATACGAGTATCTCTCCCAACCCAGATTTGAACCTTGGTTTGTCATGATGTGAGGGACTAGCCCCTTCCACTAAACTAACCCTCAATATGCACCAATCATTTTGATCATGTATGACTGACCACAAGCAGCCTATCTCCAGTTTACCGAACTGTCCACATCAAGACAACCACCCACCTTTCCGGTGATTTCCATAGAGTGCTGATCTTGATGATTAGCTTCCAGAGTTTTATTTGATGCTTCCATCTTCACATCTTTCGACCCCTTCTCTGTGCTTATGAATGTGATAACACCTTTAGGATTTTGTTGTTCCGAGTATATTCTTACACATCTTGATTTCCCGCCTCATTCCTAGCATTTCAGATAAACCAATCCTGTACACAACATTTAAGCAATGCAGTTTTACCACCAACATATGAAGCATGTGCCGCTGACTAACAATAGAATGGGATGGTATCTGCATATAATCATATCAGTCACAATTTCCAAGTTCCACAAATGAAAAGACACTTGAAGTAATTAAAAATACCTTGTTATCAGCCCCAGTATTTAGAGATGAACTATTTCCATTTTGATTGCTTGCTTGTCAAAAAAAGCCAAGTTACACACACTGAGCTCTATTGGTGTGCAAGGCATCAATCTCAACCTCAGATTTCAAGGACTAACGGCACGCATAAAATACAAGTTTTATGAATCTCCAATTCTTCATTAGTGGTTGAACTTGAGTCCTGAAGACAGAATCTTTAATAAGAAGGCAAGATGTCCTGCACCATTTTACTTTCAAGAACAGTTATGTTACCAAAAGTCCATGCATGAACAAGATCCACGCTTGAAGTGGTGAAAGCGATGGCGATCCCTAATCACAATAACCCGATCAAATGCTTTACTAATCAATTTTGCGGCAGTGTGGCAATCATTACAAATTCTCAAATTCTTCATAATTCTAATTGGAGTTGGTGGGGCAATTGTAAGAAGTCCAAATGCTATTGCAAGTTTCTCACTGTGTCTAAAAAGGACAGTTTCCTTCTCTTCTTCATCAATGTCAAGTGAAACCTCATTTGTATCTGGAACATATCCTTCATCCTTCAGCTTCAATGCCACAACATCTAACATTTGTTCAATATCATTTATTCTAGAATGTGTCTTATCCCCAGCAAAGAATTCATGAACCACTCCATTTGCTTCAATCGTGCTACAACCAGGTGTCTTCACCACCCCATGTTCCATCATCTTTCCCCTAATCTCAAGAGCATCATTCCAATTTCCTTTTGAAGCATATATATTTGATAGTAATACATGGAAACCATCATGATCAGGCTGAAGTTGTATGAGCTTTTTTCCCACCCTCTCACCCATTTCATTGTTACCATATTTCTTACAAGCCCCCAGCAAAGCACCCCAAGTAGCAACATCTGGTGTCATTGGCATACTTTCAACAAGTTCCTCCGCTTCTTTAAGCATTCCTGCACGTGCTAAGAGATCAACCATGCATCCATAATGCTTCACATTTGGCTCTATTTTGTGTTCTTCAGTCATAGAATGAAAGTGGTGGCGCCCCTCATCCACTAGGCCCATGTGCCGACATGCACCAAGAACTCCCATAAAAGTTATCTCATTCGGAAGAAACCCAGCTTTTTTCATATCTGCAAACATGTCAAGTGCCTTCTCTACCATACCATTCATTGCCAACCCAAGAATAAGAGCATTCCAAGTTGAAATTCCTTTTTCCTCCATCATATTGAAAATCTCCAAAGAATTTTCTACACATCCACATTTCATATACATGCTTATAAGGGTTGTGCCCAATACAACATTAACCTTTAAATTATTTTTACTAATATAAGCATGAATCCACTTTCCCAAGTCCAAAGCAGCAAGATGGGTGCATGCCAAGACTACACTCACTAATGTGACCTCATCTGGTATGATTCCATGAAACTGCATTTCCCTAAACAATGCTAGAGCCTCTGAGAAACGTTCATGTTGAGCATACCCTGATATCATAGCACTCCAAGACACAATATCCTTCTCTGGCATGGTGTTGAATAATAACTCAGCATCTTCAACTAAATCACATTTTAGGTACCCAGATATCATAGAGTTCCAGGATATCCTGTCCAAGTGGATGCCATCATTGAAAAGCTTTTTTGCATCCAATATTTCCCCACAACTTGAATACAAATGGATCAAAGCATTTTGAAGGTTAACATAGGATTCAATTCCAATTTTCACAGCCAAGCCATGTATTGATTTTCCTGTCTGGACGATTGATGAGTGTGTACAAGCAGAAAGAACACTTATTACCACCACCTCATCCACTGTAACTCGATTTTCAATCATCTTCGTGAAGAAAACCAATGCATCCTCATATATTGCATTTTGTTCATAACAAGAAATCATTGCACTCCATGACACCATATCTTTTTGGGGGATTTCATTAAATAGTTGACGAGCCTCAACAACATGACCAGTTTTTGCATATAACACAATCATAGAATTAGATGCAATAATATTTCTTCCTGGCATCCGATCATATATATATTTTGCCTCCATTACATTGCCTATCTGAACATACCCTGCCAAAATTGAATTCCAAGAAATTTGATCCAACACGGGACTTTCATCGAAAATCTTGCGTGCATTACTCATGCTTCCACAAACTGCATACATATTGATCAATGTATTCCTAGCATAAATATCTGAATTGAATCCCAATTTCAAAATGTGATTATGCATTTGCCTTCCTTCAAATTCTGATGACCGAGCAGTGCAAGATTGAAGAAGAATTGGGTAGGTGTAGTTATCTGGAATGGGATCCTTAATGAGGAACAATTTGTACAAATTTAAGGCCTCATGAGGAGAGTTTCTTTCTAAGTGTGCACGCATCATAGTGTTCCAAATGTACCCATTAGGGTTCTCAATGTGATTAAAAATTTTGAGAGAGTAATCAATGTCAATGAAATTTGAATTGGTTGAAAACACGATGATTCTGCTAGCAGCATATGTATCTTTGATAAATCCGGTCAGTACCATCTGGGACAAGATCTGATTCATTTGCTCTGTAAATTGGCATTTGTGCAAAAGTGTCTCTAAGATAGAGAGGTTCATCGCTGGTCTGAACATTAATCCAGTATTCACTCCTGATTTCATGGCTGAAAAAATATAGCTCATAGAGAACTGCAGGTAAGAAGCCTGGAAGAAAAGGCATTATTGGCTTTTTCATATGTTGCAATTCTTGCTCAAATGCTCAATATTGAATAATGCTAGCATTGTTCAAATGGATTTCATCAGTTAAAAAGTCAATAGAAATTTGACATTTTAGAAGAATCCATGAGTTATCATACCAGATATTACAATTATTTTCATTGCTATCACTATCTCATCCACCTAAATTCCTAAGTAAGTAAATATCTGTCTTACATCTCAGAATATACTGAATTTCCCATAATTTTGATGTATTTACAAACAATAGTGTGTAAAACTTACTTCAAACAATAATCATCCTTAGCAGATATCGGTGCCTATTTTTATTGGGTTAAAGTTTCAAATAGAAATAGACACACTAACTCCAAATTCATTATACTTCTGCTGTCAAATGGATAAAAATTCCAGGACATAGGAGTAAAATCCCTAATCCGATTGTTAACAACAAAATCAAATTCAAAGCTTTAACCCAGCATAAAAGAAAAGGAAAAAAAAAAAGGTGGCACAAACAAATCTGTCAAGAAGAAATCATGAAGGAAGAAGGCCACACCTTTATTGCCGCCAATGAAAGGGATGGTAACTCCAAGGTATTTTGAAGGCAGCATTAATGGTCAAGATTATAAGGATGACTCAATGAAGCCTGCGAGATAAGCACCAAAATGATCAAAGGCTTGACTTAAATGTAGTTGTCAACACATGATAAAACATATGGTGATCAATCACATGAAGAAATGGTGCCAAAGCAATCCCAAGCCTAACTCGCTGCATCTTCAAATTATGTTTTCCAAATTTTCTTTAAAACACATTTTTTCTCCTTTTAACAAATTTATCTGTATGATTGAGTGTCCCAAAAATCCATATATTAGCAAGATGCAAACTTAATCATCAAACACCAATACTCCCAGGCGTCATCTCATTTAACAATTAACAGAGTGAACATTTGGACTAAACTACATTCATGATACAAATAATAACCCGAGCCATAGGCGGACCTATACTCCCAGAGGTCATCTCACTTAAAAATTGACATAGACCTTTTAATTTTTGTTGCAGATACTTTGATATAAATCGAGCCAAGTCATTTATGAGATCATACATCACAAATACCTTGAGAATTGTCTAAATTGAATATAATATACAGAGATTAATAAACAGAATGCCAATTCACAACAGATCAAATATTGCAAAACAATGTAATTCAAAGTATGTAAGTCGCTAGCAGTGGAAATGACGAGGGCAGGAGTATCCGCTGATTACACACCATTCAAGCAAAAACGGGAAAAAATGAAGCTCAGTCTGTAAGTATTCCCAAATTGTCAATAGTTGAACGATTACACGACCAAATTCAAAGCCGAATTAAAATGAAAAATTTTAAACAAAGCAAGAACAACTATGCAGGGAACAGATGATGCTGGGAACATTAAATCTAGATTCAAAGCCAGATTGAACAAATCAATCTCACCGGATTTTGGGGTAGACAAAGCCCTGGGGTTCGAGCCTTCTTCACTACTTGCCCTAGAACATCCACACAGGGCTGACAACGATGAAGGGTGTCCACGGGAGTGTGGAAGACTGGAAGGCTTGTTCTTGTTGACTTCTTAAGGGCTTGTTTGGCTTAGGGGAGCGTTTATTGTTCCAACCAACTTTTATAAATTTTAGGCTAAAATATACAAAAACCGCTAAATTTTAAGTTAGTTGCATATAACTCCTAACGTTTTAAAGTTTAACTTTAACTTCCTTTTTTTTTTTTTGACCTGATATATTTAACTTCCTTGATATTTTAATTTTTGACATTAAGCCCAATGCCGTTAATTTAGCCATTACGTTGACATTAAGCCCCCTGCTGTTAAGTTACCAACAGAAACTGTCATGAAAGATTAATAAGGATCGTGTGCCACCCTACTTGACATCAGTATAATTTAATAATTTTATGATAATTATGGGGCTGTTTGATTTTGTTTTTAAAAACAATAAAACCTGTTTGGTAAACTGTTTTCAAACAATTGTTTCTAAAAGCAAAAAAACAAAAAGTTGTTTTTAAAAACTAAAAAACAAAAACAGTTTTTAATTGTTTTCTTTTCTTTTTTTCCTATTTTTTATCTTTTGAGGCCACCACTTATCCACTGTTGCCATTACACTACCAGTGATAACCACTGTCATGTCACCATCGGATACCGCACCACCACGTCACTTCAAAAGCAGATTTTTTAAAACAACTATCTAAACAGATTTTTTTGTCTATTTATTTTTAAAACTTTTTTTCCAAAAACTGTTTTATAAAACTGTTTTTGAGTACAAAAAACAGAGAATAGAATCAAACAAGCCCTATATTTTTTACACAAGATCATTGAAAAATCCTAATGATCCCTTTACATCTCCTTACTGCAGGCTATATCAATTCACAAATCGTTAAAGCAATCTCCCTTTTTTATTAGGGTTTAAGAGTAATCCTTCTTCTTGTGACATCATTATGGCAAAACTTAGGCCTTGTTTGATTCTATTCTCTGTTTTTTGTTTCCAAAAACTGTTTTATGTTTTTGGAAACAAAAAACAAAAAAACTTGTTTGGATAATTGTTTTTGAAAACAAGTTTTGGAAATAAAAAAAAAAACTTGTTTGAATAATTGTTTTTGAAAACAAGTTTTGGAAACCAAAAAGGAAAAAAAAAACTTATTTGAATAATTGTTTCTTAAAACAAGTTTTAAGACTAAAAAAAAAAAAAACTGTTTGGATCTTTTATATAATTAACATTAACATTATTTTTTATAATTATTTAATATGTTATTATATTAATAAACTAGTTGAATAAATGATTACTATTAACAAAAAAGACAAGGTTAAAATTTTAATAAAATATGAAACATAAAACAAAGCATAGTTCATTTGAAGAGTTAAACTAGAAACAGCATTTTCCTGTCTTTTTCACAACAATTAAAGCAAAAGAGTTAAACTAGCAACAGCATTTTCTTCCTTTATTTCCCAAATAAGCCACAAGAAAACATAAATAGAAACTGACCACAACAGAACATTGAGGAAATAACCAATCATGAGGACATCCTAGAAGGAAAATGTTGTCAGGAACTTCGGTCACTGCAATGGAAAACATAATGCAACTGAGGTTATGTTAATTATATAAAATGCATGAAACAAACTATATGCATTTTTTGGCCTGAAAACAATATGCTCTTTGAAAATGAAGTAAAATACTTACTATTCCCTAGATTTCCCCTGCCCCTGTCAATAATTCCCCGCTGTCCTGTATCCTTTAGTGCCTCCAATATAACATCAGTCGTTCTTTTGGAATCTTCAAGAGGCTAGAAAGTAAAACATACCATTTCATTGAAAGCAGTCAGAAATTTAGTTAAAAAATGATGTGTGTCAAAGGGTAGAATGTTTTGTTTCCAAGCTTAGAACATTTTAGCAGAAGAAACTGCTACTCATGATAAGATATAACATTCCACTGATTCCATCAAAAGCTAAATCCACCTCAGTACAGACAAATAAGCCCATAGTTTGCAAAACATAGATGATCAAAGATAAATTTCTAGGAGGTCAACAAAATATTTGAAATGATTTTGACCATGGCTACACATAATCATTATAAATGGTCATTTCTGCTATATATAATAAATCATCCAAGTATCTACAACAGAAGGGGAAAAAGCCCTGGCCAAACTAAACATTAATGGATAAACATTTAAGCTACCAGATATATCTCTATCTTACGCGGTTAGGATATCAGAAGATTTATTTCCATTAATATATAGATAGTGTAATCTGTACCATAATCATAGGGATAGGATATTATTGCGAAGTTATGAGCCATTAATGTCAAGGCTCCTCCTTCTTGTATTAATTTCAATCCTCAGAATGAATATGAACAACATTCAAATCATAGTTTCCTATATACCCATACATAAACAATTCTAGAGGTCTCAGCTTTTGTATTCTAAATATCCAAATCCAGATACAAATTGGACTTGAAACATAGATGAAGCTTCTTCTACCCCTGCATCAAAACTTCTAGAGCATGCCAAGCGTCTCTATCAAAACTTAGCACGTGAAAGGGGGGTAAACATATCAAACCAGAGGTCGTAGTGACTTGAACCAAAATTTCAATACACTAGCAGATAATTCAGCAAAAGTATTATAGCAGCAAGTTCAAAGTGCACAAGCTGCAGTGAGCAAGACCTAATCCCACCATAAAGTTGATAACGATAGATGACATACTTAATTTTCAAAAATTAGGGATTTTATAGGAAGCGAACCTGGACCAGCCCGTTTAGGCTCGAGCCTGTGAAGGGTATGCTTTGAAGGGCCGGCCTGGCCCGTATTCACGGCTATAATATTGAGACACCAGCAGTGAAAAACTCAAGGAGAGTTGATGTGAAGAAGGAAAATGAAATACACACAATGATAGAAAAATAATAGAGGAAAGGAGGATCGATTTGACAAGATCAATTAAAATAGAGTACTATAGAGGGAAGGATATGAGCAAATAAAACGACTGACAAGACATCCTTTAGCCAGAATGTAAGTAAATAGGACATAGAAGGGAAACAAAGCTAAGAGAAGGAAAAATGCACACCAGTGAAGTCAGGGAGCGGGAATTTGGTTTCAATGCTAAGCATTGAGCTTAGCTCTCCAAACTCATCAGATTTTAGTCATTTAGATCTAACTTTGGACAATCCAGATTTAAGTTTCTTAAAATGATGATTTTTAAATAAAAAATCATTTTTTGAAAGAATAGTAGAGATTATCTTTATTTTAGATTCTATACCAATTGGAATAATTTTTATTAAAAAATATAGACTTTTAAAAACTCAAATGTGGATCATCCAAATTAGACTAATAGACCAAATCTAACGAGTTGGGAGAGCTAAGCATCGTGCTTAGCACTGAAACCAAGTCGGTGGATAAAGAGACTTTATAGGATTAGGGTTAGGGTTTGTATTCCCCTTATTAAAATAATAATTTTTTTTCAAATAATTTTTTTTCTGTTCTATATTATTTTCTATTAATAAGATAAGTCTACACACACACTCATATGTTTAAAATAATTATTTTAAGAAATATTTCATTTGTGTCTTTTTTATAGAGTAATTTTTTTAAAACTTGATACTTCTTACAAATTATTAATTTATTTTATACTCTTTGTCTTAATAAAATCTAAACTAAAACTAACTCTAAATGCTTAAAATAAAGGATGTTACAAACTATAGTTGATTAAATAATATATTGATTTTACATGACTATGAAACATGGTGAAAAATACAAATTAAAAAAAAAAAGATATGATCATATTGCATGTGAATGATGGGCAATTTTATGTTTAATTTTAGTTATTTTTTAATTATGAATACAAGAGATAATGTATGAGGTCTGATTAGGGACAATTTAGTAATTTTAAATTTTTAGTATGATTTTTGGTCATTCTAAATAATTACAATTTTTATGGTCATTCTTAATAAATATTTTTTCCTCTAGGTCCTTAATTCTAATTTTCCCTTAAAAATTGGTTAGGGATGGCAAGTATAACCTGTAATGAAAAAAGTAGCGGGAAAGTATATACATGATTGCTCATCTCTCTGCATGAGAGGCAAAAAGTTGTGACTCTAGGTTTTCTCTCACAGTGGGAGGTTTTATTCATTTGAGATTAGGTTTTCTAAAGTCAGGTTTATCACTTACACTACTCAATCCGCTGGTAATGTACTGGTGTGTCTGTAAGTTCTAAAATGTGAGCTACGAGCAAGGGACTGTAATCGATACTAAGCTACTAGTCTCTTCTCTAGTATTTTATTGATTGGGTATAGCGAGAAGGGAGAAATATATGAGTTTGAAATGGTAGGTTTGGGGATGGAGTTAGACGATATCAACCTGCAGATTCGGTGGAAAGATTGTAATATCCCAAACTTAAGGCCTAAAGACTTGAGGATAAGCCTATATCAGGCAGACAACTAAGCTTAGTTTGTAAAGAGTCCCAAGAATGATGTGAGAGAGAGAGAGTGAGAGAAAGACTCTCATGGACTATGTAAGTTGGCCTAACCGTGCAGAGGGCTCGGTATTTATAGGTAGTATGATTAAAGTGTCGATGAAGATGTGCACAAGACATATATATAATGCCATTTGGTTGGTAGAAAGATGCCACCCAACTATGTCACGAAGTATAGGACAAGTTAATCAAGTAAAGTATGCCGGTATGTGAAGGCTTATGGTGTTTTCAAGGTGGACTAGTATGCCCTGCGCTTTTGAATAATACACTGGTATACCCTATATTTTGGGAAAAGACACTAGCTTGTGGTGCCATACACAAGCAGACAGTCAGTAATTCGCCGAGCCAGCGGCCAAGTGGCACCATCTGACGGCTTACATGGATACTTGGTAAGATCTTGTGCGCACAGGGACATGTGGCGCAAAACTGAGTGACTCTGTATAAAGTAGCTTTAATAAAGTAAAAGTAATGATTAACGCTAAAGTAGCTTTATTAAAGACACTTTTTGACTTTCTTCCCTAGTTGACCAATCAAGAAGTGCCACCTAGCATAATGGTCAGGGGAATTCACCGGTCTCTGGTCCAGTCATGTACCTGAATTACCTTGACATCGAGCTCAGAAGCCGGATGAAATCATTAGACCTCTTCTTCCCTGACCAGTTGGGGATGGCAAGGAGGAGAGAGGAAAGAGAATGATTATATTTTGGCACATGTCCTATTCCCTAACATTCCTCGGGAAGGTCGGGTGGATTTCCTGGTGGTTAGGTTGACTAAGTTAGAGAAAAGGAGTATCCGACACCTTGGATTTTTATACACTTGATACATGTCATTAGAGCATCTTCCAACAACTCCAAGGGCTATTAATTTCTTGCAGCCCATGAAAAATAAGGGAAAATGGGAAAAATCAAGAGAAAATGGAAGAGGAAAGATAAAGGATGAATAGTGAAAGTTCTTGAGTTTCGGGCCAATTTCACCTCCAATTCGGCATTTCTAGCTTCCAGAGTCTTCTCTAATGTTGTTCCTCTCAGTGAGAGCAACATTTCTACAGTTTTGAATTTTCGATCAGAGGTGTTTAGTGCCATCTACTCAGGAGAGGTGCTGCCGGAATCAATAACTAGTTATGGAATCGAGTAGAGGTATGTATAAGCTCCGATTTGAGAATAATATTATGAGTTTTGCTCAGTTAAATTTGGAGTTAGGGGGTTGCCATGATTTTGGCCAGACCCTGAATCATGGGAAGGAGTGTGATTTTGCTAGTTTTGATGCTTCCAATAAGTTTAGAATGAAAAACTATGTGGGATAGAGGTGAGAAACCAGTTCCGAAAGCATTAGAATCAAAAACTAAATTTTTGGCCTAAGAACGTTAAGTTTCGGCCAGATGCAAAATCATACGAAAGGGACATGATTTTTCCAAATTTGAGGTTTTCAATGGATTTCTTGGGCAAAATTGTGTGGGATTAAGGTGTGGTTATGATTTTAGAAGGGTTAGATTGAAAACCCAAAAATTGAAGTTATAGGAATAGTGCTGCCAGATTGCCTTTTCTAGGAGACAGGTAGCTTGTGATGTGATTTTGGATGAACAAATGGCGTTTGATGATCCTGATATTTTTTAGAGTAATAGTAGACACATTAAGCTTTAATTTGATACATAATATGTGCCATTTGGGTTAGTAGATTATAATATATGACTTTTTAAAGTTTAGACACTGAATCTAGAACAAATCCTAGCACAGTTTGGTTAATTGAGGATTTTAGGAATTTTATCCTTGTAGTTGGTAGTGGTTAGTATTTTTCCCTTAAAGAGGACTTAGAGATCTTCATATAGGACTTTGAACCACCCTATTTGGAGTTTTCTAGATTAAGTTATGATTTTTCAAATTTAGGTGAAAATTCTACGGCATAGGCTTGATGTGTGAAAATGAGGAATTGGAGTGAAATGTAATAAATGTGAACTCCAAGGGTCAAGTTGAGTATTTGGGCCTAGTGTATCCACATTAGATGTTCAATTGTCGTAGCTCTAATGAGTTAACACATAATGTAATATCCTGAAATGTAATTAAGGGCTAATGACTTCAAAGTGGTGAAATCAATATTAATTAAGCACTTTTGAAGTATGTAATGTGAATTGTGATATAAAACATGTTTGATAATGGTTTAGTATATATTGTGATAATCAGGGGCAAGATGGTAAATTGCCGACCAATTGGTCAGTTACCGAAGAAGGAGTTGGCTAATTGGTAGGAATCATTGTGTAGTGTGTAGTTGTTTAAGAAATTATGATGAAGTTATCAAATGTGTGCATGTGTATAGGAAGAACTGGGAGAAGATGTTGACATGTGTCAAATTATGAGCTATTAGATGAGGTCAAAATTTCAAACTCACTTTCTCGTCCCTCTCATTTGTAAGGTTGGCTAGGTATATGGGGAGGATAGAAAAATCTATACCATCATCTTTCTCATCTTCTCTCTCATCTAACCTTCATTTTCGTTGAGTAAGGGAAGGAAAGAGAAAATCAAAGGTAGGATTTGGACTTGTGAAATGCTCTCTTTAGCTCAAATGGTTTTCATTAATGTTGTTCAAGAGGTTGAGAGCTTTAAACCTATGGTTTCAGAATTTTGAAAGGAAGTGTTTTGGAGTTTACACAAGCTTGGAAGCTAGAGAATCAAGAAGCTAATTATTGGAAGTTGAAGATGTGAGTATTTATAGTATTTTGGTATAATTGTTTTGGTCATTGGTTGAGTTATGAGATCTTTGGATTTTTGCCCTGATTTTGGCCTAATTTTGAAATGCATGAATTAGCTAGTGTTTTGTGATGGAATAGATGCCAAATTGTGCCTTGATGTCAATAGTTGTGGTTGGGATTTGAAAAGGAAAAGTTTGATCATTAGGTGATATTGGGTGCAATGTGGTTAGAAGAGTGGAATGTGTTATTATGGTAAGATTTTGGTTGTTTTGAGATTACCAATAGGTTCATTGTGGAATTTTGTGTGGGAATGAACTTTGGTATGAGTTTGGAAACCATTGGAATTAGATTGGGTAGACCTGGAAAAGTATATCAGCTGCTGCGATTCTAGTTTTTGATAGCCTCACTCGAGTGAGGTTGGAGCTCACTCGAGTGCAGCGTCATGTTCTTTCTTTTCTTCAGTATTTCGGTTAAGTGTTCAGGTAGGAAGCAATGGTGCACTTCCTTGCCTGCGAGTGATACGAGTCATCACTCGAGTGAACTTGGTCTCACTCGAGTGCGGGAGTCAGTTGCACCTTAGGGTTGCTCTCGGGTAGTCACTTTTTGTACCTCACTCGATGGGACTCGGGTGAGAGTGTGTTGTCACTCCGGTGCTAGCGCCAGTGCTAGAGTGAACTGGTCACTCTAGGATGTGTAGTGCTCTCGAGTACTCACTTCCGTGTTTCACTCGCTAGGGCTCGAGTGCATGTGGGGGGCATCACTTGAGTGAGGTCCCCTTCACTCGAGCGACTCGGCCAGAAATCAGTACTTTTGCTCCCAAAAAGGAATCTTTAGTCAAGTGTTCCTAACCCATTAGGCATATGTCTAGGCTTTTATTGGTTACCTAAAGAGTTCAAATGATAGCCAACTTAAAGTAATATGAGGATAAGAATTTGGAACAGAGAATAACCTATCATCCTTGATTTTTGGTTTATAGGCTTTGACATTTGCCCTGGTCACGAGCTGTAACGGAGCAAGTTAGGAAAGAACAAGGTAGTGACTCTTTCCCTTATACTATATGCGATCTATTGTATGTTCGATTTATCATTGGTTGTGGGTCTATCACCTGCGGCCCATCGGTGGTGACGGTGGGAGGATCATACCTTCGGGGCAGTGGAATCCGGGGGATGAGACTATGTGAAAGCCAAAAGGCTATTTGTGAGTCTATTACCTGTGGCCCATCGGTGGTGACGGTGGGAGGATTGTACCTTTGGGGCGGTGAAATCTGGGGAATGAGACTATATGATTATGTGCATATGCAGCCTGCGTGTTGTGTATTATGCCGTGATGCTACTTGATGATTTGCTTACATGCTATATGATTACATGTTGTATAAGTGATTTATTACTATTGGGATTCTTTTGAATCTCATTCTTTCCGTTGACTAACCTTTTAGACAGGGCAAGTGGCTCTAAAGGGAAAAGGACGACTAGGAGCGGCTAGAACCTTGTAGGGATACTTAGGTTTTTGGAATGTTGGCTATCTACTTTGGATTTTGGGATTACTGTATATTATTTTTGGATGTAGGTAATATTTGAATTACGACATGTAATCCCCTAGTGGGTAATTATAAACCTGATTGTTAGTATATACTTGACCCGGGGGTTGTCGGGATTTCTATTTTACACTCTGATATGTTAAATGTGATTCAATTGTACAGGGTGATTATATTCGGGATATGGAATTTGAGACTAAGGAAGGGATAGAAAATGGGTTTTTATTATTATTGGTCTCTATTTCATTCTAAAATACGTATTTCGAATCATAATCGTGAAGGGGGGTTACACATAAAGTGGTTACGTGACTAGGGCTATGAGGTGGCAAAGAAGAGGCAAGGGAAGCAACTTCAATGGTTGGAAGAAAAGGAACAAGAGGAGGACATAAAGACACATGGTAGTGAACTTACCCTACTTGCATGTATTTGTTATGTATGTTTGTGTGTTGGTGTGCATGGTTACTTTACTCTTTTATGTGTAACATAGTTGAATGATTGAAGCTCTGTTTCTATTTATGCTATGGCCATGAGTATGTTACATGAAGCATTGAGTATGCAAATATGTCATTATGTTAACATGAGCCTACATAAGACAAGCATATCATGCACTAGCATTTATCTTACATGTATTATGGTATTGTTTGTTACTGATATTCCCCCAAATCTTACCCTTCCCCAACTAACCATATAGGGGTGATGAAGTACAGAGGAGTAATGCAGGAAGATGCATAAGAGGGAATTACAACCAAGATTGGAAGATTGGTTTCTTTTGTAAATGATGTAATCATTTAAAGTTTTGGTTCGGGTAATCAATTCCCTATTTATGAGTAGAGAAGCTTTGTAATAATACTATGATAATAAAGAATGGAAAGAAGTTAGTAACCCTATGAATAAAATTAAGTAATTTGATCATTAATGAATGGTGACCTCATGAACTTAAAATTACGTCCGGGTTTGGGGGCCTAAGTAACGTTTTCCTCCAAGCCGATAATGCTTCCGCAGTGCTGTATAAAGAGGTCTATGGACGGGTGTTACAAAGATGAAGAACTAGAGGATGGAAGTCGTACTAAGTTAGTGGAGAGGGTCTTCTCGAAAATACGTATTGGCTATGTTGCAGTAAAGGAGGGTGTGACAGTAGCATGGAAAGTGAAAGGGAAACCTGATATAGAAGGAATTGGTTTTAACATGTTCTCTTTCAAGTTTGGTGATCCAGACGAAGCAACTAGGGTTCTCATGAATAATCCTTGAGTGGTTAAACACCATATGCTAACTTTATAGAGAGGGAAACCTAATATGTACGATGTAGAAATACAACAAACTACATGCTCCTTTTGGATATAGTTTCATAATATCCCTCCGGTGGCATAAATGCAAGAGAATTATCTATTGTTTGCAAGCAATATTGGAAAGGTTATTGCAATGGAGGATATGAAAGACGAGCATGTAAAAGTAAGGAACTTTGATATGGTTCATATTGATATGGATGGGGATTATCCTTTAGTTATTGGTTTTAAATTACGGAGACCAAATAATCGTGAACCTGTGTGGGTAAAGATTAAATATGAGAAATTGTCTCGCTTTTGTTTCATGTATGGTCGCCTGGGTCATGAAAGCAAGAATTGTGGGGAAGAAAAGCTAGTCAGAGGTGGTTGCCTGACACAGGTGATCACAGAAATTGAGAAGCTGGAAAGCATTGAATTCGTGCATGGGGAATGTAATAAAATTAATTACACATGTGGAAAAAGAGAATATTGCAATATTCCTTAATAATAGTAGAAGGGAATTTAATTGGGCACATGGGGAATTTTTGGGAGTCAAAAAGACTAATAACTTAGGAGGAAAAAAGGAGGCAACAAGTGGACATGTCATCAATGAAAATAGAAATGAGTCATGTAACCCCCTCACTGTAATTACATCTGGATTATAAAATTTAAGTGAAATAGAGACCAATAAAATGAAGTCAACAATTTATAATCCCTCAACGCGGGATGGGGCATTTCAAAAATCAATTCAAAATGTAATTACTCCTGGTCTCACATTCACGTGCGGATATAACTACTTGAGAAATCAAATCACATAATAAATATCAGAGTGTAGAAACTAAAATCCCGGCAAACCCCAGGTTACTTACATACATATAATGGGTTTAAAGATTCTCAAAATGGGGATTACATGTCCAAAATATTCATTTACATCTTATATACACTTAGCAATCCCAAAACCAAAATAAAGATAACCAACTACCACTAAAGTCTCGGAGTAATCCTAACTACTCCTGGTCGTCCGCTTCCCTTTCGAGCCACTCGCCCTGTCTGAAAAGGTTAGTCATTTGGAAAGAGTAAGATTCTAAAGAATCCCAGTAGTAACAAATTATTCATACTACACGTAATCACATAGCATATGAACAAATCTCCTCATATCAGCAACACAAATCACACTCCACCCTCATCCCCTTTTACCGCCGGGAAGGCATATCGTCCTAACTCGAACCGTTGTTAGCAACTCAGGGACTATTGGCATGGCAGTGCATACGAATAGCCTTACGGCTCACATATAGCCTTTCGGCTTACACAATTGGCCCGTCGGCCTTCACAAATAGCTTTTCGACCCACATAATCACATATAACACACCCTAACCTCATCCCCTTTTACCGTCGGGAAGACACACAACCCTTACCCGAACCGTTGTTAGCGACTCAGGGACTATTGGTATAGCGGTGCTTCCACTATTTCACAGAGACACATATATGACACCCTAACCTCATCCCCTTTTACCGCCGGGAAGGCACACAGTCCTTACCCGAACCGTTGTTAGCGACTCAGGGACTATTGGTATAGTGGTGCTTCCACAATTTCACAAAACTAGCAGCATACGAATCTATCTCAGAATAATGACATAGTACACATACAATGTATCATATAAGGTAAAAAGAAAGAGTCACTACCTGTATCTTTCCTGACTGTCTTTTCCAAATTCTTAATTTTATAATACACTTAGTTGGTTATCATTTAGAACTCTTTAGGTGACCACTAGAGGCCTAAACATATGTCTAAAGGGTTGGAAGAAACTACCCCAAAGACCCCTTTCTCGAAGGCACAACACTGATTTCTGATAACCTCACTCGAGTGAAGACGACCTCACTCGAGTGATGAGAGACTTGTGCTCGGGTGAGGACAACTCTCACCCGCGAGTGCTTGACAGAGAGCAACCTTCATGGCCAGGTAAAGCTCATAACACTCAAGCACCAAGCTCTGCACTCAGGTCATGAACCTAACTATGCTCGAGTCCTCGAAAGTGCAACACCACGAGTGACAACCCGAGAGCACAACCATACCAGAGGCACCAGTTCACTCAAGAATGACACCCTACACTCGGGTGAGACGACTATGCTTGCGAGTGTCAGAGCACACTCTTGGGCATCAACTAGCGAGTGAAGACCCGAGAGCAACCCCAGTTTTGGGCTCACACTATCAC
Organism: Inga oerstediana; assembly: GCA_963210345.1. Classification (NCBI taxonomy): domain Eukaryota; kingdom Viridiplantae; phylum Streptophyta; class Magnoliopsida; order Fabales; family Fabaceae; genus Inga; species Inga oerstediana. The sequence continues at coordinate 40,959,875 of OY723403.1, read as the reverse complement.
TCGAGCAAACCCAAGCTCAATCGAGCATGTTCTTCCCTCACTCGAGAACAAGAAGTGTACTCGAGCCTGATTCAAAGAACCCAAGCAAAACTCGAAGCAGAAAAGGGAAAATGAACACAGCACTCGAGCATGATCTTCCTCTGCTCGAGTGTTGTGCATCAGAGACCAAAACCGCAGAAAATACCAGATGGTCAAATTCATACCCAATGGTTCCCAAACTCTACCAAAAGCTCATACACACTTAGCACTAACTAGGGAACACATTGGCCACTTCAAAAACACTCCCAAAACCAATTTGACCACAATCATGCTCCTAGGTCTCTATAACACAACAAATGTCCAATTTCCCTTAACACATTCCCAACATTCCAAACTAAATTCAATACTCCAATATCTTCACAATGGATCATTTCCAACATCAAACACCATGAAACTCATATATTCAACATTTGGCATAAGCTAGGGCAAATTTTCCATATTTTTACAAACTTTATCAAAACTCACAAAACATACATCAAAATGCACTAAATGCCTACCTCTTTACTTTGCCAGATCCAGAATCTTGATTCTCCAACTTCCAATTTCGACCAACTCACAAATCACCACTATTTCAAGATTCTGAAATTACCAAGTTGAAGCTCTCAATGAGATGCATATCTTTAGAGAAGAGATTTAGGGCATTAGAGATTAACCAAAGCATCAAAATCTCACCTTTTCTTCTTCCTTTTCCCTTGATCACCGAAAACTATGGAGAAAGAGGAGAGAGAGATAGGGAAATTGTGATATGGTGCAAATGATGATGATGAACAAGATTTCTCTTCCTTCCCATACACACATCCACCGAATAGGAGAGAGAAAAGAGAGAAAAAGTGATATTTTGTCTCATGTGCCATATCCAATGGCTCACCAAATACCACTTGTCACCATCCTACTCATTCCTTCATGAGCTCACCCAATCGCAAAGCATAGGATTCCGACCCATAGTCAAAGAATCACAAACCTTGATCTTAAATACCACACACATGTATACCATAATCACATCACATTAATTCTAAAAGTGTTTAATCACACTAATTACAATAATTATCAGAGTCGTTAGCCCTAATCACAAATTGGGATATTACAAGTCCAATAGGTCTAGTTCGATTTACCATGATTGAGAACACTCAATTAGGTTGCTCTCATAAAATTAGAGCCTGTTTGGAAAAAATGGGTGAACTAGGCTAAAGGGGGTTAAAGGTTCATGATATCCTAAATAGTTTGGGCCCAACGAACCTTTGAAAGTCAAAAATGATGTTATAGAATGGCTTTTTTGGTGGAGCTTGCAAAATCTTTTCCTTAAAACTCAATTATCTAAACACTTAATCAAATCTTTGGATAATAAACAATATTATGACGTAAAAGAGAAAACTTAAACTCGAAGTTTATCACTATAGAAAAGATTACAACTCATCTTTAAAAAGTTAACCATGGTAGAAAAATAGTTTAGCTAACCATTTGAAAACACTACCATTGTTATAAAGGATTTATTGCAAATATCTATCCATAATAGAAAAGAATAAACTAGTCATTTAAAATTTAACATGGATAATAAAACCTTTCTAAGGAATTGTGCACTAAGCCATTTCAAATCAACACATTTATAAAGCTATTCCAATTAACAGTTGGGCCTTGAGCTTATAAAGTTCAGAATATAGTATTCAACCATAAGCCCAGGGATAAACTCTTTTGAATATTCTTTCACAAACATTTATTAAGCGTCATAAGTCAACTATTCTATAGTCAACATTTAAAATCTATCATGGACAATAGAACTCTTCTCATCGTTTCACAAACTAAACCATAATTAATTAACAGACTTGGGCCTTCGACTTCCCAAAGTTTAGTATTCAATCATTCGATCACAAGCTCAGAATCAAATGCAATTATCAAAATACTTAAACAATAATTTTCTTAAATATCCACTTGAGTTACTTATCCACAATAGAAAATAGTACAATTCAAAACATAATACCACATCAGAGTATGCAAGTGAGCCCTACAGTGGCAATACACAACAATTCACCATATAAATAAAAAGGAGGACGCTTTACAAAGATTATCACAATGATTAAGCCTCTAGAGCATTCCCTAACTGACTAGTAAAAGAACTATTACTTGGAAAAAGTTAAATCAATAGGGTGAGACAAAAGCCTCAGTAACTAGCTATCTAACTCATTATAGATGCTACTATATGTTCATGAGGTGCCAAGTGGATTTGTTTACATAACAAAATATTAGAAATATAATTCACAAACTTCCATATCATAACTTCTATATCACAATTTCTTATCACAAATTCCATATCAAGAATTTCATATCACAAATTCTATATCACAATTTCATATCACCAATTCCATCACAAATTCTGTATCATAATTTCTATATTCCCAAGTTGCCTCCTATCAATGCAATTGAACCACCATATTTCCGCCAACTAGACCCATGGGCTAAGTTACTATCCATGTTACTGGCTACTCAAAATCTCACTGTTCATATGATGAGGACCGGCCAAAATCCATATAGCACATGCCTCAACCATGAGTCTTTTCCCATCATTGAACTAGTAGGGTGTCACAGCTGTTAGATTCCAAGTTTTGATGATAACAATAAGTCAATTATGTGCAAAACATGTTTTTAGAAGGTTAAGAAAAGTTTCCAAGTTACCAAATGCATATTTGATGCTTTGCTGATATCTGCTGTGAAATTGCACTGGAGTGCTCGAGCAAGGATTTTGTACTCGAGCACAGATCTCTTCTGTACTCGAGCAGGTGCGAGAGAAAGCCAGAAAGTATGTACCCGAGAGGCATTCTCCCTTTATGTTCACTAGATCACTCGAGCACTAAGGTATGCACTCGAGCAGAGAAGTCATTCTCACTCGAGCACACATGCGGGTGAGGGTCTGCGAGTACTTGGCCGAGAGTCATGAAGTTCAGGGAAGTGCAAGTGTGCTCGAGGACACCCATATATGCTCGAGTGACACATCAATGCTTGCGAGTGAAAATTCTATCCCTCTCCAAATCTGTTGCGAGTGCTTGTTCAAAAGGTATAATTCTTGAGAATATTCTTCTCACTCGAGCAGGAGTCTTTGTGCTCGAGTGAGGGCCCACATCACTCACGAGTGAAAATTCTATCCCTCTGAAATCCTGATGCGAGTGATGATATTGAGAGTATATTCCTTGAGAATATGCGTCTCACTCGAGCAGAGGTATGTGTGCTCGAGTGAGGGTCCATTTCACTCGCGAGTACAAATTCTCACTCTTGTCAAAATGGTATGCGAGTGATGACCCGAGAAGACATTCCCTGTGGAAATTGCAAGATCACTCGAGCAGAGGTTTTGTGCTCGAGTGAGACCCCTCTTCACCCGCGAGTGAAGATTTTGTCTCTCTGATATTCTATGCAAGCACAACCCGATAACAGAGGTATATGAAGGAAAATAGGAGATCACTCGAAGTGAGCCTTTCATGCTCGAGTGATGTCCTGTTTGACCACCGAAAATGCTAAGTATCACAACGTTCATTCCGAATATGGTTTATTGTTATTAATTCATATCATCATTACTTTTTATCATTGCTTAACATTGTTTTGATTGTTTTAAAAGTATGATACAGGAATATGAATGTTTGAATTGAACCACATGAGGAAAGTAATACAACGGCAGACAAGATGATTATAAACACGCTGGCACCTACCGCACTCAGATTATTCAAACATGCACGTGTCTGCCAATACTTTCAAATGTCCCGCTCCACAAATGAAAAATTTCCAAACGGGCAAAAACTGGAGCAACTATATATATACAGAGACTCAAAGAGAAAAAAAAGATAACGTAACACAAGAATTCACAAGCTTATACCAAGTCTCTATTATTCATTTTCCTCTGTATACAGATTGATCTTCAGTGTTTATTCATTAGCTCTGTAAGAGAGTCTTCATACAATTCAAAATTCTATATGTATTTAATCTCAAGGTATTGGGACCTTGAGAGGGTTGTTTTTCCTTACGAGAGAAGCCGTTGAGAGAATTTCTTGTTGTGTCTTCCACTCTTAAGCCTTATAAGATACAAGCAGAAGAGAACGTTGCTGCTCGTAAGACTTACAGTGTGTAAGCAGGAGAGAACGTTGCTGCTCATAAGTCTTGTATACATAAGCAAGTGAGAAGAGTCATAGGTTGTTTTTCTGCACGTAAGACTTATCGTAAGGGGGAGAGAAATTTCTTGTTGAGAGAATATTTCTGCTCGTAGTCCGTTTAAGGATGATTGTTGTTTTGTGGCGTTCTGAGAGCCCATTGAATCTTGGAGATATAGTGAAAATCTCAATAGGTCTTGATCTCTGAGGACTGGACGTAGGCCTTGTTGTTAGGCCGAACCAGTATAACTCTCTGTGTTCAAATCTTCTCTACTCTACTCTATCTATTATATTTTCATATCACCACATCAAGCAAAAAATTTTATAACATCACCCAATTCACCCCCCTCTTGGGTGAAGCTTGCCTCTTACATTTGGTATCAGAGCCTCGTCTTCTCCAAAGAGCCTAACAGCTTGAGAAGGATCCGACAAATGGCAACAATGGGTGAAAATATCCTTCCAGATGGTGCTTCAATCACTAGACCTCCTGGTTTTGCTGGAGAACATTTTTCGTTCTGGAAAGCCAAATTCAGAGTGTTCGTGATGGCCAACGAGTATGGATTATGGAATGTTATACAAGATGGTGACTATGTTCCAATGAAGAAAATCGAAGATAGAGCAGTTAAAAAGAGCCCAGATGAGTTTGACGAGAATGACAAAAGGTTAGTGACATTAAATAGTAAAGCTATTCTAATGATACAGAGTGCTCTTAGTCAAAAAGAATACTTTCGTATATGTACTCTACCAACTGCCAAAGATATGTGGGATTCTCTTGAAATTGCTCATGAAGGTACTTCTGGAATCAAAGAAAATAGAATCAATACTTTAATTACAGAATATGATCTATTTCGTATGAAATCTGGAGAAAGTATATCAGAATTTGAACTAAGGTATACTCATCTTGTTAATCAATTATCTGCTCTTGGAAAGTCGTTTGATCAAAATTCCCAGGTAAGAAAGATTCTTAATATTCTTACAAAAGAGTGGGAAGCAAAGGTGACAGCCATCGAAGAAGCCAAAGGAGAGTCTATGAGATCCGTAGCTGCTCTCTTTAGTAGTCTTTCTGAATATGAAGGTAAGTTGAGATTCAAAAAGGAACTTGAAGAATTCGATGATAAAAAGAAAAAGGGAGTTGCATTTAAAGCTATCAAAGAAGAAGAAGAAACTTTCGAGAATGAAGATGTTCCTAGTGATGATGAAATGGGAATGATCGTGAGAAAGTTCAAGAAATTCTACAGAAGAGGACAAAGGAATTTCAAGAATTATCAAGGTGGACCAAGCAAGAAAGAAAACAAAGAACAACAAATAGTATGCTATGAATGTGGGAAACCAGGACACATCAAATCTGAATGCTTCAGAAATAAAGACAAAAAGAAGCAGAAAAAGAAAGCATATATATCATCTATTTGGGGTGATAGTTCGTCAGACGAAGAAAATGACAACGACGAAGTAGCAAATCTATGCTTGGTAGCTAAGGAAGAAGAATCAGACTCTGAGGTAAGTGACTCTGAACCCTCTTATAATGAATTGTTATCTGAATATAATGCATTGCATACTGAGTTCATCAAAGTTGCTAAAGAAATGGTTAGTTATAAGAAGAAAGTAAAAGAATTAGAAAGTAATGTCATATCATCATATGAAATGTGTAAAGAGAAAGATAAGAAAATAGAAGACTTAACAAAGATTGTTGAAAAGTTTACTAAAGGAAGTGAAACTCTCAAGGTTATCTTAAGTTCTCAGAAAGTTTCCTTTGATAAATCTGGAATTGGATATAATGCTATGCATAATAAGAATAAGAAGAGTAGTAGAGACTATCTTAAATACTTCAGGAATTCTGTGCATACATCGAATCCATTTGTATCATGCAATTATTGTAATAGGAAAGGACATTATACTTCATCGTGTTATTTCAAAAAGGGAAAGGTTGTTGGAACATATAAATGTTAGAACCGGCTATTACCCAAGAGGGGGGGTGAATTGGGTGTATAATAAAAACTTAAGAACTTTAGAAATCTTTTCGTATCTTAACGAAAACAGTAAGTATGAAGGTTTATAAATCAACAGTTAGATTAAATAATATATGCTGGAAATATAAGAGTTTAGGGAAGAGAATATGCAAACTGTGATTTATCCTGGTTCAGTCCAATCTGTGATGGCCTACGTCCAGTCCCCAGGCTCCTCCTGAGATTTTCAAATCCACTATCTTCTTGTTTAATCCGGGCACAAGAAAAGCCTTTACAATCCCACAAGTTTAGCCGGGTACTTGTGAAACCTTTTACAAATCTCTCATCAAGATACTCCCCCTTACGGTAAGTCTTACGAGCAGAGCAATCCCGAAGATCTTCCTCTCCTGCTTACTCATGCAAGTCTTACGAGCAGCAACGTTCTCTCCTGCTTACACCCCTGTAAGTCTTACGAGCAGCAACGTTCTCTACTGCTTGCACCTTGTAAGTCTTACGAGCAGAATGTCTTACGGCAATTCTCTCTACTGCTTCCCCGTAAGAAAATCAACCCTCTCAAGGTCCCTCTACCTTGAGATCAACTCAGAAATATAGTTGAAGGTGTTTACAAACTCTCTCACAGAGTGGGTATAATACTCACTGAAGTACAATACAAATAATCACTCTCTCAATGACAAGTAATACAGAAACTGGAAAATAGAGAGTGTATGGGTAGAAGCAGAGGATTCACATTTCTATGTAGTTGCACGCTATCTCAGTTTTTCTCCGTTTTTCTCTGTTTCCTCTATCTTTCTCAGTTTTTCTGTCACCCTCCCAAGTTGAATGCTTTCTCTCATTTATAGTTGATGAAGATGATGACCGTTGTAACCATTCGTCCGTTGGAGTCTCATTGCTTCATTTGACCGTTGAGCATATTTGAAAATGAGCTTTTGTCCGTTGCAGAGTGGAGCATCCCGTTGAAGAGTGGAATGTTTCATTGTGAGCTGTAGTGGGATGTTTTGAATATTAGACAGTCTTTGGTGGTGTGTCAGTTGCTTGTCGTGGTAGGTAGCCGATGCTCAGTGCGTAATGATGCCGTTCACCACACTTGACTTTAAATTTGAATTTGTAATCCAAACGTTTAATATCCTGTTTCTCACTTGAAAAATATGTTAGCTAACATTTAGAATCAATAACAAGTGAAAACACACTAATTTAATAACATGTAATCATGTTTGGATTGTTCGCTGTGAGACGTGGTGTTTTTTTTGGTTTTCTGCAGAGTATCACTCGAGCATGAATGGCTCACTTCGAGTGATCTTCCATTTTTCCTTCATATGCTTCAGTTCACGGTCTGTGCTTGCATAGGATTTTAGGGAGACAGAATTCCCACTCGCGGGTGATGTGGTCTCTCACTCGAGCACACATACCTCTGCTCGAGTGAGACGCATATTCTTAAGGAATATGCTCTCAAAACTAGCACTCGCATCAGGATTTCAGAGGGATGAAATTATCACTCGCAGGTGATATACAGCCTCACTTCGAGCACGACTCCTTCTGCTCGAGTGATCTTATATTTTGCACTGGGAAGCTCTTCTCTGGACAGCACTCGCAGTACCTTGCTCGAGCACAGAATGCTCATGCTCGAGCACTGACGTCTCTGCTTCGAGTGAATGAAGGAAGCACGCCTTTACTTGCTCTCGGCCAAACACTCGCATACCCTCACTCGCATGTGTGCTCGAGTGAGAATGACTTTTCTGCTTCGAGTGCATACCTTGTGCTCGAGTGTTGCAACTATCTTCACATTTCAGCTGCTTCTGGACATCACTCGCACGACATTTTCAGAGAGTCAGTTTTTTCACTCGCGGGTGATGTGGGGCCCCTTTAGAAAAATTTGATTCATTTGATTCAAATGATGTATCATAAGAATGCTCTAATCATATGCATTCCAATGCAACAAGAATCAGCTCCAAACTCCTTGTATTCTGCAAGTTATGATCGAAGGAGTGTATATTTCGCTAGTCTGCACAAGCATCAACTTCCAGAAGGCATAGCTCCTAGAATATACGTTCAAATTAGGCAAATTAGCTATCCATGGAAAGCTCTTTGAGTCTACTTTCATTTGGCACTGGTCTCGTCTCAATCCGATCTGTGGTTTGTGAGTTATACTCAAAATACCGAACCTGTGTCAGAAAAAGACGGTGATTTCAATTTCATTTTCGACGAATCATAACTCCTTCATTTGATCTTATTTCAATGTGATTCTGGTGTCCATTTTACGTGTTGGGAGTCTTCTTTCATATGCCACCGGTTTCGGGTCAATCCGACGTATGGTTTGAGAGATATGATTAAAATACCAGACCTCGCTCAAGCTGAACGTAAAACAGAGTAGAACAGAGTATGCACCCGTGCTTCGAGTGAGAAAGCCTGTGCTCGAGCATGTTCTTCCTGTGCTCGAGCATGACACCTTGTGCTCGAGCACAACTCCTCTAGAAGTGCCAAAACTCATATATAAGTCATCTTAGCTTCATATTAACATATTCCAACCATTATTTGATCATAGAAACCTCCGGTAACATTATAGAAACCTCCAATATCACATCTAACAACTTGAATCTTGATATTCATGATAGATCTACCAAGTTCTTCATTCTTCAATATCTTTCTTCTTGGTTTTCTTCTTGATAATAATTCTCCATAACCAAAGCAAGCATCTCTTTGATTATCTTCAATTTCTTTCTTCTTCTTCCTCTTGTTCATTTTCATTAATTCAATCTTCTTCATTCTTTGCTTGACTAATCTACAAAATATGTAACATTAAATATAGTAGTTAGTCAAAGAAATACATTATATAAACTTTTTGCTCTTATCACTTAATATCTATATTTGACATCATCAAAACTAATCATATCTAACATTCTCCCCCTTTTTGATGATGACAAATCCTTTAAGAAAAATATGTCTGAATGAAGTGCAACATACATGTATAATGCAAAGTGCAAACATACATATACATATTAAATGCAAAGTGCAACATACATATTTTTCTTACATTTTTCTCCCCCTATTTGACATCAGCAAAAAGTTTGAAATATATAAAGAAGTAAGGCTTGTGAAGAAGTAAATAGAGTAGAAATGACTTTAATCAAAATGAATGAACCAAGAAAACAATTTACACTCCCCCTATGTGAAAGTACTTTCATTTTTAATGAGAGGGAACTAAAAAAAATTTGGAGAGGTTTTCAAGAAAACTTTTATAATCAAGATAAATGAAATATATGAAACGTATTCTTGAAATGTAAAGAGTGAAGATTTAGAAATGCTCATGTAGATTTGGAAATTGGTGAAGCGCTCCATGAAGTCCGTTGCTTCTTTGGCAATGCTAGTTCATGATGATGTATACCACACTTTTGTTATGCAACTCAATATATATTCATGTTATTGCCAGGATTCTCCAATTGAGTTGAGCTTCTGTTTAGCATGTTCAATGCTCAGTTGTATTGCTTTGAATGTTGTAGCCAATATATATTCCTTAACTGAGCGTTAAAAACTTCCTCAAGGTTGATAGAGTCTTCTTGTAGCATGTTGAGGAATGTTATTGCACAAAACAAATTCTCCTATCATAAAATTTAAATATTTCTTTGCAAAGAGAATTGTTAGTTCAATCAAGTAACAAACTATTCCTTTCCATATGATATATTAAAATTAAGATCATGAAAAGAACAATGTGAGAATAACTCATCATCAAAACTAATCAAGACATGATGAACATAGATGAGTATATTAAAAGAATTTTCCTTCAAATAGGAGATGAGCTTTTAATATATAGAACACATGTGAATGTGAAGCTCCCCCTTAATTGATGCATGGTTTTAAAAACTTGTCTTAGAAAAACAGTTAATAACTTTCCTAGATTTGATAAACCATTGGAAACTTTATACAGAAAATGATTTTGAAAGGATGAAGATTTAGGGAGAAATTAAATGGCAATGCTAATAAGAGGTTTTAAGAGATACAACCTAATATCACCTGAGTGGTTACTTGAGTGATTCTACTCAATCATTACTCGATTGTATACTCAAGTGATACAACTCAAGGATTTTGAATTAAACAAGAATACAATACCTCACTCGAGTAATATCGTAATCACTCGAGTCATAATCCTCTGTAGTTCATTGATGCATCATGTCCTAGTCAATATCGAATGATGTGACTGGTACTTCGGAATTATAAAGTGTTGTCTTTTGTGAACACTTTAGGATACCAAGATGAGCTCGGAGTAAGGCTTTATGCGCATATTGGCTTAGTATGTGCCCCTTGCTTAGCAAACATCATTGAGAACTTTTAATTTCACCATAGCACATAACACCCTTATTTTGTCATTCATCATCTCAAATAGAACTTTGAAGTTCTGGTTCACTAAGTCACACAACTGCTTCTTCTTATCATTGAATGATGATCTCAGCATTGTTTGCAGCAAGCTTTGTGTGGTTGTTGAAGCTCCTTTCTCAGAAAGTTTTAGACAAATTGACCAAAGAATGAAGGATCATGGAGACCAACTCTAGCAAAGTGTTGTCTCTCCTTGTTCGCCATAGCTCTAGTATAGGTATAGCAGATAATCCAGTAAAGATTAGACATAGAGCTAGGATAGTAGTTGAGAATCCTCATAGGCTCATTAAGCTTGATGATTCTGTGCATCTCAGCATCTTCCTCTGAACATCTCTGTTGGCTCCATATCATAGTGAAAATGTCTAATCTCTTTGAAATGATAAGGACGGTGGGTAGACAACAAAGATTCATATTGGATAAACTTATTCTTGGCTCTGTGCTGCTTTGAAATAATCTCCGCAGGGTCTACTAAGAGATCTTCCTTCTCTTTCTCTTTCTCTGATTGTATCGCTAGCTAGTTATTTGCTAGTGGTGAGATGTCACTTGAGTAATATCACATATTCTGCTTCATCTCACGCTGCAACACTATCAGTCATGCCTTTCCTGTTAGCCTTTGGTCTTTATATCCAAAAATAGAGCATTTTGGTCAACTCCTGTAAAAGTATAAACATATGCTCTCTGGTACCCATCTTCTCTTGGGTCCGTACAATATTAGACATAGCAACTCTTATGCTCTTATACAATTAAGCATATGATATTTGAGAAAAGAGTACTATAAACCAACAAAGACCAAGATATATTTTTACCCACTTAAATAAATTTAAACCATTAGATCATGAAGGGTAACGAATAAGTGATATCAATGAATGGTGATTTTCAAGGATCAATGAAGATTTGTAAATACATTTTAAAAGATATGTCATTGATAAGATTTTCGTGCAATCCATGTAAGTTGGATCAAAGAGAGTAGAGAATCTATCCATAATGACCAACTTTTATGAAATGATAAATCATGAATGAAACTAAATTTTCAAGAATGATAATGCGATATGCAAATTGTTTCAAAATCTCAAATGTTCTTTCGAATCATAAATATGCATTATGACATTAAGATTTTGAATGCATGAAAACTCATTTATGAAGCTTGTTAAATACCAATGCTTATGCCAAAAACAATGGAAGTCAACAGTTATAAAAGATATATCAGAAAGCTTCACTTTTTAGAGAACAACATGTTAGACATTAGAGTTTAACATGTTTGAGAATTTTCCCAAGAGCAAAAGTCATATTGAAAATGAATTAGCCAAAAAGCTTAGCTTCAAGGATATATATAAACATAATGACTTTGCTATTGACCAAGAGATAAACTTGACTCTTAGAGTTGCGTCTTAAAATGGATAAATATTCAAGGCAGCAAGACTTAAAGTGCAAGATTCTAGTTACTCCAAAAATGGATGAAGACAAATGGTGATGCATTTGATCAACAATATGAGTATAAGAATTTATGGATGATGAAGCACATACTCATTGATCCAAATGACTAGAGTTCTAGAATATTATCCCGGTAAGTTATTCCACAATAATGGTTAATGCATTAAGATTCAATGCACTAATGAACATTTAAAATGCTTGGAATAACGTGGCCAACTAATGATTTATGCATTAGGTACAAGGCTTTCACAAGTTGAATTCTTATCAAGGGAATATACTTGACACTCATATAGATAGTTAACTTGTTTAGACGTAAGGTCTAGCATGTTAAGGAATGAAGAGAGTTCAAGTATTGGATAGCACATTTAAGATCAATGTGTCAATGATGGGAAAATACTTTGATGAATGAATTTGAAGCATTCTGACTTTCATTATAAAAATATTAACTTCCAATTTTGAAACCGATTTGAATGTAAACAAGATATGAATAATTTTCAAATAATGTGTATGCATTTTTTATAACAAGATGAATTTGAAATCCAAGTAAATTTTTGAAATGTGCATTTTGAAACTCAAATACATAGAAAGATTATGCACAATTTCACTTTCAGTCCATTTAGCAATCTAAAAACAACTTCGAAAACCCATAAATGATTGATTGCTAATGGTATGCAATAATGAGCAAGTTATTCATTACCCAAGTAAATAATTTATATAAGCATAATATCAGGTAAGAATAAAGAAGACAGTACCGTGCTCAAGTAATCTCGTAATTACTTGAGAAATTATCCTTTGGAATTCATTTGTGCATAATTCCTTGACTTTTACCTTCCAATCTTCCAGTTGGTGTTATCACTTGAACATTCACTCCCAGTTGTCATGCAGTGATGATGATCACTTGATTAGTTACTTGAGTAACACTTCACTGTGCATCTTTTCTTCCTTTATTGCTAGCTAGGCACTTGCAGTGTTGCCTCAAGTAATGCCTTCTTTTGTTTACATATTTAAGATATAGCCTCAAGGTCCAACTTCACCAAGATTTGAGTGAAATCTTATGTAGTCATAATCTTGAGATGAAGCTCTTTCTTTCCTACAAAACCTTATAGATATTTTTCTTCCTTTGGTATCCAATTTTACTTGGATCCACTCATGGTTACCTTGTAGGAATCATAATTCACATGTTCTAAGAATATAATTAATTTGAGACAATTGAGCATAATGAATTAAACATGTATTTATGCATAAGAGAGATATTTTCTTTTCAAATCATTATACATGCATAAAGAAATAACCTGTTGAGCATTACAATCCCTTTATAAATAAATCTATTAAATGACTTTTTAAGGGATGCGAAAACATAATTTAAAAATCATTTGCAATGCTCATTCCTAAGGTTCCAAAATATAAAACCTCAACAAATATTACAAACAATAGCATAGGAGGTTTTATCATTGTGTACCTTTGCCTTAGATAATCAGAGGATTGCTTCTACATACCCACTGCATCTTTCTTTGAAGTTCTGTTTTTGCATCTTTGGCTTTGGGATTATGCAAAGCTTTCTCATGTGATGTAGACTTTGAGAATCTTTTTCTTTGTGAATGAGAGATCCTCCTCTTCTTGTTCTTCTCAAGATAGTTGAATGGTACATTGTGGTAGCCCTTCGTTGAGGTAGAACATACTCCTTTTATCCATTGCTTCTTTCTCTGTTTATATTCTGTAACTCCAACAATTGGTGCCTTGAGAGTTCTCCTTTTTGATATAAGTGATATGAACCTCTTTATTGGCGCATGAGAAACTCTTGGCTTCTTTTTCATCTTCTCCTTACCCTTAAGTCCATTTCTTTTCTGATCATCCTGCATACATAAAGTACTAGATGGACATTTTGGTACCCACATATACTTGGGTCCTTGATTGTTAGTATTAACCTGTACATGTTTCTTCGGTACCCAAATATACTTATTTCTCACATGGGAATTTCTTCTAATATAGCATGTATGAGAAATATGACCGAATTTGCCACAAAAATTGCAAATTGTATCAAGATATGCATTATGGGATATCATGCAAGTATTATGTTGATCATGAGAGTAGAAATTCGAATGGATTTGATTTGAACATTCTTTCTTCCCAACAAACTTTCCAGCATATTTGAAAACATTTTTGCTTTTCTCAATAGAATCAACAATTGGTTGAGAAACAAACTTTTGTAAACTCTGAAAATCATTTTTATGAAAATCACACAAAGAATTGGAACTTTTTACTTTAAGTTCATCTTGAGTTCCGGAGAGTGATTTTTCATGTTTGTCCATACTGAACTCTTTTCGGGAATCCTCTTCTTCTTGTCTATCCATGTTGACTGTATGGAAGTGTTCTATGATTTCTTCATCTTCATCATCAACTTCCAACTGTTCATGCACATTAGATGCGTAGCGTGTAGTTTCACATGAACTGTCAACACTTTCAACTTCAACACAATTGTTAGAAGCATAGATAGAATCAAGAGTGTCCCAAATATGTTTAGCATTAGAACAAAATCTAATTTTTTCAAAATCATTTTCGGTTAAAGCACTATACAGAATTTTAATTGCTTTAATGTTCAACGAAAACATTTTCTTTTTACTTTCTGTCCAATCCTTTCTTGGTTTGAAATCAAAAATATTTGTAAAAACATTCCACATATCAAAATCAAAAGCTTTTATAAAACTAGTCATTCTAGCTTTCCAAAACCAAAAATCAATATCTTTCAAAAGAGGTGGGATTGTATAATCAAAACCTTCTGAAAATATAAAACACCCAAAATTAGCCATTGTAACTCTTGAGACGGTTAAGTCCTTTAAACAAGAGCCCGGGCTCTGATACCAAATGTTAGAACCGGCTATTACCCAAGAGGGGGGGTGAATTGGGTGTATAATAAAAACTTAAGAACTTTAGAAATCTTTTCGTATCTTAACGAAAACAGTAAGTATGAAGGTTTATAAATCAACAGTTAGATTAAATAATATATGCTGGAAATATAAGAGTTTAGGGAAGAGAATATGCAAACTGTGATTTATCCTGGTTCAGTCCAATCTGTGATGGCCTACGTCCAGTCCCCAGGCTCCTCCTGAGATTTTCAAATCCACTATCTTCTTGTTTAATCCGGGCACAAGAAAAGCCTTTACAATCCCACAAGTTTAGCCGGGTACTTGTGAAACCTTTTACAAATCTCTCATCAAGATACTCCCCCTTACGGTAAGTCTTACGAGCAGAGCAATCCCGAAGATCTTCCTCTCCTGCTTACTCATGCAAGTCTTACGAGCAGCAACGTTCTCTCCTGCTTACACCCCTGTAAGTCTTACGAGCAGCAACGTTCTCTACTGCTTGCACCTTGTAAGTCTTACGAGCAGAATGTCTTACGGCAATTCTCTCTACTGCTTCCCCGTAAGAAAATCAACCCTCTCAAGGTCCCTCTACCTTGAGATCAACTCAGAAATATAGTTGAAGGTGTTTACAAACTCTCTCACAGAGTGGGTATAATACTCACTGAAGTACAATACAAATAATCACTCTCTCAATGACAAGTAATACAGAAACTGGAAAATAGAGAGTGTATGGGTAGAAGCAGAGGATTCACATTTCTATGTAGTTGCACGCTATCTCAGTTTTTCTCCGTTTTTCTCTGTTTCCTCTATCTTTCTCAGTTTTTCTGTCACCCTCCCAAGTTGAATGCTTTCTCTCATTTATAGTTGATGAAGATGATGACCGTTGTAACCATTCGTCCGTTGGAGTCTCATTGCTTCATTTGACCGTTGAGCATATTTGAAAATGAGCTTTTGTCCGTTGCAGAGTGGAGCATCCCGTTGAAGAGTGGAATGTTTCATTGTGAGCTGTAGTGGGATGTTTTGAATATTAGACAGTCTTTGGTGGTGTGTCAGTTGCTTGTCGTGGTAGGTAGCCGATGCTCAGTGCGTAATGATGCCGTTCACCACACTTGACTTTAAATTTGAATTTGTAATCCAAACGTTTAATATCCTGTTTCTCACTTGAAAAATATGTTAGCTAACATTTAGAATCAATAACAAGTGAAAACACACTAATTTAATAACATGTAATCATGTTTGGATTGTTCGCTGTGAGACGTGGTGTTTTTTTTGGTTTTCTGCAGAGTATCACTCGAGCATGAATGGCTCACTTCGAGTGATCTTCCATTTTTCCTTCATATGCTTCAGTTCACGGTCTGTGCTTGCATAGGATTTTAGGGAGACAGAATTCCCACTCGCGGGTGATGTGGTCTCTCACTCGAGCACACATACCTCTGCTCGAGTGAGACGCATATTCTTAAGGAATATGCTCTCAAAACTAGCACTCGCATCAGGATTTCAGAGGGATGAAATTATCACTCGCAGGTGATATACAGCCTCACTTCGAGCACGACTCCTTCTGCTCGAGTGATCTTATATTTTGCACTGGGAAGCTCTTCTCTGGACAGCACTCGCAGTACCTTGCTCGAGCACAGAATGCTCATGCTCGAGCACTGACGTCTCTGCTTCGAGTGAATGAAGGAAGCACGCCTTTACTTGCTCTCGGCCAAACACTCGCATACCCTCACTCGCATGTGTGCTCGAGTGAGAATGACTTTTCTGCTTCGAGTGCATACCTTGTGCTCGAGTGTTGCAACTATCTTCACATTTCAGCTGCTTCTGGACATCACTCGCACGACATTTTCAGAGAGTCAGTTTTTTCACTCGCGGGTGATGTGGGGCCCCTTTAGAAAAATTTGATTCATTTGATTCAAATGATGTATCATAAGAATGCTCTAATCATATGCATTCCAATGCAACAAGAATCAGCTCCAAACTCCTTGTATTCTGCAAGTTATGATCGAAGGAGTGTATATTTCGCTAGTCTGCACAAGCATCAACTTCCAGAAGGCATAGCTCCTAGAATATACGTTCAAATTAGGCAAATTAGCTATCCATGGAAAGCTCTTTGAGTCTACTTTCATTTGGCACTGGTCTCGTCTCAATCCGATCTGTGGTTTGTGAGTTATACTCAAAATACCGAACCTGTGTCAGAAAAAGACGGTGATTTCAATTTCATTTTCGACGAATCATAACTCCTTCATTTGATCTTATTTCAATGTGATTCTGGTGTCCATTTTACGTGTTGGGAGTCTTCTTTCATATGCCACCGGTTTCGGGTCAATCCGACGTATGGTTTGAGAGATATGATTAAAATACCAGACCTCGCTCAAGCTGAACGTAAAACAGAGTAGAACAGAGTATGCACCCGTGCTTCGAGTGAGAAAGCCTGTGCTCGAGCATGTTCTTCCTGTGCTCGAGCATGACACCTTGTGCTCGAGCACAACTCCTCTAGAAGTGCCAAAACTCATATATAAGTCATCTTAGCTTCATATTAACATATTCCAACCATTATTTGATCATAGAAACCTCCGGTAACATTATAGAAACCTCCAATATCACATCTAACAACTTGAATCTTGATATTCATGATAGATCTACCAAGTTCTTCATTCTTCAATATCTTTCTTCTTGGTTTTCTTCTTGATAATAATTCTCCATAACCAAAGCAAGCATCTCTTTGATTATCTTCAATTTCTTTCTTCTTCTTCCTCTTGTTCATTTTCATTAATTCAATCTTCTTCATTCTTTGCTTGACTAATCTACAAAATATGTAACATTAAATATAGTAGTTAGTCAAAGAAATACATTATATAAACTTTTTGCTCTTATCACTTAATATCTATATTTGACATCATCAAAACTAATCATATCTAACAATAAATGGGTTCCGAAAGGGACACATATTCCAAATACTAACCACAAAGGACCCAAGAAAGTGTGGGTACCTAAAACCTGATCATCTTATTCTAGGTATGTCTCAAAGCATCTCGAGCGAACAAATGGTATATTGATAGTGGATGTTCGAGACACATGACTGGTGACAAAAATAAGTTCACCATGTTTGAAACTAGAGAAGGAGGAAAGGTGACATTTGGAGGAAATCAATCTGGACGTATTGCTGGAATTGGTGAAGTGGGAAGAACCGATGGCATTCAAATCAACAGAGTATATTATGTTGAAGGATTATGCCATAATCTCTTAAGTGTAAGCCAAAGCACTGACAAAGATAACTGGGTGACTTTTGACTCAAAAGAATGCTTGATAGTAAGCAAGAAAGATCTACTCCTAAACAAAGAAACTATCAAGGCAAAGATCCGAGCTCAAAGAGACGGTAATTGTTATACAATTGATTTAAATTCAAATTCTTCTGAAAATTGTTTTCTTAGTCGATCAGAGGAAAGTTGGTTATGGCATAAGCGTTTGGCTCATGTCAATATGAATCAACTTGACAAATTGATTAGAAAAGATTTAGTTGTAGGCCTTCCTAAACTCAAATTCAAAGACGACATGATTTGTGAAGCATGTCAAAAAGGCAAACAAACTAAATCTTCTTTTAAAACAAAATATGAAATTTCTACTTCAAAACCTTTACAATTACTTCATATGGATTTGGTAGGACCTGCAAGAGTAAAAAGTTTTGGAGGAAATTTATATACGTTAGTAATTGTTGATGATTTTACAAGGTTTGCATGGACTATATTTATTGCCTCAAAAGATGAAACTTTTGCTGAATTTATTATGTTTGCCAAAAAGGTTCAAAATGAGAAAGGTATTCCTATTGTCTCTATTAGAACAGATCATGGAGGAGAATTTGATAATCAACTGTTTGAAGATTACTGCAACGACAAAGGAATAGATCACAATTTCTCAGCCCCGAGAACACCTCAACAAAATGGTGTAGTGGAAAGGAAGAACAGAGTGCTTACAGAAATGGCAAGAGCATTACTTAATGAAAAAGATATGTCACAAGTGTTCTGGGCAGATGCAATGAGTACTGCATGCTATATTTCAAACAGAGCATATATTCGCAAATCTATTGGAAAGACACCATATGAACTTTACAAAGGAAGAAAGCCAAATATTGCTCATCTTCATATCTTCGGGTGTAAGTGTTTCATTCACAACAATGGTAAGGAAAATTTAGGTAAATTTGATTCAAAGTCTGATGAAGGTATTTTTCTAGGATATTCTAATAGAAGTAAAGCTTATAGAGTTTTCAATAAAAGAACATGTACTATTGAAGAATCTATTCATGTTGTGTTTGATGAAATTGAATCTCAGACAAAACTTAATGATGAAGAAGAAATGGATTCAATCAAGAAAAACAAATCTATTTCAAAACAGGATGATTTTGAAACAAATGATTTTCAAAATTTAGAAGATGTCGATGATCATGCTCAACCTAAAGCATGGAGACATATGAAGGATCATCCAATTGATCAAGTTATAGGAGATATTCAAGAAGGTGTCAAGAACTAAATCAATTTCAAAGAAATCAAGTTTGGGATTTGGTTCCTCGACCTAAAGATCATACGGTTATAGGGACCAAATGGGTTTTCAAAAACAAACTTGATGAATCAGCAATCATTGTGAGAAATAAAGCAAGATTGGTTGCCAAAGGCTATAATCAAGAAGAAGGTATTGATTATGAGGAAACATATGCTCCAGTGGCAAGATTGGAAGCAATACGAGTACTCTTAGCTTTTGCTTGCATCAAAAGTTTTAAACTTTATCAAATGGATGTAAAAAGCGCTTTTCTAAATGGTTATATTATGGAGGAAGTATATGTCGAACCGCCTCCTGGTTTTGAAGATGAAACAAAACCTGATTATGTCTTCAAACTTAAGAAAGCATTATATGGTTTGAAACAAGTACCCAGAGCTTGGTATGAAAGACTAAGCAAATTTCTTCTTGATCAAGGTTTTGTCAGAGGTAAAGTTGATACAACTTTATTCATTAAACATAACAAAAATGATATACTAATAGTTCAAATTTATGTTGATGATATTATTTTTGGTGCTACTAATGAATCTATGTGTCAAGAATTCTCTAAGATTATGCAGGGAGAATTTGAAATGTCCATGATGGGAGAATTGAACTTCTTTCTTGGACTTCAGATCAAACAAAAGAAGAATGGTATATTTATATCTCAGACAAAGTATTTGAAAGAATTATTGAAGAAATATGGATTAGATAATGCTAACGGAGCTGATACTCCAATGAGTTCTACAACATTGTTGGATGCTGATGTAAAGGGACCGAGCTTCAACATCACAAAGTATAGAGGAATGATTGGTTCATTACTCTATCTTACAGCAAGCAGGCCAGATATTCAGTTCAGTGTAGGAATGTGTGCAAGGTATCAATCCAATCCTAAGGTATCTCATGCAGAGACAGTAAAAAGAATTTTCAAATATTTAGGAGATACTTCTGAGCTTGGTCTTTGGTATCCAAAAAGAGGGAACGAGTATTTAATGGCATATTCAGATTCAGATCACGGTGGATATAAAACTGACAGAAAGAGTACCAGTGGACAATGTCAATTTCTTGGAGGCTCTCTAGTGTCATGGTTCAGCAAGAAGCAGAATACAGTTTCATTATCTTCGACTGAAGCTGAATATATAGCTGTGGCAAGCTGTTGTTCTCAAGTGCTATGGTTAAAACAACAACTTCAAGATTTGGGAATTTATTTAAAAGAAATCCCAATCTATTGTGATAATACTAGCACGATAAGCTTGGCAAAAAATCCTGTACAACATTCAAGAACCAAGCATATAGACATTCGACATCACTTCATTTGGGATCATGTTCAGAAGAAAGATGTCAAAGTGGAATTTATACCAACTTATCTTCAACTTGCCGATATTTTCACAAAACCAATTGCAAAAGATCAATTCCTTTATATTCGAAGAGAATTGGGAATGGTTAATCCCAATGAGTTGTAAGTTTTCTTGTTAAAAAGTTTAATTAAATGTTTCTTTTGATGATAACCATACTGACTTTAGCATCGGAGTGGCCAAAATTTGTTTTTGCAGGATTCTCACTCGAGCACTGAGGGAGCTGCTCGAGTGATGAGCTGTGTCACTCGAGCACAAGCAGCTCTGCTCGAGCACAGCACTATTTAGGATACTCTGTTCTCTGATAGTTAAAACAGAGGTTAACAGAGGAGTTAAGAATACCAAGGGAATATATCAGAAACAACAGTGAGAATTGAACTCACTCACGAGTGAGAAATTCTCACTCGAGCATGATATGAACATGCTTGAGGTGAGGAATGCCTGCTCGAGTGAAGAAGAAGAATCTCTTTGCAAAAGCTATCCAAATCATGGTTACTCAAATGATCTTGGAGGATTTGAGTACAAAGATACAAAAATATATCAAGGAATCCACAATCCAGGTACGTTTTACTTGTTTCTTTATTTTTCCAGAAGATCACTCGAGCACAGCTAGAACACACTCGAGCACAGTATGAACATCACTCGAGTACTAGGGTTCATGCTCGAGCACTGTCACTTATATCAGTTACTGGGGAGCTCAGAACGTCACACTTCCTCCTCTCACTAGAAGTGCTTTCTCACTCGAAAGACACAACTCTTCACCTTCAACCGTTTTCTCATTATTCAATCATGTCTTTCTGCTTCAAATCGCCGTTACAATCTTTCAATCTTCTATAAGAGGTGATTTTTATCTTCTGCATTTCTCACTTGTGCCCTAATCTCCACTTATCTTTCTTTCAAAAACTAAGAGTTTTTGCTTTTCTTCCACTTTCTCTACAATGGCAAGAACAAAGCTACCCTCTATTCCTCAAAAATCTCATTCTCCTTCTCCTACTCACTCTGCTGCCAGTGAATCTGGAACCCCTGAACTTACTCCTCCATCTCCCAAAATCTCTTCCTCACCATCACCCCCTCATAAACCAAAAACCAAAAAGAGGACTCCGGCTAAGAAACCTCATCCAAAGCCTCAAGTTTCAAAGAAAGACCAACCTCCTCAAAAGAAACCAAAGGGGGTGGTATTCAAGGAACCAATAATCACCCGGTCTCAATCCAAAGAGGTTCAAGGAAAGGGAAAGAAGAAGGATTCAGAACAACCCCAATCATCTTCTTCTTCTGGGGATACATTCAGTAGACAACTCTGGGAAGCAATAGAGAAATCCAAAATTGACAAGATAGTTGGGAAGATTGCTTCTCAAGCCGGTGTTTCAAGTTCACATCAAGATAGGCAACCAAGTGCCTCTGCTTCAGGAGCACCTTCTGCCTCCCAAGCACCAGTGGATGACCAACTCACTAGTCCTTCTGAGGGATTCAATGTTGCAGAGCTTAAGGCCTTATCTCAGAAGGTATATGATGATGAATTTAAGCATAGACATTTCTGCCCTGTAGTGTATGTGGATTTGGATTACTTGAAAAAGAACTGTCATTTGGACTTGTACCCTTACCTTCAATACTATGCTCCCTGGTTAGAAATCCATTTTCCATATTCCTCCACTGTTGTGAAAACATTTTATTGCAATATGAAAACTCATAATATTATGTCTAGATCTGGTGAGTTGATTGAAGAAGTTGTATCTACAACCATTAGAGGGAAATTCATTATGATTTCTGCCAAAATCATAAATGATTTACTTGGTTATGTTGCACCTCCTACTGATCCACCCTCTTTCTCTGCCAATGAAACTTTTAAAATTTTGAGACCAAAAGACCCAATTGGCCCCCTCATTTTCAAACCTATTGATATGCCTGATAATCACAGAGTCCTTCATTATATATATTCCTAGAGCATAGTCAATAAATCCAAGAACTTTACCCACTTTGCTCAAAAGGATTACTATTTCTTGGCTTCTTTGGTTGCTGGGCAACAAAGGAATGTAGGGGAGATCATTTTTAATGAGATGAGAAGGTTTCGATTTTCTTCAACAAGATCCACAACCATACCTTACCCTCAACTTGTTTCCTTCATCTTGATGAAAAACAAAATTTGGTATTTGGAAGGAAAAGAAAGGATTCTCATCTCAAGGTTTGGTAAGACTCAGTTAACTCACATGGGTATCAATCTTCTAGTGAGTCGGACCAAAGCCACATCCAAGAGGGAAGCCACTCCATCCAGAGGTGATGAGGCACAATCATCTGCACAAGGACCTATTCCTCCTCTTTCCTTTCTCAATGCCTCTTTGTCCAATCATCTGACTGAGGTAATTAATCAAGCTGTATCAAGTTTGAAGAAGGAGTTAGTGACTGAATATGAGAAGCTTGTGGAGAAAATGGAAGCACAAGTCATTAATTTGGTAGACAAGGCCAATCTTAACTTTGAACTGATGTTCAAAACTCAGGATGAGATGTCACAGAGGATCACCAATATGGAGACTTTCCTGCACTCTCATTTTCCCTCTTCATCTTCCGGAGTGCCTCCAGAGACCACTCATACCTCACCACTTCATCCACAGACTCATGTACTTTTCACTGATCCTGAGTCTAATGTAGATGTTACATTTGATCGGTCGCCTTCACTACCTCCCTCATCATCTGTACCACAGCCAACATCCCCTTCTGATCAGCCCATTGACCCTCTCACTGCCATGATATCCTTTGTTCCACCTCCAGAACCCCCTTCTGATGTTGACAAAATGGGGGAGAAGGATGTGTGATGTTTTCTGAGCTTCTGTAGGGTGTATATGGGTGTTTGGGTAGATTTCTGTATTGGGTAGGATTTGATATGTATGTCATTTTGAATTACAAGTTATTATGTTATGTAATGTTGTTCAAGCTTTTCCAAAGTTGATGATATGGTTCAAATTTTTGATTATCAAAATTTCAATGATGTTTCAAGTTATTAAGTTCTTATTAAGTTACATACCTCATACTATGCTTATCTTGGTTGTTAAGTGTCCAGAGGAAACATTGCAGGAAAACTTGAATTTGAAACTTAAACATGATATGCATTTGGAAACATTGAAGAAATTTCAAAAATTTTCAATTTCAATCAATTTCTCTTAAATCTTCATCACAAAGAGTTTTGTCATCATCAAAAAGGGGGAGAATGTTAGATTCCAAGTTTTGATGATAACAATAAGTCAATTATGTGCAAAACATGTTTTTAGAAGGTTAAGAAAAGTTTCCAAGTTACCAAATGCATATTTGATGCTTTGCTGATATCTGCTGTGAAATTGCACTGGAGTGCTCGAGCAAGGATTTTGTACTCGAGCACAGATCTCTTCTGTACTCGAGCAGGTGCGAGAGAAAGCCAGAAAGTATGTACCAGAGAGGCATTCTCCCTTTGTGTTCACTAGATCACTCGAGCACTAAGGTATGCACTCGAGCAGAGAAGTCATTCTCACTCGAGCACACATGCGGGTGAGGGTCTGCGAGTACTTGGCCGAGAGTCATAAAGTTCAGGGAAGTGCAAGTGTGCTCGAGCACACCCATATATGCTCGAGTGACACATCAATGCTTGCGAGTGAAAATTCTATCCCTCTCCAAATCTGTTGCGAGTGCTTGTTCAAAAGGTATAATTCTTGAGTTCTTCTCACTCGAGCAGGAGTCTTTGTGCTCGAGTGAGGGCCCACATCACTCGCGAGTGAAAATTCTATCCCTCTGAAATCCTGATGCGAGTGATGATATTGAGAGCATATTCCTTGAGAATATGCGTCTCACTCGAGCAGAGGTATGTGTGCTCGAGTGAGGGTTTATTTCACTCGCGAGTACAAATTCTCACTCTTGTCAAAATGGTATGCGAGTGATGACCCGAGAAGACATTCCCTGTGGAAATTGCAAGATCACTCGAGCAGAGGTTTTATGCTCGAGTGAGACCCCTCTTCACCCGCGAGTGAAGATTTTGTCTCTCTGATATTCTATGCAAGCACAACCCGATAACAGAGGTATATGAAGGAAAATAGGAGATCACTCGAAGTGAGCCTTTCATGCTTGAGTGATGTCCTGTTTGACCACCGAAAATGCTAAGTATCACAACGTTGATTCCGAATATGGTTTATTGTTATTAATTCATATCATCATTACTTTTTATCATTGTTTAACATTGTTTTGATTGTTTTAAAAGTATGATACAGGAATATGAACGTTTGAATTGAACTACATGAGGAAAGTAATACAACGGCAGACAAGATGATTATAAACACGCTGGCACCTACCGCACTCAGATTATTCAAACTTGCACGTGTCTGCCAATACTTTCAAATGTCCCGCTCCACAAATGAAAAATTTCCAAACGGGCAAAAACTGGAGCAACTATATATATACAGAGACTCAAAGAGAAAAAAAAAAGATAACGTAGCACAAGAATTCACAAGCTTATACCAAGTCTCTGTTATTCATTTTCCTCTGTATACACATTGATCTTCAGTGTTTATTCATTAGCTCTGTAAGAGAGTCTTCATACAATTCAAAATTCTATGTGTATTTAATCTCAAGGTATTGGGACTTTGAGAGGGTTGTTTTTCCTTACGAGAGAAGCCGTTAAGAGAATTCCTTGTTGTGTCTTCCACTCTTAAGCCTTATAAGATACAAGCAGAAGAGAACGTTGCTGCTCGTAAGACTTACTGTGGTGTAAGTAGGAGAGAACGTTGCTGCTCATAAGTCTTGTATACATAAGCAAGTGAGAAGAGTCATAGGTTGTTTTTCTGCACGTAAGACTTGTCGTAAGGGGGAGAGAAATTTCTTGTTGAGAGAATATTTCTGCTCGTAGTCCGTTTAAGGACGATTGTTGTTTTGTGGCGTTCTGAGAGCCCATTGAATCTTGGAGATATAGTGAAAATCTCAGTAGGTCTTGATCTCTGAGGACTGGACGTAGACCTTGTTGTTAGGCCGAACCAGTATAACTCTCTGTGTTCAAATCTTCTCTACTCTACTCTATCTACTATATTTTCATATCACCACATCAAGCGAAAAATTTTATAACATCACCCAATTCACCCCCCACTTGGGTGAAGCTTGCCTCTTACAACAGCCCTCATTGAACCAGTGGGGTAGTCCCTTATTGAACCAGTGGAACAGTCTCTCATTGTACCAACGGAATAATAGAAAGCCAACAATTGTACACCAATAGAGGCTACACCAAGTAGTGGAACAAACTACTCCATCTCATCCCAATCGAACCATTACAATAATAATCAATAAATAACTCAACATAAATTTCTCAAGATTTTCACATTCTTATCATGATATTTAAATCAATTTCATATGCATGCCATAATATCTCAATTCTAAACTCATATATATATATATATATATATATTTCACAATTCAAACCATAAGGTTCCACGAGACAATTTCTATCAAAATACTCATAAACATTATAATAACTTTCTCAACCTCAATAAACATTTCAAAATAACTTTCTCAATCTCAACAAATAGTTCAAAGTACTCATTGAAATATTTAATCAATATCAATATAACATTTCCATCCACATAATCATTTCATAGAATACTCACAAACAACATATCAACACATGTAACAAGTGGAAAGTGGTTACTTCTCGCCAAAGCTAAGTTTACCATAAGTATCCAAGCTCTAAGTTAAACCACAATTCACAAACCAATCTATAACAATCAACTAGAACCACAATTTAGTATTCAAACTAATTGAGTGGTAAAAAAAACAACTAAGATACTTAAGTCTCTCTAGAAATACCAACAATCATCTTTAATTAGTCCTAATCAACCCAATTACCAAACCTCATTTCACATAATCACATTATCAATATCAACTCAAAATTTAACTCCAAAAACAAACTCTATTTCAAATCTTTATATAACCTCTAAATTATTCGCTTTAATATAAATTTTTCAAAATTCTCAATTTACTACTATAACTCAATTCCTCTATCCCAACAATATTTCCATCATCCAATAACTTTATTTCACCCATTAAAATTATTGATAATAATACTCTCCTCCATTCATGCTCAAATCCCCAAAAACTTACTCACTTTATATCCTTAAGAAAAATCACATAAATAACTATTTCTCAAAATTATCTTTCCAATTTCATTTCTTCCTTCCATTAACTCTTTCTTACCTATTAGAATCATTAAACTATAACTATCTCCTCAATTTTTTCCCACAAAACCTAATTTCCAACACTTCAAGTTTCAACCAAAATTTTCAATATTCACATTTCATCATAAACCTCAAAATCAATCTATTCGATCATCAATATAAACCCCAATAAACTAAAATATAACATAAAATTTGAATCTAAAGCACAATATCATAAATCACAATTTTTCCAATCAAACCCTAACTCTATTTTCCTCAAATCAATAGTTTGGACAAAAATCAAAACCGTACACCTTTAATTCTAACCTCATTGGCTCCATTAAAGTAGGGTTGTTCAAGATCGGGACGGGATCGGGAAATCCTATTCCCGATCCTGAAAATCAGGAAATTTTCGGGATCAGGATCAGGAATTTCCCGATCCCGGATTTTCTTTTTCTTTTTTTTAAAAATCTCTATATTAAAAGAAAAAGGAGGCAGATAACTTACCAAGCACTATTAAGACCCCAGCAATCTCCTTCTCGCCCACTCCCTCCCCCTCACTCTCACACTTTGCATTTGCGTGGTTGAAGAGGAAGAAAATAGGGAAGAAGAGTTGAGAAGAAAATTAAAACGAATCAACCAAGGGAGTATTTGTTCGGTGCGTGTGTGGGAGAAGTGAGGGATGAGTTTTGTTTAATTGACGTGGGTCTTACCCACCTTTTTGCTATTTGATATATATATTTTTTATTTTCATTTCAAATGATGTAGGCCACTTTTTTTTAATCTCATAACAGTATTTTTTTTTTGATAATTCCATATCTTGATCTCCAAAGCACTTAAATCAATTTTCATAATACTTAATTATTTAAAATTTTTAATTGAGAGATTTACTTACATACACATATTTATTTCTCCTAATCTACATTTTCCTCTCAAACTTATTAATTATATTTTGATTAAATTCTCCTTACACAAGTAATTATGAGGTAAATTTGAATTATGATAAAATAATCCCATTAACTTGAAATCAATATAAATAATTATTTACTACATTTAATTTTCCACTTATTATTATTATTTTAAAAGATCATATGATACCTTAAAAATATAACTGGGCCCATTTATCTTGCCCTTAAATTTTTAGTCACACTTCGTTCGTTTTCTCAAATTTATGTTTTTATTCTTTCGACAACGGAATTGTTATATTTTGAACCTCTAATTGGTTAATAAATCACATCTTGTTATTACTTACTTTTATTTTTTTAAGGAACAAAAATTTGAGATGTTACAGAGCTGGCAAAAGAAAATTCAGAAAAGGAATAGGAGTCTCAGACCATTATTTCTGCTGAGATTCATAGAGATGTTGGGGTTTTAATTAAGAAAGTGGAGATTGTGCATTTAAAGTGTTGTGCTGATGATTCTTGGTCATCCACATCAGCGAAAAGACGAAAAAGCTATGGGGACAATTCTCCGAGCAAGGTAGCTGAAAGAAATAGGGAGGAAGAGGAAAAGCTTGAGGAGCAACTAGCATTGATTTCTTCTTCTAAGGTAAACACATTTGAATTCCATGGGGATTTCAATTTGTGAAGGGTAAGAGAGATGAGGAAACCGTGGAGGATAGGAAGAAGAAAAGAGTGGTAAAAAGGGAATTATTTTCTAATAGTGTTGAGAACTATAAATTGTATAAAGAACAAGGTGGAATTTTGATGGGAAAGGTGTTAGATCTCTCATGTTTTGATGATAACAAAGGATGGTATGAAAAAGATTTGATAAACAAATAAGTTTGAACAAAGTAATAACAGGGCAAATCATCACTTGAAGTAAGTATTGGAGTAATGAAGAAAGGCCAAGAGAAAAAGCTGAGAAACTTCATCACTGGCAAGTTTTCTAAAGGGTTACTCGAGTAAGTACTTGAGTAATGAGACAAAAATTTGAAGTAACCAGAGTCAACCTTCAAGTAACCTGCCAACGTTACTCGAGTAAGCACTCGAGTAATAAGGTATATGACTTCTAGTTGCTCTCTGTAACCCCCTGCCGTAATTATATCCGAAATACTCAATTAAAATGAAATAGAGACCAATAAGAACAAAATTTATTTAAATTCCCATCTTCACGATAGGGTTTTCACAAATCACTTTCGAAATCTAATTAACCTGGTCTCACATTCACATTCCGAATACAATTACTACACAATGATAAATCACATTTAAATATATCAGAGTACGCAATGAAATAATTCCGGCAATTCCGGATTACATTTATTAACTCAAGCTTTAAAGGACACAATTGCCCATACAAGCCCTCATATGGGGATTACACAAATCTTTCTCATTCATATACAAATATCCAATAACTCATTTCAAATACATAACTAAATATACTCATCCATATGTACACATCCAAATTCAAATATCCCATCCAGGATGATAACCAACTACCAGAATGACAACCCGAAGGAAGTCCTCATCGCCCTTAGCTGCATGCTCCATTCTTGATCCACTACCCTGTCTGAAAGGTTAGCAGGGGAGGGTGAGATTCGAGAGAATCTCAGTAGGAAACAAATACCTAAATGCATGTATGATATGTGTTTAATGCATGACATGCTTGCAATACATATCTCATGTTCACATAATGACATATCTGCGTGCTCAATGTTTCAACAACATACTCATGGCCATAGCATAACTAGAAACAGAGCTACAATCATTCATACATGTTTCACATAATCAAGCAAAGCAATACATGCATCAAAACACAAACACAAATATCAAAGCATGCAAAAGAGGTAAGTTCCCTACCCTCTTTCCACGTAAGCTCCAGCTCCGCTTACTCGCGATCAGAACGAATACCAAACCACGTTCAGGGCGAACATCAACCCTATAATCAAATCAAGGACATAGGGTTATTCTCTATTCCAAATCCTTAATTTCATATCACTAAGGTTGGTTACCATTCACACCCTTTAGGTGGCTAAAATAAGCTCAACGAAAGCCTAAAGGATTGGGACGTACTAGGTTGGAAATCACCTTTCAAAATCTCAAAATGCTGAAAATTGGGTTCTGGCTGTAGCCAAGAATTCTCTGGCTGCAGCCAAAAATGGCTAAAAACGTCACAGAAACATTTTGGCTGCAGCCAAGAATTTCTGGCTGCGGCCAGGGCACACACAGAAAGTTTTGCGCTGGAGCCAGAATTTTGGCTGCAGCCAAGGAAACTTCAAAAATTCATAACTTGGTCTAGAAAACTTGAAACAAGGTGATTCCAAAGCCCATTGAAAGATATTCAAGTCCCCTTTATGGGAAAAATATGTCTCATTACCAGAAATCACCACACAAATCCAGATTTACACAAAATCCAACATTGCTCCAAAACAGAATCCAGTTTCGTCCTCAAACTTTAGACAACCAGAACTCCCAGCTCACAAAACGAAATGACACAATTTATATGTCCATTTTGAAGCTTGGGATGTGAAATTCAAGACTGGAACGTTTCATAATTTTTAGAGACCATTTGCCCATTCAAAACGCTCACACAAACTGACTGCCCAGAACAGAACCTCAAAAGACAGAATTCCAGTTTTTGCAATTTGGCTTCCAATGGTTCCATTTTCATATCAAACATCATTCTCACACAAAATTTCACAAGGAATCCATTGGAAATACCAAATCAACCAAATTCATATCACTTTGACATGTTTTACCAACAATCACAATATGTCATCACAAATCACAACACAAACACCACATTGTTATCCTTTTCATTCCAAGTTCTCAAACCAATTCCAATGACCAAATTACACAACAAAACACCATTTTCAACACAAAACACATGACAATTCATGCATTTCACAATTCCACCAAAATCAGGGCAAAAACCAAAATTCACAATACTCATCCACAAATCACAAAACTTAGATCAAAAGGCTTCAAATACTCACCTCTTCCTCTTTCCAAATTTCCTCAAGCCATCAAACACCTCCAATCAAGAATCTAAAACCATAGAGATGAAGCTCTCATCACTATGAACAACTTTATAGAAGGTGATTAGAGCTAAAGAGGACACCAAGATAACAAAATCTCACCTTTTTCCTTTCTCTTTCCACCTTGCTCTTGGCGAAAATGGAGAACAAGAGAGAGATGAAGATGATGATCAGATTTTAGCCCCAAAAAGACACACATGGACGACCAAATAAGGGAGAGAGAAGAGAAAAAGAGTGTTGAACTTTTGACCAAGATCCAAGGGTCCAAATTGTGCCAAGTGTCAAGATCTTGTTCCATCAACCATGAGTTCACATGAGCACAACCACATGGGATTCCACCCTTTGATCTATTGTACAAATCAATCTCAACCATTTATCTTGAAGTTACCAATGAGTTTCCTCTTCGGTAACTGACCAATTGGTCGATAACTTTACCGTTTTGCCCTTGATTACGGCAATTCCTCTTGAATCACCACCAAACACACCATATCATTCCTTTTCTTCCACAATGCACCCTCCCCTCTATTTTAAGTCAATTTAGATGTTAATCCATAATTGAACTCAAATACAGGGTTTCAGCGCTGCTCGGATCACATACGAATCACATCGGGTGCCAAATCACACCATGATCTCCAAAAGGGTTCATTTATCACTATTGACATCCACTTTTGGAGTCATTAACCCTTAATCACAATTTGGGATTTTGCTAAACCGGGGCTTAGCAGTCCACTAATCTCAGGCTTATTCTCTAGCCTTGAATCTCAAAATTCGGGGTATTACACTCTCGGCCTGCCAATGTTACTCGAGTAAGTACTCGAGTAACCAGGTAAAAGACTTCCAGTTGCTCTCGGCCTGCCAACGATACTCGAGTATGTACTCGAGTCCCCTGCTTCAAGAAATATGTTGCTCTTGGCGTTTTCAATCCTGCCAATGTTACTCGAGGAGCTACTCGAGTAACTCACTATGGTAAGCAAAACCTGAAGGTAATACTCAAATAACATGATATGCTTTTATCACACTTCACTTGAGGCACTACTCAAGTATGCAGGTATTCAATTATTCTTTATCAAGTATTTTAATGAGATTACTCAAGTAGGTAATCGAGTTATCTACAGACTTATTTACATAGCACTTGAAGTATGTACCCGAGTAAGCTATGCATAAAATTTATATTTACTCGAGTAAGTACTCGAGTAACAAGGTAAGAAAACTTGAAGTGCTCTCGGCCTTGTAACCCTGCCAACATTACTGGAGTAAAGCATCAAGTAACCTAAAGTTTATTTGGGAGTTTACTCGAGTTGCTACTTGAGTAACCTATGAAGAAAAGTGTGCCATACCCGAGTAAGTACCCGAGTAAACAGGTATTTCCAAGGTTTTTAAATTTGTTTACTTCATGAACTACCTGAGTAATGTAATGTTCATTAATTAACTTGCTATCATTTCTCTCACGATGATACTCGAGTAAGTACTCGAGTAAACTTAATGAATACTCAAGTAACTACTCGAGTATGCAAGTTCAGAAATTTGGAAATCATTCCAACATTCATTGATTTGTTTCCTATGTGATTAACACATCATTGTATTAGTATTCTTAGCATATCCACAGATAAACAATGAAGAAATCTTACCAAATAAGGAAAGTCAAATGCAACGTTCAAACGCTACCTACCGCCACCTACAGCAAACGGATATTTTTCAAATACTGGAAAAGTCAACAGTGGCTGCGCACACTCTAACGGGCTAGAAGAAAATGTTCCAATGGTTGCTACCAACACATCTATATATATGGGAACATCTAAACAGAGATTACAACAAGAACACACACACGAATGCATTATTAAGTTCAATACTCTGTTTTACATATACTTGTAATTCTATACTTCAGTGATTCTTATTCACTCTGTGAGAGAGATATTTCATTCAAACTCAATATTTGTTATTGAGGTAACTTAAGGTTGTGGAACCTTGAGTTGGGATTGGATTACAACTTGTAAGGGGGAGCGAGTGTCCAGGCGAAGGAACTTGCTTGTACTGAGGTGCCAAGAACCCACTGAATCTTGGAAGTTATAGTGAAACTCTCAGAGATACTCTGAGGACTGGACGTAGGTCAAAGTGGTTGTAGTCGAACCAGTATAACTCCCGGTGAACACTTCGGTGATATTTCTCCTTACTCTTTACTGCATTATATTCACCGTCAAGTTTTCATATTTGCAGCGAAATTTTTAGTATCACCCAATTCACCCCCTCTTGGGTGAAACGCTTGCTTTAACAAAAGGGATGGGTTCAGTTAGTGGGTCTTTGGGTGTGCAGAAAAATGATGCTAAAAGGGGTAGTGGCTAGCCTGCTCCAGCCACCTACGGGCCATGAGTTACATTGTGTAGAATTGTCAGGGTCTAGGTGATAAAGCTTGTCGTTAACCCTACCAAAAATACTAAGCTAACTATAGTAAAGTGATACTTAGCCTAGGTCATTCTTCTCTAAGGAACCTAACTATTGATATAATTCTTAGCAAATTATGGGCCACAATAAGTACAGCAAGAATGTAGAGAGCTGATTGCATTATATTCACTATGTACCTAATTCTATTTCCTAATTTTCTGCCTTAAAAATGACACTGTGATGCAAATGAAATGAATGATGATTTAACACAATGATGAGATAATTTTCCCCAAAAATTCTACTTTACCTTCATTATCCAACCATTAATGCTAAGCTCAGTGTACTTAATTGCTTACATTTAATTCCTGCAGTCACTCAACTAGAATAACATATAGGAAATTAAAGTGATAAGATCAACTAATCAATTACAGAGGATTATAGAGCAACTGATCTGAACTCTCTCTTTAATAATGGCTACTACTTATTACTCATGAAATCATTTGAAGCAATCAAACAAACTGATGCAACTAGAATCAGCATATCTGATTAAATCTACATGGAAATAGAGAGTACAATTCTTCACTAAGATCATGCAACAGATCATTATATCTATAATGCTTTGTTCATATTTAGAAAATTTCAGACACAATATAAGCTCATAACTCAGAAACAATTCTGTCTCACAGCTATACAACTCGCACAGGTATAAGAAAACATAATCGGAGAAGAAAACAAATCTCAATGAGCTTCTCTCTTCAGCACACGGATTCATGTCAGTTTCGCTTCCAGGGATAATCACAATGATCAGCTACTCATGATGAGAGAATAAACTCCATTAGTCTTTAGCTGAGCTCTTGCTATGGTAATTGATCAGTGAAATTCTATAGTTGATGTTGCTATCGGTGGTGGAGAGGGGAAGAGATGAAAAATTCCCTAGACTTCCTTTTTCTATTCTTTTTCCGTTTTTCTTCTGTCTAAGTCTAGATCCAGATCCCCTTTTTCAAAACCGCCAAGATTAATCTTCCAGCATTTTCTTTGATTTCCCGTGAACTTTGAATAACAGTGAGTGGAAAATTGGTATTGGAAAAAATTGTAGTTAAGCTGAAAAGGTTTCCTCTGTAATGCATTTTGGTCCTTCTTCCTTCTACTTGCAAAGTTTCCAGGCTTTATAGTTTAGTCCCTCTTTCTATTTCCCAACTCCTTCTTGCTCCAATTTCCACCAAGCTCCCTACAAGATAATTCAAACCAATGTTATATCATTCTTCCCTTATTAATACTTAAGAGAAACTACAAAATATATCAATTGAACTATTCTTAATCACTTATTTCATAAAATCAATATTAGTTAAAATTCTTCATTATAAATGAATTTCAAGCACACTATTATCACTAAAACTTCCTAAAAGCTATGAAAATATATGGTAAAATTAAGACTTATCACTAGGAACCACCCTAACAGTTCGACATCTAAGGTTCCAGTGTAAAAAATCTTAAATCTACCTTATTTTTTCTTTTGAAAACTAAGATGAAATTTATGAATATTGATAAGGTGAGAAAAAAATTGGGGTCTCATGGAGTTGATTTTGAACCAATGGGAAGATCTGGGGGCTTAACACTATGGTGGAAGAGTGATTTGCAACTTAATGTATCCTTAGTTGATAGAAATTGTATTAATATAAATAATATATGTACTGGTGGACATTTTTTGGGATCAATATCCTTTGTTTATGGACATGTGGTTCAAGTGTTTAAGGAAGAATGGTGGAGAAAGCTAGAAGCATTAAAATAGAGGGGGAGAATTATGTGGATGGTGGTGGGGGACTTTAATGATATTTTATATCATTCTTACAAGGAAAGAAGGAGACTAAGGACTAATGCATAATTGGATAGATTCAAGAAATTCATGATTAGTTGTAGTTTACATGAGTTGGGTTTAATAATAGAGAGGGAGCTAATTTTATTTGAGAAAAATTGGATAGATCTGTGATTAATTGTGAATGGAGGGAATATTTCATGAAAGGTCAGTGCCAAGTCCTAGAAGCAATTAGCTCATATTACTATCTATTATAGTGGAATTTGATCATGAAGTGTTGGAAATTGTGCCCTAGGGGCCAAACATTATACTTTAAACATTATTATTTAAAGAATTTCTCTATTTTGTTGTCATATTATTTTCATGTTAACTATGATAAATATATCCTTGGATAAATTATAAAGAATGTCCTGAATGTCCCTGGTCGATCATCTATGTGGGAGCAGAGATGAAGTGAGACCAGTATGGCTTTGATGAAGTATAGAGATTCGAATCAAAGTCTTAGGCACTTGTAATAGTACAAGGTGCTGGATCGACCCGCTATGAGAAAGCTGCATGGATCAAGTCATAAGCTTAACTCATGTATAACCGCATCACAATGCCCTTCGACTTGAGATCATCATGGATTCCTGCATGAGAGCTGCTAAGCTTTGACCTAGTCAAAAGTCACCTTTGACCGGGTGATGATAAAGGCTATTGTCGAGCTTAGTGGCTTTCATGTAGAGGAATGTGAATGGTCAAGATAGAATTTGTCCTTCACATTAGTAGAGAGACATTATTAGGCCCCTTGATGAGTGAATATGAGAAATGAATAGCCATACTGCGATGGAAAAGAGTTTCTATTTCTATTGTTAGACTACTCAGGAATTGGGAAAGTAATGGTCAGGAACAAGAGGATGACATTATCCATGCCTCATCCTTGGCCAAAATATCATGTGACAAAAGGAACATGACATGGTTGTATGATAGGTTGCATTATGTTAACGATCCATATATGAAATGGGTAGTCGTAATGTCTTGCTAGAGGCCGCTTGCAACTTGTGGGTTAGTACAGTTATTGGCCTACTGTCAACTTCGTATGGCCTACAGGGTCGCACACAAGAATAGCCTAACAGGAGCTATAATGTCCAGGTTCATTGAATCTAAGATGTGGCTAAGATTCAATGAATACAGTGTTTAATCTAGGGAAGATGAATTTTATATTTATACATATGTAAATGATATAGAATTTGTGAAAAGAAAATTAATAAAATTATATATATGTATTTTCGAAATACATACATATATATATATATATGTATGTATGCATATATATTATATGATAATATTATTATAATGTGTTAGTTTTAAATTTAGTTTTAACAGATAAATTAAATTTAATAACTAATATGATAAAGATATAAGAGAAAATCCTTGAAAAGGGACCTCAAAAGTGTGAAAAGACAGAGAGGTGTAACAAAATTCAAAAATCCTACAGAGGTGGTTTGTGATTGATCAAGGATTTACAATTTAGAGATAAAATGACTGGGTTACCCATATGAGCTTAAGAGAAAAGAAGAGAAAGGTATGTGCAGAAGTGACATGAAAAGCTGCAAGACGAGAGTGAAGGAGCAAGTTAGCGAAATGTAACCTAGCTGAGGTATGTACAGATATTCCCTTGCCTCGTCGATCATCAATAATTATTTTTCCTCGTCCTCATTTGGGTGGGAAATGAGCGTTTTGGAGCTGGGTACTTGGGTTAGAGGGACGTGAAGCTTGATGTTAGTGCTGGGGTAAAAATTGCTGAAACTGGGTGAATGTGGTAGAAGATGGCGATGGAAGATGAGATGAGTTAGAGCTACAAGAGTGGAGAGAAAAGAGAGGGCAGATTTTGTAGGAAATGAGTAAGATGAAGTTGACAAACCCTAATGTAGATATGTTAAACACTGAAGTGGACAGTTAGTTTTCTTTTTCTACTGATAGTATGCTCATTTATTATTTTGCAAGGGAGTTAACAAAATGGATGAAAATAGTAGGGCAAGTTCTGCGAAGAAGTTGTTTTGTTATTTTTATGTAGGGGAAAAATTTGAAAGTAATCATGATGGTGAAGTTAAATACATTGGAGGTAGTGTGAAGGTAAAAATGCTAATAAAAGGGATAAGGCTGGAAGAATTAAGGGAAATCATTGCAATATGGACAGGTGATGTGGGGAGTAGTTGTGACATTAAATATAAAGTTATGTTTGATGAGAGGACTTTAATTGATCTTGATAGTGATGGAGAAATAAAAAATTTGTTTTAGTTCAATGACAGCAGAGCTCATGTGTTTGCATCCCATAATGATAATGTGAACCAACTGTTGTGAAGAAATGATTCTGATATGTAAGTTACAAAAAGTTGTTGTAATGAATATGTTGGTATTTTGTAATCAAATGTCAGTAATTATTAATGAGTTTTTGTTAATCTTTAATGTAGGATTAAGAGATTCCTGCAATAGCCACCAAAAGAAGAGGTTTATCCCATGAGTGATGGCAGTGATGTTCAGCCTGTTTTAGTTGCATTTGGTGGTGGCAATCTAACTTATGACACTGAACAGATACATGTGAGTGAGAGGAGCAATTTGAAATAGAGTAGACTAATTTCAGGAGTTGGGCAACATTTTCCACATGCGGATGCAATAAGAGGAGCTTTGTACAAATATAGCATTGCGTACAAGTTTTAGCCCAAATACGAGAGGAATACCAAGGAGAAGATATATGTTAAGTGTAAAGTAGAAGGATGTCCCTAGAAATTATGTGTAAATGGAGATGGCAAGAGTGCAACAATACATTGTGTCACCAAATTTATAAGAGATCATGTGTATAGTGCTCAAGATAATTTGGAAGTGACAGGCCATGGTGCGAGATCTAGTTTGACATCATCAATAATCATTGACAAGGTTAGGAACCATACAGAGAAGTGTCCAACTGAGATTATGAAGACTTTGCAAAGGGAGTATGGTGTTAACCTAACATATAAACAGGCTTATAGGGTAAGGGAGAAGGCAATGGAAGACATTCATGGAAGACCAGAACAATCTTACATGTTAATCCCATAGATATGCCAAAGGTTGAAGGAAACAAATGATAAAACAGTGGCTGAATGGGTAGCAGATGGTTGTAGGTTTGAACGAGTTTTCATTGCATATGAGTCATGTATTGAGGGATTCTTGGGAGGTCCAAGACATGTACTATATGTTGATGGAACTCATTTAAGCATCCCCTAAAGGGGGATGCTTCTTTCAGCTATGGCCTATGATGCGGATAATGAGTTGTTGCCTTTCACAATAGCAATTGTGAAAGGAGAGATACTAGATGACTGGACTTGATTTATGTATATGATTAAAAGGATTGTTAGTTCAAATTACTATTATGTAAGATCGTCACAATACCATAATAGGTGTTATGGTAGCAATATTTGGAGGTTATCGTCATGCATTTTGTTATAGACATGTGAAGGAGAACTTCAGCGCTGAGATATTGAAAATAAATTAGGGTAAAAGGAAACAAGTACTCGGCTAAAAGATGATGGACTTATTCTTCTTGACAAAGTTGCATATGCAAGGCTTCCGGGTGACTTTGATAAGGCAATAGAACAGATGCGGGGGCACTCAAAAGAGTTATATGATTGGATTTTGAATCATGGGGATGTTGACAGGTGGGCAATGAGCAAGTTCCCTTACAAGCGTTGGGACAACATAACAACCAATCTTACCAAGTCTTTCAATGCTTTGATGGTGAAGGAGAGAAAGTATAATGTAGTCCAACTAATCTATACATATCGTGAGAAAGTAGCAAAGAAGATGTATGCGCCATATCTATCCATGAGGAAGTGGAAGAATTGTGTTGGGCCAAATATAGAGGCAAAGGTGAGGGAAAATGTAATCCGAAGTGAGTATATGTGGTGTGAAGATTATGGTCAGGGAAGACTCTGTGTGCATATGGCACGTGGAGACCATGGGGTTGACATTCGACAACGTGAATGTAGTTGTGCATTTTGGCAAATGAGTGGGATTCAATGCACACATGGCTATACAGCTATGAAGGTTATCCATAGCAACATTTATGAATATGTTGATTATTGTTTTAAGATCGAAACTCAGGCACAAATTTATGAGCACAACATGATTCCGGTTGTTTAAATAGACATGCCAAACCTGAATGATTATAGCCTTTATACCATGCACATTATGTCTAAAACAATCTTCTTGCACCCTTCAATTACAAGCATACCACCTAGAAGATCAAGATCAATAAGGCAGGAATCACAGTTCCAAAATAGAAAGATTTATCATTGTGCACGGTGACATGAAGCTGGGCACACACAAGGACTTGCAAAAATCCCAATCCATGTTGAAGTTAGTATTCGTGCAATATTAGGCAAAATCTTTTGGTGTTTATATACTTTGGTTTGACCCTTCTGTGTTATATTTTTGGACGAAGGGATGAGGTACATGGGGTATCAAATGTTGTAAGTAATTAGTAATGGATATAGGGTTATGTCAATGACAAAGGAACATTAAGAGGAACCACTTTCTTAATGTCCTATTGTAAATGCACATATTAGAACAATGTTTCTTGTTGTTGGTTTTTTGGAACTATCATTGTATTCCCCATTGTTGTGTATCCAAGGTCATACCCCTTTATGAGGCCTACATGTAAGTATGTCATATTTTTTGGGTATATGTTGTCCTCTCCTTTATTTTGAAACTTATGTATATAAGATTTAGAAGAAGAAGGATTTTGGCCTCTTTTGATGTGTTCTAATAACCAATTGCACTGTCATGGCGTGTTGATATTTACACATTCATGCTGTAAAAGTTGTGGACAAACATGTTAAATGTTAATGTACATTTGGGAAAGGGTCATCGTTTTTCGATGACCTTTTAAGCATTTTTGGGAAAATTCCTGCAATAGTAAGGGATTTTGCTGTCCTAGCTGATTAATGAAACTTGGAAAAATGTTATATAAAATGGGCAAACAGCAAAAACTACGGTGTGCCTTCACCACCATGTTCACTAAATGGTGAGGCCAACTATGGAAATGATAATAAAATATTGCGCACCTCAAAAGAAAACTTGATAAACCCTTATCTGGATTTGGGGAAACAGTTTAACATTCAGACGATTAAAGTTTAGAAGATAAGAAAAATGTGAGCGTCTTTATTTACAAAACGACTTATCTAATATTGCGAATCAGTTGTATAAAGTTGACAAATTTTAATGTCACGTTGGGAAAAATTATTTGCTTCAGGGCTTGTTTGAGACCAAGTTAACAAACCTGTGACATCATATACAGAAATGCAATCCAATATTGCGAAACATATAACATAACTTGATAAAACCTTATCTGGATTTGGGGAAATAGTTTAACATTCAGGGGATTAGAGGTTGCAAGATAAGAAAAATGTGAGCGTCTTCATTTGCGGAATGACTTATTTAATATTACGAATCTGTTTTATAAAGTTGAAAAATTTTAATGTCATATTGGGAAAACTTATTTGCTTCAGGGTTTGTTTGCGACCAAGTTAACAAACCTATGACGGCGCACGCGAAAATGCTAATCCAATATTGTGAAACATATAACAAAACTTGATAAACCTTTATCTGGAGTTGTGAAAATGGTTTTATGTTCAGGGGATTAAAGGTTGGAAGATAAGAAAACATGTTTGGGTTAGCATATGTGGATAGCAAATCTAAGTTTGCAAAAACGAAATCAAACGTTGATAGATTATAATGTCAACTTGGGCAAAACAAAGTAGCTTCTAGGCGTCTTCGCCACCAAGTTGACAAGCAAAGAAGGCTGTCTGTGGAAACACTTATCCAAATTTCGTAAACATAAAACAGAACTTTGATAAAATCATATCTAGAATAGTCAAACCACTTTAACTTGTAGAGTATTAAATGTACCAAGTTTTGAACATTGTAGGCGTTATAACCTGCGGAACTGCTTATCAAATTATGTGAAACGGTTCTGTCAAGTTGATAAATTATAATGTAAATTAGGGGAAAAAAATAGGTTTAGGTCTTATTGGAAACCTAGTTGCAAAACGTGGTAGGATGACTCGGGAATGGTAAACAAATATTGGGAAACAAAAAACAGAAGTTGATAAACTCTTATCTAGCATTGTAGAACATCGTTCAAGGTTAGGGGACATTTAGAAAAATGTGAGCATCTTCATTTGCGGAACTGCTTATGTTATGTTGCGAAATGCTTATTGCAACCAGATGATTTATAATATAAAAATCGCAAAACCATAACAGCTCAGGTGGGGAAACACTGAACTTTTTCAGGGTCATTTGTCAAGGAAACTGATAAACGCTTATGTCATTAAATACTTGTCAGCATGTGCCAAATCATAATAGAAAATGGATTAATACACAAAACATGGCCAAAACAAGTTGTGCCCTCCTATATGATAACAACAAAAAACATAACAACTCTGTGCATACAAAGAAGTAAGACACACTAAGAATGTTTTTTGGCGATCGATTGTGTTGGGGGAATGACCTCTAATATTGTGTCATGGCGTAAATTCAGCAGATGATTGACTAACTACCACATTATGTCACTCCTTAATTGCTTAGTCTCCTCCTGTAAATAGTGACAAAGTAAGTTTTGCTTCCATTTGACTAAGAAAGTACAAGGTTATAGTTGCAGAGGTATACATTTTGATAGTCCAAGACACAATCGGGATCCTACTAGCTCAACCATATCATCATGTGCATACCAGTCCTTACTATCATCATATAGTTATGCAAAGGTTGCATTAGTTCACATGAAAGCAAAATCAATTGTTTATTTGAATAAATGGAAAAACTCAGATTATTTTGTTGGAGAATAGGGGGCTACACAATGTCACTCTTTGCTTTCTTCTTGACCTTATCTGGCTTTACTAGCGCCATAATGTCAAGAATGATCCCTTTGAAGCCACAAATATAATACACAACAAGTTAATGACATGGTGTGAGAATTTGAGCGTGTGACAACATTATCCACTTGTAGTAAGCTAAACTTACAATTAAGTTGACAACAAAAATATAATCGTCTTGCACGACACCCTTCCTACTTGACTTTTGGATGGTCATTTTAGGCTTCATCGAGTCCAACACGTAGAATTGCATATTCTTGGTCTCTAAAGCAACACAAAACTAGTGGCCACTCACAAGTGCCAGGCCCATAATCAAATCACATTCCTTAATATTGTGCCTAACAGTTTCAAGCAAAAATTGTTGCTGCACAGTGGAAACTTTCCACCCTATTGGGCTACCTAATAACTTTGTCTATGACAAAAAGAAAAACCAGTGTGATGTCGACATATATTCCAACATAAAAACATGTAAATGAGTGGGTGGACAGTTTAACTTACCATGAACCATGCATCAAATATATGACGCTTTGGTTGTCCTTCCACCTCCTTAAACTCATACATTAAAGTCTAACAGACAACTGATATAACCTACAACCCTGAACATGTAAACTAGACTTAATTCTGGATTAACAACCATGATACACAACTTACTATTACTTGACAATGCATGGTACTTGAGAATATTTTGGTATACCCCTTCCATTTATATAGGTACACATACATACCGTATTACTTATTCTTTGAATTCCCCCTAACGTATACAACTGATCCTAACTTAGTTCTTCATCCAAGATGTCAACCAACGGGATGCAATTTTTTTGCATTAAATGCAAACGTCAAGGTAGTTAAGACCTAATATGTTGTTCATATGTAGTAATGATACACTGAAGAACAGAACTATTATACTCACGTATCACGCTCTGGTCCTATTACCAGGCGGGAAATAATTTTGAAAAAAGTCTCCTGATCATTAGTTGGCCTCTTCCTCTTTCATCCCACATGCAACTCTACAAATGGAAATGTAATCTCCCTTTTTGCTGCCTCCTTGATCTCTATGGTTGTTCAGGCCTCTCAACAGTGGTACCTCTTCTTACGCCTTCTCCTTCTACTTGGTCAGACACTGAAAGGGGGGATATATTTAATGGAGATAAGGATTCGTGATTCCCTTCATTACCTACTTTCCCATTATCCCCTTTAGCCCCCACCTTAACTCCCTTTATGTTAGTTTCATCATTACCACCTTCTTCATCATCCGTATCATCACGCTTATCATCATCATCATCATTATCAGTAGCCTTATGTTG
This sequence comes from Inga oerstediana, assembly GCA_963210345.1. Lineage (NCBI taxonomy): Eukaryota > Viridiplantae > Streptophyta > Magnoliopsida > Fabales > Fabaceae > Inga > Inga oerstediana. The sequence continues at coordinate 40,916,695 of OY723403.1, read as the reverse complement.
CTCATCATTATCACCGGTGACTTCAGGCATAGGTCCACTGCCAGCATCTCCATTATCATCATTACCCACTCCACCATCGTCATCCAAACCAATACCATCCCCATCATCAACTGTCACAACAGGGATGGTTGGTTGCACTTTTCCCTTCCGCTCTCGTGCATTTTGCATATTGGTTAACTCCTTGACCACAACATTGATAAGTCAATTATGGTGTTCGTCAATAACTTCCATAAGCCGCGCATGGAGATCCCTAAACTCCTATGTCAATTACAGAATTTAATTTCTGATTTAATCTATTCAATCAAGGAAAACATGTATTACCCAAACAACACACATACTGGGTCTAAATAAGGCATTTATTATGTGTCCTCATTGGCTGCCCTTACTTCACTACCCCTCATTTGGTACAAAATTCCCATATTGCTCATTTTTTAGTTATTAACTATTTCATTGATCTCGTCCTTAGTCCAGAATTCAATAAGGTTGGTGGACTCATGGTGGGCACTTTGTTTCAAAGGGAAATTTTCCGCAAAGAATTGCTACACCACCAAAAAAATAAAAGTGATGTGTGTGGAAGTGAATAATACATTAATGAAAATGGAACAATTTTCATACCAGCAATAAGTAGTGGCAGCCACCTACATTGCAAGTGCCTTCACGTTCATTCTTTTTCTTATACACTTTTATGTAGTCGCTCATTTCCTTCCACAACTCTTTGATCATGCATATTGCCCAGTCATATTTTTCAAATCCGTCCTTTGTGCAACACGTAACTCTCAACATCCTATCACTTATGACTCCACTTGAGTGCGGGCATAAAAAAACTCCTAAAGTGTACAAGATAAAGAGAAACTCAAAGTTGTCCCCTCTTTACTTAGATTTTATATTCTTTAATATGTCAGTGTATTTCTTTTTGCTATACTCACTCTTCAACCTCTCATACAATAGATCAGAGTCCTCCACATCTACTCTAACGTCGACCCCTTCATAACTAATACCAAGCAACTTCTCTATATCTTTTGCTTCAATTTCTTGTGTCTTCCCCCTTATCTTGGATTGCTGTGTTGGTGGGTCATATGCTCTAAGTATGGATACAATCAAGTCATGGGGGAGTCTGTCCAATTCCACCTTCAATAGGTTTCCAAAACCTATTCTCTTAACCCTCTCCTTCAAATTGTCATTCTCATTGACAAATTCCACCAACGATGTAAATCCTCGAAGTAAGCAGCGGGTATGAAAGGACACCCTAATTTTGCTCTTCTTCTTTTTTGGCCTAGCTTGCTTAGCTCTTTCAGTATACCTCTTCTTCTTATCATCCAGTATCTCTCACCATGCCTTTCCTGCAGCCTTGCTTTTTTCTGTCATCTTCTTCTTCTTCTCCTTATCCCCCAAGTTTGCCATATACTCATTTCTAAACAACATAAACCCACCTTGTACTAGTTGACTCTTCACAGGTTTGCTATTTCCTCCTTTCGTCTTCACATTTGTGCTCCTTGCTTGTCCACTCTTTACATCTTTCTGCCTTGGTGCTTTTGATTTTGATGTCTCCCCCTTTTTGTAGCGTAATCTTCTACGACCTGCACAAGAAGCATTTCACATTCATTAATATTGTTTGCTCACAATTTCAATAGTTCTTTAACACTCTCAATTCTTGTGAATCCTAATTCCCCTCATGAAAGTAGCACAGTCTAACAGGTCTTGATAAAAGGATTCACAACTTGTGAAAACAATTTCACTGCTTACTTCTCAAAATTAACCTATTCACAGAGCTTCACAACTTCTTATTAAGGTTTCCCAAGTTTTGATTACATTTTCACAAGTACGATATCAAACATTCCCATATGCCAACATTTTTTTCAATTTCATATTAACCATTCCCAAAAAACTTGTCCCGATTTCCCACGTTAAGATTAGGATTTCACAACGAAGCAACCAATTTTGACTAGGGAATTCTCAAACTTCCCCTCATCATTAGACAAATTCCTAAGTTCTTATTACGGATTCACAAATTCTACAAATGGTTTCCCAACTTGGAAATTACACCTTCCCACATACCAACACGCTTTCACAGTGTCATATAAACAATTCCCAAGTTTATATTAGGTTTTCATAGGTTAGCATAACCTTCTCACCACCATGTTCACACTCATTGCAAATTTCCTAAGGGGTAACACAGTTGCCCAAGTTCTCATAAATTATTAACAACTTCAACATATATTCCTACAATTTTGAAATTACACATTCCTACAAACAAACATCCTGTCATAATGTCAGATTAAGAATTCCTATTTTCGGATTAAGGCCACACTACATTTTATCAGCTTAAGGCCACACTAAATTTCCTACATTACAACATTGGTTGGCAATTTTTCCAAAATAGTTCACAACATATATATTGGTTTTCACATATTGCAGATTTCTAACAGGCTTTCACAATAGTAGATCAACCATTGCCACATTCAATTTACCTTTTCTCATGTTAGTTTTACCTAATCACATCCATGCATCAGAGTTTTACAATTTCAGATTAAGCATTCCCAAATTCATATTAAGTTTTTCTTATGTTAGGTTTGGCACTTCACATCCACGCATAACAATTTTACAACTTGAGAATAAGCATGCCCAACTTTAATTTCAATTTTGTCAGGTTATGATCACAATTTCAAAACTACGCCTCAAAAATTCCGAACTACCCATTATGCTAAATTTCCCACATTATCAGACAGTGTAACAAGTTCTGATACATATTTCACAACTTCGCTTAACGTTATATTAACTTTCAAATCACACAATTTCCACATTCTAACAGGGTTTCACAGTTATCAATTCCCAACTTTAAATTCCATTTTCACAGTTTAGTTTAAGAATTTCACAACTACACATGCGACAGATTTTTAAACCCATTCACTTACCGAACTTTTGCACCTAGCTGTAACTTCACACCGGAACAGTGATTTCGCAGTAACTCACCAGCAAAATCTCTGAGCCAATCCAAGAAACGGCCAACTCCAGACCACCTTCGTTGCCCGCCGTCAGCCTGTGATGGACCAACCGACTTCCTACCCATTATCGACACCTCTTTCGCACCACAAAAGCATACCCAACTCAGCCCAAATGATAGCTTTTACTGGTTTATATTGTTGTTTTTTCTTATTTTTTAGCCGCTGGAACAATCAACCTCCTCTCTACTTTAACGGAACAATACAGCACACTCCCTAGCCCTGTCAACTCCTTCTTTCCTCCTTAAATCAACCCCACCCACTTCGGACCCACTTCCCCTCTCAATGCAACCACCAACCCATCGCTCCCTACCACTCTTTTACTCCTTAAAAACCGCCCATTAACAGCCAATGACCTACGCCCTACAAAATGCCTCCCACTCTTCCTCTTTTCTTTTCAAATTTGCGTAGGGGCAAACCCGTTTTTTGATCTCCAAATTGTAAATCCCTGATCAGTCACAAACCAACTCTGTAGGATTTCCAAATTTCATTACACCTCTCTATCTTTTCACACTTTTGAGGGATTTTCCCAAGATATAGTATCTCATATTTAATTTATAAAGATAAATTAAATCTAATTACATGGGCTCTTTATTCTGATTAATAAATAGGTTAATTAAAACTGTTGGACAGATTTAATTAAACCGAATTTATTTAATTAGTTCTTCAAAACAATTAAGTGTTAATTCATTTCAAAATGAATTAATATTAATTTGGAAAATCCAATATAGCTCTATCAATTATGAAAATGAATTGGCAGCATAACACTAGTATAGATGAGAAAATAAGGAGCCGCAAGAAACCTTAGGGAGATGAGAGACATTGGAGGCGTCGGCACTCAAGTTGTGTTGGGGTTGTATTCGTGTGGATACCAGTAGAGAGGACTAATATGAGGTGTTGGTTCCTGCAGATCGAAAGCCCTAAAATGCAAAAAGGTACGATTCTTGCTACTTGATTTAAACGCCATTGATAGATCCACAATTGGGATTGGTAAATTTTGAATTTTAATTTTCCGCTGTGCTTGCCAATCCCAACAGTGGCATCAGAGCCAGGTTAATTTTGCGTTTAAATGAGTTTATGTTCTTATACATGTGATATATATGGGATATGAATGTATGTTTATAAGAAACGTCTGAATATGTATCTGATTTGGTTAATGTAAAAAGGAATAGTTTTGAAAGATTTGATCTTGAAATTGTTTTTTGATTTTCATTTTCAAAGAAATCTGTTCTTCTGTGATTTTCATTTTCAGATATTGCTGTATATATGCGATCTGGTGAAATTGTTTTGATTATATGCACTGCTGGTTTTGCAATTTCTGTTCTGGATTAGATTTGAAACTGGAATTCATGGTTTTGTTTTTAAACTGATTAGATCTTGATTGTAAAACATTTTCCATAAAAGCCACCGCCGAAATCGATGTTTGAAACCCTAAGATTGCATGGAATAGGGTAGGGTACCTGAGATCATAGCTCACGGCAATCTAGTTGGGTCACTTGTGACCTCACCAGCTAAACGACAAGCGGGACCACCGTGACTAACTGTTCGTAGTGTGATATAACCTAATCACGACATTTATTTTTCATATTGTATGAACTGTTACTTGTTGTGGTTTAATCTTCAAAGTTGTTTTGGTATGGTGAACAACATGACTTTAGTTTTTTTTACAAGGGTTGTAATATTTAAATATGGCTTGTTGCTGTGCCTTCCTCTAAATAGTCTCAATGTGTAACACCCTAAATTTTATTCACCAAAATGCATTGTAATTTTTTGAAATATTCAATAAAGTGGAATGGTGAGTATTGAAGACCAGAGGAATTAAATATTTAAAAATTTAAATGTGATTTTGCTGCCAGTGAAATTTCCTGCAAGGCGGTGAGTTTGTCATGTGGTTTTGAATGACTAAATGATGACAAAAAATTATGAAATTTTACAAGATAAAAGTAGATATCCTAAGCTTTAATTTGATACATAATGGGTAATTTGTGGAGGTGTATGTGAAAGTTTATGAATTTTTGAAATTAGCCTTGGAAAACTGTCTATTTTCTAGAACAACATCCAAAAACTTAAATTCTAGGATTTTCAGCTTTCAGTTGGCTAAATGCTATATTTTTTCTTGAAAATGGACTCAATAAAGCTTTTATTACCTTTGGAATCACTCCAATTTAATGTCTACAAATAAAGATGTGTTTTTTTTAAAGTTTGGGCAAAAAATCTGCCAGAATTGCCACTAATCCAAAAATGAAAGAAAGTGTAATGGCAAATGTTGTATTTATGGGATAAATTAACATAAGCAAATTTTGCATCTCCTATGGGCTTGGGACATCACTTATGGGTTGACTAGAGGAGTGAAATTTGGTTCAATTACAATGGAGGTTTATGACACCAATTTCATGTAGATAAGGCCAAGAAAAAAAGTGTCAAAAAGTCAAATTTTGGGATTTTTAGTAATTAAGATAATTAGAGGGAAAAGGGAGATATTTTGAAAACCCTTTCTCCCTCTTTCATGCTCCATTTCTATCGGCCAAAGAGGGGGCGAGAGAGAGAGAGAGCTCTTGAGATTTTAGAGAGAAGTAGGAAGAAAAAACCTAAGGTAAGTATGATTTTCCTTAGTGTTTTGGCTTCCAAGTTGTGTAATCCTTGTCCTAAGCTTCCCTTCGACATGATTCAATGTGTTTAGCAAGAAAATTTCAAGGTTTGAGGAGGAGGAGGAGGATTTCGACTAGAGTGAGAAATAAGAAGAAAGCCAAAGGTAACCTCACAACCCTTAAATCTTGATTGTTGTGGTTGTTGTTGAAGTTATTGGTAGAATTGTGGTTAGTTTTCTCTGATTTGCATGTTTGGGAAGTGATAACTCTAAGGTGTTATGTTACCCAAATTTCCTCAAATCTTATGTAATTAAGTGTTTAAATGGTTAATTAAGTGATTAGGAGTGAAAAGGAACAAGTTTGTGGTGTTAGAATTCAAAAACCCCAATTTTTTCTCAAAACCCTACAAGTTTTGGCTCAATCTCAAAATGGGGCAAGGAGCTGGATTTTCATGAAATTGATGATTCCATTGTGTTCAGGAGGAAAAATTAGGTGGGGTTTATGTTGAACACTTTTTTTAGAAAAGTCTTAGAAAGCGAAAATGACCAAAACGCCCTCAAAACCCTAATTAGGGGTTGCCAAGGGCAAAACTGTCATTTGGCAGTGATTTTGTGAAAACCGAGGCTATAAATGGATTTTTTGGGCAAAAATATGTATGAATATATCAGGTCAAACTTTCTGGAAAAGTTTGGTCGGACCATGGTATGGTAGGGCCGGGACCGGGTCCCCAGGGGCATTTTGGTAATTTTTTAATATAGACTAATATAACTACCAAAAACACTTTGGAAGTCTCTAAAGTGGTACATGAATGAGTTTTAACCTAATTCTTGTACATGAATGGGTTTTAACCTAATTCTTATACATTTAGAATTTTAGGACCCGATTGATAGCCTAACATGCGGCACAAAGTGTGAGGAACCTTCTTAAGAATTAAAAAGGGTTAAAGTAGTAACTCTATCCTTCATATACTATGTGAATGTTTATATGCTTTGTATATGCTATCTTTTGTAATATGTATGATACATAGTGCCTATAGGTACACTGATGAATAGTGCCTACGGGTACACTGATATGCCTAGTTGAGGACTGAGGTACGAAATGTGTAAGGGTTACAATAGTGGTTGGCTCTGAACACATTTCCAACTAAATTGAGTTATGTGTTAGTATAATATTGTATTATCTGGTATTTGACATATTTATTTATCACATCTTCTATGAATGATTATCTGTTACTACTGAGATTCGTTTAAATTTCACCCTTTTTCAATCAAATAAATATTCTAGTGGGAACCAGTAGCTCCAAGGGTAAAGTAGTAGATATGGGCAACTGAAGGGCACAAACCCTTAGATCGGAGCAGGTGGGTTATATTAGTTTAATTTGTATATTTTGGGAAAATGTGTATATATTACCAATCGCTACAGGGAGACTCTTCTATGTAAACTTGTACCTAATATCAATATGTTTATGCTATTTCTGTATGCCTTATGGAACTTTATGCTCATTACTCTGTGCATATCAAAATGTTACTCGGTGTTGACACAATGTACATTCTCTTCTTATCTCACTCTCCTCGTATGTTTAAATGAGGTTTCTCTCAATGTATCTTTCTTTTCTTATTTAGAGAAGTCCTCTCATTGGGTTGGGAGGATTTTAGGTTAGGTAAGCCATGTTGTGTCATATTTAAATTATGCTTTTGATTAGATCATTGCATGCATACTTTTATGTTTATATGTATTTATCTGTATGAGATACATGTTAGAGCAAGCGTTTCACCCAAGAGGGGGGGTGAATTGGGTGATACTAAATTTTTCTTCGGAAATATAAAACTTGAGAATGAAATTGAAACAGTAAAGAGTAAAGAGAAATATCACCGAAGTGTACACCGAGAGTTATACTGGTTCGGCCACAACCACTTTGACCTACGTCCAGTCCTCAGAGCTTCTCTGAGAGTTTCACTATAACTTCCAAGATTCAGTGGGTTCTTGGCACCTCAGTACAAGCAAGTTCCTACACCTGGACACTCGCTCCCCCTTACAGGTTGTAATTCAATCCCAACTCAAGGTTCCACAACCTTAAGTTATCTCAACAACAAATATTGAGTTTGAATGAAATATCTCTCTTACAGAGTGATTAATGATCACTGAAGCATAGAAAATCAATTTCAACATAAAAACAGAGGAATGAACTTGATGATACGTTTGTGTGTGTGCTTGTTGTTCTTTCTCTATTTGGATGTTCTCATTTATATAGATATGTTGGTGATGACCGTTGGAACATATTCTTTCGTCCGTTGGAGAGTGCGCAGCCACTGTGGACTTTTCAAGTTTTTGAAAAATATCCATTGGTGGTGGTTGTCATTTGAACGTTCCCTTTGACTTCCATCTCTTGACATGATTTCTTCATTGTTTATCTGTAAATAGACTAAGAATACTAATACAATGAAAGATTAATCATATAGGAAACAAATCAATGAACATTTGAATGATTTCTAAATTTCTGGGTATGCTTACTCGAGTAGTTACTCGAGTATCCCTTGAAGTTTACTCGAGTACCTACTCGAGTATCATCGGGAAATCTTTGATTAACTGCAAGTCAATGAACAAGTATAGGATTACTCGGGTAGTGCATGGAGTAAACTAAATTTCAAACCTTTGGAAATAGTTATTTACTCGGGTACCTACTCCAGTAATGCATTCACAACTTTATAGGTAACTGGGGTAACACCTCGAGTAATCCTTCAGATTGTTTTTGATTACTCGATGCTCTACTCCAGTAATGTTGGCAGGATTTCAAGGCCGAGAGCACTTACCTTGTTACTCAGGTACTGACTCGAGTAATGCACTCATTTGTGCATAGCTTACTCGGGTACCACCTTGAGTAACTGTACTTTTTGTGCATGACTTACCCGGTTAATGACTTGAAGTTTACCTTGAAAATATTTCTGCATATTCGGGTACTTACTCGAGGAATCCACTTAAAATAGAACATTAAATACTTGCATACTAGAGTAAGGACTCGAGGAAAATGAGATAAAAAGAAATCAATTTAATCGGGTACCACCTTCAAGTTTTCACTTACTTTAGTGTGTTACTCGAGTAGCTCCTCGAGTAACGTTGGCAGTAGTGCAAAGGGCTGAGAGCTCCATATTTTCATAAACAGAGTTACTCGAGTAGCTACTCGAGTATCTTTGGTAACTTGAAAGCAACTGGAAGTTTTTCACATGGTTACTCGAGTAGCACCTCGAGTAACATTGGCAGGTCGAGAGCAACTCCAAGTTTTTACCTGGTTACTCGAGTAGCTCCTCGAGTAACATTGGCAGGCCGAGAGCAACTTGAAAATACTTATACTATTACTCGAGTACTTACTCGAGTAACGTTAGCAGATTACTGGAAGTTGTCTCTGGTTACTTCAAGTTTTGTCTCATTACTCGAGTAGCTCCTCGAGTAATGCCTTAGAAACCTTGCTTCTGATCAAGTTCCTCAGCACTTTCTCTTGGTCTTTCTTCATTACTCCAATGCTTACTTCAAGTGATGCTTGGTCCTGTTATTACTTTGTTCAAACTTGTTTATTAATCATTTCCTTTTCATACCATTCTTTTGTTATCATCAAAACATGAGATCTAACATTCTCCCCCTTTTTGATGATGACAAAACTTGGTGATTTTGACATGGTTTTTCAAATTGGATTCTCAATTAAGTATGTCTTATTAAGTTTGATTTCATAGCATACACCTTGCATACACAATAACTTCATTAGTCCAAGCATGTATCATAATTTAAAGCTTAAATGAACTTAAAATGAAATCATAACTTAAACACACTTGCATTAAACTTAAAATTTTCAAATTACAAAATAAAGTTCAAAGAAATTCAAAATGCTCCCTAAAAACCCATGTACAACCAAATACCCCAAAGTAAACTAGGACACATCCACAAAATCACTCTCAAGCTCTTCTCCCCCTTTTTGTCTTCATCAATCAAGTGGAGGGCTAGGAGGCTTGACCATGGAAATGGGTGTCACTGGAAAGACCATAGAATCATCTGAATCCAAAGAATCAAATGAGCTAGAGAGCACTGGGTCAGGCAGATGGACTGGTGGGATATGGATGTCATCGCCGGGAGGAGAAGGTTGGAAGACAACCATAGTAAAGGTTTCTCCTTCTGGAGTGGTCTGAATCTCAGGAGTATGATGTTCAGGGGAGGAAGAGGGAGATATTTCCTCTATTTGGGTAGGAGAGGGAATAGGTTTAGGAGCTGTTTCTGGCTGAAGTTTGGGAGGTGAATCATCAATGATGATATGTGTGGTCTCATGAGTTTCAGGATCGTCCACTGTGAATAGAATATCTTTGCCTTGGGGCTCAAGTGGATCAGAGACCAGAGGGGTAGATGGTTCATCCTCAGGGATAGGAGTGTCTGAAGGAGGGTTCACTGGAGGTGGTGGTGGTGGTGCAGAAGATGAGGGACCGGCTAAAGGTCCGGGACCCAAAGAGTCTAGTCGTGCCAGAATCAATCTCAAAGTCTCTCCCTGGGCACGTTGCTCTGCTAGCAACTCCTCATGCCTCTTGTCCATTCTGATAACCAACTCTCCCATCTTGGTATTCATGTGGGTTATCAGTTCTGCATTTGTGTTGGCAATGTCCACATGAAAACCTCTGAGCATGTTCTCCATGAAGTGCTGGAGAGTGGCATTGAGAAAGGATGGCAATGATGTGGTAGCGGCTGGAGCTGATGACTGAGTGTCATCCAACTTGCTGGTCTGTGCCTCAGTAGCCTTCCTTTTCTTCTTGGACCCAGATTCCAGAGGGCCTTTGAGAGGGATTTCAATATTTAATTTCCCAATTTGGTTTCTCCCAACCGAAGTCAACCTCTCAATTGGCTCCTTGCTATCCAAATACCATATTTTGTTCTCTTTCAGGATTAGAGACACAATATGAGGATATGGCATTGGTGTTGTAGCCTTCCCATCCACCTTATACCTTTTCATCTTTGAGAAAATATACTCTCCCAGATCCTTCTGTTCCTTCAAAAGCAGTGAAGCGAACCACCTAAAGTCCCTATCAGAGAAATGGGTGTAATTGTTGGCTTTGTTCACTAGGGACCTAGAGTAGATGTACCATAGGACCCTGTGATGATCACACATATCACTTGGTTTAAAATTTAGGGGGCCAACTAGCTCACCGGGTTTGAGAATAGTGAAGATTTGGCTTGGCTCAATTTCAGAATAGATATCATCCGGGGGGTTCTCAATTCCTAACCACAAGTTAATCCTAGAGGGCGATATAAGTATCTTTTGGCCTCTAACTGTGGTGGTCATCTCTTCCTCAACTGAGGTTCGGTTAGGCTCATCTATGATCTCTAAGTTACAATAAAAATAAGTGATCACCTTTGTGCAAAAAGGCAATCTAATGGATAACCAAGGCATAAAAGGATCTAAATAAGGACTTAGGTCATGCTTCACTACCTCTTGAAGTAACTTCAGATCAACATAGTGTGTCTTACACACCTTCCTTCTGGAGAATTGAGACAAGTACTTCGGAGACTCCACCAATTTGCTAACATTGAATCCCTTTGGTGGGTTGGTGATCTCTGCTTCAGGTATTTTGGACTTCTTGGAAGATTGTCCTTTCTCCATTTGATCAATGATTCCAGCCATAGCCTTAGCCACATTCCTATCATATTTAGGCTTTTTGGTAGGCTTTGGAGTGAAAGAAGGGGTAGAGGAATTAGAGGGAGGAGGTGAGGGAGATTTGGAACTCTTCCCTCTTCCGGTTGAGGTACTCTTTTTAGATTGAGCCCTTGTCACTATAGGCTCTTTGATCACCACTCCTTTGGGTTTCGGTTGAGATTGAGGTTGAAGAGGAATTTTAGCTTTTGGTCTTGGAGTTAATTTTCTTCTCTTTCTGGGAGTAGAAGAAAGAGGATCAGTGTGTTGTTGGGATTCAGAGGAATCTATGGGAGTAAGATTTTTAGTTCTCATTTTTCTGAAAGATTGAAAAACTGAGATTTTTCAGAAAAAAAAGAAACAGTCGCAGGTTAGGGTACAGAGATTCTGGAAAAATAGGAGGTTTTTGGATCTGAAATCTCTTGGGTTTTGACGGAAATGAAGTAAGGAATCACTTGTGAAAAGTTTTTGTTATAGAGAATAGTGATTTACTCGAGGAGATTTTGTGGAAATGACCAAGTTTGCGACAGATAAAGACCTAGAACCCGACTTTACTCGAGGCGTTACTCGAGTAAACTTCAAGTTTACTCGAGGCCTTCCTCGGGTGTTCATACAGAAAAAATTCTAAAATAATTAATTTAAATTGCGTACCTGGCATGAATAATATAGTAATTATCCATGGATGTTCCCTCCATCATTTATAAACCATTATCATCAGATTTTAGTCATTTTTCTTCAATTTGAGAATCTGGACTCCGACGTTACTCGAGGCCTTCCTCGAGTAAGCTTCAAGTTTACTCGAGGTCTGGCTCGAGTAAGCTGCTTTTCAACTTCTGACTCTTCATTTCTTTGAAACTGGACCGTTAGATTCAAAAATCCAAGTAACTTGATCCGTTACTTCCAGTTTTGGGGTCCATTACTCGAGTATATACTCGAGTAAAGTGCTTCTTTACTTCAAGTTGTTCCTCGGGTAATGCTTCTCTGTTAGTGACAACTTCAAGTTGGTACTCCAGTAAATGTGTCCTCTGATAATCTCTGTTTTTGTGTCCCAAAACAGAGTTTCTTTCTTCCTGCAAAACAAGTTTCTATATACTCCGATGCTTAAGTTAGTAATCATCAAAACATTATCAAGTGACTTCATCTAATATTATGAAATACTGAAATTACTTATAACTCATTGGGATTTACCATTCCCAATTCTCTCCTAATGTAAAGAAATTGATCTTTTGCAAGGGGTTTTGTAAAGATATCAGCTAATTGAAGATGAGTAGGGATGAATATTACTTTTACATCCTTCTTTTGGACATGATCTCTGATGAAGTGATATCTGACATCGATATGCTTGGTTCTAGAGTGATGAACTGGATTTTTTGCTAAGCTAATCGTACTAGTGTTGTCACAATAGATTGGTATTTCTTTGAGATAAATACCAAGATCTTGTAATTGTTGTTTTAACCATATCACTTGAGCACAACAACTCGAGACTGCAACATATTCGGCTTCCGTTGACGAAAGAGACACTGTATTTTGTTTCTTGCTGAACCATGATACAAGAGATCCTCCAAGAAATTGTCCTTGTCCACTGGTGCTCTTTCTGTCTGTTTTGTATCCTCCATGATCTGAATCTGAATATGCAACAAGATATTTACTTCTTCCTTTGGGATACCACAAACCCAATTCGGGTGTGTCAGCAAGGTATCTAAAGATTCGTTTAACGGTTTCAGCATGTGATTCCTTTGGTGCCGATTGATATCTTGCACATATGCCTACACTAAATTGAATGTCCGGTCTACTTGCCGTGAGATAGAGTAATGATCCAATCATTCCTCTATACTTTGTTATATTGAAGTCTTTCCCTTTGACATCAGCATCAAGTAACGTAGTTGAGCTCATAGGTGTGTTCGTGCCATTTGCTTCATCCATTCCATACTTCTTCAATAGCTCTTTCAAATACTTTGTTTGAGATATGAAGATTCCATTCTTTCTTTGTTTGATTTGCAAACCAAGAAAGAAATTCAATTCTCCCATCATTGACATCTCAAACTCTCCCTGCATTATCTCAGAAAATTCCTTACACAGAGATTCATTAGTAGCACCGAAAACAATGTCATCAACATATATTTGAACAATTAAAATATCATTGTGTTTTCGTTTTATAAAGAGTGTTGTATCAACTTTTCCCCATACAAAACCTTGATCAATAAGAAACTTACTGAGCCTTTCATACCAGGCTCTAGGAGCTTGTTTTAAACCATATAAAGCCTTTTTGAGTTTGAAAACATGGTCAGGTTTAGTAACATCCTAAAAACTTGGAGGTTGTTCTACATACACTTCTTCCATGATGTAACCATTTAGAAAAGCACTCTTTACATCCATTTGATAGAGTTTGAATCCTTTGATGCATGCAAAGGCTAAGAGTACACGTATAGCTTCCAATCTAGCCACTGGAGCATATGTTTCCTCATAATCAATCCCTTCTTCCTGATTATAGCCTTTGGCCACCAATCTTGCCTTGTTTCTGACAATAATTGCAGATTCATCGAGTTTGTTTTTGAATACCCATTTAGTACCAATGATTGGATGATCCTTGGGTCGGGGTACCAAATCCCAAACTTGATTTCTCTCAAATTGATTTAGTTCTTCTTGCATTGCTATAACCCAATTATTGTCTAATAAGGCTTCATCAATGTTAGAAGGTTCAATCTCGGAAATGAATGCAGAGAAACTTACTTCATTAAAAATTCTATTTCTAGTTTTGATCCCTTCATTTACATCTCCTATGACTTGATCTAAGGGATGACTTCTATTGTATTTCCAAGCTCTAGGTTGACCTAGGGATTGCTCTTCTTCCTTAGTTTCATCAACTTTTGGAATAAGAGACTTAGAAATAGATTGACCATTCTCTTCATTTAAAACAACTTCCTGTTCTTCATCAATGATTTTGTCAGAGGATTCAAATTCATCAAATACAACATGAATAGATTCTTCAACAACACAAGTTCTTTTATTGAAAATTCTATATGCTTTACTTCGGTTAGAATATCCTAGGAAAATTCCTTCATCAGTTTTAGAATCAAATTTTCCTAAGTTATCTTTACCATTATTATGAATGAAACACTTACAACCGAAGATGTGTAGATGAGCAATGTTTGGCTTCCTTCCTTTGTATAGCTCGTATGGTGTCTTTCCAAGTTTCGTTATGATATAGGCTCTATTTGAAATATAGCATGCTGTACTCATAGCATCAGCCCAGAAAACTTGAGACATGTTCTTTTCATTTAACATTGTTCTAGCCATTTCAGTAAGCACTCTATTCTTGCGTTCCACAACTCCATTTTGTTGGGGCGTCCTTGGAGCAGAGAAATTGTGATCAATGCCATTAGTATTACAATATTCTTCAAAGGCTTGATTCTCAAATTCTCCACCATGATCAGTCCTAATACCTGCAATGGACATACCTTTCTCATTTTGCACTTTCTTGGCAAAAACAATAAATTCTTCAAATGTTTCATCCTTTGGTGATAGAAAAATAACCCATGTAAATCTAGAGAAGTCATCAACAATGACCAATGTATATAGGTTGCCACCAAGACTCTTTACTCTTGCTGGGCCAACTAAATCCATATGCAATAATTGTAATGGTCTATTTGTTGAAATCTCATTTTTCAATTTGAAAGATGATTTAGTTTGTTTACCCTTTTGACATGCATCACAAATCAAGTCATTTTTGAAATTTACTTTGGGTAATCCAAGCACTAAATCCTTTTTGAGTAGTTTGCCTAGTTGATGCATATTGACATGAGCCAATCTCTTATGCCATAACCAACTTTCATCGGCATTACTCAGAAAACAATTTTCAGATTCATTTCTACTAATATCTAGAGTATAACAGTTACCTTCCCTTTTAGCTCTGAGCTTAACCTTGATATTCTTCTTATCAAGTAGTAAGTCTTTCTTGTTGACAATCAGACATTCCTCTGAATCAAATATTATCCAGTTGTCTGTATCTGCACTTTGACTTACGCTCAGCAAATTATGACACAAGCCTTCAACGTAATATACATCTTTGACTTGTATTCCTTTGTCATTTTTGATTTCACCAATTCCCGCTATCTTTCCGGATTGATTTCCTCCAAATTTTACCTTTCCACCTTCCTTAGGTTGCAATGTGGTAAAACTTTCAAAATCTCCGGTCATATGTCTAGAGCATCCACTATCTATGTACCACTTGCTATTTTTGGATGCTTTGAGACATACCTGCAATCAAATGACTAAGTCTTAGGTACCCACTTCTTTTTGGGTCCTTTTGGGTTAGTATAAATGATTTTCTGAACATATGTGCCTTTAGGTACCCATTTGTAGGTTCCTATTGTTCTTTTCTTCTTATGAATGCATGAAGAGGTATAATGACCTTTTCTATTACAGTAATTACAAAATGCAAAAGGATTTGATATATGCATAGAATGCTGGAAATAATTCAAATATGATTTACCTCCTACTTTCTTTTTACCTTTCCTTCTATCTGTTTTTGGATTATATCCAATACCAGATCGGTCATTTACAAATCGTTTTTCTTTTAAAATCACACTTAGCATCTCACTTCCTTTAGTAAATTTTTCAAGAGTTTTTGTAAGATCAATGTTTTTCTTTTTCAACGAAGAACAATCTTCACAATTCTTTTCTGAACTTTCTTTAAGTTTAATTTCAAGAACTTTGTTTTTCTTTTTGAAAACAATTAATTCTTTAACTACTTTGATGAATTCAGAATGTAAAGCATTATATTCAGAGAGTAATTCATCATAGGTAGGTTCAGAATCATTTACCTCTTCTTGAGCAAGAAGACATATATTGGCTACTTCTTCTTCATCACTTTCTTCGTCAGAGAAACTATCTCCCCATATAGCAGATACAAAAGCCTTCTTTTTGTTAAAGAATTTGCCTTTTCTATTTTCTTTGCTCTTTTCATTCAGTTATGGACATTCTGATTTGATATGTCCTGGTTTTCCACATTCGTAGCAAATGATATGGTCTTTGCTGCTAGTTCCTCCTTTTTGAAAGTGTTTGAAGCCTTGACCTTTCTTGTAGAACTTTCTGAATCGCTTTATGATTAAGCCCATTTCATCATCATCAAGTTCCTCATCTTCATCTTGATTTTCTTCTTTCGCTTTTAGTGCTAGACCTTTCTTTCTTTTGTCACTGATGTCATCTAGTTCCCGTTTGAACTTTAATTTGCTTTTATATTCGAAAAGCCTTCCAAATAGAGAAGCAACTGATCTCATTGATTCTCCTTTTGCCTCTTCTATCGCAGTGACTTTGGCCTCCCACTCTTTAGAAAGAATATTCAAAATCTTTCGTACTTGGGTATTTTGATCATAGACTTTACCAAGTGCTGCAAGTTGATTAACAAGATGAGTATATCTAAGTTCGAATTCAGAAATTGACTCACCTGATTTCATTCGAAGTAGATCGAATTCAGTGATCAAGGTGTTGATTCGATTCTCCTTTATTCCCGAAGTTCCTTTATGAGCTATTTCCAGAGCTTCCCACATTTCCTTTGCTGTTGGAAGTGTGCAAATTCTGAAGTATTCATTTTGACTCAAAGAACTTTGTAACATCAGAATTGCCTTGCTGTTGAGAGTGATAAGTTTCTTGTCATTCTCATCATATTCCGCGGGCGTCTTTGGAATTTTCTGAGAATCTACAGTCTTTGTAGGTTGATAATTTCCACTCTCAATTACATCCCATAGCCCATATTCAGTAGCCATCACGAACACTCTAAATTTTGCTTTCCAGAAAGAAAAGTGTTCTCCATTGAAACCGGGAGGTCTAGTGATGGATGCTCCGTCGGGAAGAATTCCTTCACCCATGCTTGCCATTGGATCCTTCTTAGGCTGTTAAACCTTAACAAGAAGACCAAGGTCTGATACCAAATGTTAGAGCAAGCGTTTCACCCAAGAGGGGGTGAATTGGGTGATACTAAATTTTTCTTCGGAAATATAAACTTGAGAATGAAATTGAAACAGTAAAGAGTAAAGAGAAATATCACCAAAGTGTACACCAAGAGTTATACTGGTTCGGCCACAACCACTTTGACCTACGTCCAGTCCTCAGAGGTTCTCTGAGAGTTTCACTATAACTTCCAAGATTCAGTGGGTTCTTGGCACCTCAGTACAAGCAAGTTCCTACACCTGGACACTCGCTCCCCCTTACAGGTTGTAATTCAATCCCAACTCAAGGTTCTACAACCTTAAGTTATCTCAACAACAAATATTGAGTTTGAATGAAATATCTCTCTTACAGAGTGATTAATGATCACTGAAGCATAGAAAATCAATTTCAACATAAAAACATAGGAATGAACTTGATGATACGTTTGTGTGTGTGCTTGTTGTTCTTTCTCTGTTTGGATGTTCTAATTTATATAGATATGTTGGTGATGACCGTTGGAACATATTCTTTCGTCCGTTGGAGAGTGCGCAGCCACTATTGACTTTTCAAGTTTTTGAAAAATATCCGTTGGTGGTGTTTGTCATTTGAACGTTCCCTTTGACTTCCATCTCTTGACATGATTTCTTCATTGTTTATCTGTAAATAGACTAAGAATACTAATACAATGAAAGATTAATCATATAGGAAACAAATCAATGAACATTAGAATGATTTCTAAATTTCTGGGTATGCTTACTCGAGTAGCTACTCGAGTATCCCTTGAAGTTTACTCGAGTACCTACTCGAGTATCATCGGGAAATCTTTGATTAACTGCAAGTCAATGAACAAGTATAGGATTACTCGGGTAGTGCATGGAGTAAACTAAATTTCAAACCTTTGGAAATAGTTATTTACTCGGGTACCTACTTCAGTAATGCATTCACAACTTTATAGGTTACTGGGGTAACACCTCGAGTAATCCTTCAGATTGTTTTTGTTTACTCGATGCTCTACTCCAGTAATGTTGGCAGGATTTCAAGGCCAAGAGCACTTACCTTGTTACTCGGGTACTGACTCGAGTAATGCACTCATTTGTGCATAGGTTACTCGGGTACCACCTCGAGTAACTGTACTTTTTGTGCATGACTTACCCAGTTAATGACTTGAAGTTTACCTTGAAAATATTTCTGCATATTCGGGTACTTACTCGAGGAATCCACTTAAAATAGAACATTAAATACTTGCATACTAGAGTAAGGACTCGAGGAAAATGAGATAAAAAGAAATCAAGTTAATCGGGTACCACCTTCAAGTTTTCACTTACTTTAGTGTGTTACTCGAGTAGCTTCTCGAGTAACGTTAGCAGTAGTACAAAGGGCCGAGAGCTCCATATTTTCAGAAACAGAGTTACTCGAGTAGCTACTCGAGTATCTTTGGCAACTTGAAAGCAACTGGAAGTTTTTCACATGGTTACTCGAGTAGCGCCTCGAGTAACATTGGCAGGTCGAGAGCAACTCCAAGTTTTTACCTGGTTACTGGAGTAGCTCCTCGAGTAACATTGGCAGGCCGAGAGCAACTTGAAAATACTTATACTATTACTTGAGTACTTACTCGAGTAACGTTAGCAGATTACTGGAAGTTGTCTCTGGTTACTTCAAGTTTTGTCTCATTACTCGAGTAGCTCCTCGAGTAATGCCTTAGAAAACTTGCTTCTGATCAAGTTCCTTAGCACTTTCTCTTGGTCTTTCTTCATTACTCCAATGCTTACTTCAAGTGATGTTTGGTCCTATTATTACTTTGTTCAAACTTGTTTATTAATCATTTCCTTTTCATACCATTCTTTTGTTATCATCAAAACATGAGATCTAACAATACAACCACAATTGCATTCATATAAACAAAACTAATTGATTGAGCCCTCCAAATCAAATCTTAAGTCATAATGCTATTAATTAATGAATTCTTGTCAAAACCTAGATCGATCAATTATGGGAACCACCAAAGTGGATGCATTTGAGTTATCTTGGTGAGACAAGCATAAGTAATAGTGCTACTCACAAAATTCTATATTGTTTTTGAGTTAATTGAGATTAACAAAACAATTTTGGATCTCAAGGTATTAGATGGAATTAAACATGCTGAATCATATGATGATCGAATCCCATAAACATCAAAGAGTTACATGTGATGTAATTGGTAAAGAGGTTATTGAGAATTGTTCTCAAGCAGGAAAGAAAAGTATATGTCCTTGATCAACCCATTCCAGACAAGCCTGTAACACCCTTGTTTTCAAAGAGTATGGATGGCTTAGTTATAGTAATATCTTTAAAAAGGGAGACCGACAATCTTTTGTTAATAAAGGGAGTCCCAACTTCAAGCAGAGTGTGGAGCTGCATTTGAGTGGGTTTTCAAAAATCTTTTTAAAAATCTTTTTCAGATTTGATCTCATTATTTTACAATTCATTTTAAGCCATCCGTTTTAGATTCATTTCTTCATATCAGAGTTTTTACCAATACGTTCTCTGCTGCAACCCAAATTAATACGATTAATTAACGGCCCTAGATGGACGGTTGTCCACTACCTATTCCGATGTCACTACACATTGCATATTTATAGGTACTTCTACTTAAATGTCTATTGATTTTCTAGTACGGGATTGACTTCACTTAGATACAGATTAGGTACAATTCCCAAAAAAATAGATAACCAATAGGAAAATTAAATTCTAAGCTTCATTCGCCCATGATTACCTTCTTGCCTGACGAACTGCTTGCCTAAGCTGAAAATTTGTTTTTGGAAAAATAGGGTGAGATTCAAAGAATCTCAGTGGTGAAAAATATCACTCATATAAGATACATACATATAACATGCCATGTCAACCAAAGTTTCAATACAATCAGCATATTCAACATTCAGAGATAAATTCACAATATGCGAAAAGCATAAAGTTATCAATTCACGTTATGCAGTAAGCAGAAAGTTCAGGTAATTCAAGGACTTTCATCCCCTGCCACAGTGCTGGGAAATTCTACTGGGCATAAGCCCTTCTGATCTGAATGCTTTAAATTCACGATGGGACAAACATGCATATAATATATCACATAATATGTGAGGGATAATTTACTATCAGTTAGGCATCCCGGGCAAATGTCAAATCCTATAAGTTATCATTTACGGATGATAAGTTATTACTTGTCCAATTCTTTCATAAATCATTTTCTTATCTTGGTTATCATTAGGGTCACTATATTAGGCCCAATGTGAACCTAATAGGCCCAAACTAACCTCAAGTGCTTCACTTAACCCTTAAAGGTTTAATTTTATTCTAAAAACACTTTACTTTAAATTTTCGCACAATTACCAAAAAGTTGGCATAATTTTTCATAATTTTTGAAAATTCATATCTTGAGTTAGGAAAATCCAACTAAGGTGATTCAAAATCCTATGCGTCACTTATTAAGTCTATTTTAAGGAAAAAAATACTTCCAGTAGCCACCTAACTATGAACAAATCCTAGTTTCCCTTTTTACCCCTGCTGTTAGGAAATCTGACTAGTTTTAATGGTTTAACTTCAAAAACTCATAACTCCTAGTATACTTATCCAAATCCTTCATAATACATATCAAATTAAAGGTCTTTATGTGTACTTTAAATTTAAAAAATTTCATCATCAACAGATGAAGTTTGGACAGTGAAATTTTTGTCACAATAAATCTGCCAATAAAAAACGCAACACTACAGCTTTATCATACTGATAGACTTAATTTCCATTCTTTGATCTTTTAAACCAGTCTGTCAAAAATTATAATCAGAGCGTATTCCTACATAAGTTTTCATGTAGAATCCAATGGAAACCTTAAAAATACCAAAATCACACTCCCTGACCCAATTTTTCTTCTGACCGAAACATGTGCCAAGAACAACAAAAATCCAAGTTTTCATTTTAGCCACTAAACCATTCTTATATTGCCATTAAGCATGTGATTTCACCATATTAAAGCTTAAACCAACTTTAAGCTTCAAAAACACCTCTTGGGAAAAAATTTAGAGGGATTAAAGAGCCAAGAAAACTTAACGAAATCACAAAGTATTCGGTTTAAAAGGAAGCCTACGCTTACCTGTTCATGTTTCTACAAGTGGTTTGGTATTCCGGCGGTACTTCAACTGACTAACTAACACAAAACACTTTAGATGAGAAATCTTAGACTATAGAATTGAAGCTTATAGTGAGTAGAGGAAGTTTTTTGAATGACTTACAGGATGATAATGGCAATTCAGGGTCAGAATTGGCTTCGGTACTCAAGAGATGTTACTATTCACACCTCCTCTCTCTTCTATCTATTTTGAGTGATTAAATTCATATTTTTCTCCCTCTTTTTTCCATTCGGGTTAGAATCTTTCAAAAAATCCATCTACCTTCACTTCCACATATTTAGTTCTTTCTAGTTATGTAAGTACTTGAGACTCTTGTGATCATAGTATAATTCTACAGTGGTACCATATAGGTAATGCTGCCATATCTTCAAAGCAAACACGATTACTGCAATTTCCAGATCATGAGTGGGGTAATTCAATTTATGAGTCTTTAGCTATCGAGAGGCATACGCCACTATTCTACCCTGTTGCATAAGGACATATCCCAATCCCTATTTACTAGCATCGCTATACACCATGTAGGTTTCACGAGGATCAGGGATAATCAATACTGTTGTGGTTGTCAATCCTCCTTTAGCTGTATGAAGCTCTTTTCACAACATTCATCCCACATAAATGATTGGTTCTTTCTTTTTGTCAATGGTAAGGCAATTCTAGAAAAATTCTGTATAAACCTACGATAGCAACCGGCAAGACCCAGAAAACTGCATATTTCTGTGATAGTTTCTGGCCTCTTCCAGTTCAACTCTACTTCTATTTTACTAGAATCAAATAAGACCCCTTCTTCTGAAATCATATGACCTATAAATTTGACTTCTGACAGCCATAATTCACATTATTGAGCTTAGCGAAGAGTTATTTTCCTTTTAGAATGTGTAGCACGATTCTCAAATGCTCCTCGTGCTCTTCTATACTTTTGGAATAAATAGGGATGTCATCAATGAAAACTACCATGAACTGATCTAAGTACTAATGAAAGATCCAGTTTGTGTAGTCTATAAACACAATAGGTGCACTAGTCAGACCAAAGGACACCACTAAAAATTCATAGTGCCCAAATCTGGTGCCGAAAGCTGTTTTCAAAATATCTTCAACTTTTACTTGTAGCTGATGGTAACCTGATCTCAAGTCAATCTTCGAGAACACACTTGATCCAGATAATTGATTAAGGAGATCATCGATTCATGGAAATGGATATTTGTTCGTGATGGTCGCTTTATTCATTCTCTGTAGTTAATGCATAGTCTTAAGCTTTCGTCCTTCTTTCTGACAAACAATACTGGTGCTCCCCATGGTGAAACACTGGGTCAGATAAACCCTTTCTCTAGAAGTTCTTCAATTTGTTTCTTTAGTTCTATTATTTCATTCGGTGCCACTTTGTAAGGTTCTTTGGGTACAGATCCAGCTCCTACTAGGATTTCAATGGCTAATTCTACTTCTCTTTCAGGAGGCAACCCACTAATATCTTCTGGGAAGACTTCATGGAATTCATTCACGATGGGTACATTTTCAAGAGTTAAATCTGTCTATGCCTGTACGGAGAAAAACACCATATACCCTTGATGCAACACCCTGCCTTAAAAACTGTAATTATAACCGTAATTATATTTGGATTTTAAAATTTAAGTGAAATAAAGACCAATAATAATCAAATGTCATTTACAATCCCTTCCTTATAAGAGGGTTTTCAGAAATTCTTTCAAAACCTTTCGCCTTGTCTTGATCTAAAAATTCACGTTTCGAATATAACTACCCTGTGCAGTTATGTCACATTTATACATATCAGAGTGTACAGCAAAAATCCCCTGTAACCCCCGGGTTTCATTTATATACTAAAGGATTTAAAGCTTCATAAATAGGGGATTACACAACCATGTTCACAATATTATTTACATCTCAAAAAGAATATACAGTAATCCCGTCTAAAACAGATAACCAACAGTCCAAAATGTAAAACATCTCTACAGGGTCCTAACCGCTCCTGGTTGCCTGCTTCTCCTTGGAGCCACTTGTCCTATATAATGGTTAGTCAAAGGAAAGAATGAGATTCAAAAGAATCTCAGTAGTAACAAATCACTCATACAATGTTTAAACACAACATATATGATCATGTTAAGTAGAAACACAATGGTGCATGGCTCACGCTACATACGATACACTCACGACTGTATTCACAATGTGATAACTTTCGCTGTGATCATTATGATCGCTTTTGCGATAAACACTATGCTAGATTCCACTGTAATCACTATGCCCGCTTTCGCGGTATACACTTTGCAGCAGCATCACACATAAGGTATCACAAAGCAGCAGCAACAACACAATGCATGATAGACATACATACCATGCTTTACACACAGTATAAGAGAAAGAGTCACTACCTTGTTCTTTCCTGACGTTCCTTGGCACAGTGGGCTCACGAGTACGACAAATGTCAAATCCTATAAACAAAATCAGAGACAACCAATCATTTTCTTTTCCAAATACTTATTTCTATAATACTCTAAGTTGGTTATCATTTGAACTCTTTAGGTGGCTATTAGTGGCCTAAACATATGCCAAAAAGGTTAGAAGAAACTACCTTGAAGACCCCTTTTTGGAAGCAAAACACTGATTTTTGGCTGATTCACTCGAGCAAGAATATTTGTACTCGAGTGATGACCCCAAATTCACTCGAGTCTCAGAAAGTGAAACACAGGAAGTGTTTGACCAAGAGTACAGCAAACTCAAAGGAAAAAGCTCACTCGAGTACCACCAATGTCACTCGAGTGAGGACACAGCACCTGCGCATGTCAAATTACACTCTTGGAAATTGGTTAGTGAGTGTTTGGTTGCGAGTAACCCTTAACCTGAACTTACACCTTCACTTGAGTGAACCCATGCTCACTTTAGTGATCGCTAATATCACTTGCGGTTTAGGAAGTGCACTCTTGCATTCCACCAAGAAACACCACTGATAAACTGAAGGAAACAAGAAATCTGCTATTGCACTCGAGTGAGACCCATCCTCACTTGAGTGAGCCTTATCAGATTGCCAGATCACAACAACTGACAGAAATTCTTAGATTTGCCAAAACTAATCTTAATGGTTCCCAAACTCAACTCAAAGCTCATTCCCATCTAAAATTCCATAAGGAACCTATTGGTAACATCAAAACACCCAAATTCCCATCCTCATTTCCAATTCTCATGAAATCAGGGGAAAATCCAAAATTTACAAAACTTAACTAAAAATCACTATAATTGCACCAAAATGTCACAAATACTCACCTATTCAACTTGCTAAACCAAAATCTTGATTTCTTCAACTTCCCAAATCTCTCAAACTCTTAAACACCTCTGTTCAAATATCTAAAACACCAAAATAAAGCTCTAAATGAGGTGTACAACATTAGAGAAGAGGTCTAAAGCATTAGAGGCCAACAAGGACATCAAGATCTCACCTTTCTTCTTCTCTTTCTTCTTCGTGCTCACCAGAAATGGAGAAATAGAGAGAGACGATGAGAGATGATAATGATGATGAAGAGTGGAGTTTGTCTTCCTTGGCCCATGCTTCAAAACCAAATAGGGGAGAGAGTGAGAGAGAGAGAGAGAGAAGAAAAGTGAATGTTTGACTAATGGAATGATCCTTTGGTCCACAAAATGCCACTTGGCATAATCTTGCTCACTTCCTCTATGAGTTCATATAGGCTTAAAGCACATGATTCTGACCCATACACAATAAATCAACCATTGATTCTTAATCACCAATGAGTTTCATGTTTGGTAACTGACCAATTGGTTAGTAAATTTCCAATTTTACTATTTTGCCCTTGGTTTTCACTATGGTTACTAAATCATCACTAAGTACATTTATTTCAAATTCACATCACATTTCTCCAAAAGAGTTTAATTACACTAATTACAATCACTTTCGAAGTCATTAGCCCTTAATCTCAAATTGGGTCATTACACTTGACACCCTGTCTCTAGGTATTTCTCAGCTTCGACCATAGAGAGAAGATTCAGGTTTAGACTAGCGTCAAGTTCCATCTACGGTTCTGGAAATATTACCCTCTTATTACCACAATCTAGTAACACATTGTTCGCTGTCAATAAGTTCAAACCCAGTATGACTTCCAGTTGTTGGAGTTGCAAACAGATTAGATCTATTATATATTCATACCCCTCAACATTCAAAATACAATTCAGATAGACATCAGTAGTCACAGTTTTGACACCTATAGGCGTCAATACATTCAAGTCATATGGCAATTTATAGATACTTAGCTCTAATTGTTTAGAAAAATCATATGAAATGAAAGAAAGGCCAGCACCCGAGTCAAACAATGCGTGCAAAGTATTACAATAAAGGAGGATAGTAACTTGGTTCATTTCTGGTGATTTTCAGGCCTCCTCATACGTTATGACAAAAACTCTACCCTGGTTCTATAGTCTAGGCTCAGCTGCTCACTGTGGACAATCTTTGATAAAGTGTCTAGGCCTTCTACACTCATGACAAATTAGTTGCCCCTCACAAGACCTACCAAGGTGTGTCCTACCGTATCGAGGACATGGTTGCGGTGGTTCAAGACCTTGGTAGCCTCTTTTCTCTAGTTGAAAGGGCTTCTTATTGGTTCCCTTCGAAAATAATTCTTGCCCCTTTCATTTTTGAGAAGTATTCCCCTGACTAGATCCACCTCAGTTGTTCACATTTTTACTTATATGCATCCTTCTGAAGTTACCCTCTGTCAGTTGGCACACTTCTACTACCTTGTTGAATTTGGTGAATTGTTGGGCAACTATCTTCTCTTCCATGTCGGGCTTCAGTTCCCCAATTAACATATCAGAGCTCTATTCCTCATCATCTTTAAATTTCAAATAAGAGGACTAACGGGATAACCAAGTGAATTGGGACAGGAAATCATTGAAAGTCTTATTATCACCCTATCATATAGCCAGGAATTCTTTCTCCTTGTCAAGCCTTACAGACCTCAGGAAGTATTTCTCATTAAACTCTTTTTAGAAAAACTCTTAGGTTAATGGAATGTTTTATGCACTCAGTAATTTTGTTATGTTTTTCCACCTGCGGTTAGCATCTCCCTCTAACTTATATATAGCCATTCTAGCTTTAATTTCTGTAGGGCACCCCAGCACCTCAAATATTTTCTCCAACTGTGTCAACCATTCCTTAGCAGCTTATGGATCAAATTTTCCCCTAAATGTCGGAGGCTGGTACTTAATGAATTTAGGCATCCAGTATTGGAGGTTTTCCTCTTTTTCAGCTGGAACAATAGGAATCCCCTAATTAGATTCAAGTGTCTGCGATCATTCACCATTCCCAGATGGTTCCTCTTTCGAATCCACCTCAGTATCTTCATTTACCTTAGTGTCTTTAGGCGGTGCCTCATCTTCATTATGCTTTTCCCTTACTTCCCGGATTTCCTTACCCAATTCCTGAATCATAGTTTACTTGTGCCAGCATTCCAAGAACTTGCTGCATTAGGTTGGAGGCTTTCCTACTTCCTCAACTTCCGGCACTGTGAGTCTTTTCTTTGGTCTACCTCGCACCATTGTTCCTTTTCATTATTAAAAAGGAATACCATGTTAATACCACATCAAACACACACACACACACACACACACACACACACACACACACACATGTACTTCTTAAGACTTTCAATTCCAACACACAATAGGTACATAAGTCTGTTATAGTGATATCAGTATTTGTATCAAAGTGGCTTGGCATTTGCATCAAAAGAAGCCTATTTTACTACAACAAACGATTCATATGTACATAAAAAGGACTAGGTAATCATACCAAAGAAGCCTGCACTACCTTACTATAACCCCCTGCCTTATAACAGTAATTATGATTCGAGAGCACAGAGTTAAAATGGATTAGAGACTAATAGATAATTAAAAATTCATTTTCACTCCCATATTTGAGATGGGGTTTTTATAAATCTGTTGCACAATCTAGATCACCTGGTCTTATAATCACATCCTGAATATAATTCTCCTGTGCAGTTAAGCTACATTCATACATGTCAGAGTGAAGAGTGAAAATCCTGGCAACCCCCGGGTTTCATATATGAACTAAGGTTTATATAACTATCATTTATGGGATTACATAATCGTATCCAAAATAAGATGTACAGAATAAATAGTGATCCCCAATCTAAAATAGATAATCAACAACCACAATAAAAATTCTCCCTAAAGAGTCCTATCCACCCTTGGTTGTCTCCTTCCTTTTGGAGCTGCTTGCCCTGTCTGAAGGTTAGTCAAAGGAAAGAATGAGATTCAAAAGATCCCAATAGTAACAGATCACTCATACCATACATAATCACAAAGTATTCAATGACATTATTAAGCAGCACAACATCACAAATTACAGCAAAAAAGCTGTCATATATGCACATAATCACATAATCTCATCCCCCGTATCTCCACCGCCCCGAAGGCATGATCCTCTACCGTCAACACTGATGGGCTGCAAGTGAAGGTTTCGCAAATAGCCTTTCGGCTTTCATATATAGCCTTCGGCTTTCATATAGTCTCATCCCCCATATTCCACCACCTCAAAGGCACGGTCCTCCTACCGGAAACACCGATAGGCTGCAGGTAATAGACCCACAAATAATGATAAATCAAAGATACAATGTATCACATATAGTATAAGGGAAAGCGTCACTACCTTGTTCTTTCCTTGTGTGCTCCGGAACAATCTGTTCATGAGTAGGGCAAATACTGAACCCTAAAAAACAAATCAAGGACCATAAGTTATTCTCTATTCCAATTTCTTATCTTCACAACACTTAAAGTTGGTTATCAGTTGAACTCTTTTGGGTGGCTACTAGAAGCCTAGACACATGCCTAAAAGGTTGGGAAAACTACACCAAAGATCCCTTTTTTGGATATCTAACACTGATTTTTAACTCATGCACTCGAGTGATATTGAGATTCACACTCGAGCATGCAAGCTCACTCGTGTGAGTGCTTGGTCGAGAGCACAAACTGACATAGAAAGTTATTATGGCACTTGAGTCCTAGACCCAATACTCGAGTGATGGCTTTATATTCACCCGAGTCCTATAGAGTGAGGCACAAGAAGTGATTACCCGAGAGCAACATAAACCCCAGAATGAAAAGTGTACTCTAGCATTGGCTCTGGCACCTGAGTGATAGCACAATACTACTAAGTGCTACCACACACTCTTTACAATTTGGCCGCGAGTGTTTCCTTGAGACGCGGGTCCATAGTGCAAAATACTCTCACACTCGAGTAAGACAAGGTTCACTCTAGTGATGACACATATCACTCATAAGTGAGAAAATACACCCTTATATTCTGGCTTGGAAGTGCTACCGAAAACTGATGGAAAAGGGAAAACAGGATGCTGCTCTCGAGTATACCCCTGTGCACTCGAGTGAGGCTTATCAGAAGCCAAACCACAGCAACTGACAAAATTTTCCAAACTTTCTACTGAAGTGTCTAATGACTCCCAAAACTCACAAACAACCTATTCCCAAACAAATTTTCACAAGTAAACCATTGGACACACTAAAACAACCAAATTCTCATTTTAACAACAAGTTTTTGTTTTGGACACCACACTTTCATACATTAACCAACGACACCAATCTTCCTTCCAAGGTTTCAAATAACTTCTATTGCACCAATAACATAACATGACACTAATTTCACCACCATACACTACCAATTCATCCATTTCAAAATGACACCAAATTAGGGAAAAATCCACAAATCTCAAAACTTAACCAACAATTACAATAAACATATCAAAATGCTTCAAATACTCACCTCTTCCTCTTCCCAAGGTTAGTTTCTTGATTTTTCAACTTTCAAATTTCTTCAGGTACTTAAACACCTTCTTTCAAAAATCTAAAACCATAAAGATGTAGCTCTCATCACAATGAACAGCTTTAAAGAAGATGAGTTAAGCTAAAGAGGACATTAAACCACCAAAAATCTCACCTTTCACTTTCTCTTTCCTTCCCAAGCTTGGTGAAAATGGAGTTGAAGAGAGAGATATGAGATGGTGATGATGATGATCAGTTTTTCCCCTTGAACCATGCACTTTGACTGACCTTAGAGGGAGAGAGGAGAGAGGAAAATATGTTTGAACCTTTGACCATTATTTATGGTCCACAAGTTGACACTTGTCAAAATCTTGTGACTTCTTGCATGATCACACATGCATAGGATTCCACCCTATTAATCACTCAATCCTAGCCATTGATCCTTAAATTACCAAGGATTTTCCTCTTTGGTAATTGACTAATTGGTCGGTAACCTTATGTTTTCCCTATTTTGCCCCTGATTATGGCAATTCTACTTAAACCACCACTAAGCACATTTATACCATTCCATATCACATTACCATGTGCCCTCCCTTACCCGTAGGGTTCATTTTAAGCTTTGTCACATAATTAAGCTTAAATACAGGATTTAGGCACTGTTTTGAACACATTCGAATCAAAATTCACATAATATTCTTCAAAAGTGTTTATTAACAATAATTACATATATTACTAGTCCATATTAACCAGTACATAGAAATACATATGGTCATAAATAGCCAAGTACTTAAAAGGGCCCAGTGCAACAATCTCATTCTTTTTCTTGACCCAAGTAGTGAGGTCGGGAAAATAAGCTATGTGGTTTGGATCTATACATCATCGGTCATCCCTAGCCCATGCTCATCCTTCTGCTCATGTAGCTCCTTTACTAAGTCTAAAAATGCTGTATACCGTGGCATACGGGAAATGGCACGGTCTAGGGCCTAAGGTATAGACCTTTAAGTTGCTCCCACAGCTTATGGTTTGAGTGTGGTTCAAAGGCTAACGAGTCACCAGTGCTCTATACTCAACATCAGAGTTAGTGTTCGGTAAGATCCCTTTTCTCTTGGGGTTAGCGGTATTGCCAACTAATGGCTCTATATTGGGACGAGCTTAACTAGATCTTATCTTTATTTTTATATGAACGGGGACTCTTTTTCTTGCCGTACATAACACTCTACATACGTTCTCCATATAATATACCATACTTAGCTTACCCTTCGGTATGCGTTGCTTTGGGGGAGGCTGGTTAACAGACGAGGGTAACCTACTTCTTTGCCTTCTTCTATCGCTCACCATTCCTATTCACAAGGCTACTATTTAGGAGTTAGTATACTTATCTAAGCAAAGAACTTTATTTTATAGCCAAGAGCTTTTACTCTGATACCAACAAATGTAACACCTTTGTTTTCAAAGCATATGGATGGCTTAGTTACAATAATATCTTTAAAAAGGAAGACCAATAATCTTTTGTAAACGCGGGAGTCCCAATTTCAAGTGGAGTATGGAGCTGCATTTGAGTGTGTTTTCAAAAATCATTTCAAAAATCGTTGTGGTCTCATATTATTTTATGATTCATTTTAAGCAATCCGTTTTAGATTCATTTCTTCATATAAGAGTTTTTACCAATACATTTTCTATTGGAACCCAAATTACTATGATTAACTAATGGCCCTAGATGGACGATTGTCCACTACCAGTTCAGATGTCACTACATATTACATATTTACAGGCACTTCTACTTACATATCTACTAATTTGCCAGTACGGGACTGACTTTACTTAGATACATATTAGGTACAATTCACAAAAAAATGGATAACTAACAGGAAAATTAAATTCTAAGTCATTCGCTTCATTCGCCTGTGATTACTTTCTTGCTTGAGGAACTACTTGCTTGAGCTGAAAATTTGTTTTTGGAAAAATAGGGTGAGATTCAAAGAATCTCAGTAGTAAAAAATATCACTCATATAAGATGCATACATATAACATGCCATGTCAACCAAAGTTTCAATATAATCAGCATATTTAACATTCAGAGATAAATTCACAATATGAAAAAAGCATAAAGTTACCAATTCATGTTATACAGTGAGCAGAAAGTTCGGGTAATTCAAGGACTTTCGTCCCTTACCACAGTGCTGGGAAATTCTACTGGGCCTCAGCCTTTCTCATCTGAATGCTTTAAATTCAGGATGAGACAAACATGTATATAACATATCACATAGCATGTGAGGGATAAGTTACTACCTGCTAATTTTTCCAAATTTTGACCTCAGTTGATGTGCTTCGGGCATACTGGGCAAATGTCAAATCCGATAAGTTATTACTTAGGCCAATTCTTTCATAAATCAATTTCTTATGTTAGTTATCATTAGGGTCACTATATTAGGCCCAATGTGAAGCTAATGGGCCCAAACTAACCTCAAGTGCTTAACTTAACCCTTAAAGGCCCAATTTTATTACAAAAATACTTTACTTTAAATTTTCGCACAATTACCAAAAAGCTAGCAGAATTTTCTATAATCTTTGAAAATTCATATCTTGTGCCAGGAAAATCCAATTAAGGTGATTCTAAATCCTATGTGTCACTTATTAAGTCTATTTTAAGGGAAAAATACTTCCAGTAGCCACCTAACCACGTAAAAATACCAATTTCCCTTTTTACACCTGCTGCTAGAAAATTTGATCAGTTTTAATGGTCTAACTTCAAAGACTCATAACTCCTAGTATACTAGTCCAAATCCTTCATAATAACTATCAAATTAAAGGTCTTTATGTGTACTTTAAATTTGGAAAATTTCATCACCAACAGATAAAGTTTGAATAGTGAAATATTTGCCACAATAAATCTTCTAGTAAACAATGCAACACTGAAAGCTTTATCATACTAATAAACTTAATTTTCGGTCTTTGAGCTTTTAAAGCAATCTATCAAAAATTATAATCAGTGCCTATTCCTATATAATTTTTCATGTATAATCTAATGGAAACCCTAAAAATATCAAAATCACACTCTCTCACCTAGTTTTGCTTTTGACTGAAACATGTGCCATGAACAACAAAAATCCAAGTTTTCATTTTAGCCACTAAACCATTCTTATATTGCCATTAAGCATGTGATTTCACCATATTAAAGCTTAAACCAACATTAGGCTTCAAAAACACGTCTTGGGTAAAAATTTAGAGGGCTCCAAGAGCCAAGAAAACTCAATGAAATCACAAAGTATTTGGTTCAAAAGGAAGCCTACGCTTACCTCTTCGTGTTTCTACAAGTGGTTTGGTATTACAGCGGCAATCTGGCTAACTAACTAACACAAAACACCTTAGATGAGAAATCTTAGACTATAGAATTGAAGCTTATAGTGAGTAGAGGAAGTTTTTTGAATGACTTACAGGATGATAATGGCAATTCAGGGTCAGAATCGGCTTCGGTACTCAAGAGATGTTACTATTCACACCTCCTCTCTCTTCTATCTATTTTGAGTGATTAAATTCATATTTTTCTCCCTCTTTTTCCATTCGGGTTAGAATCTTTCAAAAAATCCATCTACCTTCACTTCCACATATTTAGTTCTTTCTAGTTATGTAAGTACTTGAGACTCTTGTGATCATAGTATAATTCTACAGTGGTACCATATAGGTAATGCTGCCATATCTTCAAAGCAAACACGATTACTGCAATTTCCAGATCATGAGTGGGGTAATTCAATTTATGAGTCTTTAGCTATCGAGAGGCATACGCCACTATTCTACCCTGTTGCATAAGGACATATCCCAATCCCTATTTACTAGCATCGCTATACACCATGTAGGTTTCACGAGGATCAGGGATAATCAATACTGTTGTGGTTGTCAATCCTCCTTTAGCTGTATGAAGCTCTTTTCACAACATTCATCCCACATAGAGTTGAAACTTACAGTGAGTAGAGGAAGTTTTATGAAGGACTTACCCGACGATAACGGTGATTCGAGGTCAGAATCAGCTCTGGTACTCAGGAAATGTTACTATTCACACCTCCTCTCTCTTCTATCTATTTTGAGTGATTAAATTCATATTTTTCTCCCTCTCTCTTTCTCCATTTGGATGAATTTGAGGGCCTTAAAGAAGAATGGATAGTTTTGATTAAATCTTGCAAAGTGATCTTAGCTTGTTGTGCCAAGCATCACAACATTAAAAGCCTTAGATCATCATATGTCATCTAAGCCTCACATCTTTTCTTTCTCTCTCCTGGGTAGCGTTTAAATGGTGATGGGAAGGAAGGGGGATTAAAAATTTGACCATACTCCTGGCTCGGTATTCGAGAAAGTCAAGTACCTGACTGGACCAGGGACAATTGGATTCCCTAGACTCAGTGCCAAAATGGTGCCTCTATGCCCTGGGTCACCGACAAATTTTCCTCTAACTACTTAGACTCGTATTTTACAATCCTGACTCCTCGATTTGTGTGAATGACACAATGGGTATCTGGGAGTTCTGATAGTGGCTCTGCCTTTATTCGTAGATATCAGTATTTATTTTATTCCATTATTTTCATATTTTATATGTTTTTATAGTTACGATATTTGGTATATTATAGAGTCTGCAGCCAATGCTCCAAGAGCTCAGAAAGATGCTTCTGAGAAATAGCTAAATGCTATGAAGTCTGAAATGTAATCCATGTAAGACAATTAGGTATGGACCTTAGTCGATCCACCTGAAGGTGTAAAAACCATCGGGTGCAAATGGGTTTTCAAGGAGAAAACTGACATTGATGGCAATGTAAATATCTTCAAGGCATGACTGGTTGCAAAACGGATTCACTCAAACTCATGGTGTAGACTATGATAAACCATTTTGCCCAGTTGCATTGACCAAATTAATCAAAATCCTTCTTATCATTACGGGATATTATGACTATGAAATATGGCAGATAAACATCAAAATAGCCTTCCTTAATAGAAAGCTGCTTGAGGATGTGTACATTACACAACCTAAGGCTTTGTATGTCCAGAGGACTCTGGTACAATACGCAAGCTTCAAAGATCTATTTATGGATTGAAGCAAGCATCCCAGAGCTGGAATCATTGTTTTGATGAAGTAGTCAAAAGTTTGGATTCATTCAAAACATTGATGAACCGTTTGTTTACAAGAAGGTTAGTAGGAGCACAATTGTATTTCTAGTGCTTTATGTAGATGACATCGTACTCATTGGGAATGATATTCCTACCTTGCAGAGTGTCAAGACTTAGTTAGAAAAGTCTTTCTTTATGAAAAATTTTGGTGAAGCCACCTACATCTTAGGGATTAAGATCTATAGAGTAGATCCAAGAGTCTAATAGGCCTAAGTTAAAACATATACATAGACGAGATACAACATAGGTATAGTATGCCGGATTCAAAAAGGGGTTACATGCCCATATCTCATGACATCCATCTTAGCAAGGATCTGTGTCCTAGTACACCTTATAAGATAGATCGCATGATCAAGGTTCCATATGCCTCAGCCATTGGATCCATTATGTATGCCATGTTATGTACTCGACAGGATGTATCATGTGCCTTAAGTATGACCAACTGATATTAATAAAATCCTGGTGAGGGTCATTAAACTACTGTTAAGAATATCCTAAAGTACTTAAGAAGGACTAAGGACTTATTCTTGGTATATGGTGGATTGGATGATTAACGCCGTGTAACTGGTTACACAGATGAAAGTTTCCAAACTGATCAAGATGACCTTAAATCACAATCTAGATACATATTCCTCATGAATGGTGGAGCAGTATGCTAAAAGAGCTCCAAGAAGAGCACTATAGCAGATTATGTAATAGAAGTTGAGTATATAGTAGCATCAGATGCAGCTATGGAAGCCATTTGGATTAGAAAGTTCATTACTACACTAGGGGTGGTGCCTACCACCTCAAATCCAATAGATTTGTTCTGTGACAACAGCAGTGCTATTGTATAGGCCAAGGAGCCTAGGTCACATCAAAGGACTAAGCATATACTTAGGCAATTTCATCTCTTTAGAGAAATCAATGATAGGGGTGATATAAAAATATGCAAAGTAGAAGGAGAAGATAATGCTGCTGATCCTCTTACCAAGCTACTTACACAGGAAAAGCATAAGCATCATGTTAGGATAATGGGAATTAGGCAAATTTATGATTGTACCTAGTGCAAGTAGGAGGATGTTGGAATTTTACCCTAGGGGCCAATAATTGTACTTTGAATATTATAATTTAATGAATTTCTCTATTTTGTTGTCATATTATTTGCATGTTAACTATGATAACTGTATTATTGGATAAATCATACAGATTGTCCTAAATGTCCCTGGTTGGTCATCTATGCGGGAGCAGAGATGAAGTGAGACTGGTATGGCTTTGATGAGGTATGGAGATATGAATCAAAGTCTTAAGCCTTTGTAAGTGTACAAGGTGCTAGACCGACCTACTATAAGAAAGCTACATGGATCAAGTCATAAGCTTATCTCATGTATAATGGAGTCACAATGCCCTTTAACTTGAGATCATGATGGATTCCTACATGAGAGTTACTAAGCTTTGACTTAGTCAAAAGTCACCTTTGACTGTGTGATAATAAAGGCTATTGTCGAGCTTGGTGGTTTTCATGCAGAGGAATGTTAATGGTCAAGATAGAATTTGTCCCTCACATTAGTAGAGAGATATTATTGGGCCCCTCGATGAGTGAGTTTAATAAATGAATGGTCATACTGCAATGGAAAGGAGTTTCCATTTCTATTGTCAGACTACTCAGGAATTGGGAAAATAATGGTTAGAAACAAGAGGTTTACATTATCCATGCCTTATCCTTGGCCGAAATATCATGTGACAAAAGGGACGTAACATGGTTGTATGATAGGTTGATCGTGTTAACAATCCTCATATGATTGGGTAGTCGTAATGTCTTACTAAAGGCCGCTTGCAACTTGTGGGTTAGTACAGTTATTGGCCCACTTCCAACTTTGTATGGGCCTACATGGTCACACATAAGAATAGCCTAACATGAGCTATAATGTCCAAGTTCATTGAATCTAAGATGTGTCTAAGATTTAATGAATACAATGTTTAATCTAGGGAGGACAAATTTTATATACATATATGTGTGTGAGTGTGTGTGTGTGTGTGTGTGTGTGTGTGTATGAGTGTGTATATGTGTATATGATATAGAATTTGTAAAAAGAAAATTAATAATATTATATATATGTATTTTTAAAATACATACATATACATATATATATATATATGTATGTTCCTCCAATTTCCTAAAGATTTAGGTAATCCAGCTAGGAATTTTTCTCTCCAAAATGGTTGATGAGCATTATCTCTAGTGAGTACTCTAGTAAAAAACCTATCTCTATACCATCTTGGTATCAGGGCTATAAGGTAAAGTAGGGATGTATTATTTAGATCTGGATATGTTTTTATGGCATTAAAACTTTTGTTAGTGTATTAGTATTATTTAAAGATCTATACTTGATAACACGTTGTATATAGTTCTTCTTTATCATACATGAGACCATCCGTGGGTTGAGGTTGCCATAAGTCCCATGTGTTGAGGCAGGCGTTTGTGCCCCATGCAGTAGTGTATGATAAATAAAGATTTTATATACTATATGTCTGGCTAGAGTTAGATATAAGAAATCTCACTAATTTCTTTACAAGACATTTCAATCTATAAAAACTGATACATTTTTAAGAATTACACCGCTATGGATCCAGAAGGTAAAGATACTGAGGCAAGGGAGACAAGTTTATTCTTATCTTTCTTTTGATTTTGATTTGCCTTGTAATTTAGTTTCCTTTCTGTTTCCTTATATTCTGCCTTTCATTTCAGCTTCTTTACATTTTGTCCTTTTACTTCAAGTACTCTTTTCCTTTTTGCCATTTAAATTATGCCAATTTAAATTTTGCAATTTAAATTAGGGTTAAGGTGCAAAAATACACATGTGATTTTCCTCAAAGTGCACCCAACACCAAATGCCTTTTTTAAGTGCAACAGTGACTATGTGGTTACAAAATAGGTGCAAAACTACCCTTTGACAGTTAGTTTGACTTTTTGGCCCTAAAAGTGATGACGTGTATGATGACATGGACGCTGGAGTGACATTTTGGAAAAAAACTTGCTGACTGATGAAGCTTTGCAATTAATATAACCCACATTTCACTATTTCAGTACCACCTTCGCTGAAGTAGATTCAAATCTGAATGTAGAGTGCTTAACTCACTCAGCAGAGCTGCTACCCTAAAAACTATACTGATTGCTCAATTTTTCCCAACCCTAGATTCCTAATATTATTAAATTAAAATCATTATAATACATATATTATATTACTAATTTTTATTAAGTTATATGATTTATTAAGAAAATTTTATTTTCAACAAGGTTTTTTCCAGAATGTCACTCCAGCATCCATGTCATCGTACACATAATCACTTTCAGGATAAAAAAGTCAAACTAACGGTCAAAGGGTAGTTTTGCACCTATTTTGTAATCACATAGTCACTGTTGCACCTGAAGAAAGCATTTGATGTCGGGTGCACTTTGAGAAAAATCACATGTGTATTTTTACACCTTAACCCTTTAAATTATGTCTTTTCTTCTCTGTTCCTTTTCGTCTAAGCGTAGTAGTAGTAGTAGTTCTTCTTCTACTCCATTAAACTCTACGCTAAACGATGAGGAATCAAAGTCTTCAACTTTTAAACAAATTTTCAAAGAAGAATTTTCTTTTGAAAATATAAACCAGAAAGTAGACGATTGGGTTTTACCTCCAATTGCTCTAAATGTGCTTTATCAAATGCAAACTCAAGATAAGAAATAGTTCTCCAAATTTGATTACATAATTAGAAATTTGAAGAATCAATTCCTATCAAATTGGACAAAGAGAAATTTTTCCTTCTTTCACAAAAATCAATTGATAAACATCGCAAAGATTATAACTTCTTGCACATCGGAAGT
Source organism: Inga oerstediana (assembly GCA_963210345.1). Lineage (NCBI taxonomy): Eukaryota > Viridiplantae > Streptophyta > Magnoliopsida > Fabales > Fabaceae > Inga > Inga oerstediana. The sequence goes on along the minus strand of OY723403.1, from coordinate 40,878,545 downwards.
GTTCAAGTTGCCATTAAACTATTAATTCGTAAAGGATTAAACGTGCTTGTTTTAGTATGCCATATGGATACCAAACAGTATGAATTTTCAGATTCTCTGCTTGCAACAGTAGAATTTAGACTTCATAATGGACCTGTTTACTTTAAATGTTATCCAGATAGGATGGCAGATTTAAAGGATGAACATGTCCTTGACATTCTTAAACTAAAACTTAAACTAAACGGTTTAAAGATGAAACCAGGATCTATACCTGCTACCCTAACATATAGGATATAGTATAAGGTCTTAAATTCATCTAATTCTTTAGTTTTAATACCTCTTGATAATGGTCAAACAATAGTCTTTTTATCAAATAAACAAAATGCAAACTTGACTGTTCCAAAAACAATTATGTGGGATGATGTTGACCTACCAGATGATTGGATAATGGAAAATGCCATAAAGCTGATTCCTAAACCTATATCTCAGGTAAGCAAAATTATTCAAATATTAGATGGAACTGTCAAACTATCTTTTGATAGACCAAGAAGATCTTGTAGTCAAACTATCAGAACTGATCCTTTATTATATGAAGACTGTAGGTCTGTTAGATCTGAATCTTCAAGATATTCTTGTTCTTGTTTACCTAAACCACTGATTGTCATTTACATGCCAGGCCCTAGCACATCAACTGCTCAACAAACTGTACTAAAGGTACCATATGTTATTTATGCACCAGCACCTACGGTAACCCCACAACCAACCACAAACGTTTCAATTCAGGAGTTGACAATTCTTTAAATATCCCACAAATAAGTTATGAAAAGGATGAAGGCTTACGATCAATTAGTCTCCAACCTATTCATCTCTTGGGGAACCAGGACAACCCTATGTTATCAACATTTTAGAAAACATTTTTCAAATTGACAAACAAACTTTGTAAATGGAATTTTACTCTGAGAAATATACACTTAAGAGAGAATGATTTTTTGAAAACTTCAAAAAATCTATTAGAAAAGAAATTCAAGAAAAATTCTACAGATTTCTTGAAAAGGTACAAGAAAATATTTCACTTTTTGATTGGTTTAATGCTTATGCACAAGATCAAAATATGGAATATCCTTTCTTGCAAACTATTAATATGACAAAGAAACAATGGAAAACTTATGAAGGTGAAACTATTTTTTCTGAGTTTCTTCCACCTAAACCTGTGCAGATACCAAAATTGGCTGATGACAAACATCAACTTATTATGGCTGCACCTTTCAAATTTAAAAATATTGACAATCCTGTTGATTCAAGGGATATTAAAAATATTGTTGAATAAAACAATTACACGAATTAGTACTTTCAGGTATTGGGTGATTATTTTGTTCAAATACCAGTTTCTTCAAGAAAGGTCAAAACTAGGATTAAAACGCCACTTTTCAAATTAACCCCAAACTTAAGTCAGATTTTCAAAAAACTCGATCTGATTTATTAAGAAGGTTAATAAACAAATTAGCTAACTTCAAACCACATCTGTCCCAGAGACACCTCAAACATCATCAACCAAATCTAAAGATGTTATGACTTTTGACAAAGATTCCCAAACTGGAGAAACAAACTCTAACCATTCTGTGTCGCAACTCCAAATCAACCATCAACACTGGAAAAAGCCTTCAAAACTCTATTACCATAGAGCCAGCCCTCTAGACATTCTGGTTAAAGAACGAATAAACCAAAAGTTCAAATCTTCGATGCTAACAATATCTATATATGAATGGAATATAGATGGTCAGAGTGAATCAAACATCCTCTAAACTCTTTAACAGTTGACCATGGTACGCACAACCTATCAAACTACAAATGATTTTACAGATGAAATGATCACTAATCTTTTAGTTTATGGTTTTACTAGACAACTTAAAGGTTGGTGGGATAATTATCTTTCTTCCGAAGATAAAAATACCATTTTTATATCTTTTAAAACTGAATCTGATGGAACACCCATTACCTCTAATGGTGAACCTATTCTTGATTCTATAAACATTCTCATTTTTACAATTATTAAACATTTTGTTGGAGATCCATCTATCTGGAAAGATACATTGCTGAACTTCTTTCAAATCTTAAGTGTAGTACCGTATCTGATTTCAGATGGTATATAGATACTTTTTGGACTAGAGTACTCACTAGAGATGATGCTCATCAACTATTTTAGAAAGAAAAATCCTAGCTGGATCACCTAAATCTTTAGGTGATAAAGTTAGAGAAAAATTTAGAAACCAAAATAATGGCTACATTCCATACGAGCACTTGACATATGGTCAATTGATCTCTTATGTTCAAAAAAATGCTCTTAAAATTTGTCAAGATGATAAAATCCAATGTCAACTTATTAAAGAAAAGGCCACAAGTAGGAAAGAATTAGGAACGTTTTGTGAACAATTTGGTTTTCCTCCTTGTAAGCAATCTAAACCTCACCGTAAACATTACCACAAAGAAAAAACACACTTACTAAAAATATAAACCCAGTGCACCTCCCCGTAGGCTCGAAAAGGAATTTCGCTCCAAACGAAAAGTTGATTTTCCTAAATAAACAAAAGTTACTTGTTTTAAATGTGGTAAACCGTGTAATATTTCCAAATATTATCATTTGACTCAAAAATTGAAGAAGATTAAGAGTATTGAAGAACCTCTTCTTGAGCAAATAAACAATCTTTTGATTGAAATTTATGAATCAGATTCTGAGAACAGTTCTTCTGAAGATCTCAATCAAGTTTAAAACGAATTTCTTCTAGAAAGTTGTTCTTCAGAAATTAATGTTATCACAAAGGAACATGATTTACTTCTTGATATCATTACTAAACTTCTAGATTTTGATAGATGAGAATATTTGCTTAAACTTAGAGAAATTCTCAATCAAACTCCGAGTTCTTTAAACTCTAAACCTTTTGTTCTTTTCAACAAATATGATTTAACAGACATTTTAAAAAATTTCAAACACTCTGTTAAACCAACAACCATCCAAGACCTTCAGTATGAGGTAAATAACCTTAAAACTGAAATTCGTCTTATTAAACTTCAATAAGACACCCATGCAACTGCTATATCCCAAATTCAAGATATTCAAATTGCAACTCAAACTGAAGAGAAACAGAAAACGCCATTCTATTAGGAAGATAATCTTTATGAACCATTTTTAAAATTGATTTCAAAAATATCAATTCAAAAATTTTATGTTCATGCCAAGATTATTATTAATGATGATTTTGTCTTGGAACAAAATGTTTTGTTTGACACAGGAGCTGATTCTAATTGTTTTAAAGAAGGGATCGTTCCTACAAAATATTTTGAAAAAACAACCGAAAGGTATATTGGTTTTAATGGCTCATGCTTGGACGTCAAGTGCAAAGTTTCAAACGTTGTTATTGAAAATGAAGGTTTAAAGATTCAAACCCCATTTATATTAGTCAAAGATATGGGAACCCAGATCATTCTTGCGGCGCCATTTGCAAGGCTATTATTCCTATAAATGACTGATAAAAATGGAATTTCAAAACAACATCTGGGTAAAACAATTTTGTTTCCTTTTACTCAAAAACCCAGAGTTAAAGAATTAAATCTTCTTTCTTCAAAATGACAACAAATTAATTTTTTAAAGAAAGATATTTCTTTTAAACATATTGAAACACAATTGTATCAAATGCAAATTAAACAAAAAATTCAAACTTTTCTTGCAAAAATCCATCAAACAATTTGTTCAGATTTACTAAATGCTTTTTGGAATTGCAAAAAACATGTCATTGACTTGCCTTATGAAGTAAGTTTTTCTGAAAAACAAATACCAACTAAGGCATGATCAATTCAAATGACAACATAACTTGTTGAAACCTATAAAAAGAAAATTCAAGAACTTCTAAACAAAATATTGATACATAAATCTAGAAGCCCTTGGTCTTTGCTGCTTTTTATGTAAATAAAAATGCAGAAATTGAGCGTAGAGCTCCTAGACTTGTAATCAATTATAAACCATTAAACGAAGCATTACAATGGATTAGATATCCAATTCCAAGCAAATCTGATCTACTTAAATGTTTGTATTCCACAAAAATCTTTTCAAAATTCGACATGAATTCTGGATTTTGGTAGATTCAAATTTATGAAAAAGATAGGTATACAACTATTTTTACTGTACCTTTTGGTCAGTATGAGTGGAATGTTATACATTTTGGTTTAAAAAATGCTCCTTCTGAATTCCAGAGGATCATGAATGAAATCTGCAATGATTATAGTCAATTCATTATTGTTTACATTGATGATGTCTTGATCTATTCTCATTTTATAGAACAACATTTTAAACATGTTTATCACTTTATCAAAATTGCATAATAAATGGTTTAGTAGTTTCTAAACCTAAGATTAGTCTTTTCCAAACTAAGGTTAGGTTTCTTGGTCATTGGATTTACCAGGGATCCATATAACGCCAATTGAACGTGTAATCCAATTTGCAGATAAATTTCCCAATCAAATCATTGATTAAACTCAACTTCAAAGATTTTTGGGATGTTTAAACTATGTTGCTGAATTTATTCCATATCTTAGCAATTTCATTAAATAGCTTCACCAACGTCTAAAAACAAATCCTTCTCCGTGGACGGATGTTCATTCAAACGTTGTTAAGCAGATCAAATTTCAGGTTAAGGAGCTTCCTTGTCTTAGCCTTCCTGATCCCTCTGCTTACAAAATCGTCAAAACTGATGCCTCAGACATTGGTTATGGTGGCATTCTCACATAATGTATAGACGACAAAGAGAAAATTGTGTCTTTTACTTCTAAATATTGGAATATTGCACAACAGAATTATTCCATAATTAAAAAAAATTTTTGGCATTTGTTTTATGCATTTCCCAATTTCAATATGATCTTTTAAACCAAAGGTTTTTAGTTTGCATTGATTGTAAATAAGCAAAAGAGGTTTTGCAAAAAGATGTTAAAAACCTTGCATCTAAACAAATTTTTGCCTGATGGCAAGCCATTTTAAGTGTTTTTGATTTTGATATTGAATTTATCAAAGGCACTTCAAACTCCTTACTAGATTTTCTCTCCCGTGAGTTTTTACAGGGTAAGTAGTATATCTTAGTGAAAACCAAACCACTAAACAAAATGCCCAGAAAAAACAAAGATCCTGACGATAAACAGAGTGATAAATTCAAAGGTGTCATGCAAGATGCCTAAAATCAAACAGTCTCTAGCACAAATCTGGAGGTGATCATGCAACAACTTCTACAACAATATGGATCCCAAACACAAAGATCCCAGCAGCAGAAGCAGTCTCAAATGAAGTCATCCACTCCATCTAGGTCATTGATTCATAAACCTCAAACGGAAGCAGCTGCTACAAAAGGTACTCTAGAGTCTTATGTACAGGCTTATGCCCAGAAAGCAGCTCCCAAACCAAACATGGGAACATGTTGTGAAAAAAGGCAAAAACACAGCCCTTGTACCATTCTCCCAAAGAGATTTGACTAAACAAGAGTATGATAGGCTAAACCAGGCACCTTCTAGCTTACAAGTCTGGCTAAAACCCTATGCTCCTCCAACTCAAAAGTAACTGACAAATGCATATTCTTCATCCAAAGATTTTGTTAGTCAATCCTAAACACAAGCCAGTATCCATACACCTTATTTCAATAAAGAGGCTTATGCAAAACACATTCTAGAGGAGGAACTAGAGTTTTTTTGCCAAAATCCAAATTAGGTAGCTTTAAATGTCTTTCCTCTTGGATTTAATTTTAGGCCTTCTGATTTTAGAAAAACTTGAGAATGGTATGAGCTAATACCGATTCATTTTGGGTCCATTAAAATTGAAAGAAAAACAGACTGGACCAATGATTATTCATTCTTTTCTTTAGATTTTGAAAGTTCTCACCCCTTCCCAGTGGGGACAAAATTTATTGCAACCAAAATTTTGGGAAATCAAATGTGAACCTAATGGATATAATTACTGGGATTATGTGGATGCATGATCTCATGTCTGTTGGGATCAAAATGAACTTTTTTCACATACTTGGTTTATCTATTTTAAAACAAAAATTGAGTATGATTTTCCTCAATGGTTTGTTCATTGGTGGGGATTCTTTGGTCCATGACTAGAGATTTTACCACTAAAGGTTGTACAAGCCTGAGTTATTTAAAGAAAAATTCAATATTGGTGAGGATCCTTTTCCAATTGATCTTCACTTTTTTTCAAAACCATCTGTATCTTGGGATTTTGCCTGGAGTTACAGATTTTCTAAAACAAACCAAGGATCAATCCTCTTACCAACTTTATAGAGATTTCCTTCGATAAGATGGTGGGCCAAATTTGACATCAGTAGGATTGACAACAGAGCAATTGACAAATGGTTCAAGGAAAATCCTCAACATCTTTGTATGACAGAACAAAGCAAATTCTTGAATCAAAGATCAAGGATTCAGTCTATCTTAGCGGCAACCACGGACAAGACCAACCTTATTAACCGATTTAACTCAATGCTGTAAATCATACAATAGCAAGATCAAACAGCTTCGACCAGTCAACCAGTCTCTTCGCAGCCTCATAAAATCAAGAGGATGACAAAGAAGAATTTGATGTGAATTTGGATGAAGATTAAATTCCCGAAGACTTAGAATTATTTTTGAGTTTTCTTTATAATTATACAAGAAAGCACTGTAGTACTATACATCGTAGCTTTCATTGTATTTGTAAATGTAAATACTATAGACATACATCAATACAGCATCATGTGTCAAATAGTGGTACTATTTTTTCGGTAGAACAGTATTAACCGGAACTGTTCAAATAGTAACAAGTTACCGGTCACTATTCATCAAAACTGTGCAAATAGTGCAAGTCACGAGCAGATTACCAGTCACCCTTAAATAGTAACCTCACTTGTCACACCCTTATCTTATATTAACTTGCAGCAAACTATTAATGCATGGTTTAGTGGGTAACACAGGAATAGCATAAATTACTGATAAAAAGTGCTCGATTAAGGAAATTCCTTATAAGGGTTCGTACATAATAATTCCCATCAATATAGCCGCACAGGGCTACATGGGTGTCTAAACCTGTCTGAGTGAAACGAAGACATCTTCCCGTCTTCGTTCCATTACTGCAATCTCCTCGTACGATTTTTTTTCTTTGTTCTCAATGTATCTTCTATCTCCTTCAGTCTAAATTATTGGTAGGGGAGGGTAAGATTCAAGAGAATCTCAGTAGGAAAACAATACCAATATTCATGCAAGATAAGTACATAATGCATGACATACTTGCATTACATAACTCATGCTCACACAATGACATATCTGCGTGTTCAATGTTTCGAACAACATACTTATGGCCATAGCATAAATAGAAACAGAGCTTCAATCATTCATATATGCTTCACATAATCAAGCAAAGAAATAGCATGCATCATTACACTAGCACAAATATCAAATACATGTAGGAGAGGTAAGTTCCCTACCTTAACCCTTTTCCGCCTTAAAACGTGTGTCTCGTAAAATGTGTCGCATCTCGACTCTCCACATGGTTCTACAACTCAAAATGTACCATTTAGACACTTCCATAGTGTTTCTGGTGGTTATATGAGTCTATATTAAAAAATTACTAAAATTCCACAGGGACCCGGCCTAGCCCGACCGTACCCGGTCTGACTGTACTTTTCCTGAATTTTTTTCTTCAGATAATTGGGAATTTTAGCCAGTGCTGTACTTTGCCTAATGAATACATTTCCGGACTCAAAATTACCAGATTCAATGTTAAATTACAAAATTACCCTTGGCATCCCCACTTTAAGTGTTTTAGGGGCATTTTTATAATTATGCATTTTCGGCCTTTTCTGAAAAAGTGACCAACTGTAACCCCACCTAATTTTCCCTCCTAAACTCAATGGAATCATCAAATCATTGAAAATCTAAATCTAAGCCCTCTAAACAGTACTGGCTAAAATTCCCAATTCTCCAAAAAAAATTGGAGTTTTTCAATTCTGACTTCACAAACGTGTTCCTTTATACTCCTAATCACTTTATCAACTATTTAATTAGGTAACAACTACCTTCTTTCACAAATCTAAAACCATAGAGATGATGCTCTGATCACTATGAACAATATTATAGAAGATGATTTGAGCTAAAGAGGACACCAAGAAAGCAAAATCTCACCTTTTCCTTTCTCTTTCCTCCCTTGAGCTCAACAAAAATGGAGATGAGAGGAAAGAGGGATGATATGATTTTTGAGGAAAAGAGGCTCTTTGGCCGACTTTACAAGGAGAGGAGAGAGGGAGGAGTATTTGAACCTTTGACTAAGATTAATGGTTCATGTGGTGACACTTGTCAACATCTTGCCACACCTCCTATGAGTTCACATGAGTACAAACACACATGATTCCACCCTCTTGATCTCTTAACAATCAATCACAACTATTGATCTTGAAGTCACTAATGAGTTTCCTCTTCAGTAACTGACCAATCGGTCGGTAGCTTTTCTTTTTCCCATTTTGCCCCTGATTATGGAAATTCTCACAGAATCACCACCAAGTACATCTTATCATTCCATATCACCATAATATGCCCCTCGCTCTATTTTAAGTTAATTTAGATATTGATCCATAATTGACCTTAAATTCAGAGTTTTGGCACTGCTTATAACACATTCAAACCATAATTCACATCGTATTCTCCAAAAGTGTTTATTTATCAATAATCACATCCACTTTTGGAGTCCTTAACCCTTAATCAAAATTTGAGATATTACATTTCTCCCCTTATAATAATAAATTTTGTCCTCGAAATTTGTTACGACAGTTGGGACTTTAGCGGTTGCAATACTGCTCCACCGCCACCCCATAATGGCAACAATGCCATAACTTAACACACATATCAACACAACACAATTGCCAAACAAATGCAATCGTCACAACATATAATAGCCGCAAAACACCATTATCACACAACATAATTGCCGCCAGCAGTAATCGCCAATATGCATAATCATGACAAAACACTATCACTGCATGTATACCCTCATTGCAGTAGTGCAATCATTGCATGCAGTTAGGAGGCATATACCACCACTCTGCTCAATCTAATCACTCCTTTTAGGAGTAACTCAAAGTACTATAGGTTCACTACGCTTAAACAGCAGCACTCACAGCCGTATACACAATACGACAGCTTCCGCTGTAATCACAATAACGAAAGCTTTCACTGTATAACGACAGCTTCCGATGTATTCAACATAACGACGGCTTTTGCTGTATAATGATAGCTTTTGTTGTACTCACATATACCTTAGCTTTCACTGTTTGCAAAAATACCTTAGCTTTCGTTGTTTGCAAAAATACCTCAGCTTTTGCTGTTTGCAAAGATACCTCAGCTTTCATTGGTTGCAAAACTTCACAACATTACCCTCACCCGTACACCCACCAGTGACTTTGCTAGTGGTAACCGAGACTTTTGGATATTAACCACATCAGGCCACTTCGGAATCTTAGTCTCTTCTATTTGAAGCACTCTACTGTAATGGTTCACCTAGAGTCTCAGTCTCTTCTATCCAGGTGAACAACCGAAAGTCTTAATCTCCCAACACTACCTTCATCCTCTTTCACCGCCGGTTATGTACATAGGCCTCACCCGAATTGTTGTTAGCTACCGGAGGACAATTGGCATGGTTACACTCCATCCTCATACTCTTTCACAGCTAGGGATGCACATCACAATCACCCAAACTATTGTTAGCTACTGGAGGACTATTGGAATGAAAATATATATTGTCACACCTCACCCTCATCCTCTTTGACCGTCGAGGATGCACACTGCAATTACTCGAACTGTTGTTAGCTACCGGAAGACTATTGGCATGGCAATGCAACTCAAACTAATATACATATAGTTTCGTAGCAGACTTAAGTTTTATACACCGCCTTTCGGCCTTGGGTCAATGCCAGTGTAACTAGCCTGGTGGCTAGCCATGTTGGCCATGCTGGGGTAAATGTCCTCACAAGTGAGAACCCCAGATCATGTTGTAGAATTTGCCATCAGCTGAACTAGCTCTGCTCTACTGCATAAGTCCTACCTCAATCTTAGCGTATTCATATCACAATACACACTATCAATCTTGCTGGGTAGAGCATACCTAAACCCTTGCTTGTTCACAACACATCACAACACAACTCACAATTGATCCTTTTACAATACTGTGATCCTCTAAGACCCCCTTCCCATAGGATAACATAGCCCTGAAGTTCTACTTCCAGAAGCCATAACCAACACATCGTTGAGAGCCCATAGCTCTATTCTACGATTCAATGTCATGGCGACTGCACTCTTTGGTTCATTGTCTAGGCGGCTACACACTAGGGTTTGTCGTCACGGTGGTTCCAAGCTAGGGTTTGTCATCACGGTGGCTCCACGCTAGGGTTTGTCGTCACAGCGGCTCCATACTATGGTTCGTCGTCGTAGCAGCTCCATAATATAGTCCTATACTCAATGCTTCACTCAGTCAACTGACTGGTCAGCCCCTTCGGTTAGAATTCTCCGTAGGTAGCCCATTCCGATCAGATTTCACCATAGGTAGCTCTCTCCGATTAGAACTCTCCGTAGGAAGCCTTCTCATATCAAGACTCTCCGTAGATAAGTCTTTCCCCATGCTAGATTAACCACTAGCAACCTGGGGATACCTTATACACATTTCGATTCATTTAGTACCCCTTCCTTGTACCTTAGACCATCCAGGTGAAGTCAAATTCCTAAGAATCAACTCAACTATTAAGTTTGATCCTTGGATCACAATCAACTCTTAGAACCTCAACGTTAGTTGAACCGGGAAATCACTTCCCTCATTTCCACGTAGCACCATCAACCCCAAAACAAGTTTAAGTATCTTTGCCAGCCTAAGGCATACTGTTCCCCTAGGTCTTAGGGCCTTTAGACACACAAGTCAAGTATAACATCAATGGCATGTAATATCATATAGTCTAGGGTCTCTAACCCAACCTTTAGGTTCATCATGAAATCTAGAACCTCAGTATCACAAAAATTAAAAAACATTTTCCTCAAATATACCTAATAGGCTTGCTAAGAATCAAGATTAATAGCGCCTATTCTAACCTTCACAGTATTTGGGTAATATCCTCTACCCATTACTGATGTTTCAATACTATACACAAGGTTCAAATTTCTATCATGCATAAGAACTAGAGTGCAACCAATTCACATTTCGACCTAAGAGCCATTTCAACTTAGATCTAATTCAGGCCTATTCCCAAACTTCAGTATCATTGGTTCGGATCCTTTAGGATCCATATACGGTATAATCACCACTCATCATATAGCACCGTATATCATATCTACATTTCTTTGACCCTACAATATTCCTAAGGATCATCACTTAGCATGGAGAAACTGCAAAACATTTACTATGCCTCAAATTTCCATAACCCCATCAAATAGATCTTTCTTGGTAGTATTTACTGCAAAAAAAATGTTCCAATTTAAAATTAATACTTACATAATCATTATCTCCATACGTCTAAGCACCCTTTAAATCAGCTAACATAAATGATCATTAGTCATGTAGAAACCTTAAGACAATAACTATGTCTCAAGTCTCCATGACCCTATCAACTAACTTCCCAGGGGGTCACCCATCCTAGGATTTCCTTGGGTCGAGCACGCTTAACTTTCTTGCCCCTGTGCAAAATCACAGATACAAGCTCTATCTGCTCCTAACCACTAATACCCTGAGACTACCCTCATCATAAACATCGTGTCAACAGCCTGTGGCTGACTAAATACTATGTAATTTGACCACTGGCCTTAGTCGTACCCACTTTCTCGAGTTTCGCAGTATCCTTGGACTATTCTCATTTAGTATTGCACTACTAGCTACCCTTGGGTATTCCCAAATCTTTCAGGGCTGATTCACAAATTGGGAAGATACCTTCCTTTGGTACCTCCGTCCGTGCATATTTCGTAGCACCATGCAATCAAGACTATATCAATATACCATCCTATTGTCGGAACCGCCCCACTGCTAGAACCTCTTGGGCTCTTCCAGAACCGCTTGAAGCTCTAATACCAAAATGCCACACCCTTATCTTATATTAACTTGTAGTGGGCTATTAATGCATGGTTCAGTGGGCAACACAGGAATAGCACAAATATATTGATAAAAAGTGCTCGATTACAGAAATTTCCTATAGGGGTTCATACATAATAATTACCATCAATGTAGCCGCACAGGACTACCTGGGTGTCTAAATCCATCCGAGTGAAATGGAGACATCTTCCCGTCTTCGTTCTACCACTGCAATCTCCTTGTATGGTTCTTTTCTTTGTTCTCAACGTATCTTCTATCTCCTCCTGTCTAAGTTATTGGTAGGGGAGGGTGAGATTCAAGAGAATCTCAGTAGGAAAACAATTCCAATATGCATCCAAGATAAGTACTTAATGCATGACATGCTTGCATTACATAACTCATGCTCACACAATGACATATCTGTGTGCTTAATGTTTCAAACAACATACTTATGGCTATAGCATAAATAGAAATAGATCTTCAATCATTTATATATGTTTCACATAATTAAGCAAAGCAATAACATGTATTAATACACAAGCACAAATATCAAACACACGTAGGAGAGGTAAGTTCCCTACCATAACCCTTTTTCGTCTTGAAATGTGTGTCTTGTAAAACGTGTCCCAGCTTGGCTCTCCACTTGGTCCTACAATTCTAAATGTACCATTTAGACATTTCCATAGTGTTTCTGGGGGTTATATGAGTCTATATTGAAAAATTACTAAAACACCCCCAGGGACCCGCCCTGGCCTGGTCGTACCCGGTCCAACTGTACTTTTCTTGAAATTTTGACATGGGCTATTCTAGCATGTTTTTGCCCAAGGAATACATTTCTGGATTCGGAATTATCAAATTTATTGTCAAATTATAAAATGACCCTTGGCATCCACACTTTAAGGGTTTTAGGGGCGTTTTCGTAATTATGCTTTTTTTGCCTTTTTCACAAAAGTAACCAACTTTAACCTTATATAATTTTCCCTCTTGAACTCAATGGAATCATCAAATCATTGAAAATCCAACTCTAAGCCCTCCAAACAGCACTGGCTGAAATTCCCAATTCTCTGAAAAAATTGGTGTTTTTTAATTTTGACTTTACAAACGTGTTCCTTTATACTCCTAATCACTTTATCCACTATTTAATTAGGTTACAACGATTTTTTGTATCCAATTTCGGCAGCATAAACCCTAGGCGCACACATTTCCAAAATTTAAAACCAATGGCAATCCATCGAAATTTCACCGATTAAATTGCCTACAGCAGCTATAATAAGCAATATATGAAAGTTTGGAAGTTACCTCAAGCTCCTTTTGGCTTTTCCCTAATATGGCTGAAAGCCTTAGTCTTAGAACACCGAAATTTGTGCTCCACAAACCTTAAAAAACATAGAAGAATTTCTCTTCTCCTAGTCTCTCTCGAAGAAAGCGATTTACCGTACAAGTCCTCTTCTCCTTCTCTCTCTAGAATTTCTCAAACTTTCTCTCTCTATTTTTAGCTGAAAAACACGTCAGTTATGGCTGAGGAAGAAGATGGAAATTATTTTATAATATTTTGGAATATCCCTAATTTATTTTCCCATTTTTGGATTTTTAAAAATTCTGGCAGATTTTCTACCCAAACTTTGAAAAATCATAACTAATTCTAGAAAAATCAAATTGGAGTGATTCCAAAGCCTATTGAAAGCTATTTAAGTCCTCTTCACAGGAAAAATATGAACTATCACCAGCCACAAGCACACAAATATAGAATTGCACAAAATCCAACACTGCTCCAAAAGAGATTCCAGTTCTAATCTCAAACTTTGGAAAATCATAACTCCCAGCTCACAAAACAAAATGACATGAATTATATGTTCATTTTGAAGCTTGACATGTGATCTTTAAAATTGGAAAGGTTCATAATTTTTTGACACTATTTGCCTCTTGAAAACGTCCACACAAACAAACTGCCCAGCATAGAGTTTCAATGGACAGAATTCCAAGTTTTGAACAATTATTCCTAATGGTTCCAATTTCACAACAAACACACTCCCCACACAAATTTTAACAAGTAATCTATTGGAAACATCAAATAAACCAAATTCACATCACATTGACATGTTTCCCCAATGAACACAACATGTCAACACAATGCCATAACACAAACTTAACATTGCAATTCCTTTCCATTCAAAGTTACAAACCAATTCCAATGGCACCAAAACACAATATGACCCCATCTTTATCACAATACACCATCTAATTCATCCAATCCAAAAATCACATACAAATCAGGACAAAATTCACAATTCTTAAAACTTAACCAATGGCCACCAAACTTAGGTCAAAATGCATCAAATACTTGCCTCTTCCTCTTCCTTAAGTAGTTCCTTGATTCCACAACTTCACAATTTTTTGAAACTCTCAAACACCTTCTTTCACAAATCTAAAACCATAGAGATGAAGCTCTCATCATAATGAACAACATTGTAGAAGATGATTTGAGCTAAAGAGGACACCAAGCAAGTAAAATCTCACCTTTTCCTCTCTCTTTCCTCCTTTGAGCTCAACGAAAATGGAGATGAGAGGAGAGAGGGATGAGATGATGAAGATGATTTGATTTTTAAGGAAAAAGGCCCTTTGGCCGACTTTACAAGGAGAGGAGAGAGGGAAGAGTGTTTGAACCTTTGACTAAGATCAATGGTTCATGTGGTGACATTTGTCACCATCTTGCCACACCTCCCATGAGTTCACATGAGCCCAAACACACATGATTCCACCCTCTTGATCTCTTAACAATCAATCACAACCATTAATCTTCAAGTTACTAATGAGTTTCCTCTTTAGTAACTGACCAATCGGTCGGTAGCTTTCCTTTTTCCCTTTTTTCCCCTGGATATGGCAATTATTACTAAATCACCACCAAGCACATCTTATCATTCTATATCAACATAATATGCGCCATCCCTCTAGTTTAAGTCAATTTAGATGTTAATCCATAATTGACCTTAAATTCAGGGTTTTAGCACTGCTTATAACACATTCAAGCCACAATTCACATCGTATTCTCCAAAAGTATTTATTTATGAATAATCACATCCACTTTTAGAGTCCATAACCCTTAATCAAAATTTGGGATATTACATCGCCTGTCTATTTAAAGCCATTCAGTCTAATTCTGAAGACAGGTTCGGTTAGGCCTAGACAGAGAAACTTAGAGAGAGAGAGAGAGAGGCTTTGAGTCCATTCTGAGTCTGTCCAGAGTCTTGTGTTCGGTGTAGTTACTTCCTTCTTTCTCCACCTCCTCCTTTTACTTGTAATTGCTTGTATTTTATTTTCAATATAATTTTTCAGTTTTATTTTCATTTCTTTGCATTATATCGTTCTCCTACTCTGATGGTCTAGGATTAGAAGATTTAATAGATTAATCTTGGCAGGTTTTACCGCCTATAATTCATTCACTTTCTCATCCATTCCAGAGCATCCCCTTCTCATGCATCATTTAAATTTTTAATTATGCCTTAAGAAGTCTGCCTTCTTCCTTCTTCATATATTCCTCCCTTCTTTATAGTTAGATCCACCTTCAGGGGCCCCTCCCCCATCAAACGCATACATATACACACACATATTATATGATAATATTATTATATTGTGTTAGTTTGAAATTTAGTTTTATCGTATAAATTAAATTTAATAACTAACATGATAATGATATAATATCTCATATTTAATTTATAAAGTAAATTAAATCTAATTCCATAAGCTCTTTATTCAGATTAAATACATAGGCTAACTAAAACTGTTGGACAAATTTAATTAAATCAAATTTATTTAATTAGCTCATCAAAACAATTGAATGTTAATTAATTTCAAAATCAATTAAGATTAATTTGGAAAATCCAATATAGCCCTATCAATTATAAAAATGAATGGGTAGTATAACACTAGTATAAATGAGAAAATAAGGAGCTACAAGAAACCTTAGGGAGATGGGAGACATTGGAGGTGCTAGCATGCAATCTATGTTGGGGTCGTATTTGTGTGGATACGGTAGAGGGAGCTGATCTGAGGTGTCGGTTCCTAGAGATCGAAAATCCTAAAACGCAAAAAGGTATGATTCTTACTACTCGATTTAAATGCCATTGATTGATTCGTAATTGGGATTGGTAAATTTTGAATTTTAATTTTTTGCTATGCCTGCCAATCCCAACATGAAGAATGGAAGACCCCATGGCTGTTTAAATTTAATGCTCGATGGTTACACATCTTGACTTGATGAATCTTGTGAAAGAACATTGGAAGGGAAATTAAGATGGATTGTTTTATCTGATTTTTTTTCTCATATACAAAATCTCATTGAAGTTTTGTCACAATAGAGCAGAAAAGAAATGGGAAATGGACAGAAATTATTGAACAAGCTGATAGAGAGAGTTAATTATTGTTTAAGTGGCTTATGGAATGAAGATATGTCTCGGGAAGCTATATAACTCAAAAGAAAAATTAATGACTTATGTCAATAGGAGGAGATTTATTGGGCTCATAAATCAAGAATTCAATGGTTAAAATATGGAAATAAGAATACAAAGTTCTTTAATTTAACCACAATTAATAGAAAAAATGAAGATGATGATTGGCTAGACAATGATGAAGAGATTGGCAACTGCTTTAAAGATTTTTATGAAAAGCTTTTCTCCTGATAAGGACAAAGGAATTTTTAGAGGTGCTAAACTATATTGATGAATCTGTCTTAGAGATTGACAATCTAGAGCTAATGAGGGAGATTTCAGATGAAGAAGTGAAGAGAGCTATATTTGAGTTAGGGGCTACTAAAGCACCAGGGTCTGATGGGTTTATTGGTCTTTTTTCCTAGAAATCTTAGGACACGGTTAGCAGCCAAGTATGTGATCTTGTGAGGAAATTCTTTATTTAAGGCTTTCCTTTAGATGATATTAATAGTATTGATTTGTTTTTGGTACCTAAAGTAGATGGCCTTTTTGCTATGAGTGATTTTAGGCCTATTAACTTATATAATTTCTCATATAAAATATTTTCAAAAGTTTTAGCTAATAGACTGAACCTTTACTGAAAGATGTGGTTTTAGAAAGTCAAAGAGCCTTTATACCAAGATGCCTGATTTAGGATAATATTGCCAAAGTGCATGAAGTCTTTCATCAATTGAAATGTAAAAATTATGATCCAAAATTGGTTATCAAGCTAGATATAAACAAGGCTTATGATTGCATTGAATAGGACTTTTTATTTTCTATTCTTGTTAAGATGGATATTTGTAAAGACTGAGTGGAGAGAATTTTTATGTGCATATCTTCTGTTGATTTTTATCTGATGCAATTTCCAGCAGAGGATTGAGGCAAATGGATCCCCTGTCTCCTTATCTATTCATCTTAGTAAGCAATGTTCTTTCTATGATAATTGCAAGCTGGGAAAGGGAAGGTAGAATTATAGGAATTAAAATTGCTAGAAGTCTTCCATCTTTGACATATTGTCTATTTGTAGATGATTATGTGTTCTTCTTGCAAGCTACGATTGATAATAGCAGGAACCTAAGAAGAATTTTTTATACATATTGCGTGGCATCTAGATTGATAATAAATACTAATAAATCTTGTTTATATTTCTCTCAGAGTAAAGACTATTTATTGATAGAAGACATTGGGCAGGTATTCCAGATTGCTGTAATAGATATCCCTGAAACTACCTTGGTCTTCCTATCTCTTAGGGAACCTCGAAGGTTTAAGCTTTAAACTTGTAGATGATAAAATGCAGAAACGTACTCAGGGGTGGAAGAAGGAGTTCTTATCTGATATAAGCCTTGAGGTATTGATAAAATCTATTGCTAATGCTATACCAATTTATTTGATGTCCTGCTTTTTGTTTCCTAAATTTATGTTGCAAAGATTGGAAAGGATTGTTACTAAATTCCAGTGGAAAAGCTCCTATGAAAAAAAGGAAAATTCATTGGGCACAACTACAAAAAGGGGAAAAAGTAGCTCACATTTTGTAGCACTTCTTTAAAGAAATGCTACAGCTTCTTCTTCTTTAAAGAAAGTGTCCTTCTATTATAGTTGTTGAAAGGCCTTTTGTAGCGCTTGTGTCAAGGGGAATTTTTTTTTCTTAAAAAACATTAGCACTACAGCTTGTTGACGCAAGCATTACAGAAGGATTATTTTATTATTTTTCCCTCCCTAACCTTTCTTCTTCAGTACTGTGCCTCCCATTTCCTTTTCCTTTCCTTACTTATCCTCTTGGTCCCCATTCCTCCTCCTTCCTCATTTGCTTTGGTCCCATTTCCTCCTCCTTAGGTTCGTCCCTACCCATCCATATAAATACCCACTCCCTTTTCTTTTCTTTTTTTAAAAAATATTTTAAAGCTGTAACACATTGTCTTCTTAACCACCCTTTGTCTTTCTTTTTTTCCTTCATTAAATTTTTTTTTTCAGGTGTTGTGGTTGAAGTTTTAGCTCATTCTAACTAAGCTTCCTATACACGGTAAGTTTTTAAATTTATGATTTTACAAATTTAATTTTATTAGTAGTTAATAGTTTTATTTGCTCAATATCTTTTATATTTACTCTATTATGAAATTTGAACAAATTATTCTCATTTTTATACGTTAAAAAAATTGAGATAAATTTAAATGTTGTTATATATAGGTTGTATGTGAAAATATGTTGTAGTTATAATTTTTAGCTCTTGTACTAATTGTTATTGATGAGTTGCATAAATAAAATAATTATTTATTTTTAACACTTATATGTTATTTGTTGGCTTGTAATGCTTTCTAATTTACCTATGATATGTGTTGGTAAATATGATTTCTTTTGTTACAAGTTGTGAAAAATTATTGTGATATGCTAAATTAATTGATTGATTATTTATCAACTAAAAAAGATGGTTTAAGACTTGGAAAACTTTCATTTTTAAGATGTTATGCTGTCAATTTTATTTTAAAATAAATAAGAAAATATAAAAATAAATAGTAAATGCAATAGTCAAGCAACTAACCACTTTTTCAAAATAGGGTGATGGTATAAATTGATCGAAAATGGATGTCATCTGATCGGTGTTCAAGGGAATACATAGATAGGGTGAAAAAGTTTTATTAGATTTGAAATCGAGCATACAAAATATCCTAACAAAATTATATGTCCTTGCTTATCTTGTTGTTATAGAAAGTGGATTAGTCTTCTTGATTTGCTAGATCATTCAGTGCGGCATAGAATTGAGCAAACATATACACGATGGATGAGGCATGGTGAGATAGATGATGTATGTGGTGATCGGGTGCATACCACGAGTGGTGCTTTGAATGAGTTTGACCCAAGTATTGTGATGAGGATGATGGTCTTGAAGAAATGCTAAATGCGGTCAAAAAGGTACTTCAAAAGTGTCCTAAAGAATTTGAGAAGTTAAAAGGTGATGCAAAGAAATCATTATATGCTTGTGATGCTAAATACATAAGATTGCTAGCAGTGTTGAAATTGTACAACTTTAAAGCATGCTATGGATTGAGAGATTTGGGTTTCATCGTATTTCCTGAACTTTTACAAGATATGCTTCTAGAAGAAAATAAACTTCCTACCAAGACATATGAAGCAAAGCAAATTCTTTGCTCTCCTATTGGTGTGGGTTATGAGAAGATACATGTATGCCCTAACAATTGCATTTTATTTTGGAATCACTATGGAACGTTATAGAAGTGCCCTAAATGCAATGCATCTTAATATAAGAAGAATGACAAAAGTCCTTTGAAGGTCCTATGGTATTTTTCTTTTATTCTGAGATTCACGTGACTGTACAGTAATGCAGAGATTGCTAAGCAGTTGATATGGCATGCAAATGAAAGGATTGAAGACACCAAGCTTAGGCATCTAATAGATGCTCCTCACCAGAAAAAAATTGATCATGAGTACCTTGGCTTTGTGAATAAAGTAAGGAACCTATGCCTTACACTGTCAACTGATCGAATCAATCCATACAAAGTTCAGAGTAGTACACATAGCATGTGGCCAGTGATATCGATAATTTATAACCTTCTTCCACACTTGATCATGAAATGTAAGTTTATGATGTTGTCCATGTTAATTTTTGGGCCAAGGCAACCTAAGAATGATATAGTGTGTACTTGGCTCCTTTAATTGATGACTTGAAGCTGCTTTGGGAAGAAGGCATCAATGTGTATGATAGGTATAAGGAAGAAAGTTTTACTTTGAAATCCATGTTGTTTGGCATAATTAATGATTTTCCCATTTATGGTAATTTGTCCAGTTACAATGTCAAAGGATATTGTTTGTGCCCTATAAGTGAAGATGACACTCATTTAGTACGACTTGTTCTTTGTAAGAAAAATGTCTACATGGGACATCAAAGATTCTTACCATCAAAACATTGTTAGAGGAAGTGGAAAAAGGATTTCAACAGTGACTTAAAAGAAGGTAGCCCATCGAAGATGTTGACCGGTGCTCAGGTTTTTGAAAAGGTAAAAGACTTGGATAACAATTTCAGCAAGCCTTTTTCAAAACAAGTTAGGACAAGTGGTTAGAAGAAAAAGTCTATTTTCTTTGAACTTCCATGTTGGAAGTCCTTATATGTAAGACATTTTCTTGATGTGATACACATAGAAAAATATATATGTGATTAATCTAATTAGCATGTTACTCAATATGTAAAGAAAAAGTAAGTATAGTGTCAATACGAGGTTGGATTTGGTAAATTTAGGAATAAGAGAAGAGTTGGCACTAGCTGAGCAAGAGCACTGTACTTATCTACCTCCAGTGGCTTACAATTTGTCGAGGTAAGAGAAAAAATTGTTTTGCGAGTTTCGACAAGGAATTAAAGTTCCAAAGGGTTACTCTTTAAATGTAAAATACCTTGTATCAATGAAAGAGTTGAAGTTAAAGAACCTTAAATCTCATAATTGTCATTTGCTCATGCAGAATTTCTTATCGGTTGGTATATGATCCATTTTACCCAAAAAGGTAAGAAACACAATTACTAAACTTTGTATGTTTTTCAAGTTGATTTGCAGTAAAGTGATTGATTTATCAAAGTTGCTAAATTTGTAAAGGCTAATTGTTTGTACTCCGTGTGAACTTGAAATGTATTTTCCACTTACATTTTTTAACATTATGGTCCATCTAACTGTACAGTTAGTTAATGAGGTTCAAATGTGTGGTCTAGTGTATTTGAGATAGATCTGCTTGAACGAGTGATTTATGAAAATTTTAAAAGGCATGTGAAAAATAGATATCGACCAGAGGTTGAATGATACTTGGTTGAAGAAGCAAGTGACTTCTATGCTGATTTTCTATCAAATGTTGACCCTATAGGGATCCTAGAGTCTCATCATGTTGGGCAAAGATTAGGGAAAGGAACAAGTAGGAGGGTTGTAATAAGCATATCAGTGACTGAATGGAAGCAAGTAACTTCTATGCTGATTTTCTATCAAATGTTGGCCTTATAGGGATCCCAAAGTCTTGTCACGATAGGCAAAGATCAGGGAAAGAAACAAGTATGAGGGTTGTAATAAGCATATCAGTAACTGAATGGGAGCAAGTAACTTCTATGCTGATTTTCTATCAAATGTTGACCTTATTGGGATCCCAAAGTCCTGGCCCGATAGGCGAAGATTAGGGAAAAGAACAAGTAGGAGGGTTGTAATAAGCATATCAGTGACTGAATGGGAGCATGTAACTTCTATGCTGATTTTCTATCAAATGTTGACCTTATAGGGATCCCAAAGTCTTGTCACGATGGGCGAAGATCAGGGAATGGAACAAGTGAGAGGGATGTAATAAGCATATCAATGACTGAATGGGAGCAAGTGCACTTGTATGCACTACATAATATTGATGAGGTTGAATCGTTTGTTGAAGAACATAATGATGCTGTTCAAGAATTATAAGGTGATAGGAATGAAAATTTGAAAACAAAAGAACACAATCGACATTTTTCAAGTTGGTTAAAAAGGTTTATTTTTTACGAGATCGAGAAGAATCCTAATTCAGTTTCTGAAAAATTGATATAGGTATCAAATAGACTGAGTTTAAATGTATTATTTTATAATGATTATGTAATCAACGATTACTGATTCTATACACAAGACCATGATACACGAAGCATGATTCAGAATAGTAGGGTAACACTTGTTGCT
This sequence comes from Inga oerstediana, assembly GCA_963210345.1. NCBI lineage: Eukaryota > Viridiplantae > Streptophyta > Magnoliopsida > Fabales > Fabaceae > Inga > Inga oerstediana. The sequence goes on along the minus strand of OY723403.1, from coordinate 40,856,307 downwards.
GAGTCTTGGCATAGATATAAGGCTAAAGACATATATCCTATCTACGCACCAATGTCATACTTTGGTGTCATTGAATACATTTGGGAGTTAGATTACTTTATGTTTAGGGTCCCTGTCTTCAAATGTGAGTGGGTTAACAATAATAGTGAATTCCGAACAAATGAGTTAGGGTTTGTTCAAGTGGACCTTTCTAAAGTTGGGTGTAAAAATGATCCTTTTATTTTAGCATCACAAGCAGAATAAGTGGTTTTCATTCTGAATCCTGCTAAGAAGAATTAGTCCATTATACTCCCATCAAACCAAAATCATAAAGAACATGTTGATATTGAAAGCAATGAATGTTTGAATATTGTTGAGGATGATCCTTCCTTTAAGATGTTGGTGTAGATGAAGATGAACCTTTATACATGAGACATGATCAGGAAGAGGGGATTTGGGTCAATCTATCAATTCTTACTACTAGGAGACTCAAGGGAAACATAATTCTCAATTCAACAAGAATGATGAAGAATAAAATTTTAAGCCAAACAAAAAAGAAGAAAAGTTAATGAGTGCCTTGAATTTTTTACTTGTATATTTCACATTTATTCATATATTTTAAATTAATTTAGTTTTATTAACATGATTGTGACTATGCACTGATGTTTTGTTTGGTTCACTTAACTTATAGGAAAATGGGTTCACAAAATGAAGATGATTTTCAACATGAGACAAATGACGATGTTCCCTTGAATATTGCTAGAGAGATTTTGGGAGTGCGCGTAACCCATGGTAGGACTATTATGGCCAAGTTGATCAAACAAAGAAATAAGGGGATCAAGTTACCACTTGAATGGAATGCCAAGGAATGTCCAATTGGACCGAACAGTAGCTTCTTTCTAATTTCATTGGGACTATAGTCTGAGACAGAGTCCCTTGTATAATTCAAGATTGGAGACTGAAGAAAAAAAATTATAGGAATGTCATTTGGGCTGAAGCCGAGGTAAAACATTAATTACTTTATCATTCAGGTTATTTTTTTTTCATATAATTGCAATCTGATGAATTATGTATGGTTTTTTTGTTACATTCTTGTTTTATTATTGATGATAATCGAGAGAAGTATGTGCTAAGAAAAGCCGGTGTACTTCTAAGAAAATTTCATGGTGATCTTGTAACATTCTATATGAGGAATGATAATGAGAATATCATTCTTACACCATCAGATTTATATGATATAATCATCACTCAAGAAATTTGGGATAAGTTTTTGAAAATAAATACAACTCACAAATTCTAGGTAATATAATAATAGACTTTACTGGCTACTTGTACTCTATTTATAATTAATGTTTATCGATATGACTTATTTGGATTTAAATAGGAGTTTAGTGAGAAAAATTGCTCCAACGCGACCAACATGGCATATCACTACACAAGAGGACAAGTATCATATGAAAAATTGGATTAAAAAATGGTAAGAACTAATGGTTAGTTCATATGTATCTAATTTATATGACTAATTTTTGTTAGATCCCAAGTTTTGATGATAACAAAAAGTCAATTGTGTACAAATCATGTTTTTATAAGTCTAAGAAATGTTTACAAAGTTACCAAATGCATATAGCAAGGTTTTCTGGTATCTGCTATCAAAATGAACTGGAGTGCTCGAGCATGAGCTTTGCACTCGAGCATGGTTCCCTTCTGTGCTCGAGCAGGTGCGAGTGATAGCCAGAAAGTGTTTACCCGAGAGGCATGCCACTGTTATGTTCACTGATTCACTCGAGCACTAGAGACAGCACTCGAGCAGAGAAGTCTTTCTCACTCGAGCACATGAGAGTGAAGGTCTGCGAGTGCTTGGCCGAGAGCAAGTATTATCATTCTTCCTTGATGCACTCGAGCAGAGACATCAGTGCTCGAGCATGAGCATTCTATACTCAAGCAAGGTACTACGAAGGTTTGGCCGAGAGTCATGAAGTTCAGAGAAGCGTAAGTGTGCTCGAGCACAACCTCATATGCTCGAGTGACACATCAGCACTTGCGAGTGAAAAATCCATCCCTCTCTATTCCTGATGCGAGTACTTGTATAAATGGTATATTACTTGAGAATATTCTTCTCACTCGAGCAGGAGTCTGTGTGCTCGAGTGAGGGCCCATATCACCTGCGAGTGATAAATCTATCCCTCTCAAATCCTGATGTGAGTATTGGTATTAAGGGTATAATTCTTGAGAATATTCGTTTCACTCGAGCAGGGGTATGTGTGCTCGAGTGAGGGACCACATCACCCGCGAGTACAAAATCTCACTCTTGCTAAAATGATATGCGAGTGTTGACCCGAGAAGACACTCCCAGTGGAAAATACAAGGTCACTCGAGCAGAAGGAGTTGTGCTCGAGTGAGACCCCACATCACTCGCGAGTGAGAATTTTGTCTCTCTGAAATCTTATGCAAGCACAACCCGATAACTAAAGTATAAAGAGGAAAATAGGAAGATCACTCGAGTGAGCCCTTTCATGCTCGTGTGATGCTTTGCCAGATCACCAAAAACACCAAGTCTCGCAACGTTCAATCCGAATATGGTTTAATGTTATTTATTTATGTCATCATTACTTATTATCATTACTTAACATCATTTTGAATGTATTATAAGTGTGATACAGGAAGATGAACATTTGAAATAAGCTGACACGGAGAAAGTCAAATAACAGCAGACAACATCATTACAAGCACGCATGTACCTACCGTATTCAGATTATTCAAACATGCGCGTGTCTTTCCACAGTTGCAAAGTCCCGCTCCTCAAATGATGATTACCCAAACGGGCAAAAAAACTAAAACAACTATATATACAGAGATTCAGAGATAGTCAAGGACAACGAAGCACAAGAATTCACAAGCTTATACACGAGTCTCTGCTATTCATCATTTTCTCTGTATACACATTAATCTTCAGTGTTTATTCATTTTCTCTGTAAGAGAGTCTTCATACAATTCAAATTCTATGCTTATTTGATCTCAAGGTATTGGGACCTTGAGTGGGTAGATTTCCTTACGAGAGAAGTAGTTGAGAGAATTCCTTGTTAAGCCTTTCACTCATAAGTCTTATAAGATACAAGCAGAAGAGAACATTGCTGCTCGTAAGTCTTACAGTGGTGTAAGCAAGAGAGGACGTTGCTGGTCATAAGTCTTGTATACATAAGCAAGTAAGAAGGGTCATAAGTTGTTTTTCTGCACGTAAGACTTGTCGTAAGGGGGAGAGAAATTTCTTAGTGAGAGAATATTTCTGCTCATAGTCCTTTCAAGGACAATTATTGTTTTGAGGCGTTCTGAGAGCCCATTGAATTTTGGAGGTATAGTGAAAATCTCAGTAGGTCTTGATCTCTGAGGACTGGACGTACGCCTGGTTGTTAGGCCGAACCAGTATAACTCTCTGTGTTCAAATCTTCTCAACTCTACTCTATCTACTATATTTTTCATATCACCACATCAAGCGAAAAATTTATAACATCACCCAATTCACCCCCCTCTTGGGTGAAGCTTGCCTCTTACATTTGGTATCAGAGACTAGTCTTCTCCGAAGAGCCTAACAGCTTGAGAAGGATCCGACAAATGGCAACAATGGGTGAAAACATTCTCCCAGACGGAGCTTCAATCACTAGACCTCCTGGTTTTGCTGGAGAACATTTTTCGTTCTGGAAAGCTAAATTCAGAGTGTTCGTGATGGCTAACGAGTACGGATTGTGGAATATTATACAAGATGGTGACTATGTTCCAATGAAGAAAATCGAAGATAGAGCAGTTAAAAAGAGCCCAGATGAGTTTGACGAGAATGACAAAAGGTTAGTAACATTAAATAGTAAAGCTATTTTAATGATACAGAGTGCTCTTAGTCAAAAAGAATATTTTCGAATATGTACTCTACCAACTGCCAAAGATATGTGGGATGCTCTTGACATTGCTCATGAAGGTACATCCGGAATCAAAGAAAATAGAGTCAATACTCTAATTACAGAATATGACCTATTTCGTATGAAACCTGGAGAAGGTATATCAGAATTCGAACTCAGGTATACTCATCTTGTTAATCAATATTCTGCTCTTGGAAAATCGTTTGATCAAAATTCCCAGGTAAGAAAGATTCTTAATATTCTTACGAAAGAATTTGAAGCGAAGGTGACAGCTATCGAAGAAGCTAAAGGAGAATCTGAGATCCGTAGCTGCCCTCTTTGGGAGTCTTTCAGAGTATGAAGGAAAGTTGAGGTTCAAAAAGGAACTTGAAGAGTTCGATGATAAGAAGAAAAAGGGAGTTGCACTTAAAGCTATCAAAGAGGAAGAAGAATCGTCCGAGAATGAAGATATCCCTAATGATGATGAAATAGGAATGATCGTAAGAAAATTCAAAAGATTCTACAGAAGAGGTCAAAAGAACTTCAAAAATTATCAAGGTGGACCAAGCAAGAGAGAAAATAAAGAACAACAGATAGTATGCTATGAATGTGGGAAACCTGGACACATCAAATCTGAATGCTTCAAGAACAAAGACAAAAAGAAGCAGAAAAAGAAAGCATATATATCATCTATATGGGGAGATAGTTCGTCAGACGAAGAAAGTGACAATGACGAAGTAGCAAATCTATGCTTAGTAGCCAAGAAAGAAGAATCAGACTCTGAGGTAAGTGATTCTGAACCTACTTATGATGAATTGTTATCTGAATATAATGCATTGCATACAGAGTTCATCAAAGTTGCTAAAGAAATGGTTAGCTATAAGAAGAAAGTAAAAGAATTAGAAGGTACTGTCATATCATCATGTGAAATGTGTAAAGAGAAAGATAAGAAAATAAGTGATTTAACAAAAATTATTGAAAAATTTACTAAGGGAAGTGAAACTCTTAAAGTTATTTTAAATTCTCAAAAAGTTTCATTTGATAAATCTGGAATTGGATATAATTCTGTTCATAATAAGAATAAAGGATATAAGAAGAATAGTAGTAGAACGTATCTTAAATATTTCAGGAATTCTGTGCATACATCAAATCCCTTTGCATCATGTAGTTATTGTAACAGGAAGGGACATTATACTTTATCATGTTATTTTAAAAAGGGACAAGTTATTGGAACATATAAATGGGTTTCGAAAGGGACACATATATCATATACTAACCACAAAGGACCCAAGAAAGAGTGGGTACCTAAAACTTGATCACCTTATTCTAGGTATGTCTCAAAGAATCTCGAGTGAATAAATGGTATATTGATAGTGGATGTTCGAGACACATGACTGGTGACAAAAATAAGTTCACCATGCTGGAAACCAGAGAAGGAGGAAAGGTGACATTTGGAGGTAATCAATCTGGATGTATTGTTGGAATTGGTGAAGTAGGAAAATCCGATGGTGTTCAAATCAATGGAGTATATTATGTTGAGGGATTATGCCACAACCTCCTGAGCGTAAGTCAAAGCACTGACAAAGATAACTGGGTAATTTTTGACTCAAAAGAATGCTTGATAGTAAGCAAGAAAGATCTGCCGCTGAACAAAGAATCTATCAAGGCAAAGATCCGAGCTCAAAGGGATGGTAATTGTTATACTATTGATTTAAATTCAAATTCTTCTGAAAATTTTTTTCTTAGTCGATCAGAGGAAAGTTGGTTATGGCATAAGCGTTTAGCTCATGTCAATATGAATCAACTTGACAAACTGATTAGAAAAGATTTAGTTGTTGGTCTTTCCAAACTCAAATTCAAAGATAATATGATTTGTGAAGCATGTCAAAAAGGTAAACAAACTAAATCCTCTTTTAAAACAAAGTATGAGATTTCTACTTCAAAACCTTTACAATTACTTCATATGGATTTGGTAGGACCTGCAAGAGTAAAAAGTTTTGGAGGAAATTTATATACTTTAGTAATTGTCGATGATTTTACAAGATTTGCATGTACTATATTTATTGCTTCAAAAGATGAAACCTTTGCTGAATTCATTATGTTTGCCAAAAAGGTTCAAAATGAGAAAGGTATTTCTATTATTTCTGTTAGGACAGACCATGGAGGAGAATTTGATAATCAACTATTTGAAAACTACTGCAACAACGAAGGAATAGATCATAACTTCTCTGCTCCTAGAACACCTCAACAAAATAGAGTAGTGGAAAGAAAGAACAGAGTTCTTACAGAAATGGCGAGAGCATTACTTAATGAAAAAGAAATGTCACAAGTGTTCTGGGCCGATGCAATGAGTACTGCATGCTACATTTCAAACCGAGCATATATTCGCAAATCACTTGGAAAGACGCCATATGAACTTTACAAAGGAAGAAAGCCAAATATTGCTCATTTACATATCTTTGGGTGTAAGTGTTTCATTCACAACAATGGTAAAGAAAACTTAGGTAAATTTGATTCAAAGTCTGATGAAGGTATATTTTTAGGATATTCTAATAGAAGCAAGGCTTATAGAGTTTTCAATAAAAGAACATGTACTGTTGAAGAATCTATTCATGTTGTGTTTGATGAAATTGAATCTCAGACAAAACTTATTGATGAAGAAGAAATGGATTCAATCAAGAAAAACAAATCTATTTCAAAACAAGATGATTTTGAAACAAATGATTTTCAAAATTTAGAAGATGTTGATGATCATGCTCAACCAAAAGCATGGAGACATATGAAGGATCATCCAATTGATCAAGTTATAGGAGATATTCATGAAGGTGTCAAAACCAGAAATAGAATCCTCAATGAGGTAACTTTTTCTGCTTTTATTTCTGAAATTGAACCTTCTAATATAGAAGAAGCTTTATCTGACAATGATTGGGTGATTGCTATGCAAGAAGAACTAAATCAGTTTCAAAGAAATCAAGTTTGGGATTTGGTTTCTCGACCTAAAGACCATACGGTTATAGGGACCAAATAGGTTTTCAAAAACAAACTTGATGAATCAGCAATCATTGTGAGAAACAAAGCAAGATTGGTTGCCAAAGGCTATAATCAAGAAGAAGGTATTGATTATGAGGAAACATATGCTCCAATGGCAAGATTGGAAGCAATACGAGTACTCCTAGCCTTTGCTTGCATTAAAGGTTTTAAACTTTATCAAATGGATGTGAAAAGTGCTTTTCTAAATGGTTATATTATGGAGGAAGTATATGTAGAACAACCTCCTAGTTTTGAAGATGAAACAAAACCTGACCATGTCTTCAAACTTAAGAAAGCACTATATGGTTTGAAACAAGCACCTAGAGCTTGGTATAAAAGACTAAGCAAATTTCTTCTTGATCAAAGTTTTGTCAGAGGAAAAGTTGATACAACTCTATTCATCAAACATAACAAAAATGATATTCTAATTGTTCAAATTTATGTTGATGATATTATTTTTGGTGCTACTAACGAATCTGTGTCAAGGATTCTCTAAGATTATGCAGGGAGAGTTTGAAATGTCCATGATGGGAGAATTAAACTTCTTTCTTAGACTACAAATCAAACAAAAGAAGAATGGCATATTTGTATCTCAGACGAAGTATTTAAAGGAATTATTGAAGAAATATGGATTAGACAATGCTAATGGAGCTAATACTCCAATGAGCTCTACAACGCTGTTGGATGCTGATGTAAAAGGACCTAGCTTCAACATCACTAAGTATAGAGGAATGATTGGCTCATTACTCTATCTCACAGCATGCAGGCCAGATATTCAGTTCAGCGTGGGAATGTGTGCAAGATATCAATCTGCTCCCAAGGTATCACATGCAGAGACAGTAAAAAGAATTTTCAAATATCTAGTAGATACTTCAGAGCTTGGTCTTTGGTATCCGAAAAGAGGGAACGAGTATTTATTGGCATATTCAGATTCAGATCACGGAGGATATAAAACTGATAGAAAGAGTACTAGTGTTCAATGCCAATTTCTAGGAGGCTCTCTAGTATCATGGTTCAGCAAGAAGCAGAACACAGTTTCATTATCCTCGACTGAAGCTGAATATATAGCTGTGGCAAGTTGTTGTTCTCAAGTGTTATGGTTGAAACAACAACTTCAAGATTTGGGAATTTATTTAAAAGAGATTCTAATTTATTGCGATAACACTAGCACGATAAGCTTGGCGAAGAATCCTGTACAACATTCAAGGACCAAACACATAGACATTCGACACCACTTCATTCGGGATCATGTCCAAAAGAATGATGTCAAAGTAGAATTCATACCAACTCATCTTCAACTTGCGGATATTTTCACAAAACCAATAGCAAAAGATCAATTTCTATATATTCGAAGAGAATTGGGAATGGTTAATCCCAATGAGTTGTAAGTTTTCTTGTTAAATTATGTTAATTAAATGTTCTTTTGATGATAACTATACTAACTTTGGCATCGGAGTATCAAAATTCATTTTGCAGGTCTGTCACTCGAGCATAGAGAGTGTCACTCGAGTGATAAGCTGCTTCACTCGAGCACAAGTAGCTCTGCTCGAGCACAGCACTGTTAAAAATACTCTGCTTCTTGATGTGTAAAACAGAGGTTAACAGAGGAAATTAGAATACCAAGAGTCTATCTCAAAAGCAACAGTGAGAATTGAGCTCACTCGAGCATGAAGGACTCTCACTCGAGCATGATATGAACATGCTTGAAGTGAAGAGTATATGCTCGAGTGGAAAGAAAGAATTTTTATTCAGAAGCTATTCAAATCATGGTTACTCAAATGATTTTGGAGGATTTGAGTACAAAGATACAAAATATGGCAAGAAATTCATAATCCAGGTACGTTTTTACATACTTATTAAAGTTTCCAGATTTTCACTCGAGCACAGATAGAACACACTTGAGCACAGTATGAACTTTACTCGAGCACTAGGGTTTATGCTCGAGCACTATCACTTATATCAGTTACACAGAAGCTCAGAATGTCGCACTTCTTGTTCTCACTCGAGGTGTCTCGTCACTCGAAGGTCACAACTCTTCACCTTCAACCGTTTCTCTTCAATCAATCGCGTTCATTTGCTTCAAATTACCGTTACAACTCTTCAATCTTCTATAAAAGGTTATTCTTACTCTCTGCATTTCACATTCGGTGCCCTAATCCTTGTTTGCTCTTCTCTTCTCTCTCTCAAAAAAATCTGTGAGTTCTTGCTTCTCTTTCTCTTATTCTTCAATGGCAAGAACCAAAATGCCCTTTATTTCTTAAAGATCTCACTTTCTTTCTCTTACTCATTCTGCTGCCAGTGCGTCTGGTACCCCAGAACCAACACCTCCATCTCCCAAAATGTCTTCCTCACCGACACCTCCTCCTAAACCCAAGACCAAAAAGAGGACTCCGGCTAAGAAACCTCACCCAAAGCCTCAAATTGCAAAGAAAGTCCAACCACCTCAAAAGAAACCAAAGGGTGTGGTGTTCAAGGAACCTATAGTTACCCGATCTCAATCCAAAGAAGTTCAAGAAAAGGGAAGAAAAAGGAGACTGAACAATCATCCTCTTCCTCTGATGATTCATTCAACAGACAACTCCGAGAAGCAATGGAGAAATCCAAACTTGATAAGATAGTTGGAAAGATTGCTTCACAAGCCGGTGTTTCAAGTTCACACCATATTGGACAATCAAGTGCCTCTGCTTCAGGAGCACCCTCTACCTCACAAGCACCAGTGGATGATCACATTACCAGTCCTCCAGAGGGATTCATTGTTGAAGAGCTAAAGGCATTGTCTCAGAAGGTATTTGATGATGAATATATTCATAGGCATTTCTGTCCAGTTGTGTTTGTGGATTTAGATTATTTGAAGAAGAATTGCCATTTGGACTTATATCCTTACCTTCAATACTATGCCCCCTGGTTAAATATCCATATGCCATATTCACCCACTGTCATGAAAACCTTTTATTGCAACATGAAGATCCATAACATTGTATCTAGGTCTGGTGAATTGATTGAGGAAGCAGTGTCTACTATTGTTAGAGGAAAATTTATTATGATATCTGCTAAGATCATAAATGACCTACTTGGATATGTTGCACCTCCTCCTAATCCACCTTCCTTCTCTGCCAATAAAGCCTTCCAGATTTTGAGACCAAAAGATCCAATAGGTCCCCTCAATTTTAAACCTATTGATATGCCTGACTCCCACAGAATCCTTCACTATATATATTCCCAGAGCATAGTCAATAAGTCTAAGAACTTTACCCATTTTGCTCAAAAGGACTATTATATGTTGGCATCTTTCCTAGCCGGGCAACAAAGAAATGTTGGGGAAATTATCTTTAATGAGATGAGAAGATTTCAATTTTCTTCATCAAAATCCGCAACCATACCATACCCTCAGATTGTATCCTTCATCTTAATGAAAAACAAGGTATGGTATTTGGAAGGAACTGAAAGGGTACTTATTTCGAGGTTTGGTAAGACTCAGTTAACTCACATGGGTATCAATCTTCCGGTGAGTCGAACCAAAGCCACATCTCAGAGGGAAGCCACTCCATCCAGATGGGATGAGGCCCAATCTTCTGCTCAAAGTCCTATTCCTCCTCCTTCCTTCCTCAATACTTCTCTCTCCAACCACTTGACTAAGGCAATCAATCAAGCAGTATCCAGCCTAAAGAAGGAATTAGTGACTGAGTATGAGAAGCTTGTGGAAAAGATGGAGTCACAGGTCATCAAGTTGGTAGACAAGGCCAATATCAATTTTGACTTGATGTTCAAGACTCAGGATGAGATGTCACAAAGGATTACTAATATGGAGACCTTCTTGCGCTCTCATTTCCCATCTTCATCTTCAGATGTGCCTCCTGAGACCACTCATACCTCACCTCCTCATCCACAGACACATGTCCTTTTCACCAATCCAGATTCTAATGTTGATATCACCTATGATCGGTCGCCTTCATTACCTCCCTCATCCTCTGTACCACAGCCATCATCTCCACCTATTGACCCTATTGACCCTCTCACTGCCATGGTACCCTTTGTCCCTCCTTCTGATATCACTTTTCCTCAGCCCCTTCTGATGTTGACAAAACGGGGGAGAAAGATGTGTGATGGTTTTGAGCTGAGCTTTTATGGGATGTATTGGGTGTTTGTGTAGATTGTCTGTATGGGGTAGGATTTTCTGTTATTTTGATTGTATTTGGGGTTATTTGTTATTATGCTATCAAAATTATCAGAGTTATTAATCAAGTTTATTATTATTGACTATATCTATGAGTTAAGTTAATTGGTTTATACTATGCTTATCTTGGTTGATTAAGTGTCTAGAGGAAGCATTGCAGAGAAACATGAACTTGAACTTAAAATTGGATATGCATTTGGAAACATTGAAGTATTTCAAAAAAATTTCATCTTAATCAATTTTTTTTTCTTAACTTCCATCACAAAGGTTTTGTCATCATCAAAAAGGGGGAGAATGTTAGATCCCAAGTTTTGATGATAACAAAAAGTCAATTGTGTACAAATCATGTTTTTATAAGTCTAAGAAATGTTTACAAAGTTACCAAATGCATATAGCAAGGTTTTCTGGTATATGCTGTCAAAATGAACTGGAGTGCTCGAGCATGAGCTTTGCACTCGAGCATGGATCCCTTCTGTGCTCGAGCAGGTATGAGTGATAGCCAGAAAGTGTTTACCCGAGAGGCATGCCACTGTTATGTTCACTGATTCACTCGAGCACTGGAGATAGCACTCGAGCACATGTGAGTGAAGGTCTGCGAGTACTTGGCCTAGAGCAAGTATTATCATTCTTCCTTGATGCACTCGAGCAGAGACATCAGTGCTCGAGCATGAGCATTCTATACTCAAGCAAGGTATTGCGAGTGTTTGGCCGAGAGTCATGAAGTTCAGAGAAGCGCAAGTGTGCATGATCACAACCTCATATGCTCGAGTAACACATCAGCACTTGCGAGTGAAAAATCCAACCCTCTCCATTTCTGATGCGAGTGCTTGTATAAACGGTATATTACTTGAGAATATTCTTCTCACTCGAGCAGGAGTCTGTGTGCTCGAGTGAGGGCCCACATCACCTACGAGTGATAAATCTATCCCTCTCAAATCCTGATGTGAGTGTTGGTATTAAGGGTATAATTCTTGAGAATATTCGTTTCACTCGAGCAGGGGTATGTGTGCTCGAGTGAAGGACCACATCACCCGCGAGTACAAAATCTCACTCTTGCTAAAATGATATGCGAGTGTTGACCCGAGAAGACACTCCCAGTGGAAAATGCAAGGTCACTCGAGCAGAAGGAGTTGTGCTCGAGTGAGACCCCACATCACTCGCGAGTGAGAATTTTGTCTCTCTGAAATCTTATGCAAGCACAACCCGATAACTAAAGTATAAAGAGGAAAATAGGAAGATCACTCGAGTGAGCCCTTTCATGCTCGTGTGATGCTTTGCCAGATCACCAAAAACACCAAGTCTCACAACGTTCAATCCGAATATGGTTTAATGTTATTTATTTATGTCATCATTACTTATTATCATTACTTAACATCATTTTGAATGTATTATAAGTGTGATACAGGAAGATGAACGTTTGAAATAAGCTGACACGGAGAAAGTCAAATAACGGCAGACAACATTATTACAAGCACGCATGTACCTACCGCATTCAGATTATTCAAACATGCGCGTGTCTTTCCACAGTTGCAAAGTCCCGTTCCTCAAATGATGATTACCTAAACGGGCAAAAAAACTAAAACAACTATATATACAGAGATTCAGAGATAGTCAAGGACAACGAAGCACAAGAAGTCACAAGCTTATACACGAGTCTCTGCTATTCATCATTTTCTCTGTATACACATTGATCTTCAGTGTTTATTCATTTGCTCTGTAAGAGAGTCTTCATACAATTCAAATTCTATGCTGTGCTCGTAAGTCTTACAGTGGTGTAAGCAAGAAAGGACGTTGCTGCTCATAAGTCTTGTATACATAAGCAAGTAAGAAGGGTCATAGGTTATTTTTCTGCACGTAAGACTTGTCGTAAGGGGGAGAGAAATTTCTTAGTGAGAGAATATTTCTGCTCGTAGTCCTTTCAAGGACAATTGTTGTTTTGAGGCGTTCTGAGAGCCCATTGAATCTTGGAGGTATAGTGAAAATCTCAGTAGGTCTTGATCTCTGAGGACTGGACGTAGGCCTGGTTGTTAGGCTGAACCAGTATAACTCTCTGTGTTCAAATCTTCTCAACTCTACTCTATCTACTATATTTTTCATATCACCACATCAACCGAAAAATTTATAACATCACCCAATTCACCCCCTCTTGGGTGAAGCTTGCCTCTTACAATTTTTAATTTCAATTAATTTTGATATGCAGATAGAAGAATCAAATTCAAATATTGTACAAGTAGCATGACATGATTTATGGCTAGTTGGTTGCACTAATAAAAAGGTGAAATTCCTAGTGAAGAAGCCATAAGAGTTTGTAGAATATTGTGTAAGTATTGGATTAGACAATATATAATTAGATTTATTTAAATGATTCTATTTTATACTCCCTCTAATCCTTTTTATAAGCAACTTTCTCTATCTTGGGGTTGGTCTTTTTTATAAGCAAGTCTTTTTTATAAGCAACTTTCTTCTTATGTCTTAAAATTTAAACGTTTTTTCTTTTTCTACCTTTATTAAATACACATTTTATATCAATTATCCCTCACTCACCACTAATTCTCTTTCATTTACTCATTTATTACACATTCTCTCTCATATTTTATACTCATACTCTTTCATATTTGTTACTCATTCTCTCTCCTATGCTCTTTTAATAAATAGGGGCATATTTGGAAGAAACATGACATTTTTGATACATTTATTATTTTTAACTAAGCGTAATTGCCAGTCTGTTTTGCATAATAAGGATTAAAGTTGCTTATAAAAAGGACCAAAGGGAGTAATAACTAATAGTGTTGTAGTTCTTTTTGTGATTGAGATTAATGACACTAGAGATGCCAGAGTTGGTGCAATATATTGGTTGTGATGATTTGTTGAGCAAAGCGCTTGATGTACCTAAGTTTAATGGTTGTGTTCAGGGTGCTGGTTTTGTAGTCACACAGACTTCATACTTCAAATGCCAAAAGCGATCCAACATAAGTCACTTTTTGCAACTGGTAGAGGAGATGAATAGCTTCAAGCATCAAATGAAAGAACTATTAGATCCCAAGTTTTGATGATAACAAAAAGACAATCGTGTGCAAATCATGTTTTTAGGAGATTAAGAAAAGTTTACAAAGTTACCAAATGCATAGAGGAAGTTTTCTGATGTTTGCTGTGAATTTGCACTGGAGTGCTCGAGCATGGATTTTGCACTCGAGCATAGATCTCTTCTGTGCTCGAGCAGGTGCGAGTGAAAGCCAGAAAGTGTACACCCGAGAGGCATTCTTCTGTTATGTTCACTGGATCACTCGAGCACTAAAGTATGCACTCGAGTAGAGAAGTCATTCTCACTCGAGTACTTGCGAGCAAGGGTCTGCGAGTGCTTGGCCGAGAGCAAGTAATAGCATGCTTCCTTCATTCATTCGAGCAGAGACATCAATGCTCGAGCATGAGCATTCTGTGCTCGAGCAAGGTACTGCGAGTGCTTGGCCGAGAGTCATGAACTTCAGAGAAGTGCAAGTGTGCTCGAGCACACCTTTATATGCTCGAGTGACACATCAGCACCTGCGAGTGAAAATTTTATCTCTCTCCAAATCTGATGCGAGTGCTTGTTTAAAAGGTATAATACTTGAGAATATTCTTCTCACTCGAGCAGGAGTCTGTGTGCTCGAGTGAGGGACCATATCACCCGCGAGTACAAATTCTCACTCTTGTCAAAATGGTGTGCGAGTGATGATCCGAGAAGACACTCCCAGTGGAAAATGCAAGATCACTCAAGCAGAGGAAGTTGTGCTCGAGTGAGACCCCACTTCACTCGCAAGTGAGGATTCTGTCTCTCTGAAATTCTATGCAAGCACAACCCGATAACAGAAGCATATGAAGGAAAATAGGAGATCACTCGAAGTGAGCCTTTCATGCTCGAGTGATGCTCTGTCAGATCATCAAAAATGCCAAGTCTCACAACGTTCAATCTGAATATGGTTTATTATTATTTATTCATATCATCATTACTTATTATCATTGTTTAACATTACTTTGAATGTATTATAAGTGTGATACAGGAAGATGAACGTTTGAAATTAGCTGTTACGGAGAAAGTCAAACAGCGGCAGACAACATGAATACAAACACGTTCGCACCTACCGCATTCAGAATATTCAAACATGCGCGTGTCCTTCAATAGTTGCAAAAGTCCCGCTCCTCAAATGTTGATTTCCCAAATGGGCAAAAACTGAAGCAACTATATATACAGAGATTCAAAGATAATCAAAACGAGAACATAGCACAAGAATTCACAAGCTTATACACGAGTCTCTGCTATTCATCATTTTCTCTGTATACACATTGATCTTCAGTATTTATTCATTTGCTCTGTAAGAGAGTCTTCATACAATTCAGATTATATGTTTATTTGATCTCAAGGTATTGGGAGCTTGAGAGGGTAGTTTTCCTTACGAGAGAAGCAGTTGAGAGAATTCCTTGTTATGCCTTCCACTCATAAGCCTTATAAAATACAAGCAGGAGAGAACGTTGCTGCTCGTAAGACTTACAGTGGTGTAAGCAGGAGAGAACGTTGCTGCACATAAGTCTTGTATACATAAGCAAGTGAGAAGGGTCATAGGTTGTTTTTTCTGCACGTAAGACTTGTCGTAAGGGGGAGAGAAGTTTCTTGTTGAGAGAATATTTCTGCTCGTAGTCCGTTCAAGGACGATTGTTGTTTTGTGGCATTCTGAGAGCCCATTGAATCTTGGAGGTATAATGAAAATCTCAGTAGGTCTTGATCTCTGAGGACTGGACGTAGGCCTGGTTGTTAGGCCGAACCAGTATAACTCTCTGTGTTCAAATCTTCTCAACTCTACTCTGTCTACTATATTTTTCATATCACCACATCAAGCGAAAAATTTATAACATCACCCAATTCACCCCCTCTTGGGTGAAGCTTGCCTCTTACAAGAACAAAATGCGCATTTGAGGACTCAAATTCACAACTTTGTGTAGTGTAGGGCAACACAAAGTGTTCCAACATGTGACATCCTAAGTGTGAGGGATAGTTGTACTTCCCTACCTAAATTCAATCTTCCTTTGGTAATTAATTTATTCTCTAGTTAACTTTTTGTTACACTATATATTACTGTACCTTAATATATTAACTCTATTTTCTGTAGGGTGAATCTACATTCAAGTTACATGTGGATCAATCTTTTAATCATGCATTTGCTATGGGTGTTGCCTATAACTCCATTAATAACACGTTGCACAATTCACCATTGCCTGAGAACATACTCCAGGTAAAGGTTGACATTTGCACCAATGAAGATGCACTATTACAAAATCCCTTCTCTCGATGAAGAAACAATAGTCAAAGATGTTGTAGGTGGTTACACTTGTAGAAAATTGGCTTTTTAGACCACCACAATTAGATCGGTTATAGCGGATAAGGTCTAAAAAAGATGACCAGTGACAGTTTTGTAATTATAGAGAACTTTTAAGACCGGTTCTCAAAATAACCAGTCTAAAATATATTATTTAGACTGGTTATATATAAAACAGGTTTAAAATATAAAATAATTTAAAAATTAAATTTTTTTAACTTTTAAGATCGGTTAAAATAAATAACTGGTCTTAAATATCAAAACTTTTAGACCGTTTTTTTGTAAAACTGGCCTAAAATATGTTTTTAAGACCAGTTGTTAGTGATAACCAGTCTAAAAGGTGTTTTCTTCAATCTAAAATTCCCGTGCCTAGATCCTATGCCCTCTGAATGCTTTCTTCTCTTATCGCCATCCATTTCTCTATGAGCTTTATCCTTGCTTGTTTTGAAGTTCTCCATCGCGCCCAATTCCTATTTTGGTTAACACTCCTCTGTCATTACCGCTGTCATTACTGTGTTCCCTCATCACTGTTCTTTGATCTTCATCACACTGCTCCGCTACCACCTCTATTCTCCGTCATGACCATTCTCATCTGTAGTGACTTCCCTTTATCAGTACTGTGAATTAAGGACTTCATTTTAACCTCAGTTGACACTGCTGTGACTTTGGCTAGAAGTTTACTCCTTGGTCTTTAATCAGGTTAGTGTTCTATTCTTGAGTGGTTGTTCAGTAATCAATAATGTCCTATGAAAATGGCCCTTGATGTTGTTTTAAGAATTAATTCCTACAAGTTTCTGTTATAGGTTGTTAGAAATCCAACTATTTTGTGATAACGTATTCTAGAAAAAAATCTACACATCTAGGTTAGATGCTCTAACTTGTACATCCCTGTGATTTTATATTTGGCTTAGAGTAATACTATTTTAAGTTCTGTTTTAGTGTGATTGTTTGATTGTCAGTGTTATTGGTTTGTTGAAACAATACTAGTTTCAAATGGTGCATGTTAGAATTAGCTGAAACCTGATGCATTAACTGAATAGCTTTGCAATGCAAGTTTTAAAACTTGTATCTATATACCTTTATTATGAAATATTGCTTGGTTCTTATCATGCCATAATTTATTAGTATATTGCTACAAGTGTAATTATTGTCTCCTGGTATACATGCTTCTTAATTTCATTAAAATCTCTAAAACTTTATAGTTGTTGTGTTTTTGTCTATCCTTTTGATGTTGGATAGGGTGCTACAAGGTGTTGAGATATATGGATTGTAGTTGGATAAAAGCTAAACGGACGAGTGTTGAATATGATAATGGGGTGAGGTGTAACC
The DNA here is from genome assembly GCA_963210345.1 of Inga oerstediana. NCBI lineage: Eukaryota > Viridiplantae > Streptophyta > Magnoliopsida > Fabales > Fabaceae > Inga > Inga oerstediana. Next base: position 40,838,560 of record OY723403.1, on the reverse strand, counting down.
CCCTTTCGTAATTATATCCGAAATACGCGATTAAAGTGAAATAGAGACCAATAACAATAAAAAACATTTACAAACCCATCTACCAGACGGGGTTTTCATAAATATCTTTCAAAATCATTTATAACCTGGTCTCACATTCACATTCCGAATATAATTACTACACGAAGATAAATCACATTCAAATATATATCAGAGTACGCAATGTAATAATCCTGGCAATCCTGGGTTCCTTACATTAATTCAAGCTTACATGGCACATTCGCCCTTTACAATTTTCCAAATAGGGGATTACATAAATTCTCATACCAAATACATACTCGAATATACATTCCAACCTATACAATCATATATCAAAATATACTTAATCCCTAACATGCATTGACAACCAACTATCACAAGAGTACAACCCGAAAGAGTCCTCATCGCCCTTGGATGCTTACTCTATCCTCGATCCACTACCCTATCTGAAAGGTTAGTAGGGGAGGGTGAGATTCTAGAGAATCTCAGTAGGATAACAATATCAATATACACGTACGATAAATGTTTAATGCATGACATGCTTGCATCACACAACCCATGATAACACAATGATAATTTGCAAGCTCAATGCTTCGAACAATATACCTATGGCCATAGCATAAATTGAAACATAGCTTCAAATCACACATAATTATGCAAAGCAAAGACATGCACCAACACATACTAAAACAAATATCAAATACATGCAGGAGAGATATGTTCCCTACCCTTGTTCTTTCCATGTAAGCTCCAGCACCGCTTACTCACGACCAGGTGAATATTGAACCACGTTCAGGGTGAACATCAAACCTATAACCAAAGTAAGGACATAGGTTTATTCTCTATTCCAAATCTTTACTTTTATATCACTTAAAGTTGGTTGTCATTTTAGTCCCTTAAGTGTTAAATAATAAGCTCAACAAAAGCTTGAAATATTGGGACGTATTAGGTTGGAAATCACCTTTCAAAATCTCAAGAATCCTCTGGCTGCAGCCAGAACACGCACAGAAGGTTTTTAGCTGCAGCCAAGAATTTTTGGCTGTGGCCAAAACGTGCACAGAAACTTTTGCGCTGCAGCCAAGATTTTCTGCTGCAGCCAAGGCAACTTCAAAAATTCATAATTAATTCCAGAAAAATCGAAACGAGGTGATACTAAAGCCAAATGAAATCTATTTAAGTCGTATTTATAGGAAAAATATGGGCCATTACTGGAAATCACCACAAAAATACAGAATTCCACTAAATTGCCTTGCTGTTCCAGATTTGCACCTAGTTTCGACATCAAACTTTAGGCAAACATAAATCTCAGTTCACAAAACGAAATGACACAAATTATGTCCATTTTGAAGCTTAAGATGTGACCTATAATACTGAAAGTTTCATAATTTTCTGACATCATTTGCCTATTCAAAACGCCAACACAAATAAACTGCCCAAAACAGACTTCCAAAGGACAGATTTTTCTAGTTTTGCACCAATGATTCCAATGGTTCCCAAATTCACACCAAATACTATTTCCACATAAATTTGCACAAGAAATCCATTGGAAATACCAAATCAACCAAATTCACATTATATTGACATGTTTCACAATGAATTGCAACATGTCACACAATATCACATTTCAACTCAACATTGCACAATTTTCCATCTCAAGTTCCCAAATCAATTCCAATGACCAAATTACACAAAAAAACACCATTTTCAACACAAAACACATGAAAATTCATGCATTTCACAATTCCACCAAAATCAGGGCAAAATTCACAATTCACAAAACTCATCCACAAATCACAAAACTTAATACTCACCTCTTCCTCTTTCCCAAACCAATTCTTTGATTCTTTATCTTTCCAAATTTCCTCAAGCCATCAAACACCTCCAATCAAGAATCTAAAACTATAGAGATGAAGCTCTCATCACTATGAACAACTTTATAGAAGAGTGTTTAAGCTAAAGAGAACAAGAACAAGGCTAAAACATCACCTTTCATTTTCTCTTTCTTCCCTTAAGCATGGCGCCATGGAGAATGAAGGAGAGAGAGAATGAGATCAATTTTGGCTCCCAATTAGCCCACTTAACCGACCTAAAAGGGAAGAGAGGAGAGAGGGAAAAGTTTGACATCTTGACCCAATCCAAAAGTCCACATTTTGCCACTTGTCTCAATCTTACCACATCTCCTATGAGCTCACATACACACAAGCACATGGGATTCCACCCTTTGATCTATCCTACAAATCAATCCTAAAAATTGATCTTGAAGTTACCAATGAGTTTCCTCTTCGGTAACTGACCAATTGATCGATAACTTTACCGTTTTGCCCCTATTTCTGGCAATTCCCTTGGAATCACCATCAAACACTTCATATCGTTTAATTTATCACTAAAACATGCCTTCCCACTATTCCAAGTCAATTTAGATGTTAATCCATAATTGAACTCAAATACAGGGTTTCGGCATTGCTCACAGCGTATACGAATCACGGTTCACATCATATTCTCCAAAAGGGTTCATTTATCACTAATGACATACAATTTTGGAGTCATTAACCCTTAATCACAATTTGAGATCTTGCTAAACTGAGGCTTAACAATCCACTAATCTCAGGCTTATTCTCTAGCCTCAAGTCTCAAAATTTGGGTATTACATGAGGGTTTTTTTAGACTTTACTAGAAGAAATGCCGATGATGAGAGTGTGATATTTTATTGCCCTTATGTAATATTTTTGAATGATAATTGACTAAGTACTGTAGATATATATATACACATTTAATTTGTAAAGTATTTTGTAAGAGTTGTAAAGTATGGGTATGACATGGTGAAGAATTAGAAATGTCAAGTTCATCTCAATAGGGTGTAGTGGCGTTTGATGATAATAACACGGATATGGATGATTGGATAGAGGATATTATTCATGATGTAGTAGAAGAGGCTTTTGAGCAATCACATGCATATGGTAATATGTGCAAGATGTTGAGAAGCCGCTGTACCCGGGGTGTAAAAAATACCAATTGTTGAAAGGAGTATTGAAATTGGTAAGCTTGAAAGTAGGGTATGGATGGAGCTATAAGAGTTTTTCAGAAACACTTGAGGCTTTTAAAGACATGCTTCCAGATGATAATGTGTTGCCTTATTGATACTATGATGCTAAGAAAATACTGTGTTCACTAGGGATGAATTATAAAAAGATCCATGCATGCCCTAATGATTGTATATTATATAGAAAAGAGCATGAAGAGAAACAACAATGTCCGATATGTGAAACCCTAAGGTACAAATCAAATAATGCCCCTGCAAAAGTGTTGTGGTATCTTCCAATCATACCAAGGTTCAAGCGCTTGTTTGCTAAAGAAAACAATGCAAAAACTTTGAGATGGCATACGGATAAAAGGATATCCGATGGAAAGCTTAAACATTCGGCTGATTCTTCTCAATGGAAGAAAATTGATCAATTATTTCCTATCTTTGGTAAAGGACCTAGGAACCTTAGGCTTGTGCTTAGCATGATAGCATGAATCCTTTTGGCTTCCTAAGCAGTATACATAGTACATGTCCTGTTCTGTTGGTAATTTACAACTTATCTCCTTTGTTATGCATGAAACAAAAGTACATCATGTTGTCTATGTTGATTTAGGGACCAAAACAACCTGAAAATTACATAGATGTTTACCTAGACCCTTGATCAAAGACTTGAAGAGTTGTGGGATGAAGGTGTTGACGTTTTTAACATGAACAAGAAGAAGGTTTTTAAAATGTGAGCCATGATCTTTTATACTATAAATAACTTCCCTACATATAGAAACTTATCAGGATATAGTGTTAAAGGCAATCAAGCATGTTCGATTTGTGAAGAAGGCACATGCTACCATCAACTTCAACATGGAAGAAAGATGGTTTATCTTGGCTATAGAAGATTTCTTAGATGGGGCCACCTATATCATAGATTAAAGAAAGCTTTTTTTGGTGGACAGGAGTTTGAAGATGCTCCGAAGGCATTGACTAGGGAGCAAGTTTATGAAAAGATGAAAAATATCAATGTTATCTTTGGTAAAACTGCAAAGAATAGTAATGAAATAAATAAACGGAAAAAGAGGTATGTCTTCTTCAATCTTCTCTATTGGCCCAATCTTGATGTGAGGCACTGTATTGATTTCATGCATATGGAGAAAAACGTATGTGACAGTATTGTTGGGACACTGCTTAACATACAAGGTAGTTCTAAGGATGACATGAAGGCAAGATTAGATTTGTAAGAAATGGGAATACGAGAAGACTTGCATCCAAGGCCATATGGTAAGATAACTTTTTGTCCTCAAGCTTCTCATACTTTGTATAAGGATAAGAAAAGAAGTTTTTATAAGTGTTTACATGGCATCAAATTTCCTTCTAGGTATTCTTCAAATTTTAAAAAGCTTGTGTCGATGAAAGACTTGAAGTTAATAGGCCTAAAGTCTCATGATTATCATGTTTTAATGCAACAACTACTCCTAGTAGCTATTCGAGGCATTGTCGAATATGATCTTTAATATATTTGACTAGACTTTGTTTCTTCTTCAATGCTATTTGTACTAAAGTCATTGAGATAGAAAGATTGGGTGAACTAAAAATTGAAGGATATCTGATCTTGTGCTAGATTGTGAAGCTTTCTCTTCCTTCTTTTTCTGACATCATGGTACATCTAATTGTTCATCTAGTGAGAGAGATAAAGTTGTGTGGCCCTATCTATTAACGATAGATGTCCCAATTGAAAGAACTATGAAAGTCCTAAAAGGGTATGTGAAGAATGCACATAGGCTTGAAACATCTATTGTTCAGAAATATGTTTCTAAAGAAGCCATGGAGTTTTGTCAAGATTACTTGTCAAATGCAAGACATATTGGGCTTCCTGAATGTCATGATGAAGAAGGGGGTAGACGCAGAGCTATAGTAAAGAATGTAGACCCTGATGAATTTTAACAAGTCCACTTATACATCTTGAATAATGTTGATGAAGTTCAAGATTACATTAATGCTCATAAAGAAATTGTCAGGAAAGGAAATAGTCAAATGACTAAACAAAGGTTAATTAGGGAGCATAACAAAAATTTTGCGCATTGGTTCAAACAAAAGGTTGATGGAGAAGAATGTGTTTCTGATACAATTAAATGGTTAGCATGTGGTCTTAAGATTGATGTCATAAGTTGGACTTCATTTGTGATAAATGGTTATACATTTTACACGAAGTCCCTAGATGATAAGAGCACTATCTAGAACAGTGGTGTTATGTTAATGGTTGAATCTATGCACTTCTCTAGTTCAAATGATAAGAACCCTAGATTGGCAGCTATACCTTATTATGGGGTTATTGAAGAGATTTGGGTAGTTGATTATGTTAAAATTAAATTTCCCATTTTCAAATGCAAGTAGGTTGACATCAACAATGGTATGATGATTGAACAATTAGGATTTACATTGGTTGATCTGAATAGTAGAAGTTTTGGAGATGAACCTTTTATTATGGCATATCAGGCAAAATAAGTGTTCTATATTACCGATCAGGACAATAAAATATGGTCTGTAGATCTCTAAGGAAAAAGGATCATTGACATTAAACAGGAAATTCATTCAATGAATGATCTTCTTGAGACTCCTTTTTCTAGGGGTCTATAAGAATTGAGTGAAGAAGATGAACCAGATAATGAACACGGCACAAGAAATGATCATCATGAAGGGATATAGGAGGATATCCCTTTATAAAACTACTTTGAAGATTAGCTAGCTAAGTAATTATCATGAATTATATTTGAATTATGTATATTGTTTTTTTATATATAAAACTATTTTTTTTGTTATCGTCATAGGAAAATGAAGGATATTAGGTGTCCAAGTATAGATGCTCCAGAGCCAGCTAGTGATTATCAGCGATGGATTACTGTATGCTATTCATATTCTTTCTTGGTAGATTCCTCTATCATCAATTAAAGTGTTTTGATTATATTATTAGCCAAAGTTTTGATTTCTTTTGTCAAACTATAATATTAAAACAGAGGAATAAAAATGTGTAGCAGCATACCTTAATTTTTTGATTGTCTATGATAATGTGTTGATTTTCAATGATTTATTGTTGCTACTTCTGTGGAATGTGGGGTGTACATAGGAAGAATGATGTAAGTTACACCATTTGAAATTATTTTTTAAAATGTTTGATGAAATGGTAATGTGTAAGAGAATAATTTATTTGGGGTGTACGAAGAATGATTTATTGTTGTTGCTTCTATGGAATGTGGGGTGTAGGAAGAATGATGTAAGTATTACACCATCCAATAATGCTTGATGAAAATGCTTCTATATAAGATGTTTGTTATAATGTGTAAGAGAAGAATTTACTTGGATGTCGTTGAAATGACTAGTTGCTGGGTAAAATGTTTTAATAGGAATAATATTTTAAAAAAAATGGAAAATTTTAAGATAGAATTTTTCATCGATCGGTCTAAAAAGAGACATTTTAGACCGGTTGTCAAAAAAACCGGTCTAAGAAGTATGATTTTTAGAACGGTTATTTAAATAACCGGTCTTAAAAGTCATACTTTTTAGACCGGTGATTTAAATAATCGATCTAAAAAGAATGACATTAAGACTTGTTATTTCAATAATATGTCAAAAATGTCGTTATTTTTAGACCGGTTATGTAAATAACCGGTCTAAAAACTTATTTTTTTAGACCAGTTTCTTAACCGGTCTAAAAAGTATCAAACCTTTTAGACCAATTGTATTAAGACCTCATCCTGAACCAGTTTAAAATGTCATTTTTACCTGGTTTTAAAAGTGATTTTTCCACTAATGTTATGTTGCATAGTCTGATAGAGCCATTGCAAAAGGTAGTTGACTTACAATTCATTCTACTTTTCTATGTAGTTCCATCTAAAACCACATGATTTAATTTCATGATTTTCATAGGTTTCACATTCTAAAGGAAAACAAATTCAAGTGCATGGCAAAAATTCCAAGTGTTCAACAACTGAACCAAAAACCAACGCCTCAACCAGCCAAATAAGTAAAAGATAAATGACCTCATATCGTGATCAATTAGAATTGATATATTGCATCTAATTTGATCCAGGAAGGAGGTCTTGAATTAATTTTGTTATAGGCACATCTACGATTCAAATGATATAATTGATCATGTTAGTAAAGAGGTGTTGTGTGAAATACTTCATTGTAGATGGGTTAATGCTTCGGTTATCGACATCTGAATTAGGTACTTTATCATCATCATCAGTGATATTATTATTTATCATTCAATTTGTTGGTTTTGATCAAATTGTTTGCTTTCAGTAAATGCACTTGAATCATGACATCTTAATGGACACAGAGAGGGTCATTTCTCATTTGTCAACCCCTATATCGTTGTGCAGCATCATAGGAAAGTAGATTTGCATGAACAATGTAATAATCTCAAAGAGTACTTCAAATGGAAAGCAACACCTAATATACTATTTCTAGCGCTATACAATGTGGGGTAAGTTATTAGTGGTAGTATTTTAATGTGTGTGTTTTTTTTATTATTTCACTTTTTATATAACATGATTTGTGAAGACAATTTTTTAATATATTTTAGGGCACATTGGATATTGATTGTTATCAATGCATCGGAACCTTCAGGCCCTCACATGTACTATATTGATCCTTTAATTAATGGTCAACCAGAAAACCATTCAAATATGTTGTGGTTGTTCAATAGGTAAGTGTATACGTGTATGTGTAAATATTTGCTTGTGTGATTGAATAACCAACATTAATCAATTTCTATTTGTTTTGTTAGCTTATTGACTACTTATCAAGCCTCTTCCTCATTGAGTTATTTTACAACTATTGACCCTGTCAATAGCTATGTGTGGAAGATGTCAACACCTGTTTTTATTTTGATATGCACAGAGTAGTAAAGACCAAGTTCTACAAGCAAACAGAAAAGTACAAATATATTGATAATAAGTATTTGTTTACATACAGGAATCAACCGTGCAGAATTTGATAATATTTACAATTTTGTACAAAATGTCCAAAGATACTCCACATATAAACCACCATCCTTGCCTCGGGAAATGTACCCATCAGTTCCCCATCTATACGACCTTGCCCTTAGAGCTGCTGGTTTCAACTAAGACATTTTTGTTTATAAAAAGAGGTGAGATTCAAAGGATTCCCAGTAGCAACATATAATCAATCATATAAATTATGAAAATTAAATATGCAATGCACTATATGTGTAAAATGAAAATCCACATCATACCGTGTGTGTATACAAAACTCAGGGCCAACTATTCAGTTGAAACCCCTATATGTGCCTCAGCTAAGTCCCTGACTACAGCTAGGTAATACCAATGTACCTCAACTGGGTCCCAGACTACAGCTAGGTAATGTGCCACAAGCACGTGTTCATATCACAGAATATAGTAACACACAACATATCACATAGTGTATGAGAGATAATAGTTATTACCTTAACCCTTTTTCCACCCCAAAACGTGTGCCTCATAAAGCATGACACCGACTAGCTTTTAATTCGTTCCTAAAATGTCAAATGTACAAGAATTAGGTAAAACCCATTCATGTACTATTTCAGGCATTTCTATAGTGTTTCTAGTGATAATATGAGTCTATTGTTAGAGCTGGGAATTAGGGCTGGGCTGGCCCTTGATAGGCCTAACAGGGCCAGCCCTAAAGGGCTCGGGGTCAGAAAAATTACAGTTTTTCAAAGCCCGGTCCGAGAGCATCAGAGCCAGGGTTGGCCCGCAGGGCTGGGAAGTCCTTTTCACAATATTTAACTATTTTTCCTGCGTATTTTCCCAAGAGAGATATAATTAATAAATAACAACGATTAAAGTTTTAATTTAATACATAAATGTTGTCAACATTAAGGTTTAAATAACACGTCCCTTGTAACAAACAAACACAGTTACTAATGTATAATCAAAGGTAAAATCATGTCCATAAATAACTCACATAAAGGCCAAAGTATAAGAAGGCAAGAAGCTTAATAATCTAACCTTTAAACAACATGAATATGATGACTATCATTTTCATCTTCTTCGCCACTATTATCAATTTCAAGGACATTTGATTGTGTTTCACTTTGAGGAGTAGGTTCAAGTAGTCAAATAATCACAACCTCCATAAAAAATCATACTCTATCAGGCAGAATAGTATATAATATGATTTTATTCTAAATAGGTGGAACAATATATTCAAAAATCATACTCAAAAATCACAATATGATTCAAGTAGGCAAAACAATATACTAAAACATCATACTCTATACAATATGAGGATAGAGTGACATATAAATTCAATAAGGCAATTAAAAAATGTAACATGCTTCATGTCCAAGCAAAAAAAATAAAAAATAAACAGGCTTAAAGGGCTGGCCCGAGGCCCTCCAGGGCTGGCCCTTTTAAGCCCGAGGCCCTACAGGGCCGGCCCTTTTAGGCCCGACTTCCTTTTGAGACTACAATTTGCAAGCCCGGCCCTTGAAGGGCCAGGGCCTGAAAGGGGCGGCCCGATGAGCTCGGCCCGTTTTCCCGGCTCTATCTATTGTGAACATTTTCCAAAATGCTCCTAAGGACCTGGCTCGGCCTTGACTTACCCGATCCGACCATACTTTTTCTAAAATTTTGACCTAGGCTATTCTAATATATTTTCATCCAAGGAATCCATTCTAGGCCTATAAATTATCAAATTCACTGCCAAAAGGCCAAAATACCCTTGGCAGCCCCTAATTTAGGGTTTCAGGGGCGTTTTGGTCATTATGCTTTTTAGGGCTTTTTCTAGAGAAGTGTTCAACTGTAACCCCACCTAATCTTCCCTCCTGAACACAATGGAACCATCAAATTATCAAAAATCCAATCCTAACCCTCTGAACTAGCTATGGCCGAAATTCACAATTCTTTAGGAAAAATTGGGGTTTTTGAATTATGACTCTGCAGACTTGCTCCTTTCTACTCTTAACCACTTTATTAACTATTTAATTACATTAAACCCACCATTTAGACTCAATTTGAGAAGCATAATGTTTAGAACATAAATTTTCCCAAATTTACTATCAGAGTAAATCCAATAAAAATTCACCAATTAAATTACTCACAGCAGCCAGTTCAACCAATATTTGAAGTTTCTGAAAGTTACCTTTGCTTTCTCTTGCTTTTACTTGGTGTGGCCGAAACCTTTGCTTCCAAAACACCAAAATTTGTGCTCCAAATACCTTGAATAACATAGAAGAGACGCTTAGGAGAATGATTATACACATTAGGAACGAATTCACTGAAGAAATCAACTTACCTTGTGAGATTTTTCTCCTTCTCTCTCTAAAATTCTCTCAAGCTTTCTCTCTCAATTTTGAGCATAAGGGCGTCGGTTTTGGGTTGTAGGAGGAAGATGATGATGTTTTATATTATTTTCCCTTATTTTACTTTAATTATCTAATTTCCAAAACTACCAAATTTTAACTTTTTGTACATAAATCCTTATCTTCATCCAATTGTGTCATAAGCTCAATTAACATGTAACTAACATTTTCCTCTTCTTGTTACATGTAATGGCATCCCAAGGATCCCTCCTTTAGGTCTAAAGTTGGCTTCATAACTTGTTTCAAGTTACATGCACACTTAAGTCACAATTTGGTCAAATTTGCAAATATACTCCAATTTTTCATAAATTCATATTTATTTGACTAAAATACTCCAAATATATTTCCCCCCCTTTATTTTCCTTAATTAATTGGAAAATAATTTATTTATGCTAAATTGGCAAAATTACGATTTTGCCATTACCTTTTTTCAAAACCAATTTCTTTTCTTCTTTTTCTTTGGCCAATTTCCATTTATTATTGAACCAAGTATTACTCTATATTATCTCTCCATTTTTGGGCTTAATATTGGGCTTTTAAAATTATCCAAATTTATTCCATAATTATTCCTGCCCAATTTCTCATAAAAATGAAAATTTATAACATTCATAAATTCCAAATTCATGAATATTCACCATTTTATTGGATTCCTCAAATAATTACAATATATTTGGTGAATAAAAATTTGGACTGTTACAGAAGATGATACATATACTTATATGAATTTACTCAAATTTTGTTGATAAACATTTTTATTCAAAAATTGAGTTAACTATTTCATTATGTTGTTGCAGTGCCCTTTCCAACCCAATAATAATGATTGCTAGTATTGCATTTTGAAATTCATGAAGGATATAATTACTCATAATCAACCTTTTGTTCCTCTAAACGTAAGTAATTTTAGCTTCAATTCATATTGTGTTCTAAATTTAATTTAGCAGGGTCTGATAGTAAATTTTTAGTGATTTTAATTCTCGTTGTGTGCATCATTGTATATGCTGTATTATGCAGATAGATGTTGTGACAATTTGATTGACTATCAAGTGAATGAAGTCATTGATGAATGGTGTGAATATGTGCTCAGACAATGCTCTAGCTAACTGCTAGATAAGTAGGTTGTTTCTTGCCTATTGTTGTGTTGTTTATTTAGGTAGAATTAACTTTATTTCAATGACAATTGTTGTAACTATATTTAGTAGTGATACAAGTTTGTTAATTATTTATTTGTTTATATCATTTTAGAGTTATTTGATTGTGTTTGGTTTTCTTCATTTTGCTGTGGACAGAGAAATTTGTGTTTAAAGTTTGTTGTGCACTGTATATGGGGTTTTGAAAGGAAAAATACAATTTTTTAAAAAAAATTATTTCCTATAGTGTTTCCTTGGGAAAGTGCTACAAAAAGTAAATTTAATTAAGAAAATATAGCACTTTCTATCTAATACAATAACTGATTCTTAATATAAGGTCAACTTAATTAATTAGGGTAAATTATAGAAATTAGTTAAATTAGTTGTTTGTCAAAAATATGTATTGGTTTCCCCTAAATTACCCTCCTAAATAATTTGCATTGAAATTGTTAGCTCCTTAATGCAAACTCTTTTAACATGTACAATCGATAGGGATAGTTTGAAAAAAATAAAAAATATGGGGATATTCTTCTCAAATAGCTCTTATACTATGGACCCGAAGTAGTATTTACAACGTACTGAATTTAGTGCATCTGGAGAGATATGAAAAAGAGAACAAGTGTAGAGGAAATGAATGAGTTCTGTGCACAAGTACATTCTTTTGAATCATTCTATATGCATAACTTATCGAGGTTAGAGAATTTAATTTGCAAGTATTGGCTTGTTTTACTTACCTTGATTAATTTTAGTAATCATATATACATGCGACTTGAATTTTTCTTCTAGCAAAAGAGCAGAAATCAACAAAGACACGAGAAGAATTGAAAGCATACGACCTCTCTGCACTCTACGAGTCCCTTCCTAAGTGGAAAGCACCACGACAACCAGCTGATAACTTAAAACTAAATTGCAAATCTAGAAAAAAGATATTTTGAGTTCTTCTGTCATAGTTTAAGCATTATATGACGAGCACATTTGACATTTGATGTGCAACAATGTATTTATTAACTTGTATCTTCGTTTTACAGAGTGAAGGAACAAGTATGGTTTATTCAAAATCTTAGTAATCCTTGGTTCCAAACGGATTCGCTATTTGTCATTCATCAACACTTGCTGAGTACTCATCCAGTAGCAGAAGAGCAAGCCATGAAAAAAGTGAACAAAAATGGATCCATGAGGAGGAAAGAGAAGAAATTGAAGGCTTTAGAAGTTAGATCACAGCATATGGAAATGTCATTTTGAAACACTTTATTGTGAAGGTACCAAAATGATTTGCTTTCGGCAAGATCAAGAGTTTTAAGAAATACTTGTTTTTTTTTGTCAAAAGAAAAGCCCTTCTTCCATGTTTTTTAATGGAAACAAAATACTCAATCTCATAGTTTAAGTTTAAGGGTCTTTATGTTAACGCAACTAACACAAGGTAATAACCTGTTTATTGGATGCAACTTACATGTGGCTGTAATAACAGATGGCAATATCTTACTACCTCTAGTCCTTAATATAAAATCTCATTCATAGCGTAAATTACAAATGAGATATTATATAAAGGACCGGAGATAGTATTTATTGACATTACTGGAAGGTAACGCAATAAACATTTAAATGAGTCCAGGGTTTGAGGCTTTTCCGCATCATTCAATTATAGTTGAGTTGGCCGTAAAAGTTTTCAGTCCTTCTGAGTCATTGTACCTGGATTGTTAATAATAAATGGTTTATCATTATACAGGTGATTGATAAGGAATGGGGTTTTAAGCTTCAATGTATAGGGTTTGAAGGATGCTTGTGATTGAGAAAGGGAATAATTAGCAGTAACGACAAATTATAGATAACTTGAATGTAAACATTCTACACAATAATTCCTCACCATCTCCTAACTTGTTTTACTTGACCTTAATGAAGGTAAAAGTGATTAATTATTTGATAACTTGTAACTATAACTATATTGCAAATTTTGAACCTTTTCCTCTTCTGCCTGTAGATGCACTGATTCTCCTTTTGCAGCTTGAATTTGATGAATAGTCAAGTGAAAGCTTCAACTACTTTTCTTTCAACAATACAACAAGTCAATATCATGACACTCAACATTAGTTCAATATTTGCCAAACTGAGAAATCAAAGTGGGAGAGGCCGGGAATATATCTACCACTATATAACATTCACCAAAAGTTTTTTACACTTTTGTGGTATTCAAGGGAATAAAAGGGTGAATATTGGTAAACTTGAATTAACCAAACAGTGTAATTACTGGTCACACGAATTTTGAGCCAATATAAGACATAAAGTCTAATTTTTGTCTTCTTAAAAGCCAAATTTTTGTTGCCCAAAATGAGAAAATGGAAGAATATAATTTTTGGGCTCAATTAATAGTTTTTTTTGGCCCAACACAAAGGAAAAAAAGAAAGCCCAAAATGAAGGAGAAAAGGGAAAAGAGTTTGATCAAACTTTATTCTACTTTCTAAAGGGACACATGACCAACTTTGAACACATACATAAGTAAACATGTGGTCAACATACCTCCCACCCCTTCTAGCAATTAATTCGTCCTAGACACTAAGGAGAGAAAAGAGAGTTTAATTAATTGCTATCTTCAACTTTTTTTCTCAAGGAAGATGGTTAAAAACATACTAAGAGAAAAAGGAGATAAGTCAACAATACTTCCTCCTCCCTTGGTCAATAATTACGGCTAAGACATGGAAGCAAGAAGAGGGAATTGAATCAAGATATTTCCTCATTTTCTTTGCTCAAGAAGGACGTCCAAGCACATAAGGAACGGAAGAGAAGGTTAGTCAAAGTTTCAACTCACTTAATCCACTAGTACAAAATAGAAGATTTAGACCGGCGTATTTAGACCTGTTCTAAGGGGATAAGGTCTAAAAAGTAAGTGCGGTGGCAATTTTGTAATTATAAAGAATATCTGAGACCGGTTCAACTAATATAACGTCTAAAATATATCATTTAGACCGGTTAAAATTAGAACCGGTCTAAAAAAGTATATTTTCTAGACCGGTTCTCTTTATAACCGGTCTAAATGAATTTTTAGCATTAAAAATAATTTTTTAAAAAAATTTCAACACTTTTAGATCGGTTATTCCTTATAACCGGTCTAAAAAGTATAACATTTTAGACCGGTTATAAATGAAAACCTGTCGAAAATATTTATTTAAGACCGGCTATTTTATATAACCGCTCTTAAATGTGTTTCCTCCCCAATAAACCTAAATCAATTTTACTTCTGAATCCCGTCCCCTCTTCGCGCGTAGAGCTCTGTATATGGGAGTATTCAAGCTCGCCATCGCTTCTCGCTCCACCATCGCACCTCGCTCTCAATCTCCGCCGCGCGTCGCTCCTTGGTCTCTGTCGAGTGTCTCTGTTGCACCTCTCTCGCTCCGATTACGTAGCTGACGGCTACACTCGCTCCCATGGCGTCGGTGCTTGTGTCGTCGCTTTTATCTTCGGTGGTCCTAAGACCAACGACTCTGGCACCACCAACCGGATCATCAATCACACTATGGGTTTGCCCGATTTCAGCCAAGAGCATGAATACTTTTAGACTATCACTTGCTACCAGGTACTAATTTGACTGTAATTTTTGATTTTATTCTTAGTTATTGACGGTGCCCTTGTTCTTCTTTGGGTTTTGGGGAAGTTCACATCTAAAGTTGCAAATGATCTTAAATTATTAATTACTCTATGGTATGCAGGACCTGGAGCTCCCAATATTTTCAATTGTGTAAGTTCTCTTTTTTCTGCTTCTGGTTGTCTCCTACCATCTACTGTAGAAAAGAATGTACTTACTTATTGCTAGAAGAGGGATAAAGTAGATGTGAATTATCTTTTTAATTCAACGTGTCTGGAATTTTGTGGCATCTAATGATTCTCTAGGAAGTAGTTCCCGAACTTAACACTGACTGGTTTGCTTGGATGAGATTGAAATAAAAAATTGAAATTGCTTGTGCGTTCTGATCCTTTACCTTGTCATTAATTATCATTTTTGGCCCTTCCTGTCTTTGGTGTATTGTAAAGGTATCCTCAATTGAGAAAAGATGACATTGCTGAGGAGTGTCATGTGTGCCATGGAAACTGCAATTGCAAAGCATGTCTGAAATCTGATAAATTAATTACAGTCAGTCCTCGACTTCTAAATTGCTCTTTACGATGATTTTGTGTTCTATATTTTAAATCTAAACGAATTTTATTTTCTGTAGACAATGAAGGACAAAGCAAAACAGAAGAAGAAAGCAAAACACGTCACAACTAAGGAAGTTGATTACTACAAGTATTTCCTATCTGTGCTTCTTCCATATTTAAGGCAGCTACATGAAGAACAAATGATGGAGAAGGAGATTGAAGCTAAGAGACAAGGTGTCTTCTCATGAACTGTCTTAATCAAGTTTACCAGTCAATAAAGCAATGCTATTTTCCTTTCTAATTTGCTTAGTTCATGAAGAGCTAACTATGTTTAGTGTCTGCAATCATGTGATGAAATTATGGATTCCTGAAATACATACAATGTATTATGCTTTAGTTCTGGTTTTGTTGTAGAATAGTGATGTAGAACAGAAACTGAAAATCAGAGAAACCATGAAAACAACTAAATTCTATTAATGATTTCACTTAAATAACCATAATTATCCCATTATATTTCCATACCTAACATTAGATCATAAATTAACATGATAAACATTAATTCTCATTGGTGAAGAGATTTTGTTTCAAATAAGTGAACATTTCTCTACCAAAAGTTATGCTTTTCTGCTTTCCTGATGCTTGTGGGAAGGAACTTCCCTGTGTCATTCGTCCCCAATGTTTGTATTCCTGTTGTTTGCCTTTTGCTGTCATTTCCACTATTTTTTTTTGTATCATTGGATATTGCCTTTCCCCTTACCTTCACTCTTATGTTATGTCTTCCTGCATATGGCGATCCTCCGCTTTTGTTGATGCACACTGAGTTCTAGGAAGTTCTGACTTGATGATCTTTTACCATTCATTTTGGCAAATCACAAAATACTTATAAAAGAAGAAATCAAACTAGTTGCTAAAGCGAAGCAGATAATCATACAGTCCTCTTGCTTGATTTAGCAGAATGTGGTTCTGTGATTTCATATAGCAGAATTGCGCCTTACAAGACTCTTTCAAAGAGATTGCATCTCTCATCCCCATAGTTATTATTTGTGCGTATACTAAGCCTTACGGTGTCAATTTGCTGTGTGTTTAACAGGTTGGAACTTCTTTGGGAGCTACAAGAGGGTTACGTTTACGGGGTGGAAACATTCTGGAGAAGTTTTCAATGGTAGATGCTATCGTGTTTGACAAAACAGGGACCTATAATGGGAACTGGGCAGAAACCAAGTAGAAAAATCGTCTATCACATGCAAAGATAAGAAGCAATTGATGATTCATTGATATATGTTAGGTTTGAAGCTGAGATGGTGATATTAAAGCCTCTGCATTTAATGAAATTTAACAGGTACCAGCTCATTGACAAAGTTCAAGACCTTGACATATCCAAAACTCAAAGCCTTCCAGTATTGACTACTCAGAATTCCATATGTCAGGTCACATTTATAGGTCTTTCACCCATTAAAAATTGGCAGCAATATGCATTATTTATGGAATAAAATGAGATTGTTTAGTTATGTACATACTCAACAAGACTTTGATGCAAGGCTTAAGGCTTAGCTCAGTGAAATTACTGCTACAAAATCACAGAAATGATTGAAAATAGCAAAACAGAGAATTCACCACTGTACTTGAGCATTTGAGAGGCTTAGCTTCTCCACAATTAATTCCCTAACTTCACCACACTCCCCTGCCTCTATGTTGTCAAAATTCGTTACAACCCCCATCTCTCATTGCTATATCATTCCCTCCCCCATTGTTTTTTTCTCTATGGTATGTTTTATCAGTTGGGCCTTTCCAGGCCCATCACATACACGAGAAATAAGAATTATAGAATTAAATTAAAACATTTTTATTTTTTTTACAATAGTGATTAGAGATAAAACAACCTAACATATAATTTTCCTAGGGTTTTGGATTCACTTAAGCTATGTGAGCCTGAAATACTTGGGAACGCTGAATCAGAACAGCTGAAAATGATTCTTGAAGCCTATATTAAAGAGTCAATCAGATAAGAATTTAACATGCATGAACGCTACTTATGCAATATCATTGCAATACATCATATGCCTTCATGGCAGGGTTCATGTTAATATAAAACTGAGGGTTCAATCAATGTTATTGCAGAAATTCACAAAGTCTGTTACTTTTACCAGGAGCAAGCTTGGAAAGAGAAAGAAGAGCTTGGTGAAGGATGTTTGAGGAGAACTGGAGGAAGGTTGAAGAAGCTTAGTGAAGGAAAGCTTTAGATCAGCAGAGGAGAGAGGAGGAACAATATAGAGAGTTAGAAGAGCTAAATGAGACATATTTACATTAAAAGATATTTGAATGGGAAGATTGTTGGTATTAAATTTCATTTTGAAACTTTTGAATTGTTATTTGGAAATATTGAGTTGTAGGAATGAGAATGTTGAAATTATAGATTGAATTATACTCTTAAAAATGTTGGGTCTCTTCTCAAGTGCTGGATAGTGGGTTAGAAGAAGAAATAATGTAGATATTTGACAACAACAAAAACTTTTTAGACCGGTTGTGTTTACAACCGGTCTAAACACTCTTACTTTTTAGACTTGTTGTAGACACAACCGGTCTAAAAAGTGATTAAAAAGTCACTTTTTAGACCGGTTGTGTCTACAACACGTCTAAAAAGTGACTTTTTAGACCGGTTGTGTCTACAACACGTCTAAAAAGTAAGAGTTTTTAGACCAGTTGTAGACACAACCGGTCTAAAAAGTCTTATTTTTTAGACCGGTTGTAGAAAGTCAGTTACTTTTTAGACCGGCTGTATTAAGACCTAACCCAGAACCGGTCTAAAAAGTCATTTTTAACCGGTCTAAAAGGTCATTTTTCTACTAGTGATCTTTTGACATTTGGCCACCTTCTAAGCCATGTAACTCACATACACAATTGATCAATTAGTTCTTCACCTTTTGCCAAGGGAAAGTCGTCCAACAAGGAAGGGGAGAGGGTAAAATAAACACTTGGTCCTAAATTATGCAAAGAGGAAGCATTTTTTTGGCCAAGTAAATAGAACGAAGAAAAGTCAAAAGTTACACATGTGGTAAATTGCAATTAAAATATTAATATGTTAAGGGGTGGATGATGATATTTTTTTAAGAGCATTATCCCCTTCCCAAAGGCATATTTCGACCAACACAAAGAGCTAAGGAGAGAGAAAGAGTCTTGAAACACAAAAACACAAAGAAGAAAAACAAGAGTTCAATAAGCAGAATCAAGGTGAATTGAAGGTAAATTCTTGTGTTTATGACTTCAAATTCATGCAAGACTCTCTCAAATCTCTATTCTTTCATAAAACACACATGTGTAGGAAGCAAAATCAAGAGCAAAAAGGGAGAGAGAGGGGATGGTTTTATGGCCTAGAGAGAGAAAGCAAAGGTAATAACAAATAACCTTGTTTTCATGTTGAATTCAAGGTGTATGTTGTTGTTGTGGATGAGATTTGTGGTTGTTTAGCTTAGTTTATGATTTTGGGATGCACAAACCCTAAGGGGAGGTGCTGCCCAATTTTTCATTAAACATGTGAAAAGTGTGTTTAAGTGACTAAACATGTGATTAGAACACTACTGCAGGGGACACTTTTAACTACTGTTTTTATACCCTTTAGATGACTGTTTTCAAGGGGACATGTATGTGAGTGTCGTTGAAAGTTCAAGAAACGACGACTGTTATTAAATAGTCGTTGTATCTCTTTTTTTAAAAAAAATTAGAGATACAACGACTGTTTTATGAAAAACAGTCGTTGTATCTTATTTTTTTGAATTCACGTTTTACAGGATACAACCACCAATATAATGCCATTGGAAAAGCACCAACATAACCCAGAAATGCCTATGCTTCCATGAAATTCCTATGCTTCATCATCATTTAATTTTCAAACTAAATCATGACAATCATATAGCCAAAGAGATGACATGCTTCCATGAAATTCCTTGTCATGATCCAAAACATATGGGTAAGAAGAAAATTCAGACAAGATCCTTGTGTAAAATAATATCCTATGATGAATGAGATTGAAAGGATTTGGCGAAAAAACTAACAGAGACTTTGTACTCTGAGCTTCCCAAAAAAACTCATAGCAACTATTCTTCTAATCCACTAATGATCTAAAGGCACACAACCTCTTGTAAGGAGGAAAAATGTTTACATAAATCGTTGTATTTAAAAATCATTGCTATATTACCTGGACAAAATGTCTCAAAAAATCCACAAACCATTAGCTAAACGATATATCTATCTTTGAAAGAAAACTGAACAACCTAATATTGAGTAAGAAAATATCAAACAGCAGGAAGGGAATATTATTGTGACTAAAATCTACCTTCAGTCATTAAATGTTCATGCTCTTTTAAGTGAATTTGATGAATCTAAAAGTAGGGCTTAAGTCACAATATGGGTAATCATGTTTCTGCTCATTAAATGCCTTTCCTTTGAGTTGAATTGGGGATTTCAGTATTCAACTAGTAGTATGGAACAAAAAGATAATTATGTTACACAAAGTGGAGAAGTAGAACTATGATGGCAGATACCTTAATAATCTTTGTACAATTATTTGAATCTGATATGTGATCTTTTCTTCCCTTGCGAATGATATAAAATCATTGGAATATTACATGGATAACAAATCCAACCTAATCCATACACCAATAACTTAATTTGTTTTTAAATTCACATTTTACAGGATTCAACCACCAATATAATGCCATTGGAAAAGCACCAACGTAACCCAGAAATGCCTATGCTTCTATGAAATTCCTATGCTTCATCATCAGTTAATTTTCAAACTTAAACTTTCAAACTAAATCATGACAATCAGATATCCAAAGGGATGACATGCTTCTATGAAATTCCTATGCTTCATCATTAGTTAATTTTCAAACTTAAACTTTCAAACTAAATCATGACAGTCATATAGCCAAAGAGATAACATGCTTCCATGAAATTCCTATGCTTTAACATCAGTTTCCAAAGTGTTATAAAGTATAATGAAGTCAAAGTACTCATAAATAAGAAACTTGAAAAAAGTATTCAAATATGAAAACTTATATTGCACTGTACAAAACCACTGCAATATGTGAAAAAACCTCTACACATCATCACCCCTCTATGTGTTGTAGAAGATGTCCTGACAACAGGTCTCGGATCAAATTAATGTCTTCGATTGTGTAGGGGTCCTGATTACCAAAAATCTGTGCGCAAAATGGAGAATATGTTAACATAAATAAATAAATTGAATGAAATAACTAACAATTCAATCACATTAAAAGAACTGAAATTCAATTGAGAATCAAGAAATAATCACCTGTTCAAAATTTGTAGTAAGGCCAGAGAATATGATGTTATACATATATAGTATAACATAGAAGCCGTACTCAGTTTCCCTTGCTTGCCGAGGATACTATACATCAAAAGTAAATGGTCAAAAAGAATAAAGGCCTATGTAAAGCAATAGTCAATCAAAGAACTCGAATGTAAAGAACTTACATTTGGCTGGAACCACTTTATATGACCACCTTTACCTTCACGCTTCCCACCTATTATATAATATGTCTTCAATGCACTGTAATAATTAAAATGATAAATAGAAGACATTAAAACAATTGAGTAAAATAAAAAAGCAACCTTTTTGAATGGCGCCTACACGACTATACTAGGATCTGCTCAGGCTGCTTCCTCCAATTTTTGCAATTCAGCCTGCATCATCTTCTTTTCGAGCTTCCGATAACCCCCACGTGACATGTAATGAGGATAATTATTTTTCGCTCGCCTCTCTTGATTTGCTTGACTCAATTTCTATATAAACAAAGAATAATGATAACTGAGTTAGCGATGTCAAGTAAGTTCAACTAAAATGTTTAACACTAAGATTAACACAATGTACCAGGAAATTGGGATCCTGTCACGATGCGACAAACAACCTCCAGTCATTTGGAGAAAGAAACAAATACTCTTTATAAGGATCCTCATGACTCCTTGGCCCTCAAACGTACTTGGTTGTGAGCGTGGACTTGAAATCTTTCCACCGCTCACGAACTTCCCCCATCCAATGCTTGTACATCTCCTTCGTATTGGGAACATCATAGGTTTGCTTCAAAACAAAATATATAGTAGTCGTTATATATGAACAAATAGAAATAAAAATATAGATACAAATACAACTTTACATACCAAAAGTTGTTCCTAAATCATAGCCTTCGTTTCCTTTAAAACTTCTCTCCAGGTAGGAATTAGAACGCTAACTTTGCTCTGACCCAAAAAGCCAAGGTAGCTAATGAACGTGTCTCCGTTTACGCCGAGTGGCTTCAAATTAGCATCAAATTCCACATAAACCCTGCTCGCCTGTTGTTCCTCATGACGTGCCACCAACGACCGCAGCTTCAAGCTTCCTCTAACCTTTTTCTTAACTGGTAAGCCAACAAAGTCGCCTGAATTTGAACTTGCCATGATCCTGCTAAGAAATAAATGTGACATGATAAGTAAAGTGAAATTACATGCACACTTTAAACAATTCAAAATCTTACTAAGAAATAAATGTGACATATGATAAGTAAATTGAAATTGCATGCACACATTAAACAATTCAAAATCTTACTTTAAGTGTTTTCCCAAATTCCTTCACAATGATTAACTCTAGCTGCATATTCATCATCATCTACCAATTCCACTTCAGATGGCATAGGCAGATTTGTAGTGAAAGGTGGTGTGTCGTCAAGATTCAAACTCGGATCACCATCTTTCTGTTTTTTACTTTGGAGTATAATAGACAATTTTTCATTTGCTGGATCAATGACATAAAACACTTGTTTTGCCTGATTTGCTAGAATGAATGGCTCATCTTTATAACCGACTCTTTTAAGATCAACTAAGGTAAATCCAAATTGATATATTTCAATAGCATTATTGTTAACCCACTTGCATTTGAATAAAGGAACTCTCAACTTAGTGTAGCTTATCTCCCATATGTCTTCAATAACTTCATAATAGACCATGGATGCCAAAATGGGGTTTTTATCTTTTGAACTAGAAAAGTGCATTGATTCAGCTACCACCATCAACCCACTGTTTTGCATAGTACTTCTGTTATCCTGGCCATTTGTATAGAAAGAATACCCATTTATATCGAAGCCACTCCAAGTTATGACCTCAAAAGAAGGCCCTCAAGCTAACCATTTGATTGTCTCAGACACATTGGTCTCATGCTCTATCTTATCCTTGAACCACTCTATGAAAGTATTGTTTTGCTCATTAGCTATCTACATGTCATTTTTCCTTAGATATATCTCCTTTAAACTCTTTCTGTGTTCGGCTAAGTACGGCTGAACTTCTTCTGTATTATTCAAGATATACAAGTGTGTTTGCAACACCTCTTCACGACGCATACTCTTCACTTTGAGCCCTCGTGTTCCCTTACTTGTACCCTTTTCATGACGAGATTGGGCCTTTGACGTTGATATATATTCTTTACAAAAGTCCATAGCCTCTTCAACGATATATCTTTCCATAATTGAGGCTTCAGGTCGATAAGGATTTTTAGAATACCCTTTTAAGTTCTTCATGTATTGTTTAAAAGGGTACATCCACCTTAGATAAACTAGGCCGCATAGTCTTACCTCCCTTACCAGATGAACTATTAAATGCACCACTATATCGAAGAATACGGGAGCAAAATGCATCTCTAGTTGGCAAAGAATATTATAACCCTCATTTTCTAATTCATCTAATATTCCAACGTCAATAACTTTGCTACAAATAACATTAAAGAAACTGCACAACCTTGTTATCGTGCTTCGCACATCATCTTTCATAATGCCTCTAATAGCTACTGGTAATAGTTGTTGCATTAAGATATGGCAATCATGAGACTTCATTCCTACTAACTTCAAATCTCCTATTGACACAAGCCGGCTCACATTAGAAGAATACCCTTGTGGCACCTTAATACCATGCAAACACCCACACAAACTTCTTTTCTCAACTTTCTTTTGACAATGTATGCGCTGATGGCTCCATATTCGCCCTCTTACCATCATCTCTTAGTTTTATATGTAGCCGTTCTCTTATTCCCATTTCAACCAAGTCTAGCCTCGCACTAATTCCATCTTTAGTCTTACCTGGTATGTACAAAAGCGTACCAAGATGACTATCACATACATTTTTCTCGACATGCATCACATCAATACTGTGTCTTACATCAAGACTACGCCAATATGGAAGATCAAAGAAAATTGACCTCTTTTTCCATATGTTCTTCTCACCCATAGTACTCTGATTCTTACCAAAATTGGCATCGATTCTTTCCACCCGACTATAAACCTTGTCTCCAGTTAATGCCTTCAGAGCCATTTCATTCTCCGACAAACCGTTAAAAGTCTTCTTCAACCTACAGTACGGGTGGAACCGAGGAAGAAATCGTCTATGACCAAGATAGACTATTTTCCTACTGTGCTTCAGTTGATGGAAGTGTGTGCTTGCTTCGCATATCGGACATGCTTTATGACCCTTCACACTATAACCTGACAAGTTCCCGTATGCAGGGAAGTCGTTAATCATGGTGAAAATCATTGCACATAGCTTAAAGGACTCTTGGCTATATGCATCAAACACATCTACGCTATCCTCCCACAACTTCTTTAAGTCCTCTATCAAAGGTGTCAAGTAGACAAGAATATCGTTCCCTAGCTGCTTTAGCCCCGAAATCATCATAGAAAGCATCATGTACTTGCGTTTCATACACAACCAGGGAGGTAAGTTGTAAATCACCAGCAGAACCGGCCATACACTATGTGTCCTACTAAAAGTACCATAATGATTGATTCCATCTGTGCAAAGCCCAAGCCGAAGGTTTCTTTGTTCGCTGCCAAATCTGGGATACATTTCATCGATTTACTTCCATTATGGAGAGTCAGCCGGGTGCCGAAGATATTTTCCATCACATATTCTGTCATCACAATGCCATCTCAACTTTTTCGCTTCTTTCGCATTAGCAAACATTCGCTTAAACCGTGGAATGATTGGAAGATACCATAAAACCTTTAAAGGTTGCTTCTTACTTGTCTCATCACCACTCCCAGTACCTTTCTTCACTTTGTATCTTGAAGTTTTACATTTTGGACACTCACTCAATCCTTCATACTCATTTTTGTATAATACACAATCATTAGGGCAAGCTTGTATCTTTTTATACTCCATACCCATCGCAGACAAGATTTTCTTAGCCTCATACATACGATTTAAAATAACATTATCCTCTGGAAACATATCACACAATAGTTCAAGTAACAATGTGAAACTACTGTCGGTCTGCCCACAAGTTGCCTTTAAGTTGACCAAGTGCAAAATACCTGACAAGCGTGTATACTTAGTACACCCAGGGTACAAAGGTGTCTCCCCATCACTTCTCATGCTATCATATACAGGCGATTGTGTAAAACATTCTACCTCCACATCATGAATCATTTTCTCCATTCTATCGTCATCTCCAACCTCTAAGACTTCCTTCTTGTGGGACGCACAAGCGGTTACTTCCTCACCATGCCATATCCACCTGTGTACCAAAGATTTATTCTATCACAAACTAAGTGATCTCTTATATCATCAATATCACGTCGACTCTCATTTAAAAACTTCACACATGGACAAAGATACTTTCCATTTTTACTAGGCGCATTCATTTTAGCAAATTCAATAAACTCTTCCAGCCCTTTCTCATATTCTTCACTAGTTCTCAATACATTCATCCAACTGTGATCCATTTTACTACTACAGACCTATTCCATTTTCAGCAGTACTCACTTTTAAACCTATTGTCATTATAATATGAATATAGGTCAAGATAGGGCATGGCTTACTCATTTTTTAAAAATTTTAGCAGCATTTCCCCTTAAATGTAAGACATCCAAAACTTTGAACAATAACCCAAATAACAATAACAGAAATTTGACATACCATAGAGGATTTTAACAGCGGTTATATACAAAAAAAGTCATTAACAGACAATCACAACCATTCTAAATATATAAGAAGCTATCATGGGGATTTGTCATTTACCTGGAAAATACAGGAAGAACGTTGATTGCTAGGATTGCTTGAAAAGCGGAAGTAGTAGATTGGGTTTATTAGTAAGTTAAGTAGAGCATCAGGTGTTGGAAAAGCCATTTAACAATTGAAGATACTGTGGAGTGGAAAAGAATAACAATACACTGTTATATGATTGCCTCTTGCTGTTAACGAATATTAATTACTTTGGACTAACGTTTAAATTCCAACCTAATCCACGTTCATTCCACACTCTTACTATTACTTACACTTATGACTTAGGAGTGAATTAACTATGTTTTTTTTAATTGTGGTGAAATCGTTGCAGATGCATGGAATTCCCTTGGTTCCCTATTACAAATTCGCTTTTAACTAAATCACATGTACAAATAAATAGTTAAAAACATTAAATTTGTTTATCAAATTTAATTGATTTCTAATGTTATCATTGTTAACTACATTAACTCTAAAACTTTACTTCATTAATTTGGAAATGATAAATAAATGAAAATGTTTTATCTAACTTCTATATTTGGAAATGAGGTAATATTTAATTTTCCAAACATATATTATGGATGGTTGAAATCTACTGCTTTTGCCTACAGTGACGCAGAAGTCCTTCTAACCTTGACAGCAAATTCAAAATTTCTCCTAGGATTGAGTTATTAATCGTGCATGTAATATAACAAAATGAAGCTTTTGAAAGAGAGGAATAAAACACCCTAATAATCTCATTTCCAGTCAGTATAATGCAATAAGCTCAAATAAATTTCTTTAATTATCGTGGAGCAAGTTTTGATCCATGGAAGCTCAGATCGCATGTAGATTTTGGAGAGATTAAGGTAGCATTATATTGTAATGTTAAGAGGGTAGAGGTTGACAGAGTAATATGGGTACGAAGACAATTAATCTCAGAGAATCATCTTGGAAGTCATAAATTGAACCTCAACAATATATAGTCATAGAGAAACTAGGAAAACAAAGAAATAAAAGCTACCCAAAGATTGAAAAACAAAGGGATTTGTCTTTTACCTGGAAAATGTAGGAAGCACGTTGAAGAGCTACAGGTCGACGGCACACCGTAGCTGAGAGGCGGATGGGCGGATGGACAAGTGTGGGATGAAGAAGAGTGACACTGTCACGACTTGTGAAGAACAAGTGAGGAACGAAGAAGAGTGGGCAACAGGGAGAAGGACGCGCGAATAAAGAGCAAAACCAAACTAAAAAAAGAAGAACAGAGACCGGCGGGAGAACAAGGCGCGAAATAAAAGAAAAAGGTAAAGTAAAATGTGATTGATAGTGGTGGTAGTGGGGAGAGATTTAACGACTGTTCTCAAGGAACGGTCGTTGAATCATATTACAACAACCGTTCTTAAGGAACGGTCATTGAATCATTGCATTACAATGACCGTTCATAGGGAACGATGGTTGTAAGTGGTTACAATGATCGTTCTTCATAACGGTCATTGTATCTTATACATTCAATGACTGTTTTCATTTAAACAGTTGTTGAAAAGCTGCCCAGAATTGCGCCTTTACCCCTCTCTTTTTTCTACTACTGTTTTCTTAGAAACGGACGTTGTTTGGTGTCATGGAATCTTCTTCCTGTAGTAGTGGAAGTGAAAAGAAGGTGCTTTTTGGATTAAAATCAAGAAAACACATTATTCCCTAATTTTCCCTAACTTTCGGCCAGATACAGGGTAGGTAAAAGGAGAATGATTATGCCAAATTTGAGGTTTTGATGGATTCTTTAGGAAAAATTGTGTGGGAATATGGTATGGTAGTGATTTTAGAAGGGTTGGGTCAAAAACCCTAAAATTGGAATTCAATGTTACTAAGGTCAACACTGCCAGATTCTGGTCAGGTTTTTGTGATAAGGTTTTGGATGACCAAATTTGTTCAAAAATCATGAAACTTTCTAGAAAAATATTTGACATCCTAAGCTTTAAAATGATGGGTAGAATGTGTGATTTGGATGTTTATAAATTAAGTTATAAATTGTGGAAATTGAGGCATGAAAACTGGGGTTAATTTTGGATCAGTGAGGTTGGTTAAGGATTATGGGAATCTAACCCTTGTAATTGGTAGTGGTTAATATTTTTCCCTTACAGTAGACTTAAAGAGCTTTACCTAGAATATTGAACCACCTCATTTAGAGTCCTAGAGAATAAGTTATGATTTTTCAAAGTTGAGGGTCCAAACTAGCAACTAGGGTTGACCTATGAAATTGCAACATTTAAGGGGAAATATGGGAATTGAAGACATAGCTTACTTTCATGACTCTAACAAGTCAGGAGGACTCAAAGTTAAGAGGTAGTGAACTTACCCTACTTGCATGTATTTCACATTTATGCATGTGTAGTGATGTATGTGATTGCTTTACTTGATTGTCAACAGTATGTTTGAATGATAAAGCTTTGTTTCTGTTTATGCTATGACCATAAGTATAGTATGTGAAGCATTAAGCATGCAGAAATGTCATTATGGGCCATGCATCTAGTTAAGGCTAACATGTTATGCACTTAGCATATATCTTGCATCACTACAAAAAAATATCATTTTGTAGTGGTGGATTTGTAGCGGTTACCATTAACCGCTAGAAATATTATTATCTATAGCGGTTTGTACATAAACCGTTACAAATTTTTAGTGGTAAGCTCATGCCAAGTGGCGGGACAGTAAGCTAACATTATTTGTAGTGGTTTGAAAAACAAAACTACTACAAATTAGGTGCCAATATCCTGCCATAAGTTGTGATTGCAAATTTGTACCAGTTACATCATAAAAAATGCTACAAATATGGCACCAAGCAAGCGTGAACCAGGGTTGACAATTGTGGTGGTTATTTTGTGGTCGTTATGTGGACATAAACTGCTATGAAATGCAAACGGTCACCTTCTTGCAGCTGTTTTAGATAACCGGTATAAATGTAAATGACATTTTGTTGCGGTTTTTGGTATATAAACCGCTAAAGAACTTCAAGAGTCTTAATATTTGTAGCGGTTAGTGGTAACTGCTACAAAGTGTTCCATTGCCCAAGGTGATTTGTAGCGGTTTTATGCATAACCACTATAAATTTAAGCGCTATAAATACCTAGCGTCTCGTCATTTGTCACATTTGGCCATTTTGTTTTTTGACGATTTCTCTGAGAGTTTTCCTTAGGTCTGAGCTTCTGACTTCTCTCTGAGAGTTTTATTGCAACATTTCACATTTTTCTCACTTGAGGTATAAAAGTTACATATTTTCTTTCCACTTTTTATTATTATTATTATATTTAATATATAAATGTGAGTATTTTTTATATTTTTTGCAGTTGATATGGCTTTAGAGAGGGATAAGAGGAAGAAGCCTGAGCTTCCTAGACCGATTCTGTGCGGTGGCAATAGCAGAGGAGGGGGCAGTGGGAGGGGACAACACAGAGGGAGGGCGATCGTGCCACAGTAGCCATAGGAGTCGACCCCACTATAGCCATAGCAGATAGCCCCATAGGAGGTGACTGTACCACAGGCACTTAAGGCTGTTCTTGGAGAGGGAGGTGAGCTCAGTTTTAATGACTACGAGGAGAATGAGGAGTTTGAGATCCCAATTCCGCTTAGAGACATGGAGCAGTTACTGGATGAGGAAGACGTGCGGGACCAGAACAACCATGACGGTCGTCTTCCAGGTCGACTGGGTTTGAGGTGTAGGTCTAAGGTAAATATATTTTTTATTTGATAAATTAACTATTTAAATTCGACCTGTTAAATGTGATTTTAAATTTATCTAACATATATGGTAAATTGTGCAGATAAACAGGGGATCATGTCCACGAGGAGGCTGGACGTAGCCATTTTGAGCAGCCTGGACCAGACACTACGAGTTGTAGTTCCGTGGAATGAGGCTATGGACCAGCCTATCACAATAGGGGTTAGCTATTCAACCACTTCCTGAACAAGCTAGGCACGAATTGGATGTGGTTCCCCTTCACTTCAGGATGTGGATGAACATTCCCAAGAGGCCGAAGGACCTGGCATGGGATGAGGCAGTGCAGGTAATTAATAGTATTTAATTATATTATATATTTTGTAATTAATTGTATTTAATTAATATTTATTAATTGTATCATTTGTAATTAGTCATATTTAATTATCTTTTATTCAATTGTGTTACAGCTTAGGTTTCCGACAGGGACAACCGGAAGAGACACACTCTGATGAAGATGGGCGACGGCTGGAGGAATAGGAGGAATCGTCTCTTCTAAAGTATGAAGAAGGATGGAATGATTCCTCTGCTGTAGTTGATTGAGAATGTCCCAGACGGCGTCCCACCAAATGACTGGGCGAGTTTTATCCAGTTTAGGAGGAGCGCAGAGGGGCAGGTAATTTATTTATAAATATAATTTAAATTTAAATTTCATAAATTGTATGTTTATAATAATTATAATTGTTTTATATTTTTTTAATACTTTTAATATTCTTTTTTTTTCAGGCACTTTCTCAGAGGAATACGAGGTGCCGAGGGCAGCAGACAATCTACCACACGGCAGGATCAAAGACCTTTACTGTCACTTATAGTGATCTGGTAACTTTTTATGATGTCAATTACTTTTAGTTGGTTATTTCATATTATAAATTTAGTGTTTTGTTGTTCATGATACTAATTTAATTTTGCAATTGTTTTAGGAAACGAAGACAGAGCAGGAGAACCGTCAGACGGACTACGGGGAGTTATTCGCTATCACCCGTAGACATCGTGATGGGACTCCAACCTTTCAACACGCAAAGGAGGCCATTGTAAGTTAATTTATTATTTTATAATAGTAATTTATTGTTATAGTGTTTATAAAACAACTTTATTTTAAATAATAATAATAATTAATTATTTCATAAAATGGTAGGAGCGGATGCAGTAGTCGCAGGCTGAGCTGAGAGAGACCCAGACCTAGGAGTCATAGGGGTTTGAGGACCCTACTATGCCATTGAATGCTTGTCTGGGTCTAGTTGAGCTCCCTGGATGTGTAAGGGGGATGGGAATAGGTGCCAGATCTAGTATGGTCCACGTCAGGAGCGGCGCCTCTGAGGCTGGTAAACTCTCGAGCACAGACTTCCGGGGTTAGACGTTCTAGGGATAAGTCTATTAAGAAGCTCCGTTCAGAGGTTGTCAGGACACAGGCTTTGGTGGCCCATCAGATGCAGTAGCATGCTGATTACTACTATGCTCAGCATATATAGTGGTGTGATATCACAAACTACATGCTGGAGCATCATGGAGTCTTATATTCCCTGATAAGGAGCATCCACAGTTCCCCTATCCATCGGTTCATCGTCCAGCTGGCTCCTGCTGATAATGATAATGGTGCTTTTAACTCTGCGCAGTACTTTGATACAACAGCACCTAAGGGAGCCCCCTGAGGGAGGACCTGATGATCAGCGCTATGATCCTTCCCATCCTGAGAGAGGGCCTGATCATCATCCTCTGAGTAGTTACTTTATATTTTTAATTAGTTAGCTTTAGGATAGTTATGTTTTCTTTTCAAACATCTGTAAAAAAAATTGTTTTTTATATTTTTATAGCCTTGTTAAATTATTATTTTTTGTTTATGACAGTTATATTTATATTTTTAAAATTAACCACAAAAAATAACAAATTGTCAATGGTTATGAAAATTTGTAGCAATTATATTTAAAAAAATACTACAAGGTGAAAATAAAATTTTTTAACAATAGCCAATGGTCTTGAAAGTTTGTAGTGGTTTAATTGTCATAACCGCTACAAATTGTCAAACATTTGAAATTTGAATTTCATATCTTGCCAACAATCATGAAAATTTGTAGTGGTTATATTTAAAAACTGCTACAAAGTGAAATAAAACCGCTACAAACATATACTCAGTAGCGATTGTGGCAGTGTTTTTATAACTGCTACAAAAAGTTAAACGTTGGAGGAGTTGAATATAAGCTTCCAGGAACCCGTATTTCTCTATTCACTCATCTTCTTTACTAAATTTTCTTTCTCACTAGCTGTGGATAAGTCATGGATCAAGTTGCCATGCAATTCTCCAGAATATTTGTACGAATTAAATAATTTCTTGGATTTTTTATACTCTCACGCTAGCTGTAATGGTAAGATCGTCTGTCTGTGTTGGAGATGCAAGTTCAAGAAGTGGCATGCTCAACAAGTTGTTAAGGAACATTTACTCGTAAAGCCTTTCTCGGAAGACTATATGTTCTGGGAAGTTTATGGTGAGAAGGCACCCAATATGAGATATGATTATGCTCTTCCTTGAAGTTCACAAGTAGGAGTTCAATTAGATAAAGATGATCCAATTAATGATGGTGTGCATGATGCATTTAGTTTTCAAGATGACAACTTCAACGAAGAAGTACATGGTTCAAAGCCGGTGTTCATAAAAAATGAAGCAGCTCAGGATTTTTTCAGCTTGTTGGATGAAGTAGATCGTCCTTTATATCTAGGTTGTCAAAAATACTCTAAATTATCTTTCTTGATTGTCATATCAAGTGCTTGTGTGGAATCATAAATAAGGGAATGTCAATATTGCTAGAATTATTACAAGATGCCTTCCTCGATGCGGAGATTCCCACAACATTCTACTAGGCAAAGAAGATTATTAACAGATTAGGCTTGAACTACCAAAAAAATTGATGCATACCCCAACAATTGTATATTGCATTGGGAAGACGATGCCAGCAGGGAGACTTGTAAGCGATGTCCATATCGAGGTACAAGACAATTTGAAAGGGGAAAAGCAGAAGAAGAAACCTACAAAGATTCTCAGGTACTTCCCTTTAAAGCTATGCCTACAAAGATTGTTTATGTCATCAAAAACGGCGAAGCATATGAGGTGGCATGACGTTGATAAGAATGAAGATGGTAAATTGACCCTAGAAATGTTTGGCTTGCTTTGGTGACTGATGGTTTCAATCTATTTGGGAATCTTAGCACAAGCTACAGTATTTGGCCGATAGTCTTAGTTCCCTATAACTTACCCCTTAGATGTGTATGAAACAAAGCTCCTTCATTTTATCTATGATCATTCTAGGCAAAAAGACACCAGGGTAATGGCATCGATGTGTATCTCCAACCGCTTATTGCTGAATTGCTTGACCTGGGGAATGTCGGCATCAAGATATACGACACGTACTGGAAGACATTGTTCAACTTGCGTACAACCTTAATGTGGATAATTAGTGACTTTCCTGGCCTTGGAACATTATTCGGGTGGAATGTGTATATAAAATCACTTCAATGGGAAACTAAAATAAAGAGGACCACCTTAGACTTTATCTGGTGCAAATATCTCACAGCAGATTGAGGATGTTGAATTCGAGTTCGAAAAAAGCGATGTTGTAGCAAAAGTAGGGTGAAAGATGGGCAGAACTTCTGTGCATCAAAAATAGAGGAAGATAAGAATTTTCTTCACTCGATCTTCCATATTGGAATTTAATTTACTTTGCCATAATCTTGATGTCATACATATTGAAAAAATAATTTGCAACAATGTGCTATATACGCTGATTAACGAACCCGGCAAGTCAAAAGATCATCTTCAAGCGAGAAAATATTTACATGCCATGAGAGTTTGTGAAGAAGCATGGCCAGATGAGTATGACAAATTTCAATCAACAAAGTTCACCCTCACAAAACCAAATAAGGAAGTCTTCTTCTTGACGTTGAAGAAAATAAAAGTTCCTGATGGGTATTCAAGCAATATTTCTCGATGTATTGACATATAGGTTCTAAAGGTTGCTGGCCTCAAGAGTCATGACTCACATGTTCTTATGCAATAGTTACTCTCGCTGGCTATAAAGAATGCACTTCCTCCTGATGTGTCCATCATTTTGGTAGAACTCTGTTCTTTCTTTCGGAAGTTATGTTCAAAGGTTTTGATCATTGAGGAGCTCAATCAGCTGCAATCTAAAATCATTCTTACTCTTTGTCATTTGGATATGATCTTTCCTTTGTCCTTTTCACTATGATGGTTCACCTTACAACCTACTTTATCCATGAAAAAAAGTTCACTGGCCCAATTCAATATCGATGGATGTATCCTACAAAGAGGTACTCATTTTACATGTGTACATCATTGTTAGTTCCTATATTTACTAGTCACCCTTTTCAGCATTTAGTATCATTTTTCCCTTCTTTATTTCATAGGTTTCTTAGGAAATTGAAATCTTACGTAAGGAATAAGGCGTGGCTAGAAGGTTCTATAGCTGAAGGTTATATATGGGATGAGGAGTTGTATTTTTGTTCAAGGTACTTTGATGACATTGAGACGGCTTTCAACTACCGCCTCGTATAGTTGATTGTCCTGAATCTATGCCAATATTAGAGGAATTTATCCCTCGTGTTGGTAAGCCAGTTGGAGAAACTAAGAACTTCAATCTAACGGCAACTGAGAAGTTGCAAGCACATAGACATGTCTTGATTAATTGCACTCAATTTGAACCCTTCCTTCAGTAAAAATTGTACACTCATGTGTTATTCTATATCTTTCGTAACATTTTTTACTTATATTTCATGATCGCCTTTCCATGATTAATTGTAGGGAATTCAGAATTCATGTTAAGCATCAACTCAGGATCTGTACATAAATATCCTCCAAAGTTGACAAAAAGGTCCACAGAGAATTCCCAAGCTAGTTTGCGTGCAGAATACTGAATGACCACAACCCACACTCACCAGATTTCAGAGCTCTTGTAATTGGCCTTCTTGTCCATACAAAATGGTTTACAACATAAGATGTCAATGGGTTCAAGTTTTGCATGGTTTCACGAGATCAAGGATTGCAAACTCAAAATTTGGGTGTTTATGCCACCTTTTGGACAAGGAGTTATACGAGCAGCAATGACACCAACATGTAGTTCGGAGGCATCCCTTATTATGGAAAGCTTCTTGATGCCGTCAAACTTAATTACCAAGGCCGTTTAACGTGACGCTATTCAAGTGTTTGTGGGCAAATACCAGTACTTCTCAGGGACTCATAACTAACAACTTAGGCATCACATCAGTAAATTTCTCACGGCTAATTCACACTGGTCATTTTGAAGATGATGAGCCGTATATTCTTACCCCAGAGGCACACCAGGTTTATTATGTCGAGGACAAGAGGCACAGGGATTGGCACATGGTAGTTCATTTAAAGCCTTGAGACCTTTACGACAGGGAAATGGTGATAACATCACCTACAAGAGTGAGTCATTTTAGCCCCCTAATTTCAAAACTTCTTCCCTAAAAGCGATGACAATTGCGTTTTTTTAAGTTCACATTATTTAAATTTAAATTTTTAACAAAATAATACCACACTAACAATTTCTTCACACAATTTCTATAGGGATGGCGAGGATGAATGATTATACAAATTATGCTTTTGTTTGTGTAACCCTTGATGTATATTTTTTGAAAAAATAATTCAGGAAATTATTTGTTGTGGTTCTAAATCAACAAAAACTACTACAAATGTAAAAACCGCTACAAAGAATGTCATAATAACCTCTACAAAAATAAATCGCTACAGCACCTATCACATTAACCATTACAAGTGCTCCACATATCCCTATAAATATCCCCACCACACCTCATTTTAAATACTCCCCCATTTCTTTCAATCCTTCCCATCTTTCGTTTTCTCTCATTTATGTATATTTTTCTAAGAGCTGAGAAGCTGAACAAGGTGATCACATATGGTAAACAGTTTTTTTATTCTTTCATTTTAATATTTTTTTCCCTTGCATAGTATATATTCTTACTATTTTTCTCTTTTCAGATATTGAAGGACCTTTTCTCACCATTTCCTATTTTCCTTATGTAACCCCCTTCCGTAATTATATCCAGAATACGTGATTAAAGTGAAATAGAGATCAATAATAAACAAAACTCATTCTCAAAGCCATCTACCAGATGGGGTTTTCACAAATACTTTTTGAAATCCAAATAACCTAATCTCATATTCACATTTCGAATACAATTACCACACAAAGATAGATCATATTCAATAACATATCAGAGTGCACAACATAATAATCCCAGCAATTCCGGGTTCCACTCATTAACTCAAAGCTTTACATGGCGCATACGCCCATTTAAAAATTCTCATACGGGGATTACACAATCCATCTTGAATACATAATCAAATATTCATCCACATATATTCATCCAAATTATATACAATTATCCCAACTAGCAATGAAAACCAACTACCAAACTCAAATAGCATAAAGGAAGTTCCTTGCTGCCCTTGGATGCCTGCTCCATCCTTGATCTACTACCCTGTCTGAAAGGTTAGTAGGGGAGGGTAGGATTCTAGAGAATCTCAGTAGGAAAATATTACCAATATGCATGTGTGATAAATGTATAATGCATGACATGCTTTCATTACATAACTTATGCTCATACAATG
Source organism: Inga oerstediana (assembly GCA_963210345.1). NCBI lineage: Eukaryota > Viridiplantae > Streptophyta > Magnoliopsida > Fabales > Fabaceae > Inga > Inga oerstediana. The sequence goes on along the minus strand of OY723403.1, from coordinate 40,802,461 downwards.
ACATATTTGCTAGCTCAATGTTTCACCAATATACTTATGGCCATAGCATAAACAGAAACATAGCTTCAAACATTCATATATAATATACATAATCATGCAAAGCAATAACATGCATCAATACATCAACACAAATATCAAATACATATAGGAGAGGTAAGTTCCCTACACTGGTCCTTTCACGCATGCTCCCAGCATTAGCAACTCTCGATCAGGGTGAATATCCAACCCTATAACCAAAACAAGGACATAGGGTTAATCCTTTTCCCAAATCCTTACTTTCATAACACTTAAGTTAGTTATCATTTACAACCTTTAGGTGGGTACTCAAAGCCTAAACACATGCCTAAGGGGGTTAGGAGAAACTTGACCAAGACCAAGTTGGGAGAAATTTGACAAAGACCATTTTTAAAGCCTCAAAATCCCATTTTTAACTGCAGCACTCGAGTAGTGGATGATGAACTCGAGTAATGAGATGACTCGTACCCGAGTGAGGATAGCTAACTCGTGCGAGTGCTTGGCTGAAAGCACAAATAAAGACAGAAAGTGATCACAGCACTCAAGCACCAAGATCAACACTCGAGTGATGCCCCCTCACTCACTCGAGTCCTACAAAGTATGGCATAGGAAGTGCTCACCCTAGAGCATAGAAAACCCAGAGTTAGAAGTGCACTCGAGCACTAACTCTGGCACTCAAGTGAAGGCACAAAACTCGCGAGTGCTAAATCACACTCTTGACAAATTGGCTATGAGTGCTAACCCGAGAAGCGGGCTCATACCACAACATACACATTTACTCGAGTGAGACACTTCATACTCAAGTGATGACCCACTTCACTCACAAGTAAGGAACTATACTCTTTCTTTGTTTACTTACAAGTGCAACCAAAACCGAAGGGGAAAGGGAAAATATAACGCTGCACTCGAGTGAGACCCCTGTTCACTCGAGTGAGGCTCTATCAGAAGCCTGAACGCAGCAGATATCAGAATTTTCCCAACTCAACCAATATGTTTCCAATGGTCCTAAAATTCTTATCCAAGACTATTCCCACACAATTTTACACAAGGAACCCATTGGAACCGTCAAAACATCCAAATTCATATCAAAATAACATTTTCCCCATTTGGTCACACTTATCACACACATTACCCAATTTCACCACTTTTATTTCCAATGTTCAAAATCAATCCCAATGACTATTTAACACATTCAAACACCATTTTTAACACAAAACAACATGCAATTCATACAATTATATGTCACACAAAATCAGGGAAAAATCCACAATTCACATAACCAAAAATCATAAAACTTAGATCAAAAGGGTATAAATACTCACCTCTTCCTCTTTCCCGAGCAAGTTTCTTGATTCTTCATCTTCCAAATTTCCTCAAGCTTCAAAACACTTTCTTTAACAAATCTAAAACCATAGCAATGAAGCTCTCATCACTATGAACAACTTTATAGAAGATAGTTTGAGTATAAGAGGACCACAAACCAACCAAAACTCACCTTGTTTCTTTCTCTTTCCTCCTTCAAGCTCAACGAAAATAGAGATAGAGAGAGAAGGTGAAGATGATGAAGAAGGTCAGATTTTTTGGGTGCCAAATTCTCTTAACCGACCTGAGAGAAGAGAGGAGAGGGGGAAGAGCTTTTTGAAACATTGACCAATCTAATGGTCCACATTGTGCCAAGTGTCACCATATTGCTCCATCTTCCATGAGCTCACATAGGCACACACATATGATTCCACCCCTTTTGATCTCACAACAATCAATCCTAACCATTGATCTTGAAGTTACCAATGAGCTTCCTCTTTGGCAACTAACCAATTGGTCGGTAACTTTACCGTTTTGCCTCTGATTATGGCAATTCCTCTTGAATCACCACTAAACACATCATACTTTTCATTCAGCCACAATATGCGCCCTCCCTATATATTAAGTCAATTTAGATGTTAATCCACAATTGAACTTAAATACATGTTTCCGGCATAGCTCATAACACATACGAATCACAGTTCACATCATAATCTCCAAAAGGGTCCACTTATCACTAATCACATCCACTTTTAGAGTCATTTATCCTTAATTGAAACTTGGGATCCAGCTAAATCGGGGCTTAGTAGTCCACTTATTTCAAGCTTATTCTCTAGCCTCAAATCTCAAAATTCAGGGTATTACACCTTGCATAATGATAACCACATTATAGTAAATAATATAATAATTTCTTATTACCTACATATTCTCAATACTATTACTAATATATAGTTTATAATATACCAATTTAATTAAATCATTCTTTTTAGATAATAACTACTATCATCTAAACTACTAAAATAATGAAGTATTCAATCCCATATTATAAAAATGGAGACAGACAATTGTATAATTTATTTTAAAATTTTGCAAAATATTTGTAGCGGTTTTAAGAAATACAACCGCTACAAATTTAGAAACAAAAAGGAATTAAATTTCTGGCGCCAAATTTGAATTTTCATATGATATTAGTAGCGATTTTCCAACCGTTATGAATTTTTAGTGCCTTTTTTAAACTTTCCTTTTCAATTTAGAAGCGGTTTTGTAACCGCTACAAACATGGCGCAAATTTTTATTTTTCATTTCCTACCACAAGTGCTTAAATTTATAGCCGTTATAGAACCGCTACAAATCTTAAAAGAAGATGAGTTATCTCTATTGAATATTGTAGCAGTTGGGAGAAACCCCTACAAATGTCGTAGTGGTTTAGTTACTTTAGTAGTGGTTCTGTGTAACCGCTACAAAAATGTTTGCAATAGTGGATTTTGTAGCGGTTTTGTTAATCGCTACTAATGTTGTTTATAGTGGTTAAAACCACTACAAATACACCTTTTTAACAACTACTAAATCACATTTTTTTTGTAGAGCATGCATTATGGTAACTATTTATTATTGAGATTTCCTTGAATCTCACCCTCCCCAACCAACCATTTAGACAGGTGAAAATAGGAAGTGTACTGAGAACAGAGAAGAGGACTACTAGAGAGGGAATGCAGTGGTTGAACGAAGATAAGAAGATATATGCGTTTCGATGTAATGGGTTTAGGCGCCCTAGTAGCCTTATGTGGCTACATTATTTGTATTTGTATGCACAACCTTATGAGAGCTCTTGTAATGTAATTAAGTACTTATTATCAGTATTTTTATGCTATTTCTATGTGTCCAGTAAACTATGTAAACACTTTGATAAATGTTAGCCCAGCATGGCAGATAAATATTAAGATGCAAATCTCTTTGTCATTATCTTTTGCTGTTTGATATAGAATACTTCAAGGTCAAATAGAGAAATAGCACCTTGAACTAACAAACTTAGGGCAGAAGCAAGAGAAGAACTGGAATTGCACAAATGGGTACGTAGTTGAAGAATATAGGGCAACAAGTAAAAGAAGATGAATGAGAGATAGTAAATTGCTTAAAACAAAATGTATTTATATTCTTTTCTTGAGCCTTTTCTCTCTCAATAATTCTCTTTCTTGACTTGCATACCAACTTGAATTTAAAAAGTTAGATGACTTGGAATTAAGTCATACTCCCCTCTATCCTTTTTTGTATGGAACAATTTCTTTCAAAAGGTCAGCTCTTAATATAAGGAACAAATCTTCCTTGTTTGAAATTTTAAACTTGTCTTTCCACTTTTACCCTTATTAAATATATACTATTGGCCCACTCATTATCCTCTACAATAAATTTTCACCCATTATCTTTCACATGGCTTCTTTATAAATAAGGGTATACTTGGAAAGAAAAATACATTTTTGCACATTTATTCCTTTTAACTAATATTTTGAAACACATGATTTGATAGTTGTTCCTTATAAAATAGACCGGAGGGAGTACTAGCTAGTTCATATATATATATATGAAGCATTGTCAAAACCTTATTTTATCCAGACCCCAAATAAGTAAAATAATAAAAAAAAATAATAAAATATAATAATTGGAAAAATCATGTTAAGGGAGAAATCCTCCTTGATTCTTTTTAAGTTTGGGAAAAATCATTTTTGCAATAAATAATAATACATAATAAAAAATCCTCCATACTTTCTTGCAAGTTAAGTTTTAAAAATCATTTTTACAATGATGATGATGATGATGATACAAAATTAAAAAATTCCTCCATAATTTTTTGTTTTTGCAATTTAAGTTTAAAAAATCGTTCTTTCAAAACATAATAATAAAAAAACGATTAAACTACTATCACCTCATCATGTCTTAATTACACGGACATCCACTCCATTATATTTTGAATACAAACTTAATCCAAGCCATTAACCCCATCAACAATATTCTAAAAAGATATTTTCATTTAATTTACCATTAATCATACTAGATCAATAATTTTGGCTAAAATTATATTTTGAATAATTTAAGAGTGTTCTATTTATTTAAATTAATTTTATTTTTTTGAATTTTTGTTTGTTCAATATTTTAATCATATTCATACAAAAGTAATTTAGTTAACAGAGGCATAAAAATACTTTGATCGAAAATTTGATAAATTATTTTAATGACTATATATTTGACTAAATATTTATATAATCTTTCAAATTTGCACAAGATGATTGATGAACGTGTGTGTGTGTGTGTGTGTGTGTGTGTTACATGCAAGAAAATTTGAAATTGTATGTTTTAGAATTATTTGTTGGCTGTATATTTTTTGCAAATATAAATTATTAAATAATTCTGATGTTAAAGGGGCCAAGTGGGTATTTTAGTCAAAACAAAATTTTAAGAGTCAAAATCATTTTTGAAATAATTAAAAAAAATCCTCATCCATGATTTGACTCTTGATTAAGAAATATTATTTTGGGTCATTAAGAAGGCAAACTCAGTAAAATACATCCACTATATGTGTTATCGTCTTGTTTCAAAACCGATGATATCATAGCCATGCTCGGTTCATGTTATAAGGTAGAAAATTAAGAAGAAAAAGAGAAATAGTTTGAACTATTCTTAAGCTATGTATATGACTTCAATCAATATACAAGTTTAAAACTGTGCGTTATATACAAAGTTTTTGGTAAAAGAAAGGAACACACACACACATATTTAAATATAAGTTAAATGATGAGGAGGCTGGTACACAGGTGGCTTATTCACCAGAGCTGGAAACTAATGAACATCGTACATAAGTATATTGCCAGGCAGATGGGACGCCCTGTACCCTGTGCCAATTTCTCCTTTTTTTGGTGGCTGTGTTTTGTGCACTCTCTTCATCTTCATACAAAGTTATCTTACTAGGAAGATGAGATGGTGCATACACATTTTCTCCTTCTTTGCCGGAGGTCATGTTTAGGACCCTTTGTGGTGCCCTGTCTTCATCTTGATATGACAATCTATGATAGTATGGGCTATTGAATGAAGTTGCTATCACGTATACCATTTGATGATGTTGTCGTTCAAAGTGGAGAGGCTAACGATGAGTGTAATGACCCAATTTGAGATTAAGGGCTAATAACTTAGAAATTGGTTGTAATTAGTGTAATTAAACAATTATAGAGAAATGTGATGTGAATTTGATATAAATGTACTTGATAACAATCTATTAAGCATAGTGAAAACTAAGGGCAAAATGGTAAAATTGGAAATTTGCTGACCAATTGGTCAGTTACTAAAGAGGAAACTCATTGGTGATTAAAGATTAATGGTTGAGATTCATTGTCTATAGGTCAGAATCATGTGCTGTGCACTTATGTGAGCTCATGGAGGAAGTGAACAAGATGTTGACAAGTGGCTTAATGTGGACCAAGGGACTTGGTCAATGTTGTAAACTTATCTTTCTCTCTCCTCTCTCCCTCAAATCGCATTGGAGCTTTGGGAAGGGAAAAATTTTTGCATGCTTCATCATCATCTCCATTATTTCATCGTCTATCTCTCCTCCTTCTCTATTTCCAGTGACTTGAAGCAAGGAAAGAGAAAGGGAAAGCTTGAATTTTGGGTAGGTAATGGTCCTTCTATGCTCAAACACTCTTCACTAATCTTGTTCATAGTGTTAAGAGCTTCATCTTGATGATTTCAGAATTCTAAAAGGTGGTAATTTGAGTATTGGAGCAGATTTGAAAGTTAGAGAATCAAGGTTTTGGTTTTAGCAAATTGAAGAGGTGAGCATTTGGTGCGTTTTGGTATAATTATTGTGATTTTTGGTTAAGTTTTGTAAATCTTGGAATTTGCTCTGGTTTTATGCCAAATTTTGAATGCATGGATTATATGATGAATAATATTGGAACTGGTTTATTGTGGAGTTATTTGAATGTTGGATGTGGTTTTGAATTTTGGAAGTGAGTTGAATGAATTTGGGTATTATGTGTGATAGAGACCTAAGAGTATGAATTGTTGTTAGGATAGGTTTTGATTGTTTTGGAGGTTACCAATGGGTTCCTTATGGGATTTTAAGTGGGAATGAACTTTATGTTGAGTTAGTGAACTATTGGGATCAGTTTTGGCAAATCTGGGAATTTCTGTCTTTTGCTACGATCTGGCAATCTGATAAGCCTCACTCGAGTGAGGATGAGTCTCACTCGAGTGTTGTGCATATTTTTGCCCAAGTTCTTTCAGTTCTTATTGCACTTCCATGCCAAAAGCATGAGTGCACTTTCTGATTCGTGAGTAATACAGGCCATCACTCAAGTGAGCATGGGTTCACTCGAGTGCAAGTGTAATGTCATGTTAAGAGTTACTCTCGGCCAAGCACTCTCTGTGTCTCACTCTTGAGGACTCGAGTGCACTTCCAGTTCTAAAGTTTCTTATCGCTCTCGAGTTCTCACTTCCTGTGTTGCACCTTCAGAGACTCGAGTAAATTTGGAGTCATCACTCCAAAACTCCATGCTCGAGTGTTGTAAGCACTTTCTGGTCATGCTCACTATCAAACACTCGCGAGTGAGAGCCACTCCCACTCGAGTGCAAGCCTCCCATCACTCGAGTGAGGTTATCTTTACTCGAGTGAGCCAGCTGAAAATCAGTGTTGTGCTTCCGGAAAGGGGTCTTCAGGGTAGTTTCTTCCAACCCTTTTAGCATGTGTTTAGGCCTCTAATAGTCATCCTAAAGAGTTTAAATGATAACCTACTTAGAGTATTATAGAAATAAGCATTTGGAAAAGAGATTGATCGGTTGTCCCTAATCTAGTTTATAGGATTCGACATTTGCCCTGGTCGTGATCAAATTGTGTTAGAGCACGTCAGGAAAGAACAAGGTAATAACTCTTCTCTTTATACTTTATGTAAATGCATTGTATGAATGTTGTCATGCATTGTGTTGTTATTACTGCTTTATGATGCCTTATGGAGCTTTGTGATACTTTGTGCCTTGTCATTCTGTTGCATAGTATTTACCGCGAAAGCGGTCATAGTGATTATAGTGAAAGCTGGCATAGTGTTTACCACTAAAGCGAGTATTGAGATTATAGCGAAAGTTGTCGCATTGTGATTACAGCCGTAAGTGTTGTCATTCGTGGCATGAGCTATGAATCATTGAGATGCTGCTGAACATGCTCATATATGCTATGTGTTTATACATTGTATAAGTGATTTGTTACTACTGGGATTTTCTTGAATCTCATTCTTTCCAATGACTAACATTTCAGATAGGGCAAGTGGCTCAAAAGGGCAGCGGACAACCCAGAGCGGTTAGGATCTCTTAGAGATATTTTATTTGGTTGTTGGTTATCTATTTGGATTTAGGATTACTGTATATATTTTGGGTTGTAGATATTATTTTTGGATATGTAATTCTCTATTTTGGGAAACTATACCTATTTTGTATATACATGTAACCCGGGGTATGCCGGGATTTTAGTTGTGCACTCTGATATTTATCAATGTGATTTGATTTCTTGAGTAATTATATTTGAAGCATGAATGTGAGACCAAGATGAATATATTTTGAACTATTTTCTGAACACCCCATCTTGAAGGTGAGGGATTATAAATGTTGTTTTTGTCTTATTGGTCTCTATTTCACTTTAATTTCAAAAATTGGATGTAATTACGGTGAGGGGGTTACAATGAGGGGCTTGAGGGCTTAACCGTTTGTGGGGTATTGGGTAGCGCTGAATGCAGCAGACATAGAGAGGATGATGTGATGACCTTTACAAGCAATGTCAGGAGTGGAAGTCGTAGAGGAGATATAGAAGGAGGCATTAGCAACGGTGCTAGAAGCGATAAGGACACGAAGGATGATGTTCTTGAGGATGGAAATAGCCGCAATGATGTTGTTTCTATTAGGGACTTTAAGAATGTATGGAGCCACCCAGTTACTACGGAGGTCACAAGGTATAAGGGGAGGAATGGCCTTAGGTTTGTTCTTAGAGCCTTTAGGGTGGCCCTTAGGTTTCTTGACCACCTCCTAGGTGGATCTGGGGCTAAACATCTGCAACGGATCATAATGAAATCGCCGTTCATTTCTCTAACTCTTCTTCATAATCTTTTTGATATGTTTGCAGCTAATAAGTAGCAAAAAATAAAAAATCATTATTCATCTCTTTAAATTCTACTTCAAATGCTTTATGATACTTTTGTGGTTGATATGTAACATTCATCTCTTTCATCTCTCTGAACTTTTCTTCAGAATCTCTATGATACGTTTGTAGCTGATAGGTAATGTACATCTCTCTGAACTCTTCTTCAGAATCTTTGGTAGTTTCTTGGGCACTGGAGGAGGGTGGAAAGAGAGTGAGGATGGTAGAACAATTGGACTATGAAGTGTAAGTAAAAGTTTGACAATTAATATAGGAATTGTTTAAAGTTAGATATGCGTAAAGATTATGTGATTCTTTTTTCCAAAAAAAAGATTATGACAAAAGTGAATATAAAAGTTTAGTAATGTTAGCGATTGAAGTAATATCTAAATTTAAAGATCCAGATTCTTGTTTTTTTTAAAAAAATTACACTACTACATTTTCGCACATATAACGCTTAGCAAAAAAGGGTTACAATGAATAAATATTATGTACGTCGAGGCGGAGGTTGTAATATACTAAAATTTTGTAACTAGCATTGCTTTGTGTATGTAATTAGTCGAATAAAATATACCATGCACATGTGTATGAGGACACCTGGCATCTCTTTAAGAGACACACATATGGCGCCATCTAATGCCACATACACGGATATCCGACATTTTCCAAGACATATCGGCTCACACCTAGCAATTCCCTAAGGCATAAGCACATGTGGCGCCGTCTTATGGCCCACACATACACTTGGCGTATTCTTGAACTCACAAGGACACATGGAGCCATCTTAAGTGTACACCGCATACAGTAGCTTTATTAAAGTGGCTTTTTACTTTCAGGTTGGAAACATGGGATTTTGCCACCTAAGCCCCTTCAGCTTTTAGCTTTTCAGTTGGCTTAGTGGTTTAATGCCACCTAGCTCCTAGTCGAGACAACTTATCGGTCTCTGGTTGGGCCTCAAGTTTGTCCTCCCCTAACACTGCACATGAAAGCTAGGGAAAATCATCAGATCTCCTTTCCCCTATCTTTGAAGTCGACTAAGCATGAGATAGAGGGAGGAGGCCGGATTTCACGAAGAGCACCTGGTACCCTAGGAAACTAATACTTGGACATAGGTAATTATATAATTTCCAACACCTCCCCACACTCTTAAATTCCATCCAAGAAGAGAAATTGGAGAGGAAAATTGTGAGAAAATGAAAAAAGAGAGAAGGTGTTGGAACTTGAAGAACTAGAGAGAGAGAAAAAGTGTTCCCAATTGATTTTTACCTCCAAATTTGTGTTTCTAGACCATAGAACCTTCACGAAGCTTGTTTCTCTCATTGAGATCAATGTTTCTATGGTTTTAGATTTCTGAAGAGAGGAGGTTCGTGTTGCCTATAAGGTAAAGGTGCTGCCAAAATCAGGAACAGGCTATAGCATTGGATAGAGGTAAGCGTAAGCTCTGATTTGACTATAGTATATTGAGATGTGGTTAAATTTTCATTATGTTAATGATTAAAATGATAACATGAACATGATGATTAATTAGGCTTAAGTATGGTGGAAATGATATAGAGTAAGTTTTGTGGATTAAAATGGTAAATCACTTTGTGACAACCTTGGTGAGTTTCGTCTGGGGATAGAACTATAGGAAGAAATGTGATTTTGATGATTTTGAGGTTTCCAATAGGTTTATAATGAAAAATTATATGGGATAAAGGTGAGAAAATGAGTCCGGGAGAAACAGAATTTTGGGTCAAGAAACCCTAAGTTTTGGCCCTAGCGTGATTCATAGGGAAGGAACTGGATTTTGTTAAATTTGAGGTTGGAAATGGATTCTATGGGAAAAATTGTATAGGAATAGCTTATGGTTATGAGGTTGGAAAGGTTGGACTGAAAACCTTATATTTGAATTTAAGGTTACTAATGATAATTACTACCATATTAGAGTCAGATTGCTTGAGGTTTGATTTTGATTATGCAAACCTTATCCAATGAATATGAAATCTTACAGTTATTAGTGGATATCTTAAGCTTTAAAATAAGGATAGAATACATTATTTGGGTATGCAGTTTGTAAGTTATGATATGTTAAAGTTGAGGTAACAAATCTGAAATGAATTTTGTGGCAGTGAGGTTGGTCAAGGATTTCTGGAATCTAGCACCTATAGTTGGCCTTGATTGATATTTTTCCTCTATAGAGGACTTAAAGAGCATTACATAGGAACTTGAACCACCTGAATTGGAGTTTTCTAAAGTAAGATATGAATTTTTAAATTTAATTGACAAAATTTAGCAGCTTAAGGTTGAATATGAAATTTATGGTTATGGAAGGGAATTGTGATTAGTAAGAACATGACGATTAGAAACATAATTGAGAGACCAATGTGACTACATTAAACACCTAAGTATCAAGGGAGAAAAGGTGTGTAGCATGTCTTTGATTGTAATGCAAAAAGCAGATAACCAACAAAAGATAAGTAAAAGACAAGAAGATGGATGGGTCAAAGAATAACACGATCTTGATTATATCAATAGAATTTAAAAAAAGTAATGACCCATCTATTCATGAATTATAAATTACAGAATTCAACATTTGCCTAAGCCTAAAGAAGTTTCTAAGAATTAAGGTAAAGATAAACACTGGAAATGTGATTAGGTAGTAACTCTTTCTCTCATATATTACGTATTATTCTACATATATGTTTTTACCATCCATTGTTATTCGATTAGTGGGTTCTGAGGCAGTAAGACTTGTTGTGCTAGCATGTCCTTAGGTCGTAAGACCTGATTAGCATTCATATCGTGCCGGGCAGTGACCTGAGGCAATAAGACCTGATGTGCAAGATTACATGGGGTAGTAACCCTAGATTGTAAAACCGTGATGACAGTAAGACCCGATGTGCAACTTGTATGAGGCAGAGGCCTTAAACTGTAGGACCTATATTACCAAGCCCTGTGGTAGTGTATTATGTGATTGTTGATATGTTGTATTGAGCTTTGAATGCTAATGTGACGATTTGCTGTATAATGGTTTATTTTGCATGCTTTGTGAACTTTCATTTTATGTAACTAACTGTAGTTACTACTAAGATTCTCGTGAATCTCACCCTTTCCTAATATATATATATACACAGTGAAAGCGAATGGCTCAAAGGGCAAGGAGGTAAGCATTGATAAGTAAAGGATGATGACGATGGAGTAAGTTCTGTTGGTTATCTATGTATTAATTTTTCTATGACTTGGGAATGTTTTAGTAGCCTCGGTGCATTATATACTATATGTACATATGTAAGAACATGACTATAATACCAGTAGTAGTATGTAGTAAACTTATATTTTTTCTTTCGCACAATAACTGAGCTAGGATTGGGCATTTCAATGACAAGGACCTATTAGCTAACAAACAAACTGTGGGTACAAGCAGAGAAGCAACTCTGATACTAATTATAAATAAAGTTAAGGACTGATGAGTCACAATTGAGATGAGAACTACTAAGTAAATGCTTTTAAAGTTCAAAATTTTTTAGAATGCCCAGTCAATTTAAGATATGGTTGTCCCAGGATTGAAACCTAGCTTAGTGGTTTGAACACGTAATGTGTGCAGACTCATCAAAACACGTTAAGGATAGGGGAGTGACAAAGGTCTCACTAGAATATAGAGTGCTAAAACTTAACAATTAAATATGTGCACCGTCATGTATAAAGAGCTGGAATTCACAAAAACAAAAACATAACAGTTGTAATTATTAACTGTCATTTGTTGATTCACAAAAATGACCATTCTTACAAAAATACTGTCATGTAATAATTACAAACAATTTGTCTACCAACCTTGTATCAAAAAAAACAAAAACATAACAGTCGTAACAATTAACCGTAAAGTATGAATGTTAAAAATGATGTTTCTTAAGAAACAACTGTCATGTAACACTTTCAAATCAAGTATTTAATTGCTGAGTAGTCCGTCCAGACAATGACCTTTGACCCGATTAAATAGGCTCTAAATTTTTCGAATGTAAACATGACTAATAATAGCTCCTTTTCTGTTGTTGCATAATCCAATTGTGCATTTAAGAGTGTCCTGCTGGCATAATAGATGGCATGAAGACCTTGTCTCTTCTTTGGCCTAAAGCAGCTCCAACTGCATAATCACTTGCATCGCACATCATTTCAAATAGAAGGTTCCAATCTGGAGCTATGATAACTAGTGTAGAAGTCAAGGCACCTTTTAGAGTATGGAAGCCAATAAGCACTCCTCATTAAACACAAGGGGGTGTTTTTCTCCAACAGCATAAAAAGTGGCTTTATGATTTTTGAGAAGCCCTTGATAAATCTTCTATAGAACCCTCCATGACCTAAAAAACTCCGAATACCCTTGATTGAGGAAGGAGGTGGTTGTAACACCCTGCCTTTAATCATGTAATTATAATTCGATATTAAATAATTAGAGTAGATTAGAGACCTTCGGATAACTTAAACTCGTTTCAATCTCCTACTTTGTGGTAGGGTTTTCACAAAATCATTCAAAATCTCTTTCCTGTTCCTGGTCTCCATTTCAAAATTCGAATATAATCACCTGTGCAGTTTATCTACATTCACGTATGACAGAGTGTAAAACCAATTCCCCGGCAACTTCCGGATTCTATACATATATAACCTGAGGTTTAAGTATCCACTAGGGGATTACATCCAAAATTGAATATACTATTCATATTTCAGATTATACAGTAATCCTGAATTCAAAAGATATAACCAACATTCCAAAATCAACTATACCCCTAAGGGTCCTAAGTGCTCCGGGTCGGCCTCTTCTCCTTTGAGCCACATACCCTGTCTGAAAGGTTAGTCATAGGAAGGAATGAGATTCGAGAGAATCTCAGTAGTAACAAACCACTCATACAATGTATAAATACCAAGCATGTATATAAATCACAACCAGCAACAACAGCAACATCAATCTCAAAGATACATGGTTTTCACCACAAACGACAGCACTCATGGCTGTATACACAATACGACAGCTTACGCTGTAATCACCATCACGACAGCTTACGCTGTAATCACAATAACGACAGCTTGCGCTGTAAACGACAGCTTGCGCTGTAAACGACAGCTATCACCAGCTGTAACCGCAGCAGCATCAAAGATTCATCACAGAACAGTGATAACACACACATATAGAGCATTACACATAGTATAAGAGAGAGAGAGTCACTACCTGATCCTTTCCTGACGTCCTTCAGCGCAGTTGGCTCACGAGGGCGACAAATATCGAATCCTACAATTCCAAATGCCCTATTTAGACACTTCCATAGTGTTACTTAGGGTTATATGAGTCTATAATGAAAATTTACAAAAATACCCCCGGGGACCCGGCCCGGGCCCGCCGTACCCGGTCCGGCTGTACTTTTCTTGAAATTTTGACATGGGCTATCCTGACATATTTTCGCCCAAGGAATCCATTTCCGGACTCTGAATTATCAAATTCAATGTTAAATTACGAAATTTCCCTTGGCAGCCCTACTTTTAGGGTTTTAGGGGGTGTTTCCGTAATTATGCTTTCTCGGCCTTTTTTGAAAAAATGCCCAACTGTAACCCCACCTATTTTCGCCCACTGAATCCAATGGAATAATCAAATCATTGAAAATCCAACTCTAAGACCCATTTACAGCCTTGGCCGAAATATACATGTTCTCCGGGAAAAATTGGGGTTTTACGATTTCGGCTCCGTAAACGCGTTCCTTTCTACTCCTAACCACTTTATTAACCATTACATTAGGTTATAACTACCATTTGAACCAAAATTGGGCAGCATAACCCTTAGGAAACTCAATTTCCAAAATTTAAAACCAATGGCAATCCGGCGAAATTTCACCGATTAAATTGCCCACAGCAGCCAGAATAAGCAATATACGAAAGTTTGGAAGTTACCTCAAGCTCCCACTAGCTTTTCCCAAATTTGGCTGAACCCTAGCCTCTTTGAAACACCAAAAGTTTGAGCTTCACAACCTTAAAGAATAAAGAGGAGTAGCTTAGAGTCGGAGTTATACGCGTTAGGAGCTAGATCGTCGGAGAAATCGGCTTACCTTGCGAGATTTCTTCCTCTTTTTCTCTCTTTTCTCCAAGCTCTCTCTCACGTTTGTGCTGCTGGAAAAGACGACGGGAAATGGAAGGGAAAAGGTGTTGTGATTGTTTTATAACATTAGGCTCATGTCATGATATTGCTTGCTTATGTCATATTTAGGAATTTCCAAAAATCAACTTTATGTACACAAATCCTTTTTGTACATATAAATGATTCACAAGCCCAATTAAATTCCAACCACTCTTTCCTCTTCTTGGTCAGTCATATGCACGTCCAGGGGCCCAATTTTGTGCCAAAATGGGCTGATCACAAATTATCCCATAATTACAAAGTTACCATCACAAATTTTCCATTTTCGGATTTGTTGGCAGATTTTCTGCCCTAACTTTGAAAAATCATAACTAATTCTAGAAAAATCTAAATGAGGTGATCCCAAAGCCAAATGAAAGATATTTAAGTCCTATTTATAGGAAAAATATTGGCCATTACTGAAAATCACCAAAAAATTCCCATAATTTCAATCTTTGCATACTGTTCCAGAAAATAATTAATTTCGCTGGGCAAACTTCAAAAATCCAAACCTCTTAGGTCACAAATCAAAAGGATACAAATTATATGTTCATTTTGAAGCTTGACATGTGAACTTTAATACTGGAAAATTTTAGAATTTTGAGACACAATTTGCCTATTTAAAACGTCCATACAAATTGGCTGCCCTGTACAGAGTTTCAATGGACAGAGTTTTCAACTTTTGCACGATTGTTCCCAATGGTTCCAATTTCACAATAAACACTCTCCCCACACGAATTTTCACAAGGAAGCCATTGGAATCATTAAAATATCCAAATTCCCATCACACATTCTCCAAAAGTGTTTATTCAACAATAATTATATCCACTTTTAAAGTCATTAGCCCTTAATCACTTTTTGGGATATTACAGTGGTAGCTTTTCATTTGTTTCAATCTTAGCTCGGTCTACTTCAATGTCTTGATCAGATACCTTGTGACCTAGCACGATTCCTTCTTTCACCATGAAATGACATTTCTCCCAATTTAAAACCAAGTTTGTCTCCACACAACATTGCAAGACTTTTGTCATATTTGAAAGACAATGATCAATTGATTCTCCAAAAATTGGGAAATCATCTATGAACACCTCAATAAAACTTTCCACTATATCTAAAAAGATCACTATCATACTCCTTTGAAATGTTGCTGGTGCATTACATAGACCAAATGGCATCTTTATAAAGGCAAAGGTACTATGTGGACATGTAAAAGTTTTTTTCTCTTGATCCTCTAGTGCAATTGTAATTTGATTATATCCTATGTATTGATCCAGAAAAATATAATAGGCTTTCCCAACTAGCCTGTCCAGCATTTGGTCTATAAATGGTAGACGGAAGTTATCCTTTCTGGTGGCTTTGTTGAGCTTTCTGTAGTCGATGCATGCTCTCCATCCAGTCACTGTTCATTGTAGAATCAGTTCATTTTTCTCATTAGGCACCACTATCATTCCACCTTTCTTTGGCATAACTTGAACTGGACTTACCCATTGACTGTCAGAGATTAGGTAGATTATGCCAGCATCCAGCCACTTTATTACCTCATTTCTCACCACCTCCTTTATATTTGGATTGAGCCTTCTCTGGTGCTCAACTAATGACTTGTAGTTGTCTTCCATCAATATCTTATGCATACAAATTGAAGGACTAATCCCTCTTATTTCAACTATTGACCATCCAAATGATATTTTGTACTCCCTTATAACTCTTAATAACTTTTCTTCTTCATCGGGAGTAAGAGATGCAAAGCCTATTACTAGTAATGTTAAATTTCCTCCCAGATAAGCATACTTCAAGTAGGATGGCAGTGCTTTCAACTTCAGTATTGGTGGTTTCTCTATTGATGGTACCAGTTTACTTGTCCTTTCCCCTAAATCTTCAAATGGTTTCTTGATAAAAATTGGGGAATTTTCTTCCAGGTACCTAATCTGCTCCAAGCTTTAGGATTAGTAGAATTTGATACATCTACTTTTCCCATTACTAATGGTTGATCCATGCAAATTTCATTCACCACATCTTTTGTGCAGCTGGTCAATGTATCTACTCTGTAATAGGTGTCACCTTCATCTGGAAAAAACAAGGCCTTAAAAATGTTGAAGTATACTTGATTATCTTGAACTTGTAAGGTTAACTTCCCCTGTTGTACATCTATTAACGTGCTCCCAGTTGCTAGGAATGACCTCCTAAGAATGATAGAAATTTCTTGGTTTTCTTCTATGACGAGTATTATAAAATTATCTGGAAAGATGAGTTTGTCCACCTTCACCTAAACATCTCTTAAGACACCCCTCATATGTTTTATTGATCGGTCAGCTAGAAGTAATGAAACAGTGGTTGGCTTTACCTCTCCAAGATCGAGTTTCTTGTAGACTGATAGAGGCATAAGGTTTACACTTGCTCTAAGGTCACAAAGTGTTCTTTCAAAGTGACATTGACCTATAGTGCAAGGTATGTAGAAGCTTCCTAGATCTTTCAACTTTGGTAGTAACTTCGTTTGTAGAATAGCACTATACTCCTCAGTAAGTACAACTGTCTCAAATTCCTCAAGCTTATGTTTATCTGAGAGAATATCCTTCATGAATTTTACAAACTACTTATCTAGCTTTGCCTTCGTGAGTCTCTGAGGGTGTGGAACTGGTGGTATATATGGAGGAGGGTTATCTAGAAAGCTGATCTTCTTGGTATCACATCATCTTCCTTTGGTTTTTGTACTTCCTCCTTCTGTTCTTCTCCACTTTCTTTCTTTTCTCTGTCATTCTTCTTTTTAATTATAGGATCTTTCAATTCTTTACCACTTCTTAGTGCAGCAGCCTTCACATTCTCTCTTGGGTTTCTTTCAGTGTCACTTGGTAGAGTTCCTGGTTGCTTGGAATTTAGCATATTTGTAATTTGTCCTATCTAGATCTCAAAGTTGTTTATTGAGGCTTCTTGGCTTTTGAGCGTTGTGTCAGTCCTAGCCATGAATTGAGATGTATTCATGGTTAGTTGAGCCAGTACATCTTCAACATTTACTTTCTGTTATGATGGATTTGCTGGTTGAAGAGCCTGTTGCTAGTAATTCCCTTGTAGTTTGAACACATTTTGATTATTCCTCTAACTAAAGTTTGGATGATTTCGCTAATCTAGATTGTAAGTGTTTGATAACAGGTCATTTCTTTGATTTATGACATAATGGGCTTGCTCCGGCATGAATGCGTATCCTTCTTGACATTGCGTGCTCACATGAGGTGCTCTACATCGATCACAGGATTCAGTAGGAGTGTTGATTACATTTGCTTGGTTTGTCAATGAGTTCACTTGCTTGGGTATAGATGCGACTTGAGAAGACAAAGTTGTAAGGACATCCAGCTCATGCACTCCAAGTGCTTTCTTTGAACTGTTACATTCGAAAGGCCATTAGTATGCATTGGCTGCCATCTCCTCAAGTAAATTGTAAGCATCCTCTAGACTTTTTCCTATCAAAAATCCTCCAGCTACATCATCTACAAGAATTCTGAAGATAATCCATCATCCCACTATAGAAAGTTAGTAGTAGCCACCAATCTGGTAACCCATGATGATGACATCTCCTTAGCAACTTCTTGTATATTTCCCATGTATCATAGAGGCTTTCTTATTCATATTGGGTAAATGAGCCAATTTCATTCCTCAATTTAGCATTTTTTACTGAAGGAAAGTATTTTTCCAAAAACTTCTGTGCCATGATATCCCATGTAATTATGCTTCCTACCGGTAGCAATTGTAACCAGCTCTTAGCCTTATCCCTGAGTGAGAAAGGGAAAAGTCTAAGACTAATGGCATCATCAATAACACCATTATGCTTGAATATGTCATAGATTTCCAGGAAGTTGGTTATATATGTATAGGATCTTCTGTTGGTAAACCATCGAACTGATTTGCTTGCACTATATGGATAATTGTAGGCTTGATTTCAAAGTTGTTAGCTGCTACTGGCAATTTTTTGATTCTAGAATTTGTCCCCATGACTGTTGGTATTGTATAGTCACGAAGTGTTTTGGTATTTGTTGTTCTCCCTCTAGATTTTCCATCAGATTGCTTAGGATTGAAGTAGACTGCTTTCAAACTCTTCGATTTCTTTGATAAGTTCTTTCGATCTCAGAATCAAGAGGTTGTAGTTCAGTCTTTTTCGATCTGGTCATGCACTAAGCAGAAGCCTGAAAAGAAACACAAGACACAAAAAAAAGTAATATAAAGACCAAATTAGTATTAAAATTACTTAGTATTGATCTTAATGACAACAATCCCCATCAACAGCGCCAAAAACTTGTTACGAGTGTAAATTATCCATTAAATAGTGCAAGTATACACTGTTGTAATCAAGTAATACAGAAGTGAGTAGAGCATCATTTCCATAAGGATTGATCACTAAGTACTAAAATACGTAATTTCAATTCTATTTAGCTGATCGATTAATTGGTGATTGAAAGTACAAAATAAAAAAAATGATTAAATATGAATGCAAGTGATATGAACCAACTATGAGAAAAAGCCCTAAGGTCAAATTTCACTTAACAAATTTCGGATTGAATCTCTTATATATTCTAGCCTAATTTATTCCACATGTGATAGTCGAGTTTTCCTCATTCAATTACTAGTCTCTTCCATGGTCAAGCAATTCTATAATTAATTGATAATCCAATATATTCTTATATGAATTTAAGCAATTAATTATGTATTAAGATTTATGAAACTTAGTAAGACTACACAACTCATGAATATATTCCTATTTCATATGCAAGCCATGGTTTTAATTATAGGATCTATACACATGCATCTCCTTCCAGTCTCAAAATACATATTGAAATCATTTAAAAGGTGGCCAATCAATTGAAAGCATTAAGAACAATAATTAAAACTCAATCATGAAGGAGAATTTCAAACTAGATTTAATAAGTTAAGATTCAATCCATCATTAGTAAGTTACGTCATCACCTTATGAAAATGAAAGTTTAGCACATGATGAAATTAAAAAAAATAAAATAAATTGAAAACTTCATAAACATTGCAATAAAATTAATTATTAAATTTTAAAACATAAAAATATAACCACAAAAGGCATGAAAATGGAAAAATCTAGCCTTCCATATAGGAGGCAAAACCTTCCATGTTGGTGGCAACCTAAACCATCCATAAAAGAGGACTACCTAAGTCTTCCATGAAGGAGGTATGCAAGAAGCATATACCATGCATGAAATTAACTCTAAGACGATGGTGTATGTGGAGAAGAGAGAAAAGTAATGGATATGAAATTGTGTGTGTCATGTGAGGGAGAGGATGGTTATATATACAGGGAAGAATGGAGTAGGTGAAATTGTAGGTGAAATGGTAGATGGAATGGAGTTGGTGAAATGATAGATGGAATGAAGTTGGTGGGATGGTTGGTGGAATTTCACATTTTGATCTGCATGAAAGTTGTACCTCTGGATCTTAACTTAAAGACACAAGTGGAAACTCCTCATTTCAATTTTTGCAACTCTAGTTATGGTCAAATTAGTGGGCAAAGGTCAAACTTGAACAAATTCATGTCGTAAAGCTCCAAGGAAAGTTCGAAACTCTTGGAGATAGAACTAGATTTTAGTCTCAACATAAAAGTTGTAGAGCTCTTTTTTAGCTTTTTATCCATATAAAGAATATCCTAATCCAACATCTAGAGCTCTAGATATTGCCTAAAAACTGAAACTGGGTCTGATTTAGTGTTTTTCAATAAATTCTATTTTATGCCAAAATATTAGTTATTTATCAATTACACCTAAATTCATTAAATTGAGCTCAAATATCATCTATAAAATCATCATATAAGGGAAAATAAATATGCAAATATTTTACTTATCAAATATCATTCTTGATGAGTATGAGATTTGTTAGTGCAAGCACCCAAGAGTGGGGGTGAATTGGGTGATTATAAAAAAATTTAACTACTAATAACAATTAACAAAAATTAAATTGGAGTTGCAAGTTAGAATAATATCACCGAAGTGCACACCAAAGATTTATACTGGTTTGGTCACAACCTCTTTGACCTACGTCTAGTCCTTAGATAGCCTCTGAGATTTTCATTATAGCTTCCTAGATTCGGTGGGTTCTTTGCAACTTAGTGCACTGCAAGTTCCTTCTATGGACACTCGCTTCCCCTTACACAATGTAAACCAATACCCGACTTAAGGTACCACTACCTTAAGTAATCTCAATAAAGTGTATTGAGTCTTTGATGATTTCTCTCTCAAAGAGTAAATGTATAATCACTGATGTATAGAGTGCAAAGAGAATAATAATGAATGGAAAATAGAGCACTTAAAACATACTTGAATGATTTTGTAGTTCTATGGTTGATCCGCTTTGAATGTTTTGTATTTATAGTTGGAATGAAATAAATGACCGTTGTGAGTATTTCATTTCTCTGTTAAAGTATCATTGCTTCCTCTGATCATTTTTTGTGTGTGGTAAAGTAGCTATTGGAGCACAAAGAATGTATTCTTTCAAATACCACTTGCATTAATGCTTCTGACACAAAATCAATTTTTCTTATCTTCATTTGATCTCTTCATTTTTTACTTGAAAAAGCTTTATATACTAATGAAATGAAGTATTCGAGTGAAAGAGAGTCAAATACAATCAATTATATAATCATTAAGTGATTTTAGCAATTAGAAGAAGATGCTCTATTTTTCAGGAAACCATTACTTGAGTGATCTTTATTTGCAAGTCTCTAAACAAAATACATCACTGGATGGATCACTATAGTGTTGTACTAGTGATCCAAAAATATCATAACTTGAGTGATCTTTACTTTTGAAATTTAAAACATAACATATCATTGGATGGATCACTCGAGTGTTGTGTTAGTGATCCATAAATAGGATCACTCGAGTAATCTGTAATGAATCACTTGATGGATCACTCAAGTGTTATGCTAGTGGTCCATAAATTGAATTACTCAAGTGATCTGCAATGAATAAATTGATGAATCACTCAAGTGCTCTGCTAGTGATCCATAAATTGAATTACTTGAGTGATCTGCAATTGATCACTTGATAGATCAATTGAGTGCTCTACTAGTGATCTTTAATCTGATATATCACTCTAGTGTTCTACTAGTGATCTCAAAGATCGGATCACTCGAGTGACTTTATACTTAGAAAAATATTTCACTTGAGATCAATTTTTGAATCATTACAGTGTTGTGCTAGTAATACCTTTGACACATCACTTGAATGATTTAGGGTCATCACTTTAGTGATCACTCAAGTAATGCCTTTCAAAACTTGATAGAGATCATTACTGAAGTAGGGGACATTTTCTTACTTCATCACTCAAGTGGTCTCTTGAGTGATGGCACTGTTGACCTCAGAAATCCTTGCTTGATTGTTTAAAAACCTTTTATTCATTATCAAATCTTTTGTAATATCTTTTCAAACATTTTGTTATCATCTAAACATGGGATCTAACATTCTCCCCCTTTTTTATGATGACAAAACTTGTTAGTTTTTGAAAGAAGTATTTTAAAAGTGATTTTGCAAAATCAAATCATACTTGAATTTAAAAGTGATAACACCATATGCTTTAATACACAAGAAAGTGATATTATAACAACTTCAATTTCACATAAAAGATTAATATCATTGATAAACTTCACAACTTTGTAGCATGTATATATTTTTGTTTGAGATATAAAGATCATGTTCTACATTTGTTTGATTTGCAAACTAAGAAAGAAGGTTAATTCTCCCATTATTGACATCTCAAACTCATCCTACATTGTCTTAAGAATTCTTTGCATAAAAGATCATTAGTAGCTCCAAATATGATATCATTAACATATAGTTGAACTATTAAAATTTCATTTCATTTTTGTTTAATAAATAATATTTTATCAACTTTTCCCCTGACAAAACCTTGATCAATGAGGAATTTGCCAAGTCTTTCATACTAAGCTCTTGGAGCTTGTTTTAGAACATAAAGAGCTTTCTTTAGTTTGAAAACATGATTATGTTTAGCCATATCCTCAAAACCTAGAGGTTGTTCCATGTATACTTCTTCTATAATATATCCATTAAAAATGCACTTTTCACATCCATTTGATAGAGTTTGAATCCCTTGATGCACGTAAAGACTCAGAGCACTCATATGGCTTCCAATCTTGCTACTGGATCATATGTCTTCTCATAATCAATACCTTCTTCTTGATTATAGCCTTTGGCCACCAATCTTGCCTTGTTTTTGACAATGTTTGCACATTCATCAAGTTTGTTTTTGAATACCCATTTAGTGCCAATGACCAAGTGATCTTTAGGACTGGGTACCAAATCTCAAACTTGAATTCTTTCAAATTAATTGAGTTCTTCGTGCATTGTTATCACCCAATCATTGTCTAACAGGGCTTCGTCAATGTTTGAAGGCTTAAGCTCAGAAATAAATACTGAGAAACTAACTTCATTAAAAGTTTTGTTTCTAGTTTTTACACCTTCACTTAATTCTCCTATGACTTAGTCTAGGTGATGACTCTTGTTATACATTCAAGCTCTAGGTTGACTCTACACATAGGGTACATTTTCATTTTCAATTTTCTAAACCTCGTGATTGGAAGAATTAGGAGTAGACTAATTATTTTCTTGAGAAATAACTATTTCCTATTCATCATCAATGGTTTCGTCAGTGGATTCATTTTCATCAAATACAACATGAATTGATTCTTCAACAATTCATGTTCTTTTATTAAAAACTCTATAAGCTTTACTTTGATTTGAGTAACTAGAAATATTCCTTCATCGGTTTTAGGATCAAATTTTCCTAGGCTATCCTTACCATTATTATGAATAAAACATTTACAATAGAATATGTGTAAATGGGCAATGTTTGGCTTTCTTCCTTTGTATACTTCATATGGAATCTTTCCAAGTTTTGATCTAATGTAGGCTCTGTTTGAGATATAACATGTGGTGCTTATTACATCAGCCTAAAAAACTTGAGACCATTCTTTTCATTCAGCATATTTCTGGCCATCTCTGTAAGAACTCTATTTTTCCTTTCTACAACTCTATTTTGTTGTGGTGTCCTTAGTGCAGAAAAATTGTGATCAATGCTATTGGAGTCACAGTATTCTCCAAAGGCATGATTCTCAAATTCACCTCCATGGTTTGTCCTTACCTACAATGCACATACCTTTCGCATTTTGCACTTTTTTGGCAAATACAATAAATTCACTAAAGGTTTCATCTTTTGAAGACAAGAAAAATAGTCTACGTAAATCTAGAAAAATCATCAAGAATGACCAATGAATATAAATTACCACCAAGACTTTAACTCTTACTGGTCCAACTAAGTTCATAAGGAGTAGTTGGAGTATTCTGGTTGTTACGATTTCCTTTTTGGATTTAAAAGATGATTTTGTTTGTTTACCATTTTGACATGCATCACAAACTAAATCATTTTTGACGTTTAATTTGGGTAGTCCAATAACTAAATCATCTTTAAGTAATTTGTATAGTTGGTGCATATTGATGTGAGCCAGCCTTTTATGCTATAAACAACTTTCATCGACGTCACTTAGAAAACATTTTTCAGGAATTTTATTCCTCATATCAAGAGTATCGCAATTTGTAATGCCCTTATCTTATTTCCATATTTTTCATAGTATTTGCGTGTAGTTCAGTGGGCACACAGGAATAGCATAAATATACTGATAATATATGTACATGATTATATTACAGGAGTCCTAATAGGGTGTATTCATAAAAGTTATAGACCTTAAAATAATAAAAAGGTCTTCAGATAACCAACAGTCTTGCTTGACCAGCACCAGAACCATCAGTTGCCAGTAAGTATGCTTTTGCCCCTATAGTCGCTTCCTTCTACTGAATAAATTTTTAAGTATAAAAAGGGGTGAGATTTGAAAGAATCTCAGTAGTAATAGACAATCGATCATATAAAATGCAACAAATAATAATCTAGGTACCACATAATGTAATAGAATAAATCCCCTTTTCCAGCTCTACCATTTGGCCAATACTCTTGTTCCAGCTCGGGCTATTTCCAGTTCCTATAAACATTAGAGTTACAAGTAACTGATTATTACTTGTACTATTACTTCCTTTAAATCAAATTCTGCTAGTTATGTAATGCAATTATAACAGTTTCTACACAGTACAATCCTGCACAATGCAGTTTCACTGTTTCCAGAAAAATGGCAGCTTTTCAGTCGACTTTGGAAAATCACAATTAATTCTAGGAAATTCCAAATTGACTGGTTCCAAAGCCTATATAAAGCTCTTTAAGTCTTCCTTTATGGAAAAATACTCAAGTCTGACTATTACAATCACATTACTCTGAGAAATTTGTCAAACTTCCCCTATTCCAGATTTCCTTCCACAAACAGGGCACAACTTCAAAAACCCATATCTTTTAATGTACTTGTCCAAAAATCATGATCTACCTATCAAATTAAAGCTCTAGATGTCAAATTTCATTCTACCAAATTTCATAATATTTGAAGTAGGTTTGTCTAATGAAATTCATTGCACAATCAGACTGCCTCCAGTGAAACAAATCAAACATCACTTCCTCTTAACTTCCTAAATTTTCCTATTTGCATACCGACATCCAAAAATCATGAACACATGTATTCCTACACAATTTTTCCTTATAAATCCAATGAAACCATCAAAATAACAAAATTCCAACTCCTTCCTATGGTTCTGCACTTAGCCAAAACTTTGAATTCGTAGGAAAGAAGTTGTGTTTTCTAAACTTTTCTTGATTAAACACTTCCTTTTTACTTATAATCATAAGATTAACTAATTAAACACTTAATAAACATGATTTGAGGAAATATTTGCAAAACAACCAAATCCATATAGCATAACCCATTAGGCTTTCATCTTTCCATTTTTGCAAAACAACCAAATCCAAGCCAAAATCAACAACAACAACCACAACAACATCAGATAAAGCAAGAGGATCAAAGTTTTAAGATGACCTCTTGATTCTCAAATTTCTCTTTCTAGGTCATCCTCCCTCTCCCTCTCTTCCTTTTGAGTTTTTCTTGCTACACATGATTTTCATGAAGGAGAAGAGATTAAAAGAGATTTTACACAAGTTAGAAGGCAAGAACACTTGAATTTTGCCTTCTTGAACCTCTTATACTTCAAAGTTCTTGAGAACTCTCTCTTTCTCTCTATTTCCTTGCTGTGCTGGATGAAAATATGGCCCAAATAGAAAGAGAAAAGCTCTTAAAATATCATTTTCATCTTTCCTAAAATAATATATTTTAAGGCAAATTTGCACATGTGTTTTTACTTGGCTTATCTTTATGTAACTTGACATAACTCTTTCTCTTTCTTTTTGCCCCAAAAAGATGCCACTAGGGGCCGGGGTTCCAAATGAACCAAATATATTACTCCAATTGCCTCTTGAGATCACCATGTAATTGGCCCTTTAATTACAACCTTGTCTTGACTTTTCAAACTTCACTTTTTGCTTCATTATTTTACTTTTATTTAATCATATTTGCTCTCTCATCCCTCTCTCCAAAGTTACGTCCAAGGCTTCCAAAAAGGAACAAATAAGTTCTTTAATTGCTTCATCCAATTGCTTACAATAAATGGCAAGAGGACATTTATTATAAAATCAACTTTTGACTTTTCAAAGTTGAAATTTTTGCTTGTTCTCATTCCTTCAACTTTGGCAACTATATTTAATCATTTATTCCATTTATTCCTTGCCCATAAAGCGACATAAATGCTACTCCCAAAGTGACCAAGCAAGCTTCTCAATTATCTCTTGGAAGGTTACACATATTAGCCTAAAATTGTTGACTTTTCATCTCTAATTTTACTTGGCTACAATTTGTTCCTTCTTGATTTAATTTGGGCCAAGCATTTTATTTTCCTTTTCTCTCTCCTTGTTGGACGTCCTACCTATAAGAATAAGGAAAAATATGGGCTTTTAATTTTATTTAGACAAATGACTATTTTGCCCATACATTTTTGTGATTTTCGC
The DNA here is from genome assembly GCA_963210345.1 of Inga oerstediana. Classification (NCBI taxonomy): domain Eukaryota; kingdom Viridiplantae; phylum Streptophyta; class Magnoliopsida; order Fabales; family Fabaceae; genus Inga; species Inga oerstediana. The sequence goes on along the minus strand of OY723403.1, from coordinate 40,775,825 downwards.
AGAAGCTGACAGAATTTTCATCAAACTTTGAAAATTCATATATTTATCTATAGATGTCTAATTGTAGTGATTCTAAAGGTTATGTGATCCTTATTATGTCTATTTTTAAGGAAAAATATTTCCTTTAGCCAACTGGACTGACAACATTCCAAAATTTTCATTTATTGGACACTATTACAGAAACTTGCTAGTTTCACTTGGCTGACTTCAAAAATATATAACTCTTAGTGCATAGGTCAAAATGACTTATATGACCTATTAAATTAAAGCTTGACATGTCCACTTTTATTTTGGAATATTTCACATTTATTGGCCATCATTTGGTTATCCAAAACATATGACAATCTCACTACCTCGCAAGAAATCATGCTGGCAACATATTTCAGTTTACCAAAATTTACCATTTTATTTCATTAAATGCCATAAATACTTACAAGGCATATTGGTGAATAGAAATGGTGTGTTGCACAATACCTTCTCTTATTGCTCTAAATTTTGCTTTCAGATTCTTCTTCTCTATTTGTAATCCTTCTTTCTTACAATTAAGCATTCTTCTGAATCAAATATCTCCCAATTGCCTTTATCTATGCTTTGACTCATACCTAGCAAATTACGACACAGTTCTTCAACATAATATACATCTTTTACTTGAATTCCCTTATTGCCTCCAACCTCTCTTATCCTTACTATCTTGCCGGATTGGTTTCCTTGGAATCTTACTTTTTCAGCTTCTTTAGGCTCTAACATTAAGAAGTGTTCTCAGTCACCTGTCATGTGTCGGGAGCATCCACTGTCTATGTACCATTTGTTGTTCTGGATTCTCTAAGACATACCTGTAATCAAAGATAATTAAGTTTTAGGTACCCATATCTTTTTAGGTCCTTTTGGGTTAGTATAAATCACTTTCTGTACATATAATCCTTTAGGTACCCATCTATAGGTTCCTATTCTGCCCTTCTTTTTATTAAAAAATGATGAAGTATAGTGACCCTTTTTATTACAGAAGTTACAATGTACAAAAGGATTTGATATATGTACAGAATGTTAAAAATAGTTCAAATATGTTTTACCTCCTATTTTCTTCCTTCCTTTCTTTTTCTCTAATTTAGGATCATATCCAATACCAGACCGATCATTTACAAAATGTTGGGCTTTCAAAATGATATTTAGCATCTCACTGCCTTTAGTGAATTTTTCGAGTGTTTTAGTGAGATCGGCATTTTCCTTTTGTAAAACAAAATAGTTTTCACAATTCTTTTTAGAAATAGAAAGTTCTTCAAGTTTTTCTTCAAAGAACTTTATTCTTCTTTTTATAGGAAAATAATTCTTTAACTACTTTGATAAATTTAGAACGTAAAGAATTATATTCAGAATGTAAGTTATCATAGGTAAGGTCAGAATCAGTTACCTTTTCTTCTCCTAACTTTTCTTTAGCAACTAGACGGATGTTGGCTACTTCTTCTTCATCATTATCTTTATCAGATGAGCTATCTCCCATATTACTGATACAAAGGCTTTGTTTTTGTTAAAGAACTTTCCTTTTATCTTTTCTTCATTCTTCTAAAGTTCTGGACATTCAGGCTTGATATGTTCTGGCTTTCCACATTCATAACAAATGGTATATTCCTTAATTTCCTTTCGATTGATGGTTCCTCCTTTATGAAAGTTTCTAAATCCCTAACCTTTCTTGTAGAACTTCTTGAATCTTTTTAATATTAGCCCTATTTTGTCATCATCAAGGTCTTTCTCATCTTCTTGAGCCTTTTCTTCTTTTATCACGTTCAGTGCCAAGATCTTCTTTTTCTTGTCATCGATTTCTTCTAGTTCCCGTCTGAACTTTAGTTTGCTCTCATATTAGGAAAAACTTCTAAACAGAGAAGCCACCAATCGCATTAATTCACCTTTCACTTCCTATATAGCTGTGACTTTGGCCTCCTATATTGCCATGACTTTTTCAAAGAATGCTCAGAATCTTCTGCACTTGGGTATTTTGATCATAGAACTTCCCGAGTGTACCAAGTTGATTCACTAGATGTGTATATTTGAGTTTAAACTCAGCTATTGACTCTTCTGACTTCATTCAAAGAAGATCAAATTCCATAACAAGAGTATTGATCCGAATTTCTTTACACCTGAAGTTCCTTTATGGGCTATTTTTAGGGCTTGCCATATTTCCTTAGTTGTTGGAAGTGTGCAAAACCTGAAATACTCCTTTTGACTCAAGATGCTTTGGATCATCAGGATATATTTCCTATTAAGAGTCATGAGTTTATTGTCATTATCATCAAATTTTGTAGGTGACTTACGAACTGGTTGTCCTTAACCGGTTGTCCTTCTACAATGTTTATGGGCATGTAATTCCCATTTTGAATAACCTCCCAGAGTTCGTATTTTATAGCCATTTTGAATACTCTGAACTTTACTTTCCTAAAGAGAGGTGTTCTCCATTAAAGCCTAGAGGTCTAGTAATTGAAGCTCCGTCAGGAAGTATTCCTTCACCTATGCTTGCCATTAGATCCTTCTTAGGTTGTTATGCCTGAACAAGAAGACCTACGCTCTGATACTAAATGTAGTGCAAGCGTTTCACCCAAGAGAGGGTGAATTGGGTGATTATAAAAAAATTTAACTAACAATAACAATTAACTAAAATTAAATTGAAGTTGAGAGTTAGAATGATATAATCAAAGTGTACACCAGAGATTTATTCTGGTTCGGTCACAACTTCTTTGACCTACGTCCAGTCCTCAGATAGCCTCTGAGATTTTCACTATATCTTCCAAGATTCAGTGGGTTCTTGGCACCTCAGTATACTGCAAGTTCTTTCTTTGGACACTTGCTCCCCCTTACACAATGTAAACCAAAACCCGACTTAAGGTCCCACTACCTTAAGTAATCTCAATAAAGTGTATTGAGTCTTTGATGAATTTCTCTCTCAAAGAGTAAATGTATGATTATAACACCTTAATTCTAATGAGTTTTACATAGCAAATTTTAACCACTAAACGATATTTCTTAGTAAAGCCCTTTCAATTCCCAACCCAAGACAGGACTCGAATCTGCCATTGAGTTTTTCTGAATAATTTAATACTTTTTAAAACTATCATAAGGAGGTTTGTAACTCATCATTTCTTAATTCCTTTTGTTATTATTGAAGTATTTCTTTCGTAATAATCATTCTACGTAACTAATGGGCACGTATCGTGCAATTACCCATTTCTAATCTAATTACCGCGCTTAGGAAATTCAATTTATCCGTCATACAATGACATACAATTAATCACTCAAACATCAATTACACAATGGTATAAAGTGCAAATAATTCTTCTCTTCTTCTTTGAAACTTCTTCTCCTACCACAGTGTCTTGCACTCCTCTTCTGTAGTCAGCCGCCTATATGGTTGGTTGAGGGAGGGTGAGATTTTGCAGAATCTCAGTAGCTAATAATACCAACAATGCATGTAAGATAAATTGCTAGTACATGATATACTTGCCTTACATAGGCTCATGTTAGCATAATGACATATCTGCATGATCAATGCTTTACATTTCTTACATTTGGCAATAGCAGCAAAAGAAACAAAGCTTCAATCATTTAACTATGTTACACATAAACAAGCAAGGCAATCATGCACATCAACACACAAGCATACATATCAATATGTGCAAGTAGGATAAGTTCACTACCTTATGTCTTTAAGTTCTTATCTTGTTCCCTTTTCTACCAACCACTAAAGTTGCTTGAAGAATCCTTCCATTACTGGCAGAGTTTTCAATCACCTTTGAAAATTCATATATTTTTCTAGAGAACTCTAATTTTGGGGGTTCAAAGTTCTATGTGTCACTTACTAAGTTTATTTTAAGGGGAACATGCTTCCCACTACTAGTTCCACGTACACTGTTCTAGAATCACCAATAAACTTACACTGCTACAGAATTTCGCCAGTTTTAAAGGTCTAACTTTAAAAATTCATATCACCAAATGTACTAACCCAAATGGCACGTATTACATATTAAATTAAAATTTGACATATCCATTTTTATTATGTAAAATATCATAGCCGTTGGATCACATTTGCTCATTCAAAAACCTATCACAATTACATTGCCTCCCAGAAATCACATTCTAGCAATACTATGTTCAATTTCAAATTTTGGATTTCAAATCTATTCTTTCTAAAATTATACCAACAACCTATTCCTACATAATTTTGACCAAGGAATCTATTGGAGTCATCAAAATTAGCAAAATCATTCTCCTTTTTCATGCCCTATTCTGACAAAAAATTAGGGTTCAAGACAACAATTCACCAATTCAAAGATCATCCACCAAACTAGTCTCATATGCTTCTTAAACATCATATAACCGCATGTATATGAACAAACCATCATGAAACCCTAAAAATCTCATAACAACTAAAATCAGGGCAACAAGAGGATTCCACAAAAATCTACCAACCAACATAATACATAAAGAGCTATTGGATGTTGGAACCATTTTAATGTATCCGTTAAATTCCCCTTGCTTCTTTTGTTCATTTGCTTGAATTTGAGAACTAGCCGTTACGAACGTTGAACGCTCCGCTTCTGTAAAGTCAACTTTTATCTCTTCACATCATCTCTTCATGCATTCCTGGAGAAATACATTAAACACTAATACAATAAAGTATTAGAGTTATGAGAAGCAAGATGGATGAATTACATAATCATTTCATTGATTTTCAAAAGCTTCAAATACGTTGTCTGTCGCATTACTCGAGTGGTTACTTGAGTAATCCTGGGTTATTACTTGAGTGATCACTTGAGTAATCCCTTTCAAAATCTGGCCGAGAGCATTTCCAACTTTATTACGCGAGGGGGCACTCTAGTAATCCTTGGACATCACTCGAGTGATCACTTGAGTGATCTTTTGATTTTGATTTGAAACATGGCGAATTACATATCATTAGAAAGCAACATTCCAATGCAATAAAAATCACATCCAAACTCATTGTATACAGAAAGTTATGATCCAAAGAGTACCCACTGTTCTTGATAGTCTTCAAAGTTTCCAATGTCAAATTTTAAAACGCATAACCCTTAGCATATAACTTCAAATATGACAAACTACCTATCCATGGAAACCTTTTTGAGTCTAGTTTCATATTTTCTAGTTTTGTCTCAATTCGACGTGTAGTTTGAGAGTTATGTTCAAAATACCAAAGCTATTTTAGAATATGACACTGATTTGAGTGGCAAATTCAACAGATCATATTGCTCTCATCTGAACTCCTTTTAATGTGATTTTGTTGTTCGTAGTTCGTGCTGGGAGTCTAGTTTCATATGCCACTAGCTTCAGCTCAATTCAATATATGGTTAGAGAGATATTACCAAAATACCAAACCTCTATCTTACTGTTCAAAAACAGAGCACATCAAAATTCTCATTACTGTAGTGATCACTAGAGTAATTCTGGGTTAATACTCGAGGAAGCCCTCAAGTAATCACCTCCAAAATGAGGCAGTGGCATATTACTAGAGGGATTACTCGAGTAATTACCTTTGGTGGTAGCATAACTTCCATATATGTCATTTTAGCTTGAATCTTGACCCATTCCAACCTCCGAGATCACTTCTAATAGCTTGAATCTTGATATTCTCATTTGATCTTGCAAGTTCTTTCTTTAATCTCTTTCTTCTTGTTTTTCCTCTTGATGATCATTCTTCATAACCCAACTTGATATCTTCTTGAATTGATGATCATTCTTTATAACCCAATTATATGTCTTCTTGAATATCTTCAAGAAGACATCTTTCTTTGCTTGACTAATCTTAAATCTTGATATTCCCATTAGATCTTACAATTTCTTCTTTCTTTAATCCCTTGCCTTTTGATTTTCTTCTTGATGATCATTCTCTATTTGAGGCATTATAAGCAAGATAACATCAACCCACCATCAAGTTTATGACTAATTTACATTATATACAACATTAAATATAGTAGTTAGCCAATGTAGAAGATAAGTATATTATACAAACTTTTTACTCTTTATATTTGACATCTATATATGACAGCACCAAAACTTATCATATATAACATTCTCCACCTTTTTTATGATGGCAAATCCTTAAAGAAAAATATGTGTGAATATGAAAACAATTTGAATGCAACATATTTTTCTTGCCTTTCTCTGCCCCTGTTTGACATCAGTAAAAAATTTGAAGGATAAATAAGAAAGGCTCTTAGAGAAGCAAATATGAAACCAAATTTAAAAATGTCTTTCTTTCAATCAAAATAAATGTGTCAAGAAAACAGTTTTCTCTCCTCCGATTTGTAGATAATTTCATTTATGCAAATGAAAAATAATTTTCATGAAAAAAAAAGTGAAGCACTTTGGAGATGTTTTCAAGAAAACTTTCATAATCAAGGAAAATTAAAGTCAAATATATGAAAAGTATTCTCAAGATATCAAGAGAGGGTTTAGAAATGTTCATTTAGATTCAGCAAGTTAATGATTGATATATGAAGTCCAGATCACCCTACTTTCGCTGTGCAACTTTGATGTATATTCATGGTGTCTCCAATATGCTCTTACTAAGTTGAGCTTCTGTTCACAATATGCTTAACACTTCTTTGTATTGGCATAGGTATTTGTTGCTTTAAATGTTGCATCCAATATATTTCCCTTGTTTAAGCGTTAAAACATTGTTCCTCAAGGTTGATAAATTCTTCTTATAGTATGTTGAGGAATGATCTTACATTGATCAAATTCTCCTGCCATAAGTTAAAAACATTCTTGAAAGGAGAATGGTTAGTGCAGTCAAGTATCAACAGTTTCCTTTCTATAAGGTATTTTTAAATTAAGATCTTGAAAGGAAAAATAAGAGTAACTCATCATCAAACTAATTAAAAGATAGTGAATTCATATGAGTATGTTAAAAGGATTTTCTTTCAATAAATAAGATAAGCTTTTAAGATATAAAACACATGTGAATGTGAAGCTCCCCCTTAATGAATGTGTGGCTTAAAAGACAATCATTGTGAATAATAAGTTAATAACTCTCCTGTATTTGTAAAATCATTGGAAATTTTGTAGAGAGAATGAGTATAAAAATTTGAAGATCAAGTTTTAAAAATTATGATGATATTCAGGGTCTTAATGTTGTAACCCTGCATCACTTGAGTCATCACTCAAGTATTTACTTTGAGTGATGCAACTCAGAGAATTTGAATTAAAGAATACAATACCTCACTCGAGTCTCTTAATTACTCAAGTCATAGTCCTTTGTAGTATATTGATGCATCGTTGCCTAGTCAATGGTAGATGTTGTGATCAATACTGAGGGATTCTAGAGCATAATTCCTGTAAGCACTTTAGGATACCAAGATGAGCTCGGAATAAGGCCTTGAAGTTCTGGTTGATCAAATCACAGAATTTTCTAATATTGTTGTTCACAGCAGTGATGAACTCATCATTGTTTGTATTAAACTCTATGTTATTGTTGAAGCTCCTTTCTCAGATAGCCTTGGACATATAGACCAAAGAATGAAGAAGAAGGGAGACCAACTCTAGCAAAGTGTTGTATCTCATCTATCCTTGAAGTCTCAGCCCTCATCCTCTGCTCCTCCTATGTTTACTTAGAGTAAGGTTTAGTAATTTAAACCAAGTGGTTGCGAATCAGTTGGAGTGATTGCAAATTGCTGATTCCTTGGAGTGATCCACAGATTACTTGGAGTAATTGCGAATTACTTGAAGTGATCCTCAGAATCACTTGGAGCAATTATAGATTACTTGAAGTAATTGCAGATTACTTGAAGGTCCAATGTTTAGTAAACAACATTTGGAAGTTTTGATTCACAACAGTACATAACTTCCTAACTCTTTCATCCATAACCTTAATAAGCTTCTAATTGATATTGGTAACATCAAGTAAAGCTCAGTCTGTTTGAATGGTGGATGTAATAAAGAAGGCTTTAGCTGAAGATTGTACTTCATTATCTACAATTGCTTTAGGATCTGCTGTCTGTCTTGAGATAGTACCGCCTACTAGTGATAAGTGTATATTCACATTTTGGATATGTAGCTTCTCAACCATAGAGGTCCTCACAATGGGCTCATTTGGCTCTCTTATTCTCTGACAAACATGATCTCTCCAGTGTTCTTCTCTTTCTTGCTAATAATATAGGCCATTGTGTGATAATTCTTCTCAATGAAGTAAGTGAAATTATTAGCCTTGTTCACCATAGCTCTAGTATAGGTATATCAGATAATCTAGTAAAGATAGCACATAGAGCTAGTATGATAGTTGAAAATTCCCATAGGCTCACCAAGCTGATGATTCTGTACATCTCAAACTCGTTGTGAATCCCATAGACTCACCATGGAAAGCATTAGGACCAATGAAATGACATAATGGTGTATGTAATGTGAGAAGACTAGAGTCAGGTGCATTCGATAACAAGTGCTTCTCATAACCAATAAAGTTAACTAGTGGCATATGGCAAGCAATACTAGGTATCAAAGAATCAATTTGGATTTTAGTAATGGTAGTAACATAGTCAAGCACCACTCTATCATGTATACCACAATCCAAGTCAATAGAATCACTAACGACATCAAATCTTAATAAATCAAAAGGTAAATCACATGATAAGATTTGGGAATAGGAGTCATGAATATGCTTAAGATCATTTTGTAAAGAAGTATGATCATCACAAAGCACAAAACTAAGTCCAAGAAATTTAAGTGAATCAAGGTGAATCTCACTTACTAAATCAAAAGCACTATCAATTCAAAATAATAGGTATATGCTTGTCATCATAAAAAATGTGCACATTCAACTCTTGCAAACAAAGATTGACCTTAGTATTAGTGATCAATTGTGATTTGACATCTTTATCTTCACTCTTGTAAGAAGTGGTAAGTGCAAAATCTAATATAGAATCAGAGTGCATCAAGTCACTTTCACAAGTAAAAGAGGGACAAGAAGAGAAAGATAAAGGACTTTGATTCTCAACATCATGCATGGCATGCATATCACTAAGTTTTAGAGAATATTCATCTCTACTACTATGCATTTCAACAAATTTAGGATATTTTTCAACAATGCAATCCATACACATCGTATTTTCATCACAAGAACATGTAATTTCAACACTAGCATCATCATTTTCATGCAAAGAAGTAAAATCATTACAAGGCATAGGCTCATCCAAGCTACCACTTCTAGAATCAATGGGTTGAGCAATTACATGTTCAAGCATTAGAGGGAACTCAACAATTATTTCCTCATCCACCTCATCATCATTCAAATCATTAATTACTTCATCAATCAAAGTAGTATCAGAGTCAACTTTTATAAGGATAGGATTATTACCAAAGGGTAAGAAAGACTCTTCATTGCTCTTTTGTACTTTCTTTACTTCTTGTGCTTAGATGGATGCAATTAATTGAATCATTGAAGGTCGAGAACTCTCCACATATGAAGTAGGAAAAAGCTCTTGATTTTGGGTTCCTTGTTCCTCCTTTTTTAGGTCTTGAGCCCAATGGGTTCCAACTTTACCTCCCGTCTTTACCCATAACATGTTATCATAGTATGCCTTGAAGAATTCATCAATATCTTTCAATTGCTCTTCTCTCCTTAGAGCTATCAACTGTTCCTTGATGTATGAGTAACTGAAGGTATTGCTCTTGGAGTGTCTCATACTTTCTTGTTAAGGCACTTGTTAGGGAATCCATGTTGTGAGGTGAGAAAATGGTATCCAATCCACTAGGTTATGGGTCATGAAATGGAGATGGAGGTTCAAGGTAGGATGGTAGGGAAGGTTCACGAAGTGCTGGGTGAAATGATTGGAATGAAGATTGGAATGAGGGTTGGTATGGTGAGTAAGAAGGTAGATGTTGTAAAGGAGATGATTCATAGGGTGGCCTTTAGGGTAAAGGGATGGGGTTAAGATTTAGGTTATATGGTAGGGAACAAAAGTCATGTTGAGGTCTATATAGGAGTTGTGGTGGGAATGAAGGACTATGGAAAGGTTGGTGTAGTGGAAAAGATTGTTGGAGATAGGGTTCATGATATAGGTTGTGGAAGGATGAATCATATTCTTGACTATTAGAACCTCTCTCTAGACTCTCCAACTTGGCTTGAACAAGCTCTAATTGATGTTGTATGGCTTTAAAGCTTTGTGAAAGAAGATCTTCCATTCTAGTAGTGTTACTAAGAGCTTCCCAAAGATGAAGAATACAAAGTTGCTCACCATAAAATAATAGTAAACCACATAATGGCCACTAAGAACATAATAGTAAAGCAACAAAATGCAAATTTCTTTTTTTTTCAAAGATGCAAATGGAATTCAAAACAACTATGAATATGAAAAATGACCTAAACCACTATCAATAACTCCAACAATTAACAACTAACTAAGACAAACTCAAAAACACACTAACAACCAGCTAAGACACATTATGACAACTAAAAAACAATTAACTACTTAAAGCATTGGCAATCATCCTCCCTGGCAACGACGCCAATTTGATAAACCCATGTCGTGTGAGTTCACAAAATAAAACTAGGTTTGAAAATATAGCGTAGTAGCTCAACCTAAGTCGTTCTTGTGAGGAAATTAATTTCCAAATTTATAAGTAGTAAAGTGATAAAAACCTTAAAGTTGTGAGAAATCATTCTGAGAATATGATTTTAAAACTAATGAAGTAAACTAAGCTAAGGCAATATTTTTTTTATTTTTTTGGTTTTTAAAACAAAGAAGCAAAAGGAATTGAAATTAATACTAACAACAAGATAAATTCAATTAACTAATATAATGATGAGACGGGATTCCCTTGATTTGAGGTTTTAGTCTTTCTCACTTGCTAATAATATGAATTCCATAATATGAGTCAAAAGGATGGAACTAAGTTACCACTAGCTCCATACTTTCAATAATCATTTAATTCATTCTATCGAAACAATTAAATGAAGATCACCAAATAATTCAGACTCAAGGAGATGAATAATCAACTTCCAATTCTTGCTTGTAATTACCATTACAAAAGTTCAAAGCATTCAGTTTAGTCATTTACAATCAACTTAACCAAGTTGGAATAAACAACTCAACTTACTCCTAATTTGAATCATATAAAGCTTAATTAATCAACTCCTAGCTCAACCACCAAGTCTATCATTTGGCATAGAACAATCTACATCACAATTACATACTTAACCAAGCCATATAATTATGAAATAGAAAGAGAACTTAAGGAATTCCATTGAAGTTTAAAAGCTCAAACCATTACCCAACTCAAGGAAATCACCAAGACTTAGCCACTCATGGATGGAGTAAATGAAGCTTGAAGAAAGGAGAGGAGAATAGCCATGGGAATTGTAGCAGCCATGGATAGCTCTTCATGCTCTTCTTTTTCCTTCTCTTCATCAATCCGGTTTTGCTTCCTAATTCTTCATAGCTGCTACTCTCATTTACCAATGGTACCCACTCCTTTTCTTTCATCAATTTACTAGGTTAAATGAGTTAAAGGTATGTTTGGATAAGAGATAAAAATATGTTTTGGCATTAGACACAAAATTACAACCGCCAAACAAGGCCCTCACTCATTTAACCCCCTCTTAGAAAAAATGTGAAAATAAATTATGCACTTGTGATGTTCCACTTTTGTCCTTCATTAAGCTCCAAATAACATCTTTGACCTTAACTACTCAAGTTGTGCCATATCATCACCTACAAAATTAGATTCATAAAGGTAATATATTTTGCTCACAATTAAATAATAATAGGAATAACAAATATTAATTAAAAATATAACAATTTAACCACTACAATTCTCAAATTATTCTTTCACTAAAATCTCACATTAACACTTGATTATGCCCAAAGTATTCAATTAAGTGCCACAAAAGCTTAAGATTAATTAATAAAAATATATAAATATTAAGCTTTATCATGGGCACTTTTGAAGCTTTTACAAATCTCTCACAGAATTACTCCCCCTTACACACCGTAAGGTTACAACCGAGTTACTCCTCCTTACACACCCCGTAAGGATACAACTTTGATAATGAAAGATTATAATCGATTTTCTCTCTTAGAAGTACATAAGATGAATACTGAAAAACAATATAATCAATCACTCTCTGAAATATACATAATATAGAAACTAGATAAGAACAAAGAGTGTTTGGGTTGACATGGATAGCTTATGATATGAGCATGTTACTGTCATTGTGTTCTCATTGTTTCTCTTCATTGAATGTTCCCATATTTATAGATGAGTTGTGATAGCCATTGGAACCATTTCAATGTGTCCGTTAGAGTCCTGTTGCTTCTTTCATCTATTTGCTTGAATTTGAGAACTAGCTGTTACGAATGTTGAACGCTCCACTTCCGTAAAGTCAACTTTTATCTCTTCACATCATCTTTTCATTGCATTCTAGGAGTAATACATTAAACACTAATACAATGAAGTGTTACTGTGATTAGAAGCAAGATGGATGAATTGCATCATCATTTCATTGATTTTTAGAAGCTTCAGATACGTTGTCTGTCTTATTACTTGAGTTATCACTCGAGTAATCCTGGGTCATTACTAGAGTGATCACTCAAGTAATCCCCATCAAAATCTGGCTGAGAGCATTTCCAACTTCATTACGTGAGGGGGCACTCGAGTAATCCTTGGACATTACTCGAGTGATCACTTGTGTGATCTCTTGATTTTGATTTGAAATATGGCAGATTACAAATCATTTGAAAGCTTTCATCGTTTACATTCCAACGCAACAAGAATCACCTCCAAACTCATTGTATACAAAAAGTTATGATCCAAAGAGTATCTACTGTTCCCGACAGTCTTCAAAGTTTCTAATGTCAACTTCCAAAAGCCATAACTCTTAGCATATAACTTTAAATATGACAAACTACCTATCCATGGAAAGCTCTTTGAGTATAGTTTCATATGGCACTAGTTTTATCTCAATCCAATGGGTATTTTGAGAGTTATATCCAAAATACTAGAGTGTTTTTGGAATATGACACTGATTTGAGTGGCAACTTTAACAGATCATATCGCTCTCATCTAAAATGTTTTTAATGTTATTTTGGTGTCCATAGTTTGTGTTAGGAGTCTAGTTTCATATTCCCCCCAGTTTCAGCTCAATCTGACTTGTGGTTAGAGAGATATCACCAAATTACTGAACCTCTATCTTATTGCGCGAAAATAAAGCACATCAGAATTCTCATTACTCTAGTGGTCACTAGAGTAATTCTGGGTCATTACTCTAGGGAGCCCTTGAGTAATCATCTCCAAAATGAGGTAGTGGCATATTACTCGAGGAATCACTCAAGTAATCACCTCTTGAGGTAGCATAACTTCTGTATACGTCATTTTAGCTTCGTATTGACCCATTCCAACCTCCGGTATCACTTCTAAGAGCTTGAATCTTGATATTCTCATTTGATATTACAAGTTCTTCTTTCTTTAATCTCTTTCTTCTTGTTTTTCCTCTTGATGATCATTCTTCATAACCCAACTTGATATCTTCTTGAATTGATTATCATTCTTCATAACCTAATTATATGTCTTCTTTCTCACTTGACTAATCTTGAATCTTGATCTTTTCATTAGATCTTACAAATTCTTCTTTCTTCAATCCCTTGCCTCTTGATTCTCTTCTTGATGATCATTCTCCATTTGAGGCATTATAAGCAAAATAAGATCAACCCATCATCGGGTTTATGACTAATTTACAAGATATACAACATTAAATATAGTAGTTAGTCAATGCAGAAGATAAGTATATTGTACAAATGTTTTTGCTCTTAATATTTTACATATATATATATATAACATCATCAAAACTAATCATATCTAACAATGTATTCTGTGTAGTTATACTGCATGTTGCATACTGAATGCTGATGTGATATTGGTTGTTATATGAGGATTGTATGACCTGCTTTGTATTATTTTATTATGTATGATTGAATGCTTGTTACTACTGAGATTCTCTTTGAATCTCACCCCTTTCCTATAACCAATCAACAGCACAGGCTAGCGACTCAAGGGGCAAGAAAGTAAATACGAACAGCTAGAAGATACAGCTTAGAGATTTTATTTACTGTTGGTTATCTATTTTGGCTCTGTATATATTGTATATGACTCGATAAACCTATCAATGGTACTGTGGTAGAACTAGTAGTACCGGTAGCTTTGTAAAAGGGTAAAAAGGTAGTAGTTCACTAATAATAGTTAAACCATGCTTCCAAATGCTAAGGCAATATTAACGAACATATAATATATATGAGACCTAAGCAGAGATGTGATCGAACACTCTAATAAAAAGGAATCAATAGCCGATGAGACTTAGTGAAGTAGTGAACCTTTGTGAAAATGATTTTCAAAAGTTTTAAATTTTTTTTGAAAAACCCACTCAAACCGGGGTCCATGCTTTATGTTTGAGATTCGATTTGTGAACATTTTTTAAAGTTTGTTACTCTGAGACTAATCCTGGTTTATCAGTTTAATTCACTACACATTTTTACTCATTTGAGTCTATGAAATATAAGGTATTACAACTATCTCTGATGCTTTCTAAAGCCTTAATGCCATAGTTGATTGCATGCTTCAAAGATTTAGTCTCCGTTTCTACTATAGCTTCAAAGCAAGGGTAGATAAATTGCTTTGGTAGTATTGGCTCCAAAGTCTTTGTGCACATGTGTCCTCACAAATCAGATTCTTTAGCTTCAGTTAAAGCTTCAATAGGGTTTTTGAGACTACTCCTCAGAACATTCTTCTTCAACAACACTAAAATGTTGGTTTCTTTAACTTTTCCTCTGATGATTCTCTAACTTAAGCAATTTAGATAGACCACCAACAAACAATGAAGTTTTTCTAGCTAGCAATATGGCTCCACTAGACAAACTAGCACATGCTTTAACACATGCTTGTCTTGCTTTAAATAAGCTTGTTCAGCAAATGATTGCTCAAAGTTTTTGGTCAAAATGATGCTCCAGGGCCTTTTCCTTATTTTGGATCACAATGGAACCCCAATAGCCCAATCACCTTGTTCCCCCCAAAAGGCCCCTATAGATAGCCCAATTGTAACACTATGATTTCTAAGCCATATTCAAATTATTATTTAAGTACAACATTGATAAGATTAACCTTTTTGATTCCTCTAACCAAAATCAGAACTAGGTCTCCTACTTTCATTATAGGTGATAATGTTAGAGTCCCATCTTTGTAGTTGGTTAGACCCTCCTTGATACATAGCATTAACTTTCTCATGGTGATTAAGGCATAAACATGTAATTTACATCATTGAACCACAACCTTTACAACTAGGTGCACCAACTGGTTAAATTCTATATTTTTTCTTGAAACTAGACTTAATAAGTGTTCATAGCCTTTGTAATCACTCTGAAATGATGTCTACAAATTTAGGTATGATTTTTCAAAGTTAAGACAGAAAATCTGCCAAAATTGGCACTATTTCAAAAATTGGAAAATAAAATATGTTGGCAACTGTGTAAATTGTGGAATAAAATAAAAGCCCATATTTTTCCATTATTGGTGGATATTAGAGAGAAGGAAAATATTTACTTGGAAGATAAAAATGCCAAGTGTCATCAATCCAAGCCAAGAGATTAAATTATAATTGTTGGAGTATGAGCACTTATGGAATTCGATTAAAATATGATTATCTTGTACACGTAATTGGATGAAGCCCAGATTTGGTGTAACTAGGGGCTTGGGGTGTCACTTTATGGGCCAAGGAAGTTGGTTCAATTACAATGGGAATGGTTATGACAATTAAGAAAGGATAAGCTTAAGCAAAAAGCATGTGTCATAAACCTAATAAACTAATATATATTTCTTAAAGGTTGTAAGAGATATTTTAAGCTTCATCATCTCTTTTCCTTCTTCATTTCATGTCATACACAAGAAAGAGAGGGAGTGAAGAGAGCTTTGAAGAACTTAGAACAAGAGAGCTCAAGGAGGCAAAATCAAAGGTAAGTACTTGAGATTTTAAGTTTTCTTGCCTTCTAACTTGTGTAAAACTTCTTTTAATCTCTTCTCCTTCTTGAATAACATGGTTAGCAAGAAAGATTCCAAGGGAGGAGAGAGAGGGAAAAACATTCTAGAAAGAGAACACTTGAGAACTCAAAGGTAACTTCAAGAACCTTGATTCTCTTGATGTATTGTTGTTGTTGTTGTGGTTATTGTCATGACTTGTGGTTTGATTGTGAATTTTGTAAATTTGGGATGTTGAAACCCTAAGGGGTTATGCTGCCAGAATTTGGATTAATCACGTGGGAAGTGTAATTAAGTGGTTAAACAAGTGATTAAACATGATAAGAAGGTGTTTTATGGAGTGAAATCATAAAACTCCATTTTCTCCAATTTTTATGGAATTTATTCTAGATCTATTATAGGTAGTGTTTGGATTGGATTTTGGTGTTTTTGATGATTCCATTATGTTTAAAGTGGAAAATTTTGTAGGGTTCATGTTGGGTGCGAAGTGAGAAAAGCCCTAAAAAGTGAAATGACAAAAAAAGGCTTAAAACCCTCACATAGGGGCTGCAAAGGGGTAAATTCATAATTGGGACTGGAATTTGAGAAACCCAAGGTCAAAAATGGATTCCTTGTATGAAAATATGTTTGAATAGCCTAAGTCAAAATTTCAGAAAAAGTGCGATTAGACCAGGTACGGCGGGGCGGGACCGGGATCCTGGCGGCATTTTGGAAAATTTGCATAGTAGACTCATATAACCACTAAAAGCATATTGAAAGTACCTAAAATTGGACATTTGACATTTTAGGACCAATTTGAGAACCAAAGTTGTTGGCATGCGTATCGAGGAGCTGATTTCACGTAGAAAAAAGGGTTAAGGTAGGGAACTTACCTCTCCTGCATGTATTTGATATTTGTGCTGGTGTATTGATGCATGTTACTGCTTTGCATGATTATTTGAAACATATATGAATAATTGAAGCTCTGTTTCTAATTATACTATGGCCATAAGTATGTTATTTGAACATTGAGCACGCATATATATCATTGTGTTAGCATGAGTTTATGTATTGCAAGCATGTCATGCATTAAGCACTTATCTTGCATGCATATTGATACTATTTTCCTACTGAGATTCTCTCAAATCTCACCCTCCCCTGCCAACAATTTAGACAGGTGAAGATATAAGCGATGCTAAGAAGAAAGAAGAGAACCATATGAGGGGAATACAATAGTGGAATATAGACGAGAAGGCATCTCTGTTTCATTAGGATGAGTTTAGACACCTTAGTAGCCCTGTGCGGCTACAGTGATGGTAATTATCATGTATGAACCCCTATGGGGAATTTTCTGTAATCATGTATTTATGTTATTCCTGTGTTGCCCACTGAACTACGTATCATTTTCCAAAAATTGTCTAAAAAAGGTGAAAATAAGATAAGGGCGTGACAAAATGAGTCTTAGTAGCAAACTTGGTGGCCATCTTAGCATCTCAAAAAAAATAATTTGGGAGTTAATTTTTCATCAAGTCAAATTGAAAACATTAAGTAATCACATTAAATCCTATTTATCTAATTAATGACTAATTCTACAATCGCATTCATAGTCATCTCTTAGATAAATTGTTAAAAACCACTTAATGCGTGTTTGAAAATCATTTTAAAGCACCTGCATCCTCTTAAATGAGAGCACAATTGTGACACTCAATATGAATTAACTCAATTACACAATATAGTAATCACATACAATGTATAATCTCATTAAAACATAAGGAAATATGTTTAATGTAACCCCCTGTCTTAATTAGCGTAATTAAGATTCAATAACATATAATAAAATGGATTAGAGACCGACGGATAGTTTGAAACTCATTTTAAACATCCTCCCTAAGGTAGGGTTTTCACAACATTTTGAAAACTTCTTTCCTTTCCCGGTCTCAAGTTCAAATATCGAATATAATCACCTGTGCAATTAATTTACATTCATACATATCAGAGTATATAACAAAAATCCCTGCAACCCCCGGGTTTCATCTATATATATCTATAGGGTTCCAATTCCCAAGTAGGGGATTACACCACCATGTATTCAAAAACTATTTACAACTCAAAAATGTCATACAGTAATCCCTATCCAAAATGAATAACCAACATAGCCTGAACCAAATGTCCCTATGGGTTCTAACTACTCCGGGTCATTCGCTTCTCCTTAGAGCCACTTGCCTTGTCTGAAAGGTTAGTCAATGGAAAGAATGAGATTCAAAAGAATCCCAGTAGTAACAATTCACTCATACAACACGTAATCACATAGCATGTAAGTAAATCATCAAGCAGCATCACAGCATAATACAAAACACGCAGGTTGCATAAGCACATAATAACATAGTACCATTCCCCGGATTCCACCGCCCCGAATATACGATCCTCCCACCGTCATCACCGATGGGCTGCAGGTAATAGACTCACAAACAGCCTTTCGACTTCCACATATAGCCTTTCGGCTTTCACATAGTCTCATCCCCCGGATTCCACCTCCCCGAAGGTACGAACCTCCCACCGTCATCACCGATGGGTCGTAGATGATAGACTCACAAATAAGGATCAAACAAACATACCATATATCACATATAGTATAAGGGAAAAGAGTCACTACCGTGTTCCTTCCTGACGTTTGCTGGCACAGTAGGCTCACGAGGATGGCAGATGTCAAATCCTTTAAATGAAGTTAGGGACAATAGATCAATCTCTTTTTCAAGTTCTTAATTCCATAATACTTTAAGTTGGTATTCATATAAACTCTTTAGGTGCCTATTAAGTGGCTAAACATATGCCTAAAGGGTTGGGAAAAGCTATACCAAAAACCACCTTTCAAACGTGCAAAATACTGATTTTTGGGGGTTGGCCGCGGCCAAAAAGAGGTCAGAAACATTTGGGCCGCAGCCCACCATCTTCTGGCAGCGGCCAAGAAAATTCTATTTCTTAGCTGAACTTCCAAAAATCATAACTAATTGAAGAAAAATCGAAATAAGGTGATTCCAAAGCCAAATGAAATCTATTTAAGTCCTCTTTCTAGGAAAAATATTGGTCATTACTGGAAATCACCACAAAAGTACAGAATTACACAAAGCTCACCACTGTCCCACAACAGAGTTTAATTTCCATCCCAAACTTTGGACAACCATAACTCACAATGCACAAAACGAAATGATACCAATTATACGTCAATTTTGAAGCTTGGGATGTGAAATTTAAAACTGGAAAGTTCCATAATTTTCTGACATCATTGGCCTATTCAAAACACCAACACAAAAAGACTGCCCAGCATAGACCTTCAATGGACAAATTTTCAGTTTTTCACAATTGCTTCCAATGGTTCCCATTTTCACATTAAACACCATTCCCACACCAATTTTGCCCAAGGAATCCATTGGAGCCATCAAAACAATCAAATTCAATCCATATAGACATGTTCTACAGAAATCTTAACATGTCAACACAACATACACACAATCCACCACAATGCAATTCCTTCCATTCCAAAAATTCCAAATCAACTCCCATGGCACAAAGACACAATTTAACACCACATTCTACACAACACACTAACCAATTCAAGCATTCAAATTAGACCAAAAATCAGGGCAAAATTTGAAATTCTCAAAACTAAACCAATGACCACAACAATTATACCAAAAGGTATCAAATACTCACTTCAACTTCTTCCCAAAGCTATTTCTTTGATTCTCCTACTTTCAAATCCCCACAAGTTATCAAACTCCACTAATCAAAAATATGAAACCATAGGAATAAAGCTCTCAACCTCTTGAACAATATTAATAAAGGTGAGTTGAGCATTTAGGGACAAAACCTTACCTAAAACTCAAGCTTCTTCTTTCTCTTTCTTGCTTGATCTTAGCGACAATGGAGGAAAGGAGAGAGGTGAGAAGATGATGGAGAAATCAGATTTTTTGGGTGCAATTAGGCCCTTGACCAACTTGAAATGGAGGAGGGAAGAGAGAGTTGCAATTATTGACTCTTTGACCACAATCCATGGCTCTTGCGTTGACATGTGTCAACATCTTGTTCCTCCTTCTAAGAACTCACATAAGCACATGCACACACAATCCCACTCCTTTGCTTATTCAATCTTAGCCATTGATATCAATTACCAATGAGTTTTCCTCTTCGGTAATTGTCCAATTGGTCGGTGAATTTACCATTCTGCCCCTAATTGTCATAACATATACGATACCCTTGTCAAGCACATTTTTCATCACAATTCACATCATATCCTTCAAAATGCTTAATTAACATTAATCACATCACTTTGAAGTTATTAGCCCTTAATTACAATTTAGGATATTACATTTAACACAAAATCCAAGTCCATCAATACAAAATCCAACACAAGAATAATCCATTATAGATAAATAAATGCAAAAATTAATCCAACCAAAACAAAATAAATGAATTAATCTAATGGAAAACTACTAATTTCCCCTTTATAGCACATTGAAGCTTTAGTCATCTTCTCTACCACCAAGAATCAACAAAATTAGCCACTCATGAGCTTAACAATAATCATAGCTTCTACAAAAATGCTCGACAAAAAATACTCACCGGAATATGGAAAAGCTCACCGAAAAACTCATAGACTCACCAAAAAACTCAAAGATTCACCTGAAACTGAAAATATTCACTGGAAGTCAAATAATCTTGTTGAAATCAAGGAGCTCGGCACTATGGTGGTGCTCAATGATAGTGGAGGCTAATGTTGTGTGAGAACAAAGAAGGTGACAATGGAGAAAGGAGAAGTGGTGGTTGGAGGTGAGGTGAGAAGGAAGAGAGAAGAGATTGACAGAGAAAGCTTACTCTAGTGGTGGTGGTATAGGAGAGACGATGGTTTGATCCTCTCTATCTCTCAACGTCAACTGCTCCTCTTCTGGTTTCTAAGGTCTCTCACGGCAAACTCCAACTCTTGTTTGATCCTGAAGCTCTAGGTTTGTTGGTCCACAGATCCACTATGTGTCCCCATCGAGAATGGTAAAGGGAAGGTCGACAGAAGTGATAGTGGTTGAGGGAGAGTCTCCGACGACCAAGAAGGGAAGCTAGAAACGTCTAAGGTCAATCTAAGCTCTTAGCTTCCAAATGAATTTTGGTGGCACGCACTCTTCCACTCGTTTCTGTCTATTGGGAGGAAGAAGACACCTTTGAACTAAAATGAGTAGGGCCCAATTTGCAATCATCAAAAGTTCTAGTGGAGGGACAACGCTGCAACTTTTGGAAACATTGTGGGGTTGAACTGTAATTTCCAAAACATCTAAGGCTTTTTTGTAATTTTCCCTGTCCCTTTTCTTGATTGATTTGAAATTTCTAGAAATTATAAGGGCCTTTTTTTGTAATTTTCCCCAGTCCCCAAAAATATTAATTTTGACCCCAATTGCCATTTTCCAAAATCTCTAATTTTCTTCTTAAACACCTACAATGCAAAACTAAGTACAAAGCAGCATCAAAAGTCCAAGAAAATATTTACATAAATAATTAACAAATTATGACTACTTTATATAACCCCCTGCCTTAATTAGTGTAACTATAATTAGATATCACATAATTAAATTGGTTTAGAGACCATCGGATGATTTAAACTCATTTTAACTTCCTACCTTACAGTAGGATTTTCACAAAAATCTTTCAAAACCTTTTTCATATTCCGGTCTCAAGTTCAGTTATCGAATATAATTACCTATGCAGTTAATATACATTTATTCATATCAGAGTGTGTAATCAAATTCCCGGCAACTCCTA
This sequence comes from Inga oerstediana, assembly GCA_963210345.1. Taxonomy (NCBI): domain Eukaryota; kingdom Viridiplantae; phylum Streptophyta; class Magnoliopsida; order Fabales; family Fabaceae; genus Inga; species Inga oerstediana. The sequence continues at coordinate 40,754,024 of OY723403.1, read as the reverse complement.
GGTTCCATACTTACATTAACTAAGTGTTTGTAAGTCTCTCTAAGGGATTACATAACCAAGCTCTAGTACAATAATATTTACATATCAAAATATACAATAATCCCAAGTTCAAAATGGATAACCAATATCTCCAAAATCAAATATACCCCTAAGGGTTCTAATCGCTCCGGGTTGCCCTCTTCTCTTTTGAGCCACTTGCCCTATCTGAAATGTTAGTCATTGGAAAGAATGAGATTCAAGAGAATCCCAGTAGTAACAAATCACTCACATAATGCATAAACACAAAGCATGTACGTAAATCACAAACACAACAGCAGCAGCAACACAAAGATACATGGATTTTGCCACAAACAATAGCACTCATGGCTATATACATAATGTGACAGCTCTCACTGTAATCACAATCACGACAGCTTGTGCTGTAATCATGATAACGACAGCTTGCGCTATATAACGACAGCTTGCACTATAAACGACAGCTCTCACTGTATAACGACAGCTATCACCAGCTGTAACTGCAGCAGCATCAGAGATAATCACAAAACAGTAATACAACACACATACAGTGCATTACACATAGTATAAGAGACGAGTCACTACCTGGTCCTTTCCTGACGTTCTTCGGCACTGTGGGCTCTCGAGAACGGCAAATATCAAATCCTATAAACCAAGTTAGGGACAACTCGTCGATCTCTTTTCCAAGTACTTAATTCTATAATACTTTAAGTTGGTTATCATTTAAACTATTTAGGTAACTATTATAGGTCTAAACATATGCCTAAAGGGTTGGGAGAAACTACCCCGAAGATCCTCCTTCTTGGAAGAATTTCTGATTTTGGGCTGGCTCACTCGAGTGATGGAAGTCTCACTTGAGTGACACCCCCAATTGCACTCAAGTACGAGTGAGTGAGACACAGAAAGTGTGTACCTGAGAGCACCAACACTCCTTATAGTAGTTAGCTCACTCTAGCACAGACACCAGTACTCAAGTAATGGCACTCTGATCACCCGAGTCCTATCAAGTGAGGTACAAGAAGTGACAACCCGAGAGCAACCCAACTCCCAGGCGACAAGTGCACTTGAGCACTAGCCCTAGTGCTTGAGTGACCTCCTAAAACTCGCGAGTGCCCACGCGCACTCTTGACAATTCACCTATGAGTGATAACCCGAGATACTCACCCATAGTGCTACATGCACCCGTACTCGAGTGATACCATATGCACTCGAGTAATAGCATACGTCACTTGTGATTTTTGCCTGAAGACTTAAATAAAATACCCAGAATTTCATACCGTACTCGAGTGAGACCCTCCCTCACTCGAGTAAGGCTTATCAGATGCCAAGTCGCAGCAACTGATATGGTTTTCCAAATTTAACCAAATGAGCTCCAATGGTTCCTAAACTTATACCAATACTTATTCCTATCCAAAAGGTCATAAGAAACTAATTGGTAAACTCAAAACTACCAAAATCTTACCACCATGACACATTCAACACCTCTAACCACCTTGCAACCAAATTCACCCAATGACCAAACTTCTTTTCAAATCCAAACCAAAACCATTGACACCCATACACTATTTGACATCTATTCCACCATATCACACTACTCAATCCATGTATTTCAACATTGATCCAAAATCAGGGTAAAATCACAAAATCTCAAAATCAAACCAATGGCCAAAACAATCATACCAAAATGCACTAAATGATTACCTCTTCAACTTAGTAAGATCAAATCTCTATTTTCCCAACTTTCAAACTTGTGAGAACTCCAAACCACCACCTTTCACAATTCTGAAAACATAGAAAGGAAGATCTCAACCTCTTGAACAAATTTATTGAAGAGGCTTTAAGCATACGAAAGCAATTACTCACCCAAAAGCAAGTTTTTCTCTTTCTCTTTCTTGGTTCAGCTACACCGAATGGAGAGAATGAAGAGAGAGAAATGAGATATTGATGAAGTGCAGATTTTTCATACTCCCCATGTACTTAATCGACTTACGAGGGAGAGAGGATGAGTTTGAAAATGTTGACTTCATCCATGGTCCTCAAGATGCCACTTGTCAACATCTTGAGCTTCCTTCATGGTTTCATATACTCTCCTACACACTTGATTCCACCTCATGTTCTTTCAATCCTAGCCATTGATCTTGATTACTAAGGAGTTTCCTCTTTGGTAACTGACCAATCGGTTGGTAAATTTACCATTCTGCCCCTGATTATCACAATGCACATCATATACTTCAAAAGTTATTAATTATCATTCATTACTTCACTTTGAAGTTATTAGTCCTTAACTACAATTTAGGATATAACACTTTACCCCTAATTATATTTAATCCAATACAAATGTCCCTAACTCAAATTAGTACTTAATCAAGCATTAATGTCCTAGGAAATACATTAAAAATCCTAAATTATTCATGAAAAATCATATAAAAATATGGTTGAATTACTTAAGAAATAACATTTACTTGCAAAAGAACTTTTGACAACTTAATGGTTATGAATGGGATTTTCACCATGCCTTGAAGGCCAATAACTCAAGATTTTTTTTCCAGTCCTGAAGACTATATATGTGATGAAATTTATGCCATTAAAAGATTGAGCAAATTTGTGGCTCTTGAAAAACATGGCACCTTTCCATGTTGAAGTACATATGGCCATTGTGATTTTTGAAAGACAACTTATGGTTTAAACCTTGAAAGACCACCACCAAGCGCTTGAATCAACTGTGGGTTGTCCTAGCTTAACCAGTAGTCTAATGTTCGAGCCCTAGGTATGCAGGCGCAATAATTACTTAGAAGTAGCGAGGTTTCCCCATTGTGGGCCTACATTCTCGCAAGCCAGACTAGTCGGTTGCTAGTAAGCACGGATATCGATGGATTAATCCAAAAATCTTGAAAGATCAAAATCAAAATAAGGGTAAAATCTAGGGATAAAAAATTTCATTAAACCTTATATTTAATAACACATGATTGGGTTCATTTATGATTTTTTATTTGCTACACATTAGTATTTGGTTGGTGAAAATGCTGAAAAATCTTTTCTTCTCAAAGACTAAGGAGATAGGGTTTAATTATTTTATTGCTATATATATGTTTTTACCATTGGAGTTTTGGTTTAAAAATTGAGTTAATATTTTGATTTTAGGTTATTTTTTGGGTTTTTCCATATAATCATTAAAAGTATATCGCTTGTTAGTGTCAAACCCTTAGCTTATTTCAACATTATTCAGAGTATTACTGCATAGTTTAGTGGGCAAGCAGGAATAACATAAATCTATTAATAAAATGCACATGATTATATTATAGAAATCCCAACAATGTGTATTCATAATAATTATAGACCTTAAAATAATAAAAAGGCCTTCAGATAACAATAGTCTTGTTTGATCAGCACTGGAACCTTTAGTTACCGCTATTTACCGTTTTGCCCTTCGAGCCGGTAGCCTTTGCTGGAATGTTTTTAAATATTGGAAAGGGTGAGATTTGAATGAGTCTAGGTAGTAAATGCAATCAATCAAATAAAATGTGACAAATAAATATGCCGAACACCAGATAATGCAACAGAATAATAACACTATAATCACAATCATCGATATGCACACATATTTAGGGCCAACCACTGTTAGGCCCAAAATCAAGGCCAACTTGTAATACCCCGAATTTTGAGACTTGAGGCTAGAGAATAAGCCTGAAATAAGTGGATTGCTAAGCCCCGATTTAGCAAGATCCCAAATTGTAATTAAGGGTTAATGACTCCAAAAGTGGAGGTGGTTAGTGATAAATAAACCCTTTTGGAGATTATGGTGTGATTTGCCACCCGATGTGATTCGTATGTGCTGTGAGCAGCGCCAAAACCCTATATTTAAGCTCAATTATGGATTAACATCTAAATTGACTTAAAATAGAGGGAAGGCACATATTGTGGCTAAATGAAAAGATGTGAAGTGTTGGTGGTGATTCAATGAGAATTACCGTAATCAGGGGCAAAACGGTAAAGTTACCGACCAATTGGTCAGTTACCGAAGAGGGAACTTATTGGTAACTTCAAGATCAATGGTTGAGATTGATTTGTGTAGAGATCAAAGGGTGGAATCATGTGTGCAAGTGCCTATGTGAGCTCATGAAGATGGATCAAGATCATGACAAGTGGCAAGATTTGGACCCTTGATCTTGGGTCAAAGATTCAACACCCTTCCTCTCTTCTCTCTCCCTTATTTGGACGGTTTTTATCCCTAAAAATCTGCTCCCTTCTTCATCATCTTCATTTATTCATCATCTCATCTCTCTCTTGTTTCTCCATGGCGTCCCAAAGCAAGGAAGAAAGAGAAAGGAAGAGTTCAATGTTTAGGTGAGATAATGCCCTCTAATGCTCAAATACCCTTCTTTAATGTTGTTCATAGTGATGAGAGCTTCATCTATATGGTTTTAGATTCTTGATTGGAGGTGTTTGATGGCTTGAGGAAATTTGGAAAGATGAAGAATCAAGGAATTGGTTTGGGAAAGAGGAAGAGGTGAGTATTTGAAGCCTTTTGATCTAAGTTTTGTGATTTGTGGATGAGTTTAGTGAATTTCGAATTTTGCCCTAATTTTCTTGTGATTTTGGATTGGATGAATTGGGTTGTGTTTTATGTTGAAAATGGTGCCATGTTGTGGTATTTGGTCATTGGAATTGGTTTGGGAACTTGGAATGAAAAGAATGGCAATGTGGTGTTTGTGTTGTGATTTGTGATGACATGTTGTGATTGTTGGTAAAACATGTCCATATAATGTGAACTTGGTTGTTTTGGTGTTTCCAATGGATTCCTTGTGCAAATTTATGTGGAAATGGTATTTGGTGTGAATTTGGGAACCATTGGAATCTTTGGTGCAAAACTGGAAATTCTGTCCAGTGTAAATTCTGTCTGGGCAGTCTTGTTGTGTGGATGTTTTGACCGGGCAAATGAAGTCCGAAAATTATGAAACTTTCCAGTCTTAAATTTCACATCCGAAGCTTCAAAATGGATACATAATTTATGCCATTTCATTTTTTCTTCTATGAGTTATAGGTGTCCAAAGTTTGAGGTCGAAAATGAACACTGTTTTGGGACAGTCTTGAGTTTTGGGGAATTCTGTATTTATGTGGTGATTTCCAGTATTGGCCAATATTTTTCCTGTGTAGAGGACTTGAATAGATTTCATTTGACTTTGGGATCACCTCATTTTGATTTTTTTGGAATTACTTATGAGTTTTGGAAGTTCAGCCAAGAAACTGGATTTTCTTGGCCGCGGCCAGCGGATTGTGGGCCGCGGCCCAAATGTTTCTGGGCAGTTTTTGGCCGTGGCCAATGGATTTGTGGGCTGCGGCCAACCCCCAAAAATCAGCATTTTGGACTTTTAAAAGGTAATCTTTGGTCAAGTGTTTCCCAAGCCTTTAGGCATATGTTTAGGCTTTGATTAGTCACCTAAAGGTCAAGAATGATAACCAACTTAAGTGTTTGAGAGTTAAGGAATTGGAAAAGGGATTAACCCTATGTCCTTGTTTGGTTATAGGGTTTGGTGTTCGCCCTGATCGTGAGCAGCCGGAGCTGGAGCTTACGTGGAAAGAGTGTAGGGAACATATCTCTTCTGCTTGTATTTGATATGTGTTAGTGTGTTGGTGCATGTCTTAGCTTTGCATAATTATGTGTAATTTAAAGCTATGTTTCAATTTATGCTATGGCCATAGGTATATTGTTCGAAGCATTGAGCTTGCAAATTGTCATTGTGTTATCATGAGTTGTGTGATGCAAGCATGTCATGCATTAAACATGTATCGTACGTGCATATTGATATTGTTATCCTACTGAGATTCTCTCGAATCTCACCCTCCCCTATCAACCATTTCAGACAGGGTAGGTGGATCGAGGATGGAGCAAGCAGTCAAGGGCGGCTAGGGCTCCCATTGGAGTTTGGTTGTGATAGTTGGTTATCATAAATGGGATTATTTGTATTCGTATTTGGATAAAGGTTGTATATATATTGTGGAATGTATATTTGAATATATGTTTGGATGAGAATATTTGATTATGTATTTGGAATGAGTTATTGGATATTTGTATATGTATTTAAGAGGATTTGTGTAATCCCCATATGAGGGCTTGTATGGGCGAGTGTGCCCTATAAAGCTTGAGTTAATATATGGAAACCGGGATTGCCGGGATTATTATATTGAGTTAAATCTTTCAAGCTTGAGTTAAATCTCATAACTGGATCCCCCATTGGGGCCATTGGGGTACTTGTGCTTTTTCCCCTAAACGGTACTTGTGCTTTTCCCATCCCAGTTAGAGTGTACATTATACATATCACAGAAGATAGCATACACAAAGCATACAAACAATCACATAGTTTATAAGAGATAGAGTTACTACCTGGAATTGCCCTCTCCTACTCTATTGTCTGTTCAATACTTTTGATCAGGATCGGGCTATTGATATGTCCTAAAATTCCTAATGTACTAGAATTGAGTTAATACTCATTCATGTACTCCTCTAAACTCTATTAAACTTATTTCGTTGGTTATCTTAGCTTAAAACTGCAAAATTATCAAAATACCCCTAGGGACCCGGTCAAGTCCCTTTGTATCCGGTCCAACTTACTTTCCCAAAATTTATGATATAGGCAAATCCTACACAATTTCACATGTAGAATCTAGTTTTAACCTCATAATTGTCAAATTCACTTCTACAAGACATATTTGCCCTTAACAGCCCCTAACTTAGGGTTTTATGGCTCATTTTGTCATTTCACATTCTAAGGCTTTTCACACTTCACACTTAACATATACCCTATACAAGTTTCTATTTTAAACACAATGGAATCATCAAATTGATGAAATTCCAACTCTAACTCCCCAAAATGCCCCTGGTAGAAACTTTCATTAATTTTGGAAAAAATGAGGTTTTGTGATTTCATTCACCTTAACACCTTCTTTGCACCTCCAATCCCTTGTTTAACCACTAAACGCCTTTTACACATTTAATCAAAATTTTGGCAACACCTCCCCTTAGAGTTTCATCATCCCAAATTACAAAATCAATAAAAAACAAGCCACCAAACAACCAAATAACCAACAAGCTAGAATCAACAAGGAAATCAAGGCTTTATGTTTACCTCTTGATTTCTCTCTCTCTCTCTCTCTAGGTCATCCCCCTCTTCTCTTCCAACTCTTGATTTTGAGCTTGCAATACATATATTCAAGATGGCATGGGTTTGCCATGAATTTGCAAGAAAAAACATGTGAATTTCACAACCTCTTACCTTGATTTTGCCTTCTTGAACCCTAGCCCTCTCTTCTTGCTCTTGCTTCATGAAACACTTTCTCTCTCTCTCTCTCTCTCTTTTTACTCATGCAGGCCGAAAATGAGAGCTACGGAGAGATGATGATGGAAAAATATCACTTGGCACCTACTTTGTTTATAATATTTAATTGCCATTTTTTGCACATGCTTTTACTTTAGGCTCTATCCTTTTGTAACTTGATCTAAATAGTTCCCCTTTCTCTTTTCATATTGACGTAAATGGGGTTGATTAAAGGAGTCAAATAAGTCTCTCATATTAACTTCATCCATCTCTTGAAACTAGTATTTAATGTGTCATATCCATTGTTTTTTACTTTTTTACTTTTCAACTACACCTTCATCTTTTTGTTTTTGGGTCATATCCATTATTTTCTCTTTCCCCATTTTTCTTAGCCAAAATTCATCAAGAAAAGGAAGAGGATTTACTTCTTAATTTATCATATTTTACTTCCTCAATTTACTTACAGTTGTTGACTTTTCAAACTTCAATTTGCTTGGCCAAAATTGCTTCAACTTTTAGCATTTGTATCTCAAACATTTATTTCCCTTATGGCCCCCCTTTTGACTCTCCAACAACATGAGGAAAAGGGGAAAATATGGGCTTTGGATTAAATTTAGCCTAATGACTATTTTAGCCATACATTTTTGCCATTGCCTTTTTAATTTTTCACCTTGCTTGAAAGCTAACAGAATTTTCATCAAACTTTGAAAACTCGTATCTTTATTTATAGATATCCAATTGCAGTGGTTCTAAAGGCTATATGACCCTTTTTAAGTCTAAATTTAAGGAAAAATATTTTCTTTAGCTAACTGGATGCACAACATTCTAGAATTATCATTGATTGGGCACTGCTATAGAAACTTGCTAATTTCAATTGGCTAACTTCAAAAATACATAACTCTTTGTGTATAACTCAAAATGACTTATATAACCTATCAAACTAAAGCTTGACAAATATACTTTTATTTTGAAAATTTTTATATTCATTGGATATCATAAGATTATCCAAAACCATCACACAACCAGACTGCCACACAGGAAAAATACACTAGCAACATCCACATTTTACAATTTGTGTTCCAAACATAATTATGTTGTGTGACCACTAATTGCCTTGTTTTGTTATTTCATGTGCTCTTTAATTCACCAATTTATTCCCTTTAATATAAGGAATTTTGGGGAATAAAATTTGCGATGTTACAGTTAGAGAGTCGTGGTTAAGGATTGATGTACTGTGCAGATTTTATTTTTACTGAAGTGAAAAGCTAAGCTAGTTTGATGAACTGCACATATTTATTTAAACTGACGTGAAGCTAAGCTAGTTTTATCAAACATGGATAGTAGGTTAATTAATTTTGAATTTTTTGATTTCTTAGGTTTTCTTATTGGAAACTCCTAAGAAAAAATGGTTTATGTTATCATTATTATTTTTATTTGTAAGAAGATTCTGTCATGCCCTTATCTTATATTCACCTTTTTCATAGTGCTTGCGCGTAGTTCGATGAACACACAGAAATAGCATAAAAATATTGATAATTAGTACTTGATATCAATACAAGAGTTCCCCGCAAGGTTTGAAAAGTATATACGAACTTGGTCCAAAACTATCCAAAATAAATTCATAATAACCAACATTTCTGTCTTCTTGACCCGGACATCTTAGTTGCTGGTATTTATCGTTTTACCCCTTGAGCCGCTAGTTTCTGCTGGAATATTTTAATTTTGAAAAAGGGTGAGATTCAAACAAATCTCAATAGTAATAGACAGTCGATCATAGAAAATGCAAAAATAAATATGCCAAGTACCACAGACAGCAATATTATAATAACACAATTCAGTTTGGTTGGAAATGTTTAGAGCCAACCACTGTTGCAACCCCTACTCGCTCCGTACCCTAGTTAGGCTCGAGACTACAGACTGGGCATATCAGTGTACCCGTAGGCACTATATATAAGTATACATGTAGGTACTGTATTTCGATATACCCATAGGATAATGTTTCAGTGTATCCATAGGCACTAAGTATCATACATATTATAGAAAATGGTATACACAAAGCATATCAACATTTACATAGTGTATGAAAGATAAAGTTACTACCTAGAATTGCCCTTTCCTGCTCTACTTGTCCATTCAAAATCTTAGTTCCAGCTTGGGCTATTGCAAATTCCTATAAATTAAGGTTACAAGTAACTGGTTATTACTTAAACAATTACTTCCTTTAATCACAGTTTGTTAGTTATCTATCATAGTTTCAACAATTTCTGCATAGTACAACTCTGCACAGTATAGTTTCATAGTTTTCCAGAAAACTAGCAGATTTTCAGTTGACTTTGGAAAATCTCAATTAATTCTAGAAAATTCAAAATTGACTAGTTCTAAGCCTTTGTAAAGCTCTTTAAGTGTAGTTTTATGGAAAAATACGCAAGGCTGATCTCTGTTATCACATTTTCCTAGAAATTTGCCAACCTTCCCCTGTTCCGGATTTCTTTCCAGAAATAGGGCTCAAGTTTGAAAATCCATATCTTTATTTATAGAGATCCCATTGGTGTGGTTCTAAAGGCTATGTGACCCCCTAATCAGTCTCATTTTAGGAAAAAATATAGCCATTACACTTCTAGATGCATATCAATATAGTGTCTCACTTATTTGATCTCTGCCCCCAGAATTCGCCAACTTTCCAAACCAAACTTTGAAAATTCATAATTAATTCTACAAAAATCCAAATGGGTTGGTTCCAAGTTCTATAAAAAATCTCTTTAAGTCCTTTTTCAGTGAGAAATATCACACAGTATGATTACATCCATACATTTTCCATAAATTTTTTAAACACAGACTACCACAAATTTTATTCCAAAATCAAGGTTAAATTTTGAAAACTCATAACTTTCAATCTACTCATTCAAATGGCTCATCATATTACCTATTAAATTAAAGCTCAAGATATCTACTTTAATCCTGTAAAATTTCTTAGCATTTGGACTAAGTTTGGCCGAGCAAAAACATGTTCCAAGTTCTCTACCTCTAGAAAATGAATTCAAGAAGACTTTACACAAATTTCTAAAATCATTATAAATCATTATTTAACCATAAACACATGATTAAACCATGATTAAACCTTAAAAATACCCTTGGAAAAAAAATAAACAGTACCCCACCCTCACAAAAACTCATCCAAAAATAAACCAATTAGTTCAAAATAAAGCACACACTTACCTTTACGTGTTTCCGCAATCATTTCAGAAATCCAATAGTATTCCAGCAAACGAGACGGCAACAAACACCTCCAAATGAAAATTCAAAACTATAGAATGATGCTTAAGATGAGTAGAAGAAGGTTTGTGAAGGGCATTTTGAGAAAAAAATGCTGATTCAGAGGTGAAATCGGCTCTGGAGCTCAAGAATTGTTACTATTCATCTTCATTTCTCCTCTACCAATTTTCTCAACTACTTTTGAGATTTTTTTCTTAATTTTGGGGCTATTTGGTCGAAAATATATGGCCCTTAATGAGTCTTGAAAGTTGTTACCACATATTGAAATTTTGTGGTACCATTTGTCCAGTGATCCAGTGATTTGGTGACACATGTCACTTGCTTTAATAAAGTGGATCCTACCTCTTACTCTCTCACTTTAGGCATCCTTGATTAGTCAGAGGAAAGAGAGGCCTAACAATTTTCTTGACTCTCGGGTTTGGTGTTCGAGAAGTTGAGTATGCGACCAAATCGAAGACCGACAAATTCCCTAGCTCAGGTGCTAGGTGGCGTTCTCCGGGAATGCCAACACAAAAGGCATAAAGGTGAGTGTAATGATAAGGGATACTTGTCACCTCCTTATTTGGCCAACGCAAAAGTGGCTTTTTCGTTTGTCATGATTAAGGGATACATGTCACGCTCTTACTTAGCTAACACAAAAGTTATGCCATCATGAGTCATCATTGCTTCCTATATTAAAGCTACTTTAATAAAGTTACTTTATCGGTACTCATTCCGGATTCCACTCAGGTTTTACTCGGGAGTGCTTCATGTATACTGAGGCCCACAAAATGATACCAGGTGGGAGTATGTGTGTGGGCCCCATATGGCACCATATAACAATGTCTTTTCCAAAAACGCAGGGTACACATGCCTACCCTAAAAATGCCATGTGCACACCTATACGGGCATATTTCGCTCAACCAATCAATCCCATATCTCATGACATATCGAGAGGTGTCTTTCTACCAACCTAATGGCACCATATGTGTCTTGTGCACATATGTACCAACACTTAATCATACTGCCTGCAAATACAGAGCCCTTTATCTGGTAGGGGCAAATCACATAGTCCCCGAGATTCTTGCTATTTCTCGTCATTCTTGGGACTCTTCCTGAACTGGGCTTAATCGTCTACCTGATACAGGCTTATCCTCAAGTTTATAGGCCTAAAATTTGGGATATTACAGATTCTGTAATTGGATTTGTCTTAATTATAGATACATGATAGGATGTTTCTTGATTTCTCATTTGTGTGACAATTTTCTTAAATGTACTCCATCTTGTCTTTAATATATAACCAATTGTGGAGTTTGATATTAGTCCTAAACATAACACTAATTTCCTATCTTTGTCAGTCTTTTTCAAATTTACCCTTAGTGATACTTCTTCAACTATAAGCAATTAAAAGAGAGATGGAGGATTAAGGAAAATGATTAGGGTTTTTTAGAAAAAAAAAACATGCCATATTAACTAACTTCTTTAATTTAATCAAATTAGGTAAATAGGTCTTATATTAAGGATCAGGGGAGTACATCAATTAAAGAGAATCTCACAAGCTCTACCCAACATCTATTGATTTATGCTATCAATAGTAACTCTCAGGTTGCTTAATTATCTCTTGTATTGGATTTAATTCATTAAATGCATGCTCTTATAAGTTACAAGGCTTCTGTCTCTCTATAATTTAAAATTTAGCCATATAATTTTCTTAAATGCCTTAATATACTCATGTGTATGCCATTGTTTGGTTTGTATAAATAGTCTAATACTCCCATATTTTTTATTATATTCTCTGATTCTGTGATGCAATGACCAAAGAAATAATCCAATCTTTATTTCCTGATTAATGAATTTCTCTTTCAAAATCTTCAAGTCTAAATAGGTTTTATATTGAATAAACAATCACATCATCCTTTCATCATAAAACCTTCAAGCAATATGAATAAATAAATCTCTTGGTAATTGATTCTTGTTAATGTTCATGTTATTTTTTTTGAGATCCTTGAGTTGCTAGACAATGAAATATCAAATGAGTAAGTGAAAAATTCACTTAGTTCTGTAAGTTAATTGATTTGGATTTATATATATATTTATATGTGTGTGTGTGTGTGTGTGTGTGTGTATCAGAGCTAGAAGGGAAAGTAGGGATGTATTAGATACTTTAATATTCTAGAAAATTTATGAAGTTAGTATAAATATTACCTGATAAGTATGCTCTGTGGTTGCGACTTAGCCTGATCTTCTACATCAGAAAAGTGTTAGTATAAAGCAAAGAATCTACTTAATATTGTTGTAAATGATAGCATGTAAGCTAAGTACAAAAGTAGTAGCATATGAACTTCGTTCATCATTCAAGGCTATGGCAAAGTAAGTCCCAAAGAGTGAAATGGTAGTAATGCCAATAGTTAGCTTGAATGTTCATATGATACTATTATGTACTGACCAAAGCATTGGCTAAGGAACAGCAATATTTGTAGATCATTATCTTCATATAACCATACATGGTAATATTGATAATAAGTTCATAAACAAACCAAAAATATTATTGTATCTAACATAGTCCTATGGAACCATATGGTAATGATATCTAGATAAGGGAGAAGTTTTTAATTATGTTTAGATCTTTCTCTTTCCATTCTAATTCCAGCCATTCTTCTTCATCTCCTTCTACAAATCCTGGTATTTTACCAAACAAAATTGGAGGACATCCTTCCTTATCAAATAATATTTTCAACAATTTTGAAGATATTAATCAAAACTTCAGTAACTAGACTATTCCAGACATTGATAAAAATGAGCTTTATAAGCCATATAATAAATTTTTCAAATCCTCTGATTATATAATCAGAATTGTAGAGGAAATAATTCCTCTCAATTCGGGTATAAGTGAAATGCCCCTTCTTTCTAAAAAAATCAATAAAACTTCATAAACAGAAGTACAAATTTTTACACATAGGGTATGTCCAAATAGCCTTAAAACCTTTAATTAAAACTGGTTTAAATGTGGCTAGTTTAATTTGCCTTAGGGTTGCAGGGAACAATATATTTTTTGATTCTCTTTTAGGAATGGTTGAAGCAGGTCTCCATGATGCACCAATCTACTTCAATTGTTTTCCCAACCTAACTGTTTACCTATATCATAGTCATATCATGGATGTCCTCATGTTAAACATCAAATTACATAGGGTTGGTTTGAAGCCTGATGTTTCCCTAGTTGTGTTAGTCTATAGGGTATAATATAAATTAATGAACTCAAGTACCTCAATGGTCAAAATGTTTAACAAAAATAATGAAACATGTTTGTTCCTAACAGATGCTACAAAAGCAAATGTTACGGTTCCATAAACAATTAAATGGGAAGATGTAACTCTTCCTGATGATTGGGATCAAGAAAAGGTAGCTCCAACCTACCCAAAACCAATACCTGATTACTACCAAATTAGGCAAACTGAGTTTGGAAATGTTAGGATCTTTTTTTATAGAAGAATATCATTTAGTGTTTCTAGAACACCCTCAATTCAAGAAAGCTTTAAGACTACTTTAGAACAACCTTCTAGGCATTCTTGTAGTTCTTCTACGAAAGAACCAATAATTTCTACTTCTGTTATGAAAGGCCTAGACACTTCAACTACTATGGTAAGACCTGTTTACCAGAACCAAAAGGATGAAGAAGATAAGTTTCAGACGAACCTCTCTCCAAAATATTCTGATATGGTAGGAGCCATAGAAGAACAATTTCAGTTAAATAAAAAACTTCTACGAAAGGACTTTTGCTCTAACCAAAATAAAGAAAGAAGAGAATGGTTTCTTACAAAATATAAAACTGAAGAATTGTAAAAAAACCAATACAAGAAAGGTTTTATAAAATGCTTAAAAAGTTTAAACTTCTTATTCTATTCTTTCTATGGCTTGATGCCAATGTAGAAGAATAGAATAATAAGGATTATCCTTTTAAGTCAATTGAATGGGTTAACGTACGCCTCTTGGATTTTGAAAAATGGAGAAAATATTGAGTCTGATCTTCCACCAAAAAAGTGTTTTGAAATCTCTGGTGTTAAAATTAGGGAAGCTTCTGTTATCGCTTCACCTTTTAAAACTAAAAGATTTTACTTCAGACATAAAATCAAAAGTTGTTCAAAATCTTATTGAACAAAATAATTATACCAATTCATACCTTCAAACCTTAGGGGAACATCTAATTAAGGAAAATGTTCAAAAGCATTCAGAAGTTGCTAGCAGTAACACTATCAGTAGTATTACTGATAAGCAACAATTTTCAAACCTTAATCTATTCCAAAGGTAGCAGTAAGCAATATTAAAAAGACTTCTACTCAAAGAATTGATGATGAACTCAGGAAACTTACAATTCCTGAGACTCCTTAATCAAAACAAAAACAAACAAAATTAAAGAAACTAACATCGCTCAAACTGCTTCTTCTTCAACAATTAATGCTTTGAAAACCCAAACTAATAGTAGTGAAGATTTTTCTGGAGTAGAAAAGGTTTTTAAAACCCCAAAAAATTTAATAAATCCAATTAATGAAACAAATTGGAGATATCCAACAAAACTCTATTATCTTAGGGCTACTCCTCTGGATTTAGCTCTTGAAGAAAGAGATTTTGTTTTTAAACATTTTAATGCCAACAACAACTATGTTTAAAATATATATGGCAAATCCAAAGCCTAGATATTGGAAACTCTTCAGCAAATGATGATGGTCAGTAATGCACATTCCATATATAACAATTGTCAAGAGGATGACAATGTTCATATATTGATCTCTAGCTTTACTGGACAACTCTGAGGTTGGTGGGATTATTGTCTCAAAAATGAATAAAAGGCCTTAATTCTTTTGACTGTTAAAACATCTCAAGATCGAACTCCTCTAACCAGTTAAGGGAAACCTATCCCTGACTCTGTTAATTCTTTGATATTTAACATAGTCGATCATCTTATAGGAGATCCCTCCCTCTGGAGAGATAAATCGGCAGATCTTCTATCTAATCTTAGGTGTAAAACCCTATCAAATTTCAGATGGTATAAAGATACCTTCCTTACTAGAGTCTTGACTAGGGAACATGGTAATCATCCTCTCTGGAAAGAGAAATTCCTTGCTGGTCTTCCTAACTCTTTAGGAGATAAGATTAGGGGAAAAATTAGAAACCAAACTAGTGATGGTAAGATCCATTATGAAAATTTAACATATGGACAACCTATCACAATTATCCAGAAAATAGCTTTAAAACTTTGTCAAGAAGATAGAATCCAACATTGACTTGCCAAAGAAAAAGCCTTAAATAGGAAAGATTTAGAATCTTTCTGTGAACAATTGGTTTCCCTGCCTATAGGAAGTTTAGGTCTAAACCGAAACACAAACAAGAAAACAAAGAACACCAGGTTAAAAGATATTACATGAAATATCATAAGAAACCCTGGAAAAAACCTAGGACTAATCACCCTAGAAAATTAAAAAATGAGTTTAAATCCCAAACTCTAATTGACCTTCCCAAGGGAAAGGTTGTTTACTTCAATGTGGTAAAGAAGGCCACATAGCAAAATACTGTAGGCTTAATAAAAAGATTAATGCCTTACAGATTGAAGAATCAACTCTTCAATAATTAAACAATCTTTTGATAGAAACCTTTTCTGAGGAAGATTATGAGATATCCTCTTCTGATGAAGTTAATTAACTTCAACAAGAAGATATTCCATTTGCATCTAATGAAGACAATTTTCAAATGAATTGTTTTCAAAAGATTGCTGAGAGCTCTAAGCTTGATAACCCAATTAAGGAAACAATCTTAATTGTTTCCTAAAAAAACATTTTCCAAATTAATGTCATAAGCCAAGAAGAAGATTTAATTTTTGAAATTATTAACTTTCTTCCTAATAATGAAGATAAAGTCAAGTACTTTAACTAAATTAGAGAAGCTTCAGCTTCCTCTTCAAAAAATTTTCAGAAATAAAACCAAGTTTCAACAAATATGATTTCAATGAAATCATGAAAACATTTCAGAATAATGCAAAACCTATTTCAATTGCTGACTTAATGAAATAAATAATTTAAAAGAAGAGATAAGAAACTTGAAAAAAAAAATCAAGATTTCCATTCTCTTATTTTAAACCACATCTAGGAAGAAATCTCTGATAAATAAAAGAAAGAAGAAAATGATGTCAGTGATGAGGATCCAAACATTCCTAATCCTTTCTTAAATCTTATATCAAAGATTTCAATCCAAAAATGGCATATTCTAGTTAAAATTATTGTTGCTATTAGTTTTCTATTAGAAATAATAGCCTTATTTGACACTGATGCAGCTCTAAGTTGTATCAAGGAAGGTTTAATTCCAACAAACTTTTATGAAAAAACCATAGAAAATCTCTGTGGACCAAACAAATCACCATTAGACATTAGCTACAACCTTTCAAGTGTAGTAGTTGAAAATAATGGTTTCAAAATTAAAACTCCTTTTATCTTGGTAAAAGTTTTGTCTCGAGATGGAATTCTTGATGTTCCATTATCGATCAATTAATCCATTGCCAGGTAACAAAAGAAGGAGTAGAATGTCAATTAATGGAAAAAAAATTTCTTTCAGATTTACTTATCCTCCTTATACTAAATTCTCAATACAATCGAGTTTAAGGAAAATCAAATTAATTTTTTGAAAGAAGAAGTTTCCTACAATGTTATTGAAACCCAATTAGAGAAACCTCTTATTAAACAAAAAATTTGAAATGCTTAGGAAAACATTAAAAAAAAACAATCTATTATGATCTTCCTAATGCATTTTGGGAAAGAAAAAGGCATGTAGTTGATCTCCCCTATGAGAAAGACTTCAATGAAAGAGCTATCCCTACCAAAGCTCACCCAATACAGATGAACCAGGAGCTCTTAGAACATTGTCAAAATGAAATCAAAGACCTAATTTCAAAAAGGCTTATTCACAGAAGCCAAAGCCCTTGGTCTTGTGCAGCTGTTTAAGTCAATAAAATTGCTGAACATGAGTGAGGCACTCCAAGGCTTGTTATCAATTACAAGCCTCTCAATCAAGCTCTTCAATGGATTAGGTTTCTTATTCCAAACAAAAAAGATCTTATAAACCGCCTTCATCAGGCCAAAATATTTTCTAATTTTGATATGAAATCTAGATTTTGGCAAATACAAATTAGCGAGGAAGATTGCTATAAAACTGCATTCTTTGTCCCTTTTGGACAGTATGAATGGAATGTCATGCCTTTTGGGCTAAAAAATGCTCCTTCTACATTTTAAAGGATAATGAATGAAATATTTAATCCTTACACTAAATTCATTATTATCTACATTGATGATGTTTTAGTATATTCAGAATCAATTGACCAATATTTCAAACATGTAAGGGTCTTTATTGAAGTTGCTCGGCATAGTAGTCTTGCAGTTTCCAAACAAAAATCAATCTCTTTCAGACCAAAAATTTGGTTTCTTGGTCATCATATATACCAGGGAACTATCATTCCAATTGATAAACCAATCCAGTTTGCTGATAAATTTCCAGATCAGATTCTGGACAAAAATCAACATCAAAGATTCTTAGGTTGTTTGAATTACGTAGGTGATTTCATTCTAAACCTCAACAATATTATCAAGCCTCTTTATAAGTGTCTTAAGAAAAGTCCTCCTCCATAGACAAATCATCACACTAATATGGTTTTCTAAATCAAGTTTCTTGTCCAAAATCTTCCATACTTGTATCTTCCAAATCTATAAGTATTCAAATTTGTTGAAACTGATGCCTTCGACATAGGTTATAGTGGCATTCTTAAACAAAAAATTTATGATAAAGAGCATTGCATTGCATTTACTTCAAAACATTGGAATAGAGCCCATCAGAACTATTACACTATTAAAAAAGAAATTTTAGCAATTGTTTTGTGTATAAACAAATTTCAAAGTGATTTGTTAAACAACAAATTTTTAGTCAAAGTTGACTGCAAATTTGCAAAAGATGTTTTGCAAAAAGATGTTAAAAACTTATCATCAAAACAAATTTTTAACCGTTGGCAAGCAATTTTAAGTGTCTTTGATTTTGAAATTGAATTTCTCAAAGGCTCTTTAAACTCTCTTCCTGATTTTCTAACGAGAGAATTTTTGTAGGGGAAATAAGGTTGACCAAAAATGCCAAAAAAAGAGAGAGATAAAGGAAAGGACATAGCCCCCAATTAAGAAGATCTCAAGAGGATCACAAAATTGTAGCCACATGTTGCAAAATCAACAACAGGAATATCGATCCACCAAAAGGGATTATCTTCCTGAGCAATCTGCTCGCAAAATCTCAAAAATCATAATGGATCCAAAAAATTATGCATTCCCAAATTGAAACACTCCAAACTTTGCAATCCAACCAAACCTTGGCCAAATTACCAACCAAAAGATAGGTTGATATAGACGACAAAGAAGAATCTAAGGCTCTAGCCTT
Organism: Inga oerstediana; assembly: GCA_963210345.1. NCBI lineage: Eukaryota > Viridiplantae > Streptophyta > Magnoliopsida > Fabales > Fabaceae > Inga > Inga oerstediana. Next base: position 40,734,987 of record OY723403.1, on the reverse strand, counting down.
TGCAATCAAAAATAAATCCCAATAGGTTACTAAAGCTGGTTTATCATCAAAAGAACTGGTTTTATCCTCTCAACCTTCACAAACCACTTTTGTGGCAAAACTAAAAAGATCATAAATCTTTTCTATACAGAACTAGGTTTCTATTACAAAAGTCCTTATGCCCTAGCATTAAAAATATTTCCAAAAGGGTTTTTCTTTAGGCCTATGTCTATAGAGAAAACTCAAAAATTTTATGAATTTATCCTTGAAGATACAAAATCTACAGAGAGAAGACATTTTCCAGATCATGATAATCCTAAAGACAAAACTATTTTTGGTTACTCAACTTTTCAAATTAAAAAGGTCCTATCTTCTGGAAATTGTGGACAAGATTTGAACAAAAGAAAGAATTTTTCTGTGGGTTTTAATCCAATAGGATATAATTATTGGGATTATATTAATGCCTGGTATTATACCTTTTAGTATCAAAATCCAAAATTTAGCCATACATGGCTAGTTATATTTAAATATGGCTCAAAATACCAATTTCCACTTTGGTTTAATCAATGGAGGGATTTCTTTAGACTGTGTCCTGAAAGTCTTTCAACCATTGTGAAAATTGGTTTCGATTATTTTAAAAGTCGAGCCAACCTCAATGAGGATCCTTTCCCAGCAGATCTTCATTATTTTTCAAAATTTTCTTTAGCCTAGGCATTCAAATGGAACTTCAAATATGGAGTCTCCAAATATCAAAATATGTTTCCTATCTTGCAGAGAGTTCCCTCGGTTAAATGGTGGGAAAAATTCCTAAGAATCAAAAATGTGTCAGAAACTCTTAGATTTCCTTACACCAGTAATAACCCAAGAGCTAGAGAAAAGAACTTCTTATTCACCAAAAATATTATTTTACATCTATCAGAAAATAAACACACTAAAGCTCAATATATATAAGCGTGCCCAATTACTAAAGAGCCAGCGTACTGAGCAATACGATGACCCATTAACCAAAACAACATGAATACAAAAACACTTATTTACAACAAACCAAAGACTATCCTAATTCTAATACTCCCCCTCACGTCGAGGTTTGAAAACATTTACACATCCCAACTTGTTTAATAACTTTCTCTGTACTTGTCCTGTAATAGCCTTAGTCAGAAGATCTACTTCCTGTTCACTGGACCTTATATGCCTAAGGTCAATGATTTTCTGCTGCCATTTTTCTCTAATAAAATGGAAATCCACTTCTATGTGCTTTGTGTAGCTATATACAATGCTTCTTTACTAACACAATACACAACAACTGGATTGTCATGTGACACATTTAAATCCTTGAGTAAACCTCACACCCATACAATTTCTGATGTTGCCTTACTGAGAACTCAATATTTTTCCTCTACTGAAGATTTTGATATAGTATGCTGCTTCTTGGTTTTCCACATCACCAATGATCCTCCAAATTTTAAAACATATCCGGTTACATATCTCCTTGTGATAGGGCAAGAAGCCCAATCAGAGTCATAGAAGCACTTCATTTGCAGTTCACCATTACTGCTTAGGAATAATCCGAGCCCTGGGCTTCCTTTCAGGTACCTTATAACATTCCTCACAGCCGCCATGTGAGTTTTTGTCGGTGAGTACATGAATTGACTTAGGAGCTGCACAGAAAAACATATGTCAGCCCATGTCATTGTTAGATAAATCAACTTACCTATGAGTCTTCGATATCTTTTTGGGTTTCTGAGAAGATCTGCCCTCTTATCTTTACCTTCCCGATATGGCAACAACTTCAAATTCTATGGCATGGGAATACCCGTCATGCCTGTTTCACTCAATAAATCCAGTATATATTTTCTTTGTGACAAAATTTTCCCATTTTCAAATCTATTTACCTCAATTCCAAGAAAATATTTCATCAAACCTAAATCCTTTATTTTAAAATTATCATGCAACATATTTTTGGCATAGGCTACACCACTTTTAGAACTACCTGTAACTAGTAAATCATCTACCTACACTAGAATCAACACAATCCCATTAGTACAATCCATGATAAACAAAGAGTAATCACTCTTACCTTGTCTAAAGCCTTCTATAATGAGGCCTTGAGATAATTTTAAATTCCATGACAAGACACCTATTTTAAACCATAAAGGGACTTTCTTAACCTACACACTAGGTGTTAGAACTGGCTATCACCCAAGAGGGGGGTGAATTGGGTGTATAATAAAAACTTAAGAACTTTGAAAATCTTTTTTTTATCTTAATGAAAGCGGTAAGTATGAAGGTTTATAAATCAACAGTTAGATTAAATAATATATGCTGGAAATATAAGAGCTTAGGGAAGAGAATATGCAAACTGTGATTTATCCTGGTTCAGTCCAATCTGTGATGGCCTACGTCCAGTCCCCAAGCTCCTTCTGAGATTTTCAAATCCACTATCTTCTTGTTTAATCCGGGCATAAGAAAAGCCTTTACAATCCCACAAGTTTAGCCGGGTACTTGTGAAACCTTTTACAAATCTCTCACTGAAATACTCCCCCTTACGGCAAGTCTTACGAGCAGAGCAATCCCGAAGATCTTCCTCTCCTGCATACTCATGCAAGTCTTACGAGCAGCAACATTCTCTCCTGCTTACATCCCTGTAAGTCTTATGAGTATCAACGTTCTCTATTGCTTGCACCTTGTAAGTCTTACGAGCAGAATGTCTTACTGGCAATTCTCTCTATAGCTTCTTCGTAAGAAAATCAACCATCTCAAGGTCCCTCTACCTTGAGATCAACTCAGAAATATAGTTGAAAGTGTTTACAAACTCTCTAACAGAGTGGGTATAATACTCACTGAAGTACAATACAAATAATCACTCTCTCAATAATAAGTAATATAGAAACTGGAAAACAGAGAGTATTTGGGTAGAAGCAGAGGATTCATATTTCTATCATTTTTCACGTAGTTGCTCGCTGTCTCTGTTTTTCATCGACATTTAATGCTCTCTCATTTATAGTTGATGAAGATGATGACCGTTGTGAGCATTCGTCCGTTGGAGTCATTTTGACTGTTTGAGCATATTTGAAAAACAAGCTACCATGAGATTTCCGTTGCAAAGCATAGCGTCTCATTAAATAGCAAGAAGATTCATTTTGAGCAGTACATCACGTTGTGGAGCATTTTGTGTTTCAGACAATCTCTCATGGTGGGTCAGTTACTTGTCGTGGTTGGTAGTTGTCATTCGGTGTGTAATGATGAAGTTCACCGTAATTGACTTTTATTTGAATCTACAATCCGAACGTTTAATATCCTGTTTCACACTTGAAATATATGTTACCTATTATTTATAAACAATAACAAGTGAGAACACAATGATTCAATAACATGTAACCATATTCGGATTGTTCGTTGAGTGATGATATTTGCCGTACGTGACCTCCATTCTTGAAGATGCAATCCAAATATTTAATCTCCTGTTTTACACTTGAAATATATGTTAGTTAATGTTTAGGAACAATAACAAGTGAAAACATAATGATTGTATAACATTTAACCACGTTTGGATTGATTACTGTGAGGCTCTTTTTCGTTTCTGGAATTTACCAAGTTCTCACTCGAGTGCAGTATGGCTCACTTGAGTGCAGTTGATATTTTCACATTCTAGCTTCCTCTCGGGCAAACACTCGCTGCTCTTCACCCGCATCTGCTCGAGTGAACTCTAGACATCACTTGAGCACAACACGTCCTGCTCGAGTGCGCCTCTTATTTTTCACGTACTTGCTTCTTCTCGAGTTAACACTCTCATGTCAAAACTTGCATGTGCTTGAGTGAGAAATAGTCTAATGCTCGAGCATGGATCCTAGTGCTCGAGTGTTGCAGATTTCTTCACGTTTCAGCAGCTTCTGGACATCACTCGCACAACTTTTTCAAAGAGTGCGTTTTTGCACTCGTGGGTTATGTGAGGCCACTTTAGAAAAAATTTGTTTATTTGATTCTAATGATGTATCATAAGAATGCTCTTGCCATATGCATTCAAGTGCAAAATAAATCAGCTCCAAACTCGTTGTATTCTACAAGTTATGATCGAAAGAGTGTCTATTCCGCTATACTGCACAAGCGTCAACTTCCAAAAGGCATAGCTCCTAGAATATACGTTCAACTTAGGCCAATTACCTATCCATGGAAATATCTTTGAGTCTAGTTTCATTTGGCACTGGTCTCGTCTCAATCCGATGTATGGTTTGTGAGTTATGTGTAAAATACCGAACCTGTCTTGAAAAGTGATGGTGATTTCAGTTTCATTTTCCATGAATCATATCTCCTTCATTTGAGCTTCTTTAAATATGATCTTGGTGCACATTTTACGTGTTGTGAGTCCTCTTTCATATGCCACTAGTTTCGGGTCAATCTGATGTGTGGTTTAAGAGATATGACCAAAATATCAGACCTCTATCAGGCTGAACGTAAAACAGAGTAGAACAGAGTGTTCATCCCGTGCTCGAGTAAGTTCATCCTTGCTCGAGTGAGTTCATCCCGTGCTTGAGTATTGAGCTCTATGCTTGATTATAACTCCCCTAGAAGTGCCATAACTCACATATAAGTCATCTTAGCTTCATATTAACCTATTCCAACCATCATTTGATCAAAGAAACCTCCGGTATTATCATAGAAACCTCCAGTATCACTTCTAACAACTTGAATCTTGATATTCTTGATAGATCTTCCAAGTTCTTCATTCTTCAATATCTTTCTTTTTGATTTTCCTCTTGATAATCATTCTTCATAATCCGAGTAATCATCTCCTTGACTATCTTCAATTTCTTTTCTTCTTCCTCTTGTTCATTTTCATTAATTCAATCTTCTTCATTCTTTGCTTGACTAATCTACAAAATATGTAACATTAAATATAGTAGTTAGTCAAAGAAATACATTATATAAACTTTTTTCTCTTATCATTTCACATCTATATTTGACATCATCAAAACTAATCATATCTAACACTAGGTTCTCCCCCTGAGTTTTAAACCCCTGAGGTATTCTCATGTGCACCTCCTCATGGAGGTCTCCCTGCAGAAAAGTGTTATAGACATCTGTTTGAGGTAGATTTCAAGAATATAAAAGAAGCAAATTTAAGCACTAACCAAACAGCAAACATCTTAACAACTGGAGAAAAGGTATCATGATAATTAACACCCTCTCTCTGGTTAAAGCCCTTAGCTATAAGCCTAGATTTAAATTTATCTATATTCCCATATGAATCACTTTATAAACCCACTTACAGCCGATAGCTCTTTTTCCTTTGGGGAGTGGAACAATATCTCAAGTTTTGTTGCTTTCTAATTCTTGCATTTCTGCCCTCATTGCCTTAACACATTATGTGTTTTAAATTTCTTCCTTATAACATGTAGGTTATGCTACTACATCAATGCTAGCCAAGAAACATAAGTGGTCAGCATAGATAGATTCATAGGAAAGATAATTTTCAATGGGGTATAAACATTTGGTTGAATGTTTTCGATTAGTGTGTGACTAAACTAAAGAACACACATAGTCATTTGATGACACAGGGGGACGTCTCTCCCTACTTGGTCTTAATTGATTAGAGTTAGTTGGAATACAAGAATCATTGCTTATTTCTTGTTGCCCTTAGTCTGGACCCTGTGGATTCTGATCCTGCTATATAGCTTTGACTGGTTTAACAGGTGTTCTAATTTGGGGATCTATTTGTTCAGTTTCAAACCAAAACATTTCCCTTAATATATGCAATCAGATTTGTGCTTCAACATGAAAACGCAAGTTTCCCTAGAGAAATCATCCACAATTGTAAGGAAATACCGATGGTCTTAATGTGTAGGGGTTTTATAGGGTCCCCATACATCCATGTGTATAAGATCAAAGCATTTAACAGTTTTAATATATCTAGAGATAAAGGGGAATTTTGTCTGCTTAGATTGAATACAGACTTCACATTCTTTATCCATGGAATCAATGTCATTGAATACAAGATCTAAGTGCCTCATTACAGTCAAGGGGGCATGCCCAAGTCTTTTATGCCATAAGCGTATATCAACATATTGTGCAACATTATCAACTTTCCTTACACTATTGATTACATGAGATTTCTTAGGTATTCTAAGGATGTATAATCCATCATGTTCCTTACTAGTGAGGCTCATCCTTCCACTCTGAGGGTCCTGTAGCACACATGCATTAAAAGAGAAATTCACTACACAATTATGTTCTTTTGTAAGTCTGGATATAACAATAAGATTAAATTTCAGTTAGGTTGAATATAAGACTTTAGTAAGTTAATATGAGGGCCAATTTTTACACTGTCTATATGGGTTACTGGTACTCTATGTCCATCAAGTATTTTGATTGTTCTAGTCAGTCCATTATACTTAATTTAATGATATAATAGTTCTAAATTACCAACCATGTGAGTATTTGTTCCTGAATCAAGAATCCAGTAGGCATAAGATAAAGGTTTTTTATAATAATTATTCAAACATGTACCAATTAATACATGGATGGTGTGCTCTAGTCTTTCTGTATCATTTCTAAAAGCTTTTAATACTTTTGTTGTGTGAATGTTAGGGATGAAGTATTACTAATGTTGGTATAAACTTCAGTGTCAGTAATTGTGTCAATTGTTGTCTCGGTTGACGTCTTGGCTTGTCTGCCTTTATTTCCTTTGAAATTAGGAGGGTATCTGATTATCTCATAGCAACTATCTTTCAGATGACCCTTCTTTCGATAATGAGAACATTCAATTGAGGGACCATCGCCTCTCCCATGCCCTCTCCCACGCCCTCTCCCACGTCCATGGTTCTTTGCAGTCATTGCGATATTATTAGTAGAAGAGTGTCTTTCGATCGATACAAGGGATCTTTAGGATTTGTCTTATATAATCATGCTATATGCCTAGTTGACTCTGTGTAAGGGGCTCATTAGAAGGATTTAACTCCTTGCTTGTTGGTAAGACTCATTCAAGCCCATCAAGAATTAGAGGAGTTTCTTTTCTTGGATGAGATCGGCATAGGCTTTGGGAGTGTTACAGGTGTAGCATGGCAAAGTGATCAATGCCGACTGTTCTTCCCAAAGTTCTCGTAGCTTTGAGAAATACGTACAAACAGAGGAGCCTCCTTGTTTATGAGAGGTAATTTCAAGATGTAAAGCAAAGATTTGCACACCATTTTTCTTGTCAAATCTCTCTTTCAAGTCGGGCCAAACTTGTGCATCTTGAAAGAAAATTACTCCATTTGCAAGCTCTTTAGAAATGGAGTTGAGGAGCTATGATAGCACGACGGCATTGCATCATTCCCATTAGCCTTGCAACGCCGGTTCTTGGGATGCTTTTAGGCAGGTTCCATCGATGAACCCTAATTTCTACTTGTTGATTAAGGCAATCCGCATCGCATGACTCCACATGGTATAGTTCTCATGCTGGTGAGAACATGTTGGATGATCGATGCTCCTTGCGTGTCCAATAGATGAAGAAATAAAGGGTGAGAGAAAGGTAGACTCTCGGCGATGATCTTGTCGTCGGCCATGTGGCTGGAGGATGGCGTTTTCTCTCTTCCAGGAATTATCACCACTTCACTCATTCTTAGGGTTTGCTAGTTGAAGATGAGATTATGGATCGGATCTTGATTATCCGATCTTCAAAATAAACAAGAGAGTGGGTCAGATCTTGATTACCCGATTCTGGACCTAATTCTCTTATTCCATCTTAGATTTTCCTACACCAGTAATGACCCAAGAGCTAGAGAAAAGAACTTCTCATTCACCAAAAATATTCTTTTACATCCATCAGAAAATAAATCTACTAAAGCCCAATATATATAGGCCTGCACAATTATTAAAGAGCCAGCATGCTAAGCAATACGATAATCCATTAACCAAAACGACATGAATACAAAAACACTTATTTACAACAAACCAAAGATTGTCCTAATTCTAATAGAAACGGCACTCAAAAAATGGTTTAATTAAAATCCAAAATTCCTAATTACAGGAGATCATGAATCCAATATCTTCCTCAACCAAAAGGGAAAAATCCAAGCTTGTCTGGCCTAATCAACTAATAAGGAAAATTTGGCCAAACAACTTCAAGAAATTCTTGGGCTCTTTCAGAGTCAATCAGATAGCCCTCAGGATACTAAATCAAGCCAGACATCTGCCTCATCATCCAATGGTTCAAATAAGGAGATGTAGGTGATTATTTTGGCCATGATTCAAATAATAAAATCTATGACCTAAGTGAAGATTGAATTGCTAAGTCAAAAGCCTTAGTGGCATCCCAATGCAGCTGTCGGCACTTTCGATGAAGATTTGACGTAAAGAAAGAATCTTCACTATTCAAGGACAGACAAAAGGATGGAGCATCCAAACTTTTCATTGTAGCACTTTACATAGTTGCACATGTGAATCAAAAGTGTGAATAGTAATTGAGCCTTGTACACCTATAAAAGGGCACCTCCCCTTATTTGCAACACACACCGAAATTGAGGCTTTGAGTTATCAGTCTTATTTTCTTTCTTCTTCCCTCTGTGTAAGCTTTCTTTATTTTCCTTTTGTTTTCTTTATATTTCTGCTTTTTTAGGTTTTTTAATAATATTGTAACAGTTTTAAAATTCTATTTCTTACTTTCTTTAAATTTTTTCATATCTTACATTTGCATTATGCATTAACGACCCCGAGTCGGTCCCTACTTCTCTCCTCCTTCTTTCTTCTCTATTCCTCTTAGATCCTTTTAGGGTCTCTCCCCGACTCTAGGTATCAGAGCCAGAGGTCTCACATTCGATCCCAAGGGTGGGTGAGAAATAAAGGGGTGGGAGAGTAGTATAGGCTACTCTCTTGTGGGGGCACATGTCACCCCTACCTTACAGGACAACGGACTCTTGTTGGTACTGGTGCTCGTGGGTTAAAGGTTAAGGTTGTTGTAAAAAGGCAAGTCTCGTAGATAAAGGATTTTGTATTCAACAAAGAATACAGTAAAATACTCTAACCGCTCTTGTGTTTTGCCTTAAGACCTCCTTTTTATTTTAAAAACATACATTTGAGTCCAAACAATTAACTCTGTTAAGGATTTTTTTTTAATTAAAATATATATATTCAAATACATTTTATTTACTAAATTACCCTTCAACATTACTAATTCCATAATTTTGGCCAAAACTATTTAAGTAATTTTAGAGTTTCTTTTTCTTTTTCTTAATTTATTTTTTACTATTGTAAATAGTTATATGTTACATTTTTTTATTATAGTACGATAAAGGCTTAATTAATATAATTGATGTATCTAAAAAATTAAAATTTAAAATTAATATAATTTATATAATATCTCAAATTTACAATATTAATAACATATGATGAATAAAAATATGCCTTTTAAATATGTTTTTGTTAGATCTCACGTTTTGATGATAACAAAGAATATTATGAAAAAGATTTGGTAAATAAATAAGTTTGAACAAAGTAATAACAGGGAAAATCATCACTTGAAGTAAGCATTGGAGTAATGAAGAAAGGCCAAGAGAAAAAGCTGAGAAACTTGATCAGAAGCAAGTTTTCTAAAGGGTTACTCGAGTACGTACTCGAGTAATGGACTTAAACTTGAAGTAACCAAAGTCGACCTTCAAGTAACCTGCCAATGATACTCGAGTAAGTACTCGAGTAATAAGGTAAATGACTCCAAGTTGCTCTCGGCCTGCCAACGTTGCTCGAGTAGATACTCGAGTAACTAGGTAACTCACTGACAGTTGCTCTCGGCCTGCCAATGTTACTCGAGTAGTTACTGGAGTAACCAGGTAAAAGTTTTCATGTTGCTCTCGGCCTGCCAATGATACTCGAGTACATACTCGAGTTACTCTGTTTCAAGAAATATGTTGCTCTCGGCATTTTCAACTCTGCTAATGTTACTCGAGGAGCTACTCGAGGAGCTCATTGTGGTAAGCAAAAACCTGAAGGTAGTACTCGAATAAATTGATCTGGTTTTATCACATTTCACTCGAGGCACTACTCAATATGCAAGTATTTAATGACTCATTTAAAGTGGATTACTCGAGTAAGCAATCGAGTATGCAGAGTTATTTAGAAGAAAAACTTTAAGTCATTACCCGAGTAAGCCATGCAGAAGAATTATGGTTACTCGAGTATGTACTCGAGTAACAAGGTAATCAAACTTGAAGTGCTCTTGGCCTTGAAATCCTGCAAACATTACTGGAGTGAAGCATCGAGTAACCTAAAGTTTATTTGAGAGTGTACTCTAGTAACTAATGAAGAAATGTGTATTTTACCCGAGTAAGTACCCGAGTAAACAGGTATTTCCAAAGGTTTGAATTTTTGTTTACTCCATGCACTACCTGAGTAATGTTATGTTTTCTTATTGACTTGTAGTTTATGAAAGTTTTCCCGATGATACTCGAGTATGTACTCGATTAAACTTTAATGAATACTCGAGTATGCAAGTCCAGAAATTTAGAAATCATTCCAACGTTCATTGATTTACCTCCTATATGATTAACCTTTCATTGTATTAGTATTCTTAGCATATTTACAGATAAACAATGAAGAGATCTTACCAAATAAGGAAAGTCAAATGTAACGTTCAAATGTCACCTACTGCCACCTACGGCAAATGGATATTTTTCAAATAATGGAAAAGTCAACAGTGGCTGCGCACTCTCCAATGGACGAGAAGAAAATGTTCCAACGGTCACTACCAACACTTCTATATATATGGGAAAATCCAAACAGAGAAAAACGAACAAGAACACACACACGAACGTATCATCAAGTTCATTACTCTATTTTGCATTATACTTGTAATTCTATGCTTCAGTGATTCTTATTCACTCTGTGAGAGAGATATTTCATTCAAACTCAATATTTGTTATTGAGATAACTTAAGGTTGTGGAACCTTGAGTTGGGATTGGATTACAACTTGTAAGGGGGAGCGATTGTCCAGGTGAAGGAACTTGCTTGTACTGAGGTACCAAGAACCCACTGAATCTTGGAAGTTATAGTGAAATTCTCAGAGAAGCTCTGAGGACTGGACGTAGGTCAATGTGGTTGTGGCTGAACCAGTATAACTCTCGGTGTATACTTCGGTGATATTTCTCCTTACTCTTTATTGCTTTATATTCACCATCAATTTTTTATATTTACAAAGAAATTTAGTATCACCCAATTCACCCCCCTCTTGGGTGAAACGTTTGCTCTAACACTTGGTATCATAGCGTAGTTCTTCTTGTTAAGGTATAACAACCTAAGAAGGATCTAATGGCAAGCATGGGTGAAGGAATTCTTCCCGACGGAGCATCCATCACTAGACCTCCAGGTTTCAGTGGCGAACACTTTTCTTTCTGGAAAGAAAATTTCAGAGTATTCGTGATGGCTACTGAATATGGGCTATGGGATGTGATTGAGAGCGGAAACTATCAACCTACAAAAATTGTAGATTCTCAGAAAATTCCCAAGACCCCAGCGGAATATGATGAGAATGACAAGAAACTTATCACTCTTAACAGTAAAGCAATTCTGATGTTACAAAGTGCTTTAAGTCAAAGTGAGTACTTCAGAATTTGCACACTTCCAACATCAAAGGAAATATGGGAAGCATTGGAAATAGCTCATGAAGGAACTTCGGGAATAAAGGAGAATCGGATCAACACCTTGGTCACTGAATTCGATCTACTTTGAATGAAATCAGGTGAATCAATATCTGAATTTGAACTTAGATATACTCATCTTGTTAATCAACTTGCAGCACTTAGGAAAGTTTATGATCAGTATACCCAAGTACGAAAGATTTTGAATATTCTTTCTAAAGAGTGGGAGGCCAAAGTCACTGCAATAGAAGAAGCAAAAGGAGAATCAATGAGATCAGTTGCTTCTCTATTTGGAAGTCTTTCTGAATATGAAAGCAAGCTAAAGTTCAAACGGGAACTAGATGACATTGGTGACAAGAAAAAGAAAGGTCTAGCACTAAAAGCAAAAGAAGAGAATCAAGATGAGGATGAGGAGTTTGACGATGACGAAATGGGCCTAATCATAAAACGATTCAGAAAGTTCTACAAGAAAGGTCAAGGCTTCAAACACTTTCAAAAAGGAGGAACTACCAACAAAGATCATATCATTTGCTACGAATATGGAAAACCAGGACATATCAAATCAGAATGTCCAGAACTGAATCAAAAGAGCAAAGAAAAGAGAAAAGGCAAATTCTTTAACAAGAAGAAGGCCTTTGTATCTGCTATATGGGGAGATGGTTCATCTGACGAAGAAAGTGATGAAGAAGAAGTAGCTAATATATGTCTTGTAGCTCAAGAAGAAACAGAAGAAGAGGTTAATGATTCTGATCCTACCTATGATGAATTACTCTCTGAATATAATGCTTTACATTCTGAATTCATCAAAGTAGTTAAAGAATTAATTGTTTTCAAAAAGAAAAACAAAGCTCTTGAAATTGAACTTAAAGAAAGTTCAGAAAAGAATTGTGAAAATTGTTCTTCATTGAAAAAGAAAAACACTGATCTTACAAAAACTCTTGAAAAATTTACTCAAGGAAGTGAGATGCTAAATGTTATTTTAAAAGCTCAACGATTTGTAAATGACCGATCTGAAATTGGATATGATCCAAAATCAGATAAGAGGAAAGGTAGAAAGAAAGCAGGAGGTAAGTCATATTTGAATTATTTCCAGCATTTTGTACATACATCGAATCCTTTTGCATTTTGTAATTACTGTAATAGAAAGCTCATTATACCTCTTCATGCATTCATAAAAAGAAAGGAAACATAGGAACCTACAAATGGGTACCTAAAGGCTTATATGTTCAGAAAATTGTTTGTACTAACCCAAAAGGACTCAAAAAGATGTGGGTACCTAAGACTTAGTCATTTGATTGCAGATATGTCTTAAAGCATCCAAAAACAAGTAATGGTATATAGACAGTGGATGCTCTAGACATATGACCAGTGATTTCAAAAGCTTTACCAAATTGCAACCTAAAGAAGGTGGAAAGGTAAAATTTGGAGGAAATCAAACCGGAAGGATAGCAGGAATTGGTGAAATCAAAAATGACAAAGGAATACAAGTCAAAGATGTATATTATGTTGAAGGCTTGTGTCATAATTTGCTGAGTGTAAGTCAAAGTGCAGACAAAAACAACTAGGTAATATTTGACTCAGAGGAATGTTTAATTATCAACAAGAATGACTTACCACTTGATAAGAAGAATATCAAGGCTAAGCTCAGAGCAAAAAGGGAAGGTAACTGCTATACTCTAGATATTAGTAGAAATGAATCTGAAAATTGTTTACTGAGTAATGCTGATGAAAGTTGGCTATGGCATAAGAGATTAGCTCATGTCAATATGCATCAATTAGGCAATCTACTCAAAAAGGATTTAGTTCTTGGATTACCCAAAGTAACTTTCAAAAATGACTTGATTTGTAACGCATGTCAAAAGGGTAAACAAACTAAATCATCTTTCAAATTAAAAAATGAGATTTCAATAAATAGATCACTACAATTATTGCATATGGATTTAGTTGGCCCTGCAAGAGTAAAGAGTCTTGGTGGCAACTTATATTCATTGGTCATTGTTGATGATTTCTCTAGATTTACATGGGTTATTTTTCTATCATCAAAAGATGAAACATTTGAAGAATTTATTATTTTTGCCAAGAAAATGCAAAATGAGAAAGGTATGTCCATTTCAGGTATTAGGACTGATTATGGTGGGGAATTTGAAAATCAAGCCTTTGAAGAATATTGTGATACTAATGGCATTGATCACAATTTCTCTGCTCCAAAGACGCCTCAACAAAACGGAGTTGTGGAACGCAAGAATAGAGTGCTCACTGAAATGGCTAGAGCAATGTTAAATGAAAAGAATGTGTCTCAAGTTTTCTGGGCTGATGCTATGAGTACAACATGCTATATTTCAAATAGAGCCTATATTAGAACAAAACTTGGAAAGACACCATACGAGCTGTACAAAGGAAGAAAGCCAAACATTGCTCATCTACACATCTTCGGTTGTGAGTGTTTCATTCATAATAATGGTAAAGATAACTTAGGAAAATTTGATTCTAAAACTGATGAAGGAATTTTCCTAGGATATTCTAACCGAAGTAAAGCATATAGAGTTTTCAATAAAAGAACATGTGTTGTTGAAGAATCAATTCATATTGTGTTTGATGAATTTGAATCCTCTGACAAAACCATTGATGAAGAACAGGAAGTTGTTTTAAATCAAGAAAATCATCAATCTATTTCTAAGTCTCTTATTCCAGAAGTTGATGTAACCAAGGAAGAAGAGCAATCACTAGGACAACCTAGAGCCTGGAAATACAATAAAAGTCATCCCTTAGATCAAGTCATAAGAGATGTGAATGAAGGGATCAAAACTAGAAATAGAATTTTCAATGAAGTAAGTTTTTCTGCATTCATTTTTGAGATTGAACCTTCTAACATTGATGAAGCCCTATCAGACAATGATTGGGTTATAGCAATGCAAGAAGAACTTAATCAATTTGAAAGAAATCAAGTTTGGGATTTGGTACCCCGACCCAAAGATCATCCGATCATTGGAACCAAATGGGTATTCAAGAACAAACTCGATGAATCCGCAATTATTGTCAGAAACAAGGCAAGATTGGTGGCCAAAGGCTATAATCAGGAAGAAGGGATTGATTATGAGGAAACGTATGCTCCAGTAGCTAGATTGGAAGCTATACGCATACTCTTAGCCTTTGCATGCATCAAAAGATTCAAACTCTATCAAATGGATGTAAAGAGTGCATTTCTAAATGGTTACATCATGGAAGAAGTATACGTAGAACAACCTCCAGGTTTTGAGGATGTAACTAAACCTGACCATGTTTTCAAACTCAAAAAGGCTTTATATGGTTTAAAACAAGCTCCTAGAGCATGGTACGAAAGGCTCAGTAAATTTCTTATTGATCAAGGTTTTGTACGGGGAAAAGTTGATACAATACCTTTTATAAAACGAAAACGTGATGACATTTTAATTGTTCAAATATATGTTGATGACATTGTTTTCAGTGCTACTAATGAATCTCTGTGTAAGGAATTTTCTGAGATAATGCAGGGAGAATTTGAGATGTCAATGATGGGAGAATTGAATTTCTTTCTTGGTTTGCAAATCAAATAAAGAAAGAATGGAATCTTTATATCTCAAACAAAGTATTTGAAAGAATTGTTGAAGAAGTATGGAATGGATGAAGCAAATGGCACAGACACGCCTATGAGCTCAAGTACATTGCTTGATGCTGATGTCAAAGGGAAAGACTACAACATCACAAAATATAGAGGAATGATTGGATCATTACTCTATCTCACGGCAAGAAGACCAGACATCCAATTTAGTGTTGGCATATGTGCAAGATATCAATCGGCACCAAAGGAATCACATGCTGAAACGGTCAAACGAATCTTTAGATATCTTGCTGACACACCCGAATTGAGTCTGTGGTATCCCAAAGGAAGAAGTGAATATCTTGTTACATATTCAGATTCAGATTATGGAGGATATTCATATGAATTGGGTAGTCGTAATGTCTTGCTAGAGGCCGCTTACGACTTTTGGGTTAGTGTAGTTATTGGCCCACTGCCAACTTCATATGGGCCTATAGGGTCGCACACAAGAATGGCCCAACATGAGATAATGTTTGATTTAGGGTGGATGAATTTTATATTTATATATATATATATATAATATAAAATTCATTAATAATATTATATAGATATATATATATTTTGGAAATATATATCTTATATATATATATATTATATTATATTATTATATTTAATAATATTATATAGATATATATATTTTCGAAATATTATATATATATATGTATATATATATTATATGATATTATTATATTGTGTTGGTTTTAAATTTAATTTATTAAGATATATTAAATTTAATAACTAACATGATAGAGATATAGTATCTCAGATTTAATTTATGAAGATAAATTAAATCTAATGGCTCTTTATTTAGATTAAATAAATAGGTTAAATTAAAACTGTTGGACAGATTTAATTTAAACTGAATTTATTTAATTAGCTCATCAAGATAATTAATTGTTAATTAATTTCGAAATTAATGATGATTAATTTTGAAATTTGAAAATAACCCTCATGGGTTATAAACTTGATAGAGCTGATAGACTCAGGGTACATCAGAATTGAGAGCCGCAAGTTAAACCCTTGGAGACATTAGAGACGCTAGCACGCAATCTCGGTTGGAGAGCATTCATGTGGATACCGGTAGAGGGAGCGGACCTGACATGTTGGCTCCTAGAGATCGTGAAAACTCTGAACCATAAAAAATGTATGAATCCTTCCAACTTGGTTTAAACGCCGTTGATAGATCCTCGATTAGGATCGGTGAAAATTTTTCAAATTCTTCCGCTATGCTTACCGATCCTACAGTTGTGCACAAGTGATATGGTTAAAACAACAACTACAAGATCTTGGTATTTATCTCAAAGAAATACCAATCTATTGTGACAATACCAGTACGATAAGTTTGGCGAAAAATCCAGTTCAACATTCTAAAACCAAGCATATCGATGTTAGACATCACTTCATCAGAGATCATGTCCAAAAGAAAGATGTGAAAGTAATATTCATTCCTACTCATCTTTAACTAGCTGATATCTTCACTAAACCCCTTGCAAAAGATCAATTTCTATACATTAGAAGAGAATTGGGAATGGTAAATCCCAATGAGTTGTAAGTTATTTCAGCTTCTCATAATATTAGATGAAGTCATTTGATAATGTTTTGATGATTACTAATTTAAGCATCGGAGTATGTAGAAACTTGTTTTGCAGGAAGATTGAAACTCTGTTTTGAGAAATAAAAATAGAGGTAATCAGAAGACACCTTTACTGGAGTACCAACTTGAAGTAATAACTGACAGTGAAGCATTACCCGAGGAACAACTTGAAGTAAAATAGCACTTTACTCGAGTAACTACTCGAGTAATGGTCTTCCAAAACTGGAAGTAACGCATCAAGTTTCTTGGAATTTGAATCAAACGGTTCATTGGTGAGAACTGAACAGTCCAATCTGAAAATGAAAGGTTACCCGAGGCGAGCCTCGAGTAAACTTGAAGCTTACTCGAGTAAGGACTCGAGTAACTGCAAGTCCAGATCACCAATTTGATGAGAAAAGACTCAAATCTGCTCAAGATTGGCTACAAAATGATCGAGGGAACATACATGGATAATTACAATATTATTCATGCCAGGTACGCAACTTAAATGAATTATTTTAAAAATTTTCTATATGATCACTCGAGTAGGGACTCGAGTAAACATGCAATTTACTCTAGTAAGGCCTCAAGTAACGTCGGGTTTTAGGTCTTTATCTGTCGCAAACTCGGTCATTTCCACAAAATCTCCTCGAGTAAATCACTCTGTCCTCTCACAAAAACGTTTCACAATCTCTTTCTTACTTGATTTCCGACAAAACCCATTAGATTTCAGCTCCAAAAACTTCCTAGTTTGTTCAGAATCCTCCAGCCCTAACTCGCGACTTATTCCTCTGTTTTTCTAAAATCTCAAGCTTTATTTGATTTAGAATGGTTAGAACCAAAAGCCTCACTCCCACAGATTCTTCTGGATCCCCACAACTCACTGACCCTCTTTCTTCTCCTCCCAAAAAGAGAAGGAAACTCACACCGAGGTCAAAAGCCAAAGTCCAACTTAAACCTCAACAACAACCGAAACCAAAAGGGGTTGTTATCAAAGAGACAGTAGTTACAAGGGCTCAATCCAGGAAGAGCACCTCTACTGGGAGAGGAAAAAGTGCAAAATCTCCCTCTCCTCCACCTTCTGATTCCTCAACTTCTTCCTTCACACTAAAACCTCCTAAAAAGCCCAAATATGATGTGAATGTGGCTAAGGCAATGGCTGGCATTCTGGATAAACTTGAGAAGGGGCAGTCTTCAAAGAAATCAGCACTGCTAGAAGAGGAGATCACCAAACCTCCAAAGGGCTTCAATGTCAACAAACTGGAAGAGTCCCCGAAGTACCTCACTCAATTCTCCAGGAGAAAAGTGTGCAAGACACACTATGTGGATCTCAAAGTACTTCAGGAGGTATTGAAGCATGATCTTAGTCCCTTTTTAGAACCATTTATGCCTTGGCTTTCCATTAGACTTCCTTTTTGCACAAAAGTAGTCACCCATTTTTACTGCAACCTTGAGATTTTAGATGAACCAAATAGATCTTCAGCTGAGGAAGAAATGACTACCACTGTTAGAGGCCAAAAGATACTCATCTCACCCTCTAGGATAAATTTGTGGTTAGGAATAGAGAAACCCCAGATGATATTTACTCCAAACTTGACTCAAACCAAATATTCTCTGTCCTTAAACCTGGTGAGCTTGTTGGCCCTTTAAATTTCAAACCTAGTGATATGTGTGATCATCACAGGGTTCTATGGTATATTTACTCTAGATCCCTTATGAATAAAGCCAACAACTATACCCACTTCTCTGATAGGGACTTTAGATGGTTTGCTTCCTTACTCCTGAAGGAACAGAAAGACTTGGGGGAGTACATATTCTCTGAGATGAAAAGATATAGAGTTGATAGGAAAGCTACCACACCGATGCCATATCCTTAGATTGTTTCACTCATTCTAAAGCAGAATAAGATATGGTATCTGGAGAGCAAAGAACACATTGAGAGGATTACTCCGGTTGGGAGAAACCAAATTGGCAAGCTCAACATTGACATTCCTCTCAAGGGTCTACTGGAGTCTGGGTCGAAGAAGAAGAAGACTGAGACTGAAACTAGCAAGATGGATGACACTCAGTCGTCGGCTCCAGCTGCCACTACATCATCACCATCTTTCCTCAATGCCACACTTCAGCATTTCATGGAGAATATGCTCAGAGGATTCCATGTGGATATTGCCAATACCAATGCCGAACTGATAACCCACATGAATCACAAGATGACTGAGCTAGTTGAGAAGATGGATAAGAGGCACGAAGAGTTGCTAGCTGAGCAATGTGCCCAGGGTGAGACATTGAGATTGATTCTGGCATGACTGGATTCTTTGGGTCCCGAACCTTCTGCCGGTCCATCATCTTCTGCAAATGACACTTCTTCATCTCCAGAGCACATACCATCCCCAGAGCACATACCACCACCTCCAGAGAACATTCCTTCTGATATTCATCACTCTGAGGTTGAGCCACCTATCCCTCCAGTTTCTAGTCCACCTGAGCCAAAACCCGAAGATATCCTATGCTCGGTGGATAACCCCAAAACAAATGAGACCATTCATATCATCATTGATGATTCACCACCTAAACCTCAACCTGAACCCTCTCCTAAACCCATTCCATCTCCTACACACACAGAGGAAATATCTCCTTCATCCTCTGATCATCATACTCCCGGTGGTACTGAAGAGGTTGAGACCACCACTATGATTGTCTATCAGCCTTCTCCTATTCCTCCAAGAGGAGACATCCATATCCCTCTTCTGAATCTTCCTGAACCAGAATCTTCTAGTTCCTTTGACTCTTCTAGTTCAGATGGTTCTTTGGTTCTTCCAGTAAAGCCTATCTCCATGGTCAAGCCTTCCAATCCTCCTCTTGAATGATAAAGACAAAAAAGGGGAGAAGAACTTGAGAGTGATTTTGTGGAAGTTTCTGAGTTATATTGGGTATTTTGGGCGTATATGGGATTTAGGGAGCTTTTTAAATTTTCATCTTGTAATTCCTTAAGTTTAATGCAAAGTTTATTTAAGTTATGATTTCATTTCAAGTCTATTTAAGTTTTAAATTATGATACATTGTTGGATTAATGAAGTTTATTATATATACAAGGTGAATAGGTTATAATTTCATTTTTTTTTCAAAACATTTTGAATATAAACTTAACAAGGCTTTCAAAGTTATTATTGAATTCAAGAAGTGTTTATTTGATAACTTACTTGTTCAAAATCACCAAGTTTTGTCATCATCAAAAAGGGGGAGAATGTTAGATCTCACGTTTTGATGATAACAAAGAATATTATGAAAAAGATTTGGTTAATAAATAAGTTTGAACAAAGTAATAACAGGGAAAATCATCACTTGAAGTAAGCATTGGAGTAATGAAGAAAGGCCAAGAGAAAAAGCTGAGAAACTTGATCAGAAGCAAGTTTTCTAAAGGGTTACTCGAGTACGTACTCGAGTAATGGACTTAAACTTGAAGTAACCAAAGTCGACCTTCAAGTAACCTGCCAATGATACTCGAGTAAGTACTCGAGTAATAAGGTAAATGACTCCAAGTTGCTCTCGGCCTGCCAACGTTGCTCGAGTAGATACTCGAGTAACCAGGTAACTCACTGACAGTTGCTCTCGGCCTGCCAATATTACTCGAGTAGTTACTGGAGTAACCAGGTAAAAGTTTTCATGTTGCTCTCGGCCTGCCAATGATACTCGAGTACATACTCGAGTTACTCTGTTTCAAGAAATATGTTGCTCTCGGCATTTTCAACTCTGCTAATGTTACTCGAGGAGCTACTCGAGGAGCTCATTGTGGTAAGCAAAAACCTGAAGGTAGTACTCGAATAAATTGATCTGGTTTTATCACATTTCACTCGAGGCACTACTCAATATGCAGGTATTCAATGACTCATTTAAAGTGGATTACTCGAGTAAGCAATCGAGTATACAGAGTTATTTAGAAGAAAAACTTCAAGTCATTACCCGAGTAAGCCATGCAGAAGAATTATGGTTACTCGAGTATGTACTCGAGTAACAAGGTAATCAAACTTGAAGTGCTCTTGGCCTTGAAATCCTGCCAACATTACTGGAGTGAAGCATCGAGTAACCTAAAGTTTATTTGAGAGTGTACTCTAGTAACTAATGAAGAAATGTGTATTTTACCTGAGTAAGTACCCGAGTAAACAGGTATTTCCAAAGGTTTGAATTTTTGTTTACTCCATGCACTACCTGAGTAATGTTATGTTTGCTTATTGACTTGTAGTTTATGAAAGTTTTCCCGATGATACTCGAGTAAACTTTAATGAATACTCGAGTAACTACTCGAGTATGCAAGTCCAGAAATTTAGAAATCATTCCAACGTTCATTGATTTACTTCCTATATGATTAACCTTTCATTGTATTAGTATTCTTAGCATATTTATAGATAAACAATGAAGAGATCTTACCAAATAAGGAAAGTCAAATGTAACGTTAAAATGTCACCTACCGCCACCTACCGCAAACGGATATTTTTCAAATACTGGAAAAGTCAACAGTGGCTGCGCACTCTCCAATGGATGAGAAGAAAATGTTCCAACGGTCACTACCAACACTTCTATATATATGGGAACATCCAAACAGAGAAAAGCGAACAAGAACACACACACGAACGTATCATCAAGTTCATTACTCTGTTTTGCATTATACTTGTAATTCTATGCTTCAGTGATTCTTATTCACTCTGTGAGAGAGATATTTCATTCAAACTCAATATTTGTTATTGAGATAACTTAAGGTTGTGGAACCTTGAGTTGGGATTGGATTACAACTTGTAAGGGGGAGCGAGTGTCCAGGCGAAGGAACTTGCTTGTACTGAGGTGCCAAGAACCCACTGAATCTTGGAAGTTATAGTGAAATTCTCAGAGAAGCTCTGAGGACTAGACGTAGGTCAAAGTGGTTGTGGCCGAACTAGTATAACTCTCAGTGTATATTTCGGTGATATTTCTCTTTACTCTTTATTGCTTTATATTCACCGTCAAGTTTTTATATTTGCAAAGAAATTTAGTATCACCCAATTCATCCCCCCCCTCTTGGGTGAAACGCTTGCTCTAACAGTTTTCAATCATGAACTTGTGAGAAAAAAGAAAGAAAAATGATTTTAGTCATTTTAAAAAACTAAATAAATAAGTTTCAATAAATATCATAAAAATTTGAGAATTTAAAATTTTATAATATAATAAAAATGACAAATTTTATAATATAATGGAAATTCTCAACATATATATATTAGAATTATTTTTTGGTTGTATAAAAAATTATTTTTAGGCAAATATAAATGTTTATTTATTTGTTGAAATAGGGGTATTTTGGTTAAAGAAAATGTTTGATAGTCAAACTTAAAGGTCAACTAATGATTGGGTAGATTAAAATGAAATTTCAAATATATAAGGGAGGTTTTTGTAACATGCATTTTAATTTCAAGGAAGGTCGATCTATATATGTTTTCAAAATAAAGGGGAGATTTCTATAATTTAGGTAAAACAAAGAGATAGTTAATATATTTTACTCTAAAAATAATAAAAAAGAAGGATTAAGAATATCCAAAACGAGAATGGAGATTCAAATCCAGATGGTGCTGAGATGGGAAAAAAAAGTAGGACTAGTGATATAAATTGTTTCTGTTATTTCTTTGGAATGAATATAAACATTTTAGAAAAACAATGTGCATTAATTCACTTAAAATTTGGGGGTATATTTTGTAGGAGACAAAAGTAAAGAGCAAGATTTGACTAACTATCTTAGTCTTTATATGCACTGAAACTTGCTAAATAAAAGCACTGCCTTCAATGGATTTTTTAATGTCTCAGGAAATTGCCCCTTTGGTTGTTCACATCCTAATCCTTGGAGCATCTATTTGTCACTTGTCCTTGTACTAAGGCTGTGGTTTGGAGGTTTGTCCATTCAATTTTTTTTTTTTTTTGATTTGGAATCTTTTAAAAGATGGCTAAAACATTTATTAGCCTCTCTTCATCGTGATGGCAATATGTTCATGATCACCAAAATCATAAAACTTATTTCCATTATCTGGATAAAAAGGAATTAGATCATTCATCAAAATACTAGGGATTCCCCAACTTTCTCTGCTAACTTATCCATTCCTCCTCTTTGACTGCCTTTACTTACTCTGCTAACTTTGATAAGAAGGCTACAAAGTAAGCCCCTCTTTGAATACGTATAATTTGAGGAGAATCAGTGCTACTGGATAGACCATTATCTTGGAAAAAATGAAGCTTTATAGGAAAGCTTGCTGTCAAGCTTGGATCTACTTTGAAGGACAATTAATACGATCCTTACTCTGGAAGAACCTCTCATCCCAACCTTTTCTGGCTTTGCTTTGTCTTAGAGCATTCCTATAATAGATACATGAATGTCACCTTTTCAATATCTTGCCCAAACAAACTCTTCAGGTGGTTTGTTGGGGGAAAAGATTTCTGCCTTCAAAAGGTGTTAGGAAAGGATCTTCAAACATCTTATACCAGGACATCTCTTCTTTCCTTTCTTATTTTGATTTCAACAATGTTTTATTTTCAAAGTCATTAGATAGTCATGTAAGAAATATTATGCAATCACGTTCTAGTATGATTGTAGAAATATGATGTACAAACATTTGACTTTTAATTCATATTGATTTTTTAACCAAAAAAATGCAGTGAATCTTGCATGTAACTAAAATCCCATAGGTCCCAATTAGGAGTTTTATGGAGATTTAGAACTATTATAGGTTAACTTAGTAGTAGAGAGTGCTTGATAATGTAGAGGTTGAAAGAGGCAAGCTTCACCTAAGAGGGGGTGAATTGGGTGATATGATAAATTTTTTGGTTCATACAGTGATATGAAAATAACTGTAGATAAAGTAAAGTTAAGAAGATTAGCACACAGAGAGTTATACTAGTTCAGCCCAAAACACAGGCCTATATCCAGTCCTCAGAGATCAAGACCTACTGATATTTTCACTATTCTTCCAAGATTCAGTGGGCTCTCGGAATGCCACAGAAAACAATCATCCTAGAATTTTCTCTTCCCCTTAAGACAAGTCTTATGTGAAGAAACAATCCTATAACCTTCCTCTCTTGCTTACGTATGCAAGTCTTATAAGCAGTAAAGTTCTCTCCTACTTAAAGCCCTATAAGTCTTATGAACAGCAATGCTCTCTCCTGCTTGCACCTTGTAAGTCTTACGAGCAGAAAGTACTCTTAGGAATTCTCCTAGCTCCTTCTCTAGTAAGGATATATGCCCTTTCAAGGTCCCCATACCTTGAGATCAAATGAAAATATGATTTCTAATGTATACAGACTCTCTCATAGAGAAAATAAGATAAACACTAAAGTACAATATGAATACAGAGAAGATATGAAAAAAGAGACTCTTGTAAATGTTTGTTGTAAGCTTCCATATGATGTTTTGCTTGTTCACTTGTCTATGATCTTCTGTATTTTATAGCCAATTGTTTTGTCCTTTAAATAATAGTCATTGTGGAGTGGAGTGCTTCATTGTGGAGCGGCATGCGTATGTTTAAAATCTCCGAACAAGATATTGTGCTAGGTACATCCTTAGTTGGTCATAATGATTATGTCTGTCGTTGTTTGACTTTCTCTATGCATCTCTCATTCAAACATTCAATCTCTGGTTTCACACTTGAAGTATATACTAAATGATGTTTTATAATAATAAGTGAAATCAGAATGAATAGATAATATTAAACCATGTTCAGATAGATCGTTGAAAGTCTGTTGTATTTTGGTTTCTGACAGAGCATCACTCAAGTGCACTGAGGCCTCACTCGAGTGCAACATCAAATTTCTTCTTCTTCTTCAACTTTTGAGTTGTACTTCCATGTGAAAAAGCAAGAGTGCATTTTCTTACATACGAGTGTTGTATGTCCTCACTTGAGTGTATCTTGTCTCACTCGAGTGTATGTGTATTTTGTACTATGGACCTACATCTCTGGATAACACTTGCAACATATTTTTCAAGAGTGTAATTTTGCACTTGAAGCTGATTGGCTCCCCACACGAGTGACGATGTCTCACCCGAGTGGTCATTCAGGTTTCACTTCTAGACAACACTTGTACCAAGTTTTGCAAGAGTGAGATTTTACACTTGCCATTACTGTGGGCCCTCACTCGAGTATGCGGTTCCTCACTCGAGTGTATTAGCATTTCCTCACATCTGGACAACCTTATGCTTAGCACTTGTGACAATATTTGAAGAAGCGTGGTTTCTCACTCGAGTACAAAAGGCATTGCTTGAGTGCACTTCTTACTTTCAACTCTTCCTTGCTCTCAGGTAAACACTTCCTATACCATACTTGCAGGACTCGAGTGAGTTTGAGGCTCTCACTCAAGTATTGAGTCCAAGCTTAAGTATAATGACCATGTTTTGCCTCTGACTTTACTCTCTGTCAAAATCTTCCAAGAGTAAGCCTTTATGCCTGAGTGTAAATCCAGTCATCAATCGAGTGCAGTGCCTCTCACTCCAGCATTGCTAAAAAAAATTCTAAACTAAGTGGCTCTCTGTAAAACACTTTTAGGCTTACACTTCCTTGACTCAAGTGTAAAATGGATTCTCACTCGAGTACGAGCTTCATCACTCAAGTGCATCAATTAAAATCACAGCAACCATCATTAAACCTTATCAAATGCATTTAGTATTCAATTGAATCAATGTTTATGACTTCAAAACATAAGTTTCTTACCAAAATACATAATCACCTTTTGTTATCATCAAAACTTGGATTCTAACATTCTCCCCCTTTTTGATGATGACAAAACCTTTACGATGAATTTAAAGACTCGATTTAATTGAAAAGGCATTGAAAATGTTCTTAAGATTTCCAAAACACTTTTAGGATTTCCAAATGCACTTTCACTAAAGTTTTGAGTTACTTGAATTATTTTTGCACTTAACTTCAAGAACTTACTGAAAAGTTTACATTGACCACTTAAGGCAAAGATAAGTCATAATACCTCAAGAATTGAATAATAAACTTATTGAACACTTAAAGAACATAAAAATAAGCTTGGACTCATTTAAAAACTTGAAAAGTACATTGTTAAAAAGAAAATCAAAATCTACACAGATGACATTCAAATACACCCATATAACCCCACAAACATCAAAAAATCAGTAGCTAACAACCCAGAACCCAAAAAGACATCAGAACTCAAACACTCACCCTTAATCTAGCCCTAGCTGATATCATTCTAGCAGACAACTTAAATAACATCACAAGTTCTTCTCCCCCATTTTGCCATCGTTAGAAGGGGCTAAGGGAAAGTGATGTCCGATGGCTGAGGCAGAGTATACAACACTATGGTAGTAGAGGGACTAATAGGATCAGGCTTAAATAGAGGAGATGATGGCTGAGGAGCAGAGGTTGTTGGCTGGGATTATGATGGCTGATTAACAGTCACATCAATTGGGGTAGATCTCTTAGGATCAAAGTAAGTAAAGAGTACATGGGTTTATGTCTAGGATAGTGAAATGGTGGCGGTAGGTGTAGAAACAAGAGGCATATTAGGCTCAGGAGTTGAAAGTCAAGTATGCAAGAAAGTCTCTAAATCACTTATTCTCTTCGACAGTTCTTCATGAGCCTTAAACATCAAGTCAAAGTTGGCATTTTCCTTGTATACCCACTTAGTGACTTGAAATTCCATCTTATGGCCAATTTCTCATATTCATTAAGCAATTCCTATTTCAAGCCTGCCACTACTTGATTGATCACATCAGCCAAATAACCCTGAAGAGAAGCACCGAGCAAAGATGGAGGTAGAAATGGACCTTATACTTAAGACCGACCCTCATCACCTTTTGATGGTGTGGGTTCTCTCTGAGATGTAGTCTTGGTCTTACTGACTGGAAGAGTAATCCCCATGTGTGTCAACTGTGTATGGCTAAACCTCAGAATCCTTACCCTCTCGATTCCCTCCAAATACCAAACCTTATTGTGCCAAAGAATGAGAGAGACAAGTTGGGGATATGGTATTGTGGTGGATCTAGATGAAGAAAATCGAAATCTTCTCATCTCACTAAAAATCAACTCACCAACATCCCTCTGTTGACCAACTAAAAAGGAAGCCAACAAGTAGACATCTCTTTGGGCAAAGTGGGTAAAGTTTTTGGACTTGTTGATCATACTCCAGGTATAAATATAGTGAAGGGCACGATGAGAGTCAGTCATATCAATAGGCTTGAAAATGAGGGGTCCCACTGGGTCATCAGGTCTTAATCTCTAGAAGGCTTTATTAGCTAGAGTAAGGGTGGATTGCTAGGAGGAGCTTTGATAGATCTCAATATTTATATCTTTTTCTTAATTAATCTTAGGCTTTTGTGGGACTTAATTGAATACTTTGGGTATAATCAAGTGTTAGTATGAGATTTTAGTGAAAGAATAATTTGGGAATTATATTAGTTAAATTGTTATATTTTTAATTAATATTTGTTATTCCCATTATTCTTTAATTATGAGCAAAAGATATTACCTTTGTGAGTATAATTTTGTAGGTGATGGCAAGGCATAACTTATTTTAACTTAAAGACAATTGAAGAAATTGGAAGAAGGGGGACCACATGAAATGAGAAGGCAAATGGGCTGAATAAGTAACACCGAATGGGAAGAATGGAAATCAAGAAGTAAAAGTCATGAGAATGGGCTGGACAAAGAGATGATTGAAGAGAATGAATAAGGTGTGAAAAGATACTGGACCGAATTGAAGAAGGAGAGAAGAGATGAGTCTAAATTGTTGACCAAATTGAAGATAGATTGGACCGAGAAGGGTAGCTGAATTGGAAGAGTGAATGGGCTGTTGACAAAATGAAATAAAGAAAGGGGAGAGGGTAGCCGAAATTGTGGACCAAAGATGGGAATTGAAAGGAAAAGAAGAGTGGGCCAAATTAAGAGGCTGGACCGTGAAGGAAGATTGGAAGAAAGAAAAGAGGGGACCTGTGGAAAATGAGGAAAAGATAGAGTGGAGCATAGCTGGACGGAGGGAAGGAAAAGGAAGGAAATAAAAGGGTTTGGCGGCTGCAAAAGAGGGGAGTGACACGAGGGAATAAAATGGAGGGAGTGAGAGCGTGAGTGTGGCGGCTGGAAAGTGTGAAAAGGGGAGACAATGGAAGAAAAAGAGAGCATCAACAAAAGTGTGTGTGTGGCGGCTGTATGAGAAGAGGGAGGAGGATGTGAAATTGAGACTAGGAGCAGCACCGAATCAATCACAAAGAGAAGGCGCTGTTGCAGCTGCACTTGAAGAGCTGTTCGGTGCTTTATTTTATGGCTAATTTCTTCCTCTTCCATCAAGCTTCATCTTCCTCTTCTCCTATGAGTAGCTAAAGTGTTGGTGATTTCCTTGAGTTGGGTAATAGTTTGAGCTTCTAAACTTCAATGGAATTCCTTTAAGCTCTCTTTTTAGTTCATGATTATGTAGCTTGGTTAAGTATGTAATTGTGATCTAGATTGTTATGCCAAGTGAATAAACTTGGTGGTTGAGCTAGAAGTTGATTAATTAAGCTTTGTATGATTCATAATAGGAGTAGGTTGAATTGTTTATTTCAACTTGGTTAAGTGGATTTAAATGATTAAACTGAATATTTTGAATTGTTGTAATGGTAATTACAATTTAGAATTGGAAGTTAATTATTAATCTCCTTGAGTCAATATTAATTGGTGGTATTCATTTAATTGCTTCGGTTGAATGAATTAAATGATTATTGCAAGTATGGAGCTAGTGGTATCTTAGTTCCATCTTCTTGACTTATTATGGAATTCATATTATTAGCAAGCAAGGAAGACAAAAACCTCAACTCAAGGGAATCCCATTCCATCATTATATTAGTTAGTTGAATTTATCTTGTTGTTAGTGTTAATTTCAATTCCTTTTGCTTCTTTGTCTTGAAAACCGAAAAAATACAAAAATATTGCTTTATCTTAGATTACTTCATTAGTTTTAAAATCAAATTCTCAAAATGATTTCTCACAACGTTAAGGCTTTTTATCACTTTACTACTTAGAAACTTAGAAATTAATCTCCTCACAAGAACGACCTAGGTTGAGCTACTATGCTACATTTTCTAACCTAGTTTTATTTTGAGAACTCACACGACATGGGTTCATCAGAGCTACATAGCCAAGGATATGGTTGATGATAGAGGGGGATAGCATAATGTGTTGGCCTCTAACAGTAGTGGATATTCCTTCTTCTATTGTCTCTCCAGTTCTGGATATAATGTTGTGCACTTTCATATTACAGTAAAATGTTCTCACAATAGTGGGTGAATAGGGCAAGACACAATCAACCAAGGTTCCTTAAAGTTCAAGAATAGTCATAAATTCATGCCACAATTTACACTCAGATAATCTAAATCCACATATACCACAAGACAGAAGCTACGATGGGCAAATTTAGTGTTATATACCTTCTGATTGTGTGGCTTTAGTTCCTGGGTGTTAAAGCCTTCTGGAGGAACTGTTTCTTGATCTTCTTCCTCTGGAGCTTGGGAGGTGGATGTGCTCTTAACTAAGTACCGACGTGACTAAACTGCCTAACATGATAAGATGAAGAGGCACCAACTTAGGAGGCAATCTTGCTAACCAAGGCATCTAACTTTGACTTTTCGATTGCTTCCTAGAGTTGTAGATTGAAGGAATCGTCAAAGGAAGACTCTTGTGGAACTTCTTTATCTTCCCCCTTTCCTCTTCCCTGCACCTCCTTCGATTGAGAACATGTGATAATAGGCTCCTTAAAGACGACTACCTTTGTTTTCTTCGGAGGTGGTTGAACCTTTTGAGCCACCTTCAGCTTTGGATGTTTCATTTTAGCTGGGGTTATCCTTTTCTTGGTAGTCTTCAGTTTTGGAGAAGGTGTTGGTATAGAAGAAGGTGAAGGTGTCAAAGTTGGAGTTGGAGTCGGTGTCACCGATGGTGTTGCTGACTCACTAGCGATGAAATGAGAAGGTTAAGGAGTGGGAGACTTCTGGGAAGCTTAAAGAACCTTTGTTCCAACCATTTTGAGAGATTTAGAAAGAATTGAAAACCAAAATTGCCTGTGAAAGCCTTAGTGAGATTTCATAAGTTTATGGCACAAATGAGGAGTTTAAATAGAAAAATCTGACCTTTTGGAGATGATTAAAGAGTTGCAACCAAAAATCAAAAAGATTTGAGGCATTTAATCGGTAGGTAATGGCTGGAAGTAAAGAGGTATGACAGATGAGTGAGGAGACACTCTCAAGTGAGAAGAAAAAGTGTGCCATTTGAGCTGTCGCGTAACTGATATAGACTCTGACACTCGAATGAGAAATATAAGCACTTGAGTGTGCATACTTATGCACTCGAGTCACCTATTACTGTGCTTGAGTTAGACAGAGAAAAATTCATGAAAAATTGCAAATGCGTACTTGGTTTAAGTGTATTTTGTTGTGATCTTCATCTTTGTACTCAAGTCCTCCAAGATCACTTGAGTAAACCATGCTTTGAAACTTATTTATGAATTTGTACCTGTGGCACTCGATAGTTCTTCCCTTACTTTTAGGTGTGTTCTTCCTACATCAAGTGGGCTATTTCCTTACTCGAGTGAGATCTAACATACCCGTTGAATTTTAAGTGTGCTCTTAGTACTTCTATCTCCTCTGTTAACCTCTGTTTTGCAAGCTTGAAACAAAGCATATAAGTTAGACTTGCACTTAAGAGTTCATCCATGACTCGATTGATAATGTGCCTTGCATTCAAGTAACAATCCTGCAAAACAACTTGTACCTACTCTGATGCTTAAGTTAGTATGGTTATCATCAAAATTCATATTAAACATAACAATTAACAAAAGACACTTACAACTCATTGGGATTAACCATTCCCAATTCTCTCCGTATATATAAAAATTGATCTTTAGCAATCGGCTTTGCGAATATATCGGCAAGTTGAAGATGAGTAAGAATGCATTCTACTTTGACATCTTTCTTCTGTACATGATCTCGTATGAAATGGTGTTGGATATCTATGTACTTGGTTCTTGAATGTTGTACAGGATTTTTAGCCAAGCTAATAGTGCTTGTATTGTCACAGTAGATAGATATTTCCTTCAAGTATATTCCTAAGTCTTGAAGTTGATGCTTCAACCAGAGTACTTGAGAACAACAACTTGCTGCAAATATATATTTAGCTTCAATGGAAGATAAAGATACTATGTTCTGCTTCTTGCTAAACCATTATACTAGAGAACCTCCAAGAAATTAACATTATCCACTGGTTCTTTTTCTGTCAATTTTGTATCCTCCATGATCTGAATCTAAATAAGCCATCAAATATTCATTTCCTCCTTTGGGATACCATAGGCCAAGTTCCGCAGTGTCTCCTAGGTATTTGAAAATTCTTTTCACAGTTTCTGCACGTGATACCTTAGGAGCATATTGATACCTTGCACATATTCTAACACTGAATTGTATATCTAGCCTGCTTGCTGTTAGACAGAGCAATGAACTAATCATTCCTCTATATTTAGTGATGTTGAAATCAAGGCCTTTTGCCTCAGCATCCAGTAGTATTGTAGAACTCATTGGAGTATTAGCTCCATTGGCATTTTCCATCCCGTACTTCTTCAATAACTTCTTTAAATATTTATTTTGAGATATAAATATCATATTTCTTTGTTGCTTGATTTGAAGCCCAAGAAAGAAGTTTAACTCTCCTATCATGGACATTTCATTTTCTACCTACATGAGCTTAGAACATTCTTGACAAAGAGATGTGTTAGAAGCACCAAAGATAATATCATCAACATATATTTGAACTTTTAAAAGATCATTTCTTTTATGTTTGATGAATAATGTCATATCCACTTTTCCTCCAACAAAGTTTTGATCAAGAAGAAATTTTATTAGCCTTTCATACCAAGCTTTGGGTTCTTGTTTCAAACCATATAAAGCTTTCTTAAGTTTGAAAACATGATCAAGCTTTCTTTCATCTTCAAAACCAGGAGGCTATTCTACATATACTCTTCTATAAGATAACTATTTTGAAAAGCACTTTTCACATCCATTTGATAAAGTTTAAAACCTTTAATGCAAGCAAAAGCTAAGAGTACTCGTATTACTTCCAATCTTGCCACTGGATAATATGTTTTCTCATAGTCAATACCTTCTTCTTGGTTATAGACTTTGGCAACCAACATTGCCTTGTTTCTCACAATGATTACTAATTCATCAAGTTTGTTTTTGAAAACCCATATGGTTCCTAGAATCGAGAGATCTTTAGGTTGAGGTACCAAATCCCAAACTTGATTCCTTTGAAATTGATTTAATTCTTCTTGCATAGAAATCACCCAATCATTGTTATCTTCAATATTAGAAGGTTCAAAAGTAAAAATTGAAAATGTAACTTCATTAAGAATTCTATTTCTGGTTTTGAAACCTTCATGAATATCTCCAATTGCTTGATCAATTGGACGATCTTCAATATGTCTCCATGCCTTTGGTTAAGCATGATCATCGACACCTTTTTCATTTTGAAAATCATCTATTTGAAAATCATTTTGATTTGAAATGGTTAGATTTTTAGTTTTCTTTATCAAATCCATTTCTTTTTCATCAAAAGACTTTATCTGAGAATCAAGTTCATTAAACACAATATAATGGACTCTTCAACAGTACATGTTCTTTTATTAAACACTCTATATGCTTTACTTGTATTAGAATAACCTAGAAATAACCCTTCATCGGACTTTGAATCAAATTTACCCAAGTTTTCTTTACCATTATTGTGAATGAAGCACTTGCATCCGAAAATATGTAGATGAGCAAGGTTTAGCTTTCTTCCTTTGTAGAGTTCATATGGTGTCTTTCTAAGTGATTTGCGAATGTATGCTCGATTTGATATATAGCATGCAGTACTTATTGCATCCACCCAGATCACTTGTGACATTTCCTTTTCATTAAGTATTTCTCTTGCCATTTATGTGAGGACCCTATTCTTCATTTCTACTACTCCATTCTGCTAAGGCATTCTAGGTGCAGAGAAGTTATGATCTATTCCTTTATTGTTGCAGAAGTCTTCAAAGAGTTGATTTTAAAATTCTCCTTCGTGGTCTGTCCTGATAGATACAATAGAAATACCTTTCTCATTTTGGACCTTCTTAGCTAACATAATGAATTCAATAAATGTTTCATCTTTTGAAGTAATAAATATAGTCCATGTAAATCTTGAAAAATCATCGACAATTACCAAAGTATATAGATTTCCTCCAAAAAATTTTACTCTTCCTGGACCTACCAAATCCATATGAAGTAATTGTAAAGGTTTGGAAGTAGAAATCTCATACTTTGTTTTGAAACAATATTTAGGTTGTTTTCCTTTTTTACTCGCATCACAAATCATGTCGTCTTTGAATTTAAGTTTAGGAAGACTAACAATTAAGTCTTTTCTAATCAGTTTGTCAAGTTGGTTGATGTTAACATGAGCCAGACGCTTATGCCATAACCAACTTTCCTCTGATTTGCTAAGAAAACAATTTTCAGAAAAATTTCAATTTAAATCAATAGTATAACAGTTACCGTCTGTCACGCCTTTATTTTAATTTCACCTTTACCAGAGTATTCGCGGAAAATGACATGCGGTTCGGTAGGCAACACAGGAATAGTATAACTATACTGATAAAAAGTGCATGATTACTGATATTCCCTTCAGGGATTCATACCTGATAATTACAATTAGTGTAGCCGCATAGGGCTACTTGGGTGTCTAAACTCATCTCAGTGAAACGGAGACATATTCCTGACTTCATTCCGCACTGCAATCCTCTCGTGTAGTTCTCTTCTTTGCTCTCAACATATCTTTTGTCTTCTCCTGTCTAAATTGTTGGTAGGGGAGGGTGAGATTCGAGAGAATCTCAGTAGGAAACAGATACCATAATGCATGCATGATTGATGCTATGTGTATGACATGTTAGCTTTATCTATATGTATGCCCCATAATGACATTTCTGCATGCTCAATATTTCATGTAACAAAACTATGGCCACAGTAAAACAGAAACAGAGCTTCATTTATTCAAATATGCTCTACACAATCAAGTAAAGCAATCACATACATCACTACACAAGCAAAGATATCAAATACATGCAAGAAAGGCAAGTCCCCTACCTTAACCCGTTTCCTCCTCGAAACGCGTGCCTCGATCTACGTGCAAATAGCTCGGGGCTCCATATTCGATCCTGGTCCGGCTGTACTTTTCTCAAAATTCTAACCTGGGCTATCCTGACATATTTTCGCCCAAGGAATCCATTTGCGGACTCGGAATTATCAAATTCAATGTCAAATTACAAAATTGCCCTTGGCAGCCCTACTTTTAGGGTTTTAGGGGCGTTTCCGTAATTATGCTTTCTCGGCCTTTTCCGAAAAAGTGCCCAACTGTAACCCCACCTATTTTCGCCCACTGAATCCAATAGAATCATCAAATCATTGAAAATCCAACTCTAAGACCCATTTACAATGCTGGCCAAAATATATAGGTTTTAAGGGGAAAATCAGGGTTTTTCGGTTTCTGCTCCGTAAACACGTTCCTTTCTACTCCTAACCACTTTATTGACTATTCCATTAGGTTACAACTACTATTTAGTATCAATTTGGGTAGCATAACCCCTAGGGAAACCCATTTTCCATTTTTACAACCAATGGCAATCCGGCGAAATTTCACCGATTAAATTGCCCACAGCAGCTAGAATAGTCAATATACGAAGGTTTGGAAGTTACCTCAAGCTCCTTCTGGATTTTCTTGACTTGGCTGAAACCCTAACTTCAAAACACCATGAATCTTGCTCCAAATACCTCAAACAACATAGAAGAGAAGCTTAGGAGAAGGATTATACACGTTAGGTACGAATTCACCGAAGAAATCGACCTATCTCGTGAGTTTTCTCCTCTCCTTCTCTCTCTAAACTCTCTCTCTATGTTCAGCTGATATTTGCGTCAGTTTAAGCTGAAGGAAGAAGAAGGAATATGCTTATATCATATTATATATTCTATTTTATTCATTTACTAATTCTAGAAAAATCGAAATGAGGTGATTCCAAAGCCAATAGAACTCTTATTGAGTCTATTTTCAAGGAAAAATATAGACTTTTACTTTATGGAATCAAAAAATTCCCAGAATTTCATTCTTTGCATATTGTTCCAGAAATTTCACAGTTTATTTGTGCTGACTTCAAAAATTCATATCTTTTTCTGTGTAGCTCTAATTGAGTCATATGACCTATCAAATTGAAGATTAGGATGTCTACTTTCATCTTGTAAAATTTCATAATTTTTGATCATCATTTAGTCTTCCAAAACCTTATGATAAGCTCACTGCCTCATAGGCGATTTTATCGAAAACATAATTATATTCTCCAAAATTCACCATTTTACTTTCTTAATACCCCAAAGATATTAGAATCATTAGGGAATATATTTGGGACATCTACTAAATCGGGGCTTAGTAGTCCACTCAATTTAGGCTTATTCCAAAGCTTCCAATCCCAAAATTCGGGATATTACACCGTCCCTTTGAGCTCGGATCTTTGCTTTAATGGGTTCTTTGTTAAGCGGTAGATCCTTTTTGTTTACTATCAAGCATTCCTCTGAATCAAAGATTACCCAGTTATCTTTATCAGTGCTTTGACTTATACTTAGGAGGTTGTGGCATAACCCTTCAATGTAATATACATCATTGAGTTGAACACCATCGGATATTCCCACTTTACAATTCCAGTAATGCGTCCAGATTAGTTACCTCCAAAAGTTACCTTTCCTCCTTCTCTGGTTTCCAGTATGGTGAACTTATCTTTGTCACCAGTCATGTGTCTCGAGCATTCACTATCAATGTACCACTTGTTTGCCAATAATGCTTTGAGACATACCTAGAGTAATATGATCAAGCTTTAGGTACCACACTTTCTTAGGTCCTTCAAGGTTAGTATGAATTACTCTTAGTACAGGCGTCCCTTTTGAAACCCATTTGTAAGTGCCAATAATCTTGCCCTTAATAAAATAACATGATGAAGTATAATGGCCTTTCCTATTGCAGTAATTACATGATGCAAATGGATTTGAAGTATGCACATAATTCTTAAAATATTTGAGGTATACCTTACTGCCTTTCTTCTTCTTTCCTCTGTTTTTATTCTGAGCTGAATTATATCCAATTCTAGATTTATCATAAGTGACTCTTTGTGATTTTAAGAGTTTCACTTACTTTAGTAAATCTTTCTAATGTTTTTGTTAAATCACTTATCTTCTTGTCTTTTTCTTCACACAATGCACATGATGAGATGATAGTACTTTCTAACTATTTTACTTTCTTCTTATGACTAACCATTTCTTTAGCTACCTTGATGAATTCAGTAAGCAATGCATTATATTCAGATAATAATTTATCATAAGTAGGTTCAGAGTCACTTACCATGGAGTCCAATTCTTCTTCCTTGGCCACCAAGCATAGATTTGCAACTTTGTCGATGTCACTTTCTTCATCCGCGAGCTATCACCCATATGGATGATATGTATGCTCTCTTTTTCTGCTTCTTCTTGTCCTTCTTTTTGAAGCATTCAGATTTGATATGTCCAGTATTCCTTACTCGAGTGCTCACTCGAGTAAACCTTTAAAAAAATCTGCTAGTGATGTTCTTCCTTTATTCTGTCTCTCATATCTTCTTCATTACTCCAGTGCATACTTCAAGTAAAGCTTTTGTCTGCCATCTAGTTACTTTGTTCAAATTCTTTTCTTTGTTATCATATCCTCTTTTATCATTAGTCCAATCTTTGTTATCATCAAAACATATGGGATCTAACACAAACAAATCTATGTAAACTCAACAAGTCTTTGTACAGACTAAAACAATCTCCTAGGGCATGGTTTGGTAGATTCACCAAAGTAGTGAAAGAACTTGGGTACACTCAGGGACAAGTAAATGACACATGGTTCATCAAACATTTCAATGGCAATATCACTATCCCAATCGTCTATGTTGATGACATAATCATTGCAAGAAATAATGAAGAATCTATTGCTAAACTAAAACGGGATTTGTCAACTGAATTCCAGGTGAAAGACCTCAGACAATTGAGGTATTTCTAGGTATGGAAGTAGCAAGAACTAAAAAGAGCATCAATGTATCTCAGCAAACCCTAGACCTATTACATGAGATAGGAATGTTAGGTGCCCAACCTGAGGGGATACCAATGAAAGAAGGATGTCTCCTTAAGATCAAGCCACAAGTGTTCCAATTGACTCAAAAAGATGCAGAAGACTTGTAGGAAAATTGATATACTTAACCCACACATGTCTAGATATCAGCTATGAGTTGGAATAGTAAGTTAGTTCAAGCACCAGCCACATGAAGAACACATGGAGTTGTATACATAATCCTGAACTACCTGAAACTTAATCCAGGTAGGGGAATCTTATTTAAGAAAGGCACTATCAGAAACATCAAAATCTACACCGATGCAGACCATGCAAGGGATAGAGAGAATAGGAGGTCAACCTCAGGGTATTACACATATGTGTGGGGAAATCTGGTTACATGGAGAAGCAAGAAACAAACAATGGTGTCAATAAGTGGTGTAGAAGCGGAGTTGAGAGCATTTAAAGATAGAGTAGGTGAAGGAATATGGGTCATCAAGTTACTGAAGGAGTTGGGAATCCCAAATGAGGGATCAATGCTGCTCTGGTGTGACAACAAGGCTAGTATTGAAATGGTCAAGAACCCAGTATGTTATGATAGAACGAAATATGTTGAGATAGATAGACACTTCATTAAAGAAAAGATAAAAGAAGGCATCATGAGTTTGTCCCACATACGATCTACAGACCAGATTGTAGACATTATGACAAAACCACTGGGTAGAGTTAAGTTTGAAGGATTTTAAGGCAAGCTAGGAATGATTGATATCTCCTCTCCAGCTTGAGGGGGAGTATTAGAAATATATTTAAATTTTAAATTTGAGAATCCCATGATTATCTCATTGATTGTAATCCGTAATTTAGTGCTTTCAGTTTAGGATATAATATCTGATTATAATCCCTTTATTTTCTCCACTAATTACTCTTTTTAGAGTCTATATATTGTACCCCTTTCTAGTTGAATAATCAATAAGAGAGTATTATCTTTTCGCCACTAATTTTCCAATAAAACGAACAAAAGGTCATAGATCGAATATTTCAAAATGTAAAAAAATGAGACAATAACAAATAATAAATAATATTTCCCCAGGTTCAATAGCTTTACTCTGAAATATGATCCTTCATATTTCTTTTGTCTCTAATCCACAAATCCTTGATCTGTGAACTGGAATGGAAAAATTATGTACTAGTTGTTAACTATATCATCATATGTTTAATTCTCAGGGATGAAAATCTAGCTTAGTTGCTAACTATGTAAAACCTACTGACCAAGGTTATTGGCTTTTGTGCAGCTAGTTGCTTTTCACTATGCTTTTATTGTAGTTTTAAATTTAATGGTGTAAAGTTAATTGTCCATTTAAAAACTATGAATTTTGAACCATCAAATTTAATTAGATGATCATCTTGATGGATCAGATGGCGTATAAAGCATTGCATACCAGCGGTGCTAGAAGATTATGGATCCATCTTGTTAACCCCAGGTATTTCTCTAACTTTTTTGCTGCACTTGTAAGTCAATGGATTGCAATGAATCTATCAAGAGATATGGGGATTGGGTAAAGATAGTGACGATAATTGGAACCAGTTATGGGGTGTTGCAATATGGAGATTGTGGATAGGAACAATTCAGTTTTTGATATTGATTTTGAGAAGCCAATTGATCCAGATCAGACTATTGTTTTGAGCTGGAAATCCTTTGTGTAGATTAATGAGGTTATGCCAAATGTGTACCTTAGTCAGGAAAGTGACAGCAATATTTGGAAACCCCCTCCTTATGAATGGGTTAAAGTAAATGTTGATGTAGCTATGTCATTTCATTCCAAAAAAGATGGTTTTAGGAAAATCATTATGGAATCTGATTCTAAAGTACTTACAGACATGTTGATGAAGAAGCAGAGCACTAACACATGGAGCCTGGTCCTCATTCAAATCTTGAGGGCTGAGGCTGTTAGATGAAAAATGGGAAATATCTCTGATAGTACATGAAAAGGGTTTTGGACTACAATATTGGATATTAATTATGTGTATTCTCTTCATTCGTCTATGTTATCATTATTGATCATCTTCATATTCATATTTGTAATGGGATTTCCCCTTTTTATGGGATTACCATTTTGAAAGAGGCCGAAAAATTCTAGGAAAGGCTAACGCTGTTAGATCAATTTTTTTTTGTTCATTGACCTTCCTTATGTAGAGCAATTTGGAATCAAAATTTTGCTATACTTGTGCTAATAGATGAAGTTTATGGGCTACAAGATTGGGCATGAATTTCTCTCGATCTGCTCTTTTTTTTTTTTTTTGGTTGCTTTCTCTATCAAGCTTAACTTGCACCACCACACTACACTCAACCTTTTCTCTTCTGTCATAGTTTCTTTCAAATTGTTGGCTAAATCTTCTTTTCTTTTGAATTAATTATGTTTGTCGTGATAGATTGATGAGAATGTTCAAAGGGAGATAATCAACCACCGATCTTTAAGGCATTCAAACACTGTCAAGTTTAACGAGGTAAAAACTTATTTTTGTTTGCTTGAACAACATATCTTGCTCATTTGATGTTATATGCTTCACAAATTAAATTAATTGCACACATAGCATTATTTAATTTGGAGAAGGATAGACAGAAAATGATGAAATTATATGACTGAAAAATGAGGGCTCAGTTATTTGCTTGCATTACCACCGACTGTATAATTGTATATATTGATGAAATTTTTGTTTTTATCTTTTCCCTTGCAGAAAATCCAATGCCAGCTATTACTGAGTTTGTGGCTCTTAATGGAAAATTCACTTGAGACTGTAAGTTAATTTATTTGATTATTTACTTTAAAATTGCTGAAAAAGCCAGTGTTATTATAATTTTACTGCTATTTAATTTGCCTTGTACTGCCCTGATGTATTCTAAATCTGATTGTTAGTTATCTTTTATATTGTAATTTTCTAAATCTGATGTTGCTTGAAGAGTCAACACCTTTTTTCTGCCATACCAAAGTGACTACTATTTTTTTTTTTTTTTTTGCCTCTTCTTGATTCTTTTTGGGATTTATTTGTAAGGAATAAATTCTATAGAGGATTTTTTTTTTTTTTTTTGAATTGGAGGTGATTCAATATGAATGCCCCTACCTTTTTTTATAAAAAAAAAGCATAGCGCTATAGATAAATATTTTCTTAAAAAATATATATTTTGTAGCGCTTCTATAATAAAGCGCTATAGCAGGGCATATTTAAAAAAAGAGCTCAGGAGAGTTGCTGTAGTGTATTTTTAAAAAAATAAAACTACATTTTGTAATGCTTTACAAAGTGATATAGCTTCTTTTTATAGCAGTAGCTTATGTGTGTTTTTGAAGCACTACGAAAATTAAAAAATAAGCATTATAAATCTAATTTTTTGTAGTAGTGAATAATGAACAACGTTGGTTTATACTTACTTAGACTTATCTTCATGCATAATCAGTTATATATTGCTTTGTCAAGGGTTAAATTTATGGATGGCATATCAAGATTTAAATACTTGATTCGTGCAAAAAACCAACCAACAAGACAACCAAAATGGTTTATAAAGAATTATTTCGAAACATCATGTAAATCTCATTGGTAATTCAATGTTCCTTTTATGTGATCAAATCTGTGTGTCATTCATGTTTTTCATTTATTAATTAATTAACACCCCGTTGACACTCTAGAACATTGAACACAACTCTGTTGGGAGGCACATAACACTACAAAAAAAAATACAGTTAAGTAGCTGTTAAAAAGGTGTATTTGTAATGGTTTTAACCATTACAAACGACATTAGTAATGGTTGACAAAACCACTACAAATCCACTATTACAAACATTTTTGTAGCGGTTATGACTCAAGTAATAAAACCGCTACTGCATTTGTAGTGGTTTCTATTAACCGTTACAATATTCTAATGTTATCAACACATCATCTATCTACATTTGTAACGGTTGTATGTTGGCGCCACAATTTTACGTGTATACATTCTCTGTGATGTGGATGTGGTGAATCAGTGTGGTTCACCTGAGAATCTGAGGTGTAAACTCAGAGGTGGAGGAAAATGATTTCCTAGATGTGTGATATTGAGGTTCTAGGTTGATCATGGCTCTAACCTAGACGTTGGGTGAGAAACCCTAAGTGGTATGATGTTACATGTAGTGATATCATATTGAGTTTGTGTGTGTAAAGGCCTTAAGACCTAGGGGATCGGTGTGCCTTAGGCTGGCAAAGATATTTGGATTTGTGTTGGGGTTGATGATGCTCCGTGGATTTGAGGGAAGTGATTTCCCGGTTCAACTGAGGTTGAAGGTTTGAAAGATGAATTGTGATCCAAGGATCAGACTCAATAGTCAACATGGTCCTTAGGAGGTTGATATGACCTATATGGTCTGTGGTACCAGGATATGGTACTAGATTGGCATTGAAATGTGTATCAGGTATCCTGAGGTTGCTAGTGTTAATCTAGCACAGGGAAAAGTGATTTTACGGAGAATTTGAATTTGAAAGAGTTACCTACGAGGATTCGAAGCGGAGAAGGCAACCTACGGGGAGTTCTGATCGAAGAGGGCTACCTACGGTGACGTCTGATCGGAGCGGCTATTTGTGTGTTTATTACTTGCGGCCCACTGGGGGTGTGTATGGCACACAGTGGGAGACCGTGCCTTCGGGGCGGTGGAGATACAGGGAATATGTGAGTCCTGGGTGAAATATGAGTAACCCAGCTGCCTGCCAGGCTCAGTGTAAGGGCTGGCCAGCAAAGCCCTGGTACGTAGTTGACCAAGGGGGTGGGCACTCTGAAGGGGTGTGACAATATAAAAAAAATTTGTGACAGCCGCCATGACGACAAACCCTAGTCTGCAGCTGTCGTGACGACGAACCTTAGTGTGCACTCGCCATGACGTTGAATCGTAGAATAGAGCTCTGGGAACGTTGGGAGTATGGAATCTCAACGAAGTGCTGGTTGTGGCTTTGAATGATTCAAGTTGAATCAGGCCAAGGTCTAACGCAGATGAACATATGTTGTGAATGTTGTCAGTTGTAGTGGGAGATTCCTATGGGACTTCTGTTAAATCAACTTGATATTGTTAAAGCACAGATGAGGAGATTGACCTCAGAGTGTGCAGCGGAAGCATGAGAATGTGATATGTTTGAGAATTGTGTTGAGCAGAAGCTCGAGGTTACCATGAGAATGATGTGTTAACCATGGCTTCGGGAGGTAAAACTTCAAAGTCTAGATTATTTTGTGAGAAGGGGTCTTGAAGGATCCCAATACGTGAAAAGAACTCACAATTCAGAAAACTCATCCATAAATCACAAAACTTAGATCAAAAGGCTTCAAATACTCACCTCTTCCTCTTTCCCAAACCAATTCTTTGATTCTTCATCTTTCCAAATTTCCTCAAGCCATCAAACACCTCCAATCAAGAATCTAAAACCATAGAGATGAAGCTCTAATCACTATGAACAACTTTATAGAAGAGTGTTTAAGCTAAAGAGAACAAGAACAAGGTTAAAACATCACCTTTTATTTTCTCTTTCTTCCCTTAAGCATGGCGCCATGGAGAATGAAGGAGAGAGAGCATGAGATCAGTTTTGGCTCCCAATTAGCCCACTTAAATGACCTAAAAGGGAAGAGAGGAGAGAGGGAAGAGTTTGACATCTTGACCCAATCCAAAGGTCTACATTTTGCCACTTGTCTCAATCTCACCACATCTCGTATGAGCTCACATGCACACAAGCACATGGGATTCCACCCTTTGATCTATCACACAAATCAATCCTAACCATTGATCTTGAAGTTACCAATGAGTTTCCTCTTCGGTAACTGACCAATTGGTCGGTAACTTTACCGTTTTTCCCTTGATTACGGTAATTCCCACTGAATCACCACAAAACACTTCATATCATTTCATTTATCGCAAAACATGCCTTCCCTCTATTCTAAGTCAATTTGGATGTTAATCCATAATTGAACTTAAATACAGGGTTTAAGCGTTGCTCACAACGCATACGAATCTCAAATCACATCATGATCTCCAAAAGGGTTCATTTATCACTAATGACATCAACTTTTGGAGTCATTATCTCTTAATCACAATTTGCGATCTTGCTAAACCAGGGCTTAGCAGTTCACTAATCTCAGGCTTATTCTCTAGCCTCAAGTCTCAAAATTTGGGGTATTACAGTACCAAACTATAGGAAAATTGTCATCGCCTTCAGGGAAGAAGTTTTCAAAATTGGCGGGCTGAATAGCTCACTCTCGTAGGCGATGTTATCACCATCACCCAAGTTGTAAAGGTCTTGAGGCTTTAAATAAACCACCATGTGCCAATCCTTGTGCCTCTCGTCCTCAACATAATAAACCTGGTGTGCCTCTGAGACAAGAATATACCGATGTGATGCTTAAGTCATCAGTTGTGAGTCCCTGGGAAGTAGTGATATTTGCCCATAAACACTTGAACAGTTTCACGGTGAAACGGCCT
Organism: Inga oerstediana; assembly: GCA_963210345.1. Lineage (NCBI taxonomy): Eukaryota > Viridiplantae > Streptophyta > Magnoliopsida > Fabales > Fabaceae > Inga > Inga oerstediana. The sequence goes on along the minus strand of OY723403.1, from coordinate 40,691,571 downwards.
TGGTAATTCAGTTCGACGACATCAAGAAGCTTTCCATAGTAAGGGATGCCTCTGAACTACATGTTGGCATCACTCCTGCTCACATAACTCCTTGCCAAAGGTACCATAAACACCCGAATTTTGAGTTTGCAATCCTTGATCTCGTGAAACCGTGCAAAACTTGAAGCCATTGACATTGTGAGTATGGGTTGTGGGCATTTAGTACTCTACGCGCAAACCAGCTTGGAAATTCTCTGTGGACCTTTGTGTCAACTTCGGAGGATGTTTGTGTACGGATCTTGAATTGACGCTTCACATGACTTCTGAATTCCCTGTAATTAATTATGGGAAGGTGATCATGATATGTAAGTACAAAATGTTATGAAGATATAGAATAACATATGAGTGTACAATTCTTACTGAATGAAGGGTTCAACTTGAGTACAATTAATCAAGATATGTCTATGTACTTACAACTTCTTAGTTGCTGTTAGTTTGAAGTTCTCAGTTCCTCCAACTAGTTTACCAACACGAGGGATTAACAAGTCTCCTGATGCTGGCATAGGTTTAGGACAATCGTCTACATGAGGTGGTCGGTTGAATGCCGTCTCAATGTCATCAAAGTGTCTTGAACAAAAATACAAGTCCTCATCTCCTATATAACCTTCAGTTATAGAACCTTCTGGCCACGCCTTATTCCTTACGTAAGATTTCAATTTCCCAAAAAACCTACAAAGTAAAGAAGGAAAAATGATACTAAATGCTGAAAAGGGCGACTAGCAAACATAGGAACTAATAATGAGTACCTCTCAATAGGATACACCCATCAACATTAAACTAGGCCAGCGAGCTTTGTTTCATGAAAAAGATAGACTGTAAGGTGAACCATCAAAGTGGAAAAGGACAAAGGAAATATCATCTCCAAATGATAAAGCGTAAGAATAATTTTTTATTCTTGCAATTCAACCTGCGACCTGCGACTGCTGCATCCACGCCTGCCAGTTTATAAAACAATAAAGCATTATTATTATTATTCACAATAAAGTAGTTTTATTAAAAAATAAATAACAATAAATTATTATTATAAAATAATAAATTAACTTACAATGACCTCCTTGCTTGCTGAGAGGTCGGAGTCCCGTCACGGTGTCTATGGGTGATAGTGAATAACTCCCCATAGTCCGTCTGAAGGTTCTCCTGCTGTGCCTTCCTCTCATAAAATAATAACAAAATTAAATTAGTATTATGGACAATAAAACACTAAATTTATAATATGAAATAACCAGCTAAAAGTAATTGACATTGTAAATATTACCAGCAAGTTGTAAGTGACAGTAAAGGTCTTTGATCCTACCGTGTGGTAGATCCCCTGCTGCCCTCTGCACCTCGTATTCCTCTAAGAAAGTGCCTACAAAAAATCAATATTAAAAGTATTAAAACAATATAAAAAAATTATAATTATTAATAAATTAAAATATATGAAATTTATATTAAAATTATAATTATAAATAAATTACCTGCCCCTCTATGCTCCTCTTGAACTAGACAAAACTCGCCCAGTCATTCAGTGGGACGCCGTCCAGGACTGTCGCGATCAATTGCTGCAAAGGAATCATCTCATCTTTATTCATACGATGGAAGAGATGATTCCTCATGTTCCTTCAGCCGTCACCCATCTTCATTAGCATGTACCTCTTCCGGTTGTCTCGGACAGCAAACCTAAGCTGTAATACAATTGAATAAAAAATAATTAAATACAACTAATTAATAAATATAAATTAAATACAATTAATTGAAAATTATATAATATAATTAAATATTATGAATTACCTTCATCACCTCATACTAAACCAGATTCTTCGCTCCCTTCGGAACCTTCTTCCACGTCCTGAAGTGAAGGGGGAACCGCATCCAATTCGAGCCCAGCTCATTTAGGAAGCGGTTGAACAGATGACCCCTATTGTCGATGGGTTGGTCCGTGGCTTCATTCCACGAAACTACAACTCGTAGTGTGTAGTCCAGGCTGTTCAAATCGGCCACGTTCAAGCTCCTCGTGGAAATGTTCCCCTGCTCACCTGTACAATTTACCACATACGTTAGATAAATTGAAATTCACATTTAACATGTTGAATTTAAATATTTAATTTATTAAATAAAAAATTATATTTACTTTGGACCTACATCTCAAACCTAGTCATCGTAGGTTGTTTTGGTTCTGCGCGTCCTCCTCATCCAGGAACCGCTCCATGTCACTGAGCAAAATCGGGATCTCAAACTCCTCATTCTCATCGTAGTTGTTGAGACTCAAATCACCTCCCTCTCCCAAAACAGCCTGAGGAACTTGTGGTGCGGTTGCCTCTTGTGGGGCCGTCTGCTATGGTTGTAGTGGGGCTGACTTCTGTAGCTACTGTAGGGCTATCTGCTGTGGCGTGGTTGTCCTCCCTCCGCACTGCCCCCTCCTCTGCTGCTACCACCCCGCAAAAGAGGTCTAGGGAGAAGCTCAGGCTCCTTCCCCTTGTTTCTCCCTGAAGCCATATCAACTGCAAAAAAAAAATAGTCACATTTATAATAATAATAATAATAATAATAAGTGGAAAGAAAATATGTAACTTTCATACCTCAAGTGTGAAAAATGTGAAATGCTGTAGCAAAACTCTGAGAGAGACGTCAGAAAGCTCGAATCTAAAGGAAAACTCTCAGAGAACCGTTAGAAAATAAAATGGCCAAACGTGACAATTGAATGGTCGCTAGGTATTTATAGCGCTGAATTTTGTAGCGGTTATTGACAAAACTATCACAAAATTAAAGCACCTTGAGCAATGGAACACTTTGTAACGGTTACCACTAACCGCTACAAATATAAAGACCCTTGAAGTTTTGTAGCGGTTTCTACCAAAAACCGCTACAAATGTCGTTTACATTTGTAGCGGTTTTACATAACTGCTACAAGAAGGTAACCATTAGCATTTCGTAGTAGTTTCTGTTCACATAACCGCTACAAAATAACCGCCACAATTGTCACAACTGATTTGCGCCAATTGGCGCCAACAGTGGTTTACATGTTGTAACCGCTACAAATTTGCTGCTACAACTTATGGCGCCAAATTTGTGACGGTTTGTTTTTGTAAACCGTTACAAATAACGTTGGCTTACCAATGCGCCACTTGGCGCAAGGCTTACCGCTACAAATGCACCACTACAAAATGTTTTTTTCTTTTTTTTTTTGTAGTGCGAATGCTTGCCAAAGGAAGATAGCATTTCTTACCTTACCAATCATATATGTCTCTTCTAATTAAACCTAAAGGTAATTGCACACCGAGTACTAGAAATTTTTCTAATTCTATCATGACTGGAAATTCCATTAAGTGACTTACAAATAAATTTACTGGCATACCAAAGTTATTTTCCCATGTGACATCTTTAGGTTCCACACTCCCCGTGGCTCTAGTTTATATTTAAACTTCATTGATACTCAGACTGAAGGGCCTAGTATTTGAAAAATGTATGCAAATCTAACAACTTTAGTTGGAACAAACCAATCACTACGAGTAATGACAAATACTTACTTGAAAATTTTCCACAAAAGACGAAACTTAGACTTGATTATGCGGCGTCACAAGTTTGAGAGGCGAGACAATTTGTCAGAGAGAATGTTGAAAAAAAACAAAAGTTGGTTAATTAGTGAGAAAATGAAATTAAAGAAAAGGGATCCCTATATTTTGTTTTGAAAATTAATTAAAAAGCGTTTGATTTTTTTTTTTTTTAATATGGCTATAAGTTAGGGCCGAGTATATAGTCGGGCCTAATTAGAGTAGTTCTCCCCACAAATTTTCTACATTATTACGAACCCGAACATGAGACCTAGTACTTAAGTAATCAAATCCTGATCAATACATGTTGCTAAAAATGTTTGAGTCTAAATAATCTGTACATACATTTCACTCTTGTCTCTTATTGCTTGAGTTTGAGTTAACCCAGGAAAATCCCATATAAAACTACTTAAAATAGAAATATTCTAAATTAGGTTAGTAAATTCAACAAATCTTTAATTAAGTCATTAACCCAATTTAGGATTTTAAAATATGGGTAAAATAATTTTAATGTCCTCCCCTTTCTTCTCTCCCCTCTTAAAAAAATTTTATTGCTATATGACTTTATTCCTCTATATATATCAGCATTAATATATAATCAAACAAAATAAAATGTTGCTAAATCAAAGGAATTTTTTATGCTCTAAAAGGATCATAAAAAATAATTCAAGAAAAAAAAAAGAACCATGATACATATCCACTAAAAATCATTTAGTAGATATTAAAAATCAATTAAAAAATTGATTTTTTCAACCAAAAATCATTCAATTTATATTAAAAATAAAAAAATTGATTTTTCTTAAAAAAAATATTTATTTTTATCAAGTGAAACAAAAGAAAAAGAAAAAGAAAAGGATAATACTTACCAATTTCAGTTTGTAAAAATCAATTGAAATAAAAACTGCTTTTACCAATAGTAGTCTAAACAAACTCTAAAAAAATTTTCCTAATGTATAAATTTGAATTTCTTGAAAATAATTTATTTAAGATTTCACTTTTTTAATATAAATTATTCATTTTTATTAGAAAAGCAAAAAACTTTGATATACTTCCAAGGATATTTTTGATAAAAATATTAAATCCACTTAAAATTTCATAAAATACTTATTGAAATATAGAAATTTCCAAGAAAAACTTTATATATGAAATAAATACAGTAAAATTTATAATCAATATATTTATTTTTTAAAAAATTTTATTGTGACATATATTCTTTTTTTTTTTTTTTGAAAAATTTGTTCGTGTTAATAAAATGAACTGCTTGCCTAAAAATATTGTAAGCTTTTGTTCTTACGATGATAATTAATATATTTAAAATATAGATGAATCATATTTTTTTTATTAAATATTAATGTTGATATATATATATATATATAGAAAAATATAAGTTACAAAGTAATGAAACTTTATATAGAGGAGAGAGGAGAGGAAATTAAAGACATTTTACCCACATTTTAAAATCCTAAATAAGGTTGATGACTTATTTAGAGATTTTTTAAATTTACCAACCTGATTTAGAATTGCCTTATTTTAAATAGCTTTATATGGGATTTTACCTTAACCCTATATTGATTTTCAATTTTTGCGGTTTTTATACTTTGCCATTCTTTTGATGTAGGTAGCCTTTATTTGTTTTATTTTCTAATGATTGTTTAACATAATAAAAGTATAATTTTAATTTATTTAGTTTTCAATTTAGTTATTTAACTTTATTAAATTTCTTTTGTATCTTTTAACATTAAAATTAAAAATATAATAAAAAATTTCATCCCATTTAACACCATGAATTTACTTAATGGAATATAAATGGTCATGGAATCAAGTTATTTTACTTAGAAAGTAATAAAAAAAAAATTAGTTCTCTTGTCCCTTAACACAAAAATAGGACAAAATCAATACATTTAAGGCCTGTTTGTTTAAGATTATATAAAAAATGATTTTAGTTAAACTAAACATGAGAAAGATGACGAAAGAAGTTTAAGCTAAACATGGGGACTCTTGAGCCGTTCGGAACCTCTCCTCTTCCCTTCCCGTCATCCTTTCTTTTTTATAATCATTAGATCAATATTTGAATGGTTAAAATTTAAGCTTTTATAAAATTATTATTAAATGTTAAATTATAAAAAGAAAAAAGGCTAAAGTATCATTTTGGTCCTTTATGTTTACATAAGATTTCATGTTAATCCTTTAAGTTTATGACGTATAATTTTAGTCTTTAAAACTTAATACCGTTAATATTACTAATATAAAATGCTAACCAAGCAAAGTTTAGTGATGATGGTGTAATGTTGACAAAGCAAATTAGACTTGCAGCACAACACCTCTTTTAATTTTAATCCTATGTGGCATTTACTTAATTTATATTATTATATTTTTAAATAAAAAATCTAATTCAGATAATTATTTTAATCAATTTCTTAATCTCTGGGTCTCTCATTTCTTCATCATAGAACCCTAGCCTTCTGCCGCAACACTTTTCTTCATCTTCATCTTCATCCCCATACCTTCTTCCAATTCTTCATCAATCATCCAACGAAATTGATGGTCGTCCTACAATTGTTTGAAACCAAGATCCTTGCCTTATTTTTACATTTTATTCCTGTTTCTCACCCACCATATGCTAAAGGTCATTGCGCACTTGGATTCATCCTCACATCTTGCGCTATGCATTTATGTAATCTTGTTTATTGTTTGAACTCTACTTCATTTTTTGCATCAGTCATGGCAATCAATAATAGGCCATTCCCCGGCATTGTCCATGATGTCAAAGGAAGAGCAGCTTGCTATAAATCTGCGCTAGAATATATATCTAATCTAATGACAGATTAGAGAACGCCAAGGAGTTGACAATAGAACAAGAAAATTTCATTGGATGATCGATGAAGAATTGGAAGAAGGCATGGGGATGAAGATGAAGAAAGGTGTTGCTGCATAAGGCTAGGTTCATGATGAAGAAAGAAGAGCCAAAGGGGTTAAGAAATTATTTAAAATAATTTATTTGAATTATATTTTTATTTAAGAATATAACAATATATATATATATATATATACATATATTAAGTAAATGCTACATAGGATTAAAATTAAATGAGGTGTTGTGCCACAAATTGGGAGAAGTCCATCTTGCATCATCAGCATTGCACCATCACCACTTACTTTGTTTAATCAGCATTCTCTATTAGTAACATTAGTAATGTTACGTTTTAAGGACTAAAAGTATACTTTATAAATTTAAAGGACTAAAATAAAATCTCATGTAAACATAAATAACTAAATGTATACTTTAGCCAATAATTAGTTAATACATATTGCTAAATTTTGATATGAATAATTCAATACTTCAACAAAATAAAGTAAAATAATATTTTGCAAATAATTAAATTATTCAATTGTAGATCTAATAGTTAGAAAGGACGAGGAAGGAAAAGGAGGGAAAGAGGAGGCCGTTTTGAACCGTTAAGCTAGATATAAATGTTTTTCCCTACAAAACACGCATATTTAGAGCTTTTCGCAACAACTTCCTCTTATATATTTAGCCTATAAATTTTTTTCACTCCTTTTCCAATCAAATCATAATGTGTGACTTTATTTATCAATTATTTTAAATTTATATTTAAATTTAACATCCACTTATTTTGATTTAATTGGAAATCAGTACAATTTATTAAAAATAAGTACAATTAATATATAAGATTAAGTACTTAAGGTATCTTTCCATTCCTTAATTAACAGAATATTGCAAAAATATAATTGAAAAATAAATAAATTCACATATGATATAGTCGGAAATCCGCGTGAATATCATGGTCAGGAAAGGGGGAAATAAGTCCACGAACCCCTTGATCTAAAAAAAATACCAATTTGGTTGTTTAACATTAAATTTTGAAAGGAAGAAAATATATTTTTGACACGATGAATCGTTTGTTCCATCACAAAAAAAGTCAATAAATATACTTTTGCCTTGTGAAACTGTCACAAAACAACCAATGACAAAACCTTTGATTTTTTTTTTTTCAAATTGAACGCAGAAATTTATAATATAATATACTTCCTCTCCTCCTATTATAAGCACCTAGTAATAACAACTTTACCAAATTAATAAAGTTAGTTAAAATTAGTTATTTCTTGTAAAATATATATCAAAATTACCCTCAAAAAAAGTCATTAGCTAGAGGAGCATGCTACCTAGTTAGAAAGTTTTATAATTAGTTAAGAATACTAGTTTGAAGTTGGAAAAAATTAGTGCAGTACATCAGACATGTCATCTTATGAAACATGCCTGTAGTACCGGAGGGAGTACGTATACTACCATATATATGTGCGCAAACAATTAACATATGAGATAAATTAGATACAATCCAACGAAACAGTTCAAAATCAAATACTACATACGCAAGAGTACAAAAAACCAAAAGGAGCTGCATAGAAAATTTGTCACAGATATATAAAGGAAGATTAATAATTAATTGATTAATTACTTGAAGGACATGTTGCTGAACTCTCGGTTGGTAGCTTCGGGGATTAATGGATTCCACTCCCACAATCTGTCAGAGAAAGAGGTGATAGGAAGCGAACTATTCAGAGCCACCATTGGTTGTTGATGAACTTGTGGCTGCTGCTGCTGCAATAACAGATTAGAGAACTGAAGATGATGATGATGATGATGAAGTTGATGAGGAGAAAGAGGATGATTTCCAGGAGGAGGAGGAGGGTTAATAATACCAGTGTTATAGTACTGTAAATATTGTTGGTTATTATTATTATAAGTGACTAGCCTATTCATATCATCCATCATTAATATTGAATTATTGTTGTTGTTGGTGTTGTTGTTGTTGTTAGTGGTGGTGGTAGTTGTAGTTGCAGCTGTACTGCTACTGCTTCCCTGATCGTTTTCGTTGGTGATTTGCTGATCTTGATGATGATGATGAGTTTGTTCGAGAAATCCCATGTTTTGATGATGATGATGATGAAACATGTCTGGTTCAAGGTTGATGTTGTTCTTAGTATAATGATGCTTGTCTGAAGAAGAAGGTCTTGATGAAGAAGACAGTCTTGTTGGGAGATTGCGAGGAAGAGAGGGATGGTCTTCTACACCAGGTCTCTTGTACACTCTACACAGAGATATCTCTGCCTGTACAAACAAAGTTAATACATATAAAATTAAAAAAGCCATTTATTATTTGATAACTTGGAAGAACAATATGTGTGTGTGATAATTAATTAATTGATGAGGAAGCTAATTAAGAGAAATGAACTTTAACAGAAAACTTCAATGTGTCAGTGTCAGATATACTTGAGCTGTTTTCTTTTCTTTCTTTCTTTCTTTTTTTCCCACATAACATGTCAGGCTGGGACCTCATCTAAGTATGGCGGGTGGTGTTGCTATTGGAACAATAGCCATTGACATACTTGAGTTGTTTTTAGTACAAACTGCATTTGTGAGTAGTTTTATGTCTCTTGTTTTTTTTTTTTTTTTTTAGGGACAAACATTAACAATCTAAAGTTATAAGCAGAATCGAATTCGCAACCTCCCACTTACAGAGGAGCTCTCATATTATTATGCTACAAGAAGATTATCTTTCTATTACAATGACACATGATGTTGTAATAAGAGTGATAAAAACATCAAACGAATGAACACATATATATGTTGCTGCAACTTGGAATTAAGATCCATCTCTGAGTATTTGAATTGTCCCATATCCTATTTGAATTTGATAAAATAAAACTTATTTAGGATTATTTGATGAGGAGGGTTTAAAGAAAAATCCTATCTTGATAAGGGCACAATATCTCCAACATAAAAATTTATGTTGAACTTCATTTGTTTTTTTACAGTTTATTTTGAGGGAGGATAGGGGTAAGTATGTGTGAAAGTGGAACCAAAAAAGGGGCACATAAAATTGTGCGGCTAAAAAAGACAAAGTAGAAGAGAAAAGCAGAATGGGGACGAGTACCTAACCTATCCCATTCCATGATTATCCTTAATTAGATCTTAGGATCTGCTCATAACACTAAAAGGCACATTATTTGCCATTTTGTTTTTGGGGACATTTTAATAACTTGGAGTATATTATTTGAATTTAAAACTTCTATAGCCAAACTAAGCAGTTGCTTAAAACAAATGCTCCTTTTATTTTTACTTATATGTCAATCAACAAAATTTATAAAGAAATTGAGAGAATTCATAATATTTAACTAGGAATATTTTTTTAAACAAATTGACTAATTATTTTAAAAACATTAACTAATTTTTTTGATTCATACTCCCTCTTGTCCTATATATAAGTAACAACTAACCAAAGTATGCAGATTAAAATGTTGGTTAAAACTAGTTAAAAGCAATAAATGCAAAAGAGATATAATTTGTTTCCAACCATACTCTTATTTATGAAGATGATGAGTGAGAGGGAAAAATGATGAGAGAGAATGAGTAAGAAAAAGAGATGAAAGAAACATATAATTAATTGGAGGTAAAAATAGAAAAAATACATTAAATTTTAAGACAAACACAAATTGTTACTTATATATCGAATCAACTCTATGCTAGAGAATGTATTTATATAAAGGATAGGAGGGAGCACCGATTAATTGAAGATGACCTATAAATAAGAAAGATGTATAGTAGCGGACAGTATATGAATCAAAGGTAGAGCAAGAATTTTGACAGGCCAATCCTCTTCTATTACCTACAAGGAGAAAATCAACATATTTCGACTACGGTGATTCGTTGTTATGTACGCGAGCCTATCTCTCTCCTTGACCCAATTTATTAATGTAAATTCACATCATAGCATATATACAATAATTAAGGCTGTTTTTAACTTTAACTTGAGACTTCTTTAGACACACAAAAACAACAACATATGGCTCTATAATTAATTAGTGTGTGTAGACACACCCACAAGCTATTAGTGTAGTATAGAGTATGGCTACAAAGATATATGAAGAGAGTTTAATAATTATAGTAAATACAAAATAATTCCGTACCTTTTGGAAGCGTTGGGTTTCATGGTGAGGCAAGCGATACTCATTCATAATCCAACTGGTTCGAATCCCTTTTGGAGCTTTGCCTGAATAAAAAACTAGGGTTTTCTTCAACCCGATTGACCTCGAACTCTCCACCGCTCGAATCATTCTATCAGCTCCAGTCGCCTTCCAATACCCCGACGTCGTCACTCTGTTCGGCCGATCACCGTTCCGGTACTTCCTATCTCTTGGAACGTAGAAGTACCACTCCTTCTCTCCGATGGCCGCCATAGCTGATCAATCACATAATTCAAATTAAAGTAAAGTAACACTACGTACTGAGATTCTCAATGAATTTTCTGGGAATTAATTGAGGGTGGATAGATGGATTGATATATGTGAGTACCAGGAAGTTCCCATGGGTCGTAGCGATAGAGATCGAGGAAGGTGATGAGCTCGACATTGAAACGCTTGCCTTCGACTTTCCGGCGAAGGTAGAAGTCGATCAGTTCTTCTTCGGTTGGGTGGAAGCGGAAGCCGGGCATGACCGTGTCGTGCTGGTGGTTGTCGTTGTTGTCGTTGTTGTCGTTGTCGTCTTCATCAGGGCTGTTGAGGGTGCTGCAGCCATTGGTGGCGGCGGTTGTGGTGGTGTCATCGTGGCTGAGGCTCATGGTGGGAGATGAGGATGAGGTTCCTAAAATTGCAATAAACTAAGAGAGATGATATCAGAGTGTCTGTTTCACTATAAAAGAATTCAACTACTCTGATCTTTTGGTGTTGCCTCTCTCTCTCTTTATATTGACGTGAGAGAGAAGGACGGGGGAGATTCATGGTTAAAATTAAATATATGCATGGTATTCCCTCCTGTCCTAATTATAAGATAAAGTTGATTTTTTTAAAAAAATTAAGGAAGCCAATTAAATTACTTTAGAGTATTTTTTTTTATTTTTTCTCTAAACTAATTAATTTGACTAATAAACTAATATATAATCTAAGGATACAAAAAATATAAACATTCTGAAGTAATTTAATTGGCTTTCTTAATTTCTCCAAAAAAATCAACTTCGTCTTATAATTAGGACCGAAGGGAGTATTTGAAAAGTCTATATACTCCGAAGCATCCTAAATATGAGAGAGTTATTAATATAGAGATTCTAAGCCCTCACCAAAGTTAGGGTATGCATCCAAACTTAAAGAATATATACAGGTACTTATAGATCACCTATCAAAATATCCTCACATCGGTAATGAGATTTAAACTTACGATCTTATAGATTATGAGCCAACTCCTTTTCAATTGTATCAATATCTGTTGACTAACTTGCAACTATAGCTTTTGGAAACCTTCCATGACATTAATTTTTCTCCCCGGTAGAGGGGAAAAAATCACGGCTAGTTTTTTTTTCCTGAAAAAAGGAAAAATTATCTCTAGGATCCAGATTCTATAACTCTTATGTGGAAGTATTCTTAAAATTATAATTCAAAAACATCTTATATTTTTATATTTGAAAATTCAAACTCTTTTACCACCAAGCCCAGTTGGTGTGAAGGAAGGGAGGGAAGGTGTTTTTTTTTTTTTTTTTTTCCTTTGGGGGGTGTGTGGTTTGAGTCAGATTTTAAAACATTAGAAAAGTGGGATTGCAATTTTTTTGTTAATTTTTCTTATTCTGTTATCTTACACCTTCCCTTATTAAAATTCTACAACCCATACGCCAAATTTTTTAGATTCAACTCATAAAAGTTTCTCTTCCCCTCATATCAAGTATATGGATTGACTAGCTTTAGTTGTTCCAACTTAATCAATCATCTCGTGTTCAAGTCAGGACTGTTTACCAGTGGATAAATCTAAAAAAATTAAAATTCTTCAGAAATTGAGTACTTACTAAATTTACTTTTTTTCAAAAAGAAATTGGATAAGGAGATTTACTTCATTAATTTTGAGTACTTCAATAAATTTCCCCTTTTGAATAAACAGAGAGAAAAGGATTCAGAGAAAGATGTAAATCGCCTTCAGGCCCTACATGGGAAGATGCCTTGAAGGCATTCTAAGAACCGACAATGGCACTACGACCATAGGACAGGTTGGACACAGTCTACAGTGGTGGCTTTGGACCTTTTATTCAAATCTTCCATTTTTCTCTCACAAGTATGAAAGAACTTTTGTTTTTTTCTTTCAAATTTTCTTTTGTCTTTTAAAAATGATGTTTACTTCTAATTTATTTTCATATATTTGTAATTTGATGTGCGGTGGGTATACGATGTTTGTGTTGTCATCAAATACGTCATACTTGTAAAAGAAAATTCTTCTCTCCAGTAACCTCGTATATATTTTATGTGATCATATGATCTGACCAGCCAATTTGAATTGGTACTCAAATGATAATTTGAAAAAATATTTAATCTCATTAATTATTATTTTCAAACCCATTGCAATTAAATCAATATATTTCTTACATTGTGTGTGTATATATCTATGATATAACAAAGAATATGTTTAATAATTGTTGATTAAATTTATCATTTCTTAATGGCTGTTTCTAAAGTATATGTTTGATCTTTGATAGATGAGCTCAAATGTATCCAGTTTGATCCTTTTTTTCCTTGTACATTCGGATGTTATTAATGATCTTAATTTTCTTCTATTTCCCATTATTTATTTCCTATTTTTATTAATCCTCCCATTAATTTTTTTCAATAAACAAGCTGTAGATCCATCCCTTCGATCAGTTCTAAAGTTAAAATGTACATTTAGTCCTCTAATTTTATATAAGGGCGCTTGTACAAATTTAGCAATGAACAATTTTGCTACGGGCACCCATAAGAATTAACTATTTTCTGGAGCAAAATTAAAGTAGACATAAACAATTTATTTAGGAGCAAATATAGCAACACTATTAAGGAAACTTAACTTCCATTATTTTTTGCATTGTGAGTCTCACCAGTCTTCTCTCTTTATTATTTTAATATTTTTTAATGAAAAAATATCATTTAGACCCCATAAAAACGATTTCATTTCAGTTAACCCCAAAATATTTTGAAATTTCACTCTACCTCTTGTGTCAAAATGAAGTTAAGTTTTGTCAATAAAAAGACAATATCGCCCTTATTTTATTTTTTATCCCCCATAAAAGTATTTATAAGACAAATATGGGCATTTTAAAGATAAATAAAGACATTTACAAGAAAAACATGTTAATGACCAGGAGTTAAAAAATTTTGGTCATTCATGTATTTGTCTTGTAATTGTCTATATTTGACTTGTAAAAAAAATTTTAGCTTCCTAGATTCTTTTAAATCTCTTTATTTGTCTTATAACTGCATTTATTTGTCTTGTGAATACCCTTATTTGTCTTGTGAATTCTCTTATTTCTCTTGTGAATGGCCAAAATATTCTTGTTAGTTTCATTTTGGCCCAAGGAGATGCATTGAAGTTTCATAATCTTTTGGGAGTTAATTGAAATAAAATTGTTTCCATGCGGTCTAAGTGATATTTTCTCATTAAAAAATATTAAAATAATAGAGAGAGAAGACTGGCGAAACTAACAATGCAAAAAGTAAGGGAAGTTAAGTCTCATTAATGCGTTGTTGTATCTACTTCTAAATAAATTATTTATGTCTACTTTTGTACCTGAAAATAGTTAATTCTTATGGGTGTTCATAGTGAAATTGTTCATTATTAAATTTGCATCTTCACCCTTTACACAATGTTTTAATTTGGTTCATTAATTTCAAGAAATATATCTTTATTTTTTTCATTAATTTCAAGAAATATATCTTTATTTTTAGTCCTCTAACCCTACATTAATTGTCAGTCTCAAATAATGATTGTATGTAACAATCATTATCATTTAAAAAATTAAGCTTAACATATCAATATTCAAGAGTGAATTTATTCATCACATCCCTATTGATCTTTTCGAAGTACCTCCCAGAAATATGAATACTTCCAAAAAAAGAAGGAGAGGTATTTGCTTAGGGATCAATATCTCCCGAAATTACTTCAAAAAAGATCAATGGAGTAGGAACCTTCAATCAAAGCAATGGAGTTGACAATTTCCTGTAACAGGAGATGAACCTTCGATCAGAGCAATAATGGGCTTTCTAAAAAAACATAACTTCACAAAAACAATTTAACATCACCTTGGATGCTTTATCGCGTTGTGACTTTACAAAGGCAACCCAATTGGCCGAGTTGAACATTGCAAGAAATAGGAGAGGAACCGTTAGAAATGAACGCAGGAAGGATAATGCGAAATGGATGAGGGAAATCATAACTATACCTAGCTAAGGCTCATGAACAAAAACAACTCGCACAACAATAGTTGAGATAGGGTCAAGTGTATTCACTAGCGCAGCTATAGCTGAGAAGTCGGACGAAGGCTTTATATGGTGGGATTCGATGGAAAATGACTCCTGACAGCTAGAAAAGACAACAAGAGTCGTAGGTCGATTAAGATGTTGGTGGGTTTCATATACAAGAACTATTATTTATTTGTTTACATTTATCACAATTTTTTATTAATAACCGCTAAGTATTTCACTTGTTTTCACATGGTATTCTAATAAGTGATGGGTTTTACTTAATAACCATCATATATTTCCTTTTTTTTTAAATTGTAGTGGTTATTATGCAACCACCATTTTATAAACCAAAAAAAAGATGAAGTATATAAAAAAAATAAAAATAAGAAGTTATGGAGTTGTTTTAAGAATCTAATGCATCATTAGATTCTTCCTTCTCTGGTAACTTATCCACCTTCTCATTCAAAAAGAGAACGAGAGTAGTAAGTTCCTTCAAACATTAGTCCATGCGTCCTTGCTCTTACAGGTAAACCTAGACCATATGATAGAGCTCGTAGGTCGCATGGACGAGCCCTTCAATGCTTGTTAGTGGAAAGAGTTCATCTTTCGGTTTGTCCCGAGAAGATGAAGTAGAAGTTCTCTTACGTCGTCCATATATAAGTTTGGTGAAGAAGAACAAAAGCTTGCAATTGGCGATGAGAAATTGAAATGGAAGTGAGGAAGTTAAGTTCAGTTTTTGGACGTTTATATAGAGAGGGTTTTGTGGATTATCGAGCCATCGCATCCTTTAAATTTACATATCATTATATTTTATAATGGTGATGGTTGTTTTTAATAACTGTTAGGAATTTGAAGTAATATTCTAATAAGTGACAGGTTTTTCTTAATAACCGTTATGTATTTATCCACCATCTTATTACCAAAAAATAAAATAGGTGAATTTAATTAGAAATTTATGAAAAGGTATATTGAATAAGAGTGTTGGGAAAGACAAATTGTTTATAAGTGTTACTAACAGTTGTTTCAATAGAACCGTTATTTATTTTTGAATTCATGAAGGTCATTAACAAAGAGCTATATAAGAACTGTTATTTATTTTATTTATCACGATTTTACTATATAGACCATTGGATATGTTCTTTTTTTAGCAAAATATTTAAAAACAACGATGAAACAAAAAAAAGAAAGAAAATTGTCAAGTAACATGATGAACTGATGAGATCACCAAACTACTCGCCACCAGAGGAATGGCCAGGATCATTGTTAGGATCATGGACAATCGCATACTCATCAAGTATGTGATTGGCCTTCTTGTCATACTGGAGAGGTATCTAGAAAGCCTCCTCATGGCATGGTCAGTCTATTATGCATGCCGTAACATTGCCGCTAGCTGAGGAAGCATAGGATGTGGAGGCGAAGGAGAAGGTAATGGAAGTGGAGGTGGTAGAGGAGGAGATGGAGGCGGATATTGGGGAGGACAAGCAGGAGGTGGAGGATGACATTGAGAGTTTTCTGGCATGTCTTCCGCACAACATTTCATCTTGGCGATTGAGCAAGAGAACAAAGATAAGACGATGAAGAAAATGTTGGAAAAACAAATTAAAATGTGGAGTTTAAATAATAGACATTTGGAAGAGATGTGAAACAGCCATCATTGTATGCGTTGGAAGTTGAACACGGCGTAATGAAAGGGTACCTAGTTCTCCTGATGATCATCGGATAACAAGGAGGTACCTATAGTTAGCACGTATGGGGAAAAGGAAAGGTTTCGAAAGCTTTAATTAATGTTTATTAAGTTAGAACCATTATGTATGTTTGCAAAAATACTTTACAGCTTTTAATTAATAACTGATTTATTAAGTTGTTTTTTGTTAACTTTATTATTAACTTAACGTTTATTCAGTTAGAACCGTTAAGTATGTTAGCAAGAATACTTTACAGTTCTTAATTTATAATCGTGAATTATTAAGTCTTTTTCTTTTTGTTAACATCACCTCTCTCCTCCGAGGATGAGGATGAGGATAAGGATGAGGAAGGTAAGCAAGAATACTTTATGGTTCTTAATTAATAACCTTGAATTATTAAGTTTTTTTTGTTAACTTCATTTTTAATATTTAAAAAAAACAATGATGATGTTCAATCATCACCACCACTGTCATCCCTATCCCTCTCTTCATCCTCCTCATCCTCATCCTCATCATCGATGATGGAAGAAGAAGGATCTGACTGGAAGTCATATTCAACAACATTGTGATAAAGTATGTGGTTCACCTTCCTGTTCAACTTGTTAGCATATGTCGCGAGACACCTTGTGTGGTGGTCAAAATCTGCCAACAGTTGCATTAGAGCCTCTATTTCAGGAGGAGGAGGGGGTGGCGGTGGTAGAGGAAGAGCTCCCTATGAACTTAACATGATAAATGAAGAAGGAGGAGGCTGATAAAGAAAAGTAATAAAAATCACAAGGAATATATGAGTTTAAATAGAGATCTAATATATTATGAGGGGTTATGACTTATGACTTATGATTTATGAAGGTCTAACGGATTACAAAGGGTTATGTGTTATGACTTATGAAGGTCCGACGATGTTACGAAGTGTTATGAAAGTATTAGATGTTGGTTGGTTCTGAGGATCGTTATATTTTGTCTTCACTTGTATAAGAGGTTGGAAGACAAATCATTTGTAAGTGTTACATGATGGTTTTTTTTTCCTTTTGGCAAAGTGTTACATGATGGTTGTTTCATAAAAACCGCCATATTTATCATTAAATAAATGAAGGTTATTAACTACAACCATTGTTTTTGTGTTTTTGCGGATTCTGCCTCTTAATACATAACGGTACGCATATTTGACCCATAGGTTTTAACGTTATATATTCTTGCTCGACCTTCACCTCGACATAGACGTTTACTAGCTGTAACCGTTATTTATTAAGCATTATATATATCTAAATCTGTAGTAATGATTCCTAAACTCTATTGTGAAATAGAAGTGTCATTCAAAAATAATCACAACAATGTGTTTTTATTCACGAAAGATTGTATTGTCCATTTATCGATAGCATGACGCTTGTGGGATTCTTCATCTACTTCCTATTGATACCTCAATGAGTGGGCTTATTCATCAACCTATATAATATGGACTACCTCCAATACTTAATATAACATCTACTTAATTAATTTGAGTAGATTAAGGAATTTAGTTAAATTAATTATTTTTATAAAAATGTGTGTTGATTTCCCTAAATTCCTTTTGAATAATTCCCATTGAAATAACCAAACATGTGTAATCAATATGGGTTAACAAAAAATTATGAATCCGGGGATCAGAATGAATTAAAGATTAAATTCAACCTCTTAACTAGCTTTTACATTACACTACAAAAAAGACACTGAATTTCCGACGGAATTTACCACGGAATTCAGAGTTTCCGACAAAATTTCTGATGGAAAGGATCTCCGATGGAATGGATTTCATCGATGATAATAGCGTAACAAACTAATTTCCGACGGAATTCATAAATTTGAGACAAAATTGAATTCTGTCATAAATTCGCTCGCAAACTTATTTTTTATTTTTTAAATTTTTAAATGCTACGTGGCAACTCCGGCGGCTGCCACCTCGTTGCCAACAGCGGCACGTGGCCGCTCCAGCGGCCTCCACCTCGTCACTGAGGCTCAGATCCGTCACGTGTCGTCGCAACCTTTTTTTTCCTGAAAATGCAACTCAACTTACCCTCCTTTGGTTTGAACCCATGACCTCGTCCGTATACGTGCGATGCCTTACCAGATGGGCTCAACTACTTTGATGTTTTATTATTACATCATTATAAATATAATATTATTATATATAATCAATTATTTATAAATATATATTTGTTTCTTATATATAAATGTAATAATAATATAAAATAATTTTATATATTCTTATAATTTTTAATATAAATTAACTTCAAATTAAAGAATTTTACAACTTAAATAAATTTCATATGACTATATTTTTGTCTAATTTCTAAAATTAATTTTTTATTAACATTAATTAATAACTAATAAATTTTATTTTTTATAAATAAATTTTTATATGACCATTTTGCCCCTATAGGGACCAAACCCATAGTTGGAAACTTGATGAACCAAAACCAAAATGAGAAAAAACTTGAGGGATGAAAGATGATAGTAATCCTATTTTTTAAATATTTATATGGCTAATAATATCATAATTTTAATTTTTATAAAGATATTTTTTAAAAATTTAATTTAATTAAAATAATAATAATTTTTTAATTTTTCCGACCGAATTTTTTCCCGTCAGAAATTCCATAGAAAATTTTTCCAGGGAATTATTCTGTTGGAAATTCCGAGGCAAAATTTTTTGCCATGGAATTTACCACAGAATATTTTTCGTTGCTAATTCCGTGGCAAAATTCCATCGGAAAGGATTTTCATCAGAATTTGCTATGGAAACAAATTCCGTGACAAATTCCGTCAGAAATTTAATATTTTTTTATAGTGTTAGGAACCGTAGGTAGTAATTCATTTCATTCACTATTTGGTTCAATTCCATGTAAACCCTAATACATTCTATCGATTCAAATATTTTGTCGGTACGGTGAAATAAACTAATAGTCCTCATTATTATATATATAATGCATCACTACAAATCAAGTAATATCCTCATTACATAATTTTGGTTGTGTAATCTGGATTCAAATTTACATGAATCAATGTATGGACATCTATACCTTCAATGAATAACATTTAAACATTTATATTCTCCCTTTGTAGCCTTGGTAGACTTAAAAAAATCGTTTCACTTTTATTTTCTGAATAAAATACAAATTTTATTCCATAATTTTTGATAGCATACTAAACAAA
This sequence comes from Inga oerstediana, assembly GCA_963210345.1. Lineage (NCBI taxonomy): Eukaryota > Viridiplantae > Streptophyta > Magnoliopsida > Fabales > Fabaceae > Inga > Inga oerstediana. The sequence continues at coordinate 40,671,857 of OY723403.1, read as the reverse complement.
TGTTATGTAATTATCATTCCATTCTATTACATTTACTATTATTCTTTGAATCAAGCGGTCAATTGGTGAACAAACTCAAGATTTTCTTTTTTACCAGGGAGGGAAAAAAAAAAAAAGGAATCCTTTAGCACATTTCGAAGAAATTAAGGGTCATTATTATGTGATCTTGAAATCTTAACAACTCTTGTGTGTGTGTGTGTCTCAAACCGTCCCTGGCTATTATGATAATAAATTATGTAAATATACATACTTAACGTCAAAATATATGATTAGGGAAAGTTAAATATGGTTTCAATTTTCCTTTTTTTGTAATATTTTTACGGGTATTTCCTGTTATATAATAATATTTTATCCAATGAGATTGATTGACAATCATAGATGTGTGATTACTTTATAAGTACGTGTGCTAGTTGTTATAATAAAACAAATACAGAAGAACAACTTGCGTTGACAATTTGACATGCATATCTCAATTTTTCTTGGTATGATGAATACAGATGATTTTAATCCATGCTGCTTTTGAGTAGAATATAATAAAATAAAAGTTAAAATATACTTTTAATCCTTTAAGTTTTACATGAGGTATATCTTTAGTTCTTTAAATTTATAAAGTATATTTTTTTATCTATATTTAAGTTTTGATCTTTTTAATAATATATTTAGATTATTAAACTAAAATAAACTGATAAATCACTATAAATGAAATCGAGGTGCTGATATTTAAATTATTAAACTAATATATTTAGATTATTAAACTAAAATATTTTAATACAATAATCAAGATTTTGATTTTAACTACTTCATTAGGATTTTAGATATTTTTCAATTTGCACATATTTTAAAATTAAGATTAATAACATTTAATTACACAGTCATCATTTAAGTTTACACAGTCATCACTAGATAGAGTTTGCTCCATTTGCATTTTTTGTTAGCTACATTAATTATATTAGAATTATTGGACCAAAACTATAATTTATAAAGTTAAGGGACCAAAAATATACTTCAACTTAGTGTCTGTTTGGATTAGCTTTTGAAGAATAGCTTCTAAAGAAAAAGTGGAGAATAGCTTTTGGAGAATAGATTATGGGAAAAAAGTGATTTTGATAAAATGATAGTATTTGAATGTCGTGATCCGAATTTTTTTCATGGTCAAATTATTAAAAAAGACATTAATTTTTGTGATAATTACATATAAAAAATAAGATTATAGTTTACGTATTATTTAATAGTTAAGGTCCAAATCTAACATCAAAGTTTTTTCTAAGGGGCATCTGGTACAAATAAGTTTAGGAAGATGTAAAAATAGCAATGAACAATTAAAAATGGTGTAAATTTAACAAAACCGTTAAATTCGACCATACGGTGCTAAATTATAAGAGAAAAAAACCCCAAACGGCATTAAAAATGATCCATCTTAACCCATTATTTAACATTAAATTTCATAATCAATATCAAAAATGAAATAAATTTGTCTATATGTAATGTTAATTAACTTAACTATTTTTTCTAATATAATCAAATTAGATAAATAGGTCTTATATTAAAGATAAGAGGGAGTGTTAAAATTTTAAAATCGTTTAAAAAAAATAAAGTGATAGACGAAAAAGAGAAAATCGGTGAAATGAAAAAAAAAACAGAAGAGAGAGAGAGTGCGTGTATGGTGTGGAATCTACAGTGAAAAAAGGCCAATAAGAAAAAGACAGTGGGGCCCATATAACATAAAAAGAAAAAAAATTAGATTTTCCTCAAACATGGTTTTGATCTCAAAACCATGATTTGACAAAAAGTTGAGTGTTTGGGAACTTTTTATCAAAACCATAGTTTTGATGTAAAAGTGCTTTTTTTTTTGGGTATCCGAATATATTGTTAAAGGACTAAAAGCATACTTTAGCCTAAAATAAAAAATAATTGTAAAAGTACACTTTTTTTAAAAAAGAATAATATAAATAAACATAATCTAAATCATGAAAATCTCATCATCCGAACCATCTAAATAAAATGGTTTAATTAATTAAATCTCCCTATACATTCAATAATGTGAAAACTAATTAAGAATTTTGTGTAATAAAATAAAGGAAAATACTAAATTGAGTTCTTTATATATATATATATATATATATATATTATGTCAAGTTCTCCAATCACATATGGTTATGTGTCTTACTTTTTATTTGGGTTTATAGTTAAATGATAATATTTCAAAAATAGGACACATGGTCATGTCTAATGAGAGAACTTGATATACTGCATATAAAAAACTTGACCTATATATTTTCCTAAAATAAAAATCATTTTAACATAACATGTGCTGCATGAAAATTATGTAGCTGGTGCCTACTTACATACTACCTCCGGTCCTAAATATAGGATAAAGTTTGTAGTGCAAATTGCACTACAAACTTTATCCTATATTTAGGATCGGAGGGAGTATATAATTAGTCATTAGTTCGAGAGGGAAGAAAAAGTCATTAGTGGTCTTCCATTAGCACAATTAATTAGGGTGGCGTTATTGGGTTGTATGTAATGAGGGGAGGGAAATTAAAAATTTTTTTGAGTTGAATTTTTAAAAAAAATAATATTAAAGAAATGGGGTTATAAAATTTTAATAAAGAGAAGATATAAGATAAAAGAGTATGAAAAATTAGTTAGAAAGTTTTAATCCCATTTCTCTAATCTTTTTAAATCCAACTCATAACAATTTTTCTTTTCCTTCCTTCACCCCCAAATCCCTTATACCAAACAAGGCATTAGTGATAGAAAATTCAAAGTAGAAGACTCCAAGTCTTTAATGTCACCTAATTTTCTCATTTCACATGCATGTAAGAAGATTACAAAACCAATTAATTAATGAATTCTTCTTGGATTTAAAATTTAGTATATATTTATAAAACTAAATAATTTCCATCATATAAAAATAATAATTTTCAAGAATAATATTACTTATTCATGAGGCTAGCAGTTAATTTTACTAACCTAATAATCAATTTTGTTATGCATACAAAATTAATAAATATGGAGCAGTAATAATTATGTAATTTTTTAATGTGACGAAATATTTTGTCTTGAAAAAGTGAACAATATTAGTTTATAGTTATTATTTCACATTTCATGCAATTTATTCTAATAATCAGTTGAATCACAGAAAAATTGTATAAAATTTTATTTTAATACTCCTCTAGTACTAGGAGCTAGTTGGATTGTTTTTATCCGCAAGGTAAGAGCTCAATCTAATTCATCATCCATATTTACCATTCTTTCTCCAAGCTACTCATATTTATACTCCATCAACAATAGTAGCAATCAAATTTAAATAGTTATAAGACATTTGTTACACAAGGGTATTTTAGAGAAATTATATCATATTTGTTACAACTAATTTACAAATTTACTTAACTTCTTTAATATACTCAAATTAGTTATGTAACTCTAACTTAAAAATTGGAGGAGTATTATATATATTATCTTGTGACATGTTTTCCTCAGTGTCTGTTTGGTTCACGGAATCGGAGGTAACGTAATAGAATGTAATACAATGTAATAAAATGTAATATAATGATGATTATATGAATTTGTTTGCTTTGCCATTAAGGAAAGATAATGCTATACATAAAAACGTTTGGTTGGATTACATAAAAAATGAGAATATGTGAGAATAATATAGTAAAAGATAAAATTGCCCTTATCTACACACACATATATATAATGTACTCGTTGGGTTCAAAGTATTTTTTTTTTTCAATTTGGGCAGTGTATGCATTTGGTGCAAACTAATTTTTTAATATTTAATAGAGGAAATATTATGAAGGGGTTCATGGTAATTTTTAATATTTAATGGTAGGAATATTATTTAATGGGATATTTTAATATTTTTAATGTTGGAATTTAATTTTTTTTAATTTTTTAGTAGGGAATATTTTTTTGTATTATTATATAATTAATTAATTTTTAAAAATATTTAATGGTGGTAATTATTTAATATTTAACAGCATTTATGGGTAGGCACTTCAATCAAATTAAAAAATTATAATATCAATAGCGTCTTTTTTACTTAATTACAGGCATCCTCATTTATCAATCCTAACAATGTAATCCTGATTACATCGATTACAAAATGTAATTATATTTATATTACATAAGACCAACCAAATGTTGTAATCAATCTGTTGTATCAAGATTACATGTAATCCTCTCCCATATAATCGAACCAAACGGGCTATCAATAATCATATGTATACAACTATGCATACACAAAGCTGCTTATATATGACATGTCAATGCAACAATTAAATATCTTAGAAAAAATATTTTGAACATTTATTAATTGCGGGTTTACACTATAAAGTGGACCTTTTACTTTAAAATAATGGGTTAAATTATACAAAACTCTCAAAACAAAGAATCATGCATGTACAAATAACTCCCTTAGCCTTCAAGCCTTAATACTAAACCTCAATGCTTGAACTTTCAAGCCTATGTGGATAACTCAATTGTTAATTGTATACGCCCACCCTAACCTTTAGTTTGTTGTGCGCATAACCCTCAAACTTTGATATCTATGTAGATAACCCCTAAACTTTAAGCTATGTGCAGATAAATGTATGAGATTTACCTGCATAAATATAAGAATTTTGGGAGTTTGTTATAAAGTTGTAAATGTTAGGGATGTTATATGTACAAGGTGAAAAATTTAGAAGAATTATGTTGAATTTAGGCTAAAGAAATCAAAGAAACAACTCTATATATATATATATATATATATCAATAATTATGCATGTTTTTAATACCAATAAAGGTTATTGTATTCACTTAAAGCAAAATTAGGTGCATGCATCTCTATATATATGGATTGAAGTAATTGGTTAGGGAATTGAAAATATATATTATAATATTTAAAAGAGTCAAGGGAAACCCGTGACCACTCCTCTTGAGAAAATGACAACGTGACACTATTTGTGTTTCTTTAGTATACCACTTTCACACTTTTTTCTAAATTTGTGATTTATTCGTTAATATAATGTTATCTAATGTGATATAGATAATCCAAGTTCTCTAGATAGTGTGTGTGTGTGTGTGTTTTATATGCTTCAAAAAATATCTTTCACGTTTGACCCAAAAAAACTTTAATAGGCTTACTTTTAATATAGTGAAATTTTGAATAAAAAGTTGGTTCCCAAGTGATAATGATAGTTATCTTTTTTAATATGTAAAATGGAATCAACTTTTCTATATACTGGCTGAATGCTTACATTCTAAAAATTTCTTCATGTAGGCCCAAATGTTAACATTCAATAATATTACTTTTATTTTTTATGTATAATTAATCATATATTGCCTTAATATTTTAAATATGTATGATTTATAATAAAAAAATAACAGTATATATGATAAAGTAAAATTAATGGATAACATATGATAAAATATTAACAGTGACGTAACTAAAATTGCATTAGGAAATTCATGGGCCAGGTTAGAGTTGGCTTGGCACCAAAAAAAAAAAAGCGCAAAAATAAAAATATTTATTAATAAAAATATAATTACTAAAAACAACTATAATTTTTTAATTTATAAATATCAAATTAAAATTTAATTTAAATAACTATTTTTCTATAATCATTTTAATAATTTTTTCTAATTTTAGAAATATTCATATTCCATGCTGTACAATTAACCATTGGATGAAGCAGAAGGAACTCAAAACAATTATGAATTTATAATCTTATAAACAAGAAGAACCATAACGAAGGAGCTACTTTAGACTTAACATTATTTAAATATGGATTAGTCAGTACTCTTTAATTCTGTGTTGATTTGATTAAGGGTTTTTCCTTTCGAAGTTTAGAGTTAAAGAATTTTCGCCTTTCCTAATAAATATGCTTCCCGAAATTTAAACTTATGTTCTTCTTATTATGGGATGAGGTCGCTTACCACCTCAACTAACAGTTTGTAGAAACTCTAAATTTAAAGCTTCCATAAGACATAATTAAATCTTGCTATAGAATTGATCACAAACATAAAAGTAAACAATTGATTTATACTTGGGAAGCTATCTATATTGATATCTCTCTCATCGTTTTCTTTCTCAAAAGTTCCGATTGCATTATTTGCATTATTACATTAAAAACTAAATAAACCCAAAGGGAAAAAACAAAAATAGGAAGATAACACCATACATATCCTTGAGTTGTATCACTAAACACCACAAATGTAAACTTAATTAGCTTTTTGCATTTATTCCAAATGACAAACGGTACCTTTATTATTTCAAGTCGCATCGATCACAAGTTTCATGAGATATGAGCCGATCCTTCCGCTTCATTATCAAAAAGCTTAACCATTCATTCATTTCAAATAAATCCATCAGCCAAATAATACATATCCACATACACACACACATGGCTTCATTATCTTCGTACATGTACACTTACTTGCTTGTTTGTCTTTGCTTTTTCTTGTCATGAAAAAGCAAAACCATGTTGTGTTAGAATGACAGATTTTTTTTTGTTAAGTCTCTCTCTCTCTCTCTCTCATCCGCTTCTTATGAATCCAAGAACAACGGGCAAAGAGTTTTTGTTAGGGCTCTCTCAAACTCAAATTTGGACGGTGCCGCTTATTAAATGAAGGAATTCTGCATAGATTCGAAAAGGATCCATAATTTGCAAATCTATGATCTTTGTTTACATAGAAAATGGTTTGTGTGTGGGTGAGAGAGAGAGAGAGAGAGAGAGACTCTTAGTTTAATGCTGTTATAATTTTAGGAGGCCTTACTCTTAAGGGGATGCTTGAAATTTATATATTGATTGTAGAGGGGAAAAAAACAGAAATTCATATAATGATTGTAAATGATGTTACAACAAGCGAAGAATTTTTGTTAGGGCTCTCTCAAACTCAGATTTGGACGGTACCGCTCATATAGCATTGTTTTAATTCTTTCGGTGGTGGCAGTACAGTGCTGCTGAAATCATAGTGTAATTTGGGTAGTATCCACTTTAAATGGAAAATCTTGCCGATATTTTTTCAAATTGAGAATTTTTTTTCCCTTTCTTGAGACTTACTCGGGTATGCTTAAACATGATTGTTTTTTAATTTTGGTTGTTAGATAATATTGGTATTTATTTGTAGCACAATTAGTTTGATGTTGTTAAAATTGTGAGAGGCCCTATTTTAAGGGCATATTCTGCCAAAACTTTTTTAAACATTTTCTTATTTGAGGAAATTTGTATTGATTAGATACATAGTAATGGATCATAATTAATTAGATAAATACTAAAAAAACGAGTGAGTAATTCAAGAATGTGGTGGAACATTTTCTTATATTTGCTCAAATATATGCATAGTAAAAATGGGTTGTATTTTTGTCATTATGTCAACTATTTAAATAATAACCAACTGGGTATTGTTGTGTCACAAGTGAGCATATGCTGTGTGATGAGATAATAAAGGCAAGTACATATGACTAACAGGTGTACTTGAGATTGCTTGACTTAAAGGCAAGAAAAAATGATTGGACAATTGATACGAGTATCACGGACTTATATTGTTGAGTGATATACCTATAATGTAATTCCAAAACGTACCTGTGAGGCTAAGAAAATCTTGTGCTCTCTAAAGAGATAGTGGCTTGACCTAATGACTAGATATTATATAGAAAGGAGTATGAATTGAAAGGCTCCATAAGTGTTCGAAATGTGTGACATCACGATACAGAGCAAAGAAGGACATTGTTCAATCTTTTTGCTAATTTATGTCTATTGATGCGTCTTTAATGATAATCAAGAAGGAATTGAAATAAAAGAATTAGGGAAGATGATTAAAGTATTTTAGAAAATATATATCATATTAAATGCCTTAATTAACTTTCTTAATCTAATTGACTTAAGTACATATATCCTATATCTTATATTCCCGAGGGAGTAATAGATTAAATATTTCCAGAATTTGATAGTAAGCCAAGAAATCTTCATCTTGGGGAAAACCTGTTAAATGGGGTGTTTTTGAAAAATATTTTTTTAAAAAACCATATAACTTTGAACTAATTATAATAAAAAAATTATTGGACTTTTTTTCAAAAAAAATACTATGCCTCATATATATCTACTTATCTAGGGAAGTAGAGAGTACAATTAACTATTTGAGAGCATTCTATGAGTGTTAAAAATATTATTTGTGCTACATGACTGAGTGAGTACGCGAGAGTTTTAGGTCGTCTGAGACCTAGTGATTGCACTAATTAATCATGAGCTAATTAATGACAATGTATTCGATTTTGTATTCAATTTGGTGTTGAAAATCATACTTTGCTTACACTAAAATGATTACAATATGAAACCAAAACACTCATGCACTAATTCTTATATGATTTACTATTGTCTTTAATTTCGATCTCCCTGTAATGACCTTTTCGTGTATTTCTATCCAATGTTTGATAATTTGAATTATCAAATTGAAATTAATCGAGTTGAATATACTTGAATTACAGTTGGAGTTGACCGATTGAATGACGCTCCATACATTGGTTTGGAGACATATCCGCAGAAAGGTCTCCTCGTCATCGTTTTCTGATAAAATATATTTTTTAGGAAGAAGATATACGTCACGATGATGCAAGAGAGACAGTATATTAATTGTTCGAAGATTCATCGTTCAAGGCAAGCTACGAAAAGAAACATAATTGTTAATTAATAATTTGAATTCAAATATAGTATTATCCTTATCATTTATGGAAAATTGGTCTTAAAATCCCCAATTAAAAATTTATTTAGAGAATGAGACCTAATATGATAGAAAGACATGAGATCCTTCACTGTAAATAAGGATGATGAGAGAAAGACCAAATATACCCTAATAGAACGTAATTGCACATTTGGGAAGGCTACTTGCACATTACGGAAACTAATTGCACCTTTGGAAAGGTAATTGCATATCGGTTCATACTACATATTAGAGAAGGTAATTACATGTTTGGGGAGGTCACTTGTACATTATAGAACTTAATTACGTTTTGGGAAAGCTAATTGTATATTGGTTCAAGGAAATTAATTGCATATTCTGGATGAGCACTTGAACATTATGGAAACTAATAACATCTTTGAGAAGGTATTGCATATTAGTTCATATTGCATATTGGGGGAGGCCATTTGCACTTTATGGAAGCTAATTGCATATTGGCTTGAGGAAGGTAATTGCATCTTCAGAAAAGCCCCTTGCACATTATGAAAGCTAATTGCATATTGGTTCGTATTCATGTGCCAAGCTCAAGGACTTTTACGCACTCTTATGAAAACTTTTAACCTAGTGTAGCATTTCTATATATGCTTACATAGACAAACTTTTCTGCAAGTGGCCTCCCTAAATATTCAATTAGCTTCAATAATATGCAAGTTGCTTTACCTGATGTGCAATTACTTTCCCTAATATACAAGAATCTAGCTTCCATAGATAATATGCAAGTGGCTTCCCTAAAACATGCAATTACTTTCCTTAAACCAATATGTCATTAGCATTCATAATGTGTAAATAGTCTTCCTGAATATGCAATTACCTTCCGTAATATGCAATATGAACCAATATCTTATTACCTTCCCGAACATGCAATTAGCTTTCATAATGTGTAAGTGACCTTCCCTAATATGCATGCAATTACCTTCTATAAGAATAATTTGATCATTCTTCTGTTACCTTTTTTTATAGGGAAGGACTTCACACATTTCCATGATGTCAAGTCTCATTTTCTAAATAATTTTGTAATATCCAAATTTAAGAGCATATACTTCTCTAATTTTATTTATAAGGCAGAGAGAGTAGAAATTTTTTTGTTCTATTTATAAGGCAGAGAGTGAAACTTTTCATATAATTGTATAATTTTACCTTTCATTCATTATCGTATTGATATTATTTCATGGGATATAATATTTATTAAATATGAGTAAAGTTGAAAAGTTGTTGAATTTTAAGACATATTTAATGATGTTTAAGGTTTTTTTTAATCTATATGTAACATGCTGAAAATACCTTATAAATAAGATTAGATGAGAACATGTGTAACACATGAGTAGTAGTGTATATTCTTATTTTTTAAGACGGTCAGAAGTTATTATACGGATGATAGGCCTTAAACAAAATATTCGAACAGAAGTGAATGGGTTTTAGTGAAGTTCTTTCTATAGATGCATTTAATAGTATACGGATAATAGGCCTTAAATCAGAATATTAATTTAGGGTTAGGGCATAATAGTGATGGTGGTGTCACATTAATATTATGCCCCACGAGGCAAAACTCGTGGCTTTGACCATTTTGGCGGTTTTTGTCTCTTGCATGAACAAGTTTGAGTGGGACCCGCCAGCTTCAACAATTTTTTCTTTTTGAAAAAACACTTGGCTAGTTTATTTTTGTGAAAATCACTTGACAGATCCTAAGGAGCTAAAAAAATCATAAAAAAGTTTCAATCTAAATTCCCAAATTAAAAAGGTCCTTAGGGATTTTTTTGTGATTAATTGGAAATGGGAAATGACTGAATTGCCTCCAATTAATGACTAAATTGAGAAAGAGAAAACGGAGAAAGTTACGGTGTTGCAGGTCGTGGAGTAGCAGGTGGGGTGCAAAGAGTAGCTCCGGGGGCTTGAGCAAAGCAAGAAGTAGCCAAAAGGCCCAAGACGACAAACACTCGAAGAGCAACAAAAGCCATGGTGAGATTTGAAACTGAAACAGAGAGAAGGAAGAGAAAATCAAAGACGAGAAAATATGAGAGAAGAGTGGACTATGTACTAGAAACTAGGTAAGTAATGCTAAGATTTTACTAAAGATATGATCTTAACCATTGAAGTTGGGGTTTCACCGTGGTTAGGTAGTGTGAATAAAATTGAGCTCTATCTTTCGGCAGGGAAACAGAGGGATTGCTCTGTTTTAAGGGGGAATGGTTGAATATGAAGGTTTGTTTGCTTACAAAACACTGATATGAGATAAAAAAAATGTTGTTAATACGTGCAGTTGTAGTTGTTAATACAGCTTTTGCAGTTGTTAATATAAAATGTATGTTGCAGATTGTGACAAGTGGAACATGTGAAATTCTGATATGTTAAAATAAGCTTGTGAAATAAGTCATGTAGTTGTAAATATATGCATTAGAACTTGTGGAAACAGGCGTAAACTCTTGTTAAAATTGGCACATGTAGTTGTGAAATTTCAAAACTCTTCTGGGGAGGGAAATGACTCATCAAAGTATGAAAAAGAATTTATCAAAATGACTCATCAAGCTGTGAAAGTAGGCAAAACCAATTGTTAAAATTGTCATATGCAGTTATAAAAGTTATGACTTGTGAAACTTGTAATCCCACGTAGGTATGAAAAAGAAGTTGTCAAAATGACTCATTAAATTGTGACAATAAGCAAAACCAGTTGTTAAAATTATCATATGCAGTTGTGAAAGTTGAGACTTATGAAACCATGAGCGTTTAGCACAAGTAAGTTTTAAATAGTGCAAACGTAAAGGCAATCTTTTGAAAATGTTACAATTTTAGCAATTACACTAAATTGACCCAAATGTTCATTTCTTTTATATGTAGGACCCACTTATTCTCCCTTCAACTTTATAATGGATGTTTGGGTTAATTTAACAGAATAGTTAAAATTACATCATTTTAAAAGATTATATTTACTTTTATGCCCTTCAAAACTTAATTAGGCTAGACGCTCATGGTGACAAACTTCGTTGTTAAAATTATACCTTAACCCACGATACCATTTAGCTAAAGTTCAATACTATTTGTGCTCATGCTATTTTATAACATGATTTTTAGAGTGATGATTTGATAATATAAGGTGTTTTGAGGGAAAAAAATGAATCATAAATATAGGTTATTCCAAAATTATCCCTAGCTATTTCACTTCTTTAATACCTTTCTTTTTCTCTCTTCTTTAGGGTATTTTTAAAAGTTTATTTCTTAATACAAGGCATATTTACCTAATTTGATTAGATTAAGAAAGTTTGTTAAGTTAGTTAATATGACATGTATTTTTTTAAAACACCCTAACCACCTTCCTTAATTTTCCCCTTTTATCTCCTCCTTGATTATTGTTGAGGGATCAATATGGGTAAATTAGGAAAAAATTAAACAAATATAAAAATTTTATCTTATATTTAGGATCAAGATCAACTCTTTTAATATATCTTATATTAAGGACTGGAGAGAGCATTTCTTATTTTTAAATAAATTAAGATCTTCAAACTATATTTGACGTTATTGATATTCACAAATTACCATTGTAAAAAATGGGGTGGAGGGAGTATTTTTACTATAACGATTAATTCATTTAATGAAATTGAGGATTTAAATATTGTGAAGAATAAAAAGAATTTCCTGAAAAGTTACATATAATTAAACTCAACAATACTTAAATTTATGCTAATAGTACCGAATATCATATAACTGTCTCAATTACAATGAAAATGTGACTTCTTAATAAACAAGTGTGCGTGCGTGTGTGTCGTCTACAGATTTTGGTCTCTTCAGTTATATTCCATTCAAAATATTAATCCATATAATTAAATAAAAATCTAAAGTATTTTGCCTTTTGAGAAACTAAAACCTCTTATTTAAAATTTGAGAATAAAAACAAAATAAGGGCCCTTTATGAACCCAAGATTGTATTAACTCTATAATTTATTTTAGGAAATATGTAAAAGCTTTTTGTTAAATTTCTTGTTATTAAATATGATATGCTAAGTAGGGAAAATGAAAACGAGAGGTTGGGACAAGGTTAGGAGCCGACTGTTTGGCGACCGTCCAACCAATCCGCGTATTAGAAAGGACATGGAGATGAGATGCATGTGTACTGCTATCTATATATTTAAGCTACTCATATTCCTGTTCAGTCATAATCAAAATCCATGTCCCAACAAATATCTTGACTGTTACGTTTCAACTGAAAACTTCTCCCACTTATTGTTTGACATATTTTTACTGTTCAAATTTTACTATTTATTTTGATATGTTTTAACAATAATAAATATAAGATAAAAATTCAAAAGATGGTAATATCAGTAGTATTCTCTTATGTACTCAAAATAAGGAAAACAAATAGTAAAAGATCTCTGGAAGGGGTATTTTGATCGCAAAGTCACGATTTGGATCGGCTACTTGAATATTTAGTAATAGTATTCAGAAAATGCGTTGAATACCAAGTAACCCAAAGGGTTATAAAAAATAATACAAAAGATTTTTTTTTTTTTGAATTGATTGGTCAAGAATTTTTTCTTTGGAGGCCTAAAGCACAAAGAGTTTCACTGAACTTGATGCCAATTGAACTTCACACGCACACATATATGAGCGTGTGAAATTATAAAATTTTGGCTAAATTATGTACAACTCCTCTAAACTTTATGACATGTAAGACAACTTCCCTCATCTGTGAAACTTTATTATAAAATCCCTAAACTCTTACTTTATATTTACGTAGATAACTCACAGGTAATTGTATATGTGCACAATTCCAAGCTTGTGGGGATTATTTGTAGACAAAAATAAAGTTTAGCAGAGTACGCATTTGATGGTCGTGGGGTTATCCACACAAACTTAAAAGTTTAGAGTGGTTTATTATTGAGTTTTAAATGTTAATAGAATTATTTGTATATAGTTAATTCCAAGTTTAGGAGAGTTTTGTGTAGGAAGCTTAAATTTCTATCAAATCTTCTAACATTTTTCATACAGACCATGCCAATGAAAATCTTAAACCTCATTAACTTTGTTATAAAATTCAACAACTTTCTAACTTAACTTCTACTTAATATACATATTCCATCTGGTTCACAATATAGGACACTTATAGAAATATAGCTTCGTCCATAATATAGGTCACTTGTAAGATAATTAATACTTATTTTTCAATTTTGTCTATGTAATTAATGCTCATTTCTAATTTGCCCACTCATTAACTTTTGAAACACATTTTCCAATAAAGGTAAAAGTGAAAATTTTTTTAATTTAGAACATGTTTATTGAGTTAACCATCATTTCTTATTTTTCATGAATTAGTTGAAGTGTCCTACATTTTAGACTGGAGGGAGTAATACTAAATGAAAATAAAGTTAAAATAATAATAAGTGAATGATTAATTAAATTGTATATTCATCTCAAAAATTTTAATGATGTGCTTTATAAATAGAATAAAAAAAAGCTTATCCCTCTGCCTTATTCATAAGAATGAGAAGTGCCAAAGTTGACTTAAAATTGGAACACGTGCCTTCTAATTTGAAAGTTCCAGACTGTATCCGTCAATTATGTTCTTTATTAATTGTTGAATGAACTTGAGCCTTCTTAATTATTCTAGTGGTGATGAATATATTGATTTTATGAAATTAGTCAACATTCAAACAACTAATAAATTGAGAATGGTCTGCAAAATCGTTGATTTGAAATTGAAATCCCTTGATAAGTAAGTCCCAAACAAATAGAAAAAGTAACGGAGTTGACTCGTGCGCTATAAAAACATGATACATTCAAATCTCATTATTAATATCAGAGATTTTATTCATCATGGGATTAATAACCTTTGGACCACTTAGTATCCAACAATTCTTTTAAATCTTATTATCAGATATCTAAATAATTAACTAATTCGGATTGAGGCTTTGCGATCAGGATACCTAGCTCTCTCTAAGAATCCTTTTTAATAGGATAAGATTTGAACTTAATTTTCCCATTTTGTGATTTACCTAGTCCTCCACTAAACCAAATACCTGAGTTTTTAAATGCTTTTTAAGCTATACAACTTGTCATATTCCTAAAGAGTTGATGAAATTCAACTCACCTATGGTCTTCTAAACATTTTGTGAATCAAAATATTTCTTCTGCATTAAGTATATAAGTTAAATAACTAATTCATAGAAATTAAAAAAATTAGTTATTTATTTTTTAAAAAATGTATATTGCTTTTCCTTAAGTATATCCATTTTAATTATTTTATTGGAAATTTTTCCCTCTTAAATGAAAAACCACCTTGTCCACGACAATGTCGAAATCTAAATTAGTTAATGACATTGAATACTATATATTTATTTAGCCCAAAAAAATGTGACTTTTTTTTTTGGGTTGAATAATTTTTTTTTAAAAAAAGTGCATTAATATCACCCAAAAAAGTGATTTAATCATAAGAGAAGAATAAGTTTTAAAAACAATCTATTATATCTATAGAAAGCTTGTACAAACTTTGCTATTTACTAACGGCATCCATTGAAATATTGTTACTAAAGGAATTAGTATTAACAGTGTTAATTAATGATTTTCCTCGAGTAAGGCTAAACAACAATTTACCACTAATAATAATAAAAACAACAAAAACTAAATGCTACAAAGAGACATAATATGGGCAATTAAAGGTTTGAGAGAAGCCCAAAGATATTATATTAGCCACACCCTTTAACATTTCCTTGAATAATAGAGTGCCATCTTTAAAAAGTCAATTAAATGTTAATTAAGAATTGTTCTGAAAATGAAAAAGCACTTGAATATTAACTATAAAGAGTAAATGAAAACAACAAAAAATCAATGCTACAAAGAGTCATAATATGGGTAATTAAAGGTTTGAGAGAAGCCCAAAGGTATTATATTAGCCATACCCTTTCACATTCCCTTGAATATAGTAGAGTGTCATCTTTAAAAAGTCCATTAAATGTTAATTATGAATAGTTTGGTAAACAAAAAGATACTTGTGTATTAACTATAAACAGTAAATGAAAAAGTGAAACAAGTGAATTTGATTATCAACTATACACCTTTCATATGCTTTTGTAAATTGTAAATATTAATCTATATGTCATAGGCTATAAGTGGTACAATCTATGTTTGTGGTCACATGTAAGCAATCTTTCAACTCATTTTGCTTTTGCCTTAGAAAATATTACAATATGATAAATGTTCATCAAGATCATTTCAATAACATAGATGCCCAAAATGATATATGGCTCATTATATATATTACACGTATTCTGATGAAGTTTGTTTCCTACAAGAAGACCCTATCGAATGTTCCTAACAAAAAAATTTTATCATTTAAAAAAATATTAGGTACTTGACAAATGATCAATATAAAGTGATCCAACACATTTAAAAGCTCATATTTTTCATAACTAAACATATTTTCAAGATTTTAACAAGGCATGGTCTCTCACATAGGGTCAACAGTAGCATTTATTAGCTTAATAGTATTATGTCACATTGAACACAATATGAAAAAATGCCAAAAAAAAAAACTCTATTAATAAAAATAAACCCAATAAACTTCAATTGCTATATCAAAACACAATCTTTGCATTGTCATCACTCTTATTTCCATCTCCATAATAGAATAAATACACCACATGCTTCGTTATAGACATGTACATCAAACAACCAAATGATAAACTAATAAGGTCAAAAGGATAAATAAAAAGAAAATTGGCATCAAGGTCCCAATTAAAAGAAATAATATCATAAAAGGCTCATAAAAAGAAACCCAATAAACTTCAATTGCTATGTCAAAACACAATCTTTGCATTGTCATCACTCTTACTTCCATTCCTATATATAATAGAATAAATAGGCCACATGCTTCATTACAGATATATACATCAAACAACTAAATGATAAACTAATAAGGACAAAAGGAAAAATAAAAGAGAAAATGACACCAAGGTCCCAATCAAAAGAAATAATATCATAAAAGTCCCATATATAGCTTGTCAATGACAAGTGAAAAAGTAACCATTGACAAGTGAAGGAGCTACCATTAATAAGTTTTCAGGCTTTTCTAATATTATTTTTTTCAATTGGGATCTTAATGTTACTTTCCCTAAATAGAATCCCCTTATTCAAACTGAATGTAATAATCCAAGTTATCTGACCCGGACTGGACCAGCCGAACCGGACCGGAAACCGGAGACCCGAGTACTAAACCGGTCTGCGTCAAATTTTTTAATTTTTTTTAAAATCTTTTTTTCTTAAAAAAAAAATTCCTTTAGAATTTTATACTATAAGCCTAAAATATTCCATTTCTCACCGGTTTGGTCTCGGTTTAGCTCCGGTTTAACTCCGGTCTGACCCACTGACCTTTGACCCAGTACCCCGATCGGTTCACTGACCGGTCCGGGTTTAATTACCTTGGTAATAATCTTATATAGGTCTAACACACATCATACATTTACTTAATCTTCAAAAAAAACTTCAAAACTTTTATACTTAGTGCTCGTTTGGAATAGCTTAATTTTGGGCAATAAGTGTTTATAAATCGTGATTCACGGTATACGAGGTAAGTATGTGAGAGAAGTTTTATCTCGACTTACGTAATAAGGACTATTATCCAAAAATAAGTGTTTCCAAACACAACTTTAATACATGATAGCATAAATACTTTATGATAAATGTTATAGTTCTCTAAAACCAAATCTTAGATATATTATCCAATAATACACATTAGTCCGCGCGTTGCATGGGAGAACACCTAGTTAAATTCAAAAGGCATTGCCCCTTCATTGAATAGTATACGAACTGAATAATTCAAACTAAGGAAGTCATGAATTGATTTATAAAATTGTTCAAATAGGGATAACAGGAAATAAATGGATGGCTACACATATTGAATGAGTTTGGATTCAAATCAAATTAATTAAAGAAGGGGGCACTCTCATTTGACCTTCTGACCGTTTACCTAAATTGCTGACAGCTGGCTTCCCATTTATTGTTCCCTACATGACATCTAACATAAAACTGACTGTTTCCTAATAACTAGGTTATACAGATACTTCCTTCGCTCCTATCACTTTGATCATATTTATAAATCTTTTTTAATTAATTTTTAAATATTAAGGAGAGTTAGTTAATTCATTAATTATGGGTTAAATTTCCAATTTCGCCTTTCTCCATGATTGGTTTCAAAAGTCAACATAAATAAATTCCTTTTGTTTATTACAATTAATAGAGGTAAAAAAATACAAAATACATTTACTACCTTGAAAATGGACTTATAAATAGGACCAAAATTTTTGGTTAAAAAGAACTTATAAACAGGATCAGAGTGGTATTTATAGACAACTTTCTGCTTGATTTCGTAAAACGAACTGGTAGTTAAAAGCAATAAATGTGTTCCAAATGCCATGTTTTTTTTCCATATATGCCCCTATTTATGAAAAGAGTACAGGAGAGAGAATGGATAAAAAATATGAGAAATAGTGAGTATTTAATAAAGGTAAAATAGAAAAAAGAGGCTTACATTTTTAGACAAAAAGTGAAAGTTGCTTATAAAAGAGATTAGCCCTATGAGAGGGAAAGTTACTTATAAATAGGATTGAAGGGAGTAATTTGAGAAATATTAAACATCAATTATATCAAAATTATCTGCATATAGGAAATTTATGTAAGTTGTTATGCACTCTTTCCCTTGTTCTCCCTTATTCTTTTTTGTTGAATTTAACTTACTCCTCTTATTCTATTTATAAGACATTTGCATGTTTCACACATACAAAAAACAAAAAAAATTCATTAACGCTACCATAAAATTTTACAACTTTCAAACTTTACTGTTATTTAATACTACGTCAGCTCCTTTTTATAAGGAACAACTATTAAAATCTTAGTTAGAAGTAATCAATGCGTTAGACATGTATCTCTTTTTCTAATTATACCCTTGCTTACAAAGAGGGCAAAAAAGAGACAATAAGTGAAAATTTATTGTAGAGAGGTAAAGTAACATATTTTTAA
Organism: Inga oerstediana; assembly: GCA_963210345.1. Lineage (NCBI taxonomy): Eukaryota > Viridiplantae > Streptophyta > Magnoliopsida > Fabales > Fabaceae > Inga > Inga oerstediana. The sequence goes on along the minus strand of OY723403.1, from coordinate 40,653,128 downwards.
TGGGGGAAAACATGAAAAAACTAGTTCAAAAAGATTTGTTCCTTATATTAAGGACCACTCTTATGAGAAAGAGTATTTCTTATAAAAATGACAGGAACGAGTACATGTTATACCCTATAAAAACAAAATTAATATAGTAATAAATGAAGGATAAAATTGTATATTCATATGAAAAGTTTCTCCCTTTGCTATATAAATATGACAAAAACTTTTCTTCTCTCTCTAACCTATAAATAGGACTAAAAGAGTATATTTTGAACTGATTTTCAAAATTTACAAAAAAGAAATAATATATTGTACAATAAATTTATAATTTTTATTTTATTTTATTGAAATTGTTTTAGCATTGTAATTTCTATTTCAATTTTCCTGGTCAAATACATAGAAATTAAAATTTCATCATAAAATTTTAATCAAATTTCAAAAATTATGTTTTTCAATTAATGTACTAAACGAAACCGGTTCACTACAGAAAGACACCCAATTTCTGACGAACCTTTTCCGTGGTAAATTTTGACAGAATTTTTGACAGAATTTTTTCTGTGGCAAAGTTTTCGGACGGAAATTTTCATCGTAATTTGTCTTCAGAAAATTTTCCAACAAAATTTTTTCTGTAACAAATTCCGATAGAAATTTCCGTTGCAAAGTTCGGAAATTTATCCGACAGAATTTCAAACGGAAATTTCCGTCGCAATTTGAGACAGAAATTTCCATCAGAAAAATTAAAATTTATTAATTTTTTTAAAAATAATATTTATAAAATTAAAATATTAATTATTAAATAATTCTATTTAAGCTTAATTATTAAAATTATATTATTATTTATTAATATATATTTTATTATAATTATATTTATAATTTTATATTAAAAGTAATATTTATAATAATAAATTATTATTTATAAATAATTTTAATTAAAAAATTATTTAATTTAAATATCTAAATTTTTTTTTTCGTTTTTATTAAATTTTTCATTATTTTTAATAATATTATATTTAATTAATAATTAATTATATGTATGTGTATATATATATATATAATAATATGTAATAATATGACACAAGTTCATTTCGGCGCAACTGGCAAAGACTCGAGCGCGATGGCGTCAACAGCCTGAGGTCGCGGGTTCAAACGGGAGGAGAGACACTTGGATGATTTATGAGGTGCCGACACGTGGCAGCCATGGGAGAGGGACACGTGGCCCTCTGAGAGAGACTTGAATTTTGTTTTTAAAATTCTTTTTGATTTTGTTTTTTAAAAAAATTTGCGACAGAAAATTCCGTCGGAAATTTGTGACGGAATTGAAATTTCGTCACAAATTTGTGTGCAACGCACCTATTAGTGACGGAACAGATTCTGTCAGAAACACGTTCTGTTAGAAATTCCATCACAAATTCTGTCAAAAACGCTAATTCCGTTGCAAATTCCATCGGAAATCTGATATTTTTTTATAGTGGTTGTTGAATTGGTTGAAGCATAATATAATCGTGGTCGAACACTCGAACCCAATCAACAAAATCATGATTAAAATAATTTATATTAAATAAAATAAATAAAGAAATCCATGTATAACCTTTAAGAAAAGTAATATTTAAATAGCAAATAAAATAGTCATGGATAAACCTCACATAATCAAATAAAATAGAGTTTCTAAAGCATAAATCTAACATACTGCTATTTTTTAAAATTCAAAATGGCTTCGTTTCAAACACAGTAGGGAGAAAACAAAATAAAAAAAAATTAACATGGTTTAAATTTCCCAAAACCCTTAAACAAATTTACCATTTCACTTGTAATTTATTTTTTAATTTTTGTATAGCACTTGTAATTTACTTATTTTTCTAGGCACATATATCCTCGTATCAGAGATAATTCTATTCGAAATACTAAATGTAGGTACCTCTCCTAATGAGGATTCAAATCTTCATTCGCTATATTTTGAGAAATTAACCCCTTCGGTTGAACTTAATCTTGTTGGTAGCACATGTAATTTACTTTATTTGATAACTAGACTCATCAAAATTTGAAAAGCCATTAATTAATGTGAGGGGTGAAGCATCCCCGAGGATAATGGAATTTAAGATGTACGAAGTTACGTGAAGTGTTGTGTAGCGAGTGAGTGTGAATGATACAGAAATAGGAAACATTAAATAAAGAAGGAAGCAAGCATCTCGTGAGTTTCTTACAAAGTCAGTCTTATTTGTACCAAACAAACAAACTGATGACTCCCTCCCTCCCTCCCTCTGATTCCTCTGTTCTCTTGTCTTCCCCCACCACAAACACCATCATCCTCTTTGGTTGGTCACTGCCATTAAAACCCCCGATCCAACTTATATTTTCTCATTCAAATTAAAACCATTATTTTTATTCTTATTTCAAAAAAAAAAAAAAGTTGACATTAATGAAATCAAATGGATTTTTAAATTACTTCAAAAATTTTAACATATTTTTAAAATTTTATATGAAAAATATTTTTTATAAATGTATGAGTTAAATAATTAATATATGGAGATTAATAAAATTAGGTAAGTTGATTATCAGTAAAGAAATGTGTTGGTTCCCTTAAAATATCTTATCTAGGATCATTAAAACAAACATCTTTACTAACTTTTACATTTAGGATCGATGGAATATTTTTTTAATCATGATACCCTTACCCCTTAAACCTAATGAAGTATATTCTTAACATTTACTTAAGAAAAATATTTAGATCAAGTTCCTTATATCTATTTCGTCAAATTCTCCAATCACATATTGCCATGTATCCTATTTTTGAATTATTATCATTTAACTATAAACCTATATGAAAAAAATAGGACACATAGTCATGCATGATTGGATCAGAGAACTTGATATAATGAATATAGGAAACTTAATGTAAATATGATCTTTAAATTAATCTTTATTCAATTATATATAAATAAATATTATTATACAACTATTCATCTTAAACAAATGGTTAGGGTTGGATTCCCAAATCTTAACTCTTGTATTGTGTATGCCTGTATGGAGTAAACCTAATTAGGAAAAATTTGTCATATACCTTTCATATCCTAAAAGAGATTACTCTTGGTTAAACAATTAGTTTTTATTCTTCTTTTAATTATTTTTATATTGATTTATAATCATTTCTTATTCTTGTCTAATTATTGTCTTTCAACTTTCAAGTATTCTAAATCAGATTTTTCTTTCAACTTTCAAGTCTAATTATTGTCTTTCAACTTTTAATTATAACTACATTCCCAGGAGAAAACACACCACAAATTCATGAAAGTTTGTATTTATTGGATCTAGCTGTGGTCCGCTGCCTATCCTTTTCTTTCAAAACAAAACCATTTCGTGTAGTTTTGGGGGTAAAATGATGGAGTTGGATTTTTTTTTTTTTTTCAAATGGTGTCTAGTATTTTGAAGTAGAGTATTTTTTGTACGTATCTATTATCTTAAAATATTTTTTAAATAACATGCAATATCCTAAAATAATTTTTAATGTTTTTAACCTCTTAAAATATTTTTTCAGTTGTACCCAGTGTGTTAACAGACTGATTGCAATTTTACCCTTAACGTATTTTTTCAACTCCAAAAATTACTTTAAAATATTTTTTGGTGCTTTTAACCCTTTAAAATTTTTCCAGTAATATCTAATATTTTAAAGTGATTTTTGGAGCTGAAAAAATACGGGTTGAATTGCAATCAATCTGTTAACACACTGGGCACAACTGAAAAAATATTTTAAGCTGTTAAAAGCACTAAAATTATTTTAGAATACTATATGTTACTTAAAAAATATTTTAAGATACTAGATACGTCTAAAAAAATACTTCAGAATACTAGACACCATTTAAAAAATAAATCCAGCTCCATCATTTTAACCCCCTCCCCAAGTACACCAAAGTAGAAAAGGATGGGCAGCGGACCACAGGACAACATATCGCAGCTAGATCCGTATTTATTATGGAGTGAAGACCATATTGCAGGTACATATATTTGTACTCATTTATTAATTTGGTACTTGTGCATTTTTTTTTCTCTTAATTAAATCTTTAACTTTGTTCTATTTGCACAATTAGCTCCTATACATGGGTTAATAGTGCTAACAAAACAAAGTTACAATGGTTAACAGTGTTAACAAAGCAAAATAACATAATTTAATTAAGAGAAAAAAAACACTCAGGTACCAAATTTAAAATTGAGAGAAAGTAAGTGTGTGTTTGTGTGAGCGTTTTACACAGTAAAAACGCATTTATTACGCAAGCCGAGAAAAAACTCCTCTCACATACTTACTTCGTATACCGTGAATCACGAATTATAAGCACGTTTTGGACAAAAATAAGCCATTCCAAACATACACTAAATGTACCTACAAAATAGTTTTCCCTGTTAAGGAACTTGATAAGTATTATTGTATTAGGACTTGACTTGGTTTTTGCCCTAGTTTGAGCTTAATTTGTTGATTCTGCCCTTAATCAAGTGTGTAGATTGATTTTTTAGACGTAAAAAAAATAATTTCTTTTAATTTTCTAACAAAACTCTTTTAATTGATTTTTGAACTTTTCAAAAAAAAGACAGATCATATAAAAATTGTTAAAACAAAAAAAACATGTTATATCTTAAAAACCCAACAAGTTCTCCACATATCCTATTCAACGGGGGAAAAGGGTATTTGTTTTCTTAATATAAGTCACCTCATTTTTCATTCCTAATCTTGTTGTTATATAAACAGTTATTTTCTTGAACTTCTCTTTAAAGTATATATATTAAATAGGGGTAATATTAAAAAATTATTAAATATGTTTTATATGGTCATTTGACCAGGTTATATTCGAGCAATGTTAAACTCAATTGAGAGTAGTTTGCCCACAAGTGTTTTCTGAATTCATCACACGAACTAAAAATCTCGTATTTAAGTGGAAAAAAACCTTTTCACTAAAATAAACGCCTGTGAGTAAGTTATTATATATTAAGACAGGGATAATGAGATTAATGTTGTTCTTAATTATAGTGAAACATGTGAAAAGCACCTAGTATACTCGAAAGATCCTATTATAAGGCATATTCCAAGAAAAAAAAAGTCATCCTAGTTATAAGAAGTGTTAATTATATTTTTCCAAAATTATCTTTATTTAAAGTTTGTTGCAATGCTTGGTTTTCGGCTTTCCAAGAAAAAAAATTATGGTTTTAAATGATTAAATTAAAAAATCATTTACAACAAAATTTAATGACTTAATTTACTTTTAAAAAAATTTTGTTACGTAGTCGGAGTTGGAGGAGTCTCATCCACCTTCCTGTCCAAAATATAAGAAATTTTTTAGAAAAAATTTTGGTCTCAAGAATATAAGAAGTTGCTAAGGTAATTAATTATTATTTCTCGCATTTACCTATTGCAAAAGAGAGGTATGACAGATATAAATGCATATTTAAAAATTATATTTTAAAATTTGTATAAATTAGTTAACAACATCTTATCATTTACACTGGAGGATGAAGTTGAGGTGGTGGCAGTAGTACGCAAGTCTGAGTCAAAAGACCGAAATTATGAGAGGGTGTCGTATACTACTTCTGTAGTGTTGTTATTCAATTCATATTTAATGCCTTCATGCATCAGAGTAGATAATACAGGGCACGGCTTACTGCTTTGTTTCTGACTGCTTGGGACTTTGTCTCTTCTTTAATGTTCTTTTGCAAATGATCTGAAAATTAATTTCATCCGTCAGATTAGAAAGGAACATGCATTTTTTGATTACTGAATTGAATTTTGATCCCATTTCAAATATTTTTAAAATTTAAATTTCAAAGGTTGAAAACTAACAAAAACAATTAATGAATGAAATTTTATAAAAAATTATATTTTAAGCATAATTTTCAGAAAAACTTAATTCATCAACCTTTATAAGTTTATCTAAATTTTAATTAGGTTCTTGTAATTTTTGTATTTGTTGAGTCCTTTTACTTTCATCAATTATAGGCATTACTTTGGCAATATATATATATATATAGGCATTAATCCTTATGCCCATAATCTGTTAATTAGGGCTGATGTAAATGTTTATTAAGTCACATGTAAGTTGTCACACAATATAAAATAAAGATATGTTTTAAGAATGAAATGATTAAATAAAATTTATTTATTATCAACATAAAAATAAAAAATAGATATGTTCATAACTGTCTCATTGCTTCTATGTACAATTTGTAATCTAGTTTATTTTAATTTTATTTAGATCTATGTGACAAAATTAATCCAGTTGTTTGTTGAATGGGAGTCACGTCATCGGCTACTAATGTCGTTTCTTTTACAAATTAATAAACTAGGAATATAGGGACCGATAACTATAATTGAAGAAACTATAAAGACATAAAAAAAAAAGTAAAACCTTAATTGAAAATGAGATGAACTTATAGGAAGTTGCAAATTAATTTTCCTATTTTTATATAGTAAATAAAAGATATCAATTTTAATATAAACTGACATAAAAAATTAAATGCAAAGAATCCACATAAAAAAATTTAACTGTTGGCAACTGAACTTAATTGTAGGGGTAAAGTAACTGAGAGGGTGATAACATAAGATGTAAATTAAATGTACGAGTGATTTTTTTAAAAATAGTAAAATATAGATGCACTTATTAGACGTGAAAAAAATTGAAATAACTTGCTTTATTGGCAATAAGCTGGAAATTTTATTTTTACTTGAATTATTGTTGGTTCCTATCATGCTTTTTTTTCACAAAAATGAAACGAGGAGCTTCTCTCTGTCTAAAATTACAATTTAAGATTCTAGTTTAATTTGTAGTCCAATATGAGCGCTACATACTGGATTGCCAAAAGAGAAGCCCAAAGCGTGAAGGCCTAATTGGGAAGATGGTTAAGGAATATTTCATTTTTTGGCAAGAGGGTACTATTTGTCTTTTAACTTGTACAAAGATTCAATTTGATTTTTTAAAAGTTGATTTTTTTTTTCAGAGAGATTAAATAAACTAAATAAATTACATACACATATCATATGTTGTGTATCATTAAATTATATATTAGTTTAAGACCAAACTTAGATCAAGTTACTTATGTGGATCAAGTACCCAGTTAGAGCGCACCACATGTATTAGTTGTTTTCATGTCAGCTGTTAACTTCCTAATAGCAACTTAACCACGGTTAACTCTAAAAATTGCTAAAAAAGATTTTTCTCTTAAAAAAATAATACAGGGCAAATGGTAAAAGGGTCAGGGGGCTGCTGGCTACTAAGCTTTAATAATAACTTGATCTTTCACAAACCAATTGGACCATGCAGGAATTCTGGAAAGGTCAATCTATTGTTGATGGAAGTACGGAGGGTTTTTGTACTTTATTATAAGGCAAGGACTGATACATCATACATCTCCCTTTCAATATCATCTTATTTTGCTAAAGGCCTGTTTGCACGAGGGAGGGGAGGGGAGGAGAAATTTTTATAAGTTGAATTTATGAAAAATTGGAGAAGTGGAGTTATAAAATTTTAATCAAAAGAAGATGTGGAATAAAAAAATAAGAAAAATAAATTTAAAACTCTTAACCTCACTTCTCTATATTATTTTAAAAATCCAACACCCAAAAGTTTTTCCTCCCCTTCCCTCCCCTCATACCAAACAGCCCATGAAGCACAAACACTTTGCTTGGATGATCGACAGAATGAAAGTGTCACGACTGGTTATTTTTTGGTAGAGTATTAAGACACAAAAACTTTCCTCTAGAAAGAGAATCTAAAGAGAGAGAATCATCCCTTCACCCTCTTGGAGAAGAGTCCTATTCTACAATTTCCCTGTTCAACCTTATCCTCATATCTCGAAGATTTTTACTCAAGCAAAATCATTGTAACGCCTTAATTTTATGTCCCATTATTATTTATTGGAAGCACTAGCGTTATCGTTATAGCTTAGGTGAATCAATAATTAACCCTCCAAATTAAAACTTTACATTTTCCTTTCTATTCTCGACTTCTCAAACATGCAAACTCACTCATTCATTCTTGTATACATACATACATAATTCATGTCATAATTATACAATTAATGAATACATGCCATAATTTATACATGACAAACAATAAAGTGTAAGTCTTCAATTCGCCATCATCTTTCCTTCTTGCATTCCTTCATGCACTCCTCTTTTGTGCTCACATACCTATATGGTTGGTGAGAGGAGAGTGAGATTCAAGGGAATTTCAGTAGCAAACATTGCCAACTATACATGCAAGATAAATGTTTAATACATGAAATGTGCTTACATAAATTCATGCTAACATAATAATATATTTACATGTTCAATGCTTTACACACTACACCTATGGCCACAGTATAAATAAAAGAAAAACTTCAATCATTCACATATATGCTCCATATAATTTGTTAAAGCAATCATACACATCAATACATAAGCAAATATATCAAGAACATGCAAGTTAGGAAAGTACACTACCTTTTATCTTTAAGTCCCCTTTTTGTTTTATTTTCTTCCAACCATTGTCGTTTCTTGCAAAGCCTTCCCTTTGCTCTTCCTTGATATCTCATGACCCTAGACACACAATCACATTATGTGTTAACTCGTTAGAGCCTTGAATGCAAACCATTGCATTTGACTTATTCTCTTCAAGAACTTTTAAAATTTGAGTGTTACCCTAGTCTGCCAGTTTCATTGGTCAACTTCTAAAATTCATAACTAAATCTAGAGAACTCCAAATGAGGTGTTTCAAAGCCCTATGTGAAGCAACTCGTTAGAGCCTTGAATGCAAACCATTGCATTTGACTTATTCTCTTCAAGAACTTTTAAAATTTGAGTGTTACCCTAGTCTGCCAGTTTCATTGGTCAACTTCTAAAATTCATAACTAAATCTAGAGAACTCCAAATGAGGTGTTTCAAAGCCCTATGTGAAGCTCTTTCAATCCTCTTTAAAGGAAAAATATTAGCCACTGCCAATTACAGGGGTTAAATTCCAGAAATCCTCTACCAACCTCACTGGTCTAGAAGTCATTCCAGATTCAATGCCTAAACTTTAAAAATTCATAACTTACTTTATAGACAGCCAATCAACACATTCTATATATCATTTTAAAACTAAGTATGTTATCTAACAACCTGTAAAATATCTCAGTCATTGGACAAGATTTGATCATTCAAAATCTCGCCACAAACAATCTGTCTCCCACTATCCTTAAGTTACAAAATTAGGGTTTACTTACCTAATCACCCAAAATCATAACCACACCTTAACCCCACACAATTTTGCATGGAGAATCCATATTTCACCTTAAATTTACCATAATCAATTTCTTTCCTATGGTTTTGCACCTGGCCAAATGAAACCCTAAGTTACCACAAGTTGGTTTCTTGCAATTGCAACCACAAGACTCATCATATATCATCACTAAACCTTATTTAACATCATGATCAGGTTCTCAACATCATCAAAACCCTAAGGTTAACAATTCCACAAAATAGGGCAGCACCATAACATGACAAAAACCTAACAAAATCTCAAGATATTAGGCTTAAATCATAGCTTGAGCTTACCTCTTTCCCTTGCTATGGCTCTTTCTTGGTTTCTCTAACTTTAACATTTTCTTAGTAGCTCAAAACACCTCTCCTTAAGAAACAAAAACCATAGAAATGTAGCTCTTAGTGAAAGGAACAATGTTTGTGAAGGCACTTAGAGCTAGAAAGATGATCTTGAAGGCGGAAATGGATCAAGATCGCTTACCTTCTTCTTTGCTCTTCAAGTTTGCTCCTTTATCTTTCCCTTTTCTTTTTCCCCTTCTTTTTTCCTTCTTGGCTGACTTTTAAGTGTGTGAGGATGAGGAAATGAGTTGATTAAATATCATCCTCACCTCTTTAGTATGCTTGGCCAAAAATTGAGAGGGAGTTGGGAGAGTGTGATGATGTGTCACTTTCTTGGGGTGTCTTGCCAAAATAATTGAGTTAATTAACCCAAGGATGGTTTGGTCAATTGGATTTCACTCTTCCCTTTTTGCTTTATGCTGTTGACAAAAATGCTTCATCAAAAAGGGAGGAAGAATGTTGACCAAATGCTTCTAAGTTATGTGCTGAAGTTTGACTTTGGTCTTCTTCCAAAAGTGGTTTAAAACTTTGACCAACTCTTCCTTTTTTCCCTTTTTGCCCTTGATCATCCTTTATCATCTTAAGAGAGAGAGAGAGAGAGTTAATTTGCTTTTTGACATCTTCATCATTACATTTGCTTTTCAAAAGTAAATCCTCGCCCTTCATCTTGGTTTCCAATTCTAACCTCAAGATTAAATTGTAAATGTCACTTTTACCCTTACTTATGGCAACATTATTTAATTTTCCATTAGGTATTTCTTTTGTTTCATTTTTCTTCTTCCAAAACGCTATTCTCTCTCTATTTGGATCCATGTTAGGCCCTATATCATTTCTAACTTTAGACAAAGGGTTTGGGTACTTTCCTTCAATTAGCTAGTACTAATTCCCTTACTCAATTACCAAAGTAGTCTCTATCGCTATCACACTTTCTTTATGGGGTATGTGACCCCTTGCTAAACTTTGAAATACTATAGTTCATACACTTATGTGCCCCAACAAATGGCGCCATATATGTGTCTTGTGCACATTTGCATTGACATATTAATCCTTCTACTTACATGTACTGAGCCCTCTGCCCGGAAGGGCCAAATCACAGAGTCCCTACAAAGCATTCTATTTCTCGAACATCCTTGGAACTCTTACTAAATTGGGCTTAGTAGTTTGCTTGATTCATACTTATTCTCAAGCTTATAGTCCCAACATTCAGGATATTACAATTATCATCTTCTCTTGCTATTTGGTTTATGGAGGATCATCATGGCCACATCCAATTAGCCGCCCTACCATCTCCTCTTTCTTGCTTCTCCAACTCTTCGTCTTATTGAGTAATTAATGGTTTACCCAATCGTTTGCTTTTACTTAATTTTCTGGTGGTTTGATTTTGACAAATCCAATTAGCCATAACCCATCATTCGCCATTCCTACTCTATTCATCTCTAAGTATAGCAATTAATGCTCACCCAATCATTCTCATTTTTCGATGCTTCATTCTCTTTGTTTTTCCTTTAGACCAATCCTTGTTTTTAGTTTCAATTTATTCTCTCTATGTATCTGGCTTTATTCCCTCATTCTCTTCTCTAGAAATTGTACCCTTTTCAGTGTATTTCTCTACCAAACCATTGCATCCAAAGTCTGCTTTAGGTTCTCTCTCCTATCTTAAACCATCAGATCTTATTTGCTCTTGCCAGTTCTCTTAGCAAACTGGTTCTTTCCTCTTTCATGGTTCTTTCCCTCAATTCATCTTCCCTTAACCGTTTTTAGAATGTATCCTTTTACCTTCTGTAGCTTCAATGCCCCACCAATTTCTAACCCAACTCTTAGGGTCTGTTTGGTGTGAAGGATTTGGATAGGAGGAAAAATTTTTATGAGTTGAATTTTAAAAGATTGAAAAAGTGGGATAATAAAATTTTAATAAAGAGAATATATAAGATAAAAGAATAAGAAAAATCAATTAAAAATTTTTAATCCTACTTTTCTAATTTTTTTAAATTCAACTCAAAAAAATTGTCCCTCCGCTCACTTTCCCTCCCCTCTTCTTAGACCAAACAAGCCCTTAGGCTAAACCCTTATCATCTTCCCCAACGTTAGCCTTTTCTTTCATTCATGGCAATTGCAGCGATCATCAATATCCATTCCCCCTCAGTTGGTAGACTTGCCAATCGTCTACAATCTCCTTGGAGTCTTCAAGATTCTTTCTCTGTTGATAGGAAATATGGAAATTTCTTTGATATCGTTTCAAGAATCGGGTGGATCAAGATTTTGTAATTATCAATGGCCCGTGGTCTGTTAATAAATCTCTTTTGATAGTGGATAAGTGGGAACCAGAGATCCAACTTCCTGAACTAAAAATGGTCACTTTTTCTGTTTGGGTACAAATCTGGGGACTTCATCTAGATTTTCACACTCAAGAAGCCACGTATATGATTGGGGATGTGATCGGCAATTCAATTTCGGAGAAGAGCTGTGTTAGATTCTCTTCCTATTTGAGTTTTATGAGAGTTAAAGTTCAAATCAATCCTTGTCTTCCCCTGGTTCAAAACATAAGGGTTACTCTTAAAGATGGCAAACAAGCTTGGGTTGCTTGCTCTTATGAGCGAATTTTCAAGAAATGCAACTCTTGCTTCACAGTTGGACAAACTACTCATGAATGTCTCAAAATAGTTTTTGGGACCATAAGAATAAGGTTTCTTGGTTTAGGCAGACAAAAGTATCAGATCTTTGAAACTCTCCCATAAGATATTATGCTTGATGGCGACATGAATGAAGGAATGTTTCCTCTAGCGAATCTTCTAACTCTAATTTAGATAACTCAAGTGATAACCACTATATTCCTACAGCCCCGTCTTCTTCTCCTGTGCATGATCAACCTTTTCTTTAGTCTACTAGACCTATATCTATGTGGAGTGACATGAACAATATGGCCCAGGCTATCGAGATAAAGGGTCCAATACTCAGCCCAATATGGATGGTTTGATTTCTCAATATGGGCTTGGTAATAAGTATCAAACTAAATCTAAACCTTCTAAGGACTTCAAGGATAATCCCGTTTTGTCTCCGAATAGTTAGAATGCCTCTAAATTGGAGGATAACAACTCTTCTGGAGTGCATGTAATAGAGGAATTGCCGGAAAACCATTCTAATCTGAATCATTTAGTGGAACCTCTAAACTCTTTTTATCCTATAGCCTCCCTTCCGCTCCTAGCTCAGGTGGTTGCCCTTGCTTCTTTGCCAATTAAGACTCCAGGAGCTTCTGCATGCAAGAAACAGAGACTCAACAATAACCTATACAGTCTTGGTGCTGATATTGATTGCTTTATTTGTGAATGTTTCAAGATCCTAGGTAAATGTATAGCTGATTTGGGAAGAGAGCAAGTTTACCTTCCTCAAGATGACAGGTATTACATTCATTCACTTACCTAGATTCTTGCAAGACATACTCCTAGAACTCCTTCTAGACTTGTTAACTAGTAGCATGCTAATTGTGATAATTATCAGTGGAATTCTGATGGCTTTGGCATTTTTCTACAATGTGAAGAGGATACAAAATATGATTGGCAACTTATACCAACAAATTATGGTGATTTTGATGCTCTACTTTGTAATTGCAACTCGCTCTACTTCTTAATCCCAAATAAGGGACCCCTGGCTTATGTGCCAAATGTGACTTCTCTAGGATCTCAATGGTTCTTTATCTATCTATGAAAGATATTAAACTTCTTGTTTATGCTAATCTGCCACTTATGATTCCTGAACCCCCTCTTGACCCCAAAGAAGCTATGTACGCAAGTTTTGTTCAAGGAAGCAACCCAAGAACTCTGGTTTCTAGCCCTGAAAATGATCCAAGTGAGACTTTCCTCCAAAAATCTTTTATCAAAAAGAGCCAACTAGCAGTTAACTGGACAGTTGTTGGTGTTGGGAAGCATCTCAAGCTCATGTCAATTTCAACCTCGGATGATAAGGCAAGGGAAGCTACCGAAGAAAACCTTCCCAAGGAGCCATGAAGGGCTTAAGTTGAAACTACCGTGGTTTCAAAAGAGCCACAACAGTTCAAAGATTTAAGTGGCTAGTGAGGTCTTCAAATCCATATCTTATTTACCTTTCAGAAACTAAAAGAAATATATCAACTACTTTTATTCTTGTTGTTGAATTTGGTTTAGAAAATTGTGAAGGAATGGATGCAGTTAGGAGGGGTGGGGGCACAATTATAGCTTGGAAATCTCATTTTGATATGTCTGTTTTGGATGTAACCCATTTCTTTTGTCATTTTAAGCTTAATGGAAATGATTACTATCCTTCTTGTTATATTTCATGTGTTTATGGTCCCCCCTCAGTCATCTCTTCGTTATATTCTATGGGATTGGATAACTTAAATCACTCACACAATTGATTTGCCATGGGTTATTTTGGGAGATTTTAATCAAGTTTTCTCCTTACCTGATAAGAAGGGGAAAAATGGTTCATCTTCTTGTCTTGCAGATTTTATAAGATGTATAAATTTTGCAAATCTGATTAATATTAATCAGCAAGGCCTTGCTTTCACGTGGTCCAACAACAGAGTAGGTGATGAGAATGTTTTGGAAAGGTTGGACATGGCCTTTTGTAATAATCTATGGTTGAGAACTTTTCGTCTATCTTTAGTAATACATTGGTTATGGTTGCATCTAATCATAGTTCTATCATTGTATCCACCAAAATTTCTCTTAAGGCGGCAAAGTTTAAAAGATTTGAGACCTTTTGGTATCAATTTGATGATTGTTACAAAGGTATACATGATTCCTGGTCATGGAAAGTTTTAAGCTCTCCTAGCTATAACTTATACTCTAAGCTAAATCGTCCTTTGGCTTCCTTGTTCAATTGGAGTAAGTTTTAGATAGGTAATTTGGCTGCAAGGGTCAATAATGTTGAGAGGAGTATATATGATTTATCCATGAAAATTGATATGGGATCCTCTTCATTTGTGCCCCCTATTAATGTCATCCAATCTTTGAAGCATGAACTGGAGTTTTTATATGATTGTGAGTTTGGCTATTGGTCACAGAAGACAAAGATGAAATGGAATGTGGAAGGAGAAAGGAATACACAATTTTTTCATACTATGGTAAGTAGAAGGAAGACCTAGAATTTCATTTGAAGTCTTAAAAGGGAAGATGGTATTTGGACTGATAATTAGCAGGAACTTGCTGTTATGACCTTAGGACATTTTAGTCAAGTGTTTTAAGGCTCTGACCTTATGAATTCAGATAATATTATGGAGGAATTGATGAATCTTCCTATGCCCGTATTAAATGATTCTGAAATACAAAGCCTCATGAAGCCTATATTGGAAGAAGAAATCAAAATTGCAGTTTTTAGCCTCCCCAAGGATAGCTCACTTGATCCTGATGGTTACTATGCGAATTTCTACTAGAGAAATTGGCTTCTTGTCAGAGAAGACTTATTTCAGGTTGTCCAATTTTTTTGGAATTTTGTTTATTTGTTGAAATCGTTCAACAAAACATCCATCATCTTGATTCCTAAATGTGAGCATCCTCAAAGCTGTAGAGATCCTTGGCCTATCAGTTTATCTAATGTAATTTATAAGATCATATCTAAGATACTCTATAATAGGTTAAAAGGGCAACTTTAGAGAAGTATTGCACCGAATCAGAGTGCTTTTTTGAAGGGAAGACTTGTTTATGATAATATCCTAATTGCTTCAGATGTAATGAATTAGATTCATTCAGCTCATAGGGGAAGGAAGAAACTAGCTGCTCTAAAACTTGACTTCTCCAAAGCTTTTGATAAACTATTAGGGAGTTTCATATCTGCAGATCTAAGAAGAATAGGCTTCCCTATGAAATGGTTTAATTTAATCCACCAATGTGTCTCTACTGTCAGTTATCAACTCATTTTTAATAATCAAGTTTTAGAAGCTTTTTCCCCTTTGAGAGGAATCAAACAAGGGGCTCCATTATCCCCTTATCTATTCATCCTAGCTTCTAATGTGCTCTCATGTCTAATTACATACAAAGAATACCGAACCTATGAAATGGTATTAAGGTTAATAATGAAGCTCTTCCTATATCTCACTTGTTGTATGCAAATGATTCGCTCCTCTTTTTTTAATGTAATGATGAATCTCTGTTACGTTATATGTAAAAGAGTCTTTGGAAACTTTTTGCAAGTGGTCTGGACAAGAATTAAATAGATCCAAATCTAATTTAATCTTTAGACCAAATATTGATCATCAAACAAAAATGCTCATTTCAAGGTTTTTTGGCATCCCTTTTCCCTGGCAAGCTGGACAAGTAGTTAGGTACTTGGATTGACCCGGGAAGAGACAAAATCGGTCACTTATCATCATATTGTTCACTCAATAGAAAGAAGAACAAGTGCATGGAAGGCCATAATACTGTCACAAGCTGCTAGACTGACCTTGATAAAATATGTTCTCTCGGCATCTAATATTCATGTCCTAGCATGTGTTAAACATCCCAAGTCTATCTGTATTAAAATTGATTCTCAGCTCTGTTCTATTCTAGTGGAAACCTTTAGACTCTCAATTCCTTTCTTTAGCCTAATCAAGGAAGTGGCACCTCCTAGAATAAAAAAGATAAGGTTCATCCTTGGCAATTTTCTGAATAAATAGCCGTAGGGCTCGCCGATTGGCCTTTATCAGCCCTTTCTGACTATAGCTGCAATCTATCTCATACTCATATTGGGGAGAAGTGTACCGCATTGGATTGATCGAGTGTAGTGCACATCTTGTTAGGTGAGATTGGGTTGGTGGTTTTTCCGGGGCTCTTCAGGTGATACAAAGAGAATTCATTTGGCTAAGAAAGACATTCTGTTTGTACCCAGGGATAGAGGTGGTCTTGGAATCAAGCTAACTTCATGCATAAATCAAGCATTGTTAGCAAAGCAAATTTAGCGGGTAGCAAATTCCTATGCTCCATGGTTACTAGCAACAAATTTGAAACCAAAGTATTTTTCATCTAGCCAACAACCCTTTTTAAGGAAGCCATACAATACATCTGGGATATGGAAAAGAATTATGGACTCAGCTGATTTGATAAGTCAAAAAATCTAGTGGAGAGTGGGGGTTGGACAAAATATTCCTATCAACCACCCACTGTGGTGGTCGATGCATCAAGATTCTGATTCTAGTTTAAATATCAACCATGTTTCGAATCTTATATTGCATACTTCTTTTAACTGGAATCCTTTTAGATGGAATTTCCGGGTTTTATCATCATTATACTTTCTGGAGATTGCTTTGGAAATAGCCAGAATTCCTCTTCCTATTTCAAGAAGGGAGGATTCTTTCATCTAGTTTGGGAACTCGTCAGGAGAATACTATGTAAAAGATGGTTTTATGTTATGCTTGGAAAGCCATCTATTGAACTTCAAGACTGTGGATATGTTTTGGAAATTTCTGTGGTCAATTTCTCTTCCATATAAAAACTTGCTTTTCATATGGAAACTCATCGACTGGGCAATTCTAGCCATTGGCATTTTAAATGACCATCACTTTCTCTCAGTAGGTGTAACATCCCAAATTTTGGGACTAGATGCTTGAGAATAAGCCTGAATCAATTGGACTGCTAAGCCCTGGTTTAGCAAGAGTCCCAAGAATGTAAACCTTGCTGCCGGTGTGTTTTCCTCCGTGGCAGTCTGGTTGTGTAATGGTTTTGGATAATCAAATGATGTCCAATGAATGTGAAATTTTTCAGAATAAAAGTATACTTATCAAGCTTTAATTTGATAGGTCATATAAGTCATTTGGAGCTGTACACAAAGAGTTATGTATTTTCAAAGTCAACCAAGTGAAACTGGCAAGTTTCTGTGACAGCTTTCAATAAATAGAAATCCTGGAATGCTGTGAGTCCACTTAGCTAAAGGAAACACTTTTCCTTAAAAATAGACTTAATAAGAATCACATAGCTTTTGAAACCACTGCAATTAGACATTTATAAATAAAGATATGAATTTTCAAAGTTTGATGAAAATTCTGTTAGCTTTGAGCGAAAATCACAAAAATATATGGGCAAAATAGTCGTTTGGATAATAAAAATTGAAGCCCATATTTTCCCTTAGTCTTATGGTTGGGACGTCCAAAAAGGGAAGGAAAATGGAAAACAAGATGCTTGTCCTCAATTAAATTAAGAGGGAATAATTTGTAGCCAAGTAAAAATCAAAGTTGAAAAGTCAAAAGTAAAAATGGTAATTAATTAATTTCTTAAAGAAAGAGGATCATGATAATTCAAGAAACAATTTCATTTCTCTTTTCTCATGACAATTTCGGCCAACAAGGGTAATATTTGAGAAAAAGAAATACTTGGAAGAAGATGATGCCATGTGGAATTAATTAGAGCCATGTAATTAAATATGAATTCATAAAGCAAAATGCACATGGGAAATTAGCATAAAATAATATATCTTCAAGGAGGTGTATGAAGGTATTTTGTTAAAGTCTTCATATCCTTTCTCTTAGCTCATTTTTGTCTAAAGCCATGGAAATAGAGAGAGCAAGAGCTTTGAAGAATCTAGGCACAGAGAGCTCAAGGAGGCAAAATCTAAGGAAAGATGCTTGATTTCAAGTGCTTATGCCTTCTAAATCACTAGGGAACTTCTCCTAATCTCTTCTTCATCTTGAAAACCATGTTTAACAAGCAAAATCAAGAGGGAAGAGAGAGAGTGCAGTGGTGTCCTAGAGAAAGAAAGTGAGCAATCAAGAGGTAATCTCCAAAACTTTAATTCTCTTGTGTTATATGATGTTGTTGTTGTTGGATTTGACTTGGTTATGTTGATTTTGAGAAATTGAGAAGATGAAACCCTATAATGTTATGCAGCCAAAATTTTCATGAATCATGTTTATTGAGTGTTTAAATGGTTAATAATATGATTATAAATAAAAAGGAAGTGTTTAATCAAGTGGAATCAAGAAAACACAACTTCTATTCTAAGGTTGTAAGTTTCAGTCAAGTGCAAAATATAGGGAGGAGTTGGAATTTTGTAATTTTGATGATTCCATTGGATTTAGAAGGGAAAATTATGTAAGAATACATGTGTTAATAATTTTTTGATGATTGTATGCAAATCTGGAAATTTTAGAAGTTAAAAGGGGATGCTGTTTGATTAATTTCACTGGAGGTAGTTCTGTTGTGAAATGAATTTCGTTAGTCAAACCTAGTCCTAATGTTATGAAACTTTATAGACATAAAGTAGACATGCAGAGCTTTAATTTGATGGGTAGATCATAATTTTTGGACTAGTATACTAAAAGATATGATTTTTCAAAGTTAAGCCCTATTTCTGGAAGGGAATCTAGAACAGGAGAGTTTGGCGAATTTCTGGAAACAATGTTGTTAAACTGGTCAGACTTAAGTATTTTTCTGTAAAAATACACTTAAATGACTTCACTTAGGCTTTGGAACTAGTCAATTGGGAATTTCCTAGAATTAATTATAATTTTCCAAAATCGACTGAAAATCTGCCAGTTTTCTGGAAATAGTGAAACAACACTATGTAAAATTGTACTGTGTAGAAATTGCTGAAACTGTGATAGATAACCAGCAAAATATGATTAAAAGGAAGCATTAATGTAAGTAATAACCAGTTACTTGTTAACTTTTAATTTTTAGGAATTAGTAATAGCTCGAGTTGGATCAAAGTATTGAGCCGATAGTAAAGCAGGAAAGGGCAATTTCAGGTAGTAATTCTTTCTTTTATGTAATATGTGATTACTGTATGTTTCTGTATGCCATCTTCTGTCATATGAGCATAGTGTCTTGGACATGCATATTAGCTTAGTTGTGGTCTTGGAGCCAATGGAGGCGCAAAGTTAAGCTAGGGTTGCAAGCAGTCGTTTGGCCTTGGACAGTGTGCACACAGCATTCTATCATTTTATATAACATGGTGCATGGCATATTTATTTTCATATCGTATATGTCTGACTGTATGTTACTACTGAGATTCTTTGAATCTCACCCTTTCCATAAATATAAAAAGTTTTCAGCAGCAGACAACGGCTCAGAGGGCAAAATCATAATTACCAGCAACAAAAGGTTCCAGACGAGCATAAGAGGAGATATTGGTTACCTAAAGATCTTTTATTGTTTTAAGGTTTGTAATTATTATGTACGAACCCCTATAGGGAACTCCTGTAATATAATCAAGCAATATTATTTCAATAATATCAGTATATTTTTACTATTCCTATGTGTCCACTAAACTGCGCAATTGCTACTATGATCAATATCGATAATAAGTGATATGTAAGGCAGGGCCTTACAGTAAAGCTATGTCCATTTGGATGTATAGATAAAGAATCGGTGGAACATCTCTTTTTACCGTGTCCATATGTTAAATCCATCTAGTTTGGCTGCCTTTCAATCAGATTAGAAGCAAATGGCTTTCAAGATTTTGTGGATTGGCTTAAAGGTACGCTTCTTCTTCTTGAACATCCATGGAATTATTATCCTACTCAATACTATCTGGATGAAGAGAAATTTATCTGTTCACAAGGGGAAAATTTCTAGCCCCGAAAAGGTTATGGAGGAAATTAAGAGTTCCATAAGCTTATTGGACCTTCTTTTCTCTCATTCAAAACCTACCAGTGCCATCTCAGCTCAAACAGATTCCTCAGTAGAATTTAAATACTGGATCATTATGCTTAGAAAAGTTAAGAGACGTAATTGCACTGAATGTCATGGAATTGTTTTCCTTGGAAACAAAGCTCTTCATCACTTTGTTTGGACAAAGAAGTTTGCAGAACCAAAAACTTTCTATCCTCAATGTTGCAGGGCTAGCTTATCTTGGATTGTGAATTCAGGTTTTCTTTCTCCACGAGGACTCAAAGATCTACATGTCATTTGAGCTGAGAAGATGTTCATTAAGATGAAGGATTTCTTCAATTTGTCAAGCAAGACAATTGAGAAGGACATAGCTGGTTTTCTTAGTTAGTTTTTGTCGTATAGGATTTCTAAGCTTCAATCTTCTTCCTTTTTAGTTGGCAAAAAAAAAAATCTTCTTCCTTTTTAATCTTATTTAATAGTAACCACTGTAGTGTTTCCTTTCATGTTTTTTAAAACACTATCTTTTACCGTTAATATCATTTGATCATTTTCTCCAAAAAAAAAAAAAAAGGAAGTTAGAAACTTCATCTAGGATTGTAACATCAATGGATGCCCAAAAGCACTCACAAACCAAAGTCAGAGAAGCCCAAAAACTAAAACAAAAGAATCACGCAGAAAGAACATACTCACACATCAGAATCGACCTCCACCATATCTTCTCCTTACTTCACCGTCATTGGCCGCCGTACCTTCCCTAGACGATTGACTCAGTATCCCTTCTTCCGTCTTCAAGATCGCCCTAGGGTTCTCTATTATATTTTTTTTTTGTAAAAAAACGTTTTTAGAGTTAACCGTGGTTAAGTTGCTGTTAGGGGTTAACAACCGACATGAAACGATTAATACACATGGTGTGCTCTAATTGGGTATTTAGTTGTACTTTACCAAAGTAACTCAATGTAAGTTTATTCTATTAGTTTAAAAACAAAACAACTTAGTTTAGAGAGACGATAAATAGAAATATTTTAATATAATTTATTTTATTTCTTTAATCTTTTTGAAAAATCAGCAGGCTCTTATAATAAAAGCCAAAGGTAGTATAAAGTATCTTTGTAGTTCTCTAATTCTAGTTTCGTAACCATCAAAGTTATTTCGAAATTTGTTTTTGGCTAGTGGAGTTATTTTGAAAGTTAAACTTAATATATTTGTATTTGATAATAGTTTGTGCATTTAAAATTTCAATAGAAAGACACTTTATAAAATTAGAGACCCAAGTGAAACCTTATGTGAAATTAAAATACTAAAAGTACACCTTTACTTGTTTATTTTTACCATATATATGTCGGTAATATCATATCAATTTTTTTTACTCTTGGGAGGGTTTGAATCTTTTAATTTAACTTAAGAATCAACCTTCTTTCACTAAACCTAATTAGTAATTACAAACAGGCAGGAATCAAATTTCTATTTTCCATGTCTACTTTCATTTTTCAATTTTAACACTTCCCTTCTTCAAATTGTCATGTTATTCCTCACGGAATTTTTTTACTTCAACATTGCCATGAGCTGTGTATTCCTTTCTTTAATTGGACTTTGGCTTTTAAATTTTTATAGTGATGTACCATGGCCTCATATGACATCTCTACCTATTTTAGCATAGAAACAACCATGAGATCACAAAAAAGAAAAAAAAAATCTCACAACAAATAAAAGCAGCTTGAACATGTTGTCACATCTTCATCTAAAACTTGTCATTATATGTTTCTCACATGTTATTGAACTTTTTAATAATTACATTTCTTTTTTAGGACTACAAAGTGATTTTATTTTTTTCAAAACTATTCTCCAAAGCAATGTTTTCATATCCGGACCAGACCAGATGGTCCGGCCGCCATCTGGACACTTTGCCGGCTTGGTTTAGAGATTTGGGCCGTCCTAGGAGATAAGCCACTTTCACTACTACAAAAAATTAAAGTTGTGGCGCTTATAACTGCATTAGCTGTGGTGCTAGAGAAGTGCCACATATCTGGACGCCACTAAAAGAAGCTGTGGCGCTTGAAAGGCCACAGCATTTAAATTTTTTTTTTAAAAAAAATACCTCCTTGTGGCGCTTGTTGGAGGAAGTGCCACAGGAGGGTAATGTTTTTAAAAAAAATTTTAAAAAGTTAAGCTAAAGAAATTGTTTTATTTTAATTTACAAAATAATATTAATTGTCCAGATTTATTTTCAAAATTGAAGATATTGAGGCCAATGTTAAACTAAAAACTATTGGCAAAAAAGTTAAGCTAAAGAAACTTATATTATGATACAAATATTATATTTTTCTTAATCATGCGTATGGACTAGACTATTTTCTTTTAAATTACTAAAATAAGATTTTTTGAAATTAAAAATTTTTTCAGGAAAAAAATGTTAAAATTGCTTAAGCCTAATCTGAAATCAAGTACTCTGGATATGTAAAGATATCTTTTATCAACACGCTAAAGGCATCACAAGACATGGTCCACTTTTGATTTTTCTTTTCTTTTGAAATATTATTTTTTTGGATAACTTCTTTTAAAATATTATATATATTCTCCACTTTTTAAACACATATTAGAACATAGATATCAATTTAAAATAAAAAATTACAGAAATTATATGCCAATTAAAAAAAAGAGAGGAAGAAGCACGTTGAACTTACATGCTTAATTGATCAGTACAGTGGAGTGGGGGACCACGCCCGTTGGTGTCGCAATCTTGAGTGAGGAGGAGGAGGAGTGGGGATGGCAGTTGAAACAAAACAAAGAAGTAGATTCGATGATGAAAGCATGTGCGCGTGTGGGTATGTTTTTAAGTGTGAAGATGATAGGAAATGGAGGGAGGGGGCCGACGGTCGTCCACTGCAAGAAGCTGTAGTGTAGATGAAAAGGGAAAGTGAGAGAGGAGGGAATAATTAAAGTTGGATAAGTCAAAATAAATTAAAAGAGAGGGAAGGGAGCCACTGCGCGAGAAGGGGAAAAAAGATAAGGGTGGAAGCGGGGGGAATTGTGATTGGTAGGAAGTGGATAGTGTAATCCATTAAAAAGGTTAATTTTTTTTTTATATACGCTGAACATTTGACAAATTTTTTTTTTATTTAATATAGAACCAACTGTGGCGCCTGGAAGTTGGTAAATTTTTTCTTTTTAATTTATATATAACCAGCTGGTCCTCTTTCTTTCTTTCTTTCTTTCTTTTTTTAGAATACCAGCTCTCAAACCACGCCTTGTAGTTTTTAACTCATGGCTTTAGAACCATAAAGGCACGAGGCATCTAGCCTCTTTTTTTTTTATTATTATTATAAAACCAGTTGTAGCGCCTGATTTTCCAGGCGCCACAGTTGGTAGGCTGCACCCAACTGTGGCGTCTGCCTTGGCAGGCGCCACAGTTGGGCCTACCAGCTGTGGCATCTAATCCATCAGGCGCCATAGTTGTTACCCAAAATTAAAATAAAATAAAATAAAATAGGAAAAGAAAAAGAAAAAAAAAGGCAGCTGTGGCACTTCTTTAAAGAAGTGCCACAAAATGTCCGCCCCCTTTCAACTTTTTTGTAGTAATGTTTAAACAGTTCAGAACCATCCTTTGAGCCGGAAAGCCGGATTTAAGCCAGGAACTAGAGTGGCTAGACGAAAACTGGACGGCCGGAAAAGAAGAAGAAAATCCCCGGAAAAGAAGAAGAAAGTGAATGGAAAAAAAACACAAGAAGGAAGGAGGGAACAACACGTTAAAAATGAGAACCATGAGAAAAATAAAAGAGAAAAAACTTATCATTAAATATGTTGTTGCTTTTTTTATTGCCAAGAGATGAATGGTGGAAGCATGGCAGGGGAAATTGCTCTGTAAAGGAGATGACCAAAAGGAATGAAAGAAGGTAGAGAGATTAAAGAGAAGAGAAGTTCATATAATGAAAGAGGAGAGTGAAAGTTTAAGTTTGGATATAACATTGCTTTTCGTTTTTCAAAAAAGAATTTGACAAGTACTTTCAATTTCTTCATTTTTATTTTTTCAATTAAAAATTTGTGATGAATAGTCAATCACACATTTCCCCTTGTTTGTATTTCCAAGGCAGAAGCTTTTATACTGTCAAATGATACATCTATAGTTGGGAATCAGGGCCGATCCCACCCTACAGGGCTGGCCCTTGATAGGCCAGGGTCTAAAAGGATCGGCCCTTTTAGACCCAAAGTAAGAAAAATTGCTATTTTTCAAAGCCTACCCGAAAGTATCAGGGGCCGGCCCGCATGGCCTGTATATATTTTCACAATATTGAACAAATTTTATTTATTTTTTCAGTTTTTTTTGAAAAAAATGACAACAGTAGAATTCCTAATTTAACACATAAATATTGTCAAAATTAGAGTGTAAACGGAATACATTATGCAACAAACAAACACGGTCATTGAGTCATAATCAAAGGTAAACTATTATCTACATACCACAATTACAAATAATTAATGAGAATACTTGACAAAATTAAAAATACTTCTTCTAAATATGTCTTGAAAAGTGTAATTAGTCAATAAAATAAATAACACAAGATATAAATAAAACAATCACAAGAAAATAAGTTAAAAAATACAAAATTGGTATGAATACTTATGAAATAAGAAATATTTTTTATAAGTTTTTAATTTTTAGGATTATTAATACAAGATATTCTTATAAAACTTAATTCTAAAAAAGTTAATATCAACTAAATATTTGCAACATCATTAAAAAAATATAAAAAATTAATAATAATATTATCATATAAATAATTTTCAAAAATAAAAAAAAAACATACAGGGCCTAAAGGGCCTGCCCGTGGCCCTACAGGGCCGGCCCTTTTAGGCTTTTAGCCCTACAGGGCTAACCCTTTTAGGCTCGCTTTAATTTTTGAGGCAAAAATCTAAGGTCCGGCCCTTGTAAATTTAGGGCCTAAATGGGCCGGCCCGACGGGCTCAACCCGTTTTCCCGGCTCTAGGTACATCTCCCATGATTCCCTCACCCACTAATTCTATTTATCAATAATTAATATTAATTTTTTTCCCGGGCAATCGTTAATATTAATTATATAGATTGATTTTCTTTTCTAGTTTAGTTTATGCTAAATATAAAATATTGATTCAAAATTTATAACTTCCTTAAATTATGCTTTTACTTTAATGCTTTTTTATTTTGAATTTCTATCTTTAGTATTTCTACAATGGTTGTATTACATTTTATATATGAATAATTGATTAAAAATATAATTCTTAGTTTTGGATACAATATGAGAATACAATTTTTTTCTTAATATATTTACATAATCAATATATATAAGTTCATAATGATTATACTACATTCTTTAATGCTCCTTTTTTATTTTTTCATATGTATTTATTATATTTATATTATTATATGCATACAAAACACTAATTTTATTTGAACAGTATGTTCCAGTCCAACCGAACGGTCTAATCGAACTAACCGTTTGAACCGTGATTCGCTCGTCTTTCCAATTCAACTTCCGATACGACTTTTAAAACATTACTTTAAAGGAGTGTCGCTTCATCATTTTGACTTTTGATCTCATACCATGCTTGGAAACCTATTGTTTAACCGAAATTAAAGGACTTTCAAACACACTCAATAGTAAATTGCCCTATTAACAATTATCTTCTCTTCCTCAACTCTTGAAATCTTGGAACTGGCTTTGGTGCTTACCGTAGCGATGAGCATTGAGATCTAGATAATCTGAATTTGAATTTTTTTTAGGGAAAATTGCTCATAAAGACCTCATTGGAAACTTATTAGGGAAGATCTTTTACATATGAAAAAAGATCGTTCGAACACAAGGGAATGTCACACAGGGAAAATATATTACATACAGGGGAAGATTGTTTAAACATAAGGAAAGATCTTTTACACACGAGGAAGATTGTTTGCACTCGAAAATCCCATTTGATAAATAAATTTCCAATGAAGTATTTTTGGACAATTTTTCCTTTTTTTTATGTTCTTATTTTTTTAACAAATTATTTTAACTGATATAAAATTTAAAATAAAATTTTTTTAACCGTAACTGTTTAAGAAATGAAATTATTAACTAAAAATAATATATGTAAACCTTTAAATATAACGTGTTTGGTGCAAATTTAGATGGTCCATATTTCATCAGTGATGAGCATTGCAGTGTTATCACTACGATGAGCACTCAATTCTGACGCCAAAATCTCTCTTGGCCCCCTCTTTTAAATTTTAGCACAAAACCCTGACTCTACCAGGCCTCACACAAGGAGGAAAACTTTCTAATGTCATATATAATTTTTCCCTTCTGCATGATACATTCAAATAATCAGATGTACAATTTAAATTCAAATATTTTATATAATGATTTTTCAGGAGTAGTTTTGGATTTATGATATTACTCTCTTATTTCTTTTTTAACCCTAATTTGGGACAAAAAATTGAGTATGGTATGGTTAAAAGTAGCTTAAGAAGCCATATTGCCCCCTCCTTCAAAAATTCAAAAAATCTGTACTACAAAAAATAAAAGCTTAAGAATATAATAGCTCCAGTCATTTAGCAATCTAATTCCATTCCATTTTCTAAAATCCGAATAGAAAGGATATATGGCTTACTAAAAATATGTGTTTTAGTGATGGACTTCATTTTTGTACTTGGGTCATTAATCATAAGCTTCCTTCATAACTATAAAGAGGAAATTGTTGCGGAAATATTTATAACAATTTGATATGTGAATTACATATTTAATGCATCATGAACACTATTCCTTGAAAACCAACTTGTGCATTCAGAGAAGATAAAAGTCAAATAAGCCCTAGCAGTGAAGGAACTAAATTATTGGACTCTTATCTTACCGTTGTTTTCCAAACTCCTCATACTATCATCGTCCCCGAGTAGCTTCTCCATTGTCCCTGCACTCTAATCTCCATCTTCAACACTTCAATCTACCTGAGGGTCGCCCATAAACATGCAGGAGCATACGAAGAAGAACCCATCAAAGACTCCTTAAAATCTGTTATGGAGTAATGATAATAACAGGATACCAGAATAAGGGGCAGTTATAGAGGCAGTTGATGATTAACTAACAGAGCCACTGTACTGCCTATAAATAGATGTAAAGCACCTACTTGTAATCCAGTTATCATCTGAATTAAAAGTATGGCATTACCGTGTTTCAGTCCCTCTCAACTCTCCCATGTTACTCTCTCCCTTTGACGTCTTAATCTCTTCTCTGTTCTTCTCCATCTCCCTCTCCCCCTCTTCCCCTTTTTTCACTCCTGTCCGAATTACAATCTATATATCAAAATCATACTAATCTTTGTGATGTAGTCGCGTAGACAATGTTTTGTAGGCCCCACTTTGGAGTTAGCTACTCCCTCCATTTCTTTCTATAAGAAAGGATTAGCCGAATTATGTTGTTCGAAAAGTTGGTTAAAATTACTTGAAAACAATAAAGATATAAAAAATGTAACTTTTTTGTCAAAAATACCCTCATTTATGTGGAAAAGAGAAAATGTGTGGTGGGAATTAAATAAAATGATAGTATGAGTAATTAAATGGAGGTATAACGGGAAATTAACAAAAAGATTAAGACAACCTATAAGTAATGTCTTTTAAAAGGAAACAGATCATACCCAAAAAGTGTCTTATAAAAATAAACGGAGGGAGTATCATTTAACGATACGGAGAAGATTGCAACTTTTTTATGGACAACATTGCACCATTTAATAGTTGAGATATCTATGCCACGTTTGGTGCGCTAGAACTAATGCTGAAGAGGTGGAATCATAAAAATGAGATGTTTGGTGCATTGGAACTCACTTCCATCAAATATACCCAACCCCAGGGAACTGGTTTGGGTTCCATGGAAGTGAAATTATATGACCATTATACCCTCATATGTTTAATCAATTCACAAATTTGCCCCTCCTGAAATATGACCATGCTTCCTCGCTCTCAGGTCTGTGACTCAACACTCAACAACCTCCCCCACCCTCTCTCATGAAGTCACAGCGATAGCAAGGTGCAATGACGACAAAGATGGCGGAGGTTGCGATGGCAATCTCCAAGTCCTTCAATGACATCTTCAAGATTTGACTCCACCATCGATAGCATCAACAACCCTAAAGCCAAGCTCCATGAATTTTTGACTCCACCGTCAACGTCTTCATGCAACTTGGCATGATTTTTGATAACGACAAGACGTCAGAGTAGCAACCAAGTTCCATCTGTGAGATTCAGATTCAACCACCATGAACTCAAAGGATGATAAGGCTTTAGATAACAACGTTGAAGGAAGAGTTTCGGCTGGGGTTCATAGGTTCTAGAGGAGTTTCGATTGAGGTTTAAAGGTCCTGAGGAGTCAATCTGATTTCGTCTTCGACTAGTCCCTTTTTTGATTTTGAATGATCTAGTCCTGATTTAGATCTGGTTTCATTTTTTCATTTGGTTTGGTTTCTTCGATCTTTGGTTTGAATTCTTGCTTGTGGGGTGTTTGATTTCTTGTAATCACGTTCCTCCATTGCCGTTGGTGGTTTATAGCTGGTGGAGGCTGATGGTGGCTGTGGGTGTTTTGGGTGGAGGCTAGGGGTTTTTGGAAGGGTATTTTGGTCTTTTCATATTCAAAATTAATAGATTAATTAAAAATTATAATATACTTCCATCAACATACCAAACATACTTTTTAATCCCAATTCCACCTCTATTTCCTCTTCTAGTTCCACTTCCACTTCCACTTCCTTAAAAACTCTTCCATTGTACCAAACAAGGACTAGTGTTCCCCAGAGAACAATTTAAGGACAAAAATGCCATTTAATCCTAAATAGAAACCATTCATCACTTAAAATCTCTATATAACAATTCTATGATAAAAAACTTTGACAAGCCACACAATTCATGAGTATTGATAATGCAGTTTTCGAAGTCTGTGTTAACTAATGAGACCCTGAGTACTAAAACATAAAAGGTAAGATATTCAGCAGAGCATAAAGAGACTAAAATAACCTGAACAGCTACTTGGACTGATTTTCAGATAGCTTTTGCCTGAGGTCCTTCAATGCATCCACCACTTCTGCATCAAGATTGTGCTTCAATAGTCTGCCTTGAAATGAAGTGGATCTGAATAAAATAACAAAAGAAAATCAATAAGCAAAATATTGCCATGTTATAACTATACTTTCAATAATCTCATCTTCGCTTTTTCTAAGACACGCTTCCATAAGAATCTCTATTTAAATATCCTAGATAAATGACAAAATACATTAGATACCCAGGAAAGTGATCCTCGACAATTAAATTTTGGAGAGAAACATTGATGATAATCTGAAAGAATTATGATATGATGATATAAGGGAAAAAACGTGACAAAAAAACATATTTCTATGTAATTTTTTCCCATAAACAAGTTTGTTAAGATTCACAGTTGTCAAACATGACATACAAACTAGGAGAAAAAGTAGAGGAAAAATACATATCAGACAACAAAATAAAGAGCTCTATGCATTTTCTGATGGCAAGGGGGAAGGCCTGTAGGGAACGGGAGATAGAAATTCAGCTCCATGGTATAATTTAGGAAAAATCAATCATTTTTTCGTTATAGCTTTGGCTCAATTACAAATCAGTCCCTGAACTTTGATTCAGTGTAATTCAATCCTTATAATTTCAACTCAATTAAAATTCAATGCCTGAAATTTGACGTGATGCAGCTCAATCTATATAGTTTTAGCTATCTATTGGAGACATAAAGGTGAAATGAACTGAGTCTGTATTATTGCCGTGTAACTAAGAAAAGCCAATACAATCCTCCTCTATAGTGAAGGAAGAGGAGTAATAAGGGAAAACTGCCTAACTTATCCTAGCTACAATGATAGGAGCAACAATACAAGAGTAACAAGCACAAGAGAAGCTCCCTGACATTCAAGAGGCCAGAGGCTCTCGCCACAAAACGGCTAATCACTCATTAAATGTCTTCCTAAGAAACACAACCCTAGATAACGACTCAAACCATCTCCTGGCCCTAAAGGGCTGCAGACATCATTTTGCCCAATACCCCTGACTACCTTCCTCTTGTATACTTGGGTTGGTTGGTTGCTGGGTCCAACAATTGCCTGCCAGAAGCGCCACCTTGTCCTCAAGGGGGAAAAGGGGAAACTGCTGCTTAATGACTTGGACATCTTCCCACATGCTGTCGCAATCTGGTAGGTTGCACCATTTTACTAAAGCCTGAACAATGCCATCAGTCATGAGTCGGGTGCGAATAATATCTTGAAGTTGCACCTGGAGTTCATAGTCTTCGGAGAGGAAGTCAAGCAACGGTTGAGCCAGATCGCCTAGGTAGATTGATTTTTTGGCTGTCAGTTTGGGGGTGGTACCCGGAACTATATTTTAATGTAGTCCCGAACTGTGCAAATAGTTCTTTCCAAAAATGACTGATAAAGACCTGGTCTCGGTCTGAAACGATGGGTTTGGGACAACCATGTAGTTTGACTATCACTCTAATGAATAGGCCAGCTACCTCCTTGACGGGGAAAGGATTGGACAAAGGAATGAAGTAAGCATATTTGGATAAGCGGTCTACCACAACCATGATTGTGTCAAACCGATCTGACTTGGGTAACCTTACAATGAAATCCATGCTGATATCTTCCCAAACTTGAGAGGGAATTAGGAGGGGCTGAAGCAACCCTGCAGGGTTGAGGGCTTCATATTTATTACGTTGGCAAACCTCACATTTAGCCACCTGTTCTTGGACATCCCTCTTCATTCCTTCCCAGTAAACCACTTCAGATAGTCGCTTATAAGTGCGTAAGTAAACCCCAATGTCCACCCATAGGCGAGTGGTGGAATTCGTTAATCAAGGCAGCGGTTTTAGGGGACTGTTTTGGTACTACTAGCTTGCCATGGAACAACAAAAAACCATTTTTTATGGAATACCTTGCTAGAGCTTCTTTCCCAGTGAGCACTTGTGGCCATAACCTGTAAAGTTTTTCATCTTGCACAATCTCAGTGGCAAATTCTTCAACACTATTGTACTGCCATAAAGAGAAGGCATTCAGGCTCAACTCAGTGTTGTCTTGTCTAGACAGGGCATCAGCTGTCCGATTCTCCTTCCTGGGTTTGTAGTGAATAGTAAATTTGTACCCCATGAGTTTTGACACCCAATTCTTCTGATCTGGAGCGATTATATGCTATTCTAATAAGTGTTTCAATGCTTTTTGATCTGTGTGAATAACAAAGGGCTTAGTAGAAAGATAGTGCTGCCATTTCTTTACAGCCAGCACTATTGCAATCAATTCCTTCTTGTAAACTAAGCCCCTTTTGGCTCTCTTTGAAAGTTGTAGGCTGAAGTAGGCAATGGGTTTGCCGAACTGCATTAATACCGCCCCCACCCCTGTTCCGCATGCATCGGTCTCAATTTCGAATGGGAGATTGAAATTGGGCATTGCCAAAATTGGTGCAGATGTCATAGCAACCTTGAGTTCCTCAAAAGCTTCTTGTGCCAGCTGGTCCCAATGAAAAGTGTTCTTCCTCAGCAGTGCTATCAACGGTGCTGCTATTTTCCCATAATTTCTAATGAATTCTTTTGTAGTATCCTATGAGCCCGAGGAAACCTCTTAAGCTCTTCACATCTTTGGGTGTTGGAAGGCGAACCATCGCATCTATCTTTGAGGAATCTGCTTGTACACCTTGAGAGGAAATGATGTGGCCCAAATATTCAAGTTTACTCTGACCGAAACTGAACTTTTTTGGGTTTATCACCAGTCAGTGCTGCTGCAGCACCCGAAAAGCAACTTCCAAGTGTCTCAAGTGAGAGGCCTCATCGCAGCTGTACACATGTATGTCATCAAAGAAAACCAAGATAAATTTCCTCAAATGCTCCCTGAAAATATCATTCATCAAGAACTGAAAGGTAGAGGGGGCATTAGTAAACACGAAGGGCATGAAAAGAAATTCATAATGTCCATCATGAGTTCTAAAAGCAGTTTTATATTCATCGTCTGGTTTAATTCATATCTGATGGTACCCAGATTCAAGGTCTAGCTTGGAAAAGATGGTAGCTCCCCCTAATTCATCTAGTAATTTATCAATAGCAGGGATTGGATACTTATCTGGAATAGTAACTTTATTCAAAGCTCGGTAGTCAACACAGAACCTCCAGCTCCCATTCTTCTTAACAAGGAGTGCCGGGCTTGAATAGGAGCTGCCACTAGGTTGAATTATTCCAGCATCTATCATTTCTTGCATCAGTTTCTCGATCTCTGCTTTATGCCCATAGGCATATCGGTAAGGCCTAATGTTCGGCGGTTACGCCCCTGGTTGCACTAGGATGGCATGATCACGTGCTCGGTGTGGCGGAAGTCCCCGGACAGGCTCACATACTGCCTTGTATTTATCTAGTAGCTGCTGCACCGTCACTGGAATATTCTCAACCATGCTAGGAACTTGACTGCCCCCAATCTCAATTGCATATATCTCTAACATATACCCCGCAGCCTTGCCTCGAAGAGCTCTTTTGATAGCCTTATAAGTCGCTGGTGTTTGGGACAGCGTCGAATCCCCTTTCAAACACACCTAAGCCTTCTCTTGTTTCACCTTCATATAGAGCTGGCCCCAATTAACACGTGTCTCCCCAAGTGTCTCCAGCCAAGCTATCCCCAACACAATCAATATTGGACAGATTAAAAGGGTAGAATGTTTGTTTGACCTTCATCCCTTGAAATTCCAACTCTACCCCTCGGCAAGCTCCGTTCGTCACTACCTTCCTCCCGTCCCCCACCATTACCGAATAAGGTTTAGTGGATGTGACTTTGGGTCCCACCTTTTCTACCAATCGTTGGGCCACGAAATTGTGAGTAGCGGTGCTATCAATTAGCACCACCACTGACTGATCTTGCAAAGTTCCTGGGATCTTCATAGTGCGATGCTCCGCAAAGCCAACCATGGTGGCTTGCGACATCTCCATTGTCGCCACTTCCTTCTCTTCTTTGGCCTCTACCAAATCGATGAAATCCCCTTCGCCAATCTCAGTCTCTTCTTCATCGTCACAAATGATTAGTCGCAATTGTTTCCCTTTACACCGATGAGTAGGACTATACTTTTCTTCACACTTGAAGCACAATCCCTATTGGCATTGTTGGTTCATCTCTACCTCTGAAATCCACCGGGAACTTTGATTACTGCTGCCTCCATCGCTCCGAGTCAGAGTGTTTGAAGTCAAGACCTGGTTGCTAGAGGTCTTCGAATCCTCTCAGGTCTTCTGTTTCGAAGGGGCTGTGCGTGAAGTGGGGCTGGGTGAGGTAGCTAGTGACCTCGGGCTCGTTTTAGGGCTTGAGAACCTTGAGTGAGTGGATTTGGGTGAGGCCTATGAGAGTTGGAACCCTAACCGTGTTCCACGAATCTTCTTTTCCCCTATTCTTTTCAGTGTCATATTTCTCCCCTCAACCCGATAAGCATCATCCATGAGTTCTTTAAGCGTTTTGGGTTTCATTAGCCTAACATCCACCTTGACCTGGTCCTTTAACCCATTTAAAAACATTCCCATCGACGATTCTTCGGGGACTCCTAGTAACGTGGCCGAAAAAAGCTCGAACTTCTCACGATAGTCCGCCACGAACTCCTCCTGTCGCAGTGCTGCAATCTGTTCATAGTTATCCCCCTCCTGGCTGTAGTGAAATCACTCAACCACAGCAGTCTTGAATGTTTTCCAATCGGGTATGGGTGATCGAATCTCCGTCCAAAGGAACCAACTGACAGCTCGTCCCTCCAATCCTGCCACCGCTATGTCCAGCTTCTTCGTCTCAGCTACCCCACTCATTGCAAAATATCTTTCCAACCTACAAGTCCAGCCAATCAGGTGTTCGCTTTTGAAGAGGGGCATCTCCAACTTCTAATGTTTCACGCTCTCCTTTTCAGCTTTCAGTCCCTTCTCCTCGTCATTCTCCCCCCCCCCCCCAATTACCTGTTTCTGCTTCACCCTCCTCTCTGACGATATGATTCGGTGGGTTTGTCCTTGAATGAGTCCCTTTGTTGTTGAACTTCTGGGTTAGAATTTACAGTTGACGCCGCTTGGTTCTGTAGCACATTGAGGATAGTGGTGTTCTATTCCTTGAGCTGCGCCCATACCCTCTGCATATTAGCCCTCTCTTCCCTTGCGTCCCCACTAGCTCTCTGGAGTTCTCCCATGGACCTTTCAACGTTGTCTAATCTAGCCTCCATTCTCGTCCCTATTATGCCCCATAGAACAAGGCTCTGATACCAAATCTGTCGGAGACAGAAAGGTGAAATCAACTGAGTTTGTATTATTGCCGTGTAACTAAGAAAAGCCAACACAATCCTCCTCTATAGTGAAGGAAGAGGAGAAATAAGGGAAAACTGCCTAACTTATCCTAGCTATAGTGATGGGTGCAACAATACAAGAGTAACAAGCACAAGAGAACCTCCCTGACATTCGAGAGGCTAGAGGCTCACCCCACAAAACAGCTAATCACTCATTGAATGTCTTTCTAAGGCATACAACCCTAGATAACGACTCAGACCATCTCCTGGGCCTACAGGGCTGCAGACATCATTCTGGTCCAATACCCCTAACTACCCTCCTCCTGCATGCTTGGGTTGGTTGGTTGCTGGGTCCACCACCATCTAAAACATTAGTCCTTAATATTCAATAAATAACTTTAGTCATTATGATCTTATTTTTTGAAAAGTAAGAACTAATATTTTAAATGATTAAGACTAAGTTGCACCAAGCTAAAATTTAGGGACTCAATTTTTAATCAAGTCAAAAGTACAAGGATTAAATTGCACCGAGTTAAATTTCATGGACTGAGGTGTAATTGAGCTAAGACTATGAGGACCAAATGATTGATTTTCCCTATAATTTATCTCATACGTTTGTGTCTGCACATATATAGACAAACGCATCCACACCTATAGCTGTAAACACATATATATTGTATGCGTGAGTAGGAATCAATTAACAAAGATATCACTCGAAATTAGTCTTGCACTATTGAATAACTATCTAGAGGATGAATCTTTAACAAAGTTCACCATTAGATCACAAAACTCTTACCATGAACATCATCCTTACAATATTTGACATTGACCCAAAGTTTGTTTGTTTGAGACTGATAAGGAGGGAAAGATAATAAAACACCTCCCAAAGTCATCCAAAGTTCTCCCAATTTGGAGGAATTTTTTAGGGTAACGTTCTACAAAAACAAGAAAAAGGAAGACTACCATTTAATCATGACTCTCTTTACTTCAGTTTCATTCCTTATTTCTTTAGATTCTTCCCCCTACCAAACTCACCCTAAGGCTACGTGGGCAACGAAAAGCTCAAAATGCAGCTACTGGTTTACAAAAGTATTAGAGAGTATTCTTCTGAAGTTGGACAGCCCATAGAGTTGCAAGTTAAAACAAAAATTGAGAAAGTCTAATATAACATACGATAAAACCAATATTCTCAGATAGAAGATTGTAGTTCTTAAATTTATCAAAAATAGGTTACACACACCTTGTTTCTTTGAGCATCATTTCAACCTCCTTTTGTGATGCCTTGATCTACTAACCAAAAGATCAAACAAACAAGAGCATTTAAGATTCAAAGAACCTCTTATTTAAAAACACAAAATGAATAAAAACTTCTGAAAAATGGCCAAGCTAATCTCAGATTTGAATCCAAGCACCTCTATCACAAATGGGCAGATGAATTTTATAAATTGTTTTCCTAGAAACATAGGATATTAAAAGTTCTTAGGAGACATTATATGAGAGGAAGTTCTGCTTGAGCGCACGTTACAAATTTAAAAGTATTATATTTCTATAGCTCTTCTTTTTCTTCTTGTTTAGGAAACTGGGTATTACATACATAACTGGTCTTCATTATAAATGAGATAATATTTTCATTATAAATGAGAAAATATTCTTTGTACATTAGGTGTTTTACCTCAGTAACCAATGCTTTGCAACTCCAAACATAGGCTCCCTGTAAAATATGTGACAATGTAAGTCTTCAGATTGGCAAAAAAAAAAAAACTAATAAACAGAGCATGAGAGCGCAGTAGCTTCAATTTTTGGATGATAGCTTGTACTGAAACAAAAAGAACAAAAAGTCAATTATCATATTTAAAATGTGGAAATTATTTGAAGTTCTGCAAAAATTGAAAAGGTTTTCAGTTTAAGGGCAGTGCAGTACACATAACTGGAAGAGAAATGCGAAGACAATTGACAACAAATAAGTTTTTTTCAATTTTATTCAAGTTTGCAATCTGAGGGAAGGATGCATACTGCTCCATGTGCAGCCTGCTGGTGACAATGATCAGAAGAAACAACCCACACTTTGGGGCATCCATCCTCTTTCAATGCTGCAACCTAGAAGAATCAATGAATGAATACACATGAATAAAGGCTCATGAAATGACCGTAGAAAAGCAGCTGAGCAGTAGAATTGATATATAGCGATAGCTACACATTCACTACTTAAACCACTTTCAAAACTAAATGCAAAAAAAATAATTATTGGAGAGCCTTTATGAGAGGCCCACATCTACAAATGATTAGAAAAATGAAGCAAATATAAGTTTGCAGCAAACCTAACCAGGTAACTTCAGCTATTTTTGGTGAAATGGACAAGTTCAAGCACAAGCCTATACAGAAGTTAACAATAATCAAGACCCTTGTATGCGAAGTCTCATGTTAATTTGCAATATGGAACTTCACATGTTTACAGATTAATCATTATTTTGATTCCCAAATCAGAAATCAAGACAGTAGAAGTTAAATAAGCAAAGCAGGATTAATCTTGGAATAAAAATTTCAAACTAACAGTAACCATAAATCCACAGATTCTACTACCTCTGTCTCAATCCACGTATCAGCACATGTTTCAGCAGAGAAAACCACATCCACACTGCAACATTTGCAAGCTAAAAAGCTTTAACTTGATATACTTAATATAAACAAGGCAAACATACTCTTATCAGACTTAAAGGAAGGTAATAATTGAAGAAAATAACTAATCTAGTTTTAAGGCTTGTGAAATAAATGGAATTATAAAGTTTTAAGGCTTGCGAAATTTGTTACATGCAAAAGTCGCATGCATGTTTTTGATATAAGTAGCTGATATAATAACAAATCCATGTCACATGCATCCAAAATATTATTAAATCCAATACAAGAAGGTCCTTTGCAATTATGCAAATTACAGACTTGGGATGAAGTATTAAAAAAAGCACTTGGATGATTAAACCATGTTTTAGGCCTCAAGATTGTACCCAGCAAAATTTTCCTTGTGCGTCGGTAGTCCAGACAACATTGCATCAAAAACAACCACCACTTTCACCTCTGTAAACGTTCACAAGTAACAAAAAGAGAAGTATCAACA
This sequence comes from Inga oerstediana, assembly GCA_963210345.1. Lineage (NCBI taxonomy): Eukaryota > Viridiplantae > Streptophyta > Magnoliopsida > Fabales > Fabaceae > Inga > Inga oerstediana. The sequence continues at coordinate 40,615,599 of OY723403.1, read as the reverse complement.
ATAGCAATGGAAAAAAATTTTCATTTATACTAAAGTGCATGAGATTATGAAAGTTGAAACTTCTCAAGTAGTGAAATTTCTCAAGTAGAAGCACCAATATTCTCTCAATGCTACACATCTTCAAACAAAATATTTTTATTTTTAAATTAAATTTTGTTACCATATGTTGCATTCGTACACAATTATAATGCAACGTGTGACATTAACTTGAAGAACAATGAAATTATCTTCAATTAATTGCACATATCAAGGCACTGCCTTCCTCATTGGCTGGACCTATGTAGGACAAATAACGTACCCACGTCATCGCTTGTTTAGCATCATATATTAGCAATTCTATAAATTTTAATTTGGATTCTCACATTTACTGATATCTTTTAAATGTCTAATTTAGCCAGTTCAGAGACTAAAATATTGACGCTAAAAATAACAGTGAGACTCACAATTCATGGCAGAAAGCAGTATATGTTGAGCAAGCTCTCATTCAAGGTGCAAGGTTAAACCTACAAACCAAGACATGATATATGCTCATTACTTCTTACTTGTCTTTAATCCCTCTTCCTTTCCTACTATTATGCTCCCCCCACGCAAAAAAAAAAAAAAAATCTCTTCATCCTACAAACCCTAGTTCAATAGTTTTAACATGCACACATAAGTAAAAGCAGGAAAAGAATGTTTCTCTGCAGAGAGTTTAAGCAAGAGCACTCGATTCATCCTTCATTATTGAACATATTTCACATCTGAGTGACTTTTATAACTCAATGTCCCATTATGTTATTGTATGAAGAAAAAGTTACAAACCTCTCAGCATGCTAAAAGGCACAAGCTCATCAATAAGCTTTTGACGAGCAATATCAAGTCTTCCACTCATAAAATGTTTCTTCAGTTTCATCCAATAGCCACACACATTATAGCCATCAACAAGCAATACAGGGACTGCATTGTCTATACCCTGGTTTGTACTGTACACAAGATTTAGCAAACAAAAAGTGAACCTCCTCCAACAACTTTAAAATGATTAAAAAGGAATTCTTAAACAAGATTAAAAACCTGAGGAGTGTATTACTAGTAGAGGTTCAGGGTGGGATCACGATAGAGATCTGTATCTTCTGGAACATCCTCCTTCTCTACCTTCTTTTTGCGGTAACTGGTCGAAGGCCGGGTACCAGACTTTCTTTTTTGGAACTCCTACAAATATCCATCAAATGAGACACAAAAAGGAATTTGTAATATGAATTCCTCAAAAGCACGTAACTTACCTTCCATAACTTGAGGAATTGCAAGTTTTGCTTCACATTTGATGTAATTCTTGGAGGAGATGGCTCAGAAACCTACTGAAAAAGGGCTGTTAGGTGCAATCTAGAATAATGCTTGTAAATGAGTGTCAGTGTAAACATTAAACGAGTTATTCCTTGTTCACAAATACAATATTAGAGGGAACATAATAAATTTTCGTTTCCAACCATTTCTTTGGTAGTGAATTTCCAACCATTTCTTGTAATTGAAATATGATCACGACATCTGTTATTCATTTGAAGAAAAATGGCCTCCAAAGGCAGCTACCCGGGAAAAAGAAAACGTGCGGCAGTTAAATCACTTTTTTCTTCAATTCACACAGTGCCACTACATTTTCTAGACACCAATGAGACTCACAAAAAGATGATGAATATTGCAAAGCTTATTCAACCAAATAAAGAATTCCCCCTTCTTAAGGATATAAATACAATTATTAAAAGAATAGAAACAGCTATCCAACAACATGAACACTGTTTGAAATAGAAGAAAGGGAATAAATACAACTGATAAGTCAGAAGTTGGGTTGCACTCATTGGATTGGGAGCTGACCTACAAGTCATAGCCCTAGAATAATTGCCTAGCTCTTGAGGGGCTTGCGTGTTGAAACATTCAAGCATAGCTCTATTTTATACTACCTTCGATCCTAAATATAAGACCTAATTGGTATTTTTTTTAAGAAATTAAGTAAGCTAAATAAGTTACTTAATAATATCATATGCTATATATGATTAAATTATATATTGAGACAAATTAGTTTGAAGAAAAAAGGATAAATGTAACTTTAAAGTAATTTAATTACCTTCCTTAATCTCCCAAAAAAAAATCAAGAGAGCAAGAGACAGGTAGAATAGAAGACTGGGATAGGAAAGAGCACGGACGGAAAGAGAGATTAAGAGAGGAAAGAATAAGAGAATCAAGAGAGCAAGAGAGAGTCAGAGGGGATCAATTAGAGGCGGAGAGATACGGAATAATGCGCACTAAATATTTCATTCATCAACAAGACTGAGTAATAGTGAGTTAGGGCCCGATTTATAGATAAAAGACTTAACTATCATTGAAACAAAACTAACGACTCCTTAGTCTGACGACTACTTTCTAACCAGCTAACGTACTTTTTTATAATTAATTATAATTACAATTATACAACACCAGACTTTCGCTCTCTATGAATTATCTGTCTCCAGCCCAAATTGAGTATTGACTGGGCGTTAAAGGCCCTGACCTTGTCCTAATTTTTAGGACACATTGCCAGAGATTAAACAGAATTATTCTTCATAATCCAACCAAAGATAAAAGGTAAATACTTGAGATCCTTGTGTATTAGCATCAACAGTAACTCAAGAATATTTACGCAACCAAAGCTATTATAAATTGGTTAATTGAGGACAAGATAAAGCGATCATACACTAAACCAAAAGCGAAATTGAGGACATTTAGGGAGGGGGAAAAACCTTAGAAGCCTCATGGTGCTTCTTGCTTTTGGCGACTATGGTCCTGTAAGGAGAAGCAGCAGCAGCAGCAGTAAGAGAGAAAGTATACGAAGTACTGTAATAGCAGGGGCTACTTCCGGAGAATGGCAGGGAAATCAACGATAATGAAGATGATGCAACAGTTTTCATAGCCAGAGGATCTTATTCCTTCTTCATATCGGTCCCAATTTCCGGTCCACTCGCATAAAACTAACAGATATAATTCATCTCCGTCTCCGAGATTTCTGTAATTCTGGATTTTCAAATTCGAAGCTCACACATTTCTGTCCAGAATAGCTTGGGAAAGATGATCCTAAACGAGACAAGTGGGTGGTATTTATCCTTAGCCTCAAAGCCCGCAAAATCGTCACACAAAGTCCAGCTACTTTTTTTTTTCTTTTTTCTTTTTTTTTCTAAAAAAAATGTACACAATTTAATTGGTATTTTGTGTTTTCAAATAGTTTATTTATAATGCCTATAAGCTTAATAAAAAAAATAAAACATACATTTAATCCTTTAAAATCATACAAATCATACTTATATCAAGTATGATTTTAGTCCCTTGAGTTATTAACTCTTACTAACGAAAAATGTTGATTTTGGGCATTTAAGGCTGACTAAGCAATAAAATCCTGACAACACATATTTATATTTTAATTTCTTAACATAACCTTTTTATATTTTAAAGTTAAAATAAAGAAAAAAACAATTAAAACTATTTATGAGCTTGTTTGGAATAGCGATTGGAGTCTTCAGATACAGTTTTTCAATAGTAATTTACGATATATGATATAAGTATGTGAGAGAAGTTTTATCTTGATTGACGTGAATAAGCACTTTTGAGATCTCAACACATGATCCAAACAAGCACTATAGGGCATGTTTGTTATGACGTTGGGATTACTTATAGGCTATTTTTCACGTAAATTAAGATAAAACTCATTTCACATACTTACCTCATATACCCTAGATCACAATTAAAAAATTATTTTTAAGCTTTCTAAATAAGCAGTATATCATGTTTGGCATCTTCAATCACCTCCCCTGGCTCCCCCGACCCACCGATTCAATGCTTATCTCCCTCCCCATCCATACCCCCGTTTTTTACCAAAAGCAGCCGCAACTACTCACCTCATCCCTCCCTTCCTCTTCACTTACAGTAGAGACATATAAATTAATTGGGGAAAGAGACATTTGTGAACGTTTGTTCCTCTTTTCCCATTTGTTCTAGACCCTTATCTTCACAATTTATTCTAGATTTCTCCTCTCATTCGTGATCCTCAAATGATGTAATGTGTCATTCTGGCAAATATGTGTGGATTTGAGTGGGTATGTCAATGTATTAATTATGGGTTGTTTCTCTATTAGTTGAGAATGGCGATGGCTATGGAAAATCAGAAGGAATGTGAACTTCATTGGAATGATAAGGAAGCTTTAAAGTAAAATGTTGGGGCTAAGCTGGTGACGTCGAAGGTTAATTGAAATTTATGGGGAAGGCAATCATACAGAGCCGAGATATTAAGGACAAGGTTGAAACCAACAACCATGGCGGCAATAGTTTTGCACACTTGTGGTTATCAACGAGAAGAGACGTCTAACCCTAGGTGAAGAGAAAAGTGAAGAAGCATTTTTAGGGTTTTAAAATTTTAAATAGAAAAAATTATTATATTAAAAAAAACAACCTATAATTGTGCCTGGAGCTAGTTCTATATCAAAGGCCCTATACAGAATGGCCCCAAATGAAATGGCGGATTTAAAAAAGCAGATTGAAGATTTACTTGAAAAAGGGTTCATTCGCTCCAGTGTTGTTTGTTAAGAAAAAAGACGGGAGTCTAAGATTGTGTATGGACTACAGATAACTGAACAAGATTACCGTCAAGAACAAATATCATCTCCCAAGAATCGATGACCTCTTAGATCAATTGTCTGTTTCTTGTGTATTTTCAAAGATTGATCTGAGGTCGAGTTATCATCAACTGCATATGAAAGCAGAAGAAGTACCGAAGATGCTTTTAGGACAAGTATGGGCACTATGAGTTTCTAGTAATACCTTTTGGCTTGACCAATGCACCTGCTATATTCATGGATTACATGAATTGCGTCTTTTGACAGTTCTTGGATCAATTCGTAGTGGTGTTTATCGATGACATTTTCATATACTCCAAGAGTAGAGAAGAGCATGAGCGTCATTTAAAAATTATGTTAGAAATATTGCTTAAAAAGCAACTCTATGCCAAGTTGAGTAAGTAAGAGTTTGGCTTCCAGAAGTAAAGTTCTTAGGCCATGTCATCTCACAAAAAGGGGTCTCAGTGGATCCCAATAAAGTAAAGGCAGTATTAGATTGGAAGAGGCCAGAAACTGTAGTAGAGATACGTAGTTTTCTGGGTCTTGCTGGTTACTACTGGAGATTCTTTCAGAATTTCTCCTGTATCGCCTTGTCGATGACCAAGCTCACGAGGAAGGATCAGCCATTTAAGTAGGATGAATGTTGTGAAAACAGTTTAGTTGAGCTAAAGGAGAGATTGACTAAGGCGCCAGCATTGATTATACTTGATTATAGCCTAACTTTTGCTATGTATAGTGATGCGAGTAAGCAGGGATTGGGGTGTGTCCTTATGCAGCAAGGACGTGTAGTGGTCTATGTGTAATATCCCAAAAAGTGATTAAGGGCTAAAGACTTCAAAAGTGGATGTAATTATGGTTGAATAAACACTTTTGAAGTATATGATGTGAATTGTGATATAAAATGTACTTGATGATAATTTAGTAAGTATTGGGAGAATCAGGGGCGAATTAGGAAATTTATTGATCAATTTGTCAACCACCGAGGAGGGGGTTTACTAATTTGGTTGAAGGTATGTTGAATGTGTAATTACTTAAGAAATTATGATAGAGTTATTCCATGTGTGCATGTGTATAGAAAGAGTTGAGAGAAGAAGTAGGATTGTGACAAGTGTCAAATTGTAAATCATAGGATCAAGGTCAATTTGTCAAACTCTTTTTCTCTCTTCTCCCTCCCTCCAAGTCGGTTGTTAAGCTTGGGAATAAGGGAAAACTGAACCTTATCATCATCATCTCTATTTTCTCTCTCAAACTCCATTTTCACCAAGCTCAAGAAGAAAGAGAAAGTACAAAGGTGAGATTTTGACTTGCTAGAAGTCCTCTAATGCTCAAGTACTCTTCTTTAATATTGTCCACCTTGATGAGAGCTTCATCTTGATAATTGTAGAATTTTGGGAGAAGGTGTTTTAAAGTTTGAACAAATTTAAGAGTAGAGGAATCAAGGATTTAGCCTTAAGAAGAAGAAGGGGTGAGCATTTGTGACATTTTGATATATATATATATATTGTGATTTTTGGTTAGTTTTTGATATTTGTGGAAATTGCCCTGATTTGGATATAATTTGAAATGCATGAATTTGGATGGTGTTGGATTTAATGGCATATTGTGTCTTTGAGCCATTGGGATTAGTTTGAAATTTTGGCAAAACCAAATTGGTCATTTTGTGGTTTTGGAGTTCCATGTGATTAGAAATGTAGAATATGACATTGTGATGGGAATTTGGTTGTTTAGGTATATCCAGTGAGTTTTTCATGTAAAGTTGTATGGGGAAAAGTTGTTTGGGAGATTAGGAAGCCATTGGACACTTTGGGCAAAATATGAGAAAAATGCTGTCAGTTATTGCGATCTGGCTTCTGATAAGCCTCACTTGAGTGAGGTAGGGTCTCACTCGAGTACAGCAGTATATTTCCTCTTTTCTTTCAGCATATCAATAGAGTTCTCAAGTAGAAAGCAAGAGTGTACTTTTTCATTTATGAGTGATATGGGTCATCACTCGAGTGAACCTGTCCCACTCGAGTGTAAGGGTGTTTTGGATTATAAGGCCGCGTCTTTGGTTAACACTCGCAGACTAGTTTTTAAGAGTATGCCTTAGCACTAGATGTAACCCCCTGCCTTAAATAGCGTAATTATAATTCGATATTACGTAATTAAATTGGTTTAGAGACCGTCGAATAGTTCAAAACTCATTTAGAACTCTTTGTGAAGTAGGGACTTTATAAAATTTTCAAGACTTCTTTCCTATTCCGGTCTCAAGTTCAATTATCGAATATAATCACCTGTGCAGTTAATTCACATTCATTCATATCAGAATATCTAATAGCAATCCCGGCAACCCCCGGGTTCCATTCATACACAAAAAGGGTTTACAACCTCCATATAGGGGACTACACAACTACGTTCAACTATTCTTTACAACCAACATAATATACAGACACCCTGTCCAACAGGTTTAACCAACATAACCAAAATAAATGTCCCTACAGGATTCTAACCGCTCCGGGTCGTACGCTTCTCCTTAGAGCCACTCGCCCTATCTGAAAGGTTAGTTAAAGGAAAGAATGAGATTCAAGAGAATCCCAGTAGTAACAAAACATTTATACCACACATAAGCACACAGCATGTAAGCAAATCATCATACAGCAGCACCACCACAAATCACACTCCACCCTCATCCCCTTTCTCTGCCGGGAAGGCACACCGCCTAACCCGAACCGTTGTTAGCTACTCAGGGACTATTGGCGTGGCAGTGCATACATATAGCCTTATAGCCCATACAGCTATTCGGCTTTCACAAATGGCCCGTCGGCCTCCACAAATAGCCTTTTGGCTCACATAATCACATATATCACACCTCATCCTCATCCCCTTTCTCCGCCGGGGAGGCACACCGCCCTAACCCGAACTGTTGTTAGCTACTCAGGGACTATTGGTATGACGGTGTTTACACATATTCACAACGTCGCAGCATACGAGTTTATCACAAATCAATGATAATACACACATACAATGCATCACATATGGTACGAAAGAAAAGTTACTACCTCGTTCCTTTCTGACGTTTCTTGGTACTGCGGGCTCACGAGGACGGCAAATATCAAATTATGTAACCAAGTTAGGGACAACCCGTCAATCTCTTTCCCAAGTTCTTTTCTCTATAATACTTTAAGTTGATTATCACTATGGTCAATTAATCAAGTCAACTAAGGAGCTAAAGTGGTCAATTAACCTAAAAGGCTAATTTCTAACCTCAAAGTTCCACAATATTACATTATGCCATAAAATCTTCAATTTTCGCATAGGTGACCAATCTGCTAGAATTTTCCAACATCTTTGAAAAATCATAACTAATTCTAGAAAAATCAAAATGAGGTGATCCCAAAGCCTATTGAAAGCTCTTGAAGTCCTCTTCATAGGAAAAATATGAATCACTACCAGAAATCACCACACAATTCCAGAATTAACAACATTCCACACTGCTCCAGAATTAGGTCCAGTTTCGACATCAAACTTTGGGCAACTAGAACTCCCAGCTCAAAAACCGAAATGACACAAATCATATGTCCATTTTGAAGCTTGAAACGTGAACTTTAAGACTGGAAAGTTTCAGAATTTTTAGACACCAATTGCCCATTCAAAATGTCCCTACAAACTGACTGCCCTGCACAAAGTTACACTTGACAGTTTTTCCAATTTTCAACCAATGTGTCCAATGACTTCAAAATCAACAACCAAACCTATTCCCACATAATTTTTCGTGTAGAACACAATGGTAACATCAAAATGAACAAATTCCCACTCATTCCCCATGTCCTGTTTTGGCAGAATTTTAGGGTATTTCACAACAAACAACCACTTCACTATCTAATCACTAAGCTTAGCTCATTTGCCTCCAAACCAACATATAAGCACATATATAGGATGAAAGCTTTATGATCCCTAATATACCCTAAAAAACGAAATTAGGGCTGTCACAATAGCCCACCACAACTCAGCCAATTAAAGCATCATATACATCAACATAATGCTCTTACTCACCTCTTGCTTCTTCTTGTGTTCTTTTCTTGATTCCTCAACTTTTGTTCTTGCAAGGTGGCTGAAAACTCCTCCTCTTCAAAAACAAAAACCATAGAAATGAAGCTAAGGAAGAGAGGAACAAGTTTCATGAAGGTCACTTGAGCCATAGATGAGGTTAAGGAGGTGAAAATCCATGTAGAAGTTCTTACCTCAACTTTGTTCTTCACTTCCTCTTAGCTTGCTGAACTTGGCCGACCTTGAGAAGAGGTGAGAGAGTGATTTATGATCAGTTTTTCTCTTCCTTTATCCTCTTAATATCTGACCGAAAATGTGGCCCAAAGAGAAAGAAAAGTTGTGGTGGAAAATAATTCTTTTTACACAAGTTATGCCATGTTGACTTTGGTCAATTGAGTAAGGTTTCTCTTGCCTCTTCTCTTCTTGCTTTTGGACGTGATATGGGCTGCACAAATGGAGAATTATTATTGACCAACATATTCTTCAAAAGGAGGAAGAAAGATTGACCAATTGCATGAACTTGCATAGCCATTGGTTACACAAATTTTCTAGTTGCAATTTTTGACTTTTCTTCTTTGCTTTTCATCTTGGTCAATGTCTCAACTTGTTTTAATTTAATTCCTCTTCCCTTTCCTTTGTCTCCACCGAAATGTTGCACTTTGAAACACAAAAAGAATGTTGACCACTTGCTTTAAGGGATATGTGACCCATATGACCAAAGTTCCCTTGTAAAAGAGTTGAAATTTTGACCAAATTCCTCCTTCCTTCTCCTTTACCCTTTTTGGACGTTTTTAACAATATGAGGAAGGGTATTAATTTGTTTTCCCATTGGTCAAGCTTGATCCTTCATTTTAAGCTTTATCCTACAATTAAGCTTAACTATAGGGTTTAGGCTCTAATTACAACACATTCGGATCAAAATCCACATCATATACTTCAAAAGTGTTCATTTACAATAATTACATCACTTTTGGAGTCATTAGCCCTTAATCCCATTTTTGGGTTATTACACTAGAGGGTGTTGGGTAGTCACTCGAGTGCCAGAGCTTGTGTTCAGTGCACTTATTACTTTAGGGTTCTTAGTTGCTCTCAGGTAGTCACTTCTTGTGCCTCATTCGGTAAGACTCGGGTGAGTACAAGGCTATCACTCGAGTGAGGTCTTCTTCACTCGAGTGCCTAAGTCAAAAATCAGTGTTAAGCTTCAGAAAAAGGGATCTTTGGTCAATTGTTTCCAACCCTTTAGGCATGTGTTTAGGCTTTTATTAGCTACCTAAAGAGTTCAAATGATAACTAACCTTAAGTGTTATGAAGATAAGAATTTGGAATAGAGAATAACCTACCATCCTTGATTTTGGTTTATAGGCTTTGATATTTGCCCTAATCGCGAGCAACAGGTACCAGTGCATACTAAGAAAGAATAAGGTAGTGACTCTCTCCCTTATGCTATATGTGATACATGGTATGTTTGTTTGATCATTGTTTGTGGGTCTATCACCTGCAGCCCATCGGTGTTGATGGTGGGAGGATCGTAGCTTTAGGGCGGTGGAATCCAATGGATGAGACTATGTGAAATTCGAAAGGCTATATGTGAAAGCTGAGAGGCTATTTATGAGTCTATCACTTACGGCCCATCGATGCTGACGGTGGGAGGATCGTACCTTCAGGGCAATGGAATCCGGGGGATGAGACTGTGATTATAGGCATATATGGCAGCTTGCGTGCTATGTTTTATGCTGTGATGTTGCTTGATGATTTACTTACATGCTATATGATTACATGTTGTATGAGTGATTTGTTTCTACTGGGATTCTTTTGAATATCACTCTTTCCTTTGACTAACCTTCAGATAGGGCAAGTGGTTCCAAGGAGAAGAAGATGACCAAGGGCATATAGGACTCCTTAGGGAGATTTATATCTTGGTATTAGTTATCATATTTTGTTGGGCGATCACTGTGTATTTTGTAAATATTGTTTTGGAGATAGTTGTGTAATCCCCTAATCAGAATTTATTAACCTTTAGTTTATGTATGAAACCCGGGGGCTGCCAGGATTCTTGTTGTACACTCTGATATATTAATATAATTTATCTGCACAGGGTAATTATATTCAAATTGTGAAACTTTGAGACCAGGATAAGACAGAAAATTTTGAAAGAATTTATAAAATCCTACCATAAGGAAGGGATGTTAAATGAGTTTGATTATTATTGGTCTCTATTTCATTTTAATTGCATATTTTGAATCATAATTATGGTTACCAAGGCATGGGGTTACACTATGCCTCTTGACAGCTGAAACCGCATGAAATGAATTATCCCACTCATGATCTAGAGCTTGCGGTAATTGTGTTTGTATTGAAGATATGGCGACATTATTTGTATGGTGTGACAGTAGAACTATACTGCGACCACAAGAGTCTTAAGTATCTGTATGATCAGAAAGAATTGAACATGAGATAGTGCCGATAGATGGAATTGCTGAAAGACTACAACCTGGAGATCAAATATCATCTGGGTCAAGCTAATGTCATCACGAATTCTTAGTTGAAAGACAGTTCTTGTTGCAACAATAATAATACAAGAAGTAAAGTTGATAGAAGATTTACGGGACTTGAATTTGTCAAACCAAATCGTCCGTGCTAATTATAATGTTTCCCAAGGGGAAAGTGACATAAGAGCTGAAATTGAAGAAGTTAGAAGCAAGATAATTGGGTGCAATTTATTCAGGCTATGATTGAACGAGGAGAAGCTCCAGATTATGATATGCCGCCTAGTGGATTAGTTTGCTATAGAGAGAGAATCTATGTACCACGGAAGGCAGACTTGAGGCATAGAATCTTGGGTGAGGAATACAAGAGCTGGTATACTCTTCACTCTAAAATGACTAAGATGTATCATGGGTTGAAGTATATGTATTAGTGGCCAGTATTGAAGAGCGATGTTGTTGGAAATTGTGCCCTAAGGGCCAATCATTGTACTTTAAACATTATTATTTTAATGAAATTTCTCCATTCTGTTATCATATTATTTGCATGTTAACTGTGATAATTGTATCCTTGGATAATTCATAAAGATTGTCCTAAAATGTCCCTGGTCGGTCATCTATGCGGGAGCAGAGATGAAACAAGACCAGTATGACTTTGATAAGATATGGAGATACGAATCAAAGTCTTAGGCACTTGTAAGAGTACAAGGTGCTGGACCGACCCACTATGAGAAAGCTACATGGATCAAGTCATAAGCTTTTCTCATGTATAACCACGTCACAATGCCCTTAGACCTGAGGTCATCATGGATTCCTACATGAGAGTTGCTAAGCTTTGAACTAGTCAAAAGTCACTTTTGACCGGGTGATGATAAAGGCTACAATCGGGCTTGGTGGTTTTTCATGTAGAGGAATATGAATGATCAAGATGGAATTTGTCCCTCACATTAGTAGAGAGATATTACTGGGCCCCTCGATGAGTGAGTCTGAGAAATGTATGGCCATACTATGATGAAAGGAGTTTCTGTCTCTGTTATCAGGCTACTCAGGAATCGAGAAAGTAATGGTCAGGAAGAAGAGGATGACATTTTCCATGCCTTATCCTTGATCGATATATCGTGTGACAAAAGGGACGTGACATGGTTGTATGACAGGTTGCATCGTAATAACGATCCTCATATGAATTGGGTAGTCGTAATGTCTTGCTAGAGGCCGCTTGCGACTTTTGGGTTAGTGTAGTTATTGGCCCACTGCCAACTTCATATGGGCCTACAGGGTCGCACACAAGAATGGCCCAACACGAGATAAATGAATGGTTAGTGTATGAGGGCCAATGGGAAGAAGACATGTGGCAAGTTGGTGTAGTATGAGGAGTTGAGGAAAAGTCAATGGGTATTATTTTATTCTGTTCTCTCTCCTCTCTCCCCTCTTTTCCCGCTGCAGAAGTATGGAGGGAGTATCATCATCATCATTCTCCATCTCCCATTCTCATCTCTCTCGTGCTCTCTCTCCTCTCTCTCTCTCTCTCGTCAGCCATTAAAGACCAAAGGGAAGGAAGGAAAGCTTGAAAAGGTAAGGGAAAATGATCTCTAATGCTCAAACTCTATTCATTAAAGTTATTCCTTGAGTTGAGAGCTTCATTTTGATGGTTGTAGTGTGTCCATTGGTATTGGTTTGTGATTCTAAGAGATTGTGAAAGTTGGAGGATCAAGAAGTCCTTTTGGAAAAGTTTAAGAGGTAAGTGAAACCAATCTATCTATCTAAGTCTTTTGCCGAATAGATTAGTTTTGAATTTATGGAAATTATTGCCCATTTTCGAAAATAAGGGCCATTGGGCATTTAGCATGTTATTGGTATGAAAATGGTATGTTTGGAAGGTATATGGATAGATAGGATTGATTGGGGATTGAATAATTGAGTTTAGTGATTTTGGAAATTTAGTGTTTATTGTTACCCAATACCAAAGCATGAGAATGGAGTAGGATTTTGATAGTTTTGACACTTCCATTGGATTCCTTGTGTGTTTTTATGTAGGAGTAGCTTTGGTTGAGGTTTTGGGTCCATTGGTAGCTTTTGGTAAAAATTCTGAAAAGCTGTCATTGTGTTTGCATTTTCTGGGTTCTGATAATGTCACTCGAGTGATTGAGGTTCACTCGAGTGAGGGATGAATATCACTCGAGTAAGGTTGGGTTTCACTCGAGTGAGGTAGTGTATCTTAGCATCTTCCCTTCAGTTTCTATGTGCATTTCGGTGAAAAGGGCAAGAGTGTTGCCTCACTTGTGAGTGAAGTGAATCATCACTCGAGTGAGCCTTCTCTCACTCGAGTGAGGGTGTATTTGACACCCTAAACTCGCCTCTCGGGTTATCACTCACAGTTAATGAGCAAGAGTGCGTTCTGGCACTCGCGGGTATTCAGTTTCCACCCAAGTGAGAAGTCTTATGCTCGAGTGCATCCTCCCTCTGAAAACTCCCATTCCTCTCAGGTTCTCACTTCCTAGACTTCACTCTCTAGTACTCAAGTGAGGCATTTGGCTTTCACTCGAGTGAGGTCTTGCGTGCTCGAGTGTCCCTGTCTCTGATTAAGTTCTTGTGCTCTCTGGTGCTCACTCACTATCCTTAACTCTCTTATACCTGAGTGCAGGTCGTACCATCACTTGAGTGAGGCCATCTTCACTCGAGTGAAATAGTGAAAAATGTTAATGTTTATGCTTCCAAAAGGGGACCCATGGGGTAGTTCTTCCAACCCTTTAGGGCTTTTATTAGGGGCATATATGAGTACTTAAGAGACAATAATGATAACCAAATTAAGTATTGTGAAAGTATTGAGTATTGGACTAAGTGATAACGCATCATCCTGAATTATGACTTTAGGATTCGATATTTTCTCGGAGCATAGAAGGCATGTGCTTGCTCAAGAGCAGAAAGACCAAGGTAGTAACACTTTATCCTATATCATGTATATTGCATTGCTTGTTTGCATTAGTCATTGAATATAGTAAGGGGATGTGGTGAAAGCCTATCCTTGAATACAGATACAGTAAGGGGACATGGCGAAAGCCTGGCCTTGAATACAGATACAGTGAGGGGATGTGGTGAAAGCCTGACCTTATATACAGTGAAGGGGACGTGGCAGTATGCCCAGCCTCGAATATTGATTGCTGCATTGTGATATATGTTTACTTGCTTTGTTTATATGCATCATATATGTAAACTATTGCTATTGGGATTCTCTAGAATCTCATTCTTTCCAAATAACATTTTTAGACAGGGCAAGTGGATCGAGGAACAAGCAAGTGAATAAGGGCGATTAGGATTGTCGGCGCTAGTCTTAGTTAGATATTTTGGTTTTATACTAAACTGGTTAACATTTTGGATAAATGTATATATTTATTATATCATAGCATTATAGTTTTGTGTAATCCCCGGTATAGATACTGAGATGGGAAATGATGCCTTATATAAACCTTTGGATTAATGTTATTATCCCAGGTGAACGTCGGGAATTATGCTTATACTATGATATTATATATGTGACAAACCGAATAGGCCTATTGATTTTATGAATGAATAAATGGAGATCTATTTGTACAAGTGTTTTAAAAAGTTTGAAATTGTTCTGAATCTCTTATTCGATTATTAAACGTGTTTAAATGCTAATCTCGGCCTTGATCGTGACAGGGGTTACAAAGGCCGCTGGGATTACTGTAGAGTCCTGAGATTCCGAAATGGAAATGGGAAGGTGTGACCATGGATCTTGTTATGGGATTACCCAAGATCAGGAACTATGATACGATCTGGGTGATTATTGACCGATTAACGAAGTCGGCGCACTTTATACCTATCAATGCTAGTTACTCTCTGAACAAACTAGCAGAAATTTATATACGGGAGATTGTGAGGCTTTATGGCACACCTAAGAACATCATTTTAGGTAGAGATCCTCTTTTCACTTTAAGATTCTAGAGGGCTTTCCATGAAGCTTTGGGTATAAAGTTGAGATTTAGTACGGCCCATCATCCTTAGATAGATGGATAGTCAGAAAGGACCATTCATACGTTGGAAGATATACTGAGAGCATGTGTCCTCGACTTTAAAAGGAATTGGGACTACTTCCTTCCACTTGCTGAGTTTGCCTACAATAATAGCTATCATGCGAGCATCTAGATGGCTCTGTATGAAGTGTTGTATGGGAGGAAGTGCCAATTTCCTTTGTGCTAGATAGAGCTATTTGATAGAAGATTGTTTAGGCTGAATCTTGTTGATCAGACTACAGATAGATCAGAATTATCAGGAAGAGGCTCCTTGCAGCGTAGATTCGATAGAAAAGCTAAACTGATAAAAGAAGAAGACCTCTAGAGTTTGAAGTGGGTGATTATGTGTTCTTGAGAGTGTCTCTGGTTACTAGCATCGGAAAAGTGATCAAGCGAAAGAAATTGAGCTCGAGGTACATTGGTCCTTTTGAGATTCTTATGAGAATCGGGCCTGTGGCATATCGAATAGCGCTACCCTCGAACTTGAGAAGACTCTATGATTTATTCCATATTTCCCAACTGAAGAAGTACAAACTATATCCAAAGCATATCAATGAGTATGAAGATGTCGACCTGCAGGACAACTTCACATATGCGGTAGAACATACCATTTGTAAAGTTAATCTAGAAAGGAATGTCTCAGAGGGAAGCAACTTGGGAAGCAAAAGCGGATATGCAGAAACATTATCCGGAATTTATGGCTTAACTTATGTGACAAATTTTGAGGGCAAAATTTATTATACGGGGAGAGAAATGTAATGCCCCAAAATGTGATTAAGGGATAATGACTCCAAAAGTGAATGTACTTAAAGTTAAATAAACACTTTTAGAGAATATAATGAGTTGTGGTTTGAATGAACATTAATCAGTGTCCAAACCTTGTATTTAAGCTTAATTGTGTTGTTAAAGCTTAAAATGAACCACAAGAGGAGGGGAAGGCGTATGAATGAGGGAATAGAATGAGAAAATGTATTAAGTAGTGATCCGGTGATTCAATAGGAATTTCCAAAGGCAGGGGCAAAATTGGAAGAATGAAATTTACCGGCCAATTAGTCAGTAATTGAAGAAGAAATTAATTACTAGCTAAAAGAGTAAGAGTTGTGACGAATGGGTTAATAAACTTGGTTAAGGTAACAAGATGGTTACATGCTTTATTAGAAACATTAGAATTAGGACAAGTGGCATGATTGGATGAAGAGAGAGTTTGTGAAAAAGTCAAATAAGTATATTTTAATCTTTCCTCTTTCGTCTCCCTCCCCCTTGGCCTGCTAGGCATGGACAAGAAAGATGAAAAATCTGATTTTATCTTTATCATCATCATCTTACACTTTCTCTCTCTAAGCTCCATTTTTGTTCAAAGTGAAGGAGGAAAGAGGAAGGAAAAAGCTCAAGATTAAGGTGAGATTTTTACCTTAAATGCTCAAACTCTCTTCTTTAATTTTGTTCATGTTGATGAGAGCTTTAATCCTATGATTTTAGATTTTCAAGAGGGGATGTTTTAGTGCTTGAGAGAATTTGGAGGTTGGTGAATCAAGAAACAAGTTTGGGAAAGTAAAAGAGGTGAGTGATAACTACCTTTTGATATATATGTTGTGACTATTGGTTGATCATGTTGCCTCATCTTCTTCAGCTATTTCACGCCATTTTTAGCTGAAGCAAGAGAGAGAAAGTTGAGAGAGTTTAGAGAGAGAAAGGGAAGAACTCTCACAAGGTAAGCCGATTTCTCCAACGATTTAGCTCCTCATGCGTATAACTCTGACCCTAAGCTACTCTTCTTTGTTCTTTAAGGTTTGGAGGCTTAAAAATCTATTATCATTTAGGTTAGGGTTTCAGCCATATTTGGGAAAAGGTTGTGGGAGCTTGAGGTAATTTCCAAAGCTTCGTATATTAACTATTTTGGCTGCTGTGGGCAATTTAATCGGTGAAATTTTACCGAATTGCCATCGGTTTTAAACTTTAGAAATGTATGTGCCTAAGGGTTATGCTACCCAATTTTAGTTCAAATGGTAGTAATAACTCAATTAGATGGTGTATTTGGAATTGTAGGATTTGACATTTGCCCTAATCGTGAACGACCTGTGCTAGAGCACGTTCGGAAAGAACCAAGTAGTGACTCTTTCTATTATACTATGTGTAATGCATTGTATGTGTGTTGTATCAATATTTTGTGATGATTTCTAATGTTGCTGTGGTTATAGCTGGTGATAGTTGTCGTTATACAGTAAAAGTTGTCATTTACAGCGTAAGCTGTCATTATACAGTGCAAGCTATCGTTATTGTGATTACAGTGTAGGCTGTCGTGATTGTGATTATAGCAAGAGTTGTCGCATTGTGTATACAACCGTGAGTGCTGTCGTTTGTGGTAAAAGCCATGTATCTTTGTGTTGCTGCTGTTGCTGCTTGTGATTTACTTACATGTTGTGTACTTATATATTGTATAAGTGACTTGTTACTACTGAGATTCTTTTGAATCTCATTCTTTCCATTAACTGACCTAAAGACAGGGCAAGTGACTTAAAAGGGAAGCGGACAACTAAGAGTGGCTAAGACTCCTTAGAGATCTTTGATGTTGGTTGTTGTTATCTATTTTGATTTAGGATTACTGTATATATGTGGAATGATTTTGTGTAATCCTCTACATTGGAAACTGTAAACCCTTAGTAAATGAATGAAACCCGAGGGTTTCCGGGATTTTTGTTGTATACTCTGATATGTATGAATGCGATTCAATTGCAAAGAGTAATTATATTTGAAACTTGAATTTGAGACCAGAATAGGAATGAAATTTTTAAAGAGTTTGTGAAAACCCTACCATAAGGAGGGGAGTTTGAAATGCGTTTAATTATTCATCGGTCTCTAATTTATTTGAATTACGCCTTTTTGAATAATAATTATGGTTTTTGAGGTAGGGGGTTACACAGTTTTGTCCAAAGCTAGAAGATGAGAGGAAAAGGAAAGTCAACATAATTACCATAGGAAATTTACCACACATGGTAACTTAAAGTGGCTTGTGCAAGAAGATGAATTTTTGGCCATATATTCTTCTTTTCTTTTGACCAATTTTTAGCCAAGTATTATAGGTCAAGGGAAGAGGAAAAAATCAGATTATTTCACTTCCTTCTCTCTCTCAAAATTTCGTCCAAGTGCATAAGGAGCCAAAGAAAAGAAGACACACTTGAAAGTAAGTGATTGTAGCTTGATTTTCATCTTGTAAATCACTTCTATGGCTCAAAAACTCTTTATAAACATTGTTCCTCTTGATGAAATCTTTATTTCTATGACTTTAGTTTTGATTTGGGTGCTGTCTCGCTTACCGGAGTACTGTTGGATTTTCGATCAAGTTGCGGAAACGTGTAGAGGTAAGCATAGGCTTCATTTTAAACCGATTGGATTATTGTTTGGATGAGTATTTTTAAGGGTGGATATTGTTCATATTTCGTCCAAGGGTTGTTTTTGAATTTCTAAACTTTATTCATTGACCTTGAGATTTTCTAGATTTAAAGTACACATAAAGACCTTTAATTTGATAGGTAATGGGTATAAATTGAATAAGTATACAAAAAGTTATGAGCGTTTAAAGTTAGACCATTAAAGCTTGACATATTTTCTGGCAGTAAGGGAAAACGTGAAAACTGGGAATTTTGTGTGGATAGAAGACTGTGGGAAGAATTTTTTTCCTTAAAATAGACTTAATAAGGGTTGCATAGAATTTTGAATCACCCCAATCAGAGTTTTCTAGAATTAGTTATGATTTTTTAAAGTTTAGTGAAAATCTACCAAATTTACATATTATGAGAAAATGAAAGGTAATGTCAGTTAGTGATAAAGTTAATTTCCAAAGGTCAAGTCAAGCACTTGGAATTAGCACGGGCCCATTAGCTACACATTTCCCTAATGCAAAGACCCTAATGATATGATTATTCATCTAGGGTCATGAGGTGTCAAAGACTAAGCATCTTCAATGCTGAAAAAGAAAAGGTACAAGTGGAGGACTCAAAGACTAGAGCTAGTGAACTTACCTCTCCAGCATGTATTTGATATTTGTGCTTGTGTGTTGATGCATGTGATTGTTTTACTTGATTATGTGAAACATAAATGAATGATTGAAACTCTATTTTTATTTATGCTATGGCCATAAGTATGTTGTCTAAAACACTGAGTACGCAGATATGCCATTTTTGTTAGCTTGAGTTTATGTGATGCAAGCATGTCATGCATGAAGCACATATCTTGCATGTATATTGTGTAACCCTTGCCTTATAAATGTAATTATGATTTGAAGATGCATAATTAAAAGTGTTAGATATGATTAGTTTTGATGATGTCAAATATAGATGTGAAATGATAAGAGCAAAAAGTTTATATAATATATTTCTTTGACTAACTACTATATTTAATGTTACATATTCTGTAGATTAGTCAAGCAAAGAATTAAGAAGATTGAATTAATGAAAATGAACAAGAGGAAGAAGAAGAAAGAAATTGAAGATAGTCAAGGAGATGATTACTTGGATTATGAAGAATGATTATCAAAAGGAAAATCAAAAAGAAAGATATTGAAGAATGAAGAACTTGGAAGATCTATCAAGAATATCAAGATTCAAGTTGTTAGAAGTGATACTGGAGGTTTCTATGATAATACCGGAGGTTTCTATGATCAAATGATGATTGGAATAAGTTAATACGAAGCTAAGATGACTTATATGTGAGTTATGGCACTTCTAGGGGAGTTATGCTCAAGCACATAGCTCAATACTCGAGCACGGGATGAACTCACTCGAGCACCGATGAACTCACTCGAGCACGGGGTGAATACTTTGTTCTACTCTGTTTTACGTTTAGTCTGACAAAGGTCCGGTATTTTGATCATATCTCTCAAACCACATGTTGGATTGACCCAAAACCAGTGGCATATGAAAGAGGACTCACAACACATAAAATTAGCACCAAGATCACATTGAAAGAAGCTCAAATGAAGGAGATATGATCTGTGGAAGAAGACAGTGAAATCACCATAACTTTTCAACACAGGTTCAGTATTTTGAGCATAACTCACAAACCACACATCGGATTGAGACAAGACTAGTGCCAAATTAAACTAGACACAAATAGATTTCCATGGATAGGTAATTTGCCTAATTTGAACGTATATTCTAGGAGCTATGCCTTCTGGAAGTTGACACTTGTGCAGACTAGCGAAATAGACACTCTTTCGATCATAACTTGCAGAATACAAGGAGTTTGGAGCTGATTCTTTTTGCATTGGAATGCATATGGCAAGAGCATTCTTATGATACATCATTAGAATCAAATAAACAAATTTTTTCTAAAGTGGCCCCACATCACCCGCGAGTGTAAAAACTGACTCTTTGAAAAAGTTGTGTGAGTGATGTCTAGAAGCAGCTGAAACGTGAAGAAATCTGTAACATTCGAGCACTAGGATTCATGCTAGAGCATTGGAGTATTTCTCACTCGAGAACATGCAAGTTTTGACAACAAAGTGTTAACCCAAGAAGAAGTTTGTACGTGAAAGCAGGAAGCGTACTCGAGCATGAATGGTTGTGCTCGAGTGATGTCGAGATTTCACTCGAGCAGATGCGAGTGAAGAGCAGCGAGTGTTTGCCCGAGAGGAAGCCAGAACGTGAAAATATAAAATGTACTCAAGTGAGCCATAATGTACTCCAGTGATAACATGGTAGAATGCAGAAACGAAACAGAGCCTCACAGCCATCAATCCAAACGTGGTTAAATGTTATACAATCATTATGTTTTCACTTGTTATTGTTCCTAAACATAAACTAACATATATTTCAAGTGTAAAACAGGAGATTAAATATTTGGATTGCATCTTCAAGAATGGAGGTCACATATGGAAAAGTCTTCACTCAACGTGATGAGTCCCAGAAGCCAGAAATTTAGCTTTTGACCAATGATCAAACATACCCATGACTAACTCTTCATCATATTAATGATTAAGTATTTTGCAGTGTGAAACAGGATATTTAACGGCGAGCTTACAGATTCAAATGAAAGAGTCAAGTGTTGCGGGCGGCATCATTACATACGGAGCATCATCTACCTACCACGACAAAAGTTTGACCCACCATAAGAGATTGTTTGGAAACTCAAACGTATTCATCCCGCTCCACAACGTGATGTACAGCTCATAGTGAGACATACCGCTCCTCAACGTGACACTCTGCTTTGCAACGGAAATCTCATGGTAGCGCGTTTTTCAAATATGCTCAACGATCAAAATGACTCCAACGGACGAATGCTCACAACGGTCATCATCTTCATCAACTATAAATGAGAGAGCATTCAACGTCGATGGGTGACAAAAAAAATAGAGCAACGACACCAACATACGAATAACATGAATTCTCTGCTTCTACCCAAACACTCTCTGTTTTCCAGTTTCTGTATTACTTATCATTGAGAGAGTGATTATTTGTATTGTACTTCAGTGAGATTATACCTACTCTGTAAGAGAGTCTGTAAACACCTTCAACTATATTTCTGAGTTGATCTCAAGGTAGAGGGACCTTGAGAGGGTTGATTTCCTTACGGGAGAAGCTGTAGAGAGAATTGCCAGTAAGACATTCTGCTCGTAAGACTTACAAGGTGAAAGCAGTAGAGAACATTGCTGCTCATAAGACTTACAGGGGTGTAAGCAGGAGAGAACGTTGCTACTCGTAAGACTTGCATGAGTAAGCAGGAGAGGAAGATCTTTGAGATTGCTCTGCTCGTAAGACTTGCCGTAAGGGGAAGTATTTCAGTGAGAGATTTGTAATAGGTTTCACAAGTACCCGGTTAAACTTGTGGAATTGTAAAGGCTTTTCTTGTACCCGGATTAAACAAGAAGATAGTGGATTTGAAAATCTCAGGAGGAGCCTGGGGACTGGACGTAGGCCATCACAGATTGGACCGAACCAGGATAAATCACAGTTTGCATATTCTCTTTCCTAAACTCTTATATTTCCAGCATATATTATTTAATCTAACTGTTGATTTATAAACCTTCATACTTACCGCTTTCGTTAAGATACAAAAAGATTTCTAAAGTTCTTAAGTTTTTATTATACACCCAATTCACCCCCCCTCTTGGGTGATAGCCGGTTCTAATATTTGGTATCAGAGCCCGGACTCTTGTTTAAAGGACTTAACCATCTCAAGATTTACAATGGCTAATTTTGGGTGTTTTATACTTTCAGAAGGTTTTGATTATACAATCCCACCTTTTAAAAAAATATTGATTTTTGGTTTTGGAAAGCTAGAATAACTAGTTTTATAAAAGCTTATGATTTTGATATGTGGAATGTTTTTATAAATGCTTTTGATTTCAAACCAATAAAGGATTGGATAGAAAGTGAAAAGAAAATGATTTCGTTGAACATTAGAGCAATGAAAATTCTGTATAGTGCTTTAACCAAAAATGATTTTGAGAAAATTAGATTTTGTTCTAATGCTAAACATATCTGGGACACTCTTGATTCTATGTATGCTTCTAACAATTGTGTTGAAGTTGAAAGTGTTGACAGTTCATGTGAAACTACACGCTACGCATCTACTATGCATGAACAATTGGAAGTTGATGATGAAGATGGAAAAATCATAAAACACTTCCATACAGTCAACATGGATAAACAAGAAGAAGAGGATTCCCGAAAAGAGCTCAGTATGGACGAACATGAAAAATCACTCTCCGGAGCTCAAGATGAACTTAAGGTAAAAAGTTCCAATTCTTTGTGTGATTTTCATAAAACTGATTTTCAGAGTCTACAAAAGCTTGTTTCTCAACCAATTATTGATTCTATTGAGAAAAGGAAACATGTTTTCAAATATGCTGGAAAGTTTGTTGGGAAGAAAGAATGTTCAAATCAAATCCATTCGAATTTCTACTCTCATGATCGACATAATACTTGCATGATATCCCATAATGCATATCTTGATACAATTTGCAATTATTGTGGCAAATCCGGTCATATTTCTCACACATGCTATATTAGAAGAAATTCCCATGTGAGAAATAAGTATATTTGGGTACTGAAGAAACATGTAAGGTTTAATACTAACAATCAAGGACTCAAGTATATGTGGGTACCAAAATGTCCATCTAGTACTTTATGTATGCAGGATGATCCGAAAAGAAATTGACATAAGGGTAAGGAGAAGATGAAAAAGAAGCCAAGAGTTTCTCATGCACCTAAATGGAGATTCACACCAATTAGGAGAACTCTCGAATCACCTATTGCTAGAACTGCAAAGTTTAACCACAAAGAAAGGCAATGGAGAAAAGGAGTACGTTCCACCTCAAGAATGAACTACCATAGAGTACCATTCAACTATCTTGAGGAGAACAAGAAAAGGAGGATCTCTCAAGCATCAAATAAAAGACTTCTGGAGTCTATATATTTTAAGAGAAGGTTGCCAGTACCCAAAGCAAGATATTCAAAGTATCAACATCATAGAAAGATGCAATGGGTAAGCAAAAGCAATCCTCCAAATATCTAACGCAAAGGTACACAATGATAAAACCTCCTATGCTGTTGTTTGTAATATTTGTTGAGGTTTTATATTTTGGAACCTTAGGAATGAGCATTGCAAATGATTTTTAAATTATGTTTTTGCATCTCTTAAAAAGCCATTTAATAGATTTATTTATAAAGCGATTGTAATGCTCAACAGGTTAATTCTTTATGCATGTATAATGATTTGAAAAGAAAATATTTCTCTTATGCATAAAGACATAGTTAATTCATTATGTTCAATTTCTTTGAAGTGATTATATTCTTAGAGCATGTGAATTATGATTCTTTTAAGCTAACCATGAGTGGATCCAAGTAAAATTGGATACTGAAGGAAGAAGAAGGGTTATATGATTTTTGCAGGAATAATTTGAAAAAGAATCATGACACTAGAAAGCAGAAGTGAACATTCGAGTGCAAGACATGTTAACACTCGAGTACTGGTTGGTCACTCAAGTATAGATTCGAATCCTATGCTCTACTTTTGGATTGCAAAACAGGGATTAACAGAGTGTGCAGAAACTCTAAGGACACTCTCAAATTCATCAATAGTACTGTCACACACTCGAGTATTTGAAGAACTCACCTGAAAGTGCATCAAGAACTCGCGAATGCCATAGGTATAAATGCATAAATTATCTTTAAAACATGGATTCCTCAAGTGATCTTGGAGGACTTGAGTACAAAGATACAAGGAGATGGAAATTAACTTGGGTGTCTACAAGTTACACTCAAGCCAGGTACGCTGTATCAGTAATTTCAAAACTCAACCATCGTACTCATTCTTTCCAACTCAATTTAAGTGGTAAATTCTTGCTCATTACTACATACCATTAGCAATCAATCATTTATGGGTTTTAAATTGCTTTTAGATTGCTAAATGGACTGAAAGTGAAATTGTGCATAATCTTTCTATGTATTTGAGTTTCGAAATGCATATTTCAAAAATGTACCTAGATTCCAAATTAATCTTGTTTATAAAAATGCATACACATTATTTGAAATTTTTTAATATTTTATTTGCATTTAAATCGGTTTCAAAATTGGAAGTTAATATTTATGTATACTGAAAGTCAGAATGCTTCAAATTCATTTACCAAAGTATTTTCCCATCGTTGACGTATTGATCTTAGTTGTGCTATTCAATACTTGAACTCTTCAGTCTTTATTCCTTAACATGCTAGACCTTACGTCTAACAAGTTAACTATCTATATGAGTTTCAAGTGTATTCCCTAGAAAATAATTCTATATGTGAAAGCCTTGTGCCTAATGCATAAATCATTAGTTGGCCATGTTATTCCAAGCATTATAAATGTTCATTAGTGCATTGAATCTTAATCCATTAACCATTATTGTGAAATAACTTACCGGGATAATATTCTAGAACTCTAGTCATTTGGATCAATGAGTATGTGCTTCATCATCCATAAATTCTTATACTTATATTATTGCTCAAATGCATTACCATTTGTCTTCATCCATTTTTTGAGTTACTTGAGCCTTCTATTCAAATTTTTGAGTTGAATATCCCTATTCTTCAAGACACATCTCTAAGAGTCAAGTTTATCTCTTGGTCAATAGCAAAGTCATTGTGTTTATATATATCCTTGAAGCTAAGCTTTTTGGCTAATTCATTTTCAATATGACTTTTTGCTCTTGGGAAAATTCTCAAACATGTTAAACTCCAATGTCTAACATGTTATCTTTAGTTGTTCTCTAAAAAGGAAGCTTTCTGGTATATGTATATTTAAACTGTTGACTTTCACCATTTTTAACATGAACATTGATTCTAAATAGGTTTTAAAAATGTGTTTTGCATGTAGTCAGAATCTCAATTTCACAATGCATTATTATGATTTGAAATTACATCTGAGATTTTGAAATAATTCGCATTATCATTTTTGAAAAACTTGTTTTCATTCATGATTTATCATTTCATAAAAGTTGGTCATTATGGATAGATTCTCTACTTTGATCCAACTTACATGGATTGCATAAAAATCATATCAATGACATATTTTCTATGAAATGTATTTACAAATTGTCATTGATCTTTGAAAATCAGCATTCATTGATATCACTTATTCGTTACCCTTCATGATCTAATGGTTTAAATTTATTTAAGTAGGTAAAAATATATCTTGGTCTTTGTTGGTTTATAGTACTCTTTGCTCAAATATCATATTCTTAATTGTATAAGAGCATAAGAGTTGTTATGTCTAATATTGTACGGATTCAAAGAAGATGGGTACCAGAGAGCATATGTTTATACTTTTACAGGAGTTGATCAAGATGCTTTCATTTTGGATACAAAGGTTAGAGGCTAACAGAAAAGGCATGACTGATAGTGTTGCAGCGTGAGTTGAAGCACAATATGTGATATTACTCAAATGACACCCCATCACTAGCAAATAACTAGCTAGTAATACAATCAGAGAAAGAGAAAGAGAAGGAAGATCTCTTAGTAGACCCAGCGGAGATTATTTCAAGCAGCATAGAGCCAATAATAAGTTTATCCAATATGAATCTTTGTTGCCTACCCACCTTCCTTATCGTTTCAAGGTGATCAGATATTTTCACTATGATATGGAGCCAACAGAGATGTTCAAAGAAAGATGCTGAGATGCACAAGAATCATCAAGCTTGATGAGCCTATGAGGATTCTTAACTACTATCCTAGATCTATGTCATATCTTCGCTGCATTATCTGATATACATACACTAGAGCTATGGTGAATAAGGCCAATAACTTCACTTACTTTATCAAGAAGAATTACAATATAATGGCCTATATTATAAGCAAGGAGAAGAGAAATTCTGGAAAGATCATGTTTGTCAGAGAACAAGAGGTCTATATATACTTCTACAAGAATTACTCCAAGTAAATCTAAAACTCACTCCAAGTTAACACAAGCGGCTTAAAGGATGAAAGATGAGACTTCAAGAATAAATGAGAGACAACACTTTGCTAGAGTTGGTCTCCCTGATCCTTCATTCTTTGGTCCATTTGTCTAAGGCTTTCTAAGAGAGGAGCTTCAACAATCACACAGAGCTTGCTACAAACATGCTGAGTTCATCACTTCTATGAATGGTAATATTAGACAACTCTGAGACTTGATCAAATAGAATCCCAAGGCCTTATTCTGAGCTCATCTTGGTATCCTAAAGTGCTCACAGAAGATTACACTTCAGAATCCCTCAGTACTAGTCACATCATCCAATATTGACTAGGACATGATGCATCAATGGACTACAGAGGATTATAACTCGAGTGATTACGATATTACTCGAGTGAGGTATTGTATTCTTGTCTAATTCAAAATCTTTGAGTTGTATCACTTGAGTATACAATCGAGTAATGATTGAGTAGAATCACTCAAATAACCACTCAGGTGATATTAGGTTGTATCTCTTAAAACCTCTGATTAGCATTGCCATTTAATTTCTCTCTAAATCTTCATACTTTCAAAATCATTTTCTCTATAAAGTTTCCAATGGTTTCTCAAATCCAGGAGAGTTATTAACTGTTTTCCTAATGGAAATTTTTAAAACCATGCATCAATTAAGGGGGAGCGTCACATTCATATGTGTTTTATATCTTGAAAGCTTATCTCCTTTTTGAAAGAAAATCCTTTTAATATATTCATCTATATTCACTATGTCTTGATTAGTTTTGATGATGAGTTATTCTTACATTGTTCTTTTCATGATCTTAATTTGAATATATCATATGGAAAGGAATAGTTTGTTACTTGATTGAACTAACAATTCTCTTTGCAAAGAAAGATTAAATTTATGATAGGAGAATTTGTTGTGTGCAATAGCATTCCTCAACATACTACAAGAAGACTCTATCAACCTTGAGGATGTTTTTAACGCTTAGTCAAGGAATATATATTGGCTATAACATTCAAAGCAATATAACTGAGCATAGAACATGCTAAATTGAAGCTCAACTCAATTGGAGAATCCTGGCAACAACATGAATATATATTGAGTTGCATAACAGAAGTGTGGTGTACATCATCATGAACTAGCATTGCCAAAGGATAAAACAACGGACTTCATGGAGCGCTTCATCTCCAAATCTACATAAGCATTTCTAAATCTTCACTCTTTACATTTCAAGAATATGTTTCATAATTTCATTTATCTTGATTATAGAAGTTTTCTTGAAAACCTCTCCAAATTTTTTTTAGTTCCCTCTCATTAAAAATAAAAGTACTTTCACATAGGGGGAGTATAAATTGTTCATTCATTTTGATTAAAGTAATTTCTACTCTATTTACTTCTTCACAAGCTTTACTTCTTTATATATTTCAAACTTTTTGCTGATGTCAAATAGGGGGAGAAAAATGTAAGAAAAATATGTATGTTGCATTATATATAATACGTATGTTGCACTTTGCATTATATATGTATGTTGCACTTCATTCAGACATATTTTTCTTAAAGGATTTGTCATCATCAAAAAGGGGGAGAATGTTAGATATGATTAGTTTTGATGATGTCAAATATAGATGTGAAATGATAAGAGAAAAAATTTTATATAATGTATTTCTTTGACTAACTACTATATTTAATGTTACATATTCTGTAGATTAGTCAAGCAAATAATTAAGAAGATTGAATTAATGAAAATGAACAAGAGGAAGAAGAAGAAAGAAATTGAAGATAGTCAAGGAGATGATTACTCGGATTATGAAGAATGATTATCAAAAGGAAAATCAAAAAGAAAGATATTGAAGAATGAAGAACTTGGAAGATCTATCAAGAATATCAAGATTCAAGTTGTTAGAAGTGATACTGGAGGTTTCTATGATGATACCGGAGGTTTCTATGATCAAATGATGATTGGAATAAGTTAATACGAAGCTAAGATGACTTATATGTGAGTTATGGCACTTCTAGGGGAGTTATGCTCGAGCACAGAGCTCAATACTCGAGCACGGGATGAACTCACTCGAGCACGGGGTGAATACTCTGTTCTACTCTATTTTACGTTCAGTATGACAGAGGTCCGGTATTTTGATCATATCTCTCAAACCACAAGTCGGAGTGACCTGAAACCAGTGGAATATGAAAGAGGACTCAAAACACGTAAAATTGGCACCAAGATCACATTGAAAGAAGCTCAAATGAAGGAGATATGATCTGTGGAAGAAGACAGTGAAATCACCATAACTTTTCAACACAGGTTCGGTATTTTAAGCATAACTCACAAACCACACATCGGATTGAGACGAGATTAGTGCCAAATTAAACTAGACTCAAATAGCTTTCCATAGATAGGTAATTTACCTAATTTGAACGTATATTCTAGGAGCTATGCCTTCTGGAAGTTGACACTTGTGCAGACTAGCGAAATAGACACTCTTTCGATCATAACTTACAGAATACAAGGAGTTTCGAGCTGATTCTTTTTGCATTGGAATGCATATGGCAAGAGCATTCTTATGATACATCATTAGAATCAAATAAACAAATTTTTTCTAAAGTGGCCCCACATCACCCGCGAGTGTAAAAACTGACTCTTTGAAAAAGTTGTGCGAGTGATGTCCAGAAGTAGCTGAAACGTGAAGAAATCTGTAACACTTGAGCACTTGGATTCATGCTCAAGCATTGGAGTATTTCTCACTCAAGCACATGCAAGTTTTGATAAGAAAGTGTTAACCCGAGAAGAAGCTTGTACGTGAAAGCAAGAAGCGTACTCGAGCATGAATGGTTGTGCTCGATTGATGTCGAGATTTCACTCGAGCAGATGCGAGTGAAGAGCAGCGAGTGTTTGCCTGAGAGGAAGCCAGAACGTGAAAATATAAAATGCACTCGAGTGAGCCATAATGTACTCGAGTGATAACGTGGTAGAATGCAGAAACGAAACAGAGCCTCACAGCCATCAATCCAAACATGGTTAAATGTTATACAATCATTATGTTTTCACTTGTTATTGTTCCTAAACATTAACTAACATATATTTCAAGTGTAAAACAGGAGATTAGATATTTGGATTGCATCTTCAAGAATGGAGGTCACGTATGGAAAAGTCTTCACTCAACGTGAAGAGTCCCAGAAGCCAGAAATTTAGCTTTTGACCAATGATCCAACATACCTATGACTAACTCTTCATCATATTAATGATTAAGTATTTTGCAGTGTGAAACAGGATATATAACGGTGAGCTTACAGATTCAAATGAAAGAGTCAAGTGTTACGGGCGGCATCATTACACACCGAGCATCAGCTACCTACCACGACAAAAGTTTGACCCACCATAAGAGATTGTTTGGAAACTCAAACGTATTCATCCCACTCGACAACGTGATGTACAGCTCATAATGAGACATACCTCTCCTCAACGTGACGCTCTGCTTTGCAACGGAAATCTCATGGTAGCGCATTTTTCAAATATGCTCAACGATCAAAATGACTCCAACGGACGAATGCTCATAACGGTCATCATCTTCATCAACTATAAATGAGAGAGCATTCAACGTCGATGGGTGACAGAAAAAAAATAGAGCAACGACACCAATATGCGAATAACATGAATTCTCTGCTTCTACCCAAACACTTTCTGTTTTCCAGTTTCTGTATTACTTATCATTAAGAGAGTGATTATTTGTATTGTACTTTAGTGAGATTATACCCACTCTATGAGAGAGTCTGTAAACACCTTCAACTATATTTCTGAGTTGATCTCAAGGTAGAGGGACCTTGAGAGGGTTGATTTCCTTACGGGAGAAGCTGTAGAGAGAATTGCCAGTAAGACATTCTACTCGTAAGACTTACAAGGTGCAAGCAGTAGAGAACGTTACTGCTCATAAGACTTACAGGGGTGTAAGCAGGAGAGAACGTTGCTGCTCGTAAGACTTGCATGAGTAAGCAGGAGAGGAAGATCTTTGGGATTGCTCTGCTCGTAAGACTTGCCGTAAGGGGAAGTATTTCAGTGAGAGATTTGTAATAGGTTTCACAAGTACCCGGTTAAACTTGTGGAATTGTAAAGGCTTTTCTTGTACCCGGATTAAACAAGAAGATAGTGGATTTGAAAATCTCAGGAGGAGCCTGGGGACTGGACGTAGGCCATCACAGATTGGACCGAACCAGGATAAATCACAGTTTGCATATTCTCTTTCCTAAACTCTTATATTTCCAGCATATATTATTTAATCTAACTGTTGATTTATAAACCTTCATACTTACCGCTTTCGTTAAGATACGAAAAGATTTCTAAAGTTCTTAAGTTTTTATTATACACCCAATTCACCCCCCCTCTTGGGTGATAGCCGGTTCTAACAAAAATGATTAGAGACCAACGGATAACAAAATTCATTTAAAATCTCCATCCTTAAGATAGGGCTTTCACAAATATCTTTCAAAATACAGTTCACCTGGTCTCATATTCACATTTCAAAGACAATTACTTCTAGCAAATAAATCACATTCATAACATATCAGAGTGCGCAACATAAATCCCGGTAAATCCCGGGTTCATACTTTATTAAAAGGGTATACACATTCCCATTCAAGGGATTACACAATATCCTTTAAAATACATATCTGAATATACATCCAAAACATATACAGTCATCCCAACCAAAGTCTGATAACCAACTACCAAATCAAATATCCCTAGGGAGTCCTCGCCGCCCCTGGTTGTTTATCCCCTCCTCGAGCCTCTTGCCCTATCTAAATTGTTGGAAAGGGAGGGTGAGATTCGAAAGAATCACAGTAGGAAAATAATACCAATATGCATGTAAGATAAGTGTTTAATGCATGACATGCTTGCATTACAAAAACTCATGCTCACACAATGACATATTTCAGTGCTCAATGTTTCAAACAACATACTTATGGCCATAGCATAAATAGAAACAGTGCTTCAATCAATCATATATGTTTCACATTATCAAGCAAAGCAATAACATGCATCAATACACCAACATAAATATCAAATATATACAGAAGAGGTAAGTTCCCTACACTTGTTCTTTCCATGTGTGCTCCAGCACTAGCTACACATGATCAGAGCGACATCAGACCCTATAACCAAAGCAAGGATATAGGGTTATTCTCTATTCTAAATTATTACTTCATAATGCTTAAAGTTGGTTATCATCTACGACCTTTAGGTGGCTACTCAAAGCCTGAACACATGCCTAAAAGGTTGGGAGAAACTTAACCAAAGACCATCTTTTAAAACCTTAAAATATCATTTTTAAGGGTTGGCTGCTGCCAGCCCCACCTTGGGCTGCGGCCAACAGATGGTCAAAAACTTATGAGCTGTGGTCAACATTTCTGGGCCACGGCAGATATATGTCAGAAACATTTGGGCCACGACTAGCCTCTCTTAGGCTGTGGCCATAAGCAGGTCAGAAGGTTTTAGGAGACGACCAGCCCCTTGGGCCGCAGCCAACCACAGACCTATCCCTTGGCTCATTTTCCAATGACTATAACTTTGGCCACAGAACTTAGAATGACCAAAACTTTAATCAATGGAAAGCTTACAATGTATACTACAAATCTGGAAAGTTTCACATCAATTCAATATCATTTACTTTGTCAAAATACATTGCAATGTTGGTCACCAGCACAGCATTTCAAACTTAGCCAAATTTCCAGATTTCACAGATTTTCCATTTTTGGCTCAATTGCTTCCAATGGTCCCAATTTCACAACAAATACCATTCTCGCACCAATTTTCACAAGGAATATATTGGAAACACCAAAACAACCCAAATTCACATCACATTGACATGTTTCCACAAGATTCATAATATGCCAACACAATTCACAATACAAACTCAATATTGTACAACTTTCCATCTCAAGTACCTAAATCAATTCCGGTGGCCACAAAACACAACATGACACCAATTGCACCACAAAACACCACTCAATTCATCAATTTTAAAATTACACAAAATCAGGGTAAAATTCTATAATTCACAAAACTTAACCAATAACCACAAACTTAGGTCAAAATGCATCAAATCCTTTCCTCTTCTTCTTCCCCAAACTAATTTCTTGATTCCTCCATTTTAAATTTTCTTCAATCTCTCAAACACCTTCTTTCAAAAATCTAAAACAATAGAGATGAAGCTCTCATTACTAAGAACAACATTAAATAAGGGTATTAGATCATTAGAGGACATTATCTCACCTAAGCATTGAACTCTTCCTTTCTCTTTCTTCCTTGTGCTTGGGCGTCCATGGAGTATGAAGAGAGAGGGAGTGAGATCATATTTTGGGCAGCCAAGAGGCCTCTTGGCCAACCTTGAAGAGAAGAGAGGAAAAAGGGAAAGCTTTGACAAATTGACTAACATTCAAGGGTCCAAAAAGTGCCATGTGTCACACCCTTATTGTAATATCCCAATTTTCAATTAAGGGTTAAGGACTCCAAAAGTGGATGTGATTATTGGTAAATAAACACTTTTGGAGAATACGGTGTGAAATGTGATTTGAATGTGTTATGACCAGTGCCAAAACCCTGTATTTAAGTTCAATTATGGATTAATATCTAAATTGACTTAAAATAGAGGGAGGACGTATATTATGGTGAAATGAAAAGATATGATGTGTTCGGTGGTGATTAAATGAGAATTGCCATAGTTAGGGGCAAAACAGGAAAGTTACCGACCAATTGATCAGTTGCCGAAAAGGAAGCTTATTGGTAACTCAAAGATCAATAGTTGTGATTTATTGTTATGAGATTAAAAGGGTGGAATCCCATGAGTATGTGATTATGTGAGCTCATGGAGGTGTGACAAGATTGTGACACTTGGCATAATGAGAGCCCTTAGATTGGTCAAAAGTTTTTCCTCTCTCCTCTCTTTGTAAAAGTCAGCCAAGGGAGTAAATTGAGCCCAAAAATTTGATCTTCATCCTCTCCACTCTCTCTCTTATCCTCCATTTTCACCAAGCTTGAGGAAGGAAAGAGAAAAAGAAAGGTGAGGTTTTGGCTTGTGTAATGTCCTCTAATGCTTAAACACCCTTCTCTAATATTGTTCATAGTGATGAGAGCTTCATCTCTATAGTTTTAAATTTATGAAAGAAGGTGTTTAGAGAGCTTGAGTAATCTTGAAGTTGGAGGAATCAAAGAATTGGTTTGAGAAAGAGGAAGGGGTGTGTATTTGATACATTTTGACCTAAGTTTTGTGGTTATTGGTTAAGTTTTGAGAATTGTGGATTTTTCCCTAATTTTGGTATATTTGTGAAATTATTGAATTGGTTAGTGTATTGTGATAAAAATAGTGTCATATTGTACTTTGGTGCCATTGGAATTGGTTTTGAATTTGAAATGGAAAGAGTTTGCAATGTTGAGTTTGTGTTGTGGAATGGTGATGACATGTTGAGATTATTGTGGAACATGTCAATGTGATGTGAATTTATTTGATTTGGTATTTTTAATGGATTCCTTGTGAAATTTTGTGTGAGAATGATGTTTGATGTGAAAATTAGACCATTGGAAGCAATTAAGCCAAAACTGAAATTCTGTCCAGTGTGAATTTTGTTTTGGGCAGTCTGTTTGTATTGACATTTTGAATGGAAAATTGATGTCTAAAAATTCTAAAACTTTCCAGTCTTTAAAGTTCACATTCCAAGATTTAAAATGGACACATTATTTAGGTCATTTCGTTTTATGAGCTGGGAGTTATGGTTGTCCAAAGTTTAGGATTAAAATTGGAATATGTTTTGAAGCAGTGTTGGATTTTGTGCAATTTTATATTTTCGTGGTTATGGAAAGCCTTGATTCATATCTTTCTTGTGTAGAGGACTTAAATATCTTTCATTTGGCTCTAGAATCACCTCATTTCGATTTTTCTGAGATTATTTATGATTTTTGGAAGTTCAGCCAAGAAACATGACTTTCTTGGCCACAGCCAAAGGTTCTTGCCCACAGCCTAAATTTTTCTGACCTGTTTTTGGCCGTGGCCAGTGGATTTGTGGGCCATGACCAACCCCCAAAAATCAGTATTTTACACTTCTGAGAGGTGGTTTTTAGTGTAATCTTTTCCAACCCTTTAGGCATGTGTTTAGGCTTTAAGTAGCCACTTAAAGGTCATGAATGATAACCAACTTTAAGTATTATGGAAGTAAAAATTTAGGAACAAAGAACAACCCTATGTCCTTGCTTGGTTATAATATTTGATGTTTGCCTTGATCATGAGTGGCTGGTGCTGGAGCACACGTGGAAAGAATAAGTGTAGGGAACTTACCTATCTAGCATGCTCTGATATTTGTTTTGGTGCATTGATGTATGTTATTGCTTTGCTTGATTATGTGAAACATATATGAATGATTGAAGCTCTATTTCAATTTATGCTATGGCCATAAGTATGTTGTTCGAAACGTTGAGCTTACAGATTTGTCATTGTGTGAGCATGAGTTATGTAATGCAAGCATGTCATGCATTAAATATTTATCTTACATGCATATTGGTATCTGTTTCCTACTGAGATTCTCTCGAATCTCACTCTCCCCTACCAACAATTTAGACAGGACAAGAGGCTCGAGGACGGAGTAAGCAATCAAAAGCGGCGAGGACTCCTTCAGGATGTGGATTTGGTAGTTGGTTATCAATATGAGTTGGGATAACTATACATGTTTGGATGTATATATGGTTGGATAGGTTGGAATGTGTATTCAGAAATGTATTTGGAAATGACTTTGTGTAATCCCCGTTCGAGAAATTGTAAAGGGCGAATGTGCCTTGTAAATCCTTTATTAAAGATTTGAAACCCAAGGTTGTCGGGAATTATGTTATGCACTCTGATATTTATATGAATGTGATTTATCTTCACGAAGTAATTATATTCGAAATGTGAATGTGAGGCCAGGTATATTAGATTTCAAAAGGTATTTGTGAAAACCCTATCGTAAAGATGGGATATTAAATGAGTTTTGTTTATCCGTTGGTGTACAATTCATTTTAATCATGTATTTCGGATATAATTACGGGGGTTTATATTTTGGTATCAGAGCTGTAGTTCCTGGCAAAGGTAGATTTTGCTAGGATAGTTCCCCCAGTTTGACCTAAGAAATAGGCGATGATTTATGATTGATTGTGGTATACACATTAATGTCCCTACTATTGTGGATATATGAATTTAAGGGCAGTGTGTATACATTATATATGATGTGGATATGGTGAATCAATATGGTTCACCCGAGAATTTGATGTGTAGACCCGGAGGTGGTGGAGATAATGAATGACAATCCACCGAATCCTACATGGGAGATGATGGGTCTGATCAAAGAACAAAGGAAAATGATTTCCAAGGTAGGTGATATTGAGGTTCTTGGTTCATCATGACACCAACCTAAATGTAAGGTGAGAAACCCTAGGCGGTATGATGTTGCATGCCAGTGATGTCATACTGGACTTGTGTGTTTAAGGGCCCTAAGACCTAGGGGATCGATATGCCTTAAGCTGGTGAGATTGTTACGAGTGTAGATGATCAATTAAATAGTGCAAGTGTATACTGTCGTAATCAAGTAATATAGAAGTGAGTAGAGTATCATTCCCACTAGGATTGATCACTAAGTACCAAAATAGGTAATTTTAATTCTATTTAGTCGATCGATTCGTTGGTGATTGAGAGTACAAATAAAAGAAAAATAATTAAATATGAGTGCAGATGATATGAAAGCAAATATGAGATAAAGCCCTAGGGATTAGATTTTACTTAACAAACTTCAAATTGAATCACTTATCTATTCTAACCCAATTTATTCTACATGATTTGATAGTCAAGTTTCCCTAATTTAATTACTAGCCTCTTCCAAGGTTAAGCAATTCTATAATTAATTGCTAATCCAAATATTCCTATATGAATTTAAGCAATTAATTATGCATTAAGATTTATGGAACTCAGTAAGACTACACAATTTATATGAATATATTCCTATTTCATATGCAAGTCATGGTTTTAATTATAGGATCTACACACATGCATCTCCTTCCGGTCTCAACATGCATATTGAAATCATTCACAAGGTGGCCAATCAAATGAAAGCATTAAGAACAATAATTAAAACTCAATCATGAAAGAGAAATTAAAACTAGATTTAATAGGTTAAGATTCAATCCGTCATTAATAAGATACGTCATTACCCTAGGAAAATGAAAATTTAGCTCATGATAAAATTAAAAAAAATAAATAAATTGACATTATATAAAGCTAGAATGAAATCCTCATAAATACTATATAAACTTGAATATAAAATTCTCAAACATAAACATACAACCAAAAGATGCATGAAAAATGTAAAAATCTAGCCGTCCCTTTAGGAGGTAAAACCTTCCATGTAGGTAGCATACAAAAAGTAATACAATCCTAAGTCTTCCAAGATGGAGACATGCAAAAAGCAATACAATGCATAAAATTAATTCTAAGATGATGTAGTAAGTGGAGAAGAGATGGGAGTAATGAAATTGTGTGTAAGTAGAGAAGAGAGGAGAGTAATGGAAATGAAATGGTATGTGTGGAGAAGAGATGAGAGTAATTGATATGAATTGGTGTAAGTGAAATGTGAAGGAGAGGGTGGCTATATATAGGGAAGAATGGAGTAGGGTAGATGAAGTGGTAGATGAAATATAGTAAGTGAAGTAGTAGATAGAATGTGGTAGATGAAGTAGTAGGTGAAAAGAAAGATGAAGAGGTAGATGAAATGGTTGGTAGGATGGTAGATCATTCCCGCTTTCAACTTCCAAGCAAAATTCGAAACCTTTGGAGATAGAACTGGATTTTAGTCTCAACATCAAAGTTGTAGAGCTCTTTCTTAGCTTTTTATCCATATAAAGAATGTACCAATCCGACATCTAGAACTCCAAATATCGCCTGAAAACTGAAAGAAGATCTAATTTAGTATTTTCCAAGAAATTCTATTTTATGCCAAAATCATTATTTATTTATTAATTACACCCAAATTTATTAAATTGAGCTCAAAAATCATCCATAAAATTATCATATAAGGGAAAATAAATATGCAAATATTTTACTTATCAGAGATATTTGAAACTTGTGTTGGAGTTGATGATACTCCGTAGAATTGAGGGAAGTGATTTTCCTGGTTCAACTAAGGTTGAGGTTTTGATAATTGAATTGTGATCCAAGGATCATATTCCATAGTTGAGCTGATCCTCAGGAATTTGACTTGACCTGAATGGTCTGTGATACCAGAGTATGGTACTAAATTCAAATCAAAATATGTATCTAGTATCCTGAGGTTGCTAGTTGTTGTTAATCTAGCACAGGAAAGAGTTATTCTACAGAGGATTCAAATAAGAGAGGGCTATCTATGGAGAGTTATGATCGGAGAGGGCTACCTACGGTGACATCTGATCAGAGCATCTATTTATGTGTCTTTCACCTGTGGCCGCATGGGGATTCCCATGGTGGAGGACCATTCCGCTGGGGCGGTAGTTTAAGGGAGATTGACTATGTGATTATGTGAGCCGAAAGGCTATTTATGAGTCTTTCACCTACGTCCCATCGGAGGTTCCGATGGGAGAACCGTTCCACTGAGGCGGTAGTTTACGGAGGATTGACTATGTGATTTTGTGAAAGCCACCATGACGACAAACCCTAGTGTGTAGCCGCTGTGATAACAAACCGTAGAGTATAGTCGTCGTGACATTGAATCGAAGAATAGAGCTATGGGAACGTTGGGAGCATAGGCTCTCAACGATGTATTGGTTATGTCTTCGGGAAGTAACAGGGCCAAGTGATTTTGTGATAAGGGGTCTCAGAGGATCCCAGTATGATGGAAAGAGTTATGGTGCTGAAGATGAAGTTGCTAAAGGCATCGGTGATGAATATACCCGGTTCCAGCTTGATGTGATTGTGTATTGTGAGTCCGCCTCCTCGGTTGGGCCAGATTAGGTTGGTTCAATAGGCTGAGCCGTGTTGCCATTGGCCCAGGGTGTGACAAATATTTTTGATTTCTTCACATGCGGCCCATTGGTGTTGACTATGGGAGGACCGCACCTTTGGGGCGGTGGAATATGAGGGATGTGTATGAAATCTTTACCTGCGGCCCATCGGTGTTTTCGGTGGGAGGACCATGCCTTTTGTAACCCCTGCCTTATAAACAGTAATTATGATTTGAAAATGCATAATTAAAATAATTAGAGACCAGTAGATGATAAAATTTCATTTCCAATCCCATCCTTAAGATAGGGTTTTCACAAATTCTTTCAAAATTTCTGCCTTACCCTGGTCTCAAATTCAATATTCTAAATATAATTACCTATGCAATTAAATCACAATTATACATATCAGAGTGTACAACAAAAATATAGATAACCCCTAGGTTTCATATATATACTAAGGCTTCATACATTCCCATATAGGATATTACACAACCATATCCAAAATAATATTTACATTCCAACAATAAACAATAATCCCAAATCAAAATTGATAACCAACAACCAAATTCAAATATCCCTAAGAAACCCTAGCTGCTTCTGGTTGTCTCCTTTCCCTTGGAGCCACTTGCCCTGTCTAAAGGTTAGTCAAATGGAAAGAATGAGATTCAAGAGAATCCCAGTAGTAACAAATCACTTATACAATATATAAGCACAAAGCATGTAAGAAAATCACAAACAGTAGCATCAGCATCAGCACAAACGACAGCAATCATGGCTGTATACACAATACGAAAGTTCACGCTGTAATCATAAACAATAGCTTGCGCTGTATAACGATAGCTTTTGCTGAATAACGACAGCTATCACCAGTTGTAAGAGTAGCAGCATCACAAATCATCACATAACATGATCAACATACATACAATGCTTTTACACATAGTATAAGAGAAGAGTCACTATTTGGTTCTTTCCGAACGTGCTCTGGCACAGTTCGTTTACGATCAGGACAAATGTTAAATCCTATAAACCAAAATCAAGAACGGCAGATTAATTCTCTACTCCAATTTGTTACTTTAACAACACTTAAAGTTGGTTATCATTTGGACTCTTTGGGTGGCTACTAGAACCTTAGACCCATGCCTAAAGGGTTGGGCAAAGCTTACTCTAAGGCCATCTTCGAAAGGTCAAAATGCCAATTTTGAATGATTGGCCGTGGCTAGCCCCCCTTGAGCCGCGGCTAACAAATGGTCAAAAAGATTTGGGCCGCAGTCAGTACCTTTGGGAGGTGGCCAGAATCAGGTCAGAAACTTATGGGTCGCAGCAAGCCTCCTTAGGCCACGGCCAAAAGCAGGTCAGAAAGTTTTGGGCCGCCAGTAGATGGTCAGAAGGTTTTGGGTCGCAGTAAGCCTTTTGGGCCACGGCCAACCAATGACCTTACTTCTAGTTGATTTTCAAACATCCATATCGTTGTGCACAAAACTTAGAATGACACAAACTTTATATGCATGGAAAGCTTGCAATGTGAACTTCAAATCTAGAAATTTTCACAACATTTAGACACCATTTTCTATGTCAAAATATCATGCAAAGTTGGGTTCCTGCACTACATTTTACACTTAGAAAAATTCCAGATTTTCCAGATTTCACACATTGACTTCCAATGGTTCCCAAACTTCAGTCAAACACCATTTTCACACAAAATTTTGCAAGGAATCCATTGAAGACATCAAAACAACTAAATTCAACTCTACTTGACATGTTACACAATAGCCACAATAAGTCACACAACCACACAATTCAAAACTCAACATTGCAATCCTTTCCATTCCAAAATTCCAAATCAATTTCAATGGCACAAAGACACAACTTGACACCAATTCTACCACAATACACTAACCAATTCATACATTTCAAAATTATACTAAAATCGGGGCAAAAATAATAAATCCCTTAACTCATCCAATGGTCATAAGGAATATGCCAAAATATATCATATACTCACCTCTTCTTCTTTGCAAAGCTAGTTCTTTGATTTCTCAACTTCCAAATTTCTTCAAACACTCAAACACCACCTTTCAAAAATATAAAACCATATAGGTGAAGCTCTCATCAACATGAACAATATTAAATAAGTGAGTTTGAGCATTCAAGGTCAAGATCTTACCTAAACTTTAAGCTTTTCCTTTCTCTTTCTTCCTTCAACAATGGTGCAAATGAGAGAGAGAAAATGTGAAATGATGATGATGAAGATAGGAATAGATTTTTAGGAAAGAAGGACCCCCCTTTGGCCGACTTTGGAGGGGGAAGAGAGAGGGAAATTGGTTTGACAATTTGACCAATTCCTATTGCTCACACTTTGACACTTGGCAAGATCTTGTTCACCTTCCATGGACACACATGAATCCCTTATGCATAGGATTCCACCCTATTGGTTTCTTGAGAGTTAATCCTCACCATTGACCTTTAAATTACCAATGAGTTTCCTCTTAGGTAACTGACCAATTGATTTGTAACTTTCCTTTTTTCCATTTTGCCCCTGATTATGGCAATTCTACTCAAATCACTACTAAATACATTTTTATCATTATTTCACTCAATTATGCGCCTTCCTTACTATTAAGGTTCATTTTACGCTTTGTCACACAATTATACTCAAATTCAGGGTTTAGGCACTAATTGTAGCACATTTAAATCGATATTCACATCATAGGCTTCAAAAGTGTTTAGTTAACAATAATTACATCACTTTTGAAGTCATTAGCCCTTAATCTCATTTTTGGGTCATTACACCTTTGGGGTAGTGGAATACGGGGGATGTGTGTGAAGTCTTCACTCGTGGCCCATTGGTGTTGACAGTGGGAGGACCGTGCCTTCGAGGTGATGGAATATGGGGGATGTGACTATATGAAAGCTGGAAAGACTATGCGAATAAGCTGGGATTGGGGTGTGGTTGTGTAGCAAAGCAGAGCTAGTTTAGTTGATGGCGAATTCAACTACATGATCGGAGGTTCTCATTTGCGAGGGCATGGCCAACATGGCTAGCCACCAGGCTGGTTGCACCGGTGTTAACCCCAGGCCGAGAGGTGGTACATAAAATTAGAATCTTTTATGTGTGTTGTTGTGAAAGCTATGTGATTACAGCTGGGAAAGCTATTGTATTTTTGCAAGCAGCATAAGCCAAGGTATTCTTATAAATAGTGAAAGCTGAGGAATATGTGATTATAGCAAAAGCTTTTGTTATTGTGAATACAGCTTTAGAGCTGTCATATTGTGACAATCGTCACGCATCATTGTGGTTGCTGAATAGAGCTTTGGAGCTGTCATCTTGTGACTTATGAGTCACGCATCAATATGGAATCTATTGTGGATATGTTGTGGAATACTCAAAAGTCCTGGTTACCACTAGCGGAGTCACTGGTGGGTGTACGGGTGATGGTAACATCATGAAAATTGATACGGTAAAGTAATGTTGTGAAGGTGGAAACAGCAGAAGCTGTCGATATACAGCGCAAGCTATCGAATTGTGTATATAGCCGTGGGTGCTGTCATTTGTGGGAACTTACCTCTCCTACATGCTCTGATATTTGTTTTGGTGTATTTATGCATGTCATTACTTTGCTTGATTATGTGAAACATATATGAATTATTGGAGCTCTGTTTCAATTTATGTTATAGCCATAAGTATGTTGTTCGAAACGTTGAGCTTGGAGATTTGTCATTGTGTGAGCATGAGTTATGTAATGACAGCATGTCATGCATTAAACATTTATCTTGCATGCATATTGGTATCTGTTTCCTACTGAGATTCTCTCAAATCTCACCCTCCCCAACTAATAATTTAGATAGGACAAGCAGCTCGAGGAGGGAGTAAGCAACCAAGGACGACGAGGTCTCCTTTGGGCATTTGAGTTGGTAGTTGGTTATCAATATGGGTTGGAATGACTGTATATGTTTTGGATGTGCATTTGGTTATTTGGATGTGTATATGTTTGGATAAGTACTTTGTTATGTATTTG
This sequence comes from Inga oerstediana, assembly GCA_963210345.1. Taxonomy (NCBI): domain Eukaryota; kingdom Viridiplantae; phylum Streptophyta; class Magnoliopsida; order Fabales; family Fabaceae; genus Inga; species Inga oerstediana. The sequence goes on along the minus strand of OY723403.1, from coordinate 40,573,029 downwards.
AGATGGAATTGTGTAATCCCTTATTAGAGAAATTATAATGGGCGAATGTGCCCTATGAATCCTTAGTAAAGGTATGAACCCGAGGTAGTCAGGAATTATGTTGTGCACTCTGATATATATGAATGTGATTTATCCACGCGAAGTAATTGTATTCGAAATGTGAATATGAGACCAGGTGAATTAGATTTTAAAAGCTATTTGTGTAAACCCTATCTCAAGGATGGGATTGAAAATACGTTTTGATTATTCATTGGTCTCTATTTCAGTTTAATTTTGTATTTCGAATAATAATTATAAAGAGGGTTACATTTTGGTATCAGAGCCAGGTTTCGATCCTGGGACCTGTGGGTTATGTAACAAAAAATTTCATCCTCAAAATTTGTTACATTTATCACATCTCTCATGAGTTCACATAGGCGCACATACACATAATTCCACCATTTGATCTCTTGCAGAAACCAATCCTAACCATTGATCTTGAAGTTACCTATCACACCCTTATCTCATTTTAACCTTTTTCAGAGTATTTACGGAAAATGATATGCCGTTCGATAAGCAACACAGGAATAGCATAATTATACTGATACTATATGCATGATTACATAGATTCCCTATAGGGGTTTGTACATGATCATTACAATCAATGTAGCCACACAGGGCTACTTGGGTATCTAAACCCGTCCCAGTGAAAAAGAGACATCTTCTAGTCTTCGTTCCACCACCGCAATCCCCTCATATGGTTCTATTCTTTATTCTCAGCGTATCTTCTATCTCCTCCTGTCTAAATTGCTGGTAGGGGAGGGTGAGATTTGAGAGAATCTCACTAGGAAATAAATACCAATATGCATGCAAGATAAGTGTTTAATGATGACATGCTTGTATTACATAAACCCATGCTAACACAATGACATATCTGCGTGCTCAATGTTTCGTGCAACAAAACTATTGCCACAATATAAATAGAAACAGAGCTTCAATCATTCATATATGTTTCACATAATTAAGCAAAGCAATAACATGGATCAATACACAGCACAAATATCAAATACATGAAGGAGAGGCAAGTTCCCTACCTTAACCCTTTTCCGCCTCGAAACGTGTGCCTCATAAAGCGTGACAACAGCTCAGGCTCTATTTTCAATCCTACAATTCCAAATGTACCATTTAGACACTTTCATAGTGTTTCTAGGGGTTATATGAGCCTATTATGAAAATTTACAAAAATGCCCCAGGGACCCGACTCGGCCACCCTGTACTCAGTCCGGCTGTACTTTTCCTGAAATTCTATCCTGGGCTATCCTTACATATTTTCATCCAAGGAATCCATTTTCAGACTCAGAATTATCAAATTTATTGTCAAATTATAAATTTACCCTTGGCAGCCCCACTTTAAGGGTTTTAGGGGCGTTTTCGTAATTATGTTTTTTCGGCCTTTTCCAAAAAAGTGACCAACTGTAACCCCACCTAATTTTTGCTCCTGAACTCGATGGAACCATCAAATCATTGAAAATCCAACTCTAACCCCTCCAAACTAGCCTTGGCTGAAATTCTCAGTTGCCCGGAAAAAATTGGGGTTTTTCGGTTTCGACTGTGTAAACGCGTTCCTTTCTACCCCTAACCACTTAATTAACTATTTCATTAGGTTACAAGTACCATTTAGTACCAATTTGGGCAGCATAACAGCCCCACACACCCATTTTCCATTTTTGAAATCAATGACAATCCGGCGAAATTTCACCGATTAAATTGTCCACAACAGCCAGAGTAGTCAATATACAAGAGTTTGGAAGTTACTTCAAGCTCCCAATAGCTTTTCCTTGACTTGGCTAAAAACCTTAGGTGTTCAACAACAGATTTTGAGCTTCCAAACCTTAAAGAACATAGAGGAGTAGATTAGGAGTGGGTTATACGCGTTAGGAGCTAGATCGTCGGAGAAATCGGCTTACCTTGTGAGTTCTCTTCTCCTTCTCTCTCTGAACCCTCTCAAGCTTTCTCACTTTATTTCCAGCAAAAAGGATGTCATTTCTAGTCTGATGGAGGAAGGAGGTGATTTATTTTATCATATATGATATTGTATTTTAATTATGTAATCATTTTCCAAAATTTGGATTAATTGGAAATTCTGGCAGATTTCTACCCAATCTTTGAAAAATCATAACTAATTCTAGAAAAATCAAATTAGAGTGATTCTAAAGCCTATAGAACCCTTATTGAGTCTAGTTTCAAGGGAAAATATATAAGTTTGCTAGATGGAATCACAAAATTCCCAGAATTTCAATCTTTGCACACTGTTCCAGAAATTTCACAGTTTTTCTGTGCTGAATTCAAAAATACATAACTTTTTGTATATAGCTCTAATTGAGTCGTATAACCTATCAAATTAAAGCTTAGAATGTCTACTTTCACCTTATAAAATTTCATAATTTTTTATCATCATTTGTTCATACAAAATCACATGACACGCTCACTACCTCATATGCGATTTCACCAAAAACATAATTACTTTCTCCAAAATTCACCATTTTACTTTCTTTAATACCCCAAAGATATAAGAATCATTAGGAAATAAATTTGGGCTCCTGTTAAACTGGGGCTTAGCAGTTCACTTATTTCAGGCTTATTCTCTAGCCTCAAATCTCAAAATTTGGGGTATTACATTACCAATGAGTTTCCTCTTCGGTAACTAACCAATTGGTCGGTAACTTTACCATTTTGCCCCTGATTATGGCAATTCCTCTTGAATCACCACCAAACACATTTTATATCTCATTTCCTCATGCCATGCACCCTACCCTTCCCTTATGATGTATTTTAAGCTTTGACACACAATTATGATTAAATACAGGGCTTAGGCACCGGTTACAACACATTTGAATCACAACGTATATTGTATTCTCCAAAATTCACCATTTTACTTTCTTTAATACCCCAAAGATAGAAGAATCATCAGGGAATAAATTTGGCCTCCTGCTAAACCGGGCATAGCAGTCTACTTATTTCAGGCTTATTCTCTAGCCTCAAATCTTAAAATTTGGGGTATTACATTTGGTCGGTAACTTTACCATTTTGCCCCTGATTATGGCAATCCCTCTTGAATCACATCAAAAACATTTTATATCATATTTCCTCATGTGATGTGCCATACCCTTCCCTTATGATGTATTTTAAGCTTTGGCACACAATTATGCTTAAATACAGGGCTTGGACACCAGCTACAACACATTCGAATCACAACGTATATCGTATTCTCCAAAATTCACCATTTTACTTTCTTTAATACCTCAAAGATAGAAGAATCATTAGGGAATAAATTTTGGCTCCTGCTAAATCGGGGCTTAGCAGTCCACTTATTTCAGGCTTATTCTCTAGCCTCAAATCTCAAAATTTGGGGTATTACATTTGGTCGGTAACTTTACCATTTTGCCTCTGATTATGTCAATCCCTCTTGAATCACCACCAAACACATTTTATATCACATTTCCTTATGGGACGTGCCCTACCCTTCCCTTATGATGCATTTTAAGCTTTAACACACAAATTATGCTTAAATACAGGGCTTGGACACCGGCTACAACACATTCGAATCACAACATATATCGTATTCTCCAAAATTCACCATTTTACTTTCTTTAATACCTCAATGATAGAAGAATCATTAGGGAATAAATTTGGGCTCCTGGTAAATTGGGGGTTAGCAGTCCACTTATTTCAGGCTTATTCTCTAGCCTCAAATCTCAAAATTCGAGGTATTACATATTAGTACTGTTAGCTACTAAGATTCTCTCATATCTCACCCTCCCCAACCAACCATTTAGACAGGTGATCACAAGAAGCGTACTGATAATAGAAAAGAGGATTGCACATAGAGAAATGTGTAATGGAATGAAGACGGAAGGATTCCGAGTTTCATTAAATAGGTTTAGACACCCTAGTACCCATGTGTGGCTACGTTATATGTAATTATTATGTACGGACCCCTATAGGGAATTTTTGTAATCATGTACATATTATCAGTATATTCATGCTATTCCTGTGTGCCCACCGAACTGCGCCTTGCTATTCTTATTAATGTCGGTGTTAAGTGATATGTAAGGTGAGGCCTTACACCATGTCCCTTATAATTCATTATCAATAGTTTCAAAAGTTTTCTTGTAATAGTAATTTTACTTGTCATTTTTAAAAAAAAATACAATTTATTAAAAAAACCAAGAAAAATGATATAAAAGTATTGGGTTAGCCAAAAAAAAGAGAATTACACTCAACTGCAAAGAAATACAAGTTATCGATGATATCATCCATGAAATCACCAAATATTTGCTGCATTGGGTTAGCCAAAAAAAGAGAATTACACTCAACTCCAAAGAAAAATAAATTACCAAATATTTGCTACAATATTATAATCAAACTTTATTTCATATCCATAAAAAAATTAAATTATTAAATGGATACTCCGAATTTCGATAAAAAAGGGTGAAGGTACAAATTTAGCATTCAACAATTTTACTATGAGCATTCATAAGATTTATCAATTTTCAGATGCAAAAGTAGCCATAAACTATTTATTTAGGAGCAGATTTAGCAATGCCGTTAAAAACACTTAACTTCTGTTACTTTTTGAAATGTGGGTCATGTAATATCCTGAACTGTAATTAAGGGCTAATGACTTCAAAAGTGATGTAATTATTAATGAATAAACACTTTTGAAGGATATGATGTGCATTGTGATATAAATATGTTTAAAGATGGTTTAATAAATGTTGTGATAATCAAGGGCAAAACGGTAAATTTACCAAGCAGTTGGTCAGTTACTGAAGAGGAGACTCATAGGTAACTTGAGATCAATGGCTAGGATTGAATGAGCAAGGGGTGGAATTGAGTATACATGTGTTTATGTGAGTTCATAGAAGAGAGAACTAGGATTTGACAAGTGGCAAAGCATGGACCATTGGATCAAGGTCAAATTTTCAACTCATTTCCTCTCTCTTTCTTTTTAAAGTCGGTAAGGGAGTATGAGGTAAGAGAAATTATTCATCTTCATCATTTCATATTTTCTCTCTCTATTCTCCATTTTCGTGCAAGTGAAGAAGGAAAGAGAAAGCAAAGGTGAGATTTTTCACATTGTAGTTGGCTTCAAATGCTTAAATGCTTTTCTTTAATATTGACCACCTTAATGAGAGCTTCATCTTGATGGTTTAAGATTTTGAAAGAGGGTGTTTTGGAGCTTGAACAAGTTTGAAAGCTAGAGAATCAAGAAACTAGTCTTTGAAATTTGAAGAGGTGAGCATTTATAGTATTTTGGTATATTTGTTGTGATTTTTTGTTAAGTTTTGATATTTGTGGAATTTTTCCCTGATTTCATGAGAATTGGAAATGGATTAATTAGATATGGTAATGTGTGGAAAATGGTATTAGGATGTGTTGTTGTGTCATTAGTTTTGATTGAAATTTGAAAGGGAAAAGATGGGTGATTGGTGGTTTGTGTGTAGTGTGTTGACCCAAGACAAAAAAAATTGCTGTTAGGAGATGATTTTGGGTATTTTGGGGTTCACAATAGGTTCCTTATGACATTTTAGATGGGAATGAACTTTGGTATAAGTTTTGGAACCATTGGAAGCAAATTGGGCAAGTCTAGAGAGTTATATCAGTTGCTGCATTTTGGCTTCTGATAAGCCTCACTTGAGTGAGGTAGGGTATCCTCGAGTGCATTATGATATTTTCCCTTCCTCTTCAGTGTTTTGATTAAGTCCTCAGGCAGAGGTCACGAGTGAACTTCCTCATTTGTAAGTGATATAAGTCCTCACTCGAGTGACCCAGGTCTCACTAGAGTGCAAGGGTGTTTTGGATTGTGAGGCCACGTCTCGGGTTAGTACTCGTAGGCCATTTTTTAAGAGTGTGCCTTAGCACTACGAGTATTGGGTGGTCACTCGAGTGCTAGGGCTAGTATTTGAGTGCACTTGTCACCTTGGGGATTTAGTTGCTCTCGGGTTGTCATTTTTTAAGAGTGTGCCTTAGCACTACGAGTATTGGGTGGTCACTCGAGTGCTAGGGCTAGTATTTGAGTGCACTTGTCACCTTGGGGATTTAGTTGCTCTCGGGTTGTCACTTCCTGCACCTCACTCGATAGGACTTGGGTGAATAGGTGCCATCACTCGAGTGCCAAGAATAGTGCTAGAGTGAACTGGCCACTCCAGGGTGTGTTAGTGCTCTCGGGTACACACTCTCTACGTCTCACTTACTAGGACTTGAGTGCAAATAGAGATATCACTTTAGTGATTCAGCCAAAAATCAGAGTTTTTCTTCTGAAAGGAGGATCTTTGGGGTAGTTCTTCCAACCCTTTAGGCATATGTTTAGACTTTTAGTAGCCACCTAAAGAGTTCAAATGATAACCAACTTTAAGTGTTATAGAAGAAAGAGCTTGGAATAAGAGATTAATCCGCCATTCTTAACTTTGGTTTATAGGGTTTGACATTTGCCCTGGTCATGAACGAACTATGTTGGAGCACGTCAGGAAAGAACAAGGTAGTGACTCTTTGTCTTGTACTGTGTATAAAACATTGTATGTATGTTTTTTTTACATTGAGATGCTTAGTGATGCTTTGTGATACTTTGTGATGTTTTGAGAACGCAGCAAAAGCTGACGCATAATGTATACAGTCGTGAGTACTGTCGTATGTGGCGTGAGCCATATCTCATTGTACTGCTAATAGACATGATCTTACATGCTATGTATTTATATACTATATGAGTGAATTGTTACTACTGGGATTCTCTTGAATCTCATTCTTTCCATTGATTAATTTTTCAGATAGGGTGAGTGGTTCCAAAGGAAAACGAATAACTAAGAGCGACTAGGACTCTGGGGAGATACTAAATTTTGAATGTTGGTTATCTATTTTGGATTTGAGATTACTGAATGTAAATATTATTTTGGATTTAGTGGTATAACTCCCCTTGTGGGAAACTTAAACCCTTAGAATATATATATATGAAATTCGGGGGTTGCTGGGATTTTTGTTGTACACTCTGATATGTATAAATGTGATATAACTGCACAGGTGATTATATTCGAAATTTGAACTTAAGACTAGGATAGGGAAGAATTTTTGAAAGAATTTGTGAAAACCCTACCGAAAGGAAGGGATTAAAATAAGTTTTACTATCCGTTGATCTCTAATCCATTTTAATTACGCATTTTTGAATCATAATTACGGTTATTAAGGCAGGGGGTTACAGGTCCTACCAGTCTTCTCTCTCTGTATTATTTTAATATTTTTTAATGTGAAAATATTAGTTAGGCCACATGGAAAAAATTTCATTTCAAATAACCCCAAAAGATTCTGAAATCTCACTGTAAAACTTAATTTATTTGTAGGGTTAAGGTGCAAAAATACATATGAGGTTTTCTCAAAAGTGTACCCAACACCAAATGCTTTTTTTAAGGGCAAAAGTAACTATGTGGTTACAAAATAAGTGCAAAAGTCACGGTTTCCATTAATGTTAAAAAACATCCGTTAGTTTTCCTTAACTATGACAGCTGGATACTCATCGCTGCGTCCTGATTCGGTGTTTTTCTGACAATCCATTGTCATTTTTCTCTCTTCTGCAAAAAAAAGGAATTCAAAAACTGGGTGATTCTTGACAAGAACAAACATGGATGATAGGCAAAAATCGAAGTTGAGTTGTAATGAATTAGTTTACCTTGTCCTCGTTGTCTTCCCGTGTCTTTTATATATATATATACATACACGGTATAGCATCTTGCGTGCTTACATATTTATCATTGAAACACAGCAAGGCTTCGGCATAAATTTCGCCAGGATCTGCCACTCCACCTCCGTGACCCCCACCAATCCCAACCCCTCCGCCGCCACCACCGCCAGGACCACCACCAAATCCAGCCCCACTGCCACCACCAGCTCCAGCAGCACCACCAAACCCCGCTCCACCACCACCTTTGGTCCCGTCGAATCCGGCCCCCCAGACCCTCCAACTCTAGTGGCCTCGTCATCGTCGGCATTAATACCTGTGAAAAGATTACTGATGAATAAAACCATGAACAAATTAATCAAACTAAACGTTTAGTGGATGCGTACCGAAGTTTTTAGAGAATAAAGTGATGTTAAGCAAAGCTAAAGCTAAAATCCAGGGTTTGACACTCCCTTGGAATGCCATAATGGATTGAAGCTTTTACTTTTGTGGGATATGATTTCAATTCATCAAAAAAAAGGCATTGAATCGGATCACATTATATAACAATAAAATCGTTAGCAGCAGAAGAAGATTATAGCATGATTATAATATTTGTATGAGTACATAATAGGAATATTAAAATCAATGGAATTAAAAGGAGGAAGAAGAAGACTGTGGAGCGGAGAAGAAAACAGAATCAGAAGCTGACATTAACGGAAAAGTAACGGACGTTTTTTGACATTAACGGAAACTTTGACTTTGGCACCTATTTTGTAACTACATAGTTACTGTTGACCCTAAAAAAAACATTTGGTGTTGAATACACTTTTGAGAAAACTTCATATGTATTTTTACACTTTAACCCTTATTTTTACTGACAAAACTTAATTTCATTACCCAAGGGATGCAGTGATACTTCATAATCTTTTGGAGGTTATTTGAAATGAAAAGTTTTTTCATGTGGCCTAACTAATATTTTCACATTAAAAAATATTAAAATAATATATATAGAGAAGACTGATGGGACACACATTTCAAAAAGTAACGAAAATTAAGTGTTTTAAACGGCGTTGCTAAATCTGCTCCCAAATAAATAGTTTCTAGCTACTTTTATATCCAAAAAAGATAAGTCTTATGATACTCATAACGAAATTATTGAATACTAAATTTGTAACTTAGCCAAAAAAAAAAAAGTATACTCCGAAAACTATAAATATAGTATTGAAGTTCAAGCATGCTGCTTAGTTCGTCTCTTGTATCATCTGCCCACTAATTCTTGAATTTACGCTCTCAGTGATTCCTCAGTTATCGTATATCATCACTGTTTCCTGCTAATGCATTATCATTAGCGACCCTTTCCAATTTTCGATTGAAATTTGAGACCTCATTCATCAAATTTCCCCCTTTCCTTCTTTAACAAAATCAAGCAATGGCTTCCTCAAAAACCGATATTGTGTGCGTCACCGGAGCCAATGGCTTCATCGGCTCGTGGTTGGTCCGAACCCTCTTGCAAAACCCTCGCTACTCCTCCATACATGCTTCCATATTCCCCAATTCCGACGCCTCTCACCTCTTCGAACTCCACCCTGACGCCAAATCCCGAATCAAGCTCTTCGAGGTCGATGTGCTCGACGCGACCGCCGTCGCCCGTGCCGTCGACGGTTGCTCCGGCGTGTTTCATGTTGCATCCCCTTGTACCCTCGAAGACCCCGTCGACCCACAGAAGGAAATCGTGCTTCCGGCGGTTCAGGGCACTCTGAATGTTCTGGAAGCAGCTAAGAAGTACAACGTGAAGCGTGTCGTCCTCACTTCCTCTATTTCCGCGATGGTCCCGAACCCGAATTGGCCTCCAAACAAGCCCTTCGATGAGTCCTCTTGGACCGACCTTGATTACTGCAAATCGCGGGCAAAATGGTACCCGGTCTCGAAGACGCTCGCGGAGAGAGGCGCGTGGGATTACGCTGAGAAGAATGGGATTGACATGGTGGCGATTCATCCGGCGACGTGTTTGGGTCCTTTGCTTCAGAATTCGCTGAATGCTAGTAGTGCCGTGCTTCAACAATTGCTTGAGGGATCAAAGGATACGCAGGAGTATCACTGGCTTGGAGCTGTGCATGTGAAGGATGTGGCCAAAGCGCATGTGTTGCTGTTTGAAAGCCCAAGTGCTTCTGGTAGATATCTTTGTACCAATGGCATCTATCAGTTTTCAGATTTTGCCAACATAGTGTCCAAGCTATATCCTGATTTCCCTGTTCACAGGTTTGCGTTTTTCTTCCTCTTTTTCAGTTTTCATTCCTGTTTGAGTTTATTAGCAACTGCTACAGTGTGGGGATGAAATTTGACTTAGTTTAAGAAGTAGGTGATCCAATTTGATGATCCTTTTTTATTATGGTTGTTGACTTTGAGATTCATACCTAACAAGCATGACTAAAATAAACAGGGCTTTCTATTATGGATTACAGATGGGCTTGCATGAGTTTTACCCCTTTGTGGTTTAGTTAGTCTCCATCTGTCATAAAGAGATACTAGTTTATCTGTCTATCTATTATTTATTTAGACTATCTAATCTAATAGGAGTATTATGCAGTTAGTATTCAGAAATTGAGATTTGGAATTTGAGGTAGTTGGATTAATTTAAGGTGTAATCACAGACTTAAATAAATTTTTAGTTCTGGAATCATGTTGTCTTGTCAAAGCTTGGGTTAAATTAAGTCATAGCTTTTTAATTTGAGTTTTGAGAAATTTTGTTAGTTTTTCATTTATTTTTCCATTTCTTTTCTTGCAACGTGCTCCGTACGACTCACCACCAATTTTCTCTTAGTGTGTGTTCGGCAAGGTATTAAAACCCGGACCGGTATTGAACCGATTGGGGGTACTGGGTTAAGGGTCAATGGGTCAGACCGGGACCAAACCGGAGCTAAACCGAGGCCAAACTTGTGAAAAATTGAAGATTCTAGGTTTATTAGTATGAAATTCTAAAGAAAAAATTTTAAAAAAAAAGATAAATTTTTTTTTTTAAATTGGAACCTGGAGCGGATTGATCCACCGGCCGGTCCGGTCCGGATTCAAGAACATGGGTTTGGCTCCTCTCAAAACCATAGTTCAGTTGCCAAACATCCAAAATTTTGTCAAACCATGGTTTTGAGATCAAAACCATGATTTTGGGAAAATCCTTTTTTTTGTTTTTTTTTTCCTTATGTGAGCCTCACCTTTGCTCTCTCATTAGTCCTTCTTTATTATGTGAGCCCTATCCTCTCTCTCTCTCTCATTGGTCCTTTCTCATTATGTGGGCCCCACACCATGAAAAAAACTATTCTGACCACAATATCCAAACACTCTCATTTTATCAAAATTACTTTTTTCTCAAAATCTATTCTCCAGAAGTTATTCTCCACTTTTTTTCTAAAAATTATTCTCTAAAAGCTAATCCGAACACACCTTATAAACTGCTACGAAGAACTTTGGTTTGGCCTACCACGTTTGAAATTCGGAGCCATGTAGGTTTTCTTTCCATTCTGCAATGATTTCTGTTTTGTTTTGCCCCACTTTTTTATTTACTTGTTGGGCTTCCATCCAATTAGATAAGAACCACTTTTCCCTTGATTTTCGAAAGAAATTCCCTCTACTCTCATCACTGATTGAGGTTGTATGTGGTTCTCGAAATTTCTCATGTTTAGTTTATATGGCTTTGAGTACATTATTGGTCTGCAGATAGATATTGATAATAAATTATACATATGTTTTCTGTGGCCATTTCATGTGTTTTTAACTATAGCTTGAGTGTCTTCTGTATTATTTGTTTTTTAGTACTATGCTTTTTTGTTGCTATGTTCCATTCAATCACTGGCTTCCCCTATATTAGGGGGCAGTGTAGAGGGATAGATTAAATGAGAACATTTATAGTGTTAGGAAGATATCGGTGGTAGGTTACTGATATAATAATATCACTATTGACCATGGGCCTGTGACTTTTCCATTAAACATGGAGACCTATAATTGTATGGAAAGGACATAGGTTCAACGCCCAATGGAGTAGTTAGCTGAATATGATGAAAAGTTATGGTATGGGTTGGAGAAGGGGAATGAGTACTGTGCTCTTTTGCAGACTTTAATTGTTGGGAAAATTATGACAAAAGATCTATATTTTCTAATATTCACATTGAAGTCTCTCAGAAATTTCAGATGGGGCCATGGAAAGGACGAAATTGATCTCAGTTAAATTTGCCTTATTATAGCAATGAATTTCCCTCACACTATAGAAACTTCATTAGTATGCTTGGGAAAGTTACCACAAAGTTGTAAGAATAATTTAGACGATTAACCATCATGCTTTGAGCAAGTTACTCCCAAGCAGCATACGTATTCCCACCATGTTACGGGCAAGTTACCAACCTGTTTAGAGAAATTACCGCTAGATTATAGGGAAATAATCATCAGGTTTGTGGCAATCTGTCCCTGCATCATGAGCCAGTTATCCTCACTGATGTAAATGTTACTACCATTATAGATGTTACTGTCATGATTCGGGACAGTTACATCCCAGTTATAGCCAGGCTACCTTCAACTTGTAGGAAATTTGCCAACATGTCGTTATGTTTGTGAAAGTTCACATAAGATTATGGGAAATAGTAATGTCCCATAAGAAAAGCAACATTACTTGGTGTGTTATCTCTAGCTTGTAGGAGTATCCCCCCAATTCACATAAATGTATTTTGGAGAATTTACAACTAGATATTGGAAAATTTACGATCCTGTTTGAAGGTTATTTACCTCCTTTGTTTAGTAGCATCTATTTTTGTTGTGTTGTCCTGTAACTTGGAGTAACTTGCTCAAACTGTGGTGTGATTCATTTTCTTCATCCTATAATTAGATGTAACATTACTATAAAAAAAAATGCAAGTTTAACTAAGGTCACTTTCGTCCTTCCCAAAGCTTCATCAATATTATAATTTTTTAAGAGACTTCTTTGTAAATATTATAATATGTAGGTTCATCACAATAATTTTCCTCAATTATCTTGCACCTTTTGGAAGAAACACTAATAAAACCTCTTTATGCAAAGAAAGTGAATAAATTATACAGAGACCTTGAATTTTGTATTCTTATGCTATATCTTATATCCATGTTCTCTTTTTGTGGTCATACTTTATGAGGTAAAAAATTCAATTTAGTACTAGGAAAGGCATGGGGTTTGGTAACTTGATTAATGATTCTGAAAAAATTGTTCACTAGTCAGGAAACACTGCATGTTAGGTGAGATTAGGGTAAGAAATTGGTGAGAAGAAGGAAGAAGTGTAATGCCACATGAGGATTCTTGACTCAAAGTTACATCTTGACCGTAGCTCTGTTTGTTTTTGAAAGATAACTGGAATTCATTAAGTTACAACTTAGAACTTAATACAAAGCAAAAGGGGAAACACCAAAGTAATCATCAACGACCGTCTCCTCCAACGAAGGTGGTGGTTGATTAAAGAAAACAAAAACCTCTGCATTAGTATGCGCTAATCTAGCAAGATGATCAGCATTCCTATTCTGTTCTCTAGGAATGTAATTCAACAAAACATGCCAATCTCTAGACAACCATAGTCTAGCTTCTACAATAATAACACTGAAAGGGTGGTTTTGCTCTCCACCTCTCGTTAACAAATTGATAGCCTCAATACAATCAGTGTGGATCAGAATGTTTCTGTATCCTCTGTTCCAGCAAATTTGTAATCCTTGGATAATTGCTAAAATCTCTGTGATTGCAGGAGGAACTGTCAACAGCTTACACATGAAACCACCAAGCCAAGCTCCTTCCATATCACGTAAAACTCCCCCACAGCTGCATTGACCTGAGTCCATAGCCGATCCATCTACCGCCAAGTGTACAAAGCCTTCCTGCCTGTTTCTCGTACTCTGATATTCAGATGACTGGGAAGAGTAAAACTTACAATGGGAAAGCAGATCCTGATCGCAGCTAGCGCGAAAGAAGCTGGACTGTGCATCTTGTGAACAAAACTCAAGCTCCTCACCAAAGACATTCTTGCATCTGGATACCCATATATCCCAACAGACATAACTAAACAAGGAAGCCCATTGGACTTTTCTCGTGAAATCTCTGCCAAATCCATGTTTAAGATTCCAATTTATCCATTCTTTCCCTTGTAATGATATGAATTTATCCCACAAGGTCGGATGAATTAAGGCAATCCATCACTCCCGGGCGTTGCCACAATCTCTAAGCATGTGCATCATGTCCTCCTCTTGGTTACAGCCGAAGGAACAACTTGCCGAATCCTGGAGACCTCTCTGAGTTCTCAACTTTGCCGTATGTAATCGATCATGAGAGGCTAGCCACATAAAAGATTTGATCTTCTCTGGAATTGAGCATCTCCACAGTGTCCTCCAGAATGGCTCTCTGACAACATGAGTACCTGCAGAAAGGAAATAATATGCAGATTTGACAGAAAAGCAGCCATCCGAAGAAGGCTTCCAGTAATACTTATCCTCACCCCTCTCCTCACAAGGAGGGTGGGCTCGCATAATACGATCAGTAACATGAGGCTGGAACCATTGACTTAGCTTATCCCTGTCCCATTCTCCCAACAGATTAGTGTAATCATTTACTTTAGCTTCCCTATCCACAAAAGCTTCATAACCAGGAATGAGCTCAATTAAAGGTCTATTCATCTCAGACCAATTATCATGCCAGAAGGAGGCCAAATGCCCATTCCCAATATTGACTCTTACGCCTTTGATAAACTTTTCCCATACAGCACATATTCCTCTCCAAGACGCAGATGAGTTTTTCTTGCATTGAATCCTTGGCATGAAGCCAATGCCACATCTATACTTCGATCGGAGAACCCTAACCCATAGAGCATCTTTGTTGTTAAGGAGGTGCCAGCATAGCTTCATCAAAAAAGCTTCATTTTGTCTTCCCAATTCACGGATCCCAAGTCCTCCGTCTTTCTTATCTCTGGTTATTTGATCCCAAGATATCAAATGAAGTTTCTTTCTATCGTCTTCTTCCCCCCATAGGAAGTTTCTGCTTCTTTTTTCAAGCTCGTTCAGCATTCTTTTGGGAAATAACATTGTCTGCATGTAATACAATGGCAAGGCATTTAAAACTGATTTAACAAGAGTAGCACGACCGGCCAGGTTCAGGTATCTCCTTTTCCATCCTGAAAGCTTATTCCTGGTTTTTTCCAAGATAGGCATAAAAGTGATGTAGTTCGCTCTTTTGTGTATCAAAGGAATTCCCAGATATTTACCCAGATCCCCTGTAAGGCCAACTCCCATACTCCGACTCATACTTAAAGCTCTGGAGAAGTTCACATTCTTCGAAAAACAGACTTTTGTCTTACCTCGGTTCATTTTTTGCCCCGAAGCCTCACAAAATCTCTGGATACAATCTAACATCACCTCAACCTGACTTTCAGAGGCCTCCCCAAACAGAATGAGGTCATCGGCAAAAAATAGATGAGAAATAAGAGGACCGCCTCTGTTCAGCTGAATCGGTGTCCACGTGTCATTATCAATAGCATCATGAATTATATGGCTTAATCTCTCCATACACAAGGTAAATATATAGGGAGAGATTAGATCTCCCTGACGAATGCCTCTAGTTGAATTGAAAGTAGAAGTGACTTCACCATTCCATAGAATTTGAGAATATGAGGTGGTAATACATGCCATGATAGCTTCGCACAATTTATCCTCAAGACCCAACATTCTAAGAGTATCTTGAATAAAACCCCATTCAAGACGATCGAAAGCCTTCTCTAAGTCAACCTTGAGTGCCATCCAACCTGTCTTGCCAGATTTAGTCTTCATTGAATGGATAACCTCCTGTGCCACTATAATGTTATCACTGCTCTGTCTTCCAGCTATAAAGCTACACTGATGTTGACCAATAACTTTCCCCATAATCTCCCGGAGTCTATGAGAAATAGTTTTAGTAATAATTTTGTAGCTCACATTACAAAGAGATATCGGCCGAAAATCCTTGATTGTTTGAGGGCTTTCTATCTTGGGAATGAGTACAATATTAGTATTATTTATGCCCCTGACCGACATAGGATCGTTGAAGAAATCCCTCACCAGAGAAAAAATGGACTCGCCAACTATAGGCCAGAACTCTTGATAGAGAATAGCTTGAATACCATCTGGTCCCGGTGCCTTGAAACCTCCCAAATCAAAAGTAGATTTTTTTATTTCCTCATTTGTAACTCTTGCTTGAAGATGTTCCATATCCCTGTCATTCAATCTAGGAAAGCCTGAACTTGTTATGAGCTGATTGACAGAAGACCCGTTACTGCTAAAGAGATTCATAAAATAATTAATGGCAAGATTCTTCAATTCATACTCATCGAACGTCCAGCTACCATCCTCCCTTTTCAAGCCCTCAATTCGATTTTTCTTACGTCGAATTTGAGCAACAGAGTGAAAGAATTTACTATTTTTATCCCCCCATTTGAGCCATTGGCAACGGGATTTCTGGTACCACATCAATTCTTCTTGAGCTAAGATTCTGTTATAATCCTTCCAAAGTTCCTTTTCAGTTTGGACAAGATATTGATTATCACGTCGTCCCCTAGCCCTTTCCACCCCTTCGATCCTTCTAAAAAGCCTCTTCTTTTTCTCGTTAATATTACCTATTTTTTTACGATTCCATTCCTCTGCTGAGCTTGCAAAATTAGTCACTTTATCAGTCCATTGATCTAAGCTCCAACAATTTTGAACCACATCCGCAAACCCATCTTCAAGAAACCAAGCAGCTTGACAACGAAAGGGCATTGTTCTTCTTCTGTAAGACCTATCCGGACTGCAGCGGAGAAGAATAGGCCTGTGATTTAGTTATTCAAAATACCCAAATTCAAATTTATGGTTTAAAACAAATAAAAATAACGATTGCCTACTTAAATAACATGTTTAAATTGAATGTATCATCATCTGGATATTAGCTATTGTAAACTATTGTGAGCAATCATTAATTTGATGACTTTATGCTCAAAATTCTTTCCCCCTTTAAGCGGGTGATGGGGTTTTTCTGTTCTATTTTTCTTTTTTGGGTGAAATTTTTTTCTCATCTTTTTCTTTATTGGATAAATTTGCAATGATTGGCTTCAAGCAAAGTTCCTCCCAAGAACTGCTTTATTATAAAATGATTTCATGTTTCTTTCTAGGCATGTGGGGGTAAGTATCAGTTGGCAATGTATGTCCAGTGGGAAACAGCACAGCCTGGATTTCTTTATTTAGATAAATCAAAACCAATTTGGACTCATCATTTTGTGCATCGTATATGATTGGGTTTTTTGTTCTCTTGTTCCACTAAATATTGTCAAGTTGGTTTTTTTCCCCTTTATTGGGTATTGGGTGAGAAGTATACGGTATTTGATATTACTACCTAATCTATATTTAAACTACGGCCGACCCTACATATATAGGAGGAAGCCCTACCATTGCAATCATTTTTTATCCTCATTCCTCAATACGCTAACTTGATATGTTGCTTCAAGGGCATATCCTATCGAGTTTCTTCTATCTAACTATTGTTGGTAGATAGGATTCTACTGGCAAATCCAAATATAAGTTACATTCTTCTTTAGATCTTTTTTTTTGGGTAAATTAATGTTTTGATTCCTTTAGTTTTAACCATTTTATAATTTAGTCCTTCACTTCTACTATATATCTATATATATATGATTTTATTTTCTAAAATATATGGACTAAATTATAAAATAGTTAAAATTATAGAGATTGAGTTGCAGTGGTTAAAGTTCAGGAACTGAATCACTTTCTAGTCAAAACTATAGGGATTATTAAGTTGCACAGAGTTAAAGTGTAGGGACTGAGTTACACCTGAATAAAAAATATATGGACAAAAAGATTAATTTTCCATGCTGTATGCCATTCATAAGTCTGAAATTTGAGACATTGCTTGTTATATGGGATATATCATGAATAGGAGACTTTAGCGCTATGAAAAATTTGAAAGAAAAGAGGACACGTGTGAGTCTCATTCTCATGAGTGAATACACTTCTTGAAAGTGGATCTCAGATCGATTGTCTCTATGTATCTGAGAGGATTCAAAATCTTAAATTGTGATAATGTGATGGGATCTCTCTCTAACAGACCATAACAACATGCAGGTTCCCTTCAGAAACTCAACCAGGGTTGGTAGCATGTGAAGATGCTTCGAAGAAGTTGTTAGACTTGGGATTGGTGTTCACTCCTGTTGAAGATGCTGTACGAGAAGCACTGGACAGCCTTTTATCTAGAGGCTTCCTTCACCTTAAATCCTAGGCTGCTTAGTAACTAAGTTAAATAATTTTATTTCTAGAAGAAAAAAATGTGACTCATGTCTATGACCATGAGTTTGAAGATGTGACAAAATAAAATTTGATATTTTTTTGGTTGTGTTACATTTTTTTTTTCCAATTTTTCCAGTGTGTGATAATGACAGTAAGTGCATAATAATCATTGCACACAAAATTAGGAGATAAAAAAAAAAATCATTTTCCATCCTTATAACCAAATAGGACCTGACTTTCTTCCGTGTTTTGTGTATTAATATTCAGCACCATCAAAGAATTTAAAAAAACTGACACTCTTCTATGACTGAGTTTGAAAGTCTAAAATAAAAAACGATATTTTAATTATGTTAATTTTTTTCAATATTGCGGGTGTATGATAATAACCACAATGTTGCACAAAAAAAAAACTATGAAATGAAGAAAATCATTTGATATAACCAAAAAGGAACTATCTTTCTTTCCTGTTTTGTGTATTGAATTGATAGAAGCTTGATATGTTATTTCAAGGGAAAATGATGGATGGGATGTTGATTTCCTTATTACTTCCTCCTTCCCTATAAAACCCAATCTATTTTGATTTTAGAAATAAATATAGTTAAATAAATTATTTGAAATATTTATATTTATCATTTTTCTCTAAACTAATTTACCTGACTTATAAACTAATATAATCTAATTATATATAATATATACTATGGTTAAGTAATTTATTTAGTTTCTATTAATCTATCTAAAAAAATTAATTGGGTTTTTATATTAAGGATGGAGTATAATTTTTTACTTTTTCAATGTTATCATAATATTGCAAAGAACCGGTGACAACTTTGAAAAGCAAATATGAATGATAGCTTTGGCCAAGTAAATTTGTCTTATGGTCATTGTTTGGTATAATTACGCATTAGGATTCGTATCTGTCATTATATTTTTCATTATTTCAATCAAATCTCACATGAATATAATTTAGTTGATATTGTTTGCATGATTGTTGTATTTATTTAATTAATCTTTGAAATGGTGGAAGTAATTATGAATGTAATGATACCAATGCTTAAGTAGGAAATAAAATCACTTGATTTCATTATACTTTTTTTTTAAAGTAGCATTCATTCATTCTACACCTGTATGCCACTTCTTTTTTGACTTAAAACTAGAATTCATTAATGCATCAGAAGATTAATACAAGAAACGACTCCAAAGGAGACCCATCTAAGGATCCTACATCAACCACTGCCTACAATAAAAGCAAGTGGTGGGTGATTAAAGATAAAAATATTCTCTCCACTACTGTGAGCTAATCTAGCTAAAAAGTCCGCATAAACATTTTGTTTTCTAAAGAAATGGCTAATAAGGACACATCATTCCCTAGATAACCAAAATCTAGCCTCCTCAATGACCTCCTTAAAGGAGTGGTAATCATCACAACCCCTCATGAGTAAATGCATAGCTTCAATACAATTGGTAAAAAGACTAATACTCTTTAAATTCCTATTCCAACAGATTCGAAGTCCCTAGATGATTGCGATAATCTCAGCTACCACCAGAGGAACTTGTGTAAGTTTGCACATGTATCTACATACCCAGTCTCCATCTTCCCCTCTAATGACTTCGACACTTGCACTTTGCCCCGAGTGAAGAACTGAACCATCTGCTTCTAGTGTATGAAATCCTAGCCTTCTAATTCGTTGGCCTCCCCCTCCATTAACAGCATGAGTATAAAAGTTACAATGAGCGCTAAATCCATATCCCAGCTTGCCCGAAAAAAGCTAGAGTTGGCATTCGGATAGTCAACGCCTGCGTCTTCTCCAAACAGCTTCCTGCATCTATTCACCTAGATATCCCAACATATGTATCCAAACAGAGTTGCCCATCTGATCTTCTTGGTGAAGTCCCTGCCAGCTTTATGCTTGAGGTTCCATTCGATCCACTCTCTTCCCTGTAAATTAAGAAAATTACCCCATATGACAGGTTTTAAAATGGAGATCCACCTTTCACGAGCGTTGTCACAATCCCTTAAGAGATGCATCAAGCTTTCATCCTGATCACAATTAAAAGGGCAAGATGCATGGTCAGATAATCCCCTCTTTGCTCTGAGTTCTGCTGTATGCACCCTTCTATGTGCTACAAGCCACATAAAAGATTTGATCTTCTCTGGGATATCCCATTTACATAGCAACCTCCAAAAAGTTGTATTAGAACTAGAAGAACCTACAGAAAGAAAGTGAAAGGCAGAACTAACAGAAAAACAATTATCAGAAGAAAGCTTCCAAAAATACTTATATGCTCCTCTGTTATCACAAGGGGGATGAACACTTGCAATTCTTTCGACGATGTGAGAGCTGAACCATCTTCCTATCTTAGCAACATCCCATTCACCTCCGGGATTAATATAATCACGCACTCTTTCAGTCCTATCCACAAAGGCCTCCCAACCTAGAATTAGCTCAATCAAGGGTTGATTCAATTTCGACCAGTTGTCATACCAAAAGGAAGTTGAAACACCATTGCAGACTCGAACACCCACTCCTTTCTGAAATTTATCCCAAACCGAGCATATACCTCTCCAGGTAGAAGAGATATTCCTTCGAGCCACCAGGCCATTCACCTGGTCCCACCTGTACTTCTCTGTCAGAACAAGAACCCACAATTTATCCATATTATTCATCACATGCCAACATAGTTTCATAATGAAAGCTTCATTTTGTTTACACATATCACAAATCCCCAGACCACCCTCTCTCTTGCCTCTTGTAATCTGATCCTAAGAAATGAGGTGGAGTTTTTTCTGGTCCTCCTGCTCATCCCAAAGAAATTTCCTACTTTTCCGCTCCATTTCCCGCAAAACTCCTTTAGGAAGAAGCAAAGCCTGCATCTGATAAGAAGGCAAAGCAGCTAGAACTGCTTTAATGAGAATGATTCTACCTGCAAAGCTCAAACAACCTCTTTTCCATACTGAAATCTTTTTGAGAGTTCTTTTCAAAAGGGGCATGAAGGTGATCTTGGACATTCTTTTATGAATAAGAGGAATGCCAAGATACTTCCCCAAATCCCAAGTTAAACAAACACCCATCTTTTAACTCAGATCATAGGCTCTAGAGATATGAACCTTCCTTGAGAAGCGCACCCTAGTCTTGTCCTTGTTCATTTTTTGACCTGAAATATTACAAAACTTCTACATACAATTTAGCATAGCCTCCACTTGGCTGTCAGAGGCCTCTCCAAATAAAATGAGATCGTCCGCAAAGAATAAGTGAGACATTTTAGGGCCATTCCTACTTAGTTTTATCGGAACCCATTCGCCTGCCACAATAGCATCTTGGATTATATGACTAAGCCACTCCATGCACATTGTGAAGATGTAAGGAGACAAAGGATCGCCTTGTCTGATTCCAAGGGAGGATCCAAAATTTTCAGTGACTTCCCCATTCCATAAGATTTGAAAAGACAGACTCATAATACATGCCATAATAATCTGACAGATTTTCCTATCCACACCCACAGCTCTAAAAGTATCATTAATGAAAGGTCATTCAAGGCAAACATAAACCTTCTCCAGATCCACCTTAACCGCCATCCATCCCTTCCTCCCATTCTTCGTCTTCATGGAATGAATTACTTCCTGAGCAACTATTATATTATCAGTACTTTGACGCCCCGCAATAAAACTGCACTAATGATCACCTATCACTTTCCCCATAATATCACGAAAACGATAACTCAGCATTTTAGTTATGATTTTATAACTAACATTGCAGAGAGAGATAGGCCTGAAATCCCTAATAGTCTCCGGGTTCTCTAACTTAGAAATTAGGACAATGTTGGTGTTGTTTAATATCTCTTATACGTTCAGGATCTTGGAAAACACCTATAACCAAATCAGTAACATGTTCTTCAAGAGTGAACCAATATTCTTGGTAAAAGATAGCTTGTAACCCATCCGGTCCAGGACCCTTAAAAGCCCCTAGATCAAAGGTAGCCTCTTTGATTTCTTCCTTAGAGAGGGCTACATTGATCTTATCTAGCTCTGTAGATGTTAAGACCAGAAATCGATTCTGCGTATCAATGGAGTAAAAATTAATCAATTCACATTTGAAAAGGCCTTTATAATAGTTGATAGCCATACTCCTTAAGGAAGCCTGATCAAAAATCCAATCAGCACCATTATTTTTGAGACCGTCAATCCTATTCCGCCTTCTCCTTATCATCGTAGTAGTATGAAAAAATTTACTATTTTTGTCGCCCCATTTCAACCAATTGCACATAGATTTCTGGTACCACAGAAGTTCTTTCTGAGCAAAGACTTTATTATACTCCTTCCATAATTCATTCTCTGTTTGTGCAAGATGTTGACTATCCTGTCTCACCCTCCCTCGATCTTTCAATGCCTTCAATTCTTTGAACTTCTTACCATTCAGGTTACCCACATTTTTTGCATTCCTCTCACGGGCCTCTTTTAAGAAATTGTTTTTAAGAAATTGTGCTACTTGTCATGAGGCCCTTGACGCTCTTTGGGGGAGATTCTTCTCTTATCATAATAATTTTAGCATTCTAAGAATAGTTTAGATTTGAATTTGTTTCCCAAAATATTTTTAAAAAAATTTATTGTGATTTTAAATTTAAATGGCTCATATTAAATTTTAACCGTTGGAATTTGATTAATTCTTTATAATTTAATATTTTAATAATAATTTTATGAAAGATCAAGTTGGTTGAAATGTTGATACAATTATTAGATGTTAAAGTATATTTTTAGTCCTTTAAATTTTACATGAGATGAACTTTTGGTCCCTTAACTTAATAAAATATACATTTTGTCTTATATTTCTAACAATGTTAATGTTACTAACAAAAAATATTGACCTAGCAAACTAAAGTGATAATTGTGCAGTTGACAAAACATATTTAAGTTTTATTCTTTTAATATAATATATTTAAATTATTAAAATAAAATAAATTGACAAGTCGTTCCAAATGAAATCGAGGTTTTTTATTAGCATTTAATTACATAGTCATTGCTTAAGTTTATATAATACTACATCCGGTCCTCAATATAACACAAAGTTGACTTTTTTTTGGAGAGATTAAGGAAGCGAAATAAGTTACTTAATCATATCATATATTATGTATCCTTAGATTATATATTAATTTATTAGTCAAACTAATTAGTTTGAAGAAAAATTAAAAATATAAATACTCTAAAGTAATTTAATTAGCTTCCTTAATTTCTCCAAAAAAAGTCAAAGTTATCTTATAATTAGTACTGGATGGAGTAATCACTTAAGTTTCTTGGGTCTGCATTTTCCATTAACAACATTAACAGTGTTAAAATTATAGGACCAAAAATATACTTTATAAAATTAAGAGAACAAAAGTATACATTATGTAAACTTAAAGAATTAAAAATATATTTTAGCCATAATTAGAAAAGGAATATGGCGATGAGAAGATAAGAAGAGAAAATCCTCTCTTTATCACTCTATGATCTTTTTTTTTTCTTTTCCTTTATTCAAAAGGAAAAGTAACAAAAATCACTTTGATATTATTTCGTAATAATTATATTTAGCAATCTAATTTTATTTTTTATACTTTCAATACTCTAATTTTATTTATAATGCATCCAACACCTTAAACTTAATAAGATTAAGATGCTATATATAAATGGAAAATAACATCAGAGGTGTTGAACCCATCAAGAGAATAGTATCGGAATACAGGATGCTAGTAGGAAATGGATGCTAGATGTTACTTTACACTTTCACTTTATTAAATAGGTATCTTCAAGGTTTACCGTTTATGCGAATCTATTTTCCCCCCTTTTCTTAGCTGGCCTTAAAATTATGCTTTCCTATAAGCTTGGCGCGTGTTTTTTTCCCTTGAGAAAATTGGAATAGAAATAAATCAAATTCAAAAAATAAGACGAAATAATTATAGCTCCAAATAGAAGTGGTATATTTAACACAATTATCTAACATTTGATATTATCACGTCGAATTTAAATATTATTGAGTTTAAATATTTTTTTTCCTTAATTTTTTATGAAGAGATGGGAACGATCCTCTTTATGAAAAATAAAATTCACCGAATTAGGTAAAATTGAAAATACACCAAATTGAGAGCAGAAACTCAATCCATAAAACTCCTACAGGTCTTAAGGCACATTACTTTGTTGACCAAAAAAAAAAAAAAAAAAAGGCACGCTACTTTATTTGGGTTGAAGTGTAAATTTGTTGGAAAGTTTTTCTTAAATGCAATATTGCCTTAAAAGTTGTTTGTCATTCTGAAAGTTTCAAGTGGTTGTGATGTTGCCCCACCTTACCAAAATCTTAATATTAATTGTTAAAAAATTGACTTTGATGGTTAATAATTTTAACACTAATGAGCATCATTACTTCATTTTAACATTTCTATGCAACCTTGAATAAAAAAAAATCCAGAGCAATATTGCTCTTGAATAAAAACTTTTGGAATAAATTTGTATCTTAACCCAACTTTATTTACTCACAATTCCTCAATATATTTATCAAATTATAGTTATTTATGTTCAAGCATTTTAGTTTAGATTTAAGAGGTTTTTAATTTGGTTTTAGAAATAAGACTGTTTAGTATAAACATGTGAAATTCAGAAAGAAAGAAAAAATTTTAGCAATAGACTTTCGCCACTAGTAAAACAATTGAAAACAAATTAAGGTATTGAAAATCAAGCTGGCTGTTGAATCAAACCAAGTCCGTGGTTCAAAAGTCAGTAGTCTAACCATGATTGAATTTAGAATATATAATGTTTAAACAATAAATGCATTAATTCAAAAGTAAATGAAATATTCGTATATAAATCACGTCTAATCTAATAAAGCAGAGTTATTAAAATATACATATGACATTTTTTCATTTTTTAAGCTCAAAACAACATCAACTTAGGCTTGGAATAGGAAAAATATAATATACAATCCCATCAATACATTCAAACTAATTACGAGAGTGAGACATTATGACCGGTCCACCCTTATTAGAGATGTTAATACTTAATACTATTAAAAAACTTTACCCTTCCTTTAAAAAAACACTTTACCCTTCCTTTTAAAAACCATAAAAAGAAGAGATTCTTTAGAATGAATTGGGATAATTTAATGTCACTTTCATAATAATATGATCCGAGTGACCATTTCCTCTTCAACTGCTACACACCACGCGAACATGCGGAATTCAACAGAAGAGACATCGATCGCAGAAATGATTTACAACTAAAATTGGTTAAAAAAATTATAATGCCCCATTTAATTATTTGAAATTATTTAAAATTCTAATATTAAATATTTTCAAAATAAAAAAAATTCAAATTACATAAAACTATTATAATCCATTATCAAAATAATTATTTTTATTTGAATTTTAAATATAAATTTTAACAAAAAAATAATTTAAACAGATCATTATTAATTTTGAATTGTATTTCAAATAATATAAAGAGTAGAAATAAGGATTAAGCTGGTTTTGTATCCATATTAAATGACTTGATTTTTCTTAAATATGTTAAGTGTTTAATTATTGTGAAGGTTAAAAAATTATCATATGTTAAGAAAATTGTTTTAAACTAGGCTCCACAAAACTCAAAAATAATTAATAAACAGAAGTTAGATCTAGTGAAAGGGATTAATTCCTTACAACATGATAAATTAAACTTCAATTTACCCCAAAAAAAATGTTTCCATATTTAATATCAGACCATATCTTAAATAAAATTGTCTCTAATAAAAAAAAATACTTGTGCACAATAAAAAAAATAAGACGGTAATATAATTTTATTTTTACAATCAGTTGACATTGAAAGAAAAAAGGAGGAAGGAGTTGGTTGGTTTTTGTACCTAACATTAGGCCAAGGAAGGGAGGGAAAGGACAATGTGAGTTGGGACCAATTCTGAGAGCCTCGCTGTTTGGAATGAGTGAGAAACCAAACTCTTTCATGTCACGTGACTGGGGCCTGACTTGGAAAGCAAGTTTTTGGTTACATTCTTCAACTCTCTAATTCTTAATATTTTCTTAAACTTAACTTCAAGATTAAAACAGAAAAAATTGAGAGAGTATTTAAGATGTTCTTCGGAGAAAACAATTAAACAGAATATTTAAAGGTCTCAAGCAAAGGTATAATTAATTTCCAAGCCCCTATAATTTCAATTAATTTTAATCAAACCCTCATATGTTTTTTTTTTCCTTTTATTAGATCCTTATAATTTCACTTAATTTTAATAAAGTACCTGTAGTTTTTTTTATCAAGTCCTTGCTGTTTTACACTTTTACCTGATTTTTAATCAAATCCTTATAGGTTTTTCCCTCTCATTTTTTCAGTCACATTAAACTATATACTATACGGATATGAATAAAAATCATATAAAACTATATAAGAATATGGCAAAAAGATATAGAAACATAATTAAAGACAGCTAAAACTATTAAGGCATCATAAAAAAAAAAAACTATAGAAGCCGTATTAAAAAATTAGTAAAAATTATAAAAAAAAATTGCAGATTATCATCCCAAAAATTAGGGGAAACCATTTTGAAAATACTTATACTCTTACCTTTTTTTCAATTTTTAATTTAATACCTATACTTTTTTTCTCAAAAATTAAATTATTTAACCTTGTTCTCTTAACACTGTTAGCGTGGTATAAGGATTAACCATGCTTATAGAGTAAACTACAAGGATTAAGGTGCTAACAAAGTAAAGTTAAAAGATTTAATGAATAAAAGAAAAATATTTAAATACCAAATGAAAAATTAAAGGAATGTTTAAGTTCTTGTAAAATGGTTTTCCTAAATTTAAACTTGGTGATTAAAGGGGTTACTCTCCTCTCCCCATATTAGTTAATTGTGAGAAAAATTAATGTGAAAATTTAAAGTTATTTAATATGTGTGTGTGTGTGTTTAATTAATTTATAATTAGCTAGTATATAAATTTTCCCTTTTTTGGAACAACCTTATGATACACGAGATGAGAAAATTAATTTGTGCTTAATGGTACATCCTTTGTACATAGTACTCCCTCCGGTCTTAATTATAAGATAAAGTTGAATTTTTTGGAGAAATTAAGAAAACCAATTAAATTACTTTAAAGTGTTTATATTTTTAGTTTCCTTAGATTATATATTAGTTTATTAGTCAAATTAATTAGTTTGAAGAAAAAAATAAAAATAAAAATGCTCTAAAGTAATTTAATTGGCTTCCTTAATTTCTCCAAAAGAGTCAACTTTATCTTATAATTAGGACTGGAGAGAGTAATTAACCTTAGGATGGAGTTTTTAATGCTAATAAATATCATTAATTTTCACAGTCTTGCTAAAAGCCACCCAACAGTCCATGTGCATCATATTTGCTGCCATTTCCATTCCACTGCTTTTTTTTTTTTTTGTGAAGAAGGAGAATCTCTCTCTCTCTCTCTCATTTCTCTTTCTCTTATCTAAAGAGAGGTGTTGGCTTATTGTTTGCTCTAATCATTTAAGCTTCTTCTGGCATTCCATGTGCATGAATCTCCTCCCCACTTCTTTTTAATTTTCCCTCTGTCACTTACTTATATTCCCCTTCTTTTATATATCTATACATATATACATTATATATATATATATATATATATAGAACCCCTTCCTCTGTCTCTCTGAAACCCCAAGTACAGTTTCTTGTTCTAAAACCTCAGAATAATAACATGAGCTCTGCTGGGAGTCCTGCTCCTCCTTGCAGCAGATCCTGGTAAGCCTTCTTCAAATCAAATGCCTTCATTTCTCTCTCTCTCTCTGTGAGTATCGGTTTGATTTTCACTTTCTTTCAAGGATCAAGATTTAATAAATTATATATGTGTGTTTGTTTGAATGTGTATCAGTACTGGATATAGCTGCTGTTAATTTTTTTTTTAAAAAAAAAATTAGAATACTTGAAACTGATAAGAAAATATGTGTTGATGATGGTGATATATATATGTTGAAATGTTACATATATATATATATATATATATTCATTCTTGTTCTTCGTGTATGGACTTGATTTGGTTCTCTCTCATGTGTTTTTTTTTTTTTAATAATGAGAATATTATTAATTTGTTATGAATTAATTAAGGTCGATAAGTGAGGATTCGTTGAGGAGGTACGTGCATTTTGCGAGTGAGAGCTGCATACAAGAGCTGTTGTCGGCGTCGGATTCTGACAGAGGCAGCGGAGGGGACGGCGGCGGCTGGAAGGTTCAGGGAGTTGAGAACGGAGTCGAGATCTCGAGGCGGCGGTCCGGCTCCCTTCATACCTTCCGCAGCCGCTGGCTCCTCCGATCTCTCTCCCCTCAGCAATTCATCACCGTCGCTAACGCCATTGATGCTGCCAAGGTCAGTATGTCACTCTCATTCATACATGCATCCACAAAGTTTGAACTCTGATCTTGGATTTTTACCTACACCTCACTTTTCAGATCAATTAATTTTGAGAAGAGTAACACAGTTTATATCTAGTAAATAAGATAATGATACCTCTGTTTTTAATATTAGAGTCGTTGATTTTTTTTAATATTAAAGAAGATAAATAAAATATTTAATTATAACATATGTTTTATGTCATTAGATTATATTATATCAGTTTACAAATCATTAAATTAGTTTTAAGAAAAATAATAAATATAAATAATTTAATATAATTAATTTAATTTCTATAATTTTTTTTATAAAAAAATTAACTGACTCTTATATTAAAGAATGTTAAAGAAGGGAGGTATTAGTTTTTATGTGATTATTAAAAAAACATGTCCTTAATAATAATAATAATAATAATAATAATAATATATAATATTTTCATTGGGATATATGTGTTACAATGTATGACTAATATGGATAGGGTCTGGAAAAAACGACTAGCTCCTTACAATACAGTAAATAAAGGTTATATCCTATATTGTGTCTCCACCAACAAATAACATATTACATTACATAAATGGGGAAAAAATTCTAATTTTGTTTACCCCACATACCAAACCTAGCCTAATGAAATATCAACTTATATTATAATATTATCATTAATATACTAAGTATTTTTTGGTACTGTATATTGTGTATTTGGGTTCTATCCATAAACATATATGAGTAATTTGTTCCATCCATAAACTTTTATTACATAAACATGTATGTTTGAACTTCCATTTTATATTTGATAATTTTTAATTATCACTATCAATTTAATGAGGAGTTTAATTAGAATAATGTAATTAATGCACTAAACATAAAAGTTTATAATATGAACAAAAAATATGCTAAAATTTATTTCTTTATATCTAAAATATGAGGAATATAATCTAAAATTTATAAAATAATGCATAATTATAAATAAAAAATAGCTTGACGAACTTCAAATTTCATGTAAAGTATGGAACTACAATTTAACTATTAGAAAAAATTATACTAACATTTAATATTATTCTACAATTCTTGAAATTCACAGAAAAAGAAGTGAAAAGAATGAACAGGAAACTCCAAAAGAGGATTAGATTCCAAGACAGCGAATTGAAAAGAAAGTTTTTGTCCATACATAGCTATTCATGTCAATACGGTGCCGTTTCCTTTCACAAACACTCAAAAAAAGCTTCTTGTCCGATTGTGACATAGAAAATATTAGTATTTTTTTAAAAAAAAAAGTTTCATTTTTTAATATATTTGATATTAGTGATGAATTGGGTTATGAATGAATAAAACAGCAATGGGACTCGGATCTAGTGGAAGCAAGATACATAAAAGATTTAGAAGACAATTTAAGCATAATTCGTTTGAGATTTGGAGATAACTCAAAGCCTCTCTTTCGCAACAGAGAGTTCATTGTTTATGAGCGTCGTGAAACCATGGAAGATGGCACCTTGGTTAGTTCTCTCTCTTTCTCCCTCTCTCTTTTTTTTTTTTTAAATAATAATTCTCACGTTAAACTTAATATCTTAGTATTTGTGAATGTTTTATCAATATTTTAAATTTCAATGTCCATATTTTTTTTAAATAACTAAAAAGACACTTTATAAAATTAAGTGCTAATTAAAATGAAATTTGATGTAAAATTAAAGGTCAAATGTACCATTTTGCCTTCTAAGAAGGTATTAAATGCTTTGTTTTGATTTTTTCTTTTTATTAATAATTTTATTAGTAATCAAATAGTATTTATTTGAAAGTCAACTATTTGAAAATATTTTAAAAAAGTTAAATTATAAGAATTTTTAAATCTTTTATGAATCACACAAACCTCTTTTTTATTTTGAAAGTTCATGAAAGCCTCTCAAAACAAAAAGAATAAAATGTATAAATCTCTTCTAAATTAAATTTTGGAATTACAGAAACATCCTTTTCATTTCATAGGAGGTTGGTATTATGCATTTGAAAGTAAGAGAGATAATAAACAAACTGTTAGATAAGATAGTAAAGGGTTACTTAAGAAGAACATAATTTTGACTATCGAGAAGTGTATTAGTTATAAGAGGTGGAATAAAAAAAAGTAAAAGAGATATATAATTTCAACAAAATTCAAGAAAAGAGGGATAAAAATTTATTAAGAAAAAAATTGTTGAAAAATCACTTATTACAAAATTTATTATTGAAGGTATTTAAAATTTGTTTAAGGGCACAGATACAACCTATTTTCAATGGGGCCAACTCATAATCGATTAAAGTTGCACGTAAATATTCCTTTTACCTTTTCCTAATCATTCACTTTTCACTTTTGTTTATTCTTTTACATGGGATACCATTTCATCACCCTCCTCACAATTGATTTTATAAATATAGGAAAAATGAGGGGGGAAAATAAAGGGAAAAAGATAAGAAATTTTTTTTGAAATTATAAAATTCCAAATCATATCAGTTATCAAGAGTTAATAAATGAATGACAAAAATTGATAAGTAATTTATAACTTTTTTTTTTTGGGAAATACCTGATTTGAAATTTTGCAATTTCAAAGTTTTTCTTTCTTTTTCCCAAAAATAAAACACAAAATTAAAGTTATAAATATAAAATATCTTTTGTATTCTTAAATAATATAATAAAAATAATAATGATAAGGATGTCAATATAATGAAGTATTGCATATATTGATTTTAAATTAATACAAAATATTTCTTTTTCTATTTCTTTAGGGATACCAGTACTATTATCACCAAAGAGGGCCTAATCTAAAAGGCAAAAAGAACTTTTTTATGAAAATGAAAATATCTAAATACCTGGTCCTAGAATTTACAAATGCTAATAAAATGATGAAGATTTATTAAAGGCACTTTTAGTGTCATTTGAGAGGACGAAAATACCCCTGACTTCTACACAACCCAAATACTTCACCCTTATTATCCCTTGAGTCAGCCACATGTGGCTCAAATCACAAATGTATTTAAAAATTTAAAATTAGAAGGGGAAATCATTCGTACCAGTGTGGGACCTATATGTTTTTTTTATTAAATCATTTAATTTTACCCTTTTAACACCGTTAACCTTATAACTTGACTTTATTAGTATTGTTAACCTCTATACGTAAGCTAATTGAGTCATATGAGTAAAATTAAATGATTTAATACTAAGTTAAAAACATACAAATGCCACATTAGAAATTAAAGAAAACTTTAGATAGCTTAAGAACGGTTTTTCCTTGAACCCAGTGAAGTTGGTTAGGAACCATAATTTTAAACATAATTTTATTATGGTTGAATCAGTAAAATTTTTTTTAAGATAATATTATTTCTTGATGCAATTACTATTATGATTAAAATTAACATTATTGAAATTGGGAATGAATGAACTATATATATATATATATAATAGGTAGTAGCAGTGGCATCATTGCCAAAGGAGATAGCAGCAGGGTTGCATCCAAAGCAAAGCAATGCAATTAGAGGATTACTGTTGCAGTCAGGTTGGGTTGTGGAGAAGCTTGAAGATGATTCCTGTGTTGTCACTTATGTTGTTCAGGTATATAATTAAGTAGTCCCTTTTCTTTTATTGTTAATAAATAATATGGAAAATGTGTAAATCTTTTTGAAATATATTAATAGTTTTTTTTTAAAAAAAATTGTTGAAAAATCTCCATTACTTTATTCCTAAAGGTACTTGAATGAGTGTAACTTTTCTTCAACTATGTGTAAGTTTCCTATTTTGCATATATAGTTGAAGATAGATTGTGCATAATTGACAAGAGTTACACCAACTGAAAATAGGTTGTACATGAGTCCTCACTCAAGCAAATTTCCCCTAATTTTTTTGTTGAAAAATTAAATCAATAATGGAATTAACTTTTATTTTTAATTTTGTTTGGTTTGTGTGATGGTTTCAGTTGGATCCAGCAGGATGGCTGCCCAAGTGCTTTGTGAATCGGCTCAACACAAAACTGGTTATGATAATTGAAAACCTTAGGAAATTAGCCCAAGCTTCTCCAACTCATCATGCTCAAACATGATAAATATATAATCTCTTTGTATAAAGTTAAATCAATATCAATATAAAATATAAATTTTATAAGATGTATTTACTATTCCTAAGTTATGATCGAATAGTGCATTTTGTCTCAAATTCTGCACAACTATTTTTTTTTAAGAAATAGTTTTTTCAGCTTTCTCCGCACTTTTTCACACCATTATTATTTTGAAGTAGTGCATTTTATTTTCAAGAAAACTTTAGTTTATAATCAATCCCTCATACATTCTATGATGAAGATATAAGGAAAATAATATATATATATATATATATATATGGAAACATATCACTGGTGGGGAAAATGGAAACACAGCATTTCTATAAAGATTATATTTATTGAAATTATCAACTATTAATTAATTTTTGTGGGGAAGATTTGGCAATGTATCTAAATCCAAATGGATTAAGGCAATGACTATAATAGCATAGATGTAACAAAATAGTATTTCAAAAGATAAAAAGACAAAAGAACACTTAATAAGGTGTTGGGTTAAGTTCCACGAGGACTGCATCCCTTATGTTTAGTCGGCAATGTTGAGTTTGGAACCTAGCCTAATGTCTTAGGCATTACAAAATGCTAATTGCCTAAAAAGGAAAGGGACCAAATGACTTGAGAGGCTAGTGGCAAGAAAAGCTTTCCTTTAAGTAAGAGGTGGCATGCTTGATCTTACTTATAAAGTTATAATCTCAAACAATTATTAAATCCAAAAAAAAATAATAATAATAAAGCAAAGGAAAAACCACTGCTCTAGAGCCTTGCCAAAACTTTTAGGATCTATTTGGTGCGATGGATTTGGAGGTGAAGGAAGGAGAGGACAAATTTTATTATGAGTTAATTTTAAAAACTTTTAAGAAGTGAGATTACAAAATTTTAATAAAGAGAAAATGTAAGATAAAATAATAAGTAAAATCAATTAAAAAATTTTAACACAACTTCTCATTTTTTAAAATTCAACTCAAAATTTGTTTCCCTCCGATCACCTTCCCTCTTCTCCCTTCATACCAAACAATCGTTTAGGGTATGTTTGGATGGAGAGAAAAGTGAAAAGAAAATAGCAGGGGAGGGAATAATAGGGAAAAAAATTCCCATAATGGTTATAGAAAAAGTTACTATTTTCTGGAGATTTTTCCTCCTAATATTCTTTCTCCCTTAATTTTTTCAACATCTAAACATAAGGTTAAGATGTATGCTTGGATTTGCCCAGTCGCCTTCCGTTTCTAGGCCAATGGCTAAAGAATTAATGAAGGGTCACAGCTGGTCACATTCATCTCCCAAGTTCCCAACACATACAATTCAAATTCATCATTATATCCAATCCAATGCAACAAAGCCAAGACCAGTACTCCCTTGTGTTTTTTTTTTTATGCAAGACTTATTTACCTAATTTGATTATATTAAAAAAATTGGTTAAATTAATTAATAATATATGTATTTTCTAAAACACCATATCTAATTATCTTCCTTAATCTCTTATCTATCTTTTATTTGATTATTGTTAAGGGAGTATGAATAGAAGTAAATTAGAAAAAGATTAACAAATAAAAAAGATATGTCTTATATTTAAGACCAAGATTAACTTTTTAATAATATTCTACGGGAGTAACAAATGTTAAGTCCAACAAAACTAGTATTCGTCATCCAAAGTTAGACCGTATTGAAGACTCAACATCAAGTTCCAAAAACTGTTATTTCATTGTCCAATACTTATATGATCATAACAAGTTATTTCAATTCATAATCATCATGCGAATAAAATTGAGGGTATAAGAAAAGAAAAACCCTAGTATGTTACCTCAAGGCTTCAAAAAAAGAGGTAAACACGAGAGTCCAAGGTAGAACTATTGATTGGCATTGTTCTCCATCAGCCCAAAACCGAGATACAAGGATTATAGATCACAATTCTATAACCCACAAAGCTAAATGTATTACTATATCTCATTCTTAATATCTAACATATTTAAAAAGTTGATTTTTGTTTTAAATATAAGACATAATTTTTATATTTATCAATCTTTTCCTAATGTAGCCCTACTGATGCTCCTTCAATAATAATCAATGAGGAAAAAGAATTAATAAATTAATGAAGATGATTAAAATGTTTTAAAAAATACATGTTATATTAATTAACTTCTTTAATATAATTAAATTGGGTAATTATGTCTTAGGATTGAATAGTATCAAACTCAAACCCACAAAGGCCCAATAGGATCAAGTGCCAAATCCAAGAGTCTAAAAGCCCAACGCGAGGACTTCTAAGCTACGGAGACACTTACAAAGACTCCAAATAATCCTAAAGTCAATCAATTGACATTTGAAAACCATTAATAACAACAATTATGTACCAATAAAACACAAAACAACAATTTCTACTATCCCAAAACAATTTCACCAGGTATCTCTCAAAACAAAATCTTACTCCATATAACACTCTCGAGTAAATTAAATTACGATTACTCAAATCAAATTTATTTAATATGAAACTCCAAACATTAATTCCATATTATCTAAAGTTTCAAATGATATGAACTATTTGGCCTAATAACATGCAGATTGTTCAAACAAAAAATAATAAATATCTCATAAATAGAAAAATTAAACAAACTTGTAGAGTTGTAGTTCAACCACAAAATCAAGTTCTCCCAAGCATTTTTCATGTTACTCCTAATAAATAATCAAGTTTTCCAAACCAATTAACCATGGCCAAAGTCAATTCTCAATGTTACATAATGAAGTTCGCATAGAAATTCTCCAAAAATTAGAATACTAATAAAGCTTCCAATTCATTGCCAAGATGATGTCTTTAAGAGCAAATTGAAGATTACTCACACCATCAATTGAAGTTTCCAAGCAAGAAGGAACTCCCAATACCAAAATCCCCATTCTTCCAAACTTATATAGGGTTTCATACAAAGATCACATTCAAGCGTAATCCACCAATTAAATTAACAATGCAACCAATAACAAGCTTCATTCAACTCCACAAAGCATAAAATAAACACCCAACATCCCAAACAAGTTAGATTTAAGTATTCATTATGAAGAAAACAAAAGCAGGGGGGAGGTTTTTTTTTTCCAGTTTAATCCTTACTTTGATGTTGTTTGGTCATTAAGTCCCTCGGACGTGCCCAAAGTTTTAGAAATCATGAACCCTAACGGACCCAAGGTGAAGAATTATTTGGATATAGATTCTCTTCTCATTCGTTTTCTCATTTTCTTCTCCTCATCCCATTTCTACCTTTAGATTAAAATTTGTATGGTTGACATATAGTGTTTTATACAATTATATTATAATATTACATAAAAACAAAAAATAATTTGTTAAAATTTGATCTAAACAATTCTCAATGGTAGACTACTTGAAAAAAAAAATGATTTTATAAAATATTGAATGTTTAATGTTTATTTTTCAATTTAATGTTGGGGATGAGATGAGAAGGTAAAAAAAGAAAGGGATGAGAAGATGATCTAAACTCGAAACTTCCCATCACTTCAGTTAAGTTTTCAGGGTAGTTATATATAACCCATGTCCACAAGCGCCAATAATAATGTTATCATGATATGTATATTTTTATTGTACTTTGAAAATTTATAATTTATTTTACATAATTTCAAAAATTATAAATAA
This sequence comes from Inga oerstediana, assembly GCA_963210345.1. NCBI lineage: Eukaryota > Viridiplantae > Streptophyta > Magnoliopsida > Fabales > Fabaceae > Inga > Inga oerstediana. The sequence continues at coordinate 40,536,959 of OY723403.1, read as the reverse complement.
GGACTATATGAAAAATTTGAGATCTCTACCTTCAAGTGCAAAAACATAATTTTTTTTTTAAAAAAATTGTCATTTGACCTTTCAAAAGAGCGAGGATAACATGGTAATCAACCATGGTTTTTTTTTTCCTACAATAATCCTACTAAACTTGTTCCAAACATTACCAAGCCTTCCAGAAAAAAAAAAAAAAAAAACACACACACACACAAGAGAATATGGGAATAGCATTACTTCAAACCCATCCTCTTTTGACCAAATTTAATCTACCAAGTTCTCACGCTAGCTTTGTAGATTATCTCCTTTGAGCAAAACTGTTCAAACCATCTTATCAAAAAAAGAAAAAGAAAAAGAATATTACAAAAATTTAAGGACAATGAGAACATATGGATATGTGGCTTCAATTGCAAACTTACCAACGTTACTTCAATTGTAGCGGAACTTATTCGTATCAGTCATAGACTCCACTTGTGTTGGGATAATAATCATAGGGACATTGTCCTCTACACTAATTCTTTAGAGGCTATAAAACTGATTACAAGAGGGTGTGATCCAATTCACCCTTTCAGGGGCATAGTTGGTGATGTTAGAATGCTATTACATAGGAATCGGAAAGTTAAGGTCACTCGTACGTTTAAAGAAAACATTGTATTTGCTTACTAAATAACTAGGGTATCTCATAACCAGGATATTGCCTTTTGTATAAATAAGGTGAGGTGGAGGTTGATGAAGGAAATCAGGATTTGAAGAATAATATCTTATCATCATCATCATCTTTAAGTAGTTAGGATTAGAATTCTAAATTTAGATCATAATAGATTCAGGATATTCCCATTTAGAGATTTGATACGATCTTGTCATCTGCGTACGTGCCTACATATTCATATGTAATCTTCATCATTATTCAATATATGATATTTGAGAGTTTCCATTAGATTTATTATAATACTAGAGCACAAGGTTCTCGAATCTTGAGATAAAGCATTAGAGAGAGTGTAAACACAGAGCTACGGCTTCGCTTCAGGATGTGAGTTCTCTTTTTTTTTTCTCCATGCCTCAGACAACTTAGGGTAAGTTTTCATCAACGAGTTGTTGAGCGAGACCAACTATTCAAAATGGGTAGTGGACATGACAAACACACTCTTGGCCAAAAAAAAAGTTTTGGGTTTGTTAATGGTTCAGTCAAGAAGCTTGTGGTTGATTCAACCAATCTTTCTAATTGGATTTGATGTGATGACATAGAGAAAAAGTGGTTCAAGAGTGCCAGGGACAAGGAGCTTCAGAAGATCGTCAGGTACGCTTAAACGACGACGAAAATATGGTGGAACCTTGAGGAAAACTTTGGGAAGTTTAGTATGTACAAACTTCAACAGCGTGATATAGCATATCTCCAGCATGACAAACAATCTGTGGTGTCCTACTATACTAGGTTAAAGGCACTCTTGGATGAGGGGGCTTCTTAGACACCCCCACCAAGGTGCACATATGGGAGCTACAAATGTGACATTGAGAAGTAAATAATGGAAGACAAGGACAAAAAACAATTGCATGAGTTTCTAATAGGATTAGATGAGGAATTTGCTGTAGTTAAAACCTATATCCTTAGCATAAAACTTTGAGAATGTAAGGACACCATATCATTTGGCCTTGAAAGACGAGAACCAAAGACACATATTTGCATTACGTCGAACCAACCTTAAGACAATGGCTTTTCAAGTGCAAAATGTAAAGAACGATAGGGATGAGAGGAAAGAGAAACCTTGATGTGGACACTGCCAAAAGCTTGGACATATTGATGATAGGTGTGATGAAATCATAGGCTATCCTTCCAACTAGAGGAAGCCAAATAGAGAGCGGTGGTACATATTAGGCTCATGGAATGATAGGCGTAATGGACCAAAGGCAGCATATGCGAATGCATTTGAGAGTCTGATCCCTGGTCTCACGCTTGCACTGTGTGAGCAACTTATGCTGATATTGAATGGTGAGATGGACGAACAGAAGGGTCTCGTTGTTGGGTTATCAAACCAACCTGTAGTGAACATAGCCAATAAGCACTTATTGAACTTTGACTCTGATAAAGTATGGGCAATAGACTTAGGGAAAAATGAGCACATAATTTGTGAAGATAAATTTTTATTGAATGAAAGGAGTTGAATGTACTTGCTCTTGCTAATGCTAAATGGCCAAAGGATACTTGTGAAATCATTTAGAAATCTAAAATTACAAAATGGGATGCTGCTTAAAGATGTTTTAAAAGTACTAGATTTTAAGTGTAACCTTTTGTCAATTAGTAAGCTCACTCATGATGATGATGATATTGCATTTCTCTTTGTTAAGAACTTGTCCGTAATACTGGACTTGTGCACGGACAATGTGATTAGGATATGGAGATACCATGACGGGCTCTACATTCTAGAATCAACACCAGGGAGAAGATTTGGTCTGATGGCAAAGAGACCTGGGGATTCACGATTGTGACATTGGAGGCTCGAGCATGCTTCAAAAGAGAAGATGAGACTTATTAATTTTTGTTTAGATGATGAAATATGTGATTTTTATAATGAGGCATAGCTCACTGGATTGCCATTTGGAGATAGTTTAATAAAGAGTCTTTTTTGTTTTAATTTAATCCATTGTGATGTATGGGGGCCATATAAGGTGCCTTCATTAACATGGGCTCAATACTTTCTCACTATTGTTAATGATTTTAGTAGGGTTATTAGGGTTTGTTTAATGAAACAAAAATTAGAGGTGAGTAACCTTTTGATGAAATTCATGAACATGGTAGAAACACGACATAATAAGCGAGTTAAGTGTTTGAGAACAGACAATGGTACAAAATTTAAATCTTTTGAGCTGTAGAAATATTGTGGTGAAAAGGGCATTCTAACTCAAACATCTTGTTGTTAGAACAAGCGTTTCACCCAAGAGGGGGGTGAATTGGGTGATACCAGAAATTTCGTTGCGTAAATAAAAAATGATTGGAAATTTAAAGCAGTTAAGAGCAAGGAGAAATATCACCGAAGTGTACATCAGAAGTTATACTGGTTCGTCCATAACCACTTTGACCTACGTCCAATCCTCAGAGCTTCTCTGAGAGTTTCACTATATGTTCCAAGATTCAGTAGGTTCTTGTCACTTCAGTACACAGCAAGTTCCTCTACTAGACACTCGTCCCCCTTACACGTTGTAATCAAACCCCCAACTCAAGGTTCCACAACCTTAAGTTGTTCTCAATAATAAATATTGAGTTTGTAATGAAAAACTCTCTCACAGATCAAATGTCTAATCACTGAAGTACAAATAATGAATATAAGAAAACAGAGCACAAAGAATATATTGATCGCTATGAGTTTGTGTTCTCAGTTGTTGTGTTGTGTTCTTCGTTGAATACTCTATATATATATATATATATGATATGTGATGTCTGTTGGAAGCATTTCAAGCATGTCCATTAGAGTCATGCAGCTTCGTTTGACTGTTCTTCAAATTTAAAAACTAGCCATTTGCGGTAGGTAGGCGTTTCGGACGTTGTGGACGATATATTTGACTTCTCTCTCATAGCACGATCTCTTTATTGTTTCTCTGCAAATATACTTAGGAAACTAATACAATGAAAGGTTAATCATATAGATAACAAATCAGTGAACGTTAGATTTAAATCATGCTTTTTGTACTACATTACTCGAGTGATTACTCGAGTAAGCCTTTGGAAAACTTAGTAGAGAGTTAAGTCAACGTTTACTGATCATATTACTCTGGTAAGTCATTGAGTAAATCATCTTACAATACTTGGCAGACTTGATTACTTGAGTGATCCCTCGAGTAATGTTTTCAATTCTTATCTTAATACTCGAGTGGTCCCTTGAGTAAAGACATCAAATTCTTGGCCGAGTGTAACTTCTTCTCTGCTTACCTGATTACTCGAGTGGTCCTTCAAGTAATGCTTCAAATTACTTTGCAGATTACTCAAGTGATCCCTTCAAGTAATGTCCATTATTTCTTGGCTGAGAGTTACTGGATGATTTCTTCTCTGATTACTCGAGTGGTTACTCGAGTAATGTTTCAAATAACTCTGCAGATTACTCGAGTGATCCCTTCAAGTAATCCTACTTAATTCTTGATAGAAAGCTTACTGGAACATTTTCACACACATTACTCAAGTGGTCCCTCAAGTAATGAAGATCATTACCCGAGTACTCACTCAAGTAATGTCTCCAAAAATATCACAGTGTTCCTTTTTCTTTGCTCTGTCTTTTCCTTCATCTTCATTACTTGAGTACCCACTCGAGTAATGCTTTTGCCTGCAATCAAGAACTTAGTTACTTTGTTGAAACCTTTGATTTAAAAATTTTGTAATATTAATCCAATCTTTGTTATCATCAAAACATATGGGATCTAATATTTTCCCCCTTTTTGATGATGACAAAACTTGGTGATTTTGAATAAAGGTTTTGAAAACTTTTCATATGCAATCGTTTGTTCAATTTAAACTTAATACGATTTTAAAATAACTTGGTAAAGATCTTTTTGAATTCAAATCTAAGGGTCTTGGAAAATTTAGCTTTTAAAACCTTTTTGAATCCAATGTTAATTATTTTAAAGTCAAAAGCCCATAATTTTGTAGGAGTTTACCTTGCATACAATCAAAAACTCATTAGTGCACAATGTAATATAACTTCAATTAAACTTGTTGAAAGAGTTCATGATATCAACATAATCAAACTTAAAACTAATAAAGCTCCATTAATCCCTATACACCCATATCCAAATTCATTTTTACAAAATCACATCATTCTTCATACAAAATCACCCCAAGTTCTTCTCCCCCTTTTTGTCTTCATCATAAGGATAGGATCAGTCAAGAGAAGAGGATGGCTTGACTACAGAGATGGGTTTGACAAGAAGAGGTGTGAAGCCGAAGCCATGTGAGTCATCTAAACTGGAAGAATCTAAAGAGAAGCTAGAAGATTCAGGGTTCGGAAGTACTAAAGGAGGAACCACAATGAGATCCTGTAAAGGACTTTGTGTGACTTTGACCTGAGAAGAAATCTCCACTTCCACTGTTCTTTTAGGTTGTTGATAATCACTAGAGGAGACAACTACTTCCTCAGTGCCTGTTAGGGATGCAATAGGTGTGGGTACTGGCTCAGGCTGAACTGGCTGGGCTGGAGGAATTGAGTCATCAATGGTGATGTGAATGGGCTTGGATGTTTCTAGGTCAGGCATAGAGAATAGGAGGTTTTCTAGAAATGGTGATAGGCAAATTAGGAGGAGGAAAATAAGGTATTAGGAGTGGATGAACCAGGTGCCAAAGCATCAAGTCTGGTATGAAGTGATCTTAGAATCTCACCCTGGGCCCGCTGTTCTACCAACATCTCCTCATGTCTCTTATCCATTTTCTCCACAAGCTCTCCTATCTTGAAATTCTTATGGGTTATCAATTCACCATTGATATTTGCAATGTCAACATGAAAACCCTTAAGAATATTCTCCATGAATGTCTGTAATGCTGAACCAATGAAAGATGGAGCAGAAGTAGAAGCAGGAGAAGACGACGGAGTATCATTCAACCTATTAGATTCAGCCTCAATCTTTTTCTTCTTGGGACTAGATTCAATAAGAGATTTCAGGGGAATATCAATGTGCAATTTCCCAATCTGATTTCATCCCACTGGAGTTAGCCTCTCAATTAGTTCACCTTTCTCCAAATACTAAATCTTGTTCTTTTTGAGAAACAGGGATATAAGCTGAGGATAAGGCATATGAGTAGTGGATTTTCCTTTAAATCTATATCTTTTGATTTTAGCAAAGATATCTTCTCCGAAGTCCTTTTTCTCTTTAAGGAGAATTGAAGCGAATTTTCTAAAGTCCCTCTCTATGAAATGAGTGAAGTTGTTGGATTTATTTACTATAGCTCTCGTATAGATATACCATAGAACTTGATGAAAATCGCACATATCACTCGGGTTCAAATTGAGAGGTCTTACAATCTCTCCAGGTCTTAGAACTAAAAACAACTAACTCGAGTCTAGGGTAGGATAAATATCTTTAGGGGGATCCTCTATTTGTAACCAGGTGTTTATTTTGGAAGGTGAGATTAGGACTTTTTGACCTCTAACCTTAGAAACCATTTCTTCTTCTAAGGCATCTTGAAGAGGATCACTCACAATCTCTAGATTGCAATAAAAATGCTTCACTATCTTGGTGTAAAAAGGAAGTTTAATTGAGAGCCAAGGCATGTAAGATTCACGATAGGGCATGAGATTGAACTTTAATACCTCTTAAAGAAGCTTGGAGTTAATAAAGTGCATTTTACACACTCTTCTTCTTGAAAAGTGATATTTGAATTTCTGAGACTCCTTAATCTTCTTCACATTGAACCCCTTTGGAGGGAATGTGATTTCTTCTTCCTCTTGTTCCTTTGAATATTGGCTATGCTTCTCTCCTTTAGATTTGTGAGCTTCATCTAGAATATTTGCCATGGCTTGGGCAAGTTTCCTATTAAACTTAGCCTTTTTTTATGGCTTCTCAGAGAAAGATGGTGTGTCAGAGGAATCAAAAAGAGGTGGAGAAGGTGCCTTAGTCTCTTTGCCTCTACCAGGAGGAATATACTTCTTAGATTGAGCTCTTGTGGTAATGGGTTCCTTGATCACAACTCCCTTGACTTTGGGTTTGGCTTGCAGTATTGCTTTAGCTTTTGATTTGGGAGTGAGCTTTTGTCTTTTGGCTGGAGGAGATGGATTAGAATCAAGTGATTTTTTAGGATTATAAGATTTAGATGGACTATTGGGAGTGGTGGTTTTTGTTCTAACCATCTTGATTGACAGAACAAGAATTTTTGAAGTTTTTGCTCGTGCAAGTTGATGGTTAGGGCAGAAGATTTTGAGAGATTTGAGAGGTTTTTGGAAGTGAAATTTACTGGGTTTTGATGGAAATGAGCTGAAAAAGTATTTGTGAAAAGTTTTAGGAGAACACTAGGAGATTTACTCGAGGAGATTTTGTGAAAAATGACTGAGTTGTGACAGATAAATCCCTAGCGCCCGACATCACTCGAGGGCCTACTAGAGTGATCTTGAGGCATCACTCGAGTAGCTACTTGAGTGATCATATCAAAAATTTAAAAATGAAGCAAATTTAAATGCGTACCTTACATGAATAATATTGTAATTATCCATGTATATTCCCTTGATAATTTGATGACACTTCAAGACAGAATTGAGTTGAAAACAAGTTGATTTGAAATTTGCTGTCATGATCACTCGATGGCTTACTTGAGTGACTTTGTGGCATCACTCGAGTAGCTATTCAAGTGATCAGTCTTTTGAGCTGCTGACTTGTTCTCTACCTCATTTTCAAGGGCATCACTTGAGTGATGTTTATCATCACTTGCAGTTATCACTTAGGTAATATAGATTACTTGAAGTTATCCCTTGAATGATATAGTATCCTATTAACCTCTACTTTTTATACTAAAAAAAATATCAAGATCCTACAAAACAAATTGCTAGAAACTGCGATGCTTAAGTTAGTAATCATCAAAACATCAATAAATAACATCATATAACATTTTGTAAACACTAAATAACTTACAATTCATTGGGATTTACCATCTCCAATGCTCTTTTAATAAATAGAAATTGATCTTTTGCTAGGGGTTTTGTGAAGATATCAGCTAGTTGAAGATGAGTTGGAATGAATATCACTTTGACATCTTTCTTTTGGACATGATCTATGATGAAGTGATGTCTAACATCAATATGCTTGATTTTAGAATGTTGAACTGGATTCTTTGCCAAGCTTATTGTACTAGTGTTGTCACAGTATATTGGCATGTCCTTTAGATAAATACCAAGATCCTGTAGTTATTGCTTCAGCCATAACATGTGTGCACAATAACTTGATGCTGCAACATACTCAGCTTCCGTTGATGAAAGAGACACTGTATTTTGTTTCTTGCTAAACCATGACACAAGTGATCCTCCAAGAAACTAGCTTTGTCTACTAGTACTCTCTCTGTCTATCTTGTATCCTCCATGATCAGAGTCTGAGTATGCAACTAGATATTCACTTCTTCCTTTAGGATACCAGATACCTAATTCTACTTTGTCAGTGAGGTATCTAAAGATTCATTTGATGGTTTCAGCATGAGATTCCTTTAGTGCTGATTGATATCTTACACACATACCAATACTAAATTGGATGTCAGGAATGCTTGCAGTGAGATAGAGTAATGATCCAATCATTCCTCTATATCTTTTGATATTGTAATCTTTTCCCTTGACATCAGCATCAAGCAATGTAGTTGAGCTTATAGGTGTGTCCATTCTATTTGCTTCATCCATTTCATACTTCTTCAATAGCTCTTTCAAATACTTCGTTTGAGATATGAAAATTCCATTCTTTCTTTGTTTGATTTGTAAATGGAGAAAGAAATTCAATTCTCCCATCATTAATATCTCAAACTCCCCCTGCATTATCTCAAAAAATTCCTTGCATAAGGTTTCATTAATAGCACCGAAAACTATATCATCAATATATATTTGTACAATTAAGATATCATCTTGTTTTCATTTTGTAAAAAGTGTTACATCAACTTTTCCTCGTACAAAACCTTGATCAATGAGAAATTTATTGAGCCTTTCATACCATGCTTAAGGAGATTGTTTTAAACCATATAAAGCTTTTCTTAGTTTGAAAACATGGTCAGGTTTGGTTACATCTTCAAAACCTGAAGGTTGATCTTGTTAGATCTCATGTTTTAATGATAACAAAAGATATTATGAAAAAGATTTGATTAATAAATAAGGTTGATCAAAGTAAAAACAAGAAAAGCATCACTTGAAGTAAGCATTGGAGTAATGAAGAAAGGCCAAGAGAAAAAGCTGAGAAACTTGATCAGAAGCAATTTTTCTAAGGCATTACTCGAGTACGTACTCGAGTAATGAGACAAAACTTGAAGTAACCAGAGGCACCATCTAGTAACCTGCCAATGTTACTCGAGTAAGTACTCAAGTAATAGTGTAAATGTTTTCAAGTTGCTCTCGGCTTGCCAATGTTACTCGAGTAGCCACTCGAGTAACCATATAAATACTTGGAGTTGCTCACGGCCTGCCAACGTTACTCAAGTAGGTACTCGAGTAACCATGTAAAAGTTTTCAAGTTGCTCTCGGCCTGCCAATGATACTCGAGTCTGTACTCGAGTTACTCTGTTTCAGAAAATGCGTTGCTCTCGGCATTTTGTACCACTGCCAATGTTACTCGAGTAGCTACTCGAGTAACTCACTGAGGTAAGCAAAAACCTGAAGGTAGTACTCGAATAACTTGATCTAATTTTATTTCATTTTCCTTAAGTCATTACTCTAGTATGCAAGTATTTAATATTTTATTCTAAGTGGATTACTCGAGTATGTGCTCGAGTATGCAGTATTATGTTTGAAGGAAAACCTCAAGTCATAACCCGAGTAAGTAATACACAAAAAGAAAGTTTACTCGAGTATGTACTCGAGTAATAAGGTAATTAAACTTGAAGTGCTCTAGGCCTTGAAATCCTGCCAACATTACTGGAGTAAAGCATCGAGTAACCAAAAGTTTATTTGAAAGTTTACTCGAGTTGGTACCCGAGTAACCTATGAAGTTTTCAGTGTATTACTCGAGTAGGTACCCGAGTAAACAACTATTACCAAAGGTTTGAAATTTAGTTTATTCCATGCACTATCTGAGTAATCTTGTACCTGTGTGTTGACTTGAAATTTATCACAGTTTTCACGATGATACTCGAGTAAGTACTCGAGTAAACTTCAAGGGATACTCGAGTAGCTACTCGAGTAAGCAGACCCAGAAATTCAGAAATCATTCCAACGTTCATTATTTTGCTTCCTATATGATTAATCTTTCATTGTATTAGTATCCTTAGCTTATTTACAGATGAACAATGAAGAAATCATATCAAGAAAGGAAAGTCAAATGTGAAGTTCAAATGTCACCTACCGCTAACGGATATTTTTCAAAAATTGGAAAAGTCAATAGTGGCTGTGTAACCCCCTGCCTTAAATAGCGTAATTATAATTCGATATTACGTAATTAAATTGGTTTAGAGACCGTCGAATAGTTCAAAACTCATTTAGAACTCCCTGTGAAGTAGGGACTTTATAAAATTTTCAAAACTTCTTTCCAATTCCGGTCTCAAGTTCAATTATCGAATATAATCACCTGTGCAGTTAATTCACATTCATTCATATCAGAATATCTAATAGCAATCCCGGCAACCCCCGGGTTCCATTCATACACAAAAAGGGTTTACAACCTCCATATAGGGGACTACACAACTACGTTCAACTATTCTTTACAACCAACATAATATACAGACACCCTGTCCAACAGGTTTAGCCAACATAACCAAAATAAATGTCCCTACAGGATTCTAACCGCTCCGGGTCGTACGCTTCTCCTTAGAGCCACTCGCCCTGTCTGAAAGGTTAGTTAAAGGAAAGAATGAGATTCAAGAGAATCCCAGTAGTAACAAAACATTTATACCACACATAAGCACACAGCATGTAAGCAAATCATCATACAGCAGCAGCACCACAAATCACACTCCACCCTCATCCCCTTTCTCCGCCAGGAAGGCACACCGCCTAACCCGAACCGTTGTTAGCTACTCAGGGACTATTGGCGTGGCAGTGCATACATATAGCCTTATAGCCCATACAGCTATTCGGCTTTCACAAATGGCCCGTCGGCCTCCACAAATAGCCTTTTGGCTCACATAATCACATATATCACACCTCATCCTCATCCCCTTTCTCCGCCGGGGAGGCACACCGCCCTAACCCGAACCGTTGTTAGCTACTCAGGGACTATTGGTATGACGGTGTTTACACATATTCACAATGTCGCAGCATACGAGTTTATCACAAATCAATGATAATACACACATACAATGCATCACATATGGTATGAAAGAAAAGTTACTACCTCGTTCCTTTCTGACGTTCGCTGGCGTAGTTGGCTCACGAGGGCGGCAAATATCAAAGCCTATAAACAAAATCAAGAATGGTGGATTAATTCCCTACCCCCAATTCCTACTTTCAAACACTTAGAATAGGTTCCATATGAGTCCCTTAAATGGTTATAACAAACTCAAAGAGAACCTAAAAGGATTGGAGAATTCTAGGTTGGAAATTGCTTTGCAAACTCACAAAGTGCTGAAAATTGGGTTCTGGCTGCAGCCAAGAATTCTCTGGCTGCAGCCAAAAATGGCTAAAAACGTCACAGAAACATTTTGGCTGCAGCCAAGAATTTCTGGCTGCGGCCAGGACACACACAGAAAGTTTTGTGCTGCAGCCAAGATTTTCTGCTGCAGCCAAGGAAACTTTGAAAAATCATAACTAATTCTAGAAAAATCAAAATGAGGTGATCCCAAAGGCAAATGAAAGCTATTTAAGTCCTCTTTCAAGGAAAAATATTGGCCATTACTGGAAATCACCACAAAAATCCAGATTTACCAAAAACCTAACGTTGTGCCAAAACTGGGTCCAGTTTTGATGCCGAACTTTGGACAGTTCAAACTCCCAGCTCAAAAAGCGAAATGACACAAAGTGTATGTCCATTTTGAAGCTTGAGATGTGAAATTTAAGACTGGAAAGTTTCATAATTTTTCAACATCATTTGCCCAGTCAAAACGTCCACACCATCTGACTGTCCAGAACAGACTTACATTGATCAGATTTTCCAAATTTTGCCAATTGGCTTCCAATGGTCCCTAATTTCAAATCACATACTATCCTTACACAATTTGGCTCAAGGAACACATTGGAGCCATCAAAATGACCATATTCATTATCCATGGGCAAGTTCTACCACTATCACCACACATCACCTTAACATCTCCAATCAACACACACATTGCAATCCATTCCATCCCAAAATTCCAAACCAACTCCCATGGCTCAAAGACACAATTTAACACCACATTCTCTACCACACACTAACCAATTCAAGCATTCAAATTAGACCAAAAATCAGGGCAACAATTCGAAATTCCCAAAACCAAACCAATGACCACAACAATTATACCAAAAGGTATCACATACTCATTACAACTTCTTTCCAAGGCTATTTCTTTGATTCACCAACTTTCAAATCCCCACAAGTTCTCAAACTCCACTAATCAAAAATATGAAACCATAGGAATAAAGCTCTCAACCCCTTGAACAATATTAATAAAGGTGAGTTGAGCATTTAGGGATAAGACCTTACCTAAAACTCAAGCTCCTTCTTTCCCTTTCTTGCTTGTTCTTGGCGAAAATGGAGGAGAGATGAGAAGTGAGAAGATGATGATGGAATCAGAATTTTTTTGGTGCACTTAGGCCCTTGGCCGACTTAAAATGGAGGAGGGAAAGGAGTTGCAATTGTTGACTCTTTGACCTCAATCCATGGTTCTTGTGTTGACATGTGTCAACATCTTGTGCCCCCCTTCTAAACCGTCACATGAGCACATGCACACACAATCCCACTCCTTTGCTTATTCAATCTTAGCCATTGATATCAATTACCAATGAGTTTCCTCTTCGGTAACTGTCCAATCGGTCTGTAAATTTACCGTTTTGCCCCTGATTGTCACAATGCTTAATAAACCATCATCAAACACATTTGCATCATAATTCACATTATTTACTTCAAGAGTGTTTAATTAGCATTAATTACATCACTTTGAAGTTATTAGCCCTTAATTACAATTTGGGATATTACAGGCTGCACACTCTCCAACGGACGAAAGGAAAATGTTCCAACGGTCTTCACCAACATATCTATATATATGGGAACATCCAAATAGAGAAAAATATAACAAGAACACACACAAACGTATCATCAAGTCCATTACTCTGTTTTGCATTGTAATTGTATTTCTATGCTTCAGTGATTCTTATTCACTCTGTGAGAGAGATATTTCATTCAAACTCAATATTTGTTATTAAGATAACTTAAGGTTGTGGAACCTTGAGTTGGGATTGGATTACAACTTGTAAGGGGGAGTGAGTGTCCAGGTGAAGGAACTTGCTTGTACTGAGGTGTCAAGAACCCACTAAATCTTGGAAGTTATAGTGAAACTCTCAGATATGCTCTGAGGACTGGACGTAGGTCAAAGTGGTTGTGACCGAACCAGTATAACTCCCGGTGTACACTTCGGTGATATTTCTCCTTACTCCTTACTGTTTTAATTTCACTGTCAAATTTTATATTTGCAACAAAATTTTTAGTATCACCTAATTCACCCCCCTCTTGGGTGAAACACTTGCTCTAACATTTGGTATCAGAGCGTAGGTCTTCTTGTTAAGGTATAACAACCTAAGAAGGATCCAATGGCAAGCATGAGTGAAGGAATTCTTCCCGACCGAGCATCCATCACTAGACCTCCCGGTTTCAATGGAGAACACTTTTCTTTCTGAAAAGTTAAATTCAGAGTGTTCGTGATGGCTACCTAATATGGGCTATGGGATGTAATTGAGAGTGGAAACTATCAACCTACAAAGATTGTAGATTCTCAGAAAATTCCAAAGACGCCAGCGGAATATGATAAGAATGACAAGAAACTTATCACTCTCAACAGCAAGGCAATTCTGATGTTACAAAGTGCCTTAAGTCAAAGTGAATATTTCAGAATCTGCACACTTCCAACAGCAAAGGAAATGTGGGAAGCCCTGGAAATAGCTCATGAAGGAACTTCAAGAATAAAGGAGAATCGAATCAACACCTTGGTCACTGAATTTGATCTACTTCGAATGAAATCAGGTGAATCAATATTTGAATTCGAACTTAGATATACTCATCTTGTTAACCAACTTGCAGCGCTTGGGAAAGCTTATGATCAGCATACTCAAGTACGAAAGATTTTGAATATTCTTTCTAAAGAGTGGGAGGCCAAAGTCACTGCGATAGAAGAAGCAAAAGGATAATCAATGAGATCAGTTGCTTCTCTATTTGGAAGTCTCTCTGAATATGAAAGCAAACTAAAGTTCAAATGGGAACTAGATGACATTGGTGACAAGAAAAAGAAAGGTCTAGCACTAAAAGCAAAAGAAGAGAATCAAGATGAGGATGAGAAGTTTGACAATGACGAAATGGGATTAATCATAAAACGATTCAGAAAGTTCTACAAGAAAGGTCAAGGATTCAAACACTTTCAGAAAGGAGGAAATAGCAGCAAAGATCATATCATTTGCTATGAATGTGGAAAACCAGGACATATCAAGTCGGAATGTCCAGAACTGAACCAAAAGAGCAAAGAAAAGAGAAAAGGCAAATTCTTCAATAAAAAGAAAGCCTTTGTATCTGCTATATGGAGTGATAGTTTCTCTAACGAAGAAAGTGATGAAGAAGAAGTAGCAAATATATGTCTTGTTGCTCAAGAAGAAACAGAAGAAGGGGTAAATGATTCTAAACCTACCTATGATGAATTATTATCTGAATATAATGCTTTACATTTTGAATTCATCAAAGTAGTTAAAGACTTGGTTGTTTTCAAAAGGAAAAACAAAGCTCTTGAAATTGAGATTAAAGAACGTTCAGAAAAGGATTGTGAAAATTGTTCTTCTTTGAAAAAGAAAAACATTGATCTCACAAAAACTCTTGAAAAATTTACACAAGGAAGTGAGATGCTAAATGTTATTTTAAAAGCTCAACGATTTGTAAATGACCGATTTGGAATTGGATATGATCCGAAATCAGATAGAAGGAAAGGTAGAAAGAAAGCAGGAGGTAAGTCTTATCTGAATTATTTCCAGCATTCTGTGCATACATCAAATCCTTTTGCATTTTGTAGCTATTGTAATAGAAAAGGACATTATACTTCTTCATGCATTCATAAGAAGAAAGGAATAATAGGAACCTACAAATGGGTACCTAAAGGCTCATATGTTCAGAAAATTATTTGTACTAACCCAAAAGGACCCAAAAAGATGTGGGTACCTAAGACTTAGTCATTTGATTGCAGGTATGTTTCAAAGCATCCAAAAATAGCAAGTGGTACATAGATAGAGGATGCTCTAAACATATGACTGGAGATTTTGAAAGTTTTACCACATTGCAACCTAAGGAAGGAGGAAAGGTAAAATTTGGAGGAAATCAATCTAGAAGGATAGCATGAATTGGTGAAATAAAAAATGACAAAGGAATACAAGTCAAAGACATATATTACATTGAAGGCTTGTGTCACAATTTGTTGAGCGTAAGTCAAAGTGCAGATAAAGACAACTGGGTAATATTTGACTCAGAAGAATGCTTAATTATCAACAAGAATGATTTACAGCTTGATAAGAAGAATATTAAGGCTAAACTCAGAGCAAAAAGGGAAGGTAACTGCTATACTCTAGATATTAGTAGAAATGAATTTGAAAACTGTTTTCTAAGTAATGCTGATGAAAGTTGGCTATGGCATAAGAAGTTGGCTATGGCATAAGGGATTGGCTCATGTCAATATGCATCAATTAAGCAAATTACTCAAAAAGGATTTAGTTCTTGGATTACCCAAAGTATCTTTCAAAAATGACTTGATTTGTGATGCATGTCAAAAGGGTAAACAAACTAAATCATCTTTCAAATTGAAAAATGAAATTCCAACAAATAGACTACTACAATTATTGCATATGGATTTAGTTGGACCAGCAAGAGTAAAGAGTCTTGGTGGCAATTTATATTCATTGGTCATTGTTGATGATTTCTCCAGATTTACATGGGTTATTTTTCTATCATCAAAAGATGAAACCTTTGAATTTATTGTTTTTGCCAAGAAAGTGCAAAATGAGAAAGGTATGACCATTGCAGGTATTAGGACCGATCATGGTAGAGAATTTGAAAATCAAGCTTTTGAAGAATATTGTGATACTAATGGCATTGATCACAATTTCTCTGCTCCAAGGACGCCTCAACAAAATGGAGTCGTGGAACGCAAGAATAGAATGCTCACTGAAATGGCTAGAGCAATGTTGAATGAAAAGAACGTGTCTCAAGTGTTTTGGGCTGATGCTATGAATACAGCATGCTACATTTCAAATAGAGCATATATCGGAACAAAACTTGGAAAGACACCATACAAGTTATACAAAGGAAGAAAGCCAAACATTGCTCAACTACACATCTTCGGTTGTAAGTGTTTCATTCATAATAATGGTAAAGATAACTTAGGAAAATTTGATTCAAGAACTGATGAAGGAATTTTCCTAGGATATTCTAACCAGAGTAAAGCATATAGAGTTTTCAATAAAAGAACATGTGTTGTTGAAGAATCAATTCATATTGTATTTGATGAATTTGAATCCTCTGACAAAACCATTGATGAAGAACAGGAAGTTGTTTTAAATCAAGAAAATGGTCAAACTATTTCTAAGTCTCTTATTCCAGAAGTTGATGAAACTAAGGAAGAAGAGCAATCTCTAGGTCAACCTAAAACCTGGAAATTCAATAGAAGTCATCCCTTAGAACAAGTCATATGAGATGTAAATGAAGGGATCAAAACTAGAAATAAAATTTTCAATAAAGTAAATTTTTCTGCATTCATTTCTGAGATTGAACCTTCTAACATTGATGAAGCCCTGTCAAACAATGATTGGGTTATAGCAATGCAAGAAGAACTAAATCAATTTGAAAGAAATCAAGTTTGGGATTTGATACCTCGTCCCAAGGATCATCCGATCATTGGAACTAAATGGGTATTTAAAAACAAACTTGATGAATCTGTAATTATTGTCAGAAACAAGGCAAGGTTGGTGGCCAAAGGCTATAATCAGGAAGAAGGGATTGATTATGAGGAAACGTATGCTCCAGTGGCTATATTGGAAGCTATACGTGTACTCTTAGCCTTTGCATGCATCAAAGGATTCAAACTCTATCAAATGGATGTAAAGAGTGCATTTCTAAATGGTTACATCATGGAAGAAGTGTATGTAGAACAACCTCCAGGTTTTGAGGATGTTACTAAACCTGACCATGTTTTCAAACTCAAAAAGGCCTTATATGGTTTAAAACAAGCTCCTAAAGCATGGTATGAAAGGCTCAGTAAGTTTCTTATTGATCAAGGTTTTGTACGGGGAAAAGTTGACACAACACTCTTTATAAAATGAAAACACAATGATATTTTAATTGTTCAAATATATGTTGATGACATTGTTTTCGGTGCTACTAATGAATCTCTGTGTAAGGAATTTTCTGAGATAATGCAGGGAGAATTTGAGATGTCAATGATGGGAGAATTGAATTTCTTTCTTGGTTTGCAAATCAAACAAAGAAAGAATGGAATCTTCATATCTCAAACAAGGTATTTAAAAGAGCTATTAAAGAAGTATGGAATGGATGAAGCAAATGGCACGGGCACGCCTATGAGCTCAACAACATTGCTTGATGCTGATGTCAAAGGGAAAGACTACAATAGCACAAAATATAGAGGAATGATTGGATCATTACTCTATCTCACGGCAAGCAGACCAGACATCCAATTTAGTGTTGGCATATGTGCAAGATATCAATCGGCACTAAAGGAATCACATGCTGAAACGGTCAAACGAATCTTTAGATACCTTGCTGACACACCCGAATTGGGTCTGTGGTATCCCAAAGGAAGAAGTGAATATCTTGTTACATATTCAGATTCAGATCATGGAGGATACAAGACAGACAGAAAGAGCACCAGCGGACAAGGACAATTTCTTGGAGGATCTCTTGTATCATGGTTTAGCAAGAAGCAAAATACAGTGTCTCTTTCATCAACGGAAGCCGAATATGTTGCGGTCTCAAGTTGTTGTGCACAAGTGATATGGTTAAAACAATAACTACAAGATCTTGGTATTTATCTCAAAGAAATACCAATCTATTGTGACAATATCAGTACGATAAGCTTAGCAAAAAATCCAGTTCAACACTCTAGAACCAAGCATATCGATGTTAGACATCACTTTATCAGAGATCATGTTCAAAAGAAAGATGTGAAAGTGATATTCATTCCTACTCATCTTCAACTAGCTGATATCTTCACAAAACCCCTTACAAAAGATCAATTTCTATACATTAGAAGAGAATTGGGAATGGTAAATCCCAATGAGTTGTAAGTTATTTCAGTTTCTCATAATATTAGATGAAGTCATTTGATAATGTTTTGATGATTATTAATTTAAGCATCGGAGTGTATAGAAAATTGTTTTGCAGGAAGGTAGAAATTCTGTTTTGAGAAACAAAAATAGAGGTTATCAGAGGACACATTTACTGGAGTACCAACTTGAAGTTATGACTAACAGAGAAGCATTACCCGAGGAATAACTTGAAGTAAAGAAGCACTTTACTTGAGTATGTACTCGAGTAATGAACTTCAAAACTGGAAGTATCGGATCAAGTTACTTGGAATTTAAATCTAACGGTTCAGTTACAAAGAAATGAAGAGTCAGAAGTTGAAAAGACAGGTTACCCGAGGCGAGCCTTGAGTAAACTTGAAGCTTACTCGAGTAAGAACTCGAGTAACTGCAAGTCCAGATTTCCAAATTGATGAAAAACGACTCAAATCTGCTCAAAATTGGTTGCAAATGATCGAGGGAACATACATGGATAATTACAATATTATTCATGCCATGTACGCAATTTAAATGAATTATTTTAGAGATTTTCTGTATGATCACTCGAGTAAGGCCTCGAGTAAACTTAAAGATTACTCGAGTAAGGCCTAGAGTAACGTCGGGTTTTAGGTCTTTAACTGTCGTAAACTCGGTTATTTCCACAAAATGTCCTCGAGTAAATCACTATACCCTCTTACAAAAACTTTTCACAATTGATTCCTTGCTTCATTTCCTTCAAAACCCAACATATTTCATCACCAAAAACTTCCTATTTTGCTCAGATTCTCAGTGCCCTAACTCGCGACTCTTAGCTCTGTTTTTCTGAAATTTTCATATTTCTCTGATTCAATATGGTTAGGACCAAAAATCTCACTTCCACAGATTCCTCTGAATCCCAACAACACCCTGATCCTCTTTCTTCTCCTCCCACTAAGAGAAGAAAACTTACCCCGAGATCAAAAGCCAAAATCCAACTCCAACCTCAAGTTCAACCGAAACCAAAAGGGGTTGTGATCAAAGAGCCTATTGTTACAAGGGCTCAATCCAAAAAGAGCACCTCTACTGGGAAAAGGAAGAGTGCCAAATCTCCCTTTCCTACTCCCTCTGATTCCTCTACCCCCTCTTCCACACCGAAGCCTTCTAAAAAGCCCAAGTATGACAATAATGTGGCTAAGGCTATGGCAATTATACTTGATCAAATGGAAAAGGGGCAGTCTTCCAAGAAATCCAAATTGCTAGAAGAGGAGATCACCAACCCTTCAAAGGGGTTTAATGTCAATAAGTTGGTGGAGTCTCCAAAGTATCTATCTCAGTTTTCCAGAAGGAAGGTGTGCAAGACACATTATATGGACCTCAAGTTACTTCAGGAGGTATTGAAGCATGACCTTAGTCCATATTTAGATCCTTTTATGCCTTGGCTATCCATTAAATTACCTTTCTGCACAAAAGTGATTACACATTTTTACTGTAATCTTGAGATCCTAGATGAGCCAAACAGAACCTCAGCTGAGGAAGAGATGACCACCATAGTGAGAGGCCAAAAGATCCTCATATCACCCTCTAGGATAAACATGTGGTTAGGGATAGAGAACCCCCCAGATGATATTTATTCCCAACTTGAACCAAACCAAATAATTTCTGTCCTTAAACCCGGAGAGTTAGTTGGCCCTTTAAATTTCAAACCGAGTGATATGTGTGATCATCACAGGGTTCTATGGTACATCTACTCTAGATCCCTTGTGAACAAGGCCAACAACTACACCCACTTCTCTGATAGGGACTTTAGGTAGTTTGCTTCACTTCTCCTGAAGGAACAGAAGGATTTGGGGGAGTATATCTTTTCTGAGATGAAAAGATACAGAGTGGATGGGAAGGCTACCACACCAATTCTATATCCTCAGATTGTATCACTTATTCTGAAAGAGAATAAGATATGGTATTTGGATAGCAAGGAGCCTATTGAGAGGATGACTCCGGTTGGGAGAAATCAGATTGGAAAGCTCAATATAGACATCCCTCTCAAAGGCCCTCTGGAGTCTGGGTCAAAGAAGAAGAAGAAGACTGAGGCTGAGACTAGCAAGATAGACGATACTCAGTCATCGGCTCCAGCTGCCACCACATCATCACCATCCTTCCTCAATGCCACACTTCAGCATTTCATGGAGAACATGCTCAGAGGATTCCATGTGGATATCACCAACACAAATGCTGAACTGATAACCAACATGAACTACAAAATGGTAGAGTTGGTTGAGAAAATGGATAAGAGGCACGAGGAGTTGCTAGCTGAGCAACGTGCCCAGGGTGAGATACTAAGATTTATTCTGGCACGATTGGATTCATTGGGTCCCGAACCTTCTGCTGGTCCATCTTCTTCTGCACCTCCACCTCCAGAGAACCCTTCCTCTGATACTCCTCTCACTGAGGATGAACCCTCTATTCCTCTGGTCTCTAGTCCACCTGAGCTTCAAGCCAAAGACATCCTTTATTCAGTAGATAACCCAGACACCAATGAGACCATACATATTGTCATTGATGATTCCCCTCCTAAACCTCAGCCTGAAACCGCTCCTAAACCTATTCAATCTCCTACCCACACAGAGGAAATATCTCCCTCCTCCTCCTCTGAACATCATACTCCAGAGGTTGAGACTACTCCAGAGGTAGCGACCACTACTATGATCGTCTACCAACCTTCCTCTATTCCTCCTAGAGACGACATCCATATTCCACCACTTAATCTTCCTGAACCACTTTCTTCTAGCTCTTTTGACTCTTCTAGTTCAGATGGTGGCTTAGTTCTTCCAGTGAAGCCTATTTCCATGGTCAAGCCTTCCAATCCTCCTCTTGAATGATGAAGACAAAAAGGGGGAGAAGAACTTGAAGTGATTTTATGGAAGTGTCTGTGCTTAATTTAGGGGTATTTGGGTGTATATGGGTTTTTAAGGAGTCTTTTGCCTTTTGAACTTGTTAAGCTTTTATCTTGTTATCATGTAATACAATTTTTAAGGTTAATGCAAGTTTATTTATGTTATGATTTCATTTCAAGTTCATTCAAGCTTTAAATTATGTTACATTGTTGGACTAATGAAGTTGCTGTGTATGCAAGGTGTACATTATGTTTAAAAACACTTGGAATCTAAATTTAATAAGTTTTTCAAAATAATCTTTGAATACAAGAAGTATTGAGAATTCAATTTGAAAAACCTGTTCAAAATCACCAAGTTTTGTCATCATCAAAAAGGGGGAGAATGTTAGATCTCATGTTTTGATGATAACAAAAGATATTATGAAAAAGATTTGATTAATAAATAAGGTTGATCAAAGTAAAAATAGGAAGAGCATCACTTGAAGTAAGCATTGGAGTAATGAAGAAAGACCAAGAGAAAAAGCTGAGAAACTTGATCAGAAGCAATTTTTCTAAGGCATTACTCGAGTACGTACTCGAGTAATAAGACAAAACTTGAAGTAACCAGAGGCACCTTCCAGTAACCTGCCAATGTTACTCGATTAAGTACTCGAGTAATAGTGTAAATGTTTTCAATTTGCTCTCGGCTTGCCAATATTACTCAAGTAGCCACTCGAGTAACCATATAAATACTTGGAGTTGCTCACGGACTGCCAAAGTTACTCGAGTAGGTACTCGAGTAACCATGTAAAAGTTTTCAAGTTGCTCTCGGCCTGCCAATGATACTCGAGTCTGTACTCGAGTTACTCTGTTTCAGAAAATGTGTTGCTCTCGGCATTTTGTACCACTGCCAATGTTACTCGAGTAGCTACTCGAGTAACTCACTGAGGTAAGCAAAAACCTGAAGGTAGTACTCGAATAACTTGATCTAATTTTATTTTATTTTCCTCGAGTCATTACTCTAGTATGCAAGTATTTAATATTTTATTCTAAGTGGATTACTCGAGTATGTACTCGAGTATGCAGTATTATGTTTGAAGGAAAACCTCAAGTCATTACTCGAGTAAGTAATGCATAAAAAGAAAGTTTACTCAAGTATGTACTCGAGTAACAAGGTAATTAAACTTGAAGTGCTCTCGGCCTTGAAATCCTGCTAACATTACTGGAGTAAAGCATCGAGTAACCAAAAGTTTATTTGAAAGTTTACTCGAGTTGGTACCCGAGTAACCTATGAAGTTTTCAGTGTATTACTCGAGTAGGTACCCGAGTAAACAACTATTACCAAAGGTTTGAAATTTAGTTTATTCCATGCACTATTCGAGTAATCTTGTACCTGTGTGTTGACTTGAAATTTATCACAGTTTTCCCGATGATACTCGAGTAAACTTCAAGGGATACTCGAGTAGCTACTCGAGTAAGCAAACCCAGAAATTCAGAAATCATTCCAACGTTCATTATTTTGCTTCCTATATGATTAATCTTTCATTGTATTAGTATCCTTAGCTTATTTACAGATGAACAATGAAGAAATCATATCAAGAAAGGAAAGTCAAATGAGAAGTTCAAATGTCACCTACCGCCAACGGATATTTTTCAAAAACTAGAAAAGTCAATAGTGGCTACGCACTCTCCAACGGACGAAAGGAAAATGTTCCAACGGTCTTCACCAACATATCTATATATATAGGAACATCCAAACAGAGAAAAATATAACAAGAACACACACAAACGTATCATCAAATTCATTACTCTGTTTTACATTGTAATTGTATTTCTATGCTTCAGTGATTCTTATTCACTCTGTGAGAGAGATATTTCATTCAAACTCAATATTTGTTATTGAGATAACTTAAGGTTGTGGAACCTTGAGTTGGGATTGGATTACAACTTGTAAGGGGGAGCGAGTGTCCAGGTGAAGGAACTTGCTTGTATTGAGGTGCCAAGAACCCACTGAATCTTGGAAGTTATAGTGAAACTCTCAGAGATGCTCTGAGGACTGGACGTAGGTCAAAGTGGTTGTGACTGAACCAGTATAACTCCCGGTGTACACTTCGGTGATATTTCTCCTTACTCCTTACTGTTTTAATTTCACTGTCAAATTTTATATTTGCAACGAAATTTTTAGTATCACCCAATTCACCCCCCTCTTGGGTGAAACACTTGCTCTAACAGATCTACATACACTTCTTCTATGATGTAGCCATTTAGAAATGCATTTTTTACGTCCATTTGATAGAGTTTGAATCCTTTGATGCATGCAAAGGCTAAGAGTACTCGTATAACTTCCAATCTAGCCATTGGAGCATACATTTCCTCATAATCAATTCCGTCTTCCTGATTATAGCCTTTTGCCACCAATCTTGCCTTGTTTCTAACAATGATTGCGGATTCATCAAGTTTGTTCTTGAATACCCATTTAGTGCCAAAGATCGGATGATCCTTAGGTCGGGTTACCAAATCCCAAACTTGATTTCTTTTAAATTGGTTTAATTCTTCTTGCATTGCTACCATCCAATCATCATCTGTTAGGGCTTCGTCAATATTAGAAGGTTCAATGTCAGAAATAAAAGCAGAGAAACTAACTTCATTGAAAATTCTATTTCTAGTTTTGACTCCTTCATTCACATCTCCTATGACTTGATCTATGGGATGACTTTTATTGTGTTTTTAGGCTCTAGGTTGTTCTAGTGACTGATCTTCTTCCTTGGTTTGGTCAATCTGGGATAGAAGATTTAGAATTAGGTTGACTATTTTCTTGATTTAAAACAACTTCCTGCTCATCATCAATAGTTTTGTAAGAGGATTCAAATTCATTGAATACAACATGAATTAATTCTTCAACAACACATGTTCGTTTATTGAAAACTCTGTATACTTTGCTTCGGTTAGAATAGCCTAGGAAAATCCCTTCATCTGTTTTAGAATCAAATTTTCCTAAGTTAGTTATCTTTACCATTATTATAAATAAAACACTTACAACCGAAGATGTGCTGATAAGCAAGGTTTATCTTCCTTACTTTGTATAGTTCGTATGGTGTCTTTCCAAGTTATGTTCTGATGTAGGCTCTATTTGAAATGTAGTATGCTGTGCTCCTTCTATCGACCTAGAAAACTTGAGACATGTTCTTTTCATTCAACATTACTCTAGTCATTTCAGTGAGTATTCTGTTCTCTGGTTCCATGACTCATTTTTGTTGAGGTGTCCTTGGAGTGGAGAAATTGTGATCAATGCCATTAGTATCACAATATTCTTCAAAAGCTTGATTTTCAAATTCTCCACCATGATCTGTCCTGATACGTGCAATGGACATACCTTTCTCATTTTTCACTTTCGTGAAAAAAACAATAAATTCTGCAAATGTTTCATCCTTCGATGATAGAAAAATGGTCCATGTAAATCTAGAGAAATCATCAACAATGACTAATGAATATAAGTTGCCACCAAGACTTTTAACTCTTACTGGTCCAACAACATCCATGTGTAATAATTGAAGTGGTCTGTTGGTTGTGATCTCATTTTTCAATTTTAAAGATGATTTAGTTTGTTCACCCTTTTGATATGCGTCACAAATGAAATCATTTTTGAAATTTACTTTGGGTAATCTAATCACTAAATCCTTTTTAAGTAACTTGCCTAGTTGGTGCATATTGACATGAGCTAGTCTCTTATGCCATAGCCAACTTTCATCAGTATTACTTAAAAAGAAATTTCCATAATCATTTCTACTGGTATCAAGAATATAGCAGTTACCTTCCCTTTTTGCTCTGAGTTTTGCCTTGAGATTTTTCTTATCTAATTGTAAGTCTTTCTTGTTTACAATTAGACATTCCTCTGAGTCAAATATCACCCAGTTGTCTTTATCTATACTTTGACTTACGCTTAGCAAATTATGGCACAATCCTTCAACATAATATACATCTTTGACTTGTATGCCTTTATCGTTTTTGATTTCACCAATTCCTACTATCTTTCTAGGTTGATTTCCTCCAAATTTTATCTTCCCACCTTCTTTAGGTTATATCGTGGTAAAAATTTCAAAATCATCCTCAAAACTTTCAAAAACTTTCAAAAATGTAATTATATGGAATTAGAGACTATAAAATGATTTGGGACATAATAAAATAATCCTTTGCCCAAAACAGGGTTTTCAAAAACTTTACTAAACATTTTCACAATGGTCTCATATTCCACAATTCAAATATCACAAATGGCTTGAACAATTTGATTCCATTTATAAATATCAGAGTACACAGTAAATTCTCGACACACTCAGGTTCCATTAATCAATAAAGGGTTTTACAAGACATAAAGCCCATAATCTTTTTCCCTTTACTAGGGGATTACACAAGTCTACATCATAATTCCAATATATACATGTAATTCCCAACAAAATATCCAAATGATAAACTATGATAACCAATAACCTGAAAAGGAACTCCTAGCCTGGAGCTTTATCCACTCTTCGTCACCTGCTTCCTTTGAGATCCTTCAACCCTGTCTATACATTGTTTTTGGGAGAGTGAGATTATAAGGAATTCCTATAGTAACAAATCACTCATAGTATGCACAACAATAAGGCATGAAAGCAAATAATACACAACACATAGCAACTACAATGATAGTTACAGTGGCAAGGGCATGTATGACTCATGTCACCCTTACATTTGGTCACGTTGAAGTGCTCACACTGTATTGCACCAACACAGTTCATAATAATATATTTCACCATAGCTGGGATTCATATAAAGCATTTTATAACGCAAGCTACACTGGCAAGATTCTCAACGATCCATGTCGATTACAACGACAGTTCAACGGCAGGGGTAGGTGTGATAGACATCACCCCCTACGACTACTCACGTTGAAGTGCTCACGCTGTAATAGACATGGCACATACATTTCATAAATCTCAATGACAAGTCATGCATACCATACATCATACACAACATGAGAGCAAAGTCACTACTTGGTTCGCTCTGTGCATGCTTTGGCATTGGTCTCTCCCGAGTAGGGCAAATGTCAAATCCTATATTCATAATTAAGGAAAAGGTCAATTCTCTATTCCAATATTCAATAACTTCTAAACTCTTAAATTAGTTATCATTATTATCCCTTAAGAACCCATAAATGCCTCTAACAAAAGCCCTAGAGGGTTGGAAGAACTATCCCAAAGATCCCCTTTTGGAAGCATAAAAACTAATTTTTCACTGTTGCACTCGAGTGAAGATGGCCTCACTCTAGTGATGATGTACGGACACTCGAGTGAAGAAGACCTCACTCGAGTGACAGACTAATGCTCACTCGAGTTCTAGAAAGTGAAGCACAGAAAGTGTTAACCTGAGAGCAATGAACACTTTCAAAGAAGAGGAGTACTCGAGTGAAGAAGACCTCACTCGAGTGACAGCTTAACACTCGCAAGTATTAAGGCACACTTTTGAAACTTGGTAGCGAGTGACAACCCAAGACGAGAGTTCATGGTGTCAAATACACCTACACTCAAGTGAGAGGAGGCTCACTTGAGTGAGAAGCCATAACACTTGCAAGTGAGGCAACACTCTTGCCTTTCGCCCGAAAGTGCAACATGAAAGCTGAAAGCAGAAAGGGAAAATGCACTACCACACTTGAGTTGAACCCATTCTCACTAGAGTGATGTTCATCCCACACTCGAGTGGACCCCAGATCACTCAAGTGATGCCATCAGAAACCAGAAAACGCAGAAGGTATGACAACACTTCCCCACTTTTGCTCATTGATTCCAATGGTCCTAAACTCTCAACCAAGGCTACTCCCACACAAAAACACCTAAGGAATCTACTGGAACCATCAAAATAACCAATTTCCTATTCCATTATCATGCTTTGGTTTTGGGCAACATTAACCACTAAATTCCCAAAATCACTAAACACACCATTTCAATCTCAAATCGATATATCTATCTAAAACACATACCAAAACACTCATTTCCATAACAATAACATACCAAACTCCCAATAACTCTCATTTTCTAAAATATGCCAATAATTCCAGAAATTTCCAAACTAATTCAAAGGTCACAAAAATTATATAGAAAAGTTCCTTTCACTTACCTTTACAACTTTGCTAAAGAGGTTCTTTGATTCTCCAACCTCCAAAATTCCTTAGGAGTTCAAACCAACACCAATGGGAAAACTAAAAACATAGAATTAAAGCTCCCAATCCAATGATCAACATTAAAGAAGAGAGCTTAAGCATTGGAAGTCATCTACTCACCTTAAATGCAAGCTTTTTCTTTCTCTCTCTTGCCCAACAATGGTTGCCAGAAATAAAGAAGAGAAGAGAGAGAGAGAGAGAGAGAGAGAAGAGTGTGAAGGAAGAAGGTGAAATGATGATCATTCTCCCTCCCATGCTTCTTCAGCGGAAATGAGGGGAAAAGAGAGAGAGAGAGAGGGAAAATATTAAAATATTGCATTTGACTTTTCTCACTCTTTTACTTCATCTCCAAATGCCATTTGTCAAAATTTGATTTGCTTCCATAAAGTAAATAATCAATTAATCACTTTAATCCCTCCATTAGCCATTTTAATCACATTTCTTTTTTTCCTCTTAGTTAGTAATTAATTTCTCCCTTAATCACTAACTTATGGCCAATAATTCCATTCTTCTAATTTCTCAATAATTATGACATATTAATTAAAATTGCCACGAAACCCATAATTATTCCATTTTAATTCAATAATTATCCTCAATAATTATCATTAGCCCTTAATTGAAATTTGAAGCATTACAATAGGTAGGATCATAATCAGTTACCTCTTCTTCTGTTTCCTCTTGAGCAACTAGACAGATATTGGCTACTTCCTCATCAACGCTATTTTCGTCAGATGAATTATCTCCCCATATGGCATATACAAAGGCTTTCTTCTTGTTGCAGAACTTTCCTTTTCTCTTTTCTTTATCCTTCTGAGCTAGTTCTTGATATTCTATGTCCTGGCTTTCCACATTCATAGCAGATGATGTGTTCTTTACTGCTTGTTCCTCCTTTGTGAAAGTTTTTGAATCCTTGGCCTTTCTTATAAAACTTTATGAATTGTTTTATCATTAGGCTCATTTCGTCATCATCAAACTATTCATCTCTATCTTGATCTTCTTCTTTTATTTTTAGTGCTAGACCTCTCTTCTTCTTGTCACTAATATCTTCTAGCTCTCGTTTGAACTTTAATTTACTTTCATATTCAGAAAGACTTCCAATAGAGAAGCAACCGATCACATTGATTTACCTTTTGATTCCTCAATAGTAGTGACTTTGGCCTCCCAGCCTTTAGAAAGAATATTTAGATTCTTTCGTACTTGGGTATGTTGATCATAGACTTTCCCAAGTGCTGCAAGTTGATTAACAAGATGAGTGTATCTAAGTTCAAATTTAGCTATTGACTTACCTGATTTCATTCGAATTAAATCAAATTCAGTAACCAGAGTATTGATCCGTTTTTATTTTATTCCCGAAGTTCCTTCATGAGCTATTTCCAGAGCTTCCCATATTTCTTTAGCCATTGAAAGTGTGCAGATCTTGAAGTACTCATTTTGACTCAAGACACTTTGAATCATTAGAATTGCCTTGTTGTTGAGTATGATAAGGTTTTAATTATTCTCATTATACTCTGCTAGTGTCTTAAGAACCCTCTGTGAATCTACAATTTTCTCAGGCTTATAGTTTCCACTCTCAATCACATCCAATAGTCCGTATTCTGTAGCCATTATGAATACTCAGAACTTGGCTTTCCAGAAAGAGAAATGTTAACCATTGAAACTAGGAGGTTTGGTGATAGAAGCTCCGTCAGGAAGAATTCCTTCACCCATGCTTGCCATTGGATCCTTCTTAGGTTGTTATACCTTAACAAGAAGACCTACGCTCTGATACCAAATGTTAAAATAAACGTTTCACCCAAGAGGGGAAGTGAATTGGGTGATACCAAAAATTTTGTTGCATAAATAAAAATTGACTGGAAATTTAAAGCAGTTAAGGGCAAGGAGAAATATCACCAAAGTGTACACCAGGAGTTATACTGGTTTGTCTATAACCACTTTGACCTATGTCCAGTCCACAGAGCTTCTCTGAGAGTTTCACTATATGTTCCAAGATTCAGTGGGTTCTTGGCACCTTAGTACACAGCAAGTTCCTTCACTGGACACTCGTTCCCCTTTACACATTGTAATCAAATCCCCAACTCAAGGTTCCACAACCTTAAGTTGTTCTCAATAACAAATATTGAGTTTGTAATGAAAAAATTTCTCACAGAGCAAATGTATAATCACTAAAATATAAATAATGAATATGAGAAAACAGAGCACAAAGAATATATTGATCGATGTGAGTTTATGTTCTCAGTTGTTGTGTTCTATTCTTCGTTGAATGCTCCATATATATAGATGATTTGTGATGTCCGTTAGAAGCATTTCAAACATGTCTGTTAGAGTCGCGCAGCTTTGTTTGACCGTTTTTCAAATTTGAAAACTAGCCATTTGCGGTAGGTAGGCGTTTCGGACGTTGTGGACGATATATTTGACTTCTCTCTCTCATAGCATGATCTCTTTATTGTTTCTCTACAAATATACTTAGGAAACTAATACAATGAAAGGTTAATCATATAAATAATAAATCAATGAACGTTGGATTAAAATCATGTTTTCTGTACTGTATTACTCGTGTGGTTACTCGAGTGAGCCTTTGGAAAACTTAGCAGAGAGTTAAGTCAACGTTTACTGATCATATTACTTGGGTAAGTCATTAAGTAATTCATCTTACAATACTTGGCAGACTTGATTACTTGAGTGATCCCTCGAGTAATGCTTTCAATTCTTATATCCATACTTGAGTAGTCCCTCAAGTTAAGGCATCAAATTCTTGGCCGAGAGTAACTTTTTCTCTGCTTACCTGATTACTCGAGTGGTCCCTTAAGTAATGCTTCAAATTACTTTACAGATTACTTAAGTGATCCCTTCGAGTAATCCTACTTAATTTTTGACAGAGAACTTACTGGAACATTTTCACACACATTACTCGAGTGATCCCTCGAGTAATAAAGGTCATTACCCGAGTACTCACTTGAGTAATGTCTCCAAAAATATGACAGTGTTCCTTTTTCTATGCTCTGTCTTTTCTTTCATCTTCATTGCTTGAGTATCCACTTGAGTAATGCTTTTGCCTGCAACCAAGAACTTAGTTTGTTCAAGCCTTTGATTTAAAACTTTTGCAATATTAATCCAATCTTTGTTATCATCAAAACATATGGGATCTAACACTTGCATGTACACATCACAACAAAATGGTATGGTTGAGCACAAGCATAGGTATATCGTTGAGACAGCTGGGCTCTACGAAATCACAGAAACATGACAAAGGAGTTTTGGGGAGACTATATTTTGGCCGTTGTGCACATCATTAACAGATTTCCTACCACATCAATTGGGAATTGAATAATGAAGTTATCACAAGAAAGAAGGTTAGTTATGATCATCTAAGGGTGTTAAAGTGTCTCACATATGTGCAAGACTTGACCAACTCTGACAAGTTTGAGGTGAGAGGGAGGGAGTGTGTTTTCATTCGGTACCCACTTGGACAAAAGGGCTATAAAGTTTTTGACATAGACAAGAAGAAGGTTTTTGTATCACGAGATGTGACATTTTTTGAGCAATGCTTCCCTTATAAAGATGTTACAAGCACTATTGCATCCCCAAGCATGGACTTAACCAACAACGATGGCAATGATATTAACTTTAAAAATCAAATAGAAGTTAATGAGGAAGAGGAATTGAGAATGCTTGCTTAAGATCGAAGAGAAAGAGATGAAGTTCAGGTCCATCAAGGAAATGAGATGAATGAGCCCGAAGAAAGCCATAATCAGCTAATGAGGGAACAACATTATAGGACAACTCCCAAGCACCTAAGAGATTATGTAGTTGACTTGCGACCTGTTACGAGTTTGGATGATCAATTAAATAGTGCAAGTATACACTGTCGTAATCAAGTAATATAGAAGTGAGTAGAGTATCGTTCCCACGAGGATTGATCACTAAGTACCAAAATGAGTAATTTTAATTCTATTTAATCGATCAATAAATTGGTGATTGAGAGTACAAATAAAAGAAAAATAATTAAATATGAGTGCAGATGATATGAAAACAAATATGAGAAAAAGTCCTAGGGATTAGATTTCACTTAACAAATTTCGGATTGAATCACTTATTTATTCTAGCCCAATTTATTCCACATGATTGATAGTCGAGTTTTCCTAATTTAATTACTAGCCTCTTCCAAGGTCAAGTAATTCTATAATTAATTGCTAATCCAATATATTCCTATATGAATTTAAGCAATTAATTATGCATTAAGATTTATGAAACTCAATAAGACTACACAACTCATATGAATATATTCCTATTTCATATGCAAGTCATGGTTTTAATTATAGAATCTACACACATGCATCTCCTTCCGGTCTCAACATGCATATTGTAATCATTCAAGAGGTGGCCAATCAAATGAAAGCATTAAGAATAATAATTAAAACTCAATCATGAAGGAGAAATTAAAACTAGATTTAATAAGTTAAGATTCAATCCGTCATTAGTAAGCTACGTCATCACCCTAGGAAAATGAAAATTTAGCTCATGATAAAATTAGAAATAAAATTAAAATAAATTGACATTATATAAAACTAGAATGAAATCTTCAGAAATACTGCATAAACTTGAATATTAAATTCTCAAACATAAATATACAACAAAAAATATACATAAAAAAAACTGGAGAAATCTAGCCGTCCATTTAGGAGGTAAAACCTTCCATGTAGGCAGCATGCAAAAAGTAATACAATACTAAGCCTTCCATGTAGGAGGCATGCAGAAAATAATATAATACTAAGCCTTCCATGTAGGAGGCATAAAAAAAATAATACAATACATAAAATTAAAAATAAAAAATAACACAATTTATTTAGAACTGTCAGAGAAAATATCTCTCCCTGTCAGAGAAGGATCTTTGACTATAAGAGAAAATTCTTCACGCCTTGTTCTCTCCTCCACTTCCAGTTTGCAAAGAAACACACACATATATATAGGCAAGCGAGCGTCTGTTGCTTCTTCAATTTTTTCCACAGGTGCTACAGTGATTTCGCCTTCTTTTCACGCATTGCTACAGTAATGAACAGTAACATGTCGGTTGGTTTACGCGTTTTTTCCGTGTTGCTACAGTGCTACAGTAACACCTGCTACAGTGAATCCGTGATGAATAGTACCGACGCTACAGTACTGACACATTTTTTTATATTTTCTTTATTTTTTAAATACTATTTATTTTACACCCAAAATATATTATAGTAAGCTCAAATATCGTCCATAAAATCATCATATAAGGGAAAATAAATATGCAAATATTTTACTTATCAAATTCCCCCACACTTAGCTCTTGGACGTCCTCGGACAAGGAATGACTAATAAGTGCTTCCAACAAAATTAGAAGTGTCAAGTCATAAGTAAGAACACAATTGTAAAGTAAAGAGATCATAGTATTCATGAATCAACGAAAATATAAATTGGTAACTTTGTTTGAAAATGAATAAACCGAGTTTGTAAGTGTAACTCATTCTCTCAATCTCTCAAGTGTTTAAGGGTAAGTGTTTCGCTCAAATTCAACCAAAAAAAATTGCACTACCATAGGCTTGCTAAAAATCTCAATCTCCACTACCTAATTCACATGCATAATTCAAATCAAAAGGACTTATTAAGGGTTGTAATGGGGTTAAGGTAAAAGGAATGTAAAACATAATATGAAAGGCTATATTTAAGAAATTTAATAGAACAATTGAAAAATGGGCTACTTAGAAATTTATCTCATCATATCAACCCACAATTCAAATACTTGACATTTTTTTTTTCTTTTTTTTTTCTTCTTTTTTTTTTTTTGAATTGCAACTATAAAATTGATGATATATACACCCCCACACTTTGTTAATAGCCCATTTCACAAAAATTTCTAATGCTCTACCAATCTTCCGAATAAGGTAAAAGCACTTGATATATCATTAAAGTACATGTTAATGGGTTGAGAACAAAGAAACAGTCAATTAGGCTCAAATGGGCTTATCAACGGTATAATTGCAAGGTTGGCTATTTGGCTTTGGCTAAAGGAAATGAATGCCTTAATCATTTTTTAATGTGCATGTGAGATGTAATTTCAACCAGATTTAAAGCAAGTTCTAGAGTGACAACTTAATAGGTGAATATCACACACAAGAGAAATAATCATTATAGGCTCAGAAGCTCACGGCTAGAAATTTTTAAACTCAGTTCATTCAAACTCAAAATTTATCACCAATTGCAACAATCAGTTGTTCATTCATGCTATAAAATCTCTAAATTCAATTGATCCATACTTAAAACTTGTGTACTTCTTAATATCATTACAAAGCACTTGAACAAGATTGTTTTTTTACTCTTTTGTTTTTTTACTTCTTTTTTTTTTTGAAAAAGATAAAAAAAAATTGCAACCAATAAAATGCAATTAATGAAATGCGTCTCAGGAGTTAAGAATAACTCCTTACTCTGCCATTTTTTCCACACCCCATGCATCTAATGGTTTTACTAAATAACAAAAGAAAAACAAAAATTTTTTTTTTCTCCTCCCCCAACCTAAATCAGACATTGTCCCCAATGTCTTCTAGAGCTCAGAGAAGGTTTTTTTTTTTTTTAACATAAACACATAATAAATTAAAATCAAAATACTAAGAGTAAAACCAAGAGATTAAGGAAAGTTACAACCGAAGGGTGGTATCTGGGTTCTGCTTCTGACTGCTATCTAAAGATTGCCCACCTATTTGCTTGACGAGTAGATCTGGTTTAGGTTCATAGGTTTGCAATTTATCGAACAGCTGATCAGCAGTTGGTGCAGAAATTATGGAATGGCGAGTCGCTTGGGGTATGAATCCTGTTTCCACAGCATGATCAAGAAAAGACAACAAATTATCATAAAAACCATTAACATTTAACAATCCTAATGGCTTTTTGTGATAGTTTAACTTAGCCCAATATGCAATGCTAGAAATGCCATCCAACGTTCCCAAACCACCGGGTAGAGCAATGAAAGCTTGAGCATGGTAAAACATTAGTCCCATTTGTTGAGGCAAGCTCGAAACCTGTAACTCTTGTCCCAAGGAAAAAGTGTGATCTTCCAACTCCTTCACCCTTACACTTAAACCCTTGCTTCCATTCATGGATGCAGAAATGGCCACACTTCCCTTTAGGCCCTGGATACCCCCCCGTACACAAAGTTGATCCCTCTGGCAGCTAATCCAATTCCCAATTCATTTGCTGCTGTTATAAACTCTCCTTTCTTGCCCAAATCAGTTTCACCAAAAATGCAAATAGATGTAAATCTACATTTTTGTGTGATAACCTTTTTCTCTTTGTTTCTCTCGGACCATGTACGCTTACAAGAGAAAGAATTCATATTTACAAATGGAAGTGTGTATATTTACAAATGAAAGAGTACATATATATAATGCTAAAACAACGACAACAAAATCACACAAATCAAACATTTTTCAAAGAAGTTTGAAAAAATTTCCGACACAGATGACAAGTGGGCTATTGCGTGAAGAAATTAAACAAAAAGAGGAAAGAAAGTCAAAAGATAAAGTAGAGTAGACAAAAACTATCGAAAAGATAAGAAAGATTTGACAAAAGCATGATTATGTACAGTAGTTGTGATTTTGGCTCACATCTTCCTCTGGTTTTACGTCCAGAAACGGCTTAAACGATTTCTATGAACCGAGGATTGGCTTCCCATCCAGTTTTCTTATAAACTGGCAAACAGGGTCTTTTTCTGTCAGATTCCCAAGACAGTAGCGCCATTTTTCTTGATTGAATACATTCACTAATTCAAGAAGAATACGATGAACATCACCACTCGGATGCGTCTCAAGAGTTTGAATTATATCATCCAGGGACTCCTTACTCAGTCCATCCTTTATAAATTTAATTTTATCTTCTCGATTTATAGAAACCATACCTTTACTTCTACAGCGCTGATCACATGTCCACCTTGCACATTTATAGCAGACATTCATTCTTTTAGCTCTTCTCTTTTTGGAGTAAGAACTTCTTCCCATTCCTGGTAAAGGTTGAACAACTGATTTATTAAACTCATCTGCTAAACGTACCTTAGCCTCAATGATCCAGCGTATGTCCTCAGGAAGGCCCAAACGCTTGAATACTTTCATCCTTTCAAGTCGACAGCTATAGAGCTTCTTGAGCACATCTTTGGGAAGAGTGGGGAACCTGTTCTTAAGCTTTACAAGAGATTCCTCCATGGTAACTTAAAATGAAAATGATGAAAACTAAAATCTCAATGCAGTGCAATGTGTTTCGATGAGTAGGAAAGAAAAATGAGAGAGTAGGAAAGAAGTTTTGAGAGAGTAGGAAAGAAATTTTGGGGTTGCCTCCCAAATAGCCGCCCTTCTTTAACGTCTTTAGCTAGACAAAAACCAAACCAATTTTTTTTCTTTTTTTTTTATATAATATATATATGTATATATGTATATATACATATATTTTTTTTTATTACTAGATTGAGGACTTACCTGTTGGCTCCTCAAATATGATGACAGATTTCAAAGTGTTGAGTGCACCTTCATTGTATTCTTTGAGTCTTTGCCCATTCACTTTGAATTTTCGATCACCATCTTGAATCTCCACAGTTCCATATGGCCATACTTGAATTACAGTAAAAGGACCTGACCACCTCGATCTCAGCTTTCCTGGAAAGAGCTTTAACCTTGAGTTGTATAAAAGCACTTTTTGTCCCGGTGTAAACTCTCTTCTCAAAATTCTTCTATCATGCCACATTTTTGTCTTCTCCTTGTATAACTTAGCATTTTCATAAGCTTGTTGTCTGAATTCTTCAAGCTCATTGAGTTGGAGAAGCCTTTTCTCCCCAGCTACCTTTAAGTCAAAATTTAATGCTTTTATTGCCCAATATGCGTTGTGCTCTATTTCTACTGGAAGATGGCATGCTTTTCCGTAAACCAATTGATATGGGGATGTACCAATTGGTGTCTTGAAGGCAGTTCTATAAGCCCAGAGTGCATCATCTAACTTTTGAGCCCAGTCCTTCTGATTGGAATTCACCGTCTTTTCTAAGATCCACTTCAGTTCTCTGTTCGAGATTTCCACCTGCCCACTAGTTTGTGGATGATATGGAGTTGCAACCTTATGAGTTACTCCATATTTAGCCAATACCGACTGAAGTTGCTGATTGCAAAAATGCCTTCCTCCATCACTGATAATAGCTCTAGGCACTCCAAATCTTGTAAAAATATTCTTCCTCAAGAACTTCACAACCACACGAGAATCATTTGTAGGAAAGGCAGCTGCTTCAACCCACTTGGAGACATAGTCAACAGCTACTAAAATGAACTGGTTGCTAAATGAAGATGGAAAGGGCCCCATAAAATTGATCCCCCATACATCAAAAAGTTCAACTTCTAAGATGTTGGTTAAAGGGGCTTCATGTCTCCTTGAGATATTTCCCGTTCTTTGACATCTGTCACAGGTTGCCACAAGTCTGTGAGCGTCCTTGAAGAGTGTAGGCCAGTAAAATCCTGATTGAAGGACTTTAGTAGCTGTTCTGTTTGCTCCAAAATGACCACCATATAGGGATGAATGGCAGTGATTTAAGATGCTATCTATCTCTTCTTCAGGAACACATCGCCTGATAATTCGATCTGGGCTTTGTTTGTATAAGAACGGATCCTCCCAAAAGTAATGCTTTATATCAGCCAGAAACTTCTTCTTTTGTATTTTAGAAAGTTCATAAGGCATTATCCCGCTTGCCAAATAATTCACAATATCAGCATACCAAGGAGTAGGTTGTGACTGTATGATAAAAAGTTGCTCATCTGGAAAATTCTCTTGGATTGGTGATTCTCTCTTTTGTTCAGGTGGTTCTAACCGAGAAAGATGATCTGCAATGAGATTCTCAGTCCCTTTTTTGTCTTTGATCTCCAAGTCAAATTCTTGTAGTAGAAGCACCCATCTGATCAGTCTAGGCTTTGCATCTTTCTTCTCAATCAAGTATTTAATTGCTGAGTGGTCCGTCCAGACAATGACCTTTGACCCGATCAAGTATGCTCTGAATTTGTCAAATGCAAACACTACTGCTAATAGCTCCTTTTCTGTTGTTGCATAATTCAGCTATGCATCTGAGAGTGTCCTGCTGGCATAATAGATGGCATGAAAGACCTTGTCTTTTCTTTGGCCCAAAACAGCTCCAACTGCATAATCACTTGCATCGCACATCATCTCGAATGGAAGATTCCAATCTGGAGCTATGATAACTGGTGCGGAAGTCAAGGCACTTTTTAAAGTTTGGAAGGCTGATAAGCACTCCTTATTAAACACAAAGGGAGTGTTTTTCTCCAACAGCATGCAAAGTGGCTTTGTGATTTTTGAGAAGTCCTTGATGAATCTTCTATAGAATCCAGCATGTCCCAAAAAACTCCGAATGCCCTTGATTGAGGAAGGAGGTGGTAGCTTTTGAATTGTTTCAATCTTAGCTCGGTCCACTTCAATGCCTCGATCAGATACCTTGTGACCCAGCACGATTCCTTCTTTCACCATAAAATGGCATTTCTCCCAATTTAGAACCAAGTTTGTCTTCACACAACGTTGCAAGACTTTTGCCAAATTTGAAAGACAATGATCAAATGATTCTCCAAAAACTGAAAAATCATCCATGAATACCTCAATGAATCTTTCCACCATGTCTGAGAAGATCGCCATCATACTCCTTTGAAATGTTGCTGGTGCATTACATAGACCAAATGGCATCTTTCTGAAGGCAAAGGTACCATATGGACATGTAAAAGTTGTTTTCTCTTGATCCTCCGGTGCAATTGTAATTTGATTATATCCTGTGTACCCATCCAGGAAACAATAATAGGCTTTCCCTGCTAGTCTGTCAAGCATCTGGTCTATAAATGGCAGAGGGAAGTGATCTTTTCTGGTGGCTTTATTGAGCTTTCTGTAGTCGATGCACACTCTCCATCCAGTCACCGTTCGTTGTGGAATTAGTTCATTTTTCTCGTTGGGCACTACTGTCATTCCACCTTTCTTTGGCACAACTTGAACTGGGCTTACCCATTGACTGTCAGAGATTGGGTATATTATGCCAGCATCTAGCCACTTTATTACCTCCTTTCTCACCACCTCCTTCATGTTTGGATTGAGTCTTCTCTGGTGCTCAACTGATGGCTTGTAGTTATCCTCCATCAAGATCTTATGCATACAAATTGAAGGACTAATCCCTCTTATATCAGCTATTGACCATCCAAATGCTGCTTTATACTCCCTTAGAACTCTTAATAACTTTTCTTCTTCTTCAAGAGTAAGAGCTGCTGAGATGATTACAGGTAATGTTGAATTTCCTCCCAGATACACATACTTCAAGTGGGATGGCAGTATTTTCAACTCCAGTATTGGTGGTTTCTCTGTTGATGGTACCGGCTTACTTGGCCTTTCCCCAAGATCTTCAAATGGTTTCTTGATAAAAATTGGGGAATTTGCTTCCAGGTACTTAATCTGCTCCAAGACTTCAGGATTAGTAGATTTTGATACATCTACCATTCCTATTGCTAATGGTTGATCCATGCAGATTTCGTTCACCACGTCTTTTGTGCAACTGGATAATGTGTCGACTCTGCAGCAAGTGTCACCTTCATCTGGAAAGGATAAAGCCTTGAAAATGTTGAAGGATACTTGATTATCTTGAACTCGCAAGGTTAACTTCCCCTGTTGCACATCTATTAACGTTCTCCCAGTTGCTAGAAATGGCCTCCTAAGAATGATAGGAATTTCTTGGTCTTCTTCCATGTCGAGTATTATGAAATCAGCTGGGAATATGAGTTTGTCCACCTTCACCAGAACATCTTCTAAGACACCCCTCAGATGCTTTATTGATCGGTCCGCCAAAAGTAATGAAACTGTAGTTGGCTTCACCTCTCCAAGACCAAGTTTGTTGTAGACAGATAGAGGCATGAGGTTTACACTTGCTCTAAGATCACAAAGTGCTTTTTCAAAGTGACATTGACCTATGGTGCAAGGTATGCAGAAGCTTCCTGGATCTTTCAGCTTTGGAGGTAATTTCTTTTGGAGAATAGCACTGCACTCCTCAGTAAGTGCAACTGTTTCAAATTCCTCAAGCTTACGCTTATTTGAAAGAATGTCCTTCATGAATTTTGCATAACTGGGCATTTGGGCAAGAGCGTCCGTGAAAGGAATGTTGATGTGCAACTTTTTGAAAACCTCCAGAAACTTTGCAAATTGCTTGTCTAGCTTTGCCTTCGCAAGTCTCTGAGGGTATGGAACTGGTGGTACATATGGAGGAGGATTGTCTGGAAAGCTGATTCTTCCTGGTATCACATCATCCTCCTTCTGTTCTTGTACTTCCTCCTTCTGTTCTCCTCCACCTTCTTTCTTTTCTCCATCATCCTTCTTTTTAATTAAAGGATCTTTCAATTCTTTCCCACTTCTTAATGCAATGGCCTTCACATGCTCTCTTGGATTTCTTTCGGTGTCACTTGGTAGAGTTCCTGGTTGTCTGGAATTCAGCATATTTGCAAATTGGCCCATCTGGATCTCCAAATTCTTTATTGAGGCATCTTGGCTTTTGATTGCTGCATCAGTCCTAGCCATGAATTGAGATGTATTCATGGTTAGTTGAGCCAGTGCATCCTCCAAATTCACTTTCTGTTGTGGTGGATTTGGTTGTTGAAAAGCTTGCTGCTGGTAGTTCCCTTGCAGCTTGAATGCATTTTGATTATTCCTCCAACTAAAGTTTGGATGATTTTGCCAACCTGGATTGTACGTGTTTGAGAATGGGTCATTTCTTTGGTTTCCAATGAACTGAGCTTGCTCCGGCATGAATGAGTGTCCTTCTTGACATTGCGTACTCACATGAGGTCCTCCACATTGATCACAAGCTTCCGTAGGAGTGCTGATTACATTTGCTTGGGTTGTCAATGATCCTACTTGCTTGGATATAGATGCAACTTGAGAAGATAAAGTTGTAAGGACATCCAGCTCGTGCACTCCAAGTACTTTCTTTGAATTGCTACGTTCAGAAGGCCATTGATATGCATTGGCTGCCATATCCTCAAGTAGATTGTAAGCATCATCTATGTTCTTTCCCATTAAAGATCCTCCAGCTGCAGCATCTACAAGAATTCTGGAGATGTGCGTCATCCCACTATAGAAAGTTTGCAGTTGCCACCAATTTGGTAACCCATGATGAGGACATCTCCTTAGCAACTCTTTGTATCTTTCCCATGCTTCATAGAGGCTTTCTTGTTCATGCTGGGTGAATGAGGCAATTTCATTCCTCAGTTTAGCAGTTTTTGCTGAAGGAAAGTATTTCTCCAAAAATTTCTGCGCCATGATCTCCCATGTTGTTATACTTCCCACTGGTAGCGATTGTAACCAACTCTTAGCCTTATCCCTAAGTGAGAAAGGGAAAAGTCTAAGTCTAATGGCATCATCAGTAACACCATTATGCTTGAATGTGTCACAGATTTCTAGGAAGTTGGCTATATGTGCATTAGGATCTTCTGTTGGTAAACCACCGAATTGATTTGCTTGCATCATCTGGATAATTGCTGGCTTGATTTCAAAGTTGTTAGCTGCTACTGGTGGTCTCTTGATTCCAGAGTTTGTGTCCATGACTGTTGGTGTTGCATAGTCACGGAGTGTTTTGGTATCTGTTGTTTCTCCCCCCGGATTTTCCATCGGATTGTTTAGGATTGAAGTAGACTGCTTCCGAATTCTTCGATTTCTTCGGCAAGTTCTTTCGATCTCCGAATCAAAAGGCAATAGTTCAGTCTCCTTCGATCTGGTCATACACTAAGCAAAAGCCTGAAAAGAAACACAAGACACCAAAAAGAAAAATAAATGTAATATAAAGACCAAATTAGTATTAAAATTACTTGGTATTGATATTAATGACAACAATCCCCGGCAACGGCGCCAAAAACTTGTTACGAGTTTGGATGATCAATTAAATAGTGCAAGTATACACTGTCGTAATCAAGTAATATAGAAGTGAGTAGAGTATCGTTCCCACGAGGATTGATCACTAAGTACCAAAATGAGTAATTTTAATTCTATTTAATCGATCAATAAATTGGTGATTGAGAGTACAAATAAAAGAAAAATAATTAAATATGAGTGCAGATGATATGAAAACAAATATGAGAAAAAGTCCTAGGGATTAGATTTCACTTAACAAATTTCGGATTGAATCACTTATTTATTCTAGCCCAATTTATTCCACATGATTGATAGTCGAGTTTTCCTAATTTAATTACTAGCCTCTTCCAAGGTCAAGTAATTCTATAATTAATTGATAATCCAATATATTCCTATATGAATTTAAGCAATTAATTATGCATTAAGATTTATGAAACTCAATAAGACTACACAACTCATATGAATATATTCCTATTTCATATGCAAGTCATGGTTTTAATTATAGAATCTACACACATGCATCTCCTTCCGGTCTCAACATGCATATTGTAATCATTCAAGAGGTGGCCAATCAAATGAAAGCATTAAGAACAATAATTAAAACTCAATCATGAAGGAGAAATTAAAACTAGATTTAATAAGTTAAGATTCAATCCGTCATTAGTAAGCTACGTCATCACCCTAGGAAAATGAAAATTTAGCTCATGATAAAATTAGAAATAAAATTAAAATAAATTGACATTATATAAAACTAGAATGAAATCTTCAGAAATACTGCATAAACTTGAATATTAAATTCTCAAACATAAATATACAACAAAAAATATACATAAAAAAAAACTGGAGAAATCTAGCCATCCATTTAGGAGGTAAAACCTTCCATGTAGGCAGCATGCAAAAAGTAATACAATACTAAGCCTTCCATGTAGGAGGCATGCAGAAAATAATATAATACTAAGCCTTCCATGTAGGAGGCATAAAAAAAATAATACAATACATAAAATTAAAAATAAAAAATAACACAATTTATTTAGAACTGTCAGAGAAAATATCTCTCCCTGTCAGAGAAGGATCTTTGACTATAAGAGAAAATTCTTCACGCCTTGTTCTCTCCTCCACTTCCAGTTTGCAAAGAAACACACACATATATATAGGCAAGCGAGCGTCTGTTGCTTCTTCAATTTTTTCCACAGGTGCTACAGTGATTTCGCCTTCTTTTCACGCATTGCTACAGTAATGAACAGTAACCTGTCGGTTGGTTTACGCGTTTTTTCCGTGTTGCTACAGTGAATCCGTGATGAATAGTAACCGACGCTACAGTACTGACACATTTTTTTATATTTTCTTTATTTTTTAAATACTATTTATTTTACACCCAAAATATATTATAGTAAGCTCAAATATCGTCCATAAAATCATCATATAAGGGAAAATAAATATGCAAATATTTTACTTATCACGACCCTTATTATCACAACATGATGATATGACTATAACCGTGAGTAGCACAACACACCCTATAGTGAGCTATGTTAGCAACAAAAGATTCTTAATGAGTCAAAAGGCTTTATTAGCAGTAGTAAATTGCACAAAAAACCCTAAAACCTTCAAAGAGGTAATGCGACATGAGTGTTGGAGAAAAACAATGGAAAGAGACATATAAGCTTTGGAACAAAATGGAACGTGCATACTAGAAGCCCCTTCCCAAACAAGAACTTCATCGACTCAAAGTGGGTCTATAAGACAAAGTATAAGTCAAATGGGGAGTTGGACAAACACAAGGAAAGATTAGTTGCTAGAGGTTTCATTTACGAAGAAGGTGTTGACTATCATGAAACTTTTGCCCCAGTTACCAAGTTGGTCACTATGGGAACGTTGTTGGCAATGACTGTTAAGAAAGGCTGGTTTGTACACCAACTTGATGTAAATAATGCATTTCTTCATGGCGACTTAGAGTAGGAAGTCTACATGAGAATACTAGAAATTTTTGCACAGAAGAATAACAACAGAGTTTGTAGATTGAGAAAATCTCTGTATGGGTTAAGGAGGCCTCTAGGAATTGGTATGATAAGTTCACTATGGCAATAAGGACATTGAATTCGTTCAATCAAGGGCAGATCATACATTATTCATCTTTAAGAGAGGGTCAATGTTTATCACAACATTAATCTATGTGGATTACGTAATTCTTGCTGGCACTTGCAATATCCCGAATTTTGGGATTGGAGGATTGGGAATAAGCCTAAATTAAGTAGACTGCTAAGCCCTAGTTTAGCGGGTGTTCCAAATCTATTCCATAATGTTTCTTATATCTTTGAGGTACTAAAGGGAATAAAATGGTGAATATTCATTGCCATAGGAATTTAATATTTGAAATTGAAAAGTGAACAGTTTTTTAATGAAATCACATCCGAGACAATGAGCTTATCATATGATTTTGTATAACCAAGTGATGAGCAAAAATTATGAGATTTTACAAATTGAAAGTAGACATCTTAAGATTTAAATTGATAGGTCATATGAATCATTTAAAGCTATATACAAAAAGTTATGAATTTTTGAAATTAGCTCAAAAAAACTAGAAAGTTTCTGGAATAGCTTCCAAAAACTAAAATTCTTGGAATTTTGTGCTTCCAATTGACAAAAGTATATATTTTTTCTTGAAACTAGACTCAATAAGGGTTCTATACCCTTTGGAATCACTCTAATTCGATATCTACAAATTTAGTTATGATTTTTCAAAATTTAGGCAGAAACTTTGCCAGAAATCCAAAAATTGAATAAAAATGTGATGGCAACATTGTAATTATGGATA
The DNA here is from genome assembly GCA_963210345.1 of Inga oerstediana. Taxonomy (NCBI): domain Eukaryota; kingdom Viridiplantae; phylum Streptophyta; class Magnoliopsida; order Fabales; family Fabaceae; genus Inga; species Inga oerstediana. Next base: position 40,493,082 of record OY723403.1, on the reverse strand, counting down.
AATTGTGATAAGCTTATTTTAGGCTGATTAAAGGACCCTAGGATGTGTATTGGTTGGGCAAAGGAGGGAAAATATGAGTGGCATGCAATATATGTACATAAAGTGTGATTTTTGGAATTTTGAAAATAAGATAATTTAAGTAAAAGTTGGGATATATTATAAAAACATTTCTCTCTTTCTTCTTCCATATAAACTGACATGAAATAGCTCTAAAAGAGAGAGAGGAGAGTTGCAGATTTTTTTAGAGAGAAAAGGAGGAAGAGATCTTGTACAGTAGGTTGATTTCTTCAGTAAATTTTTACCTAACGCGTATAACTCCATTCCTAAGCTACTCTTTCATGTGATTTAAGGTTTGTGAAGCTTAAATTCTTGTGTAAGAAATCTAGGCTTTTCTGCCAAGAAGAGGAAAAGCCAGAGGGAGCTTGAGGTAACTTCCAAACCTTTGTATATTGACTATTCTGGTTGCTGTGGACAATTTAATCAGTGAAATTTCGCCAGATTGTCTTTGGTTTTAAACTTTGGAAATGTAATGGCCTAAGGGTTTTGCTGCCAAAATTTAGTCTAAATGGCAATTATAACTTAATGAAATAGTTGATAAAGTGATTAGGAGTAGAAAGGAACACGTCTGCGAAGTTATAATTGAAAAACCTCAATTTTTCTCGGAGAATCGTGGAATTCGGCCAGGGGCAGAAATGGGCCTTAGAGTTGCATTTTCAATTATTTGATAATTCCATTATGTTCAAGAGGAAAAATTAGGTGGGGTTACAGTTGAACATTTTTTCTGAAAAGCCCGAAAAAACATAATTACGAAAATGCTCCTGAAACCCTTAAAGAGGGGCTGCCAATGGCATATCTATCTTTTGGTAGTGAATTTGATAATTCTGAGTCCAGAAATGGATTCCTTGGGCGAAAATATGTTAGAATAGCCTTAGTCAAAATTTTGAGAAAAGTACGATCGGGCCGGGTATGGCGGGGCCAGGCCAGGTCCCAGGGGTATTTTGGGAAATTTTTACAATAGACTTATATAACCACTAGAAACACTATGGAAGTATCTAAATTGTACATTTACAAGCTTAGGACTGAGTGAGAGGCTGATGGGTTGGTACACATTACGAGGCACGAAGTTCAAGTAGTTTACTTAAGGATAAAAAAGGGCTAAGGTAGGGAACTTGCCTCTCCTACATATATTTGATATTTGTGTTGGTGTTATAATGCATGTTATTTCTTTGATTGATTATGTGAAACATATATGAATGATTGAAGCTCTGTTTCTGTTTATACTGTGGCCATAGTTTTGTTGCAAGACACATTAAGCACGTAGATATGTCATTGTGTTAGCACTTAGCATGAGTTTATGTAATGCAAGCATGTCATGCATTAAGCACTTATCCTGCAGGCATATTGGTATTGTTTTCCTACTGAGATTCTCTCGAAGCTCACCCTCCCCTACCAACAATTTAGACAAGTGAATACGGAAGGGACATAGAGATCAAAGAAGAGAACTACACGAGAGGATTGCAATAGTGGAACGAAGACGGGAGGATGTCTCCGTTTAACTGGGACGGATTTAGACACCCAAGTAGCCCTATGTGGCTACATTGATGATAATTATCATGGACAAACCCCTATGGGGAATTTCTGTAATCATGCACATATTATTAGTATAATTATGTTATTCCTGTGTTGTTCACCGAACCATGCATTAATATTCCACTGCAAGTCAAAATAAGTAAAGGTGTGACAGCACTCATATTGAGAAGATCAATGAAGTCAAATGTTGCCTTGACCACAAGCTCACCATTAAAGACGTTGAACCTCTCAAATTCTTCCTTGGGATTAAGGTGGCCAAAAGGGTGAAAGGGATAGCGATGAGCTAGCGAAAATACACCCTCAATTTTTTGAGAGAAGTTGGAATGGATGGGTGTAGGCTGAGTGACACTCCGATGGAATAAAATTGTAAGCTAGTGATGAGGGAAGGAAAAGGGCGAGAACATAAAGAAGAATAGGATGATAAAAGTGAATAGGACACTGAAGAGAACAAGTCGGCAGACAGGAATGTTACCACAAGCTTATCGGGAAAGTAATATATCTAACGGTAACATGATGTGATATAATTTACTCGGTGAATGTCCTAAGTCGGTATTCTTCAGAACCAAAGCAGCTTCACATGAACGTCATAGAAAGAATCATAAGATACCTAAAGTCCATACTTATACAGGGTATAAGAAGTTATGGAAATTTAGAACTTGAGGGCTATTGAAATGCATATTGGAGAAGATGTCTATTAGATAGACGATCGTGTACAAGATATATCGTTAAATTAGGAGGATCTTCTATATCTTGGAGTGCCAAGAATCAAAGTGTGGTTTCACTGTCGTCAACAGCATCAGAGTATAGGGCGGTGGCAAATGTAGTGAGTAAGCTAATATGGCTAAGGTGGGCTGGCTAAGGAGTTGGGAGAAAAACAAAGTAGTGCAACTGTTTTGTATTATGACAATCAGGCAGCTCTACACATAACTAAGAATCCAGTCTTTCATAAACGAACGAAGCTTGTTGAAATAGATTGTTATTTTGTAAAAGGATGGATCCAGTCAAAGGAAATAAAACCAACAAAGATTTGGACGAAGAAGCAACTCGTAGATGTCTTCACCAAGGCATTAGGGAAAGCTCAATTCGAGTAATTCAAAAGTAAGTTGGGCATTGTCAATCTACATGTGCCAACTTAAAGGGGAGTGAAGACTAATATTTTATTATCATCATCTACTATCAGTATATTTAAGTAGTTAAGATTAGAATTCCAAATATAAATCATGATAGATTTAGGATATTTCCTGTTAGATATTTGATGCGATCTCATAATCAACATACGTGCCTATATATTTATATGTACTCTTCATCATTATTCAATAAATATATGACATTTGAGATTTTTCATTAGATTTATTAGGATTGTATAACTATTCACATTTTTCAGTTGTGAAGGTAGCTTTTCAGTACTTATTCCCAACAGAAAAAAAGCCTCCAAGCGTATGTGGCCACAAGAGCTTGACTTATTAGTTGTTCATAAAACTCCAACCTCCATATACTTTCTTGAGATTTAGCCATTCTCAAGTCATCCCATCTCAATAAATGCATTTTTTAAAAAAAGAATTCAAATTACCTTATAGCCCCCCAAGAAAGTAGCCAATAAAATATCTAGCTCATGATATAACCATTTAGGCAGTAAGAAAATGGACATTGGATGAACTGCCAAAGAGATAAAGCACATGCTCAAATAAGGGTATGCATACTCCCTGAGGCAAATTTGGCCATTAACAAGTACCCATGGAACGCTTTAAATTTTATTAATTAAATATGTTAAGAAAGTTAATAAACTTCTAAAACATGTCTTTATTATATGAAACTGTACACTCACATTTTATTAGTACCCTATGTGCTAAATATAAGATTTAGTAGAGGGGGCTACTTTAATATTAAATATGATATCTAAATTTATTTTGTCTCTCAAACTTGTAATTCTTTTCTCAAACTGCAACGTCCTAAAAATTAGAGTCCAAAATTAAGGCAACTTGCCTTAGCGGATAGAACACTTGTTGAAGCGAGTTGGCCTTAAACAAAAGAGTGACTCTCTACATGACCTGCCTCATCTCTAGTCAGTCACTCACTGAGGCCAATGAGAAAGCGAGAGGGTTTTCCCCTCTGTCAATTCTTCTACTCATGCATAATTATATCTCCTCTGTCAATTCTTCAACTCCCGCATAATTATATCTCTTACATATTTATTATTTTTAATTAATTTTAACTAATATTTAAATATATATGATTTGATTACTTGTGACTTGTAAAAAAGAACGGGAAGCAATACAAAAATTAACTCATTTAAAAGGTAGAGCAATAGATGAACGTTGCTTCATTGTCCAGAAAAGATGGGAGAGAAAAAAAGGATATTTATTTACTGCGAAAACTAGACAAATAACTGGTGGACCCAAAAAGCATCGAGATAGAAAGAAAGCGACTCATTAACTATAAGAGGTTAAGGTGGTTTCTACTGTTTAAAATGTCAATGGTGGAACCAAAAAAACATCACCAGAACGATAAAGAAAAAGGTCTTTCTTCACTTACCCTGCGAAGAGACAGAATGGAACAGGGTATCAGGACTAATTACATTAAAAAATCAACATATTTATAAAATAAACACTTATAATTATTTACATTTTTTGCAATGAATTGGATAATTTTCCTTGAACAATCAATCGAATTTCAAACCTTACAATCAAGAAAGCCTACGATTCATATTGAATCAATTAATGATATTGATATTTTCGCACATAATATAATATTGCTATTTTCGTTGTTTTTGTAATTCATTATTGCTCTTTTGGGTGGGTGGGTGTCAATAACTATATATATATATATATATATATATTATATCCCAAAACAATTTTTTGCAAGTGTGTCCTTCAATCTTGATTTCTTCTAATGTTCAACCCACTGAACGTTAAGGAACCCTAAGATATCTTTGTAGTGTGAAGAGAGTCTAGAATAAAAAAAGGAGGAAAAAAGGTAGGCATCTATATAGAAAAAGTACACATCTATGTACATGTTTCATCTTTTTTTTTTTTTTTTTTAATTTTGAAGTCAAAAAGGATATTCATTCAATGTGAAACTGTACAACCATGTAACTGGTGGAACCCCCCAAAAAAAAAAACATCCAGATTAGAAGAGAATGCCTGCTAACCAGGAGAGATTAAGGGGTTCCTATTGTTCCAACATATAAATGGTGGTAAAAAAACATCAGATTGAAAGAGAAATCATTGAACCTTTCTTTGTGGAATCAGACTTTCTGAAACCTCCTTTCGCTTGGAGGAAGATGTTTTTTCATCCCTTGCCCTACAAGGAGGCAGAATCAAACGAGGTATCTTCATTCTGCTAGAGTACATGGACATAGGAGTTCACTCCATCACACGCGAGATTATTCAATCATGGTCAACTCTGAATGTCACTGTAATATAATGATAAACTAAACATGTACGAGTATTCAGTTTTACCTGTTTTGTTCACGTAATGCTCTCCCTGACAAGACACTGCATTAGACTGATAAGGGCTCACATCAATAGGCAGGACTCTGACTGCAAATATTTTTTATTTTAAGATCATAACATGCAAAATTATTATCATTTTCAATGGAGCTAACATGATCAAAATGAAACCTACCATTATATAACACACCACTACGGAAGATTGAAATCTTCATCTCAGCACAATACTTTGCAATTGCTCGCAGTGTATCAAGTCCTTCCACAAGCTTGCCGAAGACTACATGAGTACTGTAAAAGATTCCGAACAAGATTAGTATATTATGAACTTTTACAATGCAATTTTCGCACACCAGACAGTCTCTATCCACACCCTGGTCATGAGAAGGGTGAAAAATGCAAAGCAAGAGTTAACCATATGAATGAACCTGTCAAGGCTTTGATCAGCCTTCAATGTAATTATAAAGTCTGAGCCAGAAGCCTTCTGATCCTGTTGAGGCCTGGACAAGAGACCTGCTTCATCTCATTTGACTCAACTGAAATAAATCACAACAATGCACAAACTCTCTTAATTGAAATAAATACACAAAAAAATTTGATAACTTTTAAACAGTAAGTCCAGCATCCAGCATTCTAACCAGGGAAATGTGGACCAAATATGCTCTCTCCACCTTCCCCTGCCAAAAGATTAAAAATGAGACAAAGGTATAAGAGTAGACATTACATCTAGGAAGGAAACGAAAAGACTAGCACCTTTGGAAAATTATAGCAAACTGGGCATCGGACCAAATTAAACTTATAATTGCAATTAAAATTGTAATTATAAAGAACCTCACAGTACTTAATCAATAGGATATAGTGGTGTTGAGAGGATCACTTAGTGAAGAATTTATATAAAGTTAAATAGTATTTTATATAAATTGAAGATTTACATATACACTACAGTGACTGTTTCAATTCAGGATTTCCAACAGATACATTGTTTAACCACTCATTTAGAAATACACCTTAAGCGACATTTTAATAGGGGGAAAATGATCCAGCTAAAATACTCAATTGCTAGTCTGATTTAACCCTTCTATCTAGGGATCCACATGATTTGAAGACAAAGGATACATAATTTAGTTAAAATCGATACATCAATATCTAATATAAAATATATATAACAAAAACCCATAGTTCACAAGCAACGAACGTCTTCAAATACCATGCTATGCCAAAAATAGATAAATAAAAGATCCACTTTCATTTGAATAAAAAATAGTGATAATTAGTAAAAATAATAATAATTAGAATGGATATTGGATAGCAATTGACTAAATGTACTTATCAAATTACAGCCTTCAAAAAGCAATATATCCTAAAATTAATGCATTGATAGAAAACGTATCTGTTTTGTAGCAAAAAGCAGCTCCCTGCAAGAGGAAAAGTAGCTATCGATACATAATCATAGTACCACATTGCAAAGTGAGCTTGATAAGTATTAAGCTTAAAACTATTTCAGTACATACCTTTACTTATGAACCTCCTCTCCCTCTCTTAACCGGATGAAAGAAACAACATCGGTAACATAATGGCTTTATGGGTTTTGGACTGGTTTCCTTTTCTCCTGAACAAAGATAAGATTAAATGAGGAATGAGAAAGCATAAAATAAAAATAAATTACCACGTCCAAGGACTTGTTCAATTAGTGAACAGTAATGGCAATATAGAAGGGTTCTACAAGGGATATTAACGAAATCAGATCATTACCTGTGCATAAAGCAAGGAAATTTTTTGCATCCAAGGGGGCAACCTCAGAGAATAACTGGGAGGACAAAAGAATTTGTTAGTTGTATTTATACTCTCCTAGTTAAAGCTGTAAAATTTAAAAATAAAAAATTCATGTATGATACTAAAAATTCACAAGTACTAAAATAAAAAGGTACCTCAAAAACCACCATTTCATAGGATGGCTGATATATACGGACATCCATAGACATAGGGAAATTCTTATCTTTCATTGTCTTTTTTATCAATCAGAACTCAAGCTAACAAAACCACTAATATCACAAAAGTCAATCAAGAGAGACACATTAATTAATTATACCAAAATAATAGTGGTAAGGCGGTTTAAGGGAGTTCATGTGGTTGGAACAGTAAGGTTTAGGTTAAGCTTAAGTTCCGGTTCAACCATCCTATCATTCCAAGATAATAAAAACAATAACATTGATCTAATCCATCTATATAACCATGATCAGAAACAAGACTACATAATTAAGAGAGATTTTTTTTTCATTTATAACTGTTAGAGTTTACAATGTCTTAGTTAGTTATTTTTGTATTGACTATGGATAAAACTCAAGTTGCTGCCATATTAGATACACAAGCATGAAACTCGATTTGTCCAGCCTATTTAACACCCCAGATGGTTGCCTAATCAGTATTCTTGAGGTGGTGGGAAAGTAAGAACATAGGGGTGGCGTAGCTTTTATATATATATATAGATGAAAGTCATCATGACAATTCAATTCAAGGTAAATTACAAATCAGAAGGATATGATCGGCCGAAAAAAGGGTAAACTTTCTAGGAGAAGCCACAAACTCTCAAACCTAGCTTCGCTTGCAGTATTCATCACGTCTTGAATAAATTTCAGATTGAAATTCAAGAACCAAAAAGACACAGAAACGATGAAGAGCAAGAGTTTTCAGCATCTTACATTTGAGAGAAGTAGCGTGTTGAGTAAAATAGGTGCGAAGCGGTGTTCAGGTACTTAAGAGTTAAGAGGAGAAAGAGGACGTATGGTGAGCGGGCTAGAATTTTGCATAGTGAAACTGAAACATGAAGAAAGCGCCAATAAATACAAAATAAATAAGAAAGCGCTAGGTTGAACGGTGAAGAAAGCAACAATAATTATCATATTAAACATTCTGGGCGGTTAATTCAATTTAGGTCCTGTTTGTTTACTAGTGGCAAAGTGACTTTTTTTAATCTGATTTTTACAAAAATCAGATAGGATAAAAGTCATATTATAATGTGATTTGTGTTTGGACTGACCGTGACAGAAATAAATTTTTTTTTAAAAAACCAAACTTTTGAACTTCTTCTCAAAAGCTGCTTTTGGAACAAAACAAAACAAAAGCCCAATTACCAAAACGTCAACCCAAACACCCCAACTTCTAAAAAATCAGAAGCCACCATGATTTTTTAGTAAAAAAAAGCACGTTTGGGATGGCGAACCAAATAGGTACTTATTTATTTTGTATTTATTGGTGCTTTCTTCATGTTTCAGTTTCACCTGCGAAACCCTAGCCCCCTCACCATATGCCCTCTCTCTCCTCTTAACTCCCAAGTCCCTGAACACCGCTTCGCTCCTATTTTCCTCAACACATAACTTCTCTCAAATGTAAGATGCTGAAAACTCTTGCTCTTCATCATTTTTGTATTTTTTTGATTCTTGAATTTCAATTTGAAATTTATTCAAGACGTTATGAATACTGCAAGCGAAGTTAGATTTAAGAGTTTGTGGCTTCTCCCAGAAAGTTTACCCCTTTTTGGGCCGATCATATCCCTTTGGTTTGTAATTTACCTTGAATTGAATTATCATGATGGCTTTTATCTATATATATATATATATATAAGCTATGTCACCCCTATACTCTTACTTTCCCACCACCTCAAGAATACTGACTAGGCAACCATCTGAGTTATTAAATAGGCTAGGCAAGTCGAATTTCATTCTTTTGTATCTAATATGGCAGCAACTTGAGTTTCATCCATAGTTAATACAGAAATAACTAACTAAAAAGAGACATTGTAAACTCTAATAGTCATAAGTGAAAAAAATCTCCCCTAATCATGTAGTCCTGTTTCTGATTTTCATTATGTAGATGGATTAGATCAATATTATTATTTTTATTATCTTGGAATGATAGGAGGGTTGAACCAGAACTTAAACTTAATATAAACCTTGCTATTCCAACCACATGAACTTCCTCAAACCGCCTTACCACTATTATTTTGGTATAATTAATTAATGCGTCTCCCTTGATTGACTTTTATGACATCAGTGGTTTTGTTAGCTTGAGTTCTGATTGATAAAAAAAGACAATGAAAGATGAGGATTTCCTCGTGTTTATGGATGTCCATATATACTAGCCACCCATGAAAGGATGGTTTTTTAGGTACTTTTTTGTTTTAGTACTTGTGAATTTTCAGAATCATACATGAAGTTTTTATTTTTAATTTTGCAACATTAACTATGACAGTATAAATACAACTAACGAATTATTTCGTCCTCCTAGTTATTCTATGATGTTGCCCCCTTGACAGCAAAAAATTTTTATGCTCTATACACAGGTAATAATATGATTTTGTTAATATCCCTTGTAGAACCCTTCTATATTGCCATTACTGTTCACTAATTGAACAAGCCCTTGGACTTGGTAATTTTTTTGATTTTATGCTTTCCCATTCCTCATTTAATCTTATCTTTGTTCAGGAGAGAAGGGAACCAGTCCAAAAACCATAAAGCCATTGTGTTACCGATATTGTTTCTTTCATCCGGTTAAGAGAGGGAGAGGTGGTTCATGTGTAAAGATATGTACTGAAATAGTTTTAAGCTTAATACTTACCAAGTTCACTTTGCAATATGACACCATGACTATGTATCGATAGCTACTTTTCCTCTTGCAGGGAGCTGTCTTTTGCTACAAAACAGGTAAGTTTCCTATCAATGCATTGACCTTAGGATATACTGCTTTTTGAAGCCTATAATTTGATAAGTACATTTAGTCAATTGCTATTTAATATCCATTCCAATTATTATTATTTTTATTAATTATCACTACTTTTTATTCAAATGAAAGTGGATCTTTTATTTATCTACTTTTGGCATAGCATGGTATTTGAAGACGTTCATTGCTTGTGAACTATGTGTTTTTGTTATATATATTTTATATTAGATATTGATGTATCGATTTTAACTAAATTATATATCCTTTGTCTTCAAATCATGTGGGTCCCTAGATAAAAGGACTGAATCCAACTAGCAATTGAGTATTTTAGCTGGATCATTTTCCCCTTATTAAAATGTCGCTTAAGGTGTATTTCTAAATGAGTGGTTAAATAATGTATCGGTTGGAAATCCTAAGTTGAAACAGTCATTGTAGTGTATATGTAAATCTTCAATTTATATAAAATACTATTTCACTTTATATAAATTCTTCACTGAGTGATCCTCTCAACACCACTGTATCATACTGATCAAGTACGATGAGGTTCTTCATAATTATAGTTTTAATTGCAATTATAAGTTTAATTTGATCTGATGCCTAATTTGCTATAATTTTCCAAAGGTTCTAATCTTTTTGTTTCCTTCCTAGATGTAATGTCTACTTTTGTACCTTTGTCTCATTTTTAATCTTTTTGCAGGGGAAGGTGGAGAGAGCATATTTGGTCCACCTTAAAAGGATCATTCAGTGAAAAATTTAAATAAAGTAAAATAGTATTTTATATAAATTGAAGATTTACATGTATACTGTAGTGACTGTTTCAACTTAGGATTTCCAACCGCTATATTGTTTAACCACCCATGTAGAAATACATCTTAGGCGACATTTTAATTGAGGAAAAATGGTCCAGCTAAAATACTTAATTGCTAGTCTTATTCAACCCTACTATCTAGGGACCCACATGATTTGAACACAAAGGATACAAAGTTTATTTAAAATCAATATATCAATATCTAATATAATATAATATATATATATATATAATAAAACCCATTGTTCACAAGCAATGAACATCTTCAAATACCATACTATGCCAAAAAAAGAAATCTACTTTCATTTAAATACAAATAATGATAATTAGTAAAAATAATAATTAGAATGGATAGAAATTAAACAATTGTATCTATCAAATTACAAGCTTCAAAAAGCAGTGTACTCTAAGGTCGATGCATTGATAGAAAACGTACATGTTTTGTAGCAAAACGCAGCTCCCTGCAAGAGGAAAAGCAGCTATCAATACATAGTCATGATGCCACATTGCATAGTGAACTTAGTAAATATTAAGCTTAAAACTATTTTAGTACATACCTTCACATATGATCCACCTTCTTAACCAAATTAAAGAAACGATGTCGGTAACACAATGCTTTTTTGTTTTTGGACTGGTTCCCTTCTTTCCTGAACAGGAATGGGGAAAGCATAAAATCAAATTAAATTAGCGCGTCCAAGAGCTTGTTCAATTAGTGAGACTATAATGGCACTATGGGAGGGTTCTACAAGGGATATTAATGAAATAAGATTATTTTTTTGACTGAACAAAATCAGATTATTACCTGCACATAAAGAATGAAAATTTTCTGCAATAAAGGGGGCAGCATCATAGAAGAGTTAGGAGGACAAAAGAATTCATTAGTTGCACTTATACTCTCATAGGTAAAGTTGCAAAATTTAAAAAAGAAAATAAAATAAAAACCTTCACATATGATTGTGCAAATTCACCAATACTAATACAAAAGGGTACCTCAAAAACCATACTTCAATAGGGCGGCTGATATATGTGCACATCCATAAAAACAGGGTACTTTTTCTCCTCTCCCATTGTCTTTTTTTTTTATCAATTAGAACTCGAACCAACAAAACCACTGACATCACAAAAGCGATCAAGAGAAACCCATTAATTATACCAAAATAATACTGATGGAGCAATTTAAGGAAGCTAATGTGGTTGGAATGGCGGGGTTTAGGTTAAGTTTAAGTTCTAGTTCGACCCTCATGTCATACCGAGATAATGGGTATGTTTGTTTCAGCGATTCGATTGCTTATAAGTTACTTTTTAATAGTGATTTACGGTATACGAAGTAAGTATGTGAGAGGAGTTGTGTCTCGATTTACGTAAAAAGCAACTTATAAGCAAAAAAAAGCTCAAACAAACATGCTTAATAAGAACAGTAATATTGATCTAATCCATTTATATAACACATATCAGAAATAAGACTACATGATTAGGGGAGATTATTTTCAGTTATGACTATTAAACTTTACAAAGTCTTTTCTTAGTTATTTTCTTATTGACTATGGACAAAACTCAAGTTGCTACCATACTAGACACATAAGCATGAAACTCGACTACCTCAGCCAATTTGCTAGAAAGCTAAAAGTTATTGTAAGCCCTACTTTATCTTTCCTGCCTTGCTTAATAACCCAAATAATTCTTGAGGTGGTGGGAAAGTATGGGCATAGGAGTGGCATAGGTATTATATATACATAAATGAAAGTCAGCATGACAATCTAATATAAGGTAAATTACAATTTAACTCCCAATGATGTGGCCGAAAATCAAATCCTTGTTGTTTGAAATGTCCCATTAAACTCTTCCATATTACATTTCAATAATGAGAAGTCAAAATCGTACACAAATTCATAGGCAAAGGTATGCATCACTTTATTAAAAACATTTCAATAGTCTGTGAAGTTATTGCCGGGATCAAACAACATTTTTGAAAATAAGGCGGTCCAACTATGGCCTCAAACCCTGTTAGAATGTCTAAGCCTCCAAGTTATATACAGCAAACATTTTGTATTCCAAAAAAAAAATCTAAACAATGATATATTTCATCCTTCTAACAATGATGTGATCATATTTTATAACATTTGGATAAAGAATATCACAGGGTACAAAAGAGGAACTGAACAAATTACAAAGGTTGTAAAATTCCTGGGAGAAGTCACAAACTCTCAAACCTAGCTTCTCTTGAAGTATTGATCACGTCTTGAATAAATTTCAGATTGAAATTTAAGAACCAAAAAACACGGAATTGATTAGGAGTAAAAGTTTTCAGCAACTTACATTTCAGAGAGGAGCAGTGTAATTGATGAGGAGTAAGAGTTTTCAGCAACTTATATTTCAGAGAAGCAGTGTATCGAGGAAAACAGGTGGCGGTGTTGTTGGGACTTTGGACTGCAAAGAAAAGCAATAAAAGTTGCTCCAATTTTGAAGTCAATTTGGTGTCAAAAGCCAGTTGTAAACAATGTCATCCCAAACATAAATTTCGGTCTGGGATTAAATTTTGAGGGCTGAAAGTCAGATTGGGGTGGGAGAAACGTGATTTCAAACAAGCCCTAAGTAGTTAGGTTAGAATTTGTAAACCATAAGAAATTAATCTCACAGAATATCGGAGAAGGGGTTCGAACGATTTTCAATACGCCGGAGAGCAAAATCCGAGCAGGTCTCCAACAAAACCTAAGCAGATAAGGAGAATGAAGCGTGACGAGCTTGAAGAAGAAACGTGGGAGAAGGAGGAGGAGGGGGCGCCAGAGTGGGGGTGGCACCTGAGCAGACGAAAGAAAAATAAACCTGGTTGGAGGTTTTATTAAATTAAGGGTTGGAACGGGCTTAAAGATTAAAAATAGCTACTCTTGTTTATTTTAATTATAAGATAAAGTTGATTTTTTTAGAGAAATTAAAGAAGTCAGTTAAATTGTTTTAGAATATTTATATTTATATTTTTTTTCCCAAACTAATTACTTTGACTAATAAACTAATATATAATCTAAGGATACTAAAAATATAAATACTATAAAGAAATTTAACTGGCTTTCTTAATTTCTCTAAACAATTCAACTTTATATTATAATTAGGATCGGAAGGAGTATTTGATTAGAAGAAAGTTAGATTAGGTGTGAGAGGTTTTTATGTTTTCTAGTAATAATCTCCCATACTTTATAAAACCTTTAAATTTGGGGTTTTTTCTAGATAATAGAATTTTTGTATCCAATCATGACTAAATTGCCTTTGACAATTTTTTAAAATTCCAACACTGTCATCCCCTATAAAAGTCGTCTGTCCGTCCGTAGTTCATTTTCTTTCATTCCCTCTCACTGCATTAAATAATTATTTTCTCACTTTTTTTCTTTTAAACAAGGATATTTTTTAAAAGTTATATATATATATATATATATATATATATTTATTTATTGTCTTTAATTAATTTAAATCCAATTTTTTTATTATAACTCATCTTTTTATGTATTATAAAAAAAGAAGAATATGTGAAAGAAGTGTATATAATTGTTAGAATAATTATTTTATAAATAATAATTTTACAAATAATTATTATTAATAAATACATTGTAAAAGAAAAAGGAAAATATGTAGAAGGGTATTTTTGTCCACTTATAATTAACTCCCCTAACCTAACCTCTTGAACCAAATAAGATACCAAACCTCCTATTTCCTTTTCTTGAACCAAACAACATTATAACCTCCTCTAACCTAACTTAAATAAACATCACCTAACATAACATTCGTTGAACCAAACACAGCCTAAAGGTGTGTTTGGTTTAAGGAGAGGGGAGGGAGGGGAAGGGAGGGGATGGAGGTTAAATTACCTTTTTGAGTTGAAGATATTTAAATGTTGGACGGGAATCCAAAATTTAAAAGGAATGAGAGGGTAAATTTTAGACGAAAATCCAAAATTTAAAAGAATAAAAAGGTAAATTTTTAATTTCTCCCTTTCAAAATTATAATTTACCACCCCTCTCGTCCCCTCCTCTCAAACCAAACACAAAGCCCCGTTTGACACCATGAAATTAGAGCTTGGGAAATGGAATTGAGGATGGAAGTGAAAATTGGATCTATTTGTTAAGATGGGACCTAGTTTCACATGGAACCCAGTTCCATCAAAAATCATGGAACTGGGTTCTTTGTCTTACCCGATGGAATTGACCCACCTCCATGGAACCAAAAATTTGATGATCATTATACCCATTACAATTTAATCTATTGACAATGATATCCTTCTCATTTTTCAACCCAATACCTTGTTTCTCTTTGATGTCGTCGACCCATCTCTTTCCTTCACTATCTCCTTAGCCTTCGCTACCACTGTAAACCTTGCCAAGAACGAAGGTGCATCACCATCCAAGCTACCCTCTCCTCCTCCTTCATCCTTCCTCACATTAACGAAAATGAAACTCTTCTCCCTTGCCGAGAGCGAGTCAGGGCTGTGTTATGTTTTGACAGCGAGTAACAATAACAGTCCACCTCAGATCTTCGACAGCAAGGAACAATAACAGGAAACCTCAAATGTTCGACGGCATAATCCAACTCAGATCTTCTAGGTTGGGATTTTGGCCGAAGTTATGCATTTTGAGTTCGATTAGAATTTGTTTTTCTTTTTCCTGAATTTGAGTTTGATTTCTGGGTTTGAAAGGAACATTAACAATTTTTCATAAGAGTTAAATATTTTTCTATTTTTAGGGACTATTGATTTGTTGTTCTTATTCATGGTGATTGTTCATAATGATGAAGGGATGATTCAGAAAGGTCGGGGGGAAAAGGGAGGCCTTTAAGTCGATTTCGTTTTCTTCGCATTTTTTGGTTATGTTTTCGAACGATGGTGTCGATTTCGTTTTTGGTTTGATCTGTGTTTTGTTAGCGATGATGTCCAATTTCTACTTTTTCAATTATGCCTTTGATTTCTATTAAAATCACTGTGAAATTATGGGTAGTTTGTGATGGGTTGATGCCTAACAATGACACGGGTGGTTTCTATGCTAGAGGCAAGTGAGAATTCTGACGGGTGCCGGTGAGATTGATGGTGGCCTTTGGTGATGGTTGTTCTACGATGAACGTGAGGAGGGTTTTTTAAGGGTATATTTGACATTTCATATTTAAAATTAATATATTATTAAAAATTATATCTTTATTTCTATAGTCATATCAAACACATTTTTGTCTCCATTTCCAATTCTGTTTTCATTTCCACTTCCACTTCTATCAAAAACTCTTTTATGGTACTAAACAAGGCATAAAGCGTAGAAACTTAAACAGACATAGAAAAATGGGAAAAAGAATTTTGAAATTATAAAAATTTGATACCCATAGTTGACAAGGGAATGATGAAATTTGATAACTAATTAAAAACTTTTTTTATTTTTTGGAAAATGCCTGTTTTAAAATTTGGGAAAATTCCTATAAAATATTTTTAAAATAAGGAAATCCCAAATCAATGTGCCGAAATTATAAAATCCCAAGAGCAAAAAGCGGAATTGTTAATGTAGAATGCGGTGTTGTTATTACGTACTGGCACAATATTGATCTGGGATTTTGCAATTTTGGCACACTAATTTGAGATTTCCCCATTTCCAAGGTATTTTTTGGGATTTTCCCTTAAAATTTTACAATTTATTTCAAAATTCATTTTGTCTTTTTTTTTTCCTTAAAAACAATTGTAGTTAATTCCTAAATTATTGATATAAAGTGGTAATGCCGACATATATATACAGTGACAGGCGGTGATTTTAATTTTGTCCTCATGGTTTGTGAGAACGAAACACCCTAGCTATGTTGGAAGGTCAGGGGCTTTCCATTTCTTTTTGGGTACATTTCGCTCCATTTCCCTAATCCTAGCCGTTAATCAAATCTAAAGGGGAAAAGGCACAAAGACTAAAATACACCTTTCCACCTTACAACGACATATTCCTCATTTATACTCTGATAAATTAAAATACAACAACTTATCTTATTGTAATCCTACATGATAGATGAGTCATTAGGAGAAATTCAAATTTTATTATTTTAGGGATGATAGGAGGGAATTGCGTTTTTTATTTTTCTAAATTAAGAAGTTTATGTTTTTTATAATCATAAAATTTGAATTTCTCCAATGACTCATATGCCATATTTGATTAAAATAAAATGGGTTGTTGCATTTTAATTGGTCAGAGTATAGATGAAGTGGTGCTCCTAGAATATGTAAGTATTTCTCCCTTTTAGCACTGTGCACCGTTTTCATTGAAACAGAAGAGAAACCATGTTATTAAAAAAAAAAATCACCCACCTTCGTTTTCTTGAAAAAGGTTCAGTTCTTTCAAAAACACAATTAAAGTTATTAAAACAATTAATGGTATATTCATGATGAACAAGTTTGATGAAATATCATAAATTCGTGTAAGGAGTTCTGTTCTCTCAAGCACAGAATGAAAGTCACCCACTAATACAACCTAATGATAGCATATTCTTCGATATGTCGGAGCTCCAGGAAAGTACATAACCGCCTACACTAGTGGAAAAATCAGTTTTAAGACCGGTTAAAAACAACATTTTAGACCGATTCCGGATCTGGTCTTGATACAGCCGGTCTTAAAAGTCTGTTACTTTTTAGACTGGTTAAGCAACCGATCTTAAAAATTACTTTTTTAGATCGGTTTCTCAAAGATCAGGTCTAAAAAGTCTAGACTTTTTATACCGATTGTTTAAAAACCGGTCTAAAAATTTTTTTTCCAAGACTTTTAAGACCGGTTTTCAAAATAACGGTCTTAAAAGTACTTTTAAGACTGGTTTTCAGAATAACCGGTCTTAAAAGTGACATTTTAAAAAAAAATAAATAGGGCTTTCTTTTTGGATTGGAAGGATTTTAAAATCATTCCAATCTAAAAAAAAAAGTGCCCTATTTTTTACTATCATATAATTTTAAGTAAGCTATGACAACCGTAACTAAATGATGAAAAACAACAACTCATAAGATAAAAAATTGACAATAATTAATAAAAAAACTAATTGACTTATGTGTTCAGTGACAACAACTCATTTAGTGAATTCTACTATAACACTCAT
Organism: Inga oerstediana; assembly: GCA_963210345.1. Lineage (NCBI taxonomy): Eukaryota > Viridiplantae > Streptophyta > Magnoliopsida > Fabales > Fabaceae > Inga > Inga oerstediana. Next base: position 40,475,436 of record OY723403.1, on the reverse strand, counting down.
TTTAAGCAGGGCACCAAGCAATGCAGTAGGTATAAAAAAAACCAATTGACTTATCCGCATGAACAAGAAAAATAACACAATTCTAGGGATATGATGAGTACTAAAAAATGAGAAATCAAATAAGCATATTATAGAAAATGATAAGTAAACTATAACACAAATATACATCTTACCTGATGCCATTTGAACATTTTCTTCACCCATTGGTTCACTGGCTCCTACTCCATTGTCAAAAAGCTCAAGCTTCTTATTACCAATGGTATTCATGTATCTGCCATTCATCCAAATATCAGTAGAAATTCTCCTTTATAATATCCAGAAAACATGTACTTTTCTTTATTGACTCTTCATATTTGGTTCTACTAAAATTGACAACAAATTGTTACTATTAAGTTGCACGCTGAACATGCTCATAGGGAAAATTTGTATAAATTATCCAAGTTTACCCCATGCTTTCACAAGAACCAACTTCATAAAGGGAAACAAATTGTTCCAGCTACAGAAATAGTAATATATGAAGGAACTTACGTTTTTCTCAATGCCATGTAAGAGTTTAGCTCCTTGATCTGCAAGGAAGTATAAACAAGAATAAAGAATTGATTGTTCAAGAGCACACACATGGATGAAAAAACCTTTGGACCATCCACGGACATTTTTCAAGACCACATGAAGATAACTTTATTTGACCACTAAATGACAGTAATTGACATGACTTTTCATGGTTAATAGGCCCAAAAATAAGTAGGTCTTGAGAAGGACACTCATATATGTTGTCAAAAAGTGTAAAACAGGATAAGCTGATCATCCTTCACCAAAAGATGTCAAAAATTGTAAGAAGTCAGAAATATCAGCACCGAATTGCATCCATTGTTGACACTCTCTACACCTCCATCTACACTCACCTACCATCGATTTCTGTCCCTCTGTTTTTTCCATCTCTTTGTATTAGTTTTTCTATATAAGCATTGTAATCCTTAAGCATTTAGATATATCAATGAAGTAAGAACTTCTTATATGGTATCAGAGCTGAGACGCGAGAGTCCGGCGACCAGAAAGAGTGAGACACGAGAGAGAGGCTCGGCAGATCGGAAAATAGGGGAGGAGACAATGTGATTTGATCTCCATTTTTCCGGCGCGTCTGAACACACCGCCACCTCAGAGAGGTTCGGACAGCGCCAATCGGCGCAACCCCAGAGCGCGGCTTCGATCTGAGCAGCGTGTGCTTCACACGCGCCGCCACTGTCACCGGCGCGTGAACAGTACGCGCCACCATCCAGAGTGCTTTCCGATCTCCGTTTTTCCAGAAACCAAACGACAGTTTCTACACCCACCATTTCCTCATGGATTCTCCTAAATTTCCTCCTCGTTTTGGTTCTTTTCATGAAAATTCATCCATAACGGGAACAATACCAATTGCACTCATGACAGGCACAAATTCTGAGACCCAAGACTCATCTTCTTCTCACTCCTCCACTACTAGCAAAACGGTGATGTCTCCAGAACTCTCTGATAGTCAGTTAATGGCTATCAACCACAGGTTCAATGGGCGAAACTACCTCCAATGGTCTCAAACCGTGCTAAGATATCTTTGTGGCAAGCGAAAAGAGAAGTATATCAATGGAGGAGCATCCCAACCTGCCCCTGATGACACTCATTTTGATACATGGTTTGCTGAAAACAATCAAGTTATGAGTTGGTTGTGCAACTCTATGATTGATGACATCAGCGAAGGATATCTCCTCGCAACCACTGCAAAAGAAATTTGGGATGCAGCCAGAAGAACCTATTCCTCTCTTGACAATACTGCAGCCTTGATCCATTTGAAGTGCCAACTTCGCGATTTGAGACAAGGTACTCTGACTGTCACTGATTACTATAACGCATTGATCAAACTCTGGCAACAACAGGACCTGTTTGAAGTACATCCATGGAAAATTGTGGAAGATGCTCAGTTATACAAGAAAATAGTCGAAGAAAGACGAGTGTATGATTTTCTCCTTGGACTAAATGACTCATTTGAGGAGATAAGGGGCAGAATAATGGGCCTAAAGCCTTTACCGCATCTCTTTGATGTTGTCAACCATGTGCAGTTCGAAGAAAGCAGAAAGCTCTTAAATCAAGGTAGCTTAAGCCCAATTGAAAAGTCCGCCCTGGCAGCAAACCAAGGTAGTTCGAGCTCAATTGAAAGGTCAACCTTGACGGCAAAATGACCACAAGACGAACGAAGAAACAAATGGTGTAATTATTGCAAGAAGATGGGCCACATCAAAGAAGAGTGCTGGAAGCTTCATGGAAGACTAGGAGGCAACAAATAAAGCCATATCTCTGCTACTGAGTCAGAAGCTGAGGATAATCATTCTCTAACTAAAGAGGAACTACAGATATTCCGCAGGATGATAGACAGACAAAATAAGTCTAATTCTATGCCCGGCATCAACCTTGTACAATCAGGTAACTCCATTATAGCTCTAAATACTGTACGAGCTAGTGAGAATGTTTGATTATTGATTCAGGAGCAACTGATCACATGATTGGTAATCACACTTTGTTTTCAACTCTTGAACTGATTCATGAGAATCTTAGAGTCAAAGTTGCTAATGGGATATACACTATAGTTAAAGGAATTGGCACAGTTATTCTCTCTAATTCCCTGAAACTTCATAATGTCTTGTTTGTGCCCACACTCACTGTTAATCTTATATCTATGAGTAAATTAACTAAGGGTCGACTGTGCCGAGTCATGTTTGATAATGATGTTTGTATCTTCCAGGATTTAAAATCGAAGAGGAGGATTGGAATTTCTAGAGAATGGGATGGACTGTTCTACCTTGAAGAGTCAAACTTGAGATCCGAAGATGCAAGGAAGGCAAGAAGAGCACTGGTTAGCTCTAATTCACAAAATCATGATGTAAACTTATGGCACTGTCGTTCGGGTCACCCTAGTGTTGATTATATGAAGCATTTGTTTCCAAATTTATTCAATAAAAATTCTGTTCCTTTTCAATGTGAAACTTGCCAAATTGCAAAACAAACCTGATCCTCTTATCCCAAACAGCCCTACAAACCTTCCTCGCCATTCACACTAATCCATAGTGACATTTGGGGTCCTTCACGCATAAAAACTCTCACTAATGCTAGATGGTTTGTTACTTTCATAGATGATCACACTAGAACCACATGGGTTTATTTAATGAAAGACAAATCTGACGTAGCCAAAATCTTTCAAAACTTCTATACCTTTGTACACACCCAATTTAATGTGTCTATTAAGGTATTACGAAGTGACAATGCCAAGGAATATATAAGCAACGTTTTTAGTGAATTTCTTGATCAACAAGGAATTCATCACCAAACATCCTGCCCTTATATTCCTCAACAAAACGGAGTAGCTGAGCAAAAGAACCGTCACTTGTTGGAAGTAACCTGAACCTTACTAATGGAATGAAATGTTCCCAACATTTTTTGGGGTGATGCCGTACTCACTGCGGCTTATCTCATTAATGGTTTGCCTTCCAAAGTCCTCAAATATGACACACCTATCCAAGAACTGTTAGAAAATTTTCCCAGTTGCTCAATTCTCACTTCATTGCCTCCTAAGGTATTTGGTTGTGTTGTCTATGCCTATAACAATGATGGAAACAAACTTGGTACTCGTGCTGACAAATGTCTCTTTCTTGGTTACTCTCCTACTCAAAAAGGGTATAAATGCTACTGTCCAGCTTCCAAGAAACTTATTATCTCCAAAGATACAGTCTTCTCGGAAGCCGAAGCATATTATCCTAAATTACCCATTCAGGGGGAGTACACTGAAATTGAATGGCTAACACTGAATAAACCTGAATCATCACCACCACAACCTATTCTTGTGCCCATCATTGAATCTGTCCCTTCCACAAGCCAATTTACTCCTACCCAACTTGATCATGAATCAGAACATCTTCCACCTCAACTTGAACTCATGCCTCATGAACTGGAAACAAATGTTGAAATCAATTCAGGGATGGATACTGAACCACAGCAAAATGAAGAGTTCAGACTATAAAATCAAGATGAACCAAACAATGGTAGAACTATCTCTCCCATTCAAAGGAATGACCATGACTCTAATTCGGGATTAAATCCTGAAGAATTTGGTTGGCCTATTGCATTGAGAAAAGGGGTAAGATCTTGTACTCAGCATCTAATTCAACGTTTTGTCTCATATGGTAACCTGTCTATGAAAATGTAAAGCTTTGTTGTAAATAGTGTGTAGATTAAAATCCCAAAAATATTTCAACAAGCTATAGCTGATCCAAATTGGAAACGAGCTACAGAAGAAGAGTTAAGGGCACTCAAGGAAAATAAAACATGGGAGATTACAACTCTTCCCAAGGGAAAGAAACCAGTAGGATGCAGGTGGATCTTCAACCCAAAATTCAATCCTGATGGTAGTATCAACAAATACAAGGCAAGACTGGTGGCAAAAGGATACACTCAGACATATGGAATTGATTACCAGGAGACATTTGCTCCAGTAGTTAAGCTTAATACTGTTCAAATACTCCTATCAATCGCAGCCAACTTGGATTGGTCGTTGCATCAACTGGATGTAAAGAATGCCTTTCTGAATGGAAACTTGGAAGAAGAAGTTTACATGGAGATTCCAGATGGAATTTTAGCTCCTAACAACTCTGTATGTAAACTTAACAAGTCATTGTACGGACTTAAGCAATCTCCTCGGGCATGGTTTGGTAGATTTACCAAAATAATGAAAAGACTAGGGTATACTCAGGGACAAGCAGATGACACATTGTTCGTCAAACGTGTCAACAGCAGAGTTACCATCTTGATCGTCTATGTTGATGACATGGTCATTACGGGAAACGATGAAGAATCTATTGCTCATTTAAAACAGGATTTGTCAACTGAGTTCCAAGTGAAAGACCTTGGACAAATGAGGTATTTCCTAGGCATGGAAGTGGCAAGAACTAAAAAGGGTATTAATGTATCCCAGCGGAAGTATACCCTAGATCTATTGCATGAAACTGGAATGCTAGGGGCACAACCCGAAGGAACACCAATGGAAGAAGGTTGTCACCTAGAAATTAAACCAAAAGGTGTCCCAGTCAACACAGAGCAGTACAGAAGACTTGTTGGCAAACTCATATACTTGACCCATACACTGTTAGATCAAGCGTTTCACCCAAGAGGGGGGGTGAATTGGGTGATACTAAAAATTTCTTCGGAAATATAAAACTTTAACAGTGGAATTAAAACAGTATTGAGTAAGGAGAAATATCACCGAAGTGTACACCGGGAGTTATACTGGTTCGGTCACAACCACTTTGACCTACGTCCAGTCTTCAGAGCTTCTCTGAGAGTTTCACTATAACTTCCAAGATTCAGTGGGTTCTTGGCACCTCAGTACAAGCAAGTTCCTTCACCTGGACACTCGCTCCCCCTTACAAGATGTAATCCAATCCCAACTCAAGGTTCCACAACCTTAAGTTATCTCAATAACAAATATTGAGTTTGAATGAAATATCTCTCTTACAGAGTGAATAAGAATCACTGAAGTACAGAAATATAATTTCAACGTAAAACAGAGCAATGAACTTGATAATTCGTTTGTGTGTAATCTTGTTATTCTTTCTCTGTTTGGATGTTCTCATTTATATAGATATGTTGGTGATGATCGTTGGAACATATTCTTTTGTCCGTTGAAGAGTGCGCAGCCACTATTGACTTTTCAAGTTTTTGAAAAATATCCGTTGGCGGTGGTTGGCATTTGAACGTTTCATTTGACTTCCATCTCTTGAAGTGATTTCTTCATTGTTTATCTGTAAATAGACTAAGAATACTAATACAATGAAAGATTAATCATATAGGAAACAAATCAATGAACGTTTGAATGATTTCTAAATTTCTAGGTATGCTTACTCGAGTAGCTACTCGAGTATCATCGGAAAATCTTTGATTAACTGCAAGTCAATGAACAAGTATAGGATTACTCGGATAGTGCATGGAGTAAACTAAATTGAAACCTTTAGGATTAGTTATTTACTCGGGTACTTACTCCAGTAATGCATTCACAACTTCGTAGGTTACTCGGCTAACACCTCGAGTAATCCTTCAAATTGTTTTTGATTACTCGATGCTCTACTCCAGTAATATTGGCAGGATTTTAAGGCCGAGAGCACTTACCTCATTACTCAGGTACGGACTCGAGTAATGCACTCATTTTTGCATAGGTTACTCGGGTACCACCTCTAGTAACTGAGATTGTTGTACATGACTTACCCTGGTAACGACTTGAGGTTTATCTTGAGAATATTTCTGCATACTCGGGTACTTACTCGAGGAATCCACTTAAAATAGAACATTAAATGTTTGCATACTAGAGTAAGGACTCGAGGAAAATGAGTTAAAAGGAAATCAAGTTAATCGGGTAGTACCTTCAAGTTTTCACTTACTTCAGTGTGTTACTCGAGTAGCTCTTCGAGTAACATTAGCAGTAGTACTAAGTGCCGAGAGCTCCACATTTTCAAAAACAGAGTTACTCGAGTAGCTACTCAAGTATTATTGGCAACTTGAAGGCAACTGGAAGTTTTTCACATAGTTACTCGAGTAGCGCCTCGAGTAACATTGGCAGGTCGAGAGCAACTCCAAGTTTTTACCTTGTTACTCGAGTAGCTCCTCGAGTAACATTGGCAGGCCGAGAGCACCTTGAAAATACTTACACTATTACTTGAGTACTTACTCGAGTAACGTTGGCAGTTTACTGGAAGTTGTCTCTGGTTACTTCAAGTTTTGTCTTATTACTCGAGTAGCACCTCGAGTAATGCATTAGAAAACTTGCTTCTGATCAAGTTCCTCAGCATTTGCTCTTGGTCTTTCTTCATTACTCCAATGCTCACTTCAAGTGATGCTTGTTCCTGTCATTACTTTGTTCAAACTTGTTTATTAATTATTTCCTTTTCAAACCATACTTTTGTTATCATCAAAACATAAGATCTAACATACACGTCCAGACATTAGCTATACAGTTGGAATAGCAAGTCAATTCATGCACCAACCACAAGAAGAACACATGGCAGCTATATACAGAATCCTAAGCTATTTAAAGCTTAATCCTGGAAAAGGAATCTTCTTTAAGAAATGCACTACCAGAAATATCGTAATATACACTGATGCAGATCATGCAAGGGATAGAGAAACTAGAAGATCAGTCTCAGGATATTGCACATATGTATGGGGAAATCTTGTTACATGGAGAAGCAAGAAACAAACTGTGGTATCACCAAGTAGTACAGAAGCTGAACTAAGAGCTGTTAATCATGGAGTACGTGAAGGACTTTGGATCATCAGATTACTGAAGGAGTTGGGAATTCCATATGAGGGGCCAATGCAAATTTGGTGTGACAACAAAGCCAGCATTGAAATGGTCAAGAATCCAGTCTATTATGATAGAACAAAACATGTTGAGATAGACAGACACTTTGTTAAAGAAAAAATTGAAGCAGGCATCATGAATTTGTCTTACATCAGATCTGAAGACCAAATTGCAGATGTGCTAACAAAACCACTAAGCAGAACTACGTTTGAAAAGTTTCTGTACAAGCTGGGTATGATTGACATATACTCTCCAGCTTGAGTGGGAGTGTAAGAAGTCAGAAATATCAGCACCGAATTGCATCCATTGTTGACACTCTCTACACCTCCCTCTACACTCACCTACACTCACCTACCATCGATTTCTGTCCCTCTTTTTTTTCCATCTCTTTGTATTAGTTTTTCTATATAAGCATTGTAATCCTTAAGCATTTAGATATATCAATGAAGTAAGAACTTCTTATAAAAATAAATTTCAAGAAGATGCCTGACTTGCCTTTTGCAATCCCTCATCTTCCCTGTGAGTTCTTCCAGTTGCTCACTTTGTCTATTGGAATCCTTAATCTTATCCAGCTTCTGGAAGCCATTACTGTATGTAAAGGGTAAAAGCATTTAGAGTCGATAAAGAAGGGATGAACAAACTAAATGTATCTGCAAAACACTTGTTAACTGTCAAAAGTGAACAAAGTATGCAATCTGATTATTCCAACAAAAATACTCTTTTTCTTCATGCAGAACCAGAGCAAGTAATTGCTGTGATTGGAAAAGGCAGGATACTCTCAAATTTTATAAAGTTCAAAAAGATGACAAACAAACTGTGCAGCTTTAGAAGCCAGAAGACAAACAAACTTCATGTCACAGTATGACACAGTCGAAAGTCAATTATGAATTACAAGGATGAACTTTCCTACAAATCAGCATGCCACCCACAACTCATATTGACCAAAGTTGAAGAACATCCCAGATATTTCAGCGCCAAAGTCGGCCAATATTAGAAATCATGAAATCATAACTTGTACTAATGAAGTGAATAATACGATACATAGCCTCAGAAGTTTTATCTTTCCTAAGCGGCAATCATCACAAGGGATCCCATCTTGCATCAAATATAACATCAACTAAGAACCCGTCGAATCAAAAGAAAGCAGTAATGTACCAAAGGAGTGGAAATAGGTTTGAGGAAGAAAAGTCAGTTTTCGGTATACATAAGCGAGGGCTCGAAAATAATCTCGAATTTCACCGCAGATGTGCTCCAACTGAGGAGTCATTGATCTCATCCCACCAGTCGGAGAGGAGAACCCTAATCTTCATGAATAGTGAAGCAAGCGGCATAATCCTCATTTCTCCGCCCAGAAGACGATGACGATGACGATGAACAAACAAAGCTTCTCCTCTGTGAGAGAGCGAGGGACGAGTCTACGAGACTTACAGATAAATTGCACAAAGAAGAAGAGAGGATTGAGATTCAGAAAGCAAGAATTAGGCACGAGCAATGAATAGAGAAAGGCAGATTTTTTAGATGAGTTTCAGACAACAACGGGTCTTAAAACATAATATTTTAGATCGGTGTCCTAAATAACCGGTATTAAAAATAAGAAATATTTTATTTTTTATTGTTTAACTTTTTAGACGGGTTCCTAATAACAATCGGTCTAAAAAAATTTGATATTTTAGACTGGTTTTTAGGGATAACCGGTCTAAATAATATATTTTAGACCTTATATTAAGAGAACTGGTCTTACAAATTTTTTATAATTACAAAACTATCACCGCTTATGCCTTTTAGATCTTATCCGTAATAACTGATCTAAATATACCGATCTAAAAGACGTATTTTGTACTAGTGCTAGCAATATAACAGCCAAATGGACTAGCAATTAAAGACAATAAATTCATATATAACATGATTCTGCAAGTAATGAAGTTGATTTTCAATTTTTTTTTAAAAATGTACAAAATCTACCTCAGCTACCTTCTTCAGGCAAAAATATAACATGAAGACAATGAAAAAATGCTTACTTGACCCATTATTAAAGAAATCATAGGTTTTCATATTCACCGAAAGAACTTAGAAAAACCCTTGACAGGGATTTGGTAAATATACAATTGGGGATATGCATTAATAAGCCTCTCTCAATACCAAACGTAATCAAACTCTACAAACTGGCATTAGGATGGCGATGCATTACTAGCCCGAAACATATACATAATGCTCCTAACATTTGGGGTGTAGAGCGAATATGCAATTGCTTGAATTCTGGCGATTTTCAGCTGGGCCTTTCCATCGGGTAAGGCCCAAGAAATGGAAGAAAGAGTGGAGATAGAGAGATTGCGTGTAATTCAGAGGTGTTAGCTGTGATGTGTCTTTGTGCTTTTTCTCCATTAGATTTGATTAACGGTTAGAATTAGGAAAATGAAGGGAAATGGATTGAAAAAGAAATGGAGAGGTCCATTGCCCATGTTTTAATGGGGGACAAAAGTGAGGAAAAAATAGGGGATGGAATGTTTGGTTTGAAAATTTTCATAAATTATAAACAAAATTACTATTTTTTAGAGTTTTCTTTTCTAATTTTTTTCCTTAATTTTCTCTCCAACCAAACATAAAAGGGAGAATTGCTAAAAAAAACCTCATGGACAATTTATTTGCCAAATGAGACCTAAGAATATATCTTGCACATGGAGGAAATATATCTGCACACGAAGGGAAAATTTCTACACACGTAAGGAAGATTTCTGCACACGTATAGGGAAGAATTTTGCACACAGGGAAGATCATCTGCACACCAGGGAAGATAATCTGCACGTGAAGGTCCCATTTAACAAATAAGTTGCTAATGAAGGATTTTTTCACAATTTTTCCAACATAAAATTAGTTAAAAGGTTCATGAGAACGAAAATGGGAATGGTTGGTCGGTTTGTTCCACAAGGGGAAGCATTAATGAGACTGGGTGGGGTCTGAATAAAAGGAAGAATAAAAAAATAGAAAAGGAAAAATTAGAATAAATTATCTAAGTAAGAACTATATTTATTGGAGAAGATATTACAAATTATTAGAAGGACCAATTAAAAAATAAAAATTTAAAATACTAAATTACCCTTAAGCAAATCCTATATCCTCTTTCATGATCTCACCATATCCTCTAATTTTTTATTATTTAACTAAATAATCAAGTTTAATTCAAATTAAATAAAAAAAATTAAATCCCTATTCAAATGGGAAGAGGATACCCACATAATCATTTTTCTTATTTTCTTTTCAGAATTTTATTTCAACCCTCTAATAAAAAAATGAATGATTCAAATTTAATATTTTTTAAAATTATTATTGTAGTATTTTATAATTTAATTTTTAAAATGTTGTTTGTGTTGCAGTTATGGATTTTATAGATTAAATTTTAACAGTTTAAATTACGTTCATAATTAATTCCCCCATTTCAAAAATTAAATAAATTACATAAATACAACAATCATGCTTACAATATCAACTAAATTTTATTCAAGTGAGATTTCACCGAAATATGAAAAAGAATATAATGATAGACACGAATCCTAATGCGTAATATACCAAATAATGACCGTATGTTTGGTTTGAGGGGAGGGGAGGGGTCCTCATTCTCATTTGATTTGAATTTTTGAGTATGATGGAAACCAAAATTTTTGCTCTTATTCCTTTCCCTCTCTTTATTTTTGACTCTCATTATAAAGGATTCCCTCTCCGCCCTCTATCAAACCAAATAAGGTAACATAGTCTCCTCCTCTCCCCTTCCCTACCATCCACCTGGCCAAAATTTTCATTCATATGTTCTTTTCGAAGTTGTCACTGAAGGCATGTTTGTTTTAGCGATTCGATTGCTTATAAGTAGCCTTTCAATAGTGATTTACGGTATACGAAGTAAGTATGTGAGAGGAGTTGTGTCTCGATTTACGTAAAAAGCAACTTATAAGCAATCGTAACGCCCAAATAAACATGCCCAAAATTCTGTGCAATATTTTGATAACATTGGAAAAGTTAAAATTAGGCTAAACCGCATACCCTTACTCGTTTTGTTTCAATTTGATCTCTTACTTTTTTAAAAAAAAAACAGTCTTTTCAGTCCTTTATCACTAATCGCGGTTAAAAGAAAAAAAATATTGGTACTGAAATTTTAATAATCATTTGAGACCAGTTGGAATTAAGTGAGAAGAATAAAGTTAGAAGAACAAATGTATACTTTTACCTTAAAATTATAATTAAAAAATCAACAACAACTCTAAAAAAAACGAAGGTCATGCTTATACATCTAAATTAATAAGAAAATGATATTGATGGTGATTGGATTATAATTGAAATTTGAAAAAACAATCATCATTAATGATTATTGTATTAAAACAAAGGTTTGTAATAAATGGCAACAAATTTTAAAACAATTCATCTCATAACATTGATTGAGGTTTAGATTAGGAAATTTAGTATAAAGTCATTGTGGAGAAAAAAATAGGAATTAAAAAAAATGCAAAAATATCTCTCATTTATGTTGATAGGTTTAAATTAGGGAATTGCTTATGGGGAAAATATAAAAATTTTAAAAAAAAATCTCTTTCAATAATAGTGATTAGGTTTAAAATTGGAAAGGTTGATTAAACAAAAAAATTTTTTTTTTTTAAAATCTCACATTGATGGTAATTGGGTCAAGTTTGAAAGTTTTATTAATATAAAATACAAAAAAAAATTTAAAAAAAAATGAAAGTTCAAAAAAAAAAGGAGAATTTATGAAGAAAACCCTACCTTGAGATTATAAATAGGGGAGCAAGGGTTGAAGCAAGACACATAAGAATTTTGGGGAGAGAAAGGAGGCAAGGTGGAGAGTTAATTTAACTTCTCATTTTATAATTGCTCAAATACAATTCTCATGGGGAAGAGAAGTTCACATAAGACGTCATCATTTCTTCACTATGTTTAAATAGAGTCTTAATATTCTTGCACAGGCCAATGAACATTTTTAGTTGGAAATGGAGGTATACCCATTTGAATACTGGGCAAATCCTTATATGTAAAGCTTGTGAGAGTTTTGTTTGTTTTCCATCTACTTGCCTTGTATTCGTGGATCCGTGGTTGAGTTTGCATACTCCCTTTCTTTTATTTCTAATGATGTATGACATCTTGTGTAAGTGCTACATGTGACTAATCCTCCTTCACTGTGCTTTCATGATTCATTCTCTTATTTATGCTTACCTCATTTAGGGCAACGTGCTCACATGTGTGTGAATCACCATGACTTTTGATGTATGTTGGGCTTGCTAAATATAATGAATCAGGTGGCTTACAGCTGCAAAGATGAAAGGTATGTGTTGGCCTTTTTCATATTCTAGATATTGTTGCCGGTATAGATGTTCTAATAATATGTTAACATTTCATCGTGTTTGGATGAATTTTGTGTGCTTATATTATGCTATTCATGTGGTTTTCTCACCTTGCTGTGTGTATAGTTTGCAAGGATAAAAAGGTATGTGCTTGTTACTTCTTGGGATTATTTTGTATGATGTGCATAGATGTGAAGGTTGATCGTATTATAGACTTCCTTATTAATATGATAATCATATTCTTGCTTATCCTTATTGACTTGATAAACTCTTATTATTTTTCTTTTGCAAATAAAAGTTTCAAAAATAAAGGGGAAAACGATTTTTTTCCTTAAAATAAATGAATTTGGTAAAAAGTAAAAATACAAACCAAACAAAAAATATTTTCCCCAAATAAATTAAGAAAAATTTTCCAAAAAGACACATACCAAGTGCCACGCCTTTCTACCCCCTGAACTATATGGGTTTTGATCACTCTAAAGGGTACGTAGGCTCTAGGCTCTCTTACTAGATCAAGTCCAACTTTGTAAATAAATAATTCTCTTTTTATTAATTTTTTATTTTTTTCTTCCTTGGGTACTTATAATAAAACTAAATGCCATATTCATTTTTAAATAATTTACTTAGGTAACTATTATTATAAACAGGTGTTATGGGGTGCCTAACACTTTCCCCACACACAATCAACTTCCAAACCCTATCTGGTTTTCTTTTTTTTTTAAAGAAAATTTTGGAGGCGGCTCCATATTTTTCAAATTTCGGGAGCTACATCAAGGTTTTTCCCTTTCAACATTTAGAAGATGAAGGGTTTTTACTTCTCCCAACAAATATGATTCATATGATTTAAACTTGTGTTCTCCAAAGGAGATAAGGGCACTTATCATCTTAACTAACAGCTTGTTGGTAAGCGGCATTAAATTTTAGTCATTCAAGCATATTTTGATTTTTGATATTATCAAGTTTTATAGGTCCCTATCTGTCATTTTCCCTTGAAATAACACATCAAGCTTTTGATGGTATTAACACACAAAAACATAAAAGAAAGTAAGGTCCTTTTTTGTTATAAGGATGGAACATATTTTTTTTAGCTCCCAATATTTTGCGCAATAATTATTTTGCACTTGTAGTCATTATCACACTCACAAAATTGATAAAAAAGATGCAACATAATTAAAAAAAATATCAATTTTTAAAATTTGTTTACACTTTCAAACTCAGTCATAGTATATGTTTGGATAAACAAAAAAAAGAACTTTTCCACATCCAAACTATGGTTAGGCAAAAGAATAGCCAAGCATGTGAAAAAATGATAAAAGCACTTTTTTTAGGCCAAACCAAGGTTTTGCTTTTTCCCCTTTTTTCTAGTATGGGGTCATCTCATAGATTTACCCCCGAAAATGCCCTCCTCTCCCTATCTTTTCATCTCTCTTTCCTTCCCCTATTTAAGATTGACATTTCGAGAAAGAGAAAGGTTGATACGAAATGTTTTAATCAAAAGAAGTAATCAGATTGACATTTTGTAGACGGAGCAGGATTCGTGACGATGTAATTTGAAGAAGGGCAAGGAGGAGGAGGAGATGGCGAATTTGATACCGATGAGTGTACCAGGGAAAATCTTTGGACAAATAGATTCTGACGACCAGCTGCTGGAGGAAGAATGGGAGGACGAAGCAATGGTTTCGTCGTATGTGATCGTGAATCGAAGAATCACCGGGAACATTGTGTTCTCGGTGTTTACTAAGAATGGAAGGACCTTGAAGTTCAGAAATCAATTCTGAGAATGACTGGGTTTATTGGTTTTCGATCTTGAGGCTTGCTTTGGTATAATAGATTTCCCTTTCTTAGAGGATTTGCTTAATGCGCATCTTTGTAGATTACAAGTTTGATTAATAAGCTTCTAGTTTTTCTGTGGAAACTACCAAAATGTTTCCTCACCTACATTATATATCGGGACAATGACACCTAGGTCCCAAACAACAAAAAAAACACTACAAAAGTCCTTTTGAAAAGTCAATGGTCAGAATATTTCCCAAAGTACAATTACATAGTTGCCCTTATAGGAATTGCTAAAAGAAAGGCACAAGAGGAGAGGAGGGAAGCCGTGGGTTTTGTCATTAAGGAGAAAGAGAAACGGCCAAATGCAACATTGAAGGGATAAAGTGTGTTGTTAATTTCTTTGGCAAAGGATATGCAACCTCCATCTATGGGTACAGAGGTAGAACACCGAACTGAATTTTTTTTTCTCTTTTCAATCTGAACGTTGAGTAAATTGAGATTTAGGGGTTGATCAAAGGTTGTAGCTTGAGCTCAATAGTAGAGGAAGTGGTAGGTAGTAGATAAGAAATGCTAAAATTTTGATAAAGATATGATCTTGACCATTGAAGTTGGGGATTCACTTTGGTTGGGTTGTGTTTATGTTATATTGCTATGTTTTTTGAGAAGGTTATAGAGGGAGTGTTGTGTTTTAAGTGGGAATAGTTGAATGTGATGGTGCTCCTTTACTATGAAAACACTGGTATGAAAAAAAAGTGTTGTAAATTCATGCATTTGTAGTTGTTAATATGGCTGTTATAGTTGTTAATACAGAACTTGTGCTCTATTTTTAGGCAAGAAAATAGAGGAATGACCTTATTTTAAGTGGAACTGATTGAATGTGATTGTGGTTTGTTTGATTACAAAATGCTGATATGATGTTAAAAAAGTATTGTTAAAGTGTTGTTAATATGTGCAATTGTAGTTGTAAATATTGCTATGGTAGTTATTAATACGAAGTTCGTGTTGCATATTGTTATGAAAGATGGGAACTACTTTATGAACTTTTTACTCTCCCATTGTATAGAAGTAATCATTGACATGTTGTACTCAAATGGTGCCAACACCCACACCAGAAATGAATCATACTAAATGGAAGGATTTGATTATTGAGGAAGGACAGATTTTTCCGAATGCTGTGACCCCTTTTGCTTGTTGAATGGGTCCAAAAGTTGGTGTACATATTTAAAGATGATATCATATTAAGTTAAATGAGTAGGTAGGAATAGCCACTTACTCACATAACTTAATATTTTAATGTCATATGATATGTGGATATGATATGCTATTCATTTGTGATAGTATAGGTATTAAGTTGCAACAAATGGGTAGAAGATGTTGCTTACATTAATGATGTGTTGTTATCACAAGGGGCACATGAAATTTTGCAAACTCCAACAGGTTGGTCAATGACCTTGTGAAAATAACTCATGTCGTTGTAAAAACATACTTAATGACTTGTGAATAAGGCAATCAGCTGTTGCCAAATGTGGCATCAGGATTTGTAATCAAATTGAGTTAGTATTGTGTTAAACTAATGGTAAGCATTTGTGACAGTGGGAAGTTGTGAAATTTATAAACTCCTGGCGGAATTTAAATTAACTTGTAAAAATGACTTATGAACTTGATAAAATATGCATAATAAGTTGTTAAAAACCAAATCGGCTCTTATGATAGACCCATTGAGAATATGTAGTTGTGAGAGTTTCCTGGTACCATGACAAAAAGACATTGTAAAAATAACTTAATATGTTGTAAAACTAACTAAATGTATTGTAAAACAATGCAAAGTAGTGAACAAACACATTTTTAGTGTTCAATGTAGTTTCATCTAGACACGAGCTTAGTCTTTGTTAACATGACTCATCATATTGTAAAAGAAACCTATGAAGTTGTAAACAATGGGGTTTGTAGTGTTAAAGTTGTTGATGTGGCCAAATCTAATTTCTTGGTGCTATGAAAAAAAGTTGTTAAAATAACTTAACATGTTGTATAAAAATGTAAAGTAGTGAACAAACATATTTTCAGTGTTCAACGTAGTTTAATATAGACATGAGCTTAGTCATTGTTAAAATGACTCATCATGTTGTAGAAGAATCTTATGAAGTTGTAAACTGAGCCATTTGTTGTGGTAAACATATTTAAAAAATAAGTTGTTAAAATGACTTGCAGTGTTATGAAAATAGGCTTATCAAGTTGTAAACTAAGCAAATTTTTGAGGTGACCTTGATGTGTAAAAACGTAGTTCCCTTGATGTGTAAAACAACTTAAAAAAAGATTAAACATATTGTAAACATAAGCATAAAGTGTTGTTAACGTACGGGCTTGACAAACTTGAAATTAAAACATTGCATAATAACATGTTGTCAAAATAATTGATTAAGTTGTCAAAATAACTCATGATGTTGTTAAACGCCTCATTACATGAGTATAACATGAGTGCATTTCCTACAACAAGGTTTCTCTACAAAATATCCACATATATACATAACCAATAACAATCCTATACTATAAAATAACATCATAACTGCTACATGTCTTTCTTCCTTTTCACTTGTTGGTTGCCAGCAATAATGGACAGCACCTTCGAGCACAAACATCTTCATTTGAGCACAACAGGCAATCTAGTTATGGAGCATCAAGCAGTCAAAATAATAAAACCAGTTCCTTTATATAAATTGGAAACTAATTAACATCTTATTTTTTTAAGTTTCTTGTTTTTGAATTCACATAGGTTTCAAAAACTCAACTTTAATTAGATTGAAGAAGTAAAGAGAAGAGGAAGACTTAAAGCATTGTACAAAAAAAAAACCTTTAAAAATTAAGTATTCATCACATGGGACCAAGAACCCAGGATCATATCCATATGTATGTAGAGACAAAAGCATATAAAGGGCTCAAAGCTTTTAATCTAAAAGTCAAATATACAAATACAACAGCTAGATTCATATTAACACGAACTTCGTATTAACAACTGCCATAGCAATATTTATAACTACCAATGCACATGCTAACAACACTTTAATAACACTTTTTTTGACATCATATCAGCATTTTGTAATCAAACAACTACAATCACATTCAATCAGTCCTACTTAAAACAAGGTCATCCCTCTATTCTTGCCCAAAAATAAAGCATTCCCTCTATTACATTGCCAAAAAACAGAGCACAAATTCTGTATTAACAACTATAACAGCCATATTAACAACTACAAATGCATAAATTTACAACATTTTTTTCATACCAGCGTTTTCACAGCAAAGGAGAATCATCACATTCAACTATTCCCACTTAAAACACAATACTCCCTCTGTAACCTTCTCGAAAACAGAGCAATATAACATAAACACAACCCTATCAAAGTGAAACCCCAACTTCAATGGTCAAGATCATATCTTTATCAAAATCTTACCATTTCTTATCTACCACCTACCACTTCCTCCACTATTGAGTCCAACCTCCAACCTTTGACCAACCCAATCTCAATTACCCAACATTGGACTGAAAAGAAAAAAAAAATTCAGTTGGGTGTTTTACCTCTGTACCCATAGATGGAGGTTGCAGATCCTTTGCCAAGGAAATTAACAACACACTTTATCCCTTCAATGTTGCATCTCCAACATGTTGCGTTTGGCTGTTTCTCTTTCTTCTTAATGACAAAACCCATGGCTTCCCTCCTCTCCTTCTATACCTTTCTTTTAGCAATTCCTATGGGGCCAACTATGTAATTGTACTTTAGGAAATAATGTTAGAAAAGGGGCTTTTCTGATCATTGACTTTTCAAATGGACTTTTATGGAGTTTTTTCTGTTGTTTGGGACCTAGGTGTCATTTTTCCTTATATATCTGATGACATGTTTGATTATTTTATTCCTAGGATGCCGAATTGTTTTATTATCTTATTTATATACATGATGTTAATACATAAAAAAATGCCTATAAAGAGCTTAGTTAAATTTATAAGTTTTGTTTTTTATGGAGGGAGCCAGCATTATGATCTGTTAGAGAGAGAGAGAGAGACA
Organism: Inga oerstediana; assembly: GCA_963210345.1. Classification (NCBI taxonomy): domain Eukaryota; kingdom Viridiplantae; phylum Streptophyta; class Magnoliopsida; order Fabales; family Fabaceae; genus Inga; species Inga oerstediana. The sequence goes on along the minus strand of OY723403.1, from coordinate 40,456,891 downwards.
CACACACACCACATCACATCACATTATCACAATTTAAGATAATCATCTAAGAAATTTAAAGAGACAATTGATCTGAGATCTACTTTCAAGAACGGTAAAAAAAAGAAATCCACTTTCAAGAAGTGAATTTGGTAATGAGAATGAGACTCATACGTGCCCTCTTTGCTTTCAAATTTTTCCTTGCTCTTGAATTTTCTATTCATGATATGGATGCAGTTTTCTCCTTTTCTCCTCCTTTTCTTAATTTGGATTGTTGAATTAAGATTTCAACGGTCTAAATTTAATATTTTATAAAATTATTATTATTATTATTATTATTATTATATCTTTATAATAATATTATTATTTTTATAACAAAGAAAAAGTTTGAACCATTGAGATCTTAATCTAACGGTCCAGATTGTGAAAAGGAGGGAAAAGGAGGGGAAGGGAAAAAGAAGAAAACCGGATCCTCATGATATATCTCATATACCAATCAATGTCTCAAATTTGGGGCTTATGAATGGCATATAAAAGGGAAAAATAATATTTGGTCACTATAGTTTTGACTCGGTTGATAGACTTTCACTGGTATAACTCAGTCCCTATTATTATGACTTGGTTGTAACCTAATCACTACATTTTGATTCACTACAACTCAATTCCTAAATTTTTAACCATTTTATAATTTAATCCCTATATTTTAGAAAATAAAATTAATATATATGATAAAGTAAAAAACTAAATTATAAGATGATTAAAATTATAAAGATCACGTTGCAATGAGTTAAAATTTAGGATTGAGTTACAATCGAGTCAAACTATAAGAGCTAAGTTATATCAAGTCAAAACATAAGGATTGAGTTGTACTATAGGGACTTAAAAAATTAATTTTCCAAAAGGAAAACCCATCTTGACAATTTAGTAGAGTCCTATCTACCAACAATATGAAATTTCTCAAAACTCAAATTAAAAAGATATAACTTAATTTAACCCAAGCTTCCATAAGACTACACGGTTCCAGAACTACAAGTAAACTCTCGGCCAAGAATTTGATGTCATTACTCGAGGGAGTAATCGAGTAATCTGCCTGGTTATTTGAAAGCCACTCGAGGGACCACTGATTTAAAGCCTTTAGTCGCCTCAGGTTAAATCAAAATAAACCAAATTATGCAGTGAAGGGCACAACTCGGGTCGTATTCTCTTGAGGAGCCTTTTATTTAATTCCTAATCTAAACTAAGTGGCAAAAATATTAAGATGGGTTTTAAATTGAATTTTTTTTCTTTTTAATAATGGAAAATAACCTAAACTACTATTTTTTGGATTTTTGAGAAATTGTTGAAATAATTAATGAAATTGAGATTTAAACAAATTGATGATGAATGCTTCTTGGAAAAATGGAATATAGGTTATCATTGCTCAAATTGAATTGGGAGTTAAACCACTCACTAAGTCAAAAATTAAACCTTAACAACTCGTTAAGTCTAGTATATTAATTGGTGATTACCCCTAGAACTCTAGCTAGATAATTACCTCTTAATACACTATTAAATACCACTTAGTGTGCAATTTAGGATTGGATTCATGCAACTTGTTCCTCTATACAATGAATACTCAACTGAGATATTCAAACAAGATCTAAACAGTCATAATACTCATTCAAACTATGAAAGAATAGACAACCACATTAAACCAAAAGGAAATATAACAATTTAAATCTCAAACCACATAGACCAATCTAAATCACAATTGTTCAATCAATATTAAGATAAACAACTCGCAATCTCAGTAAATTAACCATATAACATAAAATCCTAACTCAGGAAATTCGTTACATAATTAAATAAAAAGATTAAAACAATTAACTCCCCTGAATGTATCTCTAGAGCTCAAACCAATCTTCCATCTCCAAGAAGCAAGAAGGAATTTAGCCTCTCATGGAGCTTTTCACAGCTACAACTCCTTGAAGGCACTAAGAATCTATTGAATTGAGATAAGGAAAGAAAAAGAAGATGAAATTGTTGGTGAAGCTTCGTGAAGGTTGTCTCTTCTCTTCCTCTCTCACGTGCGACACTGCGTCCGTGTTCTCCTCTGCACGTTCGTCTCCTCCGGTTCTTGTGCGTCTGTCTGGTTCTGAGTTCTGGTGCGTCTCCTCTGCTGGTGCGATGATGTCCTCTGAGTTCTTTAATCTCAGATCTGCCGCCGTGCGTCTTCTGCGTTCTGGTGCGTGTGCCTCCTCTGGAATCTGATGTGCGTCTGTGGTTCTCGCTTGTGTGGCTGCCGTCTCCCTCTTCTTTCCTTCCAATCTTTTTAGTAATCCCTTTTTCTCTTTGAAATCTAGGTCAAATCCCTTTAAATTTGGGATATAATCTTCCAGGAAATATTTAGATCTGATTTTCCTCAAGATTCTGAATGAGAATCTGGAAAAAAAATCAGTTTTAGAAGTAAAGAGCGCTGGTTTTTAGATATTGGAACCAAACTGGCAATTCTCGAATTCGGGGTTATGTTCTGTAATTTCTGCTGAGAGCAAATGAATCAGTTCCAGCGGTGATGTGTGTATTTTGGGACCCAACTGGTATTGTTTACTTTCGGGGTCCTTTTCTGTAATTGTTTTTGATATTTTCCTCTCTGAAAGTGGCAGCTAATATTACAGAAAGGTACCTTTCTTTCTATAAGAATTCCCTTGGAGACATATGTAGAATCTTATTTTCTACTTCAGTCCTTAAAAATCTTTACTTTTTGGTCCCTCAGCTCCTCCTTTTCCAATGTGACCTACAATTCAGATCAATATCTTGTAATATCTTTATTCAAAATTCAAATTTTAAAGATCAATCACAAGATTATAACAAATATCTCTTTTTAAGATTTATTTTCACACATTCATCTTTAATTCAATTTAATCATAATAAATGTTATTTAGCCCAACAATTAATGATAAAATCCCTAAATATGATATTAAATATTAACCACTCTAGTAAGGTGTGAAGAAAAATGAAGCTCACTCGAGTAGCCACTCGAGTAAGCAGTTTACCACAGTGATCACCCGAGTAATCTGTGAAGGTAAAGACATGGCCACTCGAGTAATCAGGTATTTTCAAGGTTTGTAATATATCACTCCATGTCTTACCCGAGTAATTTCTGATGCAAAATGTTGATTTGCTCACTGCCATATTTTTAACATGTTTACTCGAGGGACCACTCGAGTAACAAACTTGATCACTTGAGTAGCCACTCGAGTAAGGCAGTTCAAAAATTATATTTTCATCGAATATCTCTTGATTTGTTATTTATATGATTAACTCTTCATTGTATTAGTATTCTAAGTACATTTGCAGAAAAACAATGAAAGAGTATGACAGATTTGAGAAGTCAAATAAAAGTCCGAACGTTCACCTAACACTACCTACCACCAACGGATAGTTTTCAAATACGAAGAATAGTCAATCGTTGCTGCGTGACTCTAACGGACAAGTTTGAAATTGCTTCCAACGGACACTACAAATCATCTATATATATATATGGAGCATTCAAAGAGAAGAAAACAGAGAGACACGAACTGAGAACACACATCTATCAATACACTTAGTGCTTTGTTTTCATATACTCATTTGTACTTCAGAAATTATATATTTGCTTTGTGAGGGAGTTTTTCATTACAAACTCAATATTTGTTATTGAGACAACTTAAGGTAGTGGAACCTTGAGTTGGGGATTTGATTGCAAAGTGTAAGGGGGAGCGAGTGTCCAGATGTAGGAACTTGTTGTGTACTGAGGAGCCAAGAACCCACTGAATCTTGGAAAATATAGTGAAACTCTCAGAGACGCTCTGAGGATTGGACGTAGGTCAAAGTGGTTGTGGCCGAACCACTATAACTCTCAGTGTACACTACGGTGATATTTCTCCTTACTCTTAACTGCTTTTAATATTCGGCAAAGTTTCCTTATACGTAATGAAATTTCTGGAATCACCCAATTCACCCCCTCTTGGGTGAAACGCTTGCACTAACAACCATGTATCATTATGTTGCTGTGATGCTGTTGTTAATGATTGCTTACATGCTATATGTTTTATATTGTATAAGTGATTTTTTACTACTGGGATTCTTTTGAATCTCATTCTTTCCATTATTAAACCTATAGACAGGGCAGGTGGTTCCTTCGGGAAGCAGCCGACCAAGAGCAGTTAGGAATTTTGGAAGATATGAGATTGTTGGTTATCTATTTTGAAGTAGGATTACTGTGCATCATTTTTGGAATGTAAATAATATTTAGTCATGATTGTGTAATCCCTTAGTAGGGAATTCTGAAACCCTTAGTCTATATACATGAACCCGGGGGTTGCCGGGATTTTTGTTATACACTCTGATATGTATGAATGTGAATGAACTGCACAGGTAATTATATTCAATATTTAAAATTGAGATAAGATGAGGGACGAGTTTTGAAAGAATTTCTTAAAACCCTACCAGAAGGAAGGGATGAGAATGATTTTAACCCTCCATAGATCTCTAAACCATTTTAATCATGTGTTATCGAATCATAATTACGCTGATTAAGGCAGGGGGTTACAAAAAGGGTCGCTAATAATAATGCATTAGTAGTAAACTGTGATGATATACGATAATTGAGAGCGTAAATTCAAAAATTTAGAGGGCAGATGATTCAAGAGACAAATTGAGTATCATACTCAAACTTTAATGCTATATATTTATAGTTTCCGGAGTATCTATTTAATTATTTAATTTTTTTATGGGACGAATGTGCAAAGTTAGCAATAAATAATATGGCTATGTGCATCTATAAGAACTATCTATTTTTGGTTCACAAAGTAGCAATAATCAATTGTTTTGATAGTATTTTTAACAACAATATTACCCATCCTAAACTTCCGTCAAATTTGTTTTGGTAGGCATTCAAACTACAATTGACCGTTTCAAACATGGCAGTTGGAGAAATGGCTTCTTTAATTACCAAGCTACCAACCCTCTTATATCCTTTGATGCCGCACAACCAACCTCGATAAACAAGGACAAAGTCAAAGATAGCAAGGAGAAGGTTGGAGAAGGCGAACTGGTCGAGAAGCTTAAGTTCTGATGGCGTTATCGACATCTTTAGCGAAAGAAAGATGTAGAAGAAGGGTTGTTATGCTGAGACAACCAAGTCGAGAGGACAGGTAAAAAGCTCCTAGGTGGTTTTGCCACCATAAATTGGTCGCCATAAGATGGACGGCTTGGATCGACGGCAACTCAGGTAGGAGGTTCTATGGATGCCTATACTACAACCAGGTATGAAGTGGGATTCTATTAGTGCAAATGATGTGTGGGGTGTATTTTTGTGATTTACTTCTAACTTCATTGTTTTGAATACTCACTAGATGGCAGGTGTGGGTATTTCCCATGACATGATGGTGACTTTTTGGAAAGGGTGAATACCATGATTAAGGAGTTACTAGATGATGTTGACAGACTTTATGACAAAAATAATAGAATTAGAAGAGGAGAGCATGGGATGAGGCTAAATGAAGAGATTGAGGCCATTCATGGTGAACTAAGAAATATTAAACATAAACATGAGCTGAATAATGGTGAACTGAGGATGGGAGTTGTAGTTTAAAATAGAAATATCAATATTGGTGATTACGTGGGTTTTGTTAATTGTATTTTATTTTGAAAGTTAGATGGCTTTTGTTTATTTTATTTTATTTTTGAAGTTAGATTGGTTTTGTTAATTGTATTTTATTTTGGAAGTTGGATTGGTTTTGTTAATTGTATTGCACTTATGGAAGTTAGATGGTTTTTGTAATAACCCAAAATGTGAAAAAGGGCATATGACTCCGAAAGTGGACATCATGAACATTAGACAAACACTTTTGGAGAATGCAATGTGAATTATGACCCGAATTAGCAGTTGAAAGTGCTCAAACCCTATATTTAAACTCAATAATGGTGACAAAGTTTAAATTGAATTTAAAATAAAGGAAATGGCGCATGGTATATGAAATGGGGCCAAATAATGTGTTAAGTGGTTATCTAGTTGAAATTGACGTAATCAAAGGCAAAACTAGAAGAAAGAAAGTTATCGGCCAATTAGTCAGTAATTGAAGAAGAAATTGAGTATCAACCAAAAGAGTAAGAGTTGTGACTGAATGGCTAAGTGAAATAATTAGAGTAACTACGTAGTTATTGGCTTTTGGTTGAGTTATGAGGAGATGACACATGGGCAAGAGAAAATGAAATTTGGCTTACAATTAAAGCATATGGAGGCATTTTGACTTTGGTTAAATATATCATGTTAAAAGTAATATAAGTGGAGGCAAAAACCATGAGAGTTTAAGAAGCCGTTTAGCTCATTCAAGAACTATAGTTCGATGGAAATCTCAAGGGTCAAGGAAATAAAGAAACAAAAGATGATGTCAAGCGAAGAGTTGTAAAGTCAAAATTTTAACTCCCTTTCCTCACTCCTTGCAAAGTCGGTTAAGTGTGTGTGAGGGGGCAAAAATCTGATCTCACCATCTCTCTCTCTCTCTTCAAGCTCTCTCATTTTCGGCTAGCTCAAGATGAGGAAAGAGAAAAGAGTTCAAGTTGAAGGTGAGCCATTTTAACCTTGTAGATGACTCCTATTGCTCAAAACCTCTTCTCTAATTTTGTTCCTCTTGATGTAAGCTTTATTTGTATGGTTTTAGATTTTCAAGAGGAGGTGTTTTGTGAATCCAAGAAAAGATAGAGGATGGAGAATCAAAGAATCAACTAGAGAAAGAGGAAGATGTGAGCAAAAACTATCTTTTGACGTAAGTATTGTGGTTTATTGGTTGAGTACCTTGGCTTGTGGAATTTGCCCTAATTTCATGTAATTAGGGTGATAGTGAGTTCATGATGTTTTGTTGATTGTGTTGGTGTATATTGGCTAAATAGAATGAATTTGAGTCTTGAATGTGAAGTTTGGTAATTTTAAGGTTTTGTGTTGAATTGGTGTTCAAAACTGAACATGTTAAAGGAATGTGAATTTGGTGGTTTTGATGTTTCCATTAGATTCCATGCGAAAAATTGTGTGGGGAGTAGTCTTGGTTGTGAATTTTGGACCATTGGAAACATTGGTTGAAAATTGGAAATTCTGTCAAGTGTAAACTTTGTATAGGGCAGTCAGTTTGCATGGTAGTTTTGAATGAGTAAATGGTGTCTAAAAATTCTAAAAATTTCTATTCTAGTAGTAGACATGCCAAGCTTTAATTTGATAGATTATGGATGGCATTTTGATGTGTGTACTAAAAGTTATGTATTTCCAAAGTTTGAGGTTGAAACTAGATTTAATTTTGGAATAGTATGGAAATCTATTGGATTCTGTATTTTTGTGGTTGTTAATGGTAGTGGTTCGTATTTTTCTTGCATAGAGGACTTAAATACTTTCCATAGAACTTGGAATCACCTCAGTTCGATTTTTGTAGAATTAGTTATGATTTTTGGAAGTTCATCCAAGAAACAGGATTTTTCTTGGTCACGGTCAAAAGGGTTTTGGCCCCAGCCTAAATGTTTTTGACCTATTTTTGGTTGTAGCCAAGGGATTTTGGCTATAGCTAAAATATTTCTGACCACTTCTTGGTTGTAGCTACGAGATTTTTAGCCCCGACCAACCCTCAATTTTAGCATTTTTGACTTTTGAAAGGTGGTTTCTGATCTAGCTCTTCTCAACCCTTTTGGGCTTTTGTTTGAGCTGATCATAACCACTTAAGGGACCCAAATGATAACCAACCCCAAGTGTTTTGTAGTTTAAGAGTTGGAATAGTAAATAACTTATCATCCTTGATTATGATTTATAGGATTTGACATCCGCCCTGAGCGTGTGAAATCGGTGCCCACTTTCTCTTATATCATGTATAATGCATTGTATGTTTATGCTTATCATTGAATTGTGATGAATGTGAAAGTTGTTGTTGTTTATGCCGTTGTGAACACAGCGAAAGCTGTCGTAATTCCGTGGAGTGAATATGGCGAAAGCTATTGTTGTATATGCCATTATGAACACAATGAAAGCTGTTGTGATGCTGTGGAGGTGAATTGGTGAAAGTTGTGTTATATATGCTGTTGTGAACATAGCGAAAGATATTGTGATGTCGTGGAAGTGAATATGGCGAAAGCTGTTGTTGTTTATGCCGTTGTGTGTACAGCGAAAGCTGTTGCAATGCCGTGAAAGTGAATATGGCAAATGTTGTTGTTGTTGTTTAGGCTAAAAGTCCCGGCTGATGTACGGGTGAGGTCATTACATAAAAAGGCATTATTGTTGTTGTAAATTGCCGCTGAGAATATTATTGTGTTATCATTTTGTGATAATTGCTTATATGCCTTGTTTATTATATATCATATGATTGAAATTGTTACTACTGAGATTCCTATGAATCTTACTCTTTCCATTACTAACCTACAGCTAGGGCAGTCAGATAAAAGGAGAAGCTGGTATACAAGGATGATTAGAGTTTGCGGCTGAGAGATTAGTTTTGTATTGGTTATCAAATGTTGGGATAATTGTATATGTAAATGTAGACCAATGTAGCAGATTTGTGTAATTGTTTATAATCCCCATTTGAAAATGGGCAAATATGCCTTGTAGGCTCTTATAGATAAGATTGAAACTCTAGTGTCATCAGGAAGTTCATTGAGTACTCTTATATGAATGAATGGAACGGTATTGAGCAGGCCAATTAGTTTTGAATGTGAAAATGAGACCTGATTAAACAGGTTGTGAAAAGTTTTGAAAAGCCTACTTTATCACAGGACTGAACCCTATCTTAAAGTTGGGACTTTTATAAGTTTTGAATTCTCCGTTGGTCTCTAATTTAACTTAATGGCACATTTCTGAACCATAATATTGGCTATGAAGGTAGGGGATTATAGTTTTGGTTAATTGTATTTAATTTTGAAAGTTAGATGGGTTTTGTTTATTGTATTTTATTAAGTTAGACATAGGAGTTCGTATGAGAGTAATTGTGAAAAAATGGCTTTTTTATGTGGCTGTTAGTAATAGTGGAATTGGTAATGAAAGAGTAGACCTGATACATGATTAAACAATTTGAGATACAAATAAAAGTGCAGAATGAAATAGTGGACCTGATATATGCTTAATATGAACTAAAAGATGAGAGTGAAACACAAATAAAAGAGCAGAATTTCATTGTTTGCATTGTAAACACCTCATATTGTCTTGGCCCCACTCAAAAATAATTTAAAAGAAGAAAAAAGAAAAAAAATCCTCCTTAATCTTGACACATCTAAATTAATAAGCAATTGACATTAATGGTGATTGGATTGTAATTGAAATTTGAAAAATGATAATCATTAATGGTGATTGTCTTGAACTTGAGGTTTTGTAGTAAATGGAAACAAATTTCAAAATAATTCATCTCATTGATGTTATTTGATATTTGGATTAGGAAATTTAGTGTGAAGTCATTGTGAAGGAAAAAAATAGAAATTAAAAAAAATAAAAAAAAATCTCTCATTTCTGTTGATAGGTTTAAATTAGGAAATTACTTGTGGGAAAAGATAAAAAAATAATAAAAAACAAAAATTAAAAAAATCTCCATTGATGGTGATTAGGTTAAGCTAGAAAGTTTTATTAGTAGAAAATACAAAAAATATAATAAAAAATGAAAATAAAGAAAAAAGTCTCCATTGATGGCTATTGGATCAAGTTAGGAAGCTTTATTAACATAAAATACAAAAAAGTTAAAAAAATGAAAATTCAAAAAAAGAAGGAGCATTTATGAAAAAACCCTACCTTAAGACTATAAATAGGGGAGCAAGGGTTTAAGCAAGCACACAAAAATTTTGGGAGAAAAAGGGAGGCAAGTTAGAGAGTTAATTTTATTTTTTGATTTCATTGCTCATACATAATTCTCATGAGGAAGGGTAGCAATTGAGAGAGCCATTTCGTCTTTGTTTAGAAGAAGATTCTTTGCCAAGCCAATGAACATCTCTACATAGAGATGGAGGCATTCTTACTGAAATATTGGGCAAATATCCACAAGTATATTGCCTCTTGTTCTCCTTGCTTATATTATTTTGTTCATTTCCCTATCCTTTTTTCACCTAACAACATTCATTTTCTAAAATATTGGTTTGTTGACTAAAGTTATGCTTGTGGGCCACGTGTACTTCTTGAGGTGTCTTGTTTGCATTTTGATGACTATTGAATGCTTGCATTACATGATGAATATATTAGTTGCACCTTCATCTATTGTATTGCTCCACGTTTTGGCTCATCATGCTTTCATGATTTCACTCTCATCTTTATGCTTGCCTCATGTGTGCGTGAATCACCATAGCTTTTTATATATGTTGGGGTTGCTCAATATAATGAATCAGGTGGTTAATAAGTGTGAGGATGAATGGTATGTGTTGGACTCTTTCATATTCTGGCATTATTGTTAGCATGGAAGTTCTAATAATATGTTGCCTTGTTTGTTTGAATAGATTTTAAGAATAAAATGTATGCATAAGTCTCCTCATCTTTGGCTTCCCATTCTTTTAACTTGTGTTATTTTTTTTCTTTTTTCTTTATCCCTTTCTTAGGTTTTCTTTCAAAAAATAAAAATATTTTAACACATTTTTATAAATGAAAATAAAATGGAAAAAATCTCTTTCACGAGAAAATAAAGGAAATACTTTTTTAAAAAAAATAAAAAATAAAAACAAAACAAATATTTTTGTCAAAGAAATTAAATAAAAATTTTTTTCTAAAAACCACCAACGACGTGACATGCATTTCTACTCTCGAACTACGTGGGCTTTGATACCTCTAAAGGGTATGTCAGTCCTAAGTTCTCTTCCTAGGTCAAGTCCAATTTTGTAAATGAATATATATTTTTCTTATTTTTTTTTGTAAATAAATGTTCCTTTTTTCTTTAGCTTTCATTTTAGTTATGTTTGTAAATATTCTTTTTTATTTAGGTAATTATAATAAAATTAAAGGCCATATTCATTTTTAAATAATTGATTTAGGGTAACCGTTCTTTTAAATGGGTGTTGTGGGGTGCCTAACTCCTTCCCAATACAAAAACAACTCCTGAATTCTAAATAATTTTTGTTGACCAGTTTTCATTTTTAAAAAGGTTTCCAAAATTATCCTTTTTCAAAATTTTGGTGGTAGCTCCATATGTTCCAAATTTTGAGCTCTACATTGTTAATAGCCCACAATGTAAATTTTTACATGGACGCATTGGTCCCCAAAGAAGGACATGGGAATTGCCAAAGTGTTTAGTTACTAAATACAAAATAGTGATTGCCAACATTACAAAACAGTCTGAAGGTGCTCTTGCCAACATAACTAAATACACAACCCATAACTAAGTAAAAAAGATCAGAACACATAAGCAACCTATATACTAGGCTTGTTTGAGTTGCTCTTGTTTCTTGTCATCATCCTTTAAGTTTGAAGTTGGAGTTGAGATCTTATGATACTCAGTTTGCCTTTTACATCAATCTAGGGGGTTTAATTGAGGATATTGATGGTTGAGAAACAATGTCTTTTCCTTTGAATTGTATCCTCTTTGAGCCAACTGGTGCAGCAGATGGAGGATATTGTGACATTCTAGGGGATGGGGAATTTGGTAAGCAAGTATGCATAGTAGGCTATATACTCCTGTGCAGTTTTTTGTGTGATGACCATCTCTGAACTCAGTCCAAGCTAATAAAGGAAGTAGAATAAATCAATACATAATATTTGGAAGATTTTACACAACAAAAATGATTGCAAAACATTAATAACGATTGCAAAACATGAAGTAAATAATAATAGTCTATTGTTCATCTCTGACTATAATAAAACTTCTAGGCTAATATACTAGCTTAAGACAAAGTAAAGAACCAAAGAAATTCATAGTTTTATTGTAACTCACATTGTATACCATTCTTCTAGATTCCTTATCAACTATTAAACCCATGCCACATGTGACTCTTGGTTTGTATACACAACTTTGACTTGTTGCTTGTTTAGAAGGTTAGGTGGGTTTTACAGGCTGTATGGAAGGTTGGGTGGGTTTTTATAGGGTGTTATAGTGGATAAGCTTGCTGGTCTGTTATGATGGCGTTGAACCATCCTATGACTATTAAGCTTTCTTGGGTCTGTCTAGTTGAGGTTTGGTTGATGGAGGTGCTTGAAACAACAAAATAAAGAACATGTTAGGTTGCTAGATTGTACAATAGCAACATAACAAATAGATATATTATACCTCTTTGCATGTACTTTTATTATGCCCTTCTTGTTCGTGGAAAGAACATCTTGTTGTCATCCCTCTCTTGCTTACGTTTTCAACTTGTGAGTCTTAATTGGTTCTAGAACTAAGAACAAGAAACCTTCCTCTTCTTTGATTCTTTAAGCCTATTTTTCTTTTTAGCAGGTCTGTCAGGCAATGTGGGAACTGGTAGAGGCAGCATAGGTAAGAAATGTATTGTATTCCAGAATTGTTTGCCCTTAATAGGTTGAAACTTGTTTCTATAGCTACCAAGGTAGGTATCCTTGTGGTAGTATCAGGATATTTGGGTTATTGGGTCAAGTTTTGCATGATACATAGAACATATATACTATGTTGGCATGGGATTCTCGTTATATCTCATATCCTACAAGTGTGTATTTTCTTATCGAGACAAACTGTGTGCCTATCTTGACCCTCAGTCACCTTATGCCCCTTACTCAATTGAAACTGACTCTACAATTCATTGCCAAGTACCCATTTGTCTCAAATAAATCCAAACACTTAAGGTTGTAGTTTTCCTTCCAAGTCCTAACATTTTGTTCATTTGTATCCCATTTCTCCATCATCTTAACTCTAATTCCATCAAACATCCTAATAACAGGTAAAAACCTATACTCATCTATCCATGAATTCAAACTCTCATTTGTATTATTATCTACAACCCAAGACAGATACCTACTCATGAAGTATGCTCTTACCAAGCTTTGACAGGGTATGAAGCTGCTGTTATTGTTTGCTTCTTCAAATGTTTAAGTGCCTTCATATTGTCTTTAAATTTTTCCTTAAAGGTACTTCAGGTGCATGCAAAGAATTTCTTCTTCATCTCCCTACCCCTTCAAGTTTTAGACTAGTTGGCATAAATATGCCTTGCACAAAGTCTGTGCTCAACTCGAGGGAGTACATCAGACACGAGATGCAATAAACCCTTTATTAGTTCAACAAAATGTAAAAAAAGCCAATGGTTCTAGTTTATAAAAAAGCCACAACATGAAATACAATTATAGTGAATTAAATCCACCTTCTGCATGTCTGACATAAGTGTAACATTGGAACCATTACCAAGTTCCATAGAAGATTAAAGACACTGATAAACCAAGTCCAGTTAAGGGAATTCTTCTTTTACGTCAACCTAAAAGGCAACGGGCATAGAGAATCATTTGCATCAACACCAACAACAGTTAACAATATCCCCTTGCCTTACCCTTTAAAAATATACCATCAATCCCAATTAAGGGTCTGCAACCAAGTTTCCTGCCAACTTGAAACATTTTAAGAACACAAGAACTCACCAAATAGCAAAAACCAGATTTCAGCAACTTATGTAGCACAAAGCACAACTGATTTATACAAATCCATCCCACCGTTGTACATATTCATACAACTAAACTCATATTAAATCTATATAAAATATTTTCAATTGAATAAATTTGGGTGCATTGAAACATACAAACTAACTTTATGCTACTTAATAGAGATCAAATCTAAATTGAACACATACCTTGGCTACATAGAAACATTCTTTTAACCGGAATGGCCAACCCACTTCACAAGTAGCTATCAATATTTTTTGTTTAATTCTAACTATTCTCACATTAACTATATTTTGGATAGCATATCTGCCAATGGCCCTCCTCAACTCATGTCTGTCCAAAAAGGTCATGCCTACTATAACACCCTCAAAATAAATTGTTATTTATATATGACATTTTAGGAAGTATAACTGCAAAAAACATTTTGTTTTAATATATATATATATATATTTATATATAAAGGAAATGTATACATATAGGGAAGTAAAGCCACGTGAGAAAGCAATTAGTATAAAGGTTTGATTATTAGATTGAAAGGGAAGAGATCACGTGAAGAAAGATATGAGAGATTAAAAAAATAGTATGAGGGTATGGGAAGACGTGGAAATAAGAGAGAGAAGGGGAAAAGTGAAGAAGTTAAATAGAAGCAGAAATCTGACGTAGGGAGCAAGTGAAGATGTCATAGTACAGTACAATAAAAAAGGCAACAAATGATGTCATAACTTGGAAAACAAGTAGGAAGATATTGGTTCCAGATGACTTAGGAAAAAGGAAAAGAATAGGATAAGAATATAAAAAATGAAAAAGGATAGGGATGCCACGTAATTGTAAGGCCAGCACATGAGTTCTATAAAATGTTGCACCTCTCACTATCAACATAGCACAATCTATATGATTTGAGAAAAAAATATATGAAAAACTCACACAAAGACCTCTTACTTGTTCCAAGCAAAGTAAGAAATTTCTCTTACTGAGTAATAACACCTTGTAGAGTATTACTTTCTGCTTCATCTTATTCTTATTATTTTCTTTCTAAATTAATAAATTTTATTTATGTCTTTACCATATATTTAAACTAATATTTTTTATTTTTGAGAAAAGTACCAGATAGTGTTGTTGTGTGAAGACCTTGTGTTCACCTATTAGTACTATGTGATTAATTGTAGATCCACTCTAGGGGACGCCCTAGCATATCTATGTGATGTAAATTGATGGGTGTTTAGGAAATAAATTTATCTGTGCTATTTTTTCTCACAGCATAAAAATCTGGTGTTTTCCTGTTGTTGTTTTTTTCTTTGTTGTGCAAACAAGAGATAGGGTTAAATATATTTTCTACTTAAAGAACATATGGGTATTATTAGTTGAAAATTTTTATTGTTATTACCCACCTTTGTTTACATAATGTCTAGATACCAGTCACTGAGATTACAGTTAGGATCGAATGGGTCCAGGTCGGGGACCTCCAAGTCATACGTAGCATTACTGTTCATACCACCAACCCTGTTGATCCTCCACCTTTCAATCCTAGCCCACTGCCATCTTTTGAAAATTTCTATGAGCCTAATGACGACGTGATTGTCATATCTCCTGAAGAGTTCATGCGTTCTGTATGTGGAAACTATCCCTAAACCTCCCAGCAGAACTTTTCACAACTGAAGACCCAACCAACTATTAGAGTATTAAAAAGCACTATGTAGGAACAATATAAAATCAAGTGCTTTAGTTTTATCAGGAACCATATGGTATATATAGGGATGTTGCTTTAGTTCTATTTTGAATTACGTATCATATGTTGTATCTAGGGGTGTTTGTCCCCCACCTTTTTCATGAGATCATAAGAAAAATCTAGTATAATATTTTGTTTTATCTTTTATATGATTTGTTTAGTTAGCATGTTTTATTATGAGTTGTACTGCCACCAGATAAGCAAATAAGAGCATAAAAGGAGGGAAGAAAGGAATATATATATATATAAACACAAGAACCAAGAACTTGGCAGAAGAGAGAGAGAGAGAGAGAGAAAATATAGATTAGATAAAGCAAGAGTTGTGTTCACAATGGGCATGTGAAAACACCCTATGCAAGTAGCTACTACTACCATGAATATTAAAGAAAAAACACATGAGGGGAGAGGGAAGTGTCAAATAGAAGTATAAGTGATATATATATAGGGGTCTTGAATGAATAAAAAGGAAACAAGGAGGTGGGTTATGATACAAGGGATACAAGCTAGAACCAATAGATATTAAGGTGACCCCTAGAATTTGTCCTCCTCCAAAATAAAGGAAATATTTTTTTTTTCGAAAAAATCCATGTTCCCTTTATCAAGTGGTGGTTTAAAGTTCTTTTTTTGTATCCCTCTATGCCTATTTTTATCCCAGAAATTTTTCTTTTTTCTACTTCTCCTTTTCAACTTCCAGTAGATGTTTCTTCACTGCATGACACTTGTTCACCAAGGCTAGGAAATCTTGAATTTCTAAAGCAATCACTGCTTAATAAATGTTTGATTGTAACCCTGCTTCAAACTTTTGAGCCTTCTAAGTTATATCAGGGTTATTAAGGAGACATGACGAGTATTTATAGAGGGATTCAAACTTAGCAACATATTGGTTTATAGTCATTATACCTTGAATGAGTCTTAGAAATTCAATTTCCTTCTCATACTTCACATTTATTGGAAAATATTTATCCAAAAAAATAGTATTAAATTCAGTCCAAGATACCTATTTTTGTTGTATTTCATTTGCTCGCCTAATTTATTTCCACCAATTATAAGCATCTCCTGTCAACATATAGGTGGTGAAAGATACCTTTTAGTCGTCTACACATCCCAATACTTCAAATATCTTTTCTATCTGCCTTGACCATTCATCAGCTACAACTGGATTATAGTCCCTTCAAAAAGATGGTGGATTGATTTTCCTAAACTCGCCATAAGCTTTTGGACCCAAGTTGGATTTGGAACATTTTGATTTCTCTTTTCCAACGATTGCTCATTTGACTCCATCTCTTGGTCATGATCTGATTGCTCATATGTAGTACCCTCGAGTAATGGTATGATATGTGTAGTAACCGTAGTTTGTTCTCTTATGGCATTAGCTATTGCTTCTGCTTGCTCACGCATAGCATGATTCATCTACTCTATAGCACTTAACAAATTACTTTCTATGTGGTCTTGACTATTACTGGATTGACTTGGTGCCATTTTCTACATTAGTATAAAATTCATCAATCCTATGATATTATTTTCCTTCTATAATGGAGAAGACCTCATAATTCTCAACAAAAAAAAACTACTTTAGGGACATGTTGCTCTGATACCAAATTGTAAAACCCTGAAAACTCATTAATTATTTATTAAGTAATTATTTTTTTGATACATCATAAAGCAAACTACGCAAAACAAGTCAAAGAAAAAAACAAAATAGAAACTAGGAAACAGCCCTAGCTGGGATCAGGTAACTCCGCGCAATGTCCTACCCAACATCTTGCATAGAGAAAACTGGGTAGAAACCTGGTGCCAAATTCAGAGCCCTCTTAGCTAAGTGGTTTGACTCTAGATTTAGGTTTCTTGAAATATGCTTCACATTAACAATCCAGCTGCGTCGCAACATGGTCTGGATCTCCCTTAACTCACAGTAGTAGTAATGGTCCTTGTCTAACCCTCTATGATAAGTTTATACACCTCCCTGCAGTCAGTCATGAGTATCAAGTCTTGAAAGCCAAAGTCCCATGCTCACTTTAGACCCATGAGATAGGCCCACGTTTAAGCTAAGAGTGCATTGCCATGCTCTAATCTCATCATGAAGCCCTCACAGAAAGCATCGACCTTATCATAGAAGACACCCCCATACCCTGATCTGCTATCTCATATTCCGTATGCTCCATCCATAAGTTGTCGTGGCCTTCCTGACTCCACCCGTGATCGAGGACCCTCCTTCTGTTCAGGACCAGTTTCAACCCTTATGTGGTTCAGTGAGCTAGTACATCTCTGGATAGAGCATGGGATAGCTTCGGCCATGATATGGACAGACTGCATGTGGGTAGACTTTGAAAAGGAGAAGTAGAAAAAAGAAAAATTTCTGGGATAAAAATAGGCATGGAGGGACACAAAAGAAGAACTTTAAACCACCACTTGATAAAGGGAAAGGAAATGGATTTTGTTCTACTCCTTGCAATAAATGCGGAAGATTCCATGGGAATCAGCCTTGCTATTCTAGCCTTCTACCAAAAGTTTATTATGTTCGTAGGAAGCCCAACCACTTTGCTGGAAACTGCCCTCTCAACCAAAGGAAAGCTACTGAGGAACCTAATCCAACCTAAAAACCTGTGATGAAAGGAAGAGTCTATACCATAAATGGAGAACATGTTAATGAATCTACGAACCTGGTGTAAAGTAATGTTCTATTCAAAATGTACCGCTACTTGAACTTTATGACTTTGGAGCTACTCACTATTTCATAGCTACAAATTGCATTATAAAGTTAAATCTGCCTATGTCTGAATTACCTTGCAAACTTCACGTTTCTACACCTACAAGAGAGGAAATTGATACAACTTATGTTTGTCTTAATTGTCCTGTTCAAAATCATAATCACTCTTTCATTGCTCATCTTGTCTGTTTACCATTAAGACATATAGAAGTTATTTTTGGGATGGATTGGTTAACTCAGAATGAAGTAGTAATAGATTCTTTGCGAAAACTTGCAATCTTTCCTACCAATTATGTACTTAGTCACCTTACTGCTTATCATGGAAATATAGAAGTAGAAGGAAAAACTAAAGAAATATCAAAGGAAAACTTGGGCATTAAGTAGATACCTATAGTTAGTAAATTTCTAGATGTATTTCCCTTTGATATTGTAATATCCCGAATTGTGATTAAGGGACTTTGACTCCGAAAGTAAGGGTAATTAATGTTAAACCAACATTTTTGGAGGACATGACAAGAATTATGATCAAAATATGTTACAGCCAGAACTCAAACCCTGTATTTAAGTTCAATATCGGATTAATATCGAAATTGAATGAAAATAGAGGAGAGGGCGTGTGAATAGTATAAAGGAAGGAGAAGAATGTGTTTAGTGGTGATTTGTTAAGTGTTGTGATACTTAGGGGTAAAATGGTAATTTACCGCTTAATCGGTCAGTTACTGATGAGGAAACTCATTGGTAACTTAAATATCAATGGTTGAGATTGATTTGTGAAAGAGATCAAAGGGTGGAATCAAGTGTATATGTGTGTTTGTGAACTCATGGGTGATGGACTAAGATCTTGACAAGTGTCACCATGAGAGCCATTGATTGGGTCAAATGGTCAAAAGTCATTTTTCTCTTCTCTCCACTTTTAAATGTCGGCTAAGAGAGTGTTAAGAGGTCAAAAAATCTGATGCTTCTTCATTATTTCATCTCCCTCTCTCTTCTCTTCCATGGACGTCCTACCTTGAACAAGAAAGAGAAAGGAAAAGCTTGAGTTTTGGGTGAGTATTTGTCTCTAAATGCTCAAGTGTTCTTCATTAACATTATTCATAGTGTCAAGAGCTTTATTCCTATGGTTTCAGATTTTTGATTTGTGGTGTTTGAGAACTTGTGGAAATTTGGAAGTGAGGGAAACAAGGAACTAGCTTGGGAAGAAGTTAAGGTGAGTATTTGGAACCTTTTGGTATATTCATTGTGGTTATTGGTTTAGATTTGGGAATTTCGAATTTTTTCCCTGATTTTTGGTCCAATTTGAATGCTGGAATTGGTTAGTGTGTTGTGTAGAATGTGGTGTTAAATTGTGTCTTTGAGCCATGGGAGTTGATTTGGAATTTTGGAATGAAGGGAATTGCATTGTGGTGGATTGTGTGCATGTTGTGTTGACATGTTAAGATTTCTATGGAACATGTCTAAATGGATGGAATTTGATTGTTTTGATGGCTCCAATGGTTTCCTTGGGCAAAATTGGTGTGGAAATGGTGTTTTATGTGAAAATGGGAACCATTGGAAACAATTGTGAAAAACTGAAAGTCTGTCCATTGAAGGTCTGTGCTGGGCAGTATTTTTGTGTGGGTGTTTTGAATAGGCTAATGATGTTAGAAAATTATGAAACTTTCCAGTTTTGAAGTTCACTTTCTAAGCTTCAAAATGGACATAAAATTTGTGTCATTTCGCTTTGTGAGCTGGGAGTTTGAACTGTCCAAAGTTTGGCATCAAAACTGGACTCTGTTTTGGCACAATGTTAGGTTTTTGGTAAATCTGGACTTTTGTGGTGATTTCTAGTTATGGCCAATATTTTTCCTTGAAAGAGGACTTAAATAGCTTTCATTTGGCTTTGGAATCACCTTATTTTGAGTTTTCCTGAATTAGTTATGATTTTTGGAAGTTCAGCGAGAAACTGGATTTTCTTGGGCCGTAGCCCAAATGTTTCTGAGCGTCTCTGGACAGTTTTGGGCCGCAGCCCATGGATTTTGGGCCACAGCCCAAATGTTTCTGGGCATTTTTGGGCTGCAGCCCATGGATTTTTGGGCCGCGGCCCACCCCCAAAAATTAGTATTTTACACTTTTAAAGGTGGTTTTTGATATAGCCTTTCCCAACCCTTTAGGCATATGTTTAGACCTAAAATAGTTACCTAAAGAGTTCAAATGATAACAAACTTAAAGTATTATGGAATTAAGAACATGGAAAAGAGATTGATTGGTTGTCCCTGATTTGGTTTACAGGGATTGACATTTGCCCTACTCGTGAACCAACGGTACTAGAGAACGTCCGGAAAGAACAAGGTAGTGACACTTCCCTTATACTTTGTGAAAATGTATTGTATGTATGTTGGTCATGTGCTGTGATAAGTTGTGATGAAGTTGTGATGTTGCTGCTTATACAGCAAATGATAGCTGGTGACTATATTATACAGCGAAAGCTGGTGACTTGTGTATACAGCGAAAGCTGGTGATTATATTATCCAGTGAAAGCTAGTGACTTGTGTATACAGCGAAAGCTGGTGACTTCATTATACAGCGAAAGCTGGTGATTATATTATACAGCGAAAGCTGGTGACTTGTGTATACAGCGAAAGTTGGTGACTATATTATACAGCGAAAGCTGGTGACTTGTGTATACAGCGAAAGCTGGTGAGTTTATTATACAGCCATGAGTGCTGTCGCTTGTGGTGAAAAGCATGTTCTATTGTTGCTGTTGGCTGTGATTTACTTACCTACTATATGTTTACATATTGTATGAGTGAATTTGTTACTACTGGGATTCTTTTGAATCTCATTCTTTCTAATGACTAACATTTCAGACAGGGCAAGTGGCTTAAGAGGGAAACGACCAACCAGGAGCGGTTAGGGATTTTGGGAAACATGGAATTGTTGGTTATCTACTTGGATTTTGGATTACTGTATATTATTTTTGGGTTGTAAATAATATACTGATCACGGTTGTGTAATCCCCTAGTAGGGAATTTGGAAACCCTTAGACTATATATATGAACCCGGGGGTTGCCGGGATTTTATTGTACACTCTGATATATGAATGTGATATAACTGCACAGGTGATTATATTCGATATTTGAGCGTGAGACCAGGATAGGGAAGAAGCTTTGAAAAAAAAAACAATAAACTTGTGAAAAATCCTACCCTAATGTGGGAGATTATCATGAATTCTAAACTATCCATTGGCCTCTAATCCATTTAATCACGTACTATCGAATCATAATTACATGTTTAAAGTCAAGGGGTTACAGATATAACCACTCTCCCACTTGAAAGGGAATTAGAGTTTTTTAATTTTAGGAACAGGACCCATATCTATTGCACCCTATAGAATGTCTCCTTTAGAACTTAAAGAACTAAAGACCAAAATAAAGGAACTACTAGAAAAGAAATTCATCCGACCCAGTGTCTCCCCTTGGGGAGCTCCCGTTTTGTTTGTTAAAAAGAAGGATGGAAGTTTCCAATTGTGCATAGATTACAGGAAATTAAACAAAGTAACCATTAAAAATAAATATCCTCTTCCAAGAATAGATGATCACTTGGATCAATTGCAAGGAGCTTTAATATTCTCAAAAATAGATTTAAGATTGAGATATCACCAAATAAGAGTGAGGACAGAGGATATACTTAAGACCGTGTTTAGGACTCGTTATGGACACTGTGAATTCTTGGTATTACCTTTTGGGATGACAAATGCTCCAGTAATATTTATGGACTATATGAACTATATCTTTAGTCCTTTTCTGGATCACTTTGTTGTAATGTTTATTGATGATATTCTAATTTATTCTAAATCAGTGGAAGAAAATGAAAGACATCTCCAAATAGTTCTCTAAACCCTTAGAAAGGAAAATTTGTTTTCTAAGTTTCAGAAATGTGATTTTTGGCTTAAAGAGATAAAATTTTTGGGCCATATTATATCAGGGGATGATGTGTTAGTAGATCATGATAAAGTGAAGGCTGTATTAGAATGGAACAGACCTCAAACTATTATTGAAATAAGGATTTTTCTTGGATTAGCTAGCTATTATAGACTTTTTATCCGAGGATTTTCACAAATAGCCTTACCTATAACTAGATTGACATGAAAAGGTATTCCATTTACCTGAACACTAGAATATGAAGAGAGTTTTGAGGTGTTAAAAGAAAAATTAACTTCTTCTCCAGTTTTAATTCTTCTTGATCCTCCAACAAATTTTGAAGTCTATGCTGATACTTCTAAGAAAGGTTTAGGTTGTGTTTTAATGCAATAAGAGAAAGTTATTGCGTATGCTTCTAGACAACTTATACCATATGAGGAAAATTATCCTACCCACGATTTGGAGTTAGCTGCCATAATTTTTGCCTTAAAGATTTGGCAGCATTATTTGTTTGGGGCTAGTTTTGAGGTTTTTAGTGATCATAAAAGCCTTAAGTATCTTTTTGATCAAAAAGAGCTGAACATGTGACAATGGAGATGGATGGAGTTAATAAAGGATTACGATTTCAAGCTTTGTTATCACCCGGGAAAAGCAAATGTAGTTGCTAATGTTTTAAGAAGAAAATCCCTTCAAGTAGCCTCATTAATGATAAAGGAGAGTCAAATGATGGAGTACTTCAGGGATTTAAGACTCTCTATGGTAATTCTACCTCACAGTTTGCAATTAAGTGAATTAAGAATAAGAAGTGATTTGAAGGCTCAAATTCGGGAATTCCAACAGAAAGATCAATTTTTACAAAATCAAATAGGATGAGAACATTTCACTTATGACCAAGAAGGGACCATTTTGTTTTAAGGAAGAGTGTGTTTCCCTAAGGAAGGAGATATAAAGAAAAGGATTCTAGAAGAAGAGCACAAAAGTATTTACACTATCCGCCCAGGATCAACTAAAATGTATCATGATCTGAAGAAAATGTATTGGTGGCTGAGTATGAAAAAGGAAATTGTAGAGTTTGAGTCTAAATGTCTAATTTGTCAAAAGGTTAAAATGGAACATAAAAAACCATCTGGATTACTTCAACTACTACCAATTCCTGAATGGAAGTGGGACTATATCACAATGGATTTTGTTTTAGGATTGCTAAGGACCAAAATAGGGAAAGGCTCAATTTGGCTTATTGTTGATCAATGGACTAAATCCGCTCATTTCTTACCCTTTAAAATCAATTGTTCTCTAGACCAACTTGCTTAATTATATGTAAAGGAGATAGTAAGACTACATGGAGCACCTACCAGTATAGTATCTAACAGAGATCCCAGATTTACATCAAGATTTTGGGGAGCCTTACAAGAAGCTTTTGGTGCAAAACTACACTTCAGTACAACTTACCATCCTCAAACCACTGGTCAATCCAAATGAACCATTCAAACCTTGGAAGCTATGCTTAGAGCTTATAGTCTTGAGCAGGGAGAAAATTGGGGAAAATATATACCATTAGTAGAGTTTGCTTACAATAATAGTTATCATTCGAGTATTGGTATGGCACCGTATAAAGCTCTTTATGGAAGGAAATGTAGATCTTCTATATGTTGATTTGAGGTAGGCAAAGGGAAATTATTAGGACCTGAGTTAGTACAAGACATCACAGATCAATTAAAGTTGATCAAAGAAAAGACTTTAGTAGCACAAAGTAGACAAAAAAGCTACTCAGATAAAAGGGGAAAACCTCTGGAGTTTGAAGAAGGGTCTCATGTTTTTCTTAAAGTCACTCCTACGACAGGAATAGGAAGCTCTCTTAGAACCAACAAGTTAAGGCCAAGATATATTGGACCTTTCCAAATTCTTAAAAGAATTGGACCAGTAGCCTACCACATTGCTTTACCACCTAGTTTGCCTAATATCCACCCTGTATTCCATGCCTCTCAACTTTGAACATATATTCATGATCCCACACATATTCTAGTCGAGGAGCTAGTGCCAATAACAAAAACCTTAAGGTATCATCTAAAAGCTATTGGATCATGGATGTAGATCAAAAGCAATTGTGAGATAAGAATATTTCTTTGGTAAAAGAGCTATGGGAAGGACTAACTCGGATGAAGCAACTTGGGAATTAGAGGAAGAGATGCGACAAAAATATCCTGAATTATTTAACTAAGGTATTTATAAATTTCGAGGTTGAAATTTTATTTTTGGGGAGGAAGAAATATAACACCCTCAAAATAAATTGTAATTCATATATGATTTTTTAGGAAGTATAACAGCAAAAAACATTTTGTTTTAATATATATATATATATATTTATATATAAAGGAAATGTATACATATAGAAGGAAGTAAAGCCACGTGAGAAAACAATTAGTATAAAGGTTTGATTATTAGATTGAAAGGGAAGAGATCATGTGAAGAAAGAGAAGAGAGATTAAAAAAGTACTATGAGGGGTATAGGAAGATGTAGAAATATGAGAGAGAAGGGGAAAAGTGAAGAAGTTAAATAGGAGCAGAAATCTGACGTAGGGAGCAAGTAAGGATGTCATAGTACAGTACAATCAAAAAGGCAACAAATGATGTCATAACTTGGAAAACAAGTAGGAAGATATTGGTTCCGGATGACTTGGGAAAAAGGAAAAGAATAGGATAAGAATATAAAAAATGAAAAAGGATAGGGATGCCACATAATTTTAAGGCCAGCACATGAGTTTTATAAAATGTTGCACCTCTCACTACCAACATAGCACAATCTATATGATTTGAGAAAAAAAAATATGAAAAACTCACACAAAGACCTCTCACTTGTTGCAAGCAAAGGAAGAAATTTCTTTTACTGAGTAATAACACCCTGTAGAGTATTACTTTCTGTTTCATCTTATTCTTATTATTTTCTTTCTAAATTAATAAATTTTATTTATGTCTTTACCATATATTTAAACTAATATTTTTTATTTTTGAGAAAAGTGCCAGATAGTGTTGCTGTGTGAAGCCCTTGTGTGCACCCATTAGTACTATATGACTAATTGTGGATTTACTCTAGGGGACGCCCTAGCATATCTATATGATGTAAATTGATGGGTGTTTAGGAAATAAATTTATCTATGCTATTTTTTCTCACCATATAAAATCTGGTGTTTTCCTGTTGTTGATTTTTTCTTTGTTGTGCAAACAAGAGACAGAGTTAAATATATTTTCTACTTAAGAGCAGCTGGGTATTATTAGTTGAAAATTTTTATTGTTATTACCCACCTTTGTTTACGTAATGTCTAGATACCAGTCACTGAGATTATAGTTAGGATTGAATGGGTCCAGGTCAGGGACCTCCAAGTCATAAGTAGCATCATTGTTCATACCACTAACCCTATAGGGGTCTTAAATGAATAAAAAGGAAACAAGGAGGTGGGTTATGATACAAGGGATAAAGCTAGAACTACTAGATATTAAGGTGACCTATAGAATTTGTCCTCCTCCAAATAAAGGAAATAAATTTAAAAAAAAATCTATGTTGCCAATAATTACTTAATAAATAATTAATGAGTTTTCGAGGTTTTACACCCACAATGAATAATGATTCCTTAGGCTCAATACTCTCTTCTGGCCGATGTTATCCTCATCCTCATCACAATTACTGCCTTTACAGCCATTCGAATCATCAAACTCATCTACCAAACTCCCTTCAATATTCAAGCTTTCACCATCTGTAATAAAGCTCTCATCCTTACTGTCTAAGCCATCTCTAATGTCACCCTCACCCTATTATTCTCACAATGACCCCGATCTTCATCTAAACCACCTTCGCCAGAATTGCTCCCTCCACCATCTTCAAACTTAGTGCCATATATTTCCTCAATTCTATTCCAATCATCCAAAATTTCAATATTCCCTTCAACAATATCTATGAATTATGCTCCACAGTCAATATTCTGTTAGGATCGGCAGGCACGATGGAAGAATTTTAAAATTTTACCAATCCTAATTGAGGATCTATCAACGGCGTTTAAACCAAGTTGGAAGGATTCATACCTTTTATGATTCAAGGTTTTCACGATCTCTAGGAGCCAACACGTCAGGTCCGCTCCCTCTACCGGTATCTACACTAATGCTCTCCAATCGAGACTGCGTGCTAGTGCCTCTAATGTCTTCTAGGGTTTCCCTTGCGGCTCTCAATTCTCATGTGCATGTCAATATATCTGCTCTATCAAGTTTATAACCTATGAGGGTTATTTTCAAATTTCAAAATTAATCATCATTAATTTTGAAATTAATTAAATTTTAATTATCTTGATGAGCTAATTAAATAAATTCAGTTTAAATTAAATCTGTCCAACAGTTTTAATTTAACCTATTTATTTAATCCAAATAAAGAGCCATCAGATTTAATTTATCTTCATAAATTAAATCTGAGATACTATATCTCTATCATGTTAGTTATTAAATTTAATATATCTTAATAAATTAAATTTAAAACTAACACAATATAATAATATCATATAATATATATACACATATATATATAAGATATATATATTTCGAAAATATATATCTATATAATATTATTAATGAATTTTATATTTTATATATATATATAAATATAAAATTCGTTCACCTTAAATTAAACATTATCTCGTGTTGGGCCATTCTTGTGTGCGACCCTATAGGCCCATATGAAGTTGGCAGTGGGCCAATAACTATACTAACCCAAAAGTCGCAAGCGGCCTCTAGCAAGACATTACGACTACCCAATTGATATGAGGATCGTTATCATGATGCAACCTGTCATACAAGTATGTAACGTCCCTTTTGTCACACAATATATCGATTAAGGATAAGGCATGGATAATGTCATCCTCTTGTTCCTGACCATTACTTTCTCGATTCCTGAGTAGCTTGATAATAGAGATGGAAACTCCTTTCCTTCATAGTATGGCCATACATTTCTCAGACTCACTCATCGAGAGGCCCACACTACTACAAAAAGGGTAAAAGGTAGCGTACATTTTGTGGCACTTCTTTAAACAAGTGCCACAGCTTCTCTTTTTTTTTACCTCTATAATTTTTTTTAATTTTGGGTACCAGCTGTGGCGCCTAATATATTAAGTGCCACAATTGAGGAGGACTAGTGTGGCACCTGCCTACGCATGCGCCACACTTGGGGCCACGAAAGCAGCTGTGGTGCCTAACCCACCAAGCGCCACAGCTGCAACATTGAATTTTTTTTTTAAAAAAATGGGCATGTGTGGCGCCTAAATAAATAGGCGCCACACATGATAAATTCTATATCAGCTGTGGCGCCTAAGCATTAAGCGCCACAGCTGATGAGAGGCCATGTGTGGCGCCTAATTATTTAGGCACCACACTTGCCCATTTTTTTTAAAAAAATTCAAATGGATAGTGTATCTCTTAATTATTTCATTTCCTGCGTTGTGGTCCTGTGTCCGCCCCCATTCCTTCTCTTTTTGACTACTACTCCACTTTAATTATTTAACTACTCTCTCCTCCATTAAACTACTTTCCCTTTCTCATCTTCTTAATGGATCCGTCGGCCCCCTCCTTCCATTTCCTATCATCTTCACACTAAAAAACACATCTACACGCTCACTCGTCACTCAAGCTAGCATCACCAATGTGGTCTCCCACTTCCTGCGCTGGTCAATTAATAGATTTGTAAGAAGAAGATTGTTTCATTCTAGCTTGCTTTGTTTAAATTTTTTTTTAGTCAAGATAAACCGTAATATAACGTTTGCCTTTTTGTTCCTAATTTAATAGGAAAGAATGAAAACCTAGCTTGTTTCGTTTGCCTTTTTGCTTTGTTTAAATTTTTTTGCCTAAAAGCTTGCGTTTTTTAGTAATCTTTTAATTTACTTAATTAGTTGTTGATGTACTGTGTTCACATATCAATTAAGTTCTTGTATTGTGATATTTTTTATGTTAGCTTTGGAGAGTATTAATGTAAGAACATTATTGTTGGGGAACTTGAATTTTAAATGTGAAAATTATATATATATATATATAATAGGTTGAAATATAAAATAGAAAGATTGACAATTTGTGGAGATGATAAACACGAAAGCCACTCATTTTATATAAAGCTTCACAATCAGGAAACATAAAAAAGGGCCATAGGAAAAAAAAGAAGAAGAAGAAGAAAGAAAGAAAAAAAAGGGACCCTCCTGTGGCGCTTGTTTGAGGAAGTGCTACAGGAGGGGGGCCTCACAAGCGCCACAGTAGGACCCCCTGCTGTGGCGCTTGCTCAAACAAGCGCCACAGGAGGCCCCCCTCCTGTGGCACTTCCTCAAACAAGCGCCACAGGAGGGTATTTTTTAAAAAAAAATTTTAAAATGTTGTGGCGCTTCCAAGCGCCACAGCTTTTTTTAGTGGCGTCCAGATATGTGGCACTTCTCTAGCGCCACAGTTAATGCAATTATAAGCGCCACAGCTTTACTTTTTTGTAGTAGTGCCAGTAATATCTCTCTACTAATGTGAGAGACAAATTCAATCTTGATCATTCATATTTCTCTACATGAAAAACCACCAAGCCCGATCGTAGCCTTTATCATCACCCGGTCAAAAGTGACTTTTGACTAGTTCAAAGCTTAGAAACTCTCATGTAGGAATCCATGATAACCTCAGGTCTAAGGGCATTGTGACGTGGTTATACATGAGAAAAGCTTATGACTTGATCCATGTAGCTTTCTCATAGTGGGTCGGTCCAGCTCCTTGTACTCTTACAAGTGCCTAAGACTTTGATTCGTATCTCCATATCTTATCAAAGTCATACTGATCTTGTTTCATCTTTGCTCTCGCATAGATGACCGACCAAGGACATTTTAGGACAATCTTTATAAATAATCCAAGGATACAATTATCACAGTTAACATGCAAATTATATGATAACAGAATGGAGAAATTTCATTAAAATAATAATGTTCAAAGTACAATGATTGGCCCTTAGGGCACAATTTCCAACATATTCACTTGCTCAACAACTCTTTCATTACCGCCATCTATGTTTTCCTCCAAGTTTTTGTCATTTCCAGTTTTTGGTTCCACCACATATATATTTGACTGAACATTCTCATCTAATATGTGGATACTCTTAGCTATACTAATATGCCCCTCTCTAAGTTTCTCTTTAGTTACTTCCACACACTTTTTAGCCACAGCATAAATGTCACTTACCTTTTGAGCAAGCCTGACATACTTCTCTTTAATTGTATCTTCCTTATTGCCCTTAGTTTTGTCAGTTTTGTCCCTATTTGCATCATCACCATTTGTCACCATATACCTTAAAAAATGTTAATACTCAGATTAATCAAGGGCTTTGAGGGGATATTACTATTCAAGCTTAAACAACAAATACTTAATACCCAGATTAATTAAGGACTTCGATGGGATTTTACTATCAACCTTAAAAAAACAAACAATTTTTTCACAATTGATGCTTACCTATGAAGATTCTGTAAGATCAAGCGTTTCACCCAAGAGGGGGGTGAATTGGGTGATACTGAAATTTCTTTCGAAAATATAAAACTTTGACAAAAGAATTAAAACAGTAATGAGTAAGGAGAAATATCACCGAAGTGTACACCGGGAGTTATACTGGTTCGGTCACAACCACTTTGACCTACGTCCAGTCCTCAGAGCTTCTCTGAGAGTTTCACTATAACTTCCAAGATTCAGTGGGTTCTTGGCACCACAGTACAAGCAAGTTCCTTCACACCTGGACACTCGCTCCCCCTTACAGGTTGTAATCCAATCCCAACTCAAGGTTCCACAACCTTAAGTTATCTCAATAACAAATATTGAGTTTGAATGAAATATCTCTCTCAAAGAGTAAGTGATAATCACTGAAGCATATGAATACAATTTCAACGTGAAAACAGAGCAATGAACTCAATGAATCGTTTGTGTGGATGCTTAGTTGTTCTTCTCTGTTTGAAGGTTCCCATATATATAGATATGATGGTGATGACCGTTGGAACGTTTTCCTTTCGTCCGTTGGTGAGTGCGCAGCCACTGTTGACTTTTCAAGTTTTTGAAAAATATCCGTTGGCGGTGGTTGGCATTTGAACGTTTGATTTGACTTTCATCTCTTGATATGATTTCTTCATTGTTTCTCTGTAAATAGACTAAGAATACTAATACAATGAAAGGTTAATCATATAGGAAACAAATCAATGAACGTTTGAATGATTTCTAAATTTCTGGGTATGCTTACTCGAGTAGCTCCTCGAGTAACCCTTGAAGTTTACTCGAGTAGCTCCTCGAGTAACATCGGGAAATCATTTATCAACTGCAAGTTAATGAACAAGTATAAGATTACTCGGGTAGTGCATGGAGTAAACTAAATTTCAAACCTTTGGAATAGTTATTTACTCGGGTAGCTACTCGAGTAATGCACTCACAACTTTATGAGTTACTCGGGTAACACCTCGAGTAATCCTTTGAAAAACTTTTGATTACTCGATGCTCTACTCCAATAATGTTGGCAGGATCAAAATGCCGAGAGCACTTACCTCATTACTCGAGTAGCTCCTCGAGTAATGCACTCAATCTTGCATAAGTTACTCGGGTAGCACCTCGAGTAACTGAGACATTTGAACATAACTTACCCTGGTCATGACTTGAAGTTTCCTTTGAAAATATTTGTGCTTACTGGGGTACATACTCGAGGAATCCACTTAAGATAAAACATTAGAAACTTGAATACTCGAGTAAGCACTCGAGGAAGACGAAATAAACAATTCAAGTTAATCGGATACCAACCTCAAGTTTTAACTTACCTCAGGCTGTTACTCGAGTACCTCCTCGAGTAACATTGGCAGTGGTACAAAGTGCCGAGAGTTACACATTTTCAAATACACGGTTACTCGAGTAGCTCCTCGAGTATCATGGAAAACTTGAAGGTAAACTGGAAGTTTCTGATCCAGTTACTCGAGTAGCTCCTCGAGTAACATTAGCAGTGGTACAAAATGCCGAGAGGTACATACGGTTACTCGAGTAGCTCCTCGAGTAACATTCTGCTAACTTGAAGGCAACTGGAAGTTTTCACATGGTTACTCGAGTAACTCCTCGAGTAACATTAGCAGGCCGAGAGCAACCTTGAAATTTTACCTTGTTACTCGAGTAACGCCTCGAGTAATGGTGGCAGGTAACTGGAAGTTTTGCCTGGTTACTTCAAGTTTTGGCTCATTACTCGAGTAGCGCCTCGAGTAATGCCTTAGAGGATTTGCTACTGATCAAGTTCCTCAGCATTTTCTCTTGTCCAATCTTCATTACTTCCATGCTTACTTCAAGTAAGCTTATTCCTGTCATTACTTAGTTCAAACTTGATTATTAAACATTTCCTTTTCAAACCATTCTTTTGTTATCATCAAAACATGAGATCTAACAGATTCCTCTATTTCTTTGTCTGTAACAGCACCAAATTCCTTTGTCTCTTGTGCTCGTCATGTTGTCTTACATATTCTGTTAGTTCTCATAATGTTTTGATGATAACAGTTCTTGATTTATTTGTAAAAAAAGACTTAAGTAGTAACTAAAATCTTTGAAAAATAGAAAGTGAAACTCTGTGGTAAATTATTCAAGTTTGACATAATCACTCGAGTGATAGTTTGTGTACTAGAGTGATTGTCAAATTAGAATTTAATGTCACCAAAGAGAATCACTCGAGTGATGATGCTTCACTCCCAGATTTTTTTCCAAGTCACTCGATGGTGATCAAGTTTTGAGAAAAGTTCTCGAAGGTTAAATTACTAGAATGATTAGGTAAGTACTTGAGTGATAGCATCACTTGCAGGTGACTTCTAAAAGGATTGAGAGTTATGATTTAAAACAACAGAATCACTTGAGTGATTGGTAAGTACTCAATTAATGTTAAATCACTTACAGGTGACCTCATAATCAGCTTGAAAGTTAGTGATTTGAAAGCACAGAACACTCGAGTGATGAAGTTGGCCATATGTAATTAAAAGACCAAATCACTCGAGTGATCTGGAAATCACTCAAGTGAGGTCTATTTCCTGAGAGTTACTCGAAGGATAACTTGGAGTGATATGATCTTCTTTGAGGATTACTTGAGTGATTATTCAAATTACTTGAGTGATCTGTGATTACTTGTAAAGATCCTTTGAGTAACCTGGAAGTGTTGATGAAGCCTAAAGGAAATCAATCGAGTGATTAAATTAAGCACTTGAGTGATGTCATTTCTTTACAAGGCATTGGTAGTGATTTATCAAAGACATCAAAATGTTGTTAGATCACTTGAGTGAGGTTTTGAGCACTCAAGTGATACTCAATTCTCTAAATTTATCACTACCAAGTTCCTTGAGATAATTGTTAGCATAAAATATCAAGAATACGTGAGTGACAAAGATAAACACTCAGATGATTGGAGATCACTTGAAGTAATTATAAGTCTCACTCAAGTGAATTTATCAGAAACTTTTAATCATCATCTCAGTAATCTTAAAACACATACTTCACATCTTGAATTTACTTTCTAAATTCTTATACTGCTCCTAAGAGTTACTAAAATTATTTATGTATAAGTTTCAGGTTCTTAATCAACAGATTAACCTTAAGAACTCAAAAAGCATGATTATGACAGAAGCATTAAATGTGCAGCAAATAGAACTAACAGAAACACTATCTTTCATCAACGGCTATAATTACTCTTTAACAGATAAATTTGAATGCTCGTAATGGTTATTAATGAAATTCTACCTATAAATACAAAAACATTAAAGACGAAGCAACCAATAAAAATCATTTTTGTTCATTAAGTGCACTGTTATTCTATGAAATTTTTATTGTTCTTTAGTATTCATTTATTAGCTCTTTGAGAGAGATTTTAATACCTTTATTCACTAATTGTGTGAAAAGAATATCAAGGTAGTAGGACGTTGAGTGGGCATCAGCTTACAAAGTGTAAGGGGGAGTGAGTGCCCTGTTGAGGACCTTACTTGTACAGTGGTGCCAAGAACCTATCAAATCTTGGAAGTATAGTAGAAATCCACAGACACTCGGAGGTCTAGACATAGGTCAAGAGGTTAAGACCGAACTAGTATAAATACTAGTGTACACTTCGATGATATCTTCTCAACTCTTAACATTTAATTAAGATTAATTACGCTAGTTAAGTTTTTTTATCACCCAATTCATCCCCCTTTTGAGTGAAACTGTTAACACTAACATTTGATATCAGACCCTCATCTTCTTTTTTCAGGCTTAACATCTTAAGAAGGATCCTATTGCGAGTATGGGTGAAGGAATACTACGAGATGGTGCTTCTATAACTAACCACAAGGTTTTAATGGAGAACACTTTTCCTTCTGGAAAGTAAAGTTCAAAGTGTTCATGATAGCCATAGAGTATGGCCTTTGGCAGCTAATCCAAGATGGAAACTATGTGCCAATGAAGACTGTGGAGATGTCACAGTTCCAAAAACACCAGCAGAATTCGATGACAATGATAAGGAGCTTGTAACTCTCAAAAGCAAGGCAATACTTATAATTTAAAGTGCTTTGGGTCAAAAATTGTTAGTGCAAGTGTTTCACCCAAGAGAGGGGTGAATTAGGTGATACCAGAAATTTCATTGCGTATAAGAAAATTAACAAAATATTTAAAGCAGTTGAGAACAAAGAGAAATATCACCAAAGTATACACTGGGAGTTATATTGGTTTGACCAAAACCACTTTGACTTACGTCCAGTCCTTAGAGCGTCTCTAAGAGTTTCACTATTCTCCAAGATTCAGTGGGTTCTTAGCACCTCAGTGCAAAGCAAATTCCTTCACCTGGACACTTGCTACCCCATGCACGTTGTAATCAAATCCCCAACATAAGGTTCTAAAACCTTAAGATGTCTAAATAACAAATATTGAGTTTGTAATGAAAAACTCTCTCACAGAGCAGATATATAATCATGAAGTATAATGAATAAGTATAAGAAAATAGAGAACTAAGAATGTGTTGATCAGTGTATGTTCGTGTGTTCTCAGTTGTTGTGCTCTGCTCTTTGAATGCTACATATATATAGATGATTTGTAGTGTCCATTAGAAGCAATTCAAACATGTCCGTTAGAGTCGTGCATCAACGGTTGACCATTCTTTGAATTTGAAAACTATCCGTTTGTGGTAGGTAGCTATAGGTGAGTGTTCAGACCTTTTATTTGACTTTTCACTCCTGGCATGATCTTTTCATTGTTTCTCTATAAATGTACTTAGAATACTAGTGTAATGAAGAGTTAATCATATAGAAAATAATTCAATAAATATTGGATCAAAGATATGTTTTCTGGACTTCATTACTCGAGTGGCTACTCAAGTGATCATGCTTATTACTTGAGTAGTCCCTCAAGTAATCCTATCAAAAAATGGCAGTGAGTATTTCAATATTTTTCAGAAGGTATTACTCGGGTAGGACATGGAGTAAGATACAACACAAACCTTAGAAATACCTTATTACTTGAGTGGTTACTGGAGTAGTCATGTCTTTTCTTCACAAGTTACTCAGGTGCTCCCACCAGTAAGCTGATTACTCAAGTGGCCATGTCTTTTATTTACAAGTTACTCGAGTGAGCCCTCGAGTAAATTTCAAATAAATTTGCAAATTACTTGATTACTCCCTCCAGTAATATCATTTAAATCTTGGCCAAGAGTTTGCTTACCTGATTACTCGAGTGACCCCTTGAGTAATGCTTCAAATAATTCTACAGATTACTTGAGTGCTCCCTTGAGTAAAGTCTTTTTCTCACCTGATTACTCGAGTGGCTACTAAAGTAAATTGTTGTATTTCTTGGCCGAGAGCTATTGGAAGATTTTTGACCTGGTTGGTCGAGTGGCTACTCGAGTAATGCCTTTTCTCATGTGTCACTCGAGTAATGGTTCATATAACTTTGCAAATTACTCGAGTGGTTACTCGAGTAACTTCTTCCAAATTTTGGCAGTGCCTTCGAAAACATTTTCTTTCAACATTACTCGAGTGCCCACTCGAGTAACAATGTTCCTTACTCAAGTGGTCACTCGAGTAAACATAGACAAAAACTACCAGTGATGTTCTTCCTTTGCTCTTTCTCTAAGATCTTCTTCATTACTCCAGTGCTTACTTGAACTAAAGCTTTGTCTGCCGTTTATTTACTTTGTTCAAATTCATTTGTTATCATATCCTCTTTTATCATTAGTCCAATCTTTGTTATCATCAAAACATATGGGATCTAACATTTTCCCCCTTTTTGATGATGACAAAACTTGGTGATTTTGAACAAAGTTTTTGAAATTGAGTTTCCAAACATATGCTTCTTAAATACTTTTCATATGAAATATTTTGTTCAATTTAAACTTGAAAACTCTTTTGAAATAGCTTAGTAAAGATCTTTTGAAAATTTTTTTTTCTTATTTACTTGTTCACCTTGCATACACAATAAAAAAAACTCATTAGTCCCATAATGCAATATAACTTCAATTAAATTTAACTTTAATGGCATAAAGAAACAAATTGCATAAAGAAGAATTCATTACATATTCAAACTTAGAATTCAAAATTAAAATTTAAAGTTAAAAGCTCCCTAAATCCCTGTACACTCATATCCCCTATGCATTAACTCAGCCATTGATCACAAAATCACTCAGGCTCTTCTCCCCTTTTTTGTCTTCATCACAAAGGTGGAATCAATCATGAGAAGGAGTAGATGGCTTGGCTGCTGAGATAGGAGTGACAGGAAATGCCAAAGATTCATATGAACAATCTAAACTTGAAGGATCTGAAGATGATGGTTCAGGGTCAGGAAGGTACACTCC
Organism: Inga oerstediana; assembly: GCA_963210345.1. Lineage (NCBI taxonomy): Eukaryota > Viridiplantae > Streptophyta > Magnoliopsida > Fabales > Fabaceae > Inga > Inga oerstediana. The sequence goes on along the minus strand of OY723403.1, from coordinate 40,421,176 downwards.
AGGTGTCTGAAGATCCTCTGGAGGATTTACTGGAGATGATGGGTAAGGAACCAAAGAAGTAATTTCTACTTCCTCTGTAGCAACAGGTGACAACACAAGCACCTCCTCAGTGCTTGTAGGTGAGGCAATGGGAGTAGATATGGGCTCTAGCTGAACAGGCTGAGGTGGATCATCAGTGGTGATGTGGATTGGCTTGGATGTATCAGGGTTAGGCACAGAGAACAAGAGATTACTGGGGTCTAATCTCAGAAGGTCTATGCTCAGTAGGTATAGAAGGTCCAGGTTCAGAGACAGGTATTGGCTTAAGAATAACAAAAAAACCTGGAATAGGGGAGCCAAATGCCATAGCATCAACTCTGGCAACAATGGATCTTAGAAGCTCACCCTGGGCACGTTGTTCAGCTAACAAATCTTCATGCCTCTTATCCATTCTCTCCACAAGTTGTCCCATCTTCTCATTTATTTGAGTTACCAACTCTGTATTGGTATTCGCAATGTCGATATGAAAACTCTTCAAAATGTTATCCATAAATGTTTGCATTGCGGCACCAAAGAAAGAAGGAGAAAATGTGTTAGCTGAAGCAGAACACTGTGTGTCATCCATTCGACTAGTTGCAGTGTCAGTCTTCTTCTTCTTCTTAGGACTTGCTTCTAGAGGAGTCTTCAGAGGAATCTCAATGTTCAACTTTCCAATTTGATTCCTCCCAACTGGTGTTATCCTCTCAATCAGCTCCTTACTCTCCAAATACCAAATCTTATTCTTCTTGAGGAACAAGGAAATAAGTTGAGGATAAGGCATTGGAGTAGTAGGTTTTCCTTCATACCTATATCTCTTGATGTCATTAAAGATATATTCTCCCAAGTCCTTTTGTTCTTTGAGAAGTAATTAGGTGAATTTTCTGAAGTCCCTCTCAATGAAATGAGTGAAGTTATTGGATTTGATCACTATTGTTCTAGAATAAATATACCATAGAACTCGATGAAAATCACACATATCACTCGGATTGAAATTGAGGGGTCCCACTATCTCACCAAGTCTTAGGATAGAAAACAACTGGTTTGAATCATAATTAGGATAATCATCATCAAGAGGGTTCTCTATTCCTAACCAGGTATTGATTTTGGAAGGTGAGATTAGAATTCTCTGTCCGCTGAACTTAGAAGTCATTTCTTCTTCCACTGACTTCCTAATGGGATCTTTTATAGGTTTAAGGTTATAGTAAAAATGCCTCACAACTTTGGTGCAAAATGGGAGTTTAACAGACAGCCAGGGCATATAGGAATCAAGATAGGGACTCAGGTCGAATTTCAATACCTCTTGAAGAACCTTGTATTCAATGTAGTGCATCTTGCACACATTTCTTCTTGCAAAGTGACTCAGATACTTCTGAGGTTCCTCAAGCTTGCTTACATTGAATCCCTTTGGAGGAAATGTGATTTCTTCATCCCTCTCTTCTGGTTGCCTTAAAGATTGCGCTTTCTTTACTTCCTTAGATTGAAAAGCTTCTTCAAGCATACCTACCATGACTTTGATAATCTTCTCATCAATCTTGGGCTTTTTCAGAGGTTTTGGAGAAAAAGTGGGTGTGTCGGATGAATCAAAAGGAGGAGGAGATGGCTCTTTTGTTACTTGGCCTCTTCCAGAAGGTGAACTCTTCTTGGTTTAAGCTCTTGTGGCAATGGACTCCTTAATCACAACCCCTTTCACCTTTGGCTTGGTTTGCGGCTTAGACTTTGCTTTTGGTTTGGGAGAGATTTTTCTTTACTTGGTAGGAGGAGGTGAAAGAGAATCAGAGAGTTGATATGGTTCAGATGACTCAGAAGGGGTGCTAAGATTAGGAGATTTAGTCCTCACTATTTTGATTTGTGAGAAATTGAAATTTTCTGGAAAACAGGGTCATTGGTCGTGAGAGTAGGGCACAAAAATATAAGTGATCTGAGAGGTTTTTTTAAGGTAGAAATCAAAGGGTTTTGTCGGAAATGAAGTGAAGAAGATTGTGTGAAAAGTTTTTGTGAGAGCACTAGGATAATCACTTGAGGAGATTTTGTGAGAAATGACCGAGTATCGATTGAAATAACCCTAAATCTCGATATCACTCGAGGGCTTACTCAAGTGATCATCAGCCTCACTCGAGTAACTACTCGAGTGATCATACCACAAAATTTCAAAATGCTGTGAATCCTTTGATAATAGAAAAATAGTCCATATAAATCTAGAGAAATAATCAACAATGACCAATGAATATAAGTTGCCACCAAGACTCTTAACTCTTGCTGGTCCAACTAAATCCATGTGTAATAATTGAAGTGGTCTATTGGTTGATATCTTATTTTTCAATATAAAAGAAGATTTAGTTTGTTTACCTTTTTCATATGCATCACAAATCAAATCATTTTTGAAATTTACTTTGGGTAATCCAAGAACTAAATCCTTTTTGAGTAGTTTGCCTAGTTGGTGTATGTTGACATGAGGTAGTCTCTTATGCCATAACCAACTTTTATTAGCATTACTTAGAAAATAATTTTCAGAATTACTTCTATTGATATCAGGAGTATAGCAGTTACCTTCCCTTTTTGCTCTGAGCTTTGCCTTGATATTTTTCTTATCAAGTTGTAAGTCTTTCTTGTTGATAATTAGACATTCCTTTGAATCAAATATTACCCAGTTTTCTTTATTTGCACTTTGACTTACGCTCAGCAAATTATGACACAAGCCTTTAACGTAATATACATCTTTGACTTGTATTCCTTTGTCATTTTTTATTTCACCAATTCCTGCTATCTTTCCGGATTGATTTCCTCCACATTTTACCTTTCCACCTTCCTTAGGTTGCAATGTGGTAAAACTTTCAAAATCACCGGTCATATGTCTAGAGCATCCACTATCTATATACTATTTGTTGTTTTTGGATGCTTTAAGACATATCTACAATCAAATACAATTAAGTCTTAGGTACCCACATCTTTTTGGGTCCTTTTGGGTTAGTATAGATGACTTTCCGACCATATAAACCTTTAGGTACCCATTTGTAAGTTCCTATCTTTCTTTTCTTCTTATGAATGCATGATGATGTATAATGACATTTTCTATTACAATAATTACAATATGCAAAAGAATTTGATGTATGCACAGAATGCTGAAATAATTCAAATATGACTTACCTCCTGCTTTCTTTCTTCCTTTTCTTCTATTTGATTTTGGATCATATCCAAGACCAGATCGATCATTTACAAAACGTTGAGCTTTTAAAATCACATTTAGCATCTCACTTCCTTTAGTGAATTTTTCAAGAGTTTTCGTGAGATCAACGTTTTTCTTTTTCAAAGAAGAACATTTTTCACAATCTTTCTCTAAATTCTCTTTTAGTTCTATTTCAAGAGCTTTGTTTTTCTTTTTGAAAACCACTAGTTCTTTAACTACTTTGATGAATTCAGAATGTAAAGCATTATATTCAGAAAATAATTCATCATAGGTAGGATCAGAATCAATTACCTCTTCTTCTGTTTCTTCTTGAGCAACTAGACAGATATTGGCTGCTTCCTCTTCATCGCTTTCTTCGTCAGAAGAGCTATCTCCCCATATGGCAGATACAAAAGCTTTTTTCTTGTTGTAGAATTCGCCTTTTCTCTTTTCTTTATTCTTCTGAATCAGTTCTTGACATTCTGATTTGAAATGTCCTGGCTTTCCACATTCATAGCAGATGATGTGTTTTTTATTGCTTGTTCCTCCTTTCTGAAAGTTTTTGAATTCTTGGCCTTTCTTGTAATACTTCCTGAATCGTTTTATGATTGTTAGATATAAATAGTTTTGATGATGTCAAATATAGATGTCAAGTATTAAGAGCAAAAAGTTTGTATGATATACTTATTCTCTACATTGACTAACTACTATATTTAATGTTGTATATCTTTTAGATTAGTCATAAACCCGATGGTGGGTTGATATTATAATGCCTCATATATGGAGAATGATCATCAAGAAGAAAATCAAGAGGCAAGGGATTGAAGGAAGAAGGCATTGCAAGAACTAATAGGAATATCAAGCAAAGATTGAAGAAGACTGAAGATATTCAAGAAGACATCTAATTGGGTTATGAAGAATGATAATCAATTCAAGAAGATATCTAGTTGGGTTATGAAGAATAATCATCAAGTAGAAAAACAAGAATAAAGAGATTGAAGAAAGAAGAAATTGCAAGATCACATGTGAATATCAAGATCCAAGCTATTAGAAGTGATATCGGAGGTTTCTATGGTCAAACAGAAGTTGGAATGGGTTAATACAAAGCTAAGATGATGTATACATAAGTTATGGTACATCCGGGGATGATTACTTGAGTAATCACTTGAGTAATATGGCACTACCTCATTTTAGATTTGATTACTCAAATGGCTACTTGAGTAATCTACAAAGTTACTTGAAGATTACTTGAGGGCTCACTCGAGTAATGGTACTCTGTTTTTCGCATGGCAGGATAGTGGTTCGGTATTTTGATAATATCTCTCTGACCACACGTCAGATTAAATTGAAACTAGTGGCATATGAAACTAGACTCCCAACACGAACTATGAACACCAATATCACATTAAAAGGAGTTCATATGAGAGAGATATGATCTGTTGAAGTTGACACATGAATCAGCATCTTTTACCAGAACAAGGTTTGGTATTTTGGACATAAATCTCAAAATACATATCCGATTGCGACGAAACTAGTTCCATATGAAATTAGACTCAAATATCTTTCTAGGGATATATAATTTATCACATTTCAAGTTATATACTAAGATCTATGCCTTTTGGAAGTTGCTGCTCGTGATTTCAAACTTTGTCTAAATGCAGAAGATATTCTTTGGATCATAACTTTATGTACAAAATGCGTTTAGAGGTGATTCTTGTTGCATTGGAATATAGATGATGAGGGCTTTCTGATGATATATGATTTGCTATGTTTCAAATCAAAATCAAGAATTCACTTGAAGGGCTTACTTGAGTAATATGCAGAATTATTTGAAACCTCACTCGAGGGACCACTCGAGTAATGCAGTTGGAAATGCTCTTAGCTAAGATTTGAATAACATTACTTGAGGAACTACTTGAGTAATGTGCAAAGTCATTTAAGAGCTTACTTGAGGGATCACTCGAGTAACCAGAGAAGAAATCATCCAGTAGCTCTCCGCCAAAAAAAATGATAGACTTTACTCGAGGGACTACTCGAGTAACCAGATGTGAAAAGTTGTATTACTCGAGGGATCACTCGTGTAATCGACAGAGTCATTTGAAACATTACTCGAGGGATCACTTGAGTAATTATAGAAGTAAAGAAGTAGTTACTCTTGACCAGATTTTGAAAGGAATTACTCGAGGGATCACTCGAGTAATGAAGTTGGAATTACTCTCGGCCAAGATTTGGACAACATTACTTGAGGGAGCACTCGAGTAATCTGTAAAGTTATTTGAACTATTACTCGAGGGATCACTCGAGTAACTAGAAAAAAGAGAGGCTTACTCAAGTAACCACTCGAGTAACATGACCAATAACGTATCTGAAGATTTCAAAAATCATAGGATCAATTATGAAACTCACTAACTCACTCTTCTTGCTTCAAATTACTCTTACACTTCATTGTATTAGTGTTTAATGTGTTTCTCCAGGAATACAATGAAGAGATGATATGAAGAGATAAAAGTTGACTTTATGGAAGCGAAGCGTCAACGTTCGTAACGGCTAGTTTTCAAATTCAAGCAAAGGACGAACGAAGCAGCAGGACCCAACGGATAAGTTGAAATACTCATAACGGTCATATCCTACTCAACTATAAATATAGGAGATTCAAGCAGAGAGCAACAACAACACGAACGAAAAACATGCAAAGATCATGAATCATCTACTCCAACCCAACTACTCTTTGTTCTTATCCATTTTCTATATCATGTATATTTGAGAGAGAGATTATTTACATTGTACTTCAATGTTAATCTTATTCACTTCTAAGAGAGAAGATTGATTGTAATCTTTCATCATCAAAGTTGTACCCTTACGGGGTGTGTAAGGGGGAGTAACTCGGTGAGAGATTTGTAAAAGGCTTTACAAGTACCTGACTAAACTTGTGGGTTGTAAAGGCTTTTCTTGTGCCTGGATTAAACAAGAAGATAATGGATTTAAAAATCTCAGGAGGAGCCTGGGGACTGGACGTAGGCCATCACAGATTAGACTGAACCAAGATAAATAACAGTTTGCACACTCTTTTCCTTAAACTCTTATATTTCCAGCATATATTAACTGTTGATTTATGATTTATTACTTTCATATTTATTGCTTCCTCTAAGATCAAAAAGATTTTCAAAGTTCTTAAGATTTTTATCTTACACCCAATTCACCCCCTATTGGGTGTCAGCCGATTCTAACAATAATTAGGCCCATTTCATCATAGTCAAGCTCTTCATCTTCATCTTGTTCTTCTTCTTTTGCTTTCAGTGCTAGACCTCTTTTCTTCTTGTCACCAATATCATCTAATTCTTGTTTGAATATTAACTTACTTCTTATTCAGAAAGGCTTTCAAATAGAGAAGCAACCGATCACATTGATTCATCTTTTGCTTCCTCAATTGCAATGACTTTGGCCTCCTAGTCTTTAGAAAGAATATTCAAAATCTTTCATACTTGGGTATGTTGATCATAGACTTTTCCAAGTGCTACAAGTTGATTAACAAGGTGAGTATATCTAATTTCAAATTCAGCTATCGACTCACCTGATTTCATTCAAAGTAAATCAAACTCAGTAACCAGAGTATTGATCCGGTTTTCTTTTATTCCCGAAGTTCCTTTATGAGCTATTTCCAAGGCTTCCCACATTTCTTTAGCTGTTAGGGTTGTGCAGATTCTGAAGTACTCATTTTGACTCAAGGCACTTTGAATCATCAGAATTGTCTTGTTGTTGAGTGTGATAAGTTTCTTGTCATTCTCATCATATTCTGCTAGTGTCTTAGAAACTCTCTATGAATCAACAATCTTTTCAGGTTTGTAGTTTCCACTATCAATCACATCCCATAGACCATATTCAGTAGCCATTACAAATACTCTAAACTTTGCTTTCCAGAATGAGAAGTATTCACCATTAAAACCTGGAGGTCTTGTGATAGAAGCTCTGTCGGGAAGAATGCCTTCACCCATGCTTGCCATTGGATCCTTCTTAGGCTATTAAACCTTAACAAGAAGACATACGCTCTGATACCAAATGTTAGTGCAAGCGTTTCACCCAAGAGGGGGTGAATTGGGTGATACCAGAAATTTCATTGTGTATAAGAAAATTAACAAAATATTTAAAGCAGTTGAGAGCAAAGAGAAATATCACTGAAGTGTACAACAGGAGTTATACTGGTTCGGCTATAACCACTTTGAACTACGTCTAGTCCTCAGAGCGTCTCTAAGAGTTTCACTATTCTCCAAGATTCAGTGGGTTCTAGGCATCTCAGTACAAAGCAAGTTCCTTGATCTGGACACTACCTCCCCCTTACACATTGTAATCAAATCCCCAACTCAAGGTTCCATAAGCTTAAGTTGTCTAAATAACAAATATTGAGTTTGTAATGAAAAACTCTCTCACAGAGCAAATATATAATCACTGAAGTACAATGAATGAGTATAAGAAACTAGAGCACTAAGAATGTGTTGATCAGTGTATGTTCGTGTGTTCTCAGTTGTTGTGCTCTGCTCTTTGAATGCTCCATACATATAGATGATTTGTAGTATCCGTTAGAAGCAATTCAAACATGTCTGTTAGAGTCGCGTAGTAACGGTTGACCATTCTTCAAATTTGAAAACTATCCGTTTGCGGTAGGTAGCGGTAGATGAGCGTTTGGACCTTTTATTTGACTTTTCACTCCTAGTATGATCTTTTCATTGTTTCTCTGCAAATGTACATAGAATACTAGTGCAATGAAGAGTTAATCATATAGAAAACAATTCAATAAATATTGGATCAAAGATATGTTTTCTGGACTTCATTACTCGAGTGATCATGCTCATTACTCAAGTAGTCCCTCTAGTAATCCTATCAAAAAATGGCAGTGAGTAGTTCAACATTTTTCAGAAGGTATTACTCGAGTAAGATATGGAGTAAGAAATAACACAAACCTTGGAAATACCTGATTACTTGAGTGGTTACTGGAGTAGTCATGTCTTTTCTTCATAAGTTACTCAGGTGCTCCCACTAGTAAGCTAATTACTCGAGTAATTACTCAAGTGGCCATGCCTTTTATTTACAAGTTACTCGAGTGAGCCCTCGAGTAAATTTCAAATAAGTTTGCAGATTACTCTATTACTCCCTTGAGTAATATTATTGAAATCTTGGCCAAGAGTTTGCTTACCTGATTACTCGAGTGACCCCTTGAGTAATGCTTCAAATAATTCTACAGATTACTCGAGTGCTCCCTCGAGTAAAGTCTTTTTCTCACCTGGTTACTCGAGTGGCTACTCGAGTAAATTGTTGCATTTCTTGGCCGAGAGCTACTGGAAGATTTTTGACCAAGTTACTCGAGTAATGCCTTTTCTCATGTGTTACTCGAGTAGCTACTCAAGTAATGGTTCATATAACTTTACAGATTACTCGAGTCGCTACTCAAGTAACTTCTTTTAAATTTTGGCAGTGCTACGAAAACATTTTCTTTCAACATTACTCGAGTGCCCACTCAAGTAAACATAGACAAAAACTACCAGTGATGTTCTTCCTTTGATCTTTCTCTCAGATCTTCTTCATTACTCCAGTGCTTACTTGAACTAAAGCTTTGTCTGCCATTTATTTACTTTGTTTAAATCTATTTGTTATCATATCCTCTTTTATCATTAGTCCAATCTTTGTTATCATCAAAACATATGGGATCTAACAAAAATAATATTTCAGAATCTGCGTACTTCCTTCTACCAAGGATATATGGCAAGCTCTGGAGATAGCTCATGAGGAACTTCTGGGATCAAGAAAATAGGGTCAACACTCTTATCATAGAATACGATATCCTTAAAATGAAATCAAGAGAAACAATCGTTGAGTTCGAACTCACGTACACATTTCTTGTAAATTAATTGGGTGCACTTGGGAAGTTTTAGGATCAAAGGTCTCAAGTAAGGAAAATATTGAACATTCTTTCAAAAGAATAGGAAGAAAAAGTCATAGTGATAAAAGAGGCTAAGGTAGAATCAATGCATTCAGTAGCTTGATTATTTGGAAGCCTTTTTGAATATGAAAGCAAGCTGAATTTCAAACATGAATTAGATGAGATTGATGAAAAGAAAAAGAAAGGAATAGCCTTAAATGCAATTAAAGAAGAAAAGGAGCTGAAGGATGAAGAAGAAATTGATGATGAGGAAATGGGCCTCATGGTAAAATGATTCAGGAAATTTTATAAGAAAGGTCATGGCTTCAAAAACTTCCATAAAGGAGCAACCAGGAACAAAAAGGAAACAAAAGAGCAAATCATTTGCTATAAATATAGAAAGTAAGGTCACATCAAATCTGAATGCTTAGAGTACCTTAAGAACAAAAGGAAGAAGAAGAACAAATACTTCAAGAAACAAGTATTTGTCCCAGGGATATGGGGAGACAACTCCTCGGATGAAGAAAGAAATGGTGAAGAAGTTGCCAACATCTGCTTGGTAGCTTAAGAAGAATAAGATGATGAAGAGGTAAATGATTCAGCTCTTACTTATGATAAATTACATATTGAGTATAATGCATTACTTTATGAGTTTATCAAAGTTGTGAAGGAATTAGTAAATTACAAGAAACAGGTTAAATCTCTTGAAGAGAAACTCAAAGAACCTGTTATGAAATCTTTAACAACTATCAAATTTTAGAAAAGAAAAACACTGATCTTACTAAAATTCTTGAGAAATTTACTAAGGGAAGTGAAATGCTCAACGTAATTTTGAAAGCTCAGAGATTTACAAATGATACGTTTGGAAATGGATACGATCCAAAGACAGACAAAAAGAAAGGAAAGAAAAAGTCAGGTGGAAAGACCTATTTAAATTACTTTCAACATTCTATACATATATCCAACCCTTATACACATTGTGATTTTTGTAGTAAAAAAGGACATTACACTTTATCTCGTTTTCATAAGAAGGAAGGAAAAATATGAACTTATAAGTGGGTACATAAGGGATCACATGTTCCAAAAATGGATACGATCCAAAGACAAACAAAAAGAAAGGAAAGAAAAAGTCAGGTGGAAAGACCTATTTAAATTACTTTCAACATTCTATACATATATCCAACCCTTATGCACATTGTGATTTTTGTAGTAAAAAAGGACATTACACTTTATCTTAAGAAGGAAGGAAAAATATGAACCTATAAGTGGGCACATAAGGGATAACATGTTCCAAAAATGATCCATACTAACCTGAAAGGACCCAAGAAAGTATGGGTACCTAAGACTTGATTATATTTGACTGCAGGTATGTCTTAAAGCATCAAGAACTAATAAATGGTACAAAGACAGTACATGCTCAAGACACATGACTAGAGACTGGGATAAATTTACTACAATAAAGCCCAAGGATGGAGGCAAAGTCAAATTCAAATGAAAACAGTCAGGAAAAATAGATGGAATAGGTGAAATCGGTAATGATGATGGAATACATGTTAAAGATGTGCAATATGTAGAAGGTCTATACCACAACTTGCTGAGTATGAGTCAAAGCACTGACAAAGATAATTGAGTCATATTTGACTAAGAAGAATGTCACATAATTAGCAAGAAGGATCTTCAAATCAAGAAAGAAGATCTTAAAGTCAAGATTAGAGTAGTAAGGGAAGGTAATTGCTATACTCTTGATATAAACAATAATGTTGTTGAAAATTGCTTCTAAGTAACACCGATGAAAGTTGGCTTTGGCATAAAAGACTTGCTCATCTCAACATGCACCAACTAAACAAGTTACTTAAAAATGATTTAGTAATTGGTTTACCCAAACTACATTTCAAAAATGATTTAGTTTGTGATGTTTGTCAAAAGGGTAAACAAGTAAAATCCTTATTTAAATCTAAAAAGGAAGTCACAACCAAAAGACCACTTCAACTACTCTACATGGATTTAGTTGGACCAGTAAGAGTCAAGAGCCTTAGTGGTAATTCATATACTTTGGTCATTATTAATGATTTTTCTCTCTTCAAGAGATGAAACTTTTAGTTAGTTTATTGTTTTCACCAAGAATGAGAAAGGTATGTCTATTATAGCTATTAGAATAGATTATGGAGGACAATTTGAAAATCAAGCTTTTGGAGACTACTGTGACTTAAAGGGTATTGACCACAACTTTTCTATTCCAAGGACTCCACAACAAAATGGGGTTGTAGAAAGAAAGAACAGAGTTCTTACCGAAATGGCCAGAGCCATACTCAACAAGAAGAATGTTTCACAAGTCTTCTGGGCTAATGCAATGAGCATTGCATGCTACATCTCTAACAGAGCCTAGATCATATCAAAGCTTGGAAAGACACCCTATGAGCTCTACAAATGAAGAAATCCAAACCTTGCTCACCTACACATTTTTAGATGTAAGTATTTCATTCATAACATTGGCAAGGATAACTTGGGTAAGTTTGATCCAAGGCTAATGAAGGTATATTTTTAGGTTATTTTAATAGAAGTAAAGCCTATAGAGTTTTCAATAAATGAACTTGTGTTGCTGAAGAATCCATACATGTTATCTTTGCTGAAACTGAACCTCTAGTCAAACCCATAAAAGATGAGCCTGAAGTAATCCATCAAGAAGAAAATCAAATTGTTTCTAAATCACCTATTTCTTTAGATAACAAACCTGAAGCTAATGATGAACCTTCTAATCAAAATCAACCTAGAACCTTCTAATCAAAATCAACCTAGAGCTTGAAAATATAATAAGAGTAATCCATTAGACCAAGTCATAGGTGACATAAATGAGGGAATAAAGATTAGAAATAAGATTATCAATGAAGTAAGATTTTCTGCCTTTATTTCTGAATTGGAACCTTCTAACATTGATGAGGTCCTATCAAACAATGATTGGATTATAGTAATGCAAGAAGAAATCAATTAATTTAAAAGAAATCAAGTTTGGGACTTGGTACCTAGGCTTAAGGACCATCTGATGATTGGCACTAAATGGGTATTCAAGAACAAAAGTGACGAATTCGCAATTATTATCAGAAACAAGGCAAGATCGGTGGCTAAAGGCTAAATCAGGAAGAAGGAATTAATTATGAGGAAATATATGCTCTAGTAGCCAGATTAGAAGCCATACGAGTACTCCTAGCCTTTACATGTACTAAAGAATTCAAGCTCTATCATATGGATGTCAAAAGTGCTTTTCTGAATGGATATATTATGGAAGAGGTTTATATAGAAAAACCCCCTTGTTTGGAAGATGTATCTAAACCTAACCATGTCTATAGGCTTAAGAAAGCTGTTCCTGGTAGCTCCAAGAGCTTGGTATAAAAGGCTAAGTAAATTTATTGGTCGCATATTTCATCACATCACTCTTAAGCCCGGCCACCAGTACACAGATTTCATATTAGGATACATTTTGGTCGTACCAGGATGAAGAGTGTACCGGCTCTTATGTGCTTCATCTAGGATCTTCCGCCTCAATTCCACCTTAAGTGGAACACAGATTCTCTACTGATAGCAAACTAGTCCAGTTGGTGACACATCGTAGCCCTGAATTTCTCCCCGTTCAATTCTAGCTAGGTTACGCTATATCCAACCATCTTGCCTCTGAGCTTCTTCAATCTCAGCCCTCAAGTCACTTTCCGCTTGGGAAATAGTATGGTTGGTATAGATGATTTGGTTCGATAAATTTAAATCTTGGAAATCTGCAATCATCTTCCCCTCCTGTATCATCATTGCTACCACAAGCACTGTCTTTCGACTAAGAGCATCCGCGACTACGTTTTCCTTACCCGGATGATATTTAATTTCTAGCTTGTAGTCCTTAAACAACTCCATCCAACGACACTGTCTTATATTCAATTCCTTCTGATTATACAAATACTTGAGATTCTTGTGGTCGCAGTACAGTTTTACTGTCACACCATTCAAAGCAAACACAATTGCCGCAAGCTCTAGATCATGTGTAGGATAATTCATTTCATGAGGTTTCAACTGTCGAGAGGAATAGGCTACCACACATCCCTGCTGCATCAGGACATACCCTAATCCCTGCTTACTTGTATCACTGTATACAACATAAGTCAAGCTGGGATCAGGTATAATCAACACAGGTGCTGTAGTCAACCTCTCTTTCAACTCCACAAAGCAATTTTCACATTTCTCATCCCACACAAATGGCTGATCCTTCCACGTGAGCTTGGTCATTGGTAAGGCAATACGAGAGAAATTCTGGATGAATCTCCGGTAATAACCAGCAAGACCTAGAAAACTACATATCTCGGCAATAGTTTCTAGCCTTTTCCAGTCTAATACTGCTTCCAATTTACTGGGATCCATATAGACCCCTTTTTACGAGATAATATGGCCTAAGAATTTCACTTTTGAAAGCCAAAACTCGCATTTACTCAGTTTGGCAATAGAGTTCCTTCTCATGTAATGTATTCAGCATAATTCTCAAATGATGCTTATGTTCTTCCTTACTCTTGGAGTATATTAGAATGTGTTCGATAAACACAACAACAAACTGATCCAAATATTATTGGAAGATATGGTTCATGTAATCCATGAATACCATAGGTGCATTGGTTAGCCCAAATGGCATTACCAAAATTCATAATGACCATACCTAGTCCAGAAAGTAGTCTTTAAAACATCTTTTGCTTTCACTCGTAGCTGATGATACCTTGACCTTAGATCAATCTTCAAGAATAAACATGAACTAGATAGTTGATCTAATAGGTCATCGATTCTAGGGATAGGGTACATATTCTTGATAGCAATCTTATTCAATTCTCGATAGTCGATACACAAATGAAGGCTCCCATATTTCTTCTTAACAAACAAAATTGGAGCTCCCCAAGGTGACACACTAGATCTAATGAACCCATTTTTGAGTAAATCTTCAATCTACTTCTTTAACTTTGCCATTTTGTTTGGGGCCATACGGTATAGAGCCTTAGATATAGAACCAACTCCAGTACAATCTCAATTGGAAATTAAACCTCCCTTTCCAAATGTAGTCCACTTAAGTCATCTGGAAATACCTTAGGAAATTCTTTTACCATAGGTATACTATTCAAAGTTTCACTGATCTCCCTTTGCACAGAGAAAAACACCATATACCCCTGGCAACCCTTCTTCATACACTTCTCATCTTCGGCTTTTGAAAGGAAACTCAATCTAGCATTCATATTCTCTAAATTCTGAGATACAGAGTACACAATCCTCTTGTTCCCACAATCAAGTAGTACATTATTTGCCTTTAACCAATCAAAACCCAAAATGACTTCTAATTTGTAAAGCGGCAGACAAATCAAATCAATAATAGATTCATGCCCCTCTACAGTTACTATGCAATTTAGGCAAGCTTCGGTAGTTATAGCTTTGACAACCATTGGTGTTGACATAACCAGATCGAATGGCAACTTATGCAGATGCATACTAAGCGTTTCATGCAATCATACGCAATAAAAGAATGACTGGCACTCGAGTCAAATAATGCTTGTAATGTGTTACCATTAAGAAGAATATTAGCTTGAATGAGATTGGGGGACTTCTGGGCTTCCTCATGAGTCATTGCAAATACCCTGCCCTGAGTCCTTATCTCTGTTCAGCTTTCAGTCACTGATAATCTCTAGAAAGATGTCTCAATTGCTTACAATTAAAATAGATGATTTTACCCCAATAATTCTTGCCATAATATGGTTGGTTACAGCGAGGACATTTCTACTCAGTCACAAGTCTCTGAGGTTCATGATCTCTAGGTTGGTAGGGCTTCTTACCACTACCCTTAAACAAAGAGGATCCTTGGCCTTTCCGCTTTTGAGAAACGTTACCCTTACTGGGTTCATTGTGGCTACTAGCGCCTTTGGCCGGATACAGATCTTTCAAGTTATTCTCAGTGATTCTGTATTGTTCCACCGCCTTGTTAAATACAATGAACTGGTAGGTGGGTAGCCACTTCTTCATCTCCCATCTCAAACTAGGGATAAGCATATCAGAACTCCACTCCTCATCATCCATTTTCCGTAGATAAGAGGAGTATCTAGACAACCGGATGAAATGGGACAAATATTCATTGAAAGTCTCTGTGTCCCCTTACTTTATATTGAGGAGTTCAGTTTCCTTTTCAAGATGAACCGACTTGGGAAAATACTTCTCGTTGAACTGCTATTGGAACACCTCCCAGGTCAATGGCACGTTTCTGCTCCGCAGTGTCATAGAAATATTTCTCTACCAGTGGTTTGCATCGCCTTCTAACTTATACACCGCTAATCAAGCTTTTACCTCAGAAGGGCACTCGAGAACTTTGAATATTTTCTCAAGCCGATTTAACCAATCTTAAGCTACTTGTGGATTAAATCTCCCTCTAAATATCGGTGGCAAATGCTTACAGAACGTTGATAACCAATACAGCATATCCCGCTCTTCTCTTACTGGCACCCCGTGTGACTCTTGATTCAGAATGGCATGAGGTGCGGATTCTAGCGGTCTTACTGACCCTTTAACAGTTTCCTCGTGACGAGTCTCTTCTTGGGTCTCTTTGTAATATCCTAAATTGGGATTAAGGGCTATTAATTTCAAAGTGATGTAATTAATGCTAATTAAACACTTATGAAGTAAATAATGTGAGTTGTGATATAAAATGTGTTTGATGATTATGACATATGTGTCATGACAATCAAGGGCAAAATGATAAATTTACCGACCAACTGGACTGTTACTGAAGAGGAAACTCCCTGATAATTGAGATCAATGGCTAGGATTGAAAGGGGGAGAGGCAGAATCCTACGCGTGTAAGTCTATGTGAATACATGATGGGGAGAACAAGATGGTGACATGTGGCAAGTTGTGGATCATTGGATCAAAGTCAAAGTTTCAAACATTTTTACCTCTCTCTTCTCTCTTAAAAATCAGTGGTAAGCTTGGGAATGAGGGAAAACTTATGATCATCTTCTTCATCATTATTTCTCTCTCCTTGTCCTCCATTTTTACTGAAACTAGCCAAGAAAGATAAAAGCAAAGGTGAGTTTTTGACTTGGGAAATGATCTCTTTCGCCCAAATGATATGTTTTAAAGTTGTTCATAATAGTAAGGGCTTCATGGCTATGGTTTCAGATTTTTAAAAAGTAGTGATTTGGTGTGTGCACAAATTTGAAAGTTGGGAAATAGGGATTTGATCTTACCAAGTTAAAGAGGTAAGAAATTTGATGTATTTTAGTATATTTATAGTGATTTTTGGTTGAGCCTTATAAATTCTGGAATTTTGCCTTGATTTTATAAGAATTGAATAATGAAAGATTTTGGAATGGTACGATATAGAAAATGATGTTAGGATATGTTATAATGTCATTAAGTTTGATTTGAAGTTGGATGAGGAAGTTTGGTAAATTGTGGTTTTGTGTGGCCTTGTGAGTTAGAGTTGAGATTGTGTTGATGGAAAGGGAATTTGGGTATTTTGAGATTACCAATAGGTTCCATAGGAGATTTTGTATGGGCATGAGTTTTGGTATAGGTTTTGGAACTATTGGGATCAGTTTTGGGCAATCTGGAAAACCTTATCAGTTGCTGCGATTTTGGCTTCTGATGAATAACACTCGAGTGAGGGAAGGGTTCACTCGAGTGCTGCAAGACATTTTCCCTTTTTCCCTTCATCTTCGCTTGGATTCTCAGTCAAAGCTAAAGAGTGCACTTTCGTTCCTGCGAGTGATATAGGTCATCACTCAAGTGACCTTGGTTTTACTCAAGTGAGGGAGTAAGTTTAAGCTTTTAGGATTTATGGTTACTCTCGGGTAGTCACTCACAGCGTCTCACTTTTTGGTGCTCGAGTACATTTGAGGTCATCACTCGAGTGTAGCTTCTTGTGCTCGAGTAAGGGTGTAAGACATATTAAGGTGTACTCTCAGGCAAACACTTCCAGTGTGGCACTTTTGGGGACTCGAGTGAATCTGGGGTTCATCACTCGAGTGAGGTCATCTCCACTTGAGTGAGCCGACTAAAAATCAGTGCTTTTGCTTCCAAAAAGGCATCTTTGGGGTAGTTTATCCTAACCCTTTAGGCATATGTTTAGGCATTTAATAGCCACCTAAAGAGTTTATATGAATGCCAACTTAAATTATTATGGAATTAAGAACTTGGAAAAGAGATTGATCTATTGTCCCTAATTTGGTTTATAGGATTTGACATCTGCCGTCCTCATGAGCCCATTGTGCCAGTGAACATTAGAAAGGAGCAAGGTAGTGACTTTTTCTTTTATACCATATGTGATGCGTTGTATGTGTGTTATATCATTGATTTGTGATGAATTCATCGTATGCTGCAACATTTGTAGATATGTGTAAGCACCGCCATGCCAATAGTCCCTGAGTCGCTAATAACAGTTTGGGTTTGGATGGTGTGCCTTCCCGGTGGTAAAAGGGGATGAGGATGGGGTGCGATTTGTGCTACTGCTGCTATATAATGATTTGCTTACATGTTGTGTGCTTATGTGTGGTATGAATGATTTGTTACTACTGGGATTCTCTTGAATCTCATTCTTTCCATTGACTAACATTTCAGACAGGGCAAGTGGCTCCAAGGAGAAGCGAATGACTTTGAGCAGTTAGAACCTTGTAGGGACATTTGAGTTGGGTCATGTTGGTCTATAATTATATATATAGATGAAACCCAGGGGTTGCCAGGAATTAAGTTATATACTCTGATATATTTAAATGTGATATAACTGCACAGGTAATTATATTCGATATTTGAACTTGAGACTAGGATAGAGAAGCTTTGAAAATTTTGTGAAGTCCCTACTACATGGAGGGAGTCTTAATTGAATTTAAGTTATCCGACAGTCTCTAGTCCATTTTAAATATGCGTTATCGAATCATAATTACGCTAATTAAGGAAGGGGGTTACACTCTTCCTCAGTAGATGGACCCTGATCTACTCTATTTTTGCCTCTTTCAATTCTGAGCTCTTCTTTCAGCTCAGTGATCATGTCCTGTTGATCTTTTATTAGACCCATTAATTGACACATTGGATCTGGTGGATTGTCATTGACTACCTTCGCCTTAGGGTCTACTTGTTGTACTCTAGGACGACCCTTTGTCTTTTTCATTCTACAAATCATTCACTACGTCAGTTTCACATATAATGTATACACATTGCCTACAAATCTCATATATATCCACAATCACCAGGCATAAATGTGTATATAATAACCAATCATATTCATCTTCTATTCCTATAGCCAAGACTAAAGGAACTATCCTAGCAACTCTACCCTTGCCAGGAACTACAGCTCTGATACCAAAATGTAACCCCCTGCCTTAACTAAACGTAATTATAATTCGATAACGCATATTTAAATGAATTAGAGACCGTCGGATAATTTAAAACTTATTATGAACTCCCTCCTTACGGTAGGGTTTTCACAAAATCTTCAAAATTTTTCTCTTAGGGTCTTGAATATAATTACCTATGCAGTTATATCACATTTATACATATCAAAGTGTAGAACAAAGTCCCAGTAAATCCCTAGGTTATATACATGAAAGGGTTCAAATTTTCCTTAAAAGGGATTACACCATTATGTTCAAAATAATATTTATATATAGTAGTCCCAAATCCAAAACGGATAACCAACAACCCTACACAAATATCTCTAAGAGACCCTAATAACTCTGGGTTGTCCATTTCTCTCTTGAGCTACTTGCCCTGTCTGAAATGTTAGTCATTGGAAAGAATGAGATTCAAAAGAATCCCAATAGTAACAAATTATTCATACCACACATAATCACATAGCATGTAAGCAAATCACCACATAGTAGCAGCAACACAAATCACACTCCACCCTTATCCCCTTTTACCGTCGGGAAGGCACATCGTCCTAACCTGAACTGTTGTCAGCGACTCAGGGACTGTTGGCGTGGCAGTGCATACACGTAGCCTTATGGCGCACATATAGCCTTTCGGCCCACAAATAGCCTTTCGGCTTCCACATATTCACAAATATCGCACCCCATCCTTATCCCCTTTTACCGCCGAGAAGGCTCACTGACCTTACTCAAACTGTTGTTAGCGACTCAGGGACTATTGGCATGGCGGCATAAACACAATTTCACAAATATTGCAGCATTCGAATCCGTCACAAATCAATGATATAACACACATACAATGCATCACATATGGTATAAGAGAAAGAGTCACTACCTTGTTCCTTTTCGACGTTTGCTGGCACAGTGGGCTCACGAGTACAACAGATGTCAAATGTAACGCCCCAAATTTTGATTAAGGGCTAATGATAATTATTGTGAATGATTTTGTAAATCAAAATGGATTTGAGATCTGAATAATTATTGAAAATGCCCAACACTCTATATTTTAGCATGATTATATGACAAAGTAATTTAAAGGCTAAAATTAGAAGGAATGGCACATGGATGAAGAAGAAAGGAACTTAATTATGTGTTATGTGGTGATTTAAGTCAATGTGCCAAAATCAGAAAGAAATTGAAAGAATGGGAACTATTGGATAATTCGTTAGCGATTAATGGAGAAATTAATTACTAACTAAAGAGAAATGAGGAGTGTAACTAAATAGCTAATAAGCTAGTTAGTGTAACTATATGGTTGCTTATTTGGTGAGAAATGAGGAGATTTGGACATGTGGCATTGAGTGATCATGCATGAAGGGAGTGGGTGGAGAAGAAAAGTCAACAATCATTTTTCTAGCATTTCTCTCTCTCTCTCTCTCTCCCTCTCTCCCTCTCTCTTATGCGTATGGACAAGGGAATGGGGGCAAAAATTCTACCTCCTCCTTCATCATCTTCATCATCATACATTCTCTCTCTCCAAGCTCTCTCTTGTGTGCCATTTTTGAAGAAGAAAGAGGAAGGAAAAGCTTGAGATTAAGGTAAGATTTTGACTTCAAATGCCAAAATCTCCTTCTTTAAAGTTGTTCCTTGGGTTAAGAGCATCATTTTCATGGTTTTAGATTTACCATTGGTGGTGATTTGAACTCTCAAGGAGATATAGAGTTTGGAGAATCAAAGAACTCCTTTGGAGAAAGTTGAAGAAGTGATTGAGTTAAGCATTTTGATATAAGTTTTGTGGTCATTTGGTTAAGTTGGAATTTCTGGGAATTTAGCCCTATTTTTGAAAATTTAGGGTCTTGTGGTTTTTGAGTTGTTGTTGTCATGGATATGATGCTTTGAGATGTATCTTGGATAGATAGAATTTGATTGAAGCTTAAATGCCAAGTTTGACAATTTTGGAATTTTTGTTGAACATAGGCCAAAAATAGAACATATAGATGGAAAGAGAATTTTGTTATTTTGATGTTTCTATTGTGTTCCTTGTGAAAAATTGTGTGGGTGTAGTGTTGGATACGAATTTTGAACCATTGGGAACTTAATTTTAAAAGTGGCAAGTCTTGATTAGTGAAAAACTTTGTTCTGACAGTGGCTTTTAATGGACGTTTTAAAATATAAAATAGTGTTGAAAAATTCTGAAACTTTCCAGTCTTAACATTCACTTTCCAAGCTTCAAAATGGACACATATTTCATGTTATTTCGATTTGTGAGCTAGGATTTATGACTGTCCAAAGTTTGATGTTAAATCTAGGAACAATTATGGAGCAGTGTGGACATTTCTTAAATTCTGTATTTGTGTGGTGATTTCTGGTAATGGTCCATATTTTTCTAGTAAATAGGACTTAAATAGCTTTCAATGAGCTTTGAGATCACCTCATTTAGATTTTTCTAGAATTAGTTATGATTTTTTGAAATTCAGCCAAGAAATAGAATTTTCCTGGCCGCAGCCAGAAAATTCTTGGCTGCAGCCAGAAACTTTCTGTGTTGTTTCTGGCCGTAGCCAGAGGTTTCTTGGCTGCAGCCAACCCCTGTTTTCAACACCGTGTGATTTTGAAAAGTGGTTTCTAACCTAATACTTCCCAATCCTTGTAGGCTATTGTTAGAGACTTTCATAGCTCCTTAGGGACTTTAATGATAACCAAAACTATGTGTTTTGAAGTCGATTGAGTATTGGAATAAGTGATAACGTGTCATCCTTAATTATGACTATAGGCTTTGATATTTTCCCGAAACGTAGAAGGCCTACGCTTGAACAAGGACGGAAAGAACAAGGTAGTGACACTTTATCCTATATCATGTTTAATGCATTGCTCCTACGTATTTATGATTGAATGATGCTGATTGGGTCCGTGGCGAGTAGCCCGGCCTTGAATGTTATTGATTGGGTTTGTGGCAGTTAGCCCAACCTTGAATATTGCCGATTGGGTCCTTGGCGAGTATCCGAGCTTGGAATGAATGATTGAGTTGTGGCGGGTAGCCTGGCTTTGGATATTGTGTAGCTGAATTGTGATATATACTTACATGCTTTGTTTAATTATACATCATATACGTAAACTGTTACTACTGGGATTCTTTTAAATCTCACTCTTTCCAAATAACATTTTTAGCAAGGGCTAGTGGATCTCGGGACAAGCAAGTGAGCAAGGATGACTAGGATTGCCAGTGGTAGTCTTAGTTTCTTTTT
Source organism: Inga oerstediana (assembly GCA_963210345.1). NCBI lineage: Eukaryota > Viridiplantae > Streptophyta > Magnoliopsida > Fabales > Fabaceae > Inga > Inga oerstediana. The sequence continues at coordinate 40,399,477 of OY723403.1, read as the reverse complement.
TTGGTTTTTGGTTATCATTTGAACAACTGTACGTATATATTGGATTGACCATAGATTTGTAATTGTTGTGTAATCCCCGGTTTGGGAAACTGAGATGGGCAATGATGGCCTGTAAAACTCTTGGATTAATGCTATTATCCGAGGTGAATGTTGGGAATTTTGTTAGTACTCTGATATTGTATATGTGACGAACCGATCAGGCCAATTGTTTTTGTGAATGAAAGGATGGAGATCTTGTCATACAGGTTTTTGGGAAAAGATTTTTAATTACTCTGGATCTCTTATCCAATTATAAAACGTGTTTATACACCTAATCCCGGCCTTGATGACGGCGGGGGTTACATCAAACCCTATAAACCAAATCAGGGACAACCAATCAATCTCCTTTCCAAGTTCTTAATTTCATAGTACTTTAAGTTGGTTATTATTTAAACTCTTTATGTGGCTATTAAATGCCTAAACATATGCCTAAAGGGTTGGGAGAAACTCTTTAGTTTGTAAATTGCCTAGTGGACTAAAAAGAAAAGGAAACGAACTGATGAATGTGGTAGGAGAATGTTAGTGGAGAAGGCTCAATAACTATCACAAGGCCCAGAGGTTGGTGACAAAATCTCTGATTTACCTCCAGCTCCAATAGAGAAGTTGACTAAAAGACGAGGTTCTTCAAGATGCACTATTTGTCTTAAACAAGGGCATAACAAGGCAACATGCAAAGATGTGAGTATGTTAAATATAAAACCTTACAATTGCAAGATTTATTACAATATATTGATATGACATAGTTCTTTAAATGTTTTATTCACCAGTAATCAAGTGGGGAGGGATTTAGAAATACAAGAAAAAGGATTGTTCAGCCCCAATCTACTAATGTAAGTGGCACCCAACAATCTGATTCACTACCTAACAATCTCAAGGGCCCAAAAGACTGAGGGGGGGGGGAAGCTTTCTACAGGAATCGAACACAATATGGCATGGGGGTCCATATAGATCAAGATACCGGAAGGACAGTCTATAATATATATTGTAACTTGTTACATGTCACTTGATGTTTTTGTTTTAAGCACCAATCTACTCATATTGTATGATTATGCCATTTTTTAAGCACCATGTAACTTGATGTTTCTTGTTTTTTTAAAGTCTGGCATAAGCTCATATGTTGTCATTAGTGAGGGAACTGGAAAAGAGTATATGCAGCAACATTGCTAATATGGAGACCAAATTTCCTGTCCCTAATGAGAGAGACATGATCATGAGAATGCACTATTTAGCTTTTGTGTTGGACAAATGAGAAGATGACAAGTGTCCCGTATCATTACTTCTACTTTATGACTTTTGTGTTAGCACTCCCTTAAGGCGCCACCTCGCACATTAGTTAGGGGAATCCATCGATTTTTGGTCCGGTCAAGTACGTGACTTTCCCGAACACCGAAACTGGGAGTCAGGAAAATTCATCAGGCTTCCTTTTCCTTGACCATTTAGACAGCGAAGAAGAGAGAGAAGAAGGAAGTAAGACTTTAAAGGGACACATGTCACTCCAAGATTTAATCTTTGAACACATGGCACCATAAGACTTAAACACATGTGATTAAATATCCATACCCTCTTACACTTTATAAATTCATCCAAATGAAGCAAAATGGAAAATAAATAGAGGGAAAATCAACAAAAAATGAAAGAGGAGAGAAGGAAGATAAATAGTAAGAACACAAAATATTTTTACCCCGATTCAAGCTCGTATCAGTGTTTCCAACAGGAGAGCCTTCATAAATGTTGTTCCTCTTGACGAGAGCAACATTTCTATGGTTTCAGATTCTTGATCAGAGGTGTTTGTGCCATCCAGTTGGTCGGAGTACCGTTAAAATCAAGAACCAGTTATAGAATCGGGTAGACGTACGTATAAGTTTTGATTTAAGCCTAATCTCTTGAGGTTTTAATAAGTTTTTCTTGAGGTTATGGGGCTTCCTAGTTTCGTCTAGCATGAGAGAATAGGATCTTGATGATCATATAATCTTGAATATGATGTTATTTGAGGTTTAAGCATGATAGGAATGAAGTAGAGTAAGTTTTATGGATGAAAGTTGCAAAATCACTTTGTTTGGTCTTAAGAGTGATTTTCGGCCAGACCTGATTAATGGAGAAAGAATGTGATTTTGGTGTTTTTGAGGTTAGAAATGGATTGTATACATAAAATTGTGTGGCAATAGGTTGTGAACATAATTTTAGAAGGGTTGGATTGAAAACCCAAAAAATTAAGTTAAAGGAGTAGTGCTGCCAGATTCATTTTTTAGGAGTCAGGTTGTTTTTGTCTTGTTTTTAAATGGCCATATCTTATCCAATGGTCATAAAACTTTCCACAATGAGAGTAGCCACTCCATAATTTAATTTTATACATAATGTGTGTCATTTGGATTAGTATATTAAGAGATATGAATTTTTGAAGTTAGGCATTGAATCTGGAATGATTTATGTGGCAGTAAGGATTACTTGAGCTTTCTAGAACTGTATGTGTGTAATTGACATAAGGGATATTTTTCCTTTAAAATAGAATTAAAGAGCTTTAAATAGGAATTTGAATCACCTTATTTGAAGTTCTAGAGATTAAGTAATGATTTTTCAAAGTTAAGTGTCAAATCTGACAGATTAGGGTGACTCACGAATTTGTGGCATTTGAAGTAATTTGAGACAAGTATAGGCTATCTTAGGCCTATCCATAAGAATTTTCCTATTTTGCAAGTCCTTAATAAAGCACGCATGAGGAAAAAACCCTATAGAAACCCCATTTTCTTTCATTTCATGGGAAATAGATACCATATTCTTTTGCATAGAGGGAACATAAAGTACTCTATGCATATGCATATATGAGTGTGTATTAGGTAAACATGCATTGCCTAGATGAGTCATAAGTAAAATACCACCATCAATAACAATAAAATTAAACTTACCTTTAGTGTTGAACTAGATATTCACTCTATCAAAGAAAAGGTTGTAGCACGAATAGTAAATGCAGCTTATATGCTAGCAAACTATCAAGTCGTAAATGTATTTACAAAACCACAACTTCATGCAATGTTCATATACTATTGATTCAAATTAAATATTATAGTAGAAGAGGTCCATGGGTCTCAATTCTGTTAGGAAATTGAGTCTTTTGTTGTATTCTTTTGTTTAGCAGGGGACTGTAAGTGTGTATGATTAATTAGTTCAAGCTGATTAGTTAAGCCAGTGGTTAAATGGTTAGACTACAGTTGTCAAGCACATACACATGTCACACAATCAGTTAAGCACAATCGAATGCCTTTGTGTATAAATACATGAATGAGCAATATGATTAGTGAGATTTTCTCCTTCACATTATTCTTCTTGACTCTATTATTTGGCACGGGGTATTCCCAAAATACCAAATGTTGTACTTGGAAGCAAGGAATGCATTTGCTTCTAGGTGTATGACCACTTTGGATATCCTCTTGGGTTTTTAGTGCTACTCTATCAAACCTACTAGAGGATAGAATCTCCACAATATATATATATATATATATATGAGGGTAATCACAATAAAATATTTTCCAAAAAGAAAGAAACATTTTATCAATGCAAAAGAAGGTGAACCAAACGCAAAATAATTTGTAATAAAGAATAAGAGAAAAGACCACATAACAAATATCAATATACAAAACCTTCCAATATCTTTGGACACTCAAAAGTAACATTTTCCAATCAAGTTCATGCACCAAATGACCAACTAAAGCAGAAAGGACAATTTCTATCTTATAGTAAACATGGAGAATGAATACGATCAAGCCTTTCTCTCCATTTATTTAAAATTAACTACCAACTAATTGCAACAGACAATTTAAATGTCCTTGGTCCATGATATATTGACAAACTGCTCTCTAATTCCCTTGATGCGTTACTTTTTGAGAAGAGAAAAATAGTTTGATAATCTATGACTCCTGTTGACCTTGTGTAATCAATTGATAGGTTTTAAACCAAGAGCAAGAGTGAAGAAAAAGAGCATATTAGCTCTCAGATATTAAGTAAATGACAAAAGAAACCAATTTGCTAAAATCAAGGGAAAGGTAAAGTCACATAAAAAATAGTGTCTTGAGCAGTAACTGGGCATTGATGAAATGGAGGATATTGAATAAGAAAAAACCATCTAAGAGAAAAAAAACTTCAAAGTAGCCATCTAGAATTCAATACAAACTGTACAAGGCGTGGCTTTTAATTATATAATCGGGTTCAATCTGGTCTTAATTGGTAAGAGTGAGATCAGACTTAAGACATATACATGCGATAATTCTCAACTCATATATATATTGACATACCTTGAAATGTTTATTGAGATTGAGAAAGTTATTATGATGTTGATAAGTATTTCAATAGAAATTGCCTTGTGGAACCTTACGATTTAAATTGTGATATATATATATATATATATGAGTTGAGAATTGAGATATTATGACAATGATTTGAATATCATGATTTAACAGTGAAAATCTTGAGAAATTCCTATTGATCATTTATGGATAATTATTGTGATGGTTGGATTGGGATGAGTTAGAGTAGTTTGTTTCGCCTTCATTGGTGCATGATTTTTGACTTTTCTCTATCTCACTAGTTTAATGAGGGACTGTCCCATTGGTTCCATGAGGGGAAAAGACCCATGGTCTGGGTATGTACTCTGTGGATTTTGGCCGGTCTTCATCACATAACCAGTGAGCTTTTGAGTGGCTAGTAACATGGATAGTAACTTAGCTCATGGGTCTATTAGGCGAAAATAAGGCGATTCAGTTGGGTTGATGGGAGGTAAATTGGGAATTATGATTTAGAAACTGTGACACCGAATTTGTGATATGAAATTGTGATATATGAATTATGATATAGAAATTGTGATATAGAATTTGTGATATGGGAATTGTGACGTAGAAATTGTGATACAGAGTTTGTGATGCTAATTGTGATATGGGATTATGTTATAGACAATGTGATGCACAATATGTGATACGGAATTTATGGTAGGAAATTGTGATATATGAAATTTATGATTTGAACGTTTGTGAATTATATCTTTAATACTTTGTTTGGCACATAACGAGTACATATTATTATGTGTAATGAGTTGGATAGCTGGTTATTGGGGCTTTTGTCTCACCCTATTGTTTAAAATTTTTTTTAGGTAATAGTTTTTCTACCAGTCAATTGGGGAAGGCTCTCTAGAGGTTTGATTCTTGTGATAATCTTTGTAAAGCCTCCTCTTTTTATTTATGTGATAAATTGTTGTGTATTGCCATTGTAGGGCTCATGTTGCATAGTGTGATATGATATTATGTTTTGGATTATACTATTTTTTATTATATGGATAAGTAACTCAAGAGGATATTTGAGAAAATTGTTGTTTAAGTAATTTGATAATTAATTTTGATATTGGGCTTGCGGTCGAATGATTATATTCTAGACTTCGGGAAGTCCAAGGCCTAACTATTAATTAGGATGACTTTATAAATGTGTTGATTTGAAATGGCTTGGTGACAATTACTTAGAAAGGTTTTATTATCCATGATAAATTTTAAATGACTAGTTTATTATTTTCCATCATGGATGTATATTTAAATGTTTTAGATCCTTTTTAACCATGGTAGTGTTTTCAAATAGTTAGTTGAACTGTTTTTCTACTATGGTTAATTTTTGAAAGATGAGTTGTAATTGTTTCTACTATGATAAACCTTTGGGTTTAAATTTTCTCTTTTATGCATTAGTATTTTTATTATTTGAAGAGTTGATTAAGTGTATTGTTGATTGAGTTTTAAGAAAAGGATTTTTCATTCAAACTTTGAGTTCCTTACTTTAGGTGCTGGCAACGTTCTCTCAACATATGTAGACTTCAAGAGTCTTCTATTAGATGCGATAAATAAAATATTTGCATATTTATTTTCCTTTATATGATAATTTTATGGATGATATTTGAGCTCAATTTAATGAATTGGAGTGTAATTGATAAATAAATAATGATATTGGCATAAATTAAAATTTCTTAAAAAATACTAAATTAGACCCTTTTTCAGTTTTTAGCCAATATCTAGAGCTCTAGATGTCAGATTGGGACGTTCTTTATATGGATAAAAGCTAAGAAAGAGCTCTATAACTTTTATGTTGAGACTAAAACCCAATTCTATCTCCAAGGGTTTCGAATTTTACTTGGAATTTGTGAGCGAGAATCATCTACCATTCCACCAACCATTCCATCTACTACTTCATCTTCCTTTTTACCTACTACTTCATCTACCACATTCCATCTACTACTTTATCTACCATACTCTATTCTTCCTTATATATAGACATTCTCTCCCTCACATTTAAAACACACCATTTCATATCCATTACTTTCCTCTCTTCTCCACATACACCATCTTAGAGTTAATTTTATGTATTTTTTTTAATTCCTGTATGCCTCCTACATGGAAGGCTTAGGCAGTCCTCCTCTATGGATGGTATAGGTTGCCACCTACATGGAAAGTTTTACTTCCTAAAGGGACGGCTAGATTTTCTCTATTTTCATACATCTTTTGATTGTATATTTATGTTTTAGAATTTGATATTTAAGTTTTATGCAATGTTTATGAAGTTTTCAATTTATTTTGATTTTTTTTTAATTTCATCATGAGCTAAATTTCCATTTTCCTAGGGTGATGATGTAGCTTACTAATAACGGATTGAATATTAACTTATTAAATCTAGTTTGAATTTCTCCTTCATGATTGAGTTTTAATTATTGTTCTTAATGCTTTTGATTGATTGGCCACCTTTTGAGTGATTTCAATATGCATGTTGAGACTGGAAGGAGATGCATGTGTATATATCCTATAATTAAGACCATGACTTGCATATGAAATAGGAATATATTCAAATGAGTTGTGTAGTCTTACTGAGTTTCATAAATCTTAATGCATAATTAATTGCTTAAATTCATATAGGAATATATTGGATTAGCAATTAATTATAGAATTGCTTGATCTTGGAAGATGCTAGTAATTAAATTAGGGAAACTCGACTATCAATCATATGGAATAAATTGGGCTAGAATGGATAAGTGATTCAATATGAAAATTGTTAAGTGAAATCTGACCCCTAGGCCTTTTTCCTTTCATATTATTTGCACTCATATTTAATCATTTTAATTTTGTTCTCTCAATCACCATTTGATCGACTAAATAGAATTAAAATTACCCATTTTGGTACTTAGTGATCAATCCTCGTGGGAATGATACTTTACTCACTTGTGTATTACTTGATTACGATAGTGTACACTTGCACTATTTAATGGTTCATTTACACTCGTAACATGATGCTTGAATGATCCTCCTTTTCTTGTTCTCCTCAAAACAATTAAATGATACTCTATGGTAGTCCATTTTTGAGGTGGAACATACTCTTCTTGCTAGTATCCATTGCTTCTTTTAATTTGGTGATGAGGTTGCAGCAATGGTTTCTCCACGATTTCTTGTAATTGATGTGAATCTGCTTTTAGGTTCATGAGAAACTCCTGCATTCTTCTTCCTCTTCTCTGCAACCTTATGTCCATTCTTTTTGGAATCAAACTGCATATGAGAAGTACTAGATGGACATTTTAGTACCTACATATACTCGGGTCATTTATTGTTATCATTAGATCTTGTTTTTTTAGAACCCAAACATATTTATGTCTCATCTTAGAACTTCTTATAATATAGCATGTGTTAGAAATATGACATGATTTACTATAATAGTTGCAAATAATATAATGATATGCATTATGAGATTTTATGTAACTATTGTGTTGGTTACAAGTGTGTGTATTCTAAACATTTTTCTTTGTATGCCCTTTCTTCAGAATTGATTTTCTAGCATAATTTAAAAATTTTTTCTTTTTAAAACTTAATTAATAATTGGTTTAAAAACAATATCATGCAAACTTTGAAAATTAGCTTCCTTAACTGCACAAGAATTAGAGCTTTTTACCTTAAGTGCATCTTGAGCTCTTCAAAGGGATCTATCAGATTTTTTTCATGAAGAGCTCTTCTTCAGAACCGTCTTCCTCTTGTTTTTTTTTGTGTTAACAAGATCATGGAAGCGTTCTGTGATTTCTCCTTCTTCAATCTTGTCTTTCAATTATTTATCAATCGTAGATGTGCAGCTTATAGTTATAGATGAACTATTAATACTATGAACTTCAACATAATTGTTAGAAGAATAAATAGAATCAATAGTATTCCAAATATCTTTGACACTAGAACAAAATTTGATTTTCTCAAAATCATTTTCGGTTAAAGCACTATATAAAATTTTTATTGCTTTAATGTTCAAAGAAAGCATTTTCTTTTCTTTTTCTGTTTAATCCTTTCTCGGTTTGAAATCAAAATCATTGGCAAAAATATTTCACATATCAAAATGAAAAGATTTTATAAAAGATGTCATTCTAACTTTCTAAACCCAAAAATTCATATCTTTAAAAAGCGGTAGAATAGTATAATCAAAACTTCCAAAAACAAGTAACACCCAAATTAGCCATTATAAACTCTTAAGACTATTAAGTGCTTTAAACAAGAACCCTGCTCTATACCAATTGTTAAAACCGGCTGATACCTAAAAGGGGGTGAATTGGGTGTAAGATAAAACTTAAGAGCTTTGAAAACCTTTTCACATTTTAGTGAAAGTAGTAAGTATGAGAGTAATGAACCACAACTACATAACCAAATGTCTAAATTGGTTATGCTGGAAATGTAAGAGATAACAAAAGAGAATATGCAAACTGTGATTTATACCAAGGTATTAAAACCTAGACCGGGTATTGAACTGGTCGGGGTACTGGGTTGAGGGTCAATGGGTCAAACCGGGGCCAAACCGGAGCTAAATCGGAACCAAACCGGTGAGAAATTGAAGACTTTAGGCTTATAGGATGAAATTCTAAAGGAAATATTTAATTTCTTTTTAAATTGGAACCTAGACTGGACCGGGAACTGGATCAGTCTACCGGCCGGTTCGCCAGTTTTCGGGCCGGACCGGCCGGTCAGGTCTTGGTTCCATAACTCTGATTTATACTGCTCAATCCAATCCTCAATGACCTACATCCAGTCCCAAGCTCCTCTTGAGATTTTCAATCCAATAACTCTTTATTTAACCAGGGCACAAGAGAAGCCTTTACAATCCCTCAAGTTTCACATGTACTTGAGAACCTTAACAACCTCAAGCTTAATCTCGCTCTTGAGAATCACTCCCCTTTACAAATTATAAGGTTAAAATCTGTTTTCCACTCAAGATCTCAAACTTGAATAACTCTCATAAAAATAAAATGATTACAATGAAAGATACTTCTCTCTTTATGAAGTAGATAATGTTTAACACTGAAGTACAAGGGGGGAGTATGATTATAAAGCTTTAGTTAGGTATGATTCAGAGTATTGGCATATCAATATTGTAGGCATAAATTCTCACTACAGCTCATCTTGAATGCTCTTGCTTTTAGAGTTTATATAGCTTGATGACCGTTGGAGATGTTGAAGTATCCGTTAGGCTATTGAGACTTTCTTCTTCCTGTTGAAAAATAGTTGTTGGAACTTTTCAAACATAAAAGTTACTTTTGACTATTTAGCTCTAATCCAAGTTTAATCTCCTATAATCTTCATATAAACTTGATTAGCAATGATTACGAATGATTTGGAACAATATAATCAAGGTTTGTATGAATTTAAAAGAGTATTGAAATTTTTGAGATAGTACTCTAAAGCTGAGACATTATCACTCTCAGAATCACTCCAAGTGATGTGAGAGTGATGCTTGATCACTTGAATGCTCACTCAAGTGATCTTCATTAAAATCATTAATCACTTGCAGAATCACTTAAGTGATGTGAAAGTGATGCAGCTTTGTTGGGTTACTTGAGTGTTCACTCTAGTGATCAACTTAAAAATAATTTTGGAAAATTCTGATAACTTTTTGAATCACTTAAGTGATATGGAAGTGATGACAAATTGATTCTTCACCCAAGTGCTTACTTAAGTGATCTAGTTAAGCAAATACTGATCACTTCCTGAATCACTTGAGTTTTGTGAAAGTGATGATGAACAACCTGCATCATTTAAGTAGAGTAATCTACTTATTTTGACTCCAAATATGGCAAATGGCCTTTTTGTATAAATCTTTTGAAGTCTACTTTCCAATGCAATAAGAATCAGTCACTACTACAGATTTATCTATATTTGATGCTCCATACTTAACGATTTTAACAAAATCGATAAATATGTAGAGGCAGAATTACAGGAATGAAATACATAACTGTTTTTTTAAATAGCTGTTAAGTATAGTAGCAAATATTTTATGGTTTTATACTACAACCATGATATATTATTTTGATTTTTTTTTTGAAAAAATGGCATCGTTTACTTGACGATTCTTTGTGAACAACCGTCAAATATAGATCATATATATTTGATGGTTGTTTAGAAATAGTCATAAACTATTACATTCTTAATGGTTGTTTAATAATAACCATTCAGTATACTCTTTAAAGAACCCTCCCAAACCTAATTTCTTTCAACATTTGAAACTTAGAAGTTACAAAGAGCTCACTCCTAATATCTCTGATGACTTGATTCCAGCTCCTCCACTACCATTTCACTTTCCTCTATTGCTCTTATGGTGGTTTTACTCCTTTCTCCTCCTCAAATCTCCTTCTTTCATCGTTGCATTAGTGGGTTTGTAGATGTCATGGGTTCTTGAGTGATTATGGGTTTATGGTGGGTGTCTAGGTCAATTTCTTCTTTTGGGGTTCACGGGGAGGGGTTTTAACCACATCTCTTCTTTGTAAAAGGTAAGTTCAGTTTAGTTTCTCATACTATTGGGTTTTTATCTCCATTTTTTGATATTGATTTGAGTAAAGATTATGTAAAGATTTTTTTCTGATTGATTTTGTATGTGCATAGGGTTTTAACACTGATTTTAAGTGTTTGTTGTCATTAAAGTTGTTATTTGTTAGTATTTATTTGAGCAAAGAGTATGTAAAGATTGTTTTTGAGTGATTTTGTGTGCATAGGATTTTACCACTAAATTAAGTGTTTGTTGTTACTAAAGTTGTTATTTTTCAGTATTCATTTGGGTATAGAGTATGTAAAGATTCTTTTTTTGAGTGATTTTGTATGTGAATAGGGTTTTGCCATTGATTTCCAGTGTTTGTTGTCATTAAAGTTGTTATTTGATAGTATTGATTTGAATAAAGTTTCTAAAATATTGTTTTTTTAGTGAATTTGTTAAGTTGTTATCACATTTTCCTCTACATACAAGATATTCTCTAGATAGAGAGTACAAATAAAGAATGGATGTCTATGCCAATCGTCTATCGGAGAATACTAGGATGGGGTGGGTGATTTTGTAAAGTTTACGATTTGTAATAGTGCTGATGATCACGGTATGATTATTTGTCCTTATGTCAAGTGTGGCATTGTGAAGTGTGTTGATCTTGACAGTTGTGAGTCACACTTAGTGATGCATGGAATGGATCAGAGTTACAACTATTGGACAAAACTGTTGGAAATTGTGCCCTAAGGGCCAATCATTGTACTTTGAACATTATTATTTTAATGAAATTTCTCCATTCTATTATCATATTATTTGCATGTTAACTATGACAATTGTATCCTTGGATAATTCATAAAGATTGTCCTAAAATGTCCCTAGTCGGTCATCTATACGGGAGCAGAGATGAAACAAGATCAGTATGACTTTGATAAGATATGGAGATACAAACAAAGTCTTAGGCACTTGTAAGAGTACAAGGTGCTGGATCGACCCACTATAAGAAAGCTACATTGATCAAGTCATAAGCTTTTCTCATGTATAACCACGTCACAATGCCCTTAGACCTGAGGTCATCATGGATTCCTACATGAGAGTTGCTAAGCTTTGAACTAGTCAAAAGTCACTTTTGATCGGGTGATGATAAAGGCTACGATTGGGCTTGGTGGTTTTTCATGCAGAGGAATATGAATGATCAAGATGGAATTTGTCCCTTACATTAGTAGAGAGATATTACTGGGCCCCTCGATGAGTGAGTCTGAGAAATGTATGGCCATACTATGATGAAAGGAGTTTCTATCTCTGTTATCAGGCTACTCAGGAATTGAGAAAGTAATGGTCAGGAACAAGAGGATGACATTATCTATGCCTTATCCTTGATCGATATATCGTGTGACAAAAGGGACGTGACATGGTTGTATGACAGGTTGTATCGTGATAACGATCCTCATATGAATTGGGTAGTCGTAATGTCTTGCTAGAGGCCGCTTGTGACTTTTGGGTTAGTATAGTTATTAGCCCACTGCCAACTTCATATGGGCCTACAGGGTCGCACACAAGAATGGCCCAACACGAGATAATGTTTAATTTAGGGTGGATGAATTTTATATATATATATATATAAAATATAAAATTCATTAATAATATTATATATATATATATATATTTATGAAATATATATCTTTTATATATATATATATATGTATATATATATTATATGATATTATTATATTTAATAATATTATATAGATATATATATTTTCGAAATATATATCTTATATATATATATATATGTATATATATTATATGATATTATTATATTGTGTTAGTTTTAAATTTAATTTATTAAGATATATTAAATTTAATAACTACCATGATAGAGATATAGTATCTCAGATTTAATTTATGAAGATAAATTAAATCTAATGACTCTTTATTTGGATTAAATAAATAGGTTAAATTAAAACTGTTGGACAGATTTAATTTAAACTGAATTTATTTAATTAGCTCATAGGTTATAAACTTGATAGAGCAGATATATTCATATGCACATGAGAATTGAGAGCCGAAAGTGAAACCCTAGGAGACATTAGAGGCGCTAGCACGTAGTCTCTGTTGGAGAGCATTCGCGTGGATACCGGTAGAGGGAACGGACCTGACATGTTGACTCCTACAGATCGTGAAAACTCTGAATCATAAAAAATGTATGAATCATTCCAACTTGGTTTAAACGCCGTTGATAGATCCTCGATTAGGATCGGTGAAAATTTTTAAAATTCTTCCGTTGTGCCTACCGATCCTAACAAAAACATGGGAGACAAATGTGGGAAGCAGTGCTAACCGGCCAAATTTGGAGAGGTGTAAATCACTTAACTTCAACACAAGTACATTTGAGGCTGATTGTTTTCAAGATATGCCCAATGCAATTGAAGCAGAATTCAGTGAATGTCGAGAAAAGTTTAAGAAGATAAAGAACAATTGAAAGAAGCCTTTGTATAAGAATTGTACTGAGTTCATATTATTATCTGCAGTGTTGAATTTGTACAACTGGAAAGCAAAACATGGATTGAGTGACTAGGCTTCATAGATTGCTTGAGCTTTTAAGAAGAATGCTACTTGTAATATCCCAAAATATATTCAAGGGCTATATGTACTCAATAGATAGTGAAAACAATGATACTATTGCTTCAGGAAATTTTGCAATGAACTTAGTCTTGATTAGCTTGATATAACTACCTAGTCCTTTCACCTAAAATTAGGAATGACCAAAGGCCTTACTTAGATATAAAAAAGAGGGAAATGGCATGGAAAAGGAAAAAAAGAAATGAAGAAAACACCAAATGGCAAGTAAAATAATATTGCCACAACAAGGGCAAAATAGACTTTTACCATGAGATCTTGAGGTTAAAAGTGGAAACCAAAATAAAGGGCCAAGATTTACTCTTCAAAAGTAAGAAGTAATTCTGAGAAAGAAAAGAAAAATTTGTTCTCCTTTTTTGTCACATAAATGTCTAAAGAAGGGCAAATAAAGAAGGAAGAAGAATTAGTCAAAAAGTCAAAGTTTCAACTTCGAAAATTATTAACCAATGGCAAGACAAATTGATTCAACTATTCAACAATTTTCCCTCCATTTGGTCAGCTTATTTTATTCCAAAGCAAGGAGGAAAGTGTAACCCCCTGACATTAAACACGTAATTATAATTCGATAACACATATTTAAATCGGCTTAGAGACCATTGGATGTTTTAACCTCGTTTTAAACTTTCTGTCTCACAGTAAAATTTTCACAAAAACTTTCAAAACTCTTTTTCCCATCCTGGTCTCAATTTCAATATTCGAATATAATTACCTGTGCAGTTAATATACATTCAATCATATCAGAGTGTATAACCGTCTCCCCGGCAACTCCCGGGTTCTATACATATATAACCTGAGGGTTTATAAGTATCCACTAGGGGATTACACAACCAAAATTGAATATAATATTCCTATTTCAAAATATACAGTAATCCCGAGTTCAAAATGGATAACCAACGTTTCCAAGTCAACTATATACCCCCAAGGGTCCTAATTGCTCCGGGTTGGCCGCCTCTCCTTTGAGCCACACGCCCTGTCTGAAATGTTAGTCATAGGAAAGAATGAGATTCGAGAGAATCTCAGTAGTAACAAATCACTCCCACAATGCATAAACACAAAGCATGTATATAAATCACAAACAGCAACAGCAGCAGCAATTCAGAGATACATGGTTTTCACCACAAACGACAGCACTCACGGCTGTATACACAATACGACAGCTCTCGCTGTAATCATAATCACGACAGCTTACGCTGTAATCACAATAACGACAGCTTACGCTGTAAACGACAGCTATCACCAGCTGTAACCGCAGCAGCATCAAAGATTCATCACAGAACAGTGATAACACACACAAACAGAGCATTACACATAGTATAAGAGAGAGAGTCACTACCTTGTCCTTTCCTGACGTCCTTCAGCGCAGTTGGCTCCCGAGGGCGGCAAATATCGAATCCTACAATTCCAAATGCACCATTTAGACACTTCCATAGTGTTGCTTGGGGTTATATGAGTCTATAATGAAAATTTACAAAAATACCCCCGGGGACCCGGCCCGGGCCCGCCGTACCCGGTCCGGCTGTACTTTTCTTGAAATTTTGACATGGGCTATCCTGACATATTTTCGCCCAAGGAATCCATTTCCGGACTCGGAATTATCAAATTCAATGTTAAATTACGAAATTGCCCTTGGCAGCCCTACTTTTAGGGTTTTAGGGGTGTTCCGTAATTATGCTTTCTCGGCCTTTTTTGAAAAAGTGCCCAACTGTAACCCCACCTATTTTCGCCCACTGAATCCAATGGAATAATCAAATCATTGAAAATCCAACTCTAAGACCCATTTACAGCCTTGGCCGAAATATACATGTTCTCAAGGAAAAATTGGGGTTTTACGATTTCGGCTCCGTAAACGCGTTCCTTTCTAGTCCTAACCACTTTATTCACTATTACATTAGGTTATAACTACCATTTGAACCAAAATTGGGCAGCATAACCCTTAGGAAACTCAATTTCCAAAATTTAAAACCAATGGCAATCCGGCGAAATTTCACCGATTAAATTGCCCACAGCAGCCAGAATAAGCAATATACGAAAGTTTGGAAGTTACCTCAAACTCCCACAAGCTTTTCCCAAATATTGCTGAAAACCCTAAGTGCTCAACAACAGATTTTGAGCTTCCAAACCTTAAAGAACAAAGAGGAGTAGCTTAGGATCGGAGTTATACGCGTTAGGAGCTAAATCGTCGGAGAAATCGGCTTACCTTGTGATTTTTCTTCTCCTTTCTCTCTCTACAAACCTCAACGTTCTCACTCCTCATTCAGCTGCTGTGTGCGACAGAAATGAGCCGAGGAAGATGATAACATATTTAATTCCATGCTGATGTCATCTTTTATTGAGATGATGTCATAATTCCCATTTTCGGATTTTCTGGCAGATTTTCTGCCCAAACTTTGAAAAATCATAACTAATTCTAGAAATCTCAAAATGAGGTGATTCCAAAGCCAAATGAAAGATATTTAAGTCCTCTTCATAGGAAAAATATTGGCCATTACTAAAAATCACCACACAATTCCAGAATTACATAAAACTCATCACTGCCCCAAAACAGAGTTCAGTTTCCATCCCAAATTTTGGACAGTTATATCTCCTAGTTCACAAAACGAAATGGAACAAATTATATGTCCATTTTGAAGCTTGAGATGTGAACTATAAGACTAGAAAATTTCAGAATTTTTAGATACCATTTGGTCATTAAAAACGTTCACACAAATGGACTTCCCAGAATAGAATTTCACTGGACAGAATTTTAGATTTTGCATCTTTGCTTCCATTGGTTCCATTTTCATACCAAACATCATTCCCACATAAATTTTCACAAGGAATCCATTGGAATCATTAAAATATCCAAATTCCCATCACACATTCTTCAAAAGTGTTTATTCAACAATAATTACATCCACTTTTGAAGTCATTAGCCCTTAATCACTTTTTGGGATATTACATTTCTCCCCCCGTAAAATATCTTCCAGCGTCTGAATTGTTCTCTCAGATTGTCCATCCGTTTAAGGATGATAAGCCGTACTGAATCTCAGTTGAGTACCTAAGGCTTCATGCAATGCTTTCCAAAACTTCGAAGTAAATCGTGGATCTCGATCGGAAATGATGTTTTTCGGAACACCATGAAGTTTGACAATCTCTCGGATATAAATCTCCGCTAGTTTATCAGGAGAATAACCAGCATTGATTGGTATGAAGTGTGCTGACTTCGTTAGCTGATCTACAATTACCCAGATTGCATCATAGTTCCTGATCCTGGGCAACCCCATAACCAAATCCATGGTCACGCTTTCCCATTTCCATTCCGGAATCTCAGGACTCTGAAGCAAACCAGGCGGTCTCTGGTGCTCGATTTTCACTTTCTGACAAGTGAGACACCTTGCAACATATTTGGTCACGTCACTCTTCAAACCCGGCCACCAATACACCGATTTCAGATTATGATACATCTTGGTCATACCAGGATGAAGAGTATATCGGCTTTTGTGTGCCTCATCCAGAATCTTCTGCCTCAACTCTGCCTTAAGTGGAACACAGACTCTTTTCTGGTAACGAACCAATCCACGAGGCGATATATCGTAGCCTAAAACTTCTCCCTGTTTGATTCGAGTCAGATTGCGCTGTATCCAGTCATCTTGACTCTGAGCTTCTTCAATTTCCACCCTTAGATCACTCTCCTCTTGAGAAATAGTGTAATTGGCACAGACGATCTGGTTTGTCAAATTTAAATCACGAAAATCTTCAATCAATTTCCTTTCTTGTATCATCATAGCTGCAACAAGCACAGTCTTTCGGCTAAGAGCATCAGCAACTACATTTGCCTTACCCGGATGATATTTTATTTCCAGGTCGTAGTCCTTAAGCAATTCCATCCAGCGGCGTTGTCTCATATTCAATTCTTTTTTATCATACAGATATTTGAGACTCTTGTGGTCGCAGTACAATTCCACAGTCACACCATACAGGTAATGATGCCAAATCTTCAAAGCAAATACAATGGCCGCAAGCTCCAGATCATGAGTGGGATAGTTCAATTCATGAGGTCTGAGCTGTCGAGAGGCGTAGGCCACCACACGTCCCTGCTGCATAAGGACACACCCTAATCCCTGCCCACTGGCATCAGAATACACAACGTATGTCAAACTGGGATCGGGTAAAATCAACACAGGTGCTGTCGTCAACCTCTCCTTCAGCTCCACAAAACAGTTTTCACATTTCTCATCCCACACAAACGGTTGATCCTTTCTTGTGAGCTTGGTCATCGGCAACGCAATACGGGAGAAATTTTGGATAAATCTCCGATAATAACCAGCATGACCCAGAAAACTGCGTATTTCCGCCACAGATTCTGGCCTCTTCCAGTCCAGTACTGCTTCCACTTTACTGGGATCCACAGAGACCCCTTCTTGCGAGATAACATGGCCTAAGAATTTCACTTCTGATAGCCAGAACTCGCACTTGCTCAATTTAGCATATAGTTGTTTCTCACGTAATGTAGTCAATACAACTCTCAAATGATGCTCATGCTCCTCCATACTCTTGGAATATATCAGAATGTCAACGATAAACATAACAATAAACTGATCCAATTATTGTCGAAAGATACGGTTCATGTAATCCATGAAAACTGCAGGCGCATTAGTTAGCCCAAATGGCATCACCAAGAACTCATAGTGACCGTATCTGGTCCGAAAAGCAGTCTTCGGAACATCTTATGCTTTCACTCGCAGCTGATGATACCCTGACCTTAGATCAATCTTTGAAAATACACACGAACCGGATAGTTGGTCTAAAAGGTCATCGATTCGGGGAAGAGGGTACTTGTTCTTAATAGTAACCTTGTTCAATTCTCTATAATCGATACACAACCGAAGGCTTCCATCTTTCTTCTTTACAAACAACACTGGAGCTCCCCAAGGCGACACACTGGGTCTAATGAACCCTTTTTCAAGCAAGTCTTCTATTTGTTTCTTTAACTCTACCATTTCATTTGGGGCCATTCGATATGGGGCCTTAAATATAGAGCCAGCTCTAGGCACAATATCGATTGGAAATTGAACTTCCCTTTCTGGAGGTAATCCGCACAAATCATTCGGAAAAACCTTAGGAAATTCATTTACCACGGGTATATTATTCAAGGTTTCGCCAGTTTCCCCTTGCACAGAGAAAAACACCACATAACCCTGGCAACCCTTTTCAAGATACTTTTCAGCTTTGGCTGCAGCAAGGAAATTCATACTAGAATCCACAACTTCAGCCCTCTGAGAAACAGGATATACTATCCTCTTGTTCCCACAATCAAGTAATACATTATTTGCCGTTAACCAATCAAAACCCAAAATAACTTCCAATTGGTACAGCGGCAAACATATCAGATCTACAACAGATTGGTGCCCTTCCACAGTTATGACACAACTCAAACAAGCTTCTGTGGTTAAGGCCTTAACACCCATTGGAGTTGACACAACTAATTCAAATGGTAACTTATGTACATGCATTCCCAGGCGCTTCACGCAATCATAGGCGATGAAGGAGTGACTTGCACCCGAATCATACAAAACTTGCAACAGATGGCCATTAAGAAGAATATTACCTTGTATCAGCTCAGGAGATTTACGGGTCTCTTCGTGGGTCATAGCAAATACTCGGCCCTGTGTCTTCGATCTTTGGTCTGGTCGTGGCTCTTTGCAGTCAGCAGCAGTATGGCCCACACGCTTACAATTGTAACATATTATTTTGCCATCACATGTTTTACCCTGGTGTGGTTGATTATAGTGACGACAAATCCACGGTGCAAAATATGTTCTTTGCTGGTCACGGCTCCCAGACTGGTAGGGCTTCTTACCACTTCCAGATGAAGATCCTTGCCCCTTCCGCTTCTGTGAGGTAGCACCCTTACTAGGTTCGTTGCGGTGGCTAATAGCTCTGGCAGGATACAATTCTCTCAAGTTGTTCTCTGTAATTCTGCACTGATCAACCGCCTTATTGAACTTGGTAAATTGGTGAGGAGCTAGGCGTTTCCTCAACTCTCGCCTCAAACCGCGAATGAGCATATCAGAACTCCATTCTTCGTCATCCTTGTACTGGAGGTAAGAGGAGTACCGAGCCAACCGAACAAAACGAGACAAGTAATCATCGAAGCTCTCTATGTCCCCTTGTCTAATGTTGAGAAATTTTGTCTCCTTCTCGAGTCTCACCGATTTGGGAAAATACTTCTCGTTGAACTCTTGTTGAAACAGTTCCCAAGTTAATGGCATTTCTTTGCTCTTCAATGTTAGGGCGATATTCCGCCACCAACGATCTGCATCCCCTTCGAGTTTGTAAACGGCCAGTCGTGGCTTCACCTCATCTGGGCAACCAAGAACCTCAAAGATTTTCTCCAGCCTGTTCAACCAATCTTCGGCTGCTTGAGGGTCAAACCTTCCTCTGAACGCAGGAGGCAGATGCTTACAGAATCTGGTGACCCAAAACTGAAGGTCTTTTTCCTCTCTAAGCGGCATCCCATGTGATTCTTGATTCGAAATAGCACGAGGTGGGGATTCTAGTGGTCATGCTGATCCTTCTGTAGTGTCCTCATGTCGAGTTTCTTCTTGAGTTTCCTCCGGAGTGGACTGAACCGAACCTTCCTTGTTCTTCGCCTTCTCTGCTCTGAGCTCTTTTCTCAGCTCAGTTATCATATCCCGCTGATCTTTGATTAGACCCATTAATTCTTGCATTGCATCCGGTGGGTTATCCTTGACGACCTCCACCTCTGGGTCTACACGCGGAATATTGGGGCGTCCTCTAGTTTTCTTCATTCTACAAACAACTTGCCCCATTAATTTAGCAGAGATAGTATGCACATATAGTCACAAAACTCATATATATATCCATGTCAATAAAACATACATGTGCATACACAACAATCATTCACAGATATCCCTACTACTATCTAAGGGGACTATCCTAGCAACCTCTACCCTTGCCAGGAACCTCAGCTCTGATACCAAAATGTAACCCCCTGACATTAAACATGTAATTATAATTCGATAACACATATTTAAATCGGCTTAGAGACCATTGGATGTTTTAACCTCGTTTTAAACTTTCTGTCTCACAGTAAAATTTTCACAAAAACTTTCAAAACTCTTTTTCCCATCCTGGTCTCAATTTCAATATTCGAATATAATTACCTGTGCAGTTAATATACATTCAATCATATCAGAGTGTATAACCGTCTCCCCGGCAACTCCCGGGTTCTATACATATATAACCTGAGGGTTTATAAGTATCCACTAGGGGATTACACAACCAAAATTGAATATAATATTCCTATTTCAAAATATACAGTAATCCCGAGTTCAAAATGGATAACCAACGTTTCCAAGTCAACTATATACCCCCAAGGGTCCTAATTGCTCTGGGTTGGCCGCCTCTCCTTTGAGCCACACGCCCTGTCTGAAATGTTAGTCATAGGAAAGAATGAGATTCGAGAGAATCTCAGTAGTAACAAATCACTCCCACAATGCATAAACACAAAGCATGTATATAAATCACAAACAGCAACAGCAGCAGCAATTCAGAGATACATAGTTTTCACCACAAACGACAGCACTCACGGCTGTATACACAATACGACAGCTCTCGCTGTAATCATAATCACGACAGCTTACGCTGTAATCACCATCACGACAGCTTACGCTGTAATCACAATAACGACAGCTTACGCTGTAAACGACAGCTTGCGCTGTAAACGACAGCTATCACCAGCTGTAACCGCAGCAGCATCAAAGATTCATTACAGAACAGTGATAACACACACATACAGAGCATTACACATAGTATAAGAGAGAGAGTCACTACCTTGTCCTTTCCTGACGTCCTTCGGCGCAGTTGGCTCCCGAGGGCGGCAAATATCGAATCCTACAATTCCAAATGCACCATTTAGACACTTCCATAGTGTTGCTTGGGGTTATATGAGTCTATAATGAAAATGTACAAAAATACCCCCGGGGACCCGGCCCGGGCCCGCCGTACCCGGTCCGGCTGTACTTTTCTTGAAATTTTGACATGGGCTATCCTGACATATTTTCACCCAAGGAATCCATTTCCGGACTCGGAATTATCAAATTCAATGTTAAATTACGAAATTGCCCTTGGCAGCCCTACTTTTAGGGTTTTAGGGGTGTTTCCGTAATTATGCTTTCTCGGCCTTTTTTGAAAAAGTGCCCAACTGTAACCCCACCTATTTTCGCCCACTGAATCCATTGGAATCATCAAATCATTGAAAATCCAACTCTAAGACCTATTTACAGCCTTGGCCGAAATATACATGTTCTCAAGGAAAAATTGGGGTTTTACGATTTCGGCTCCGTAAACGCGTTGCTTTCTACTCCTAACCACTTTATTCACTATTACATTAGGTTATAACTACCATTTGAACCAAAATTGGGCAGCATAACCCTTAGGAAACTCAATTTCCAAAGTTTAAAACCAATGGCAATCCGGCGAAATTTCACCGATTAAATTGCCCACAGCAGCCAGAATAAGCAATATACGAAAGTTTGGAAGTTACCTCAAACTCCCACAAGCTTTTCCCAAATATTGCTGAAAACCCTAAGTGCTCAACAACAGATTTTGAGCTTCCAAACCTTAAAGAACAAAGAGGAGTAGCTTAGGATCGGAGTTATACGCGTTAGGAGCTAAATCGTCGGAGAAATTGGCTTACCTTGTGATTTTTCTTCTCCTTTCTCTCTCTACAAACCTCAACGTTCTCACTCCTCATTCAGCTGCTGTGTGCGACAGAAATGAGCTGAGGAAGATGATAACATATTTAATTCCATGCTGATGTCATCTTTTATTGAGATGATGTCATAATTCCCATTTTCGGATTTTTTGGCAGATTTTCTGCCCAAACTTTGAAAAATCATAACTAATTCTAGAAATCTCAAAATGAGGTGATTCCAAAGCCAAATGAAAGATATTTTTAAGTCCTCTTCATAGGAAAAATATTGGCCATTACTAAAAATCACCACACAATTCCAGAATTACATAAAACTCATCACTGCCCCAAAACAGAGTTCAGTTTCCATCCCAAATTTTGGACAGTTATATCTCCTAGTTCACAAAACGAAATGGAACAAATTATATGTCCATTTTGAAGCTTGAGATGTGAACTATAAGACTGGAAAATTTCAGAATTTTTAGATACCATTTGTTCATTAAAAACGTTCACACAAACGGACTGCCCAGAATAGAATTTCACTGGACAGAATTTTAGATTTTGCATCTTTGCTTCCATTGGTTCCATTTTCATACCAAACATCATTCCCACATAAATTTTCACAAGGAATCCATTGGAATCATTAAAATATCCAAATTCCCATCACACATTCTTCAAAAGTGTTTATTCAACAATAATTACATCCACTTTTGAAGTCATTAGCCCTTAATCACTTTTTGGGATATTACAGAAAGAGGAAAAAGAAAGTCAACATATTTACCTTGGTAAATTATCACACATGGAAAATAAACTTGTCTTATGCAAGAAGGAAAAATTGTGGCCATATGATTAATTCTTTTTCCTTTTTCCTTATTTCTTTAGGCCATTTTTGGCCAAGCAAAATAGGGCAAGGGAAGACAAAAAAATAGAACATTTGGACTCTCCTTCATCACTTGAAAATTCGACCAAAACCTAGAAGGAAATAGAAAAGAAGAACACAAGTAAAGGTAGGCTCTTCTTGCTTGATTTTCACCTCCTTAACCACTTCTTTGGCTCAAACGATCTTCATGAATCTTGTTCCACTTTTCAAGAGCTTCATTTCTATGGTTTTTTAAGAGGAGGTGTTTTGAGCCATCTTGCAAGGGCAAAAGGTAGAGAATCAAGAAAAGAGCTCAAGAATGAGTTAGAGGTGAGTAAGAGTGACATTTTGATATATATATTGTCTTGGTTGGTTGAGTTTTGGTAGATTGTTTTGGCTACCCTAAATTTTGGCCTTTTAGGGTTTGTTAGGGTTCATGAAGCTTTCATCTTAGACATGTGATTATATGTTTGGAAGAAAATGAATTAAGTTTGGTGATTGAAATGTGAATTGGTAACTTGTGGCATCAAACCCTAATTTCTGGTTTGTATAGGACATTAAGAAGGAATTGGAATTTGATCATTTTGATATTACCATTGTGTTCAACATAAAAAACTATATAGGAATAGACCCCAGTTATAAATTCTAGGTCATTGGAACACAAATTGAAAAGTTGCAATATTGCTGTCCAGTTAGGGTTTCCCTGAGTGGTAGAGGTTTGCATTGAGTTTTGAGTAATTGAATGATGTCTAATGCCTATGATATTTTCCATAATTAAAGTGAACTTAATAAGCTTTAATTTGATAGGTCATATAGACCATTTAGAGCTATATACTAGGAGTTATGTATTTTGAATTTGGTCATATGAAAACTGACATGTTTTAGGACAGTATCCAATAAATGGAAATTTTGGATTTTTGTGAGTCCAATTGGCTAAGGGCAATATTTTTTCCTGAAATTAGACTTAATAAGGGTCACATAGCCTTTTGAACCACTACAATAGGACATTTGTGCAAAGAGATATGAATTTTTAAAGTTAGTTGACAAATGTTGCCAACTTTCGTAAATGTGCGTAAATTGCAAAATGTAATGGCATATTGTAATTTCTTGGAACTCTAAGGATAGAAATAAATCCTTTAGGATAATTTGACCACTTTAACTCATTAGTTGACTTGGTAAAATGACCATAATGACCCTAATGATAAGTATAATGACCCAAAATGAGATTTATGGCTAATGACTTCAAAAGTGATGTAATTATTGTTAATTAAACACTTTTGAAGAATATGATGTGGATTTCGATTTGAATGTATTGCAATTAGTGCCTAAACCCTGCATTTGAGCATAATTGTGTGACAAAACTTAAAATGAACCTTAATGGTAGGGAGGGCGCATGAATGAGTGAAATAAAGATAAAAATGTGTTTAGTGGTGATTTGAGTAGAATAGCCATAATTAGGGGCAAAATGGGAAAAAGAAAGTTATCGTCCAATTGGTCAGCTACCGAAGAGGAAACTTATTGGTAACTTAAAGGTCAATGGTGAGGATTAACCCTCAAGTGATCCATAGGGTGGAATTGTGTGTGCATGTGCTTATGTGTGATCATGGAAGGAGAAACAGAGGTGAAACAAGAAGGTGACACTTGTCAACATGAGAGCCATGGATTTAGTCAATTTGTCAAACCATTTTCCCTCTCTTTTCCCTCTCCAAATTCGGCCAAATGGGGGTCCTTCTTTCCCCAAAAACCTGTTTCTATCTTCATCATCATCATTTCATATTTTCTCTCTCTCCTTCCTCCATTTTCGTTTAGATTAAGCAAGAAAGAGAAAGTGAAAGGTGAGTATTTGGCCTTGTAAATGGCCTTGTATGCTCAAATCTTCTTCATTAATCTTGTTCAAGGTGATGAGAGCTTCACCTCTATGGTTTCAGATTTTTGAAAGGTGGTGTTTGAGTGTTTGAAGATATTTTGAAGTTGAGAAATCAAAGAACTAGCTTTGGGAAGAAGAATAGGTAAGAATTGGACACTTTTTACCTAACTAGTGTGACTATTGGTTAAGTTTTGAGATTTGTGATTTTTGCCCTGATTTTAGCGTAATTTTGAAATGTATGAATTGGTTAGTATATTGTGGTGGAATTGGTGTCAAGTTGTGTCATTGAAATTGATTTGGAATTTTGAAATGGAAAGGATTGCAATATTGAGTTTTGAATTTTGTCATTGTGTGACATGTTGTGGCTATTGTGTAACATGTCAGGGGAGTTGAATTTAGTTGTTTTGATGGCTCCAATGGATTCCTTGTGAAATTTTATGTGGAAATGGTGTTTGATTGGAGTTTGGGAACCATTGGAAGTCAATGTGTGAAATTTGGAATTTTGCTAAGTCTAAAATGCAATGCATGGACCCAACTTTACATGATATTTTGACATAGCAAATGATGTCTAAATGTTGTGAAACTTTCCAGATTTGAAGTTCACATTGCAAGCTTTCCATGCATATAAAATTTATGTCATTATGAGTTTTATGCACAAAGATATGGACATTTGAAAATCAGCCAACCAAAGTGCTGGCCGCGGCCCAAAACTTTCTGACCTACTTTTGGCTGTGGCCCAAGGAGGCTAGCCGCAACCCAAAAGTTTCTGACCTGATTTTGGCCGTAGCGCAATTCTTTCTGACCATCTGTTAGCCGCGGCCCAAGGGGGGCTGGCCACTACCAATCATTAAAATTTGGCATTTTGAAATTTTAAAGATGGTCTTTGAGCAAGCTTTTCCCAACCCTTTAGATAGGGGTCTAAGCTTCTAGTAGCTAGAGCATGATCGGAAATAAATAGGTAGTGACTCTTCTCTTATACTATATGTAAATGCATTGTATGTATGTTGATCATGTGATGTGATGATTTGTGATGCTGCTGCTCTTACAGCTGGTGATAGCTGTCGTTATACAACACAAGCTGTCATTTTACAGCGTGAGCTGTGGTATTGTGTATACAGCTGTGAGTGCTATCGTTTGTGCTGATGCTGCTATTGTTGTTTTTGATTTTCGTATATGCTTTGTGTTTATATATTGTATGAGTGATTTGTTACTACTGGGATTCTTTTGAATCTCATTCTTTCCATTTGACTAACCTTCAGACAGGGCAAGTGGTTCTAAGGGAAAGGAGACAACCATAAGCGGCTAGGATTCTTTAGGGATATTTGAATTTGGTTGTTGGTTATCAATTTTGATTTTGGATTACTGTATATTGACGAGATGTAAATATTATTTTGGATATGGTTGTGTAATCCCCAAAATGGGAATTGTATAAACCCTTAGTTTATATATGAAACTCGGGGGTTGCTGGGATTTTTGATGTACACTCTGATATGTATGAATGTAGCTTAACTGCACAGGAGAATTATATTCGATATGTGATTTTGAGACCAGGTGATCTAAATTGTGAAACAAATTTATGAAAACCCCATCTCAAGGAGGGGAGCAAAAATGAAATTTTATTATCCGCTGGTCTCTAATCATTTTAATTACGCATCTTCGATTCATAATTACTGTTTATAAGGCAGGGGGTTACAATAAGCAACATAAGAGAATGATTTATAAAAGAATTGGACTAAATAATAACTTATCATCTGTAAATTCTAATATAAGACCTGTTAGCTTTCCGGGATCTAATATTTGTCCGAGCTCGAAGAAACAATTGGATACTCCTCAAGAAAGGAGTCCAAGTAGTAAGTTTTTTCTTTCGTATGCTATGAGATACTTTGCATGTTTGTGGTTTCATCATGTATTTGTTTGAGCATTTAGAATATGCCGGGTGGATGCTTAAGCCATGGAAACTTTTTATGCACTGAGTTGACGCTTGGGGGCTATATGATTTGTTTTACCAAGCGCTGTGTGTAATATCCTAAATTTTATGCCTAGATACCTAAGGATAAGCCTGTATCAGGTATATGGCTGAGCTCAGGTCGGGTAAGAGTCCCAAGGATGTCAAAGATAGAAAGACTCTCGAGGACTCTATGATTCGGCCCTACTAGACAAAGGGCCTAGTACGTGTAAGTAGTAGGATTAAAGTGTTAGTGCAAATGTGTACAGGACACATATACGGTGCCATTGGGTTAGTAGAAAGATGCCACCTAGTTGGGACTGATTGGTTGAGCAAAATATGCCAGTATATGTGTGCACATGGCATTTTCAGGGCAGACATGTGTATCCTACGTTTTTGGAGAAGACATCGGAATGTGGCACCACGTGGGGCCCATAAATGTAGTCCGACCTGGGGAAATCTTGAGAGCTTCAATACGTATGACGCAATCTTGAGTAAGTCCTAAGTGAAACTTGAGTAGACACCGATCAAGTAGCTTTATTAAAGTAACTTTAATAAAGTAAGTAATGATAGCTAATGATGATACAACTTTTGTGTTGGCACCACAAGAATTTGACACGTGTTCCCTCATCATAACAAAGATAAGAGCACTTTTTATGTTGGATGAATGAGAAGATGACAAGTGTCCTGTTAGATTCCAAGTTTTGATGATAACAAGAAGTGATTATGTGTTTTGGTAAGAAACTTATGTTTTGAAGGCATAAACATTGATTCAATTAATTACCAAATGCATTTGACAAAGTTAAGAGAAAGTTGCTGTGTTTTTAACTGATGCACTCGAGTGATTAAGCTCGTACCCAAGTAAGAACCATTTTTGAACTTGAGTATAGGAAGTGTTAGCCTGAAAGTGTTTTATAGAGAGCTACTGAGTTCAGAGATTTTTCAACAATGCTCGAGTGAGAGGCACTGCACTTAAGTGATGACCAGATTTGCACTCAGGCTTAAAGGCACACTCTTGGAAGTTCTTGACAAAAAGTAAAGTCAGAGATAGAAAATGGTCATTGCACTTGAGCACTAACTCAATACTCGAGTGAAAGCCTCAAGCTCACTCGAGTCCTGCAAGTATGGTATAGGAAGTGTTTGCCTGAGAGAAAGGAAGAGCTTGAAGTGGGAAGTGTACTCGAGTGAGGTTCTTGCCACTCAAGTGATGGAGCAATACTCTCGAGTAAGAAAACTTACTACTTTTGATTTTGATGCAAGTGTTGAGCAAAAGGCTATCTACAAGCAAATAATTACTGATGTACTCAAGTGAGCATCTTAGCACTTGAGTAAACAGGTTAACATTCGCAAGTGCAAAAGCTTTCTCTTGTAAAAGTTAGTGCAAGTGTTGTTTATAAGCGAAGCTGAAGCTGAAATACACTGGTGTACTCGAGTGAAACAAGATGTACTTGAGTGAGAGGTCTGAACACTCGCAAGTGAGAAAATGGACTCTTGCTTTTTCTCATGGGAGTGCGACTTAAAAGCTGAAGCAGAAGAGAAAATATGAAGATGCACCTAAGTGAGGCTTTGGTGAACTCGAGTGAGACTCTGATAATAGCCAAAACACAACAGACTGATAGCGATCAATTCAAACATGGTTAAATGTTATTTATTCACAATGTTTTCACATATTATTATTAAACATCATTTAACATATACTTCAAGTATGAAACAGGAGATTGAAAGTTTGGATCAGAGATGCATATGGTAAGTCAAAAATGGGGGACATAATCATTTCGTCCAAAGTCGAACAGCTAAGTACGCATGTTACAAACCTACCACGATATCTTGTCTGGAGATTTCATATGCATACATGCCACTCTACAATGTTACATGCTCCGCTCCACAACGATTATCACACAACGGACAAAATCATCTGGCTATAAATACAGAGCATCAAAGACCATAAAAAAAACATCAAACGAAAGCTTAAGCAAATATTTACAAGAGTCTCAGTTTTCATATCTTTCTCTGTATTCACATTGTACTTCAGTGTTTATCATATTTGCTCAATGAGAAAGTCTGTATACATTTCAAATAATATTTTCATTTGATCTCAAGGTACATGGACCTTGAGAGGGTAGATATCCTTACTAGAGAGAAGTTGAGAGAATTCCTAGGAGAACTTTCTGCTTGTAAGACTTACAAGGTGCAAGTAGGAGAGAATGTTGCTGCTTGTAAGACTTATAGGGGTGTAAGCAGGAGAGAACGTTTCTGCTCATAAGACTTGCATACGTAAGCAAGAGAGAAAGGTCATAGGATTGTTTCTGCACATAAAACTTGTCGTAAGGGGGTGATAAAATTCTAGGTGTTAGAATATTTCTACTCATAGTCCATTAAGGAAGATTGTTGTCTGGCGACATTCCGAGAGCCCATTGAATCTTGGAAGAATAGTAAAAATTTCAATAGGTCTTGATATTTGAGGACTGGATGTAGACCTGGGTTTTGGACTGAACTAGTATAACTCTGTGTGCTAATCTTCTCAACTCTACTCTATCTATAGTTATTTTCATATCACTGTCTCAACCGAAACAATTTATCACATCACCCAATTCACCCCCTCTTAGATGAAGCTTGCCTCTTTCATGTGCCTCATGATGACACTTGTTTTTTGCCTTTTGTGTTGGCATCTCTGAGATGCGCCACATGTCACTTGAGCTGGGGAAATCCACCGATCTCCGGTCTAGCCACTTGACTAACTTTCTCGAACACTGAACTGAGAGCCAGGGAAAACCATCAGGCCCTCACTATCCCTGACAAAATTGGACGGCTAAAGGCCCAAGAAAGGAGCCGGGACCCACTTTATTAAAGCAAGTGACATGTGTCACCG
This sequence comes from Inga oerstediana, assembly GCA_963210345.1. Lineage (NCBI taxonomy): Eukaryota > Viridiplantae > Streptophyta > Magnoliopsida > Fabales > Fabaceae > Inga > Inga oerstediana. The sequence continues at coordinate 40,369,778 of OY723403.1, read as the reverse complement.
AACCAGTGGATTACCGGACAATGACACCACAACATTTTGACACTTGGCATTATTTTTCAAAGACTCCTCCCTAGCCTATAATTTCGGCCAACTGCCAAAAATAGAGAGAAATTGGAAAAGGAGAGAGAAAGGGTGAATAGTAACCGTTCTTGAGCTCCGAAGCCGATTTCACCTCTGAATCGGCATTTTCTCTTAAAATACCCTTCACAAACCTTCTTCTACTCATCCCAAGCTTCATTTCTATGATTTCATATTTTCAATTGGAGGGGTTTGGTGCCATCTCGCTAGCTGGAGTATTGCTGGATTTTCGAACCAATTGTAGAAATGCATAGGGGTAAGCGTGGGCTACATTTTGAACCAATTGGTTTATTGCTTAGATGAGTTTTCATGAGGGTGGGTATTGTTCATTTTTCATCCAGGGGATTTTTTGAGGTTTAATCATGTGTTTATGGTTAAATGATGATTTATGATGATTTTGGAAGTTATGTTCAAGTCTGCCTGAATTCGTTTTCTGGAGGCAGAGAACTTGTAACATGCTTTTGATTTGCCAAACTTAGTCTAAATGCTATGAATTTTTAGAGGATAAAGGTAGATATCCTGGGATTTAATTTGATAGGTAATATAAGCCATTTGAACTATTAGATTGAAAGTTATGATTTTTCAGAAATTGACCTTAATTCTAGAATAAAATCAGTGGCAGTCTGTGCTTGACGAATTTCTGGAAAATGTTTTGCTATAATCAATGCTTTATGATATTTTTCATTGAAAGAGGACTTAAAGAGCTTTTTATAGAACTTGAAACCAACACATTTGGATTTTTATAGAATTAATTATGAATTTTTTAATTTTGTCTAGAAAATTGGCAAATTCTGGGGGTAGTGATCAATTAATTGAGATATTGTATTGATATGCATCTAGAAGTATAATAGCCATATTTTTATATAAAACTAGATTGATTAGTGGTCACATAGCCTTTGGAATCATCACAATTAGACATTTATACAATTAGTTATGAATTTTCAAATATCATTGAAAATTCTGGTAGATTTTGGTAATTAGGCGAAAATAAGAAAGTATGGGTAATTGGTAACTAATTTGAACTTCAATTGTTAAGTAAAGCCCATAAAGTTAGTGTGGGACCATTAAATGTAAAGCATTGAGCATGCAGATATGTCATTATGTTAACATGAGCCTATGTAAGGCAAGTATATCATGCACTAGCATTTATATTACATGCATTGTTGGTATTGTTTACTATTGATATTTCCCCGAATCTCACCCTCCCTCAACCAACCATATAGATAGTGGAGCACTGAAGAGAAGTGCAGGACGCTATGCCAGGAGAAGAAGTTGCAGCGAAGGAGAAGAATTATTGGCGGGCTGAATCGTTATGTAATAAACGTTGAGTGATTAATTGTATATCACTGGATGACGGACAAGTAAAATTTCCTAAGCATGATAATTGAATTAGAAATAGGTAATCGTATGGTACACGCCCATTAGTTAAGAAACCTTTCACGCATAAAAATGAGCAAAGAATCACTCTGATTAAGATAATAAAGAGAATTAAGAAACTATGAGTTACGAAGAAATTACAAACCACTTTACGATAGTTTGTGAAAAGTTTTAAAATATTCAGAAATCCACTCAACTACAAGTTTGAATCTTGTTTTGAGGTTGGGAATTGAAAGAAATTTATAAATGAATATCACTATGTGGTTCGAATTCACTGAATTCACTGTGTAAAACTCATTAGATTGATTTCAAAAGTAAGGTGTTACACTATGGTAATGTGTTCTGTGTAAGTTATGCTGCATGTTGTGTGCTGAACACTGATGTGATATTTATTGCTATATGATGAATGTGTGACATGCTCTATATTCCTGTATTATGTATGATTAGATGCTTGTTACTACTGAGATTCTCTTTAAATCTCACCCCTTTCCTAGAACCAATCTACAGCACAGGCTAACAACTCAAGGGGTAATAAGGAAAACACGGACAGCTAGAGGATGCAGCTTGGAGATTTTATTTTCTATTGGTTGTCTATTTTGGCCTTGTCTTTAGTGTATATGACTCGGTAAACCTAACAATGGTACCATGGTAGAACTAGTAGTACCGGTAGCTTTATAAAGGGGTAAAAAGTTAGCAATTTTCTCATAATAGTTAAACCATACTTCTAAACACTAAGGGAATGTTAACGAACATATAAAATATGAGACCTAAGCAGAAATGTGCTCGAACACTATGATAAAGAGGAACCAAGAGCCGATGAGACCTAGTGAAGTGGTGAACCTTTGTGAAAATGTTTTTTCAAAGTTTTAAATTTCTTTTGGAAAACTCACTCAAACTCGGGTTCATGCTCTATGTTTGAGGTTGGGATTTGTGAATGTTTTTGAAAGTTTGTTTACTCTAGGACTGGATCTTGGTTAGTCAGTTCAATTCGCTACACATATGCACTCATTCGAGTCTATGGGATATAAGGTATTACACTACTACCAGGAAACGATATGCCCACCAAGACTTATGATAGAAAACCAGTGATGCACACTATTGGCTTGAGTTATGAATAGATACACGCTTGCCCTATCATTTATATTATGTTTAGAAAAGACTATGATCATTAATTGAGGTTCATCCGTGTTCTACCTCACGCTACCAAGAGAATGGGAAAAGTCTAAAGAAGGCTTTATGATATTTTCCAATTATACTTAGATTTGGACACTTGTATAGTAATACAATTGATGCATAAAATTTAAGGTGGCATGCGGATGAAAGGATTCAAGACGACATGCTTTGCCACCCTGAAGACTCTGAGAAATGGAGTAAGTTTAACATTGAGTATCCCGAATTTGCTGAAAAACCAAGAAAGCTCTGCCTAGCATTGGCTACTGATGAGATGAACTCATCTGGAATGCGGAGAAGTACTTACAGTACATGGCCTATTATGTTGTTTATATATAATCTCCTTCCATGGCTCTTGATGAAAAAGAATAATATGGTGTTGTCAATCTTATCTAATGGTTAAGTCCATGTTCGCCGTTTAGCTTACATAAGCGTACGGGTTGCAAATAATAAATTAGTGAGAAAACGAGGGTCGATCCATAAGGATTATGATGAAATTGAGTTAACTAATGTAACTATGTTCTTAATTAGGTTGAATGAATTCATTTGAATTTGATCAAGTTAAATAAAGACTTTTGATAAAATAACAAAGCAAAATAGTGAAAATTGAGAAATTGGGTTTAACTTTAAGAGGTATAAACTTAGGATTATTTCTTCCCCATTGTATTTCATAAAACTATGCAAATATCCACTTATGTTGATTAAGTGAGTGTATATGCTAGTCAAATGTTCTAAAATCATCAACCAAGCTCTCTCAAGTCAAGATTGATTTTTAATCTTCATTAAAAATATTCAATCTTTTGTTTATAATTAATGAAAACCATCTTTCTAAAGCAATCTTTCAATTGATTGTGCTAGGTTGTTAGATATATCTCTATTTTAACAACAAATCATCTATTTAATCCCTAAACTTCAAGTCTAGCATGATTTTTCTTAAGTTCTACAATCAAAATAGCTCTATCAAGCATCTTCTAATTGAACAACTCTAATCATATGGTGATCAAGCACAAGATAGCATTAAGCTCAAAGAAAAATCAACATATATACTCATTAACCAATAAAGGCAAGATAATCTAGAAGTTTCAATCCATAGAATAGGTAAAAGGAATCCTAATTAAGAGTTCTAGCTACTCATGATCAATACAAACCAACAACTAAGCTTAAAACACATATCTATGTCAGCAAAATTGGAAGAGAAGAAGGAAAAATCAGAAAAAGGCAAGAAAAATCTTGAATTTCTCCTTAAACCTCCTCCAAAAATCCCAAAATCTCCAAGAGTTCTTTTCGAGAAGCCTCCCTTGTGTTCTCAACCTTCCTGCTATCCAGAATTCCCCATTTTTGGCTCTCCTCTTAGGTTGAAAAGCCACCAAAATTGACACTTTTTTAAAATGCACAGCATCAGTATCACAAGTTCGATTTTGTTTTGCTATAGCGAACCCACAATGAACGTGGTCAAAAAGGTCTATTTTTGGGGTGTTTTCGCTTTTTCTTCGCTATAGCGAACCCACAACAAATATGGTAGGAGTTCCTTTTTGGTTAATGGTTATCATTTGGATATTTTTGGTAGAAACAATTATATATATTGGATTTTGTGTAATCCCCTAAGTATAGGGTATGAATTATAGGCTTTGTGCCTTTATGTAAACCCTTATTTAATGAATGGAACTCAAGTAAGTCGGGAATTTACTTTGCACTCTGGTATTTATAAATGGAATCCACCTGTATAGGCCATTATTGTTTTGTATTATGAATATGAGACCATTGAGAATAAGTTTTGACAAAAAAAGTTTTTGTAAATCCGATTTTGGGCAAAAGATTACCTTAATAAGTCCCAATTTGAAATATGGTCTCTAATTCCAACTTAATTATGTGTTTAAGAACTTAATCTCGGCCTAAGGTGGGAAGGGGGTTACACTGCCGTCTACCCCTTAGAATGAACCTTACCTTGAATTTAGATGCCATTTCATCCCAAGTAGTGATTGAGTTAGGAAGTAGAGTGATAAGCCAAGCTCTTGCCTTCTTATCAAGTAATATGGGGAAGAGTCACAATCTGAGCACATCTGAAGTTACTCCTTAAAAATTAAAGTTCTCACACACTTGTACCAAGTGTGTCAAATGGTCAGTAGGATCTTCATTTTGAGTTCCCAAAAACAAGCCAATCATCTGGAGCATTTGAAGTATGATTGGCTTTAACTCAAAATTTTGATCTTGAATAGCAGGAAACTAAATGCTAAATTGATAGGTAGAGTTTTCTTGCTCCATGTATCCATCCAAGGTGCACTCCAAGTCATCATCACTAGGATTGACCATATTGCAATATGGATGAGGATGAGGTCAGTTGCTCTAGCGTAGGTAAAGGTTCAAGTCCTTAGAAAGGTTGCACTTCAGGTGGAGTCTCCAGTTTAGTTTCAAATCTTTCGAAAGATATTCTTCAACAACAACTCCGTCAAGAATGACTTCCAAATCAGTTTGAATATAGAGCACGAGTACCTACAAGTCACAAATCACATAACGAGTATCAAAGTTATTAACAAATAAGACTAAACTAATAAAAATAAGAAAAATAACTATAGCTATAACTATACTTAAAAACAAAGCAAATTAATGAATTAGTGAGAAAACGAGTGTCGATCCGCAAGGACTATGATGAAAGCGAGTTAACTAATGTAACCATGTTCTTAATTAGGTTGAATGCAACCATTTGAATTTGATCAAGTTAAATAAAGACTTTTGATAAAAATAAAAAAGAAAAATAGTGGAAATTAAGAATTGGGTTTAACTTTAAGAGGTATAAACGTAGGATTACTTCTTCCCCATTGTATTTCATGAAACTATGCAAATATCCACTTATGTTAATTAAATGGTGTATATGCTAGTCAAATGTTCTAAAATCATCAACCAAGCTCTCTCAAGCCAAGATTGATTTTTAATCTTCATTAAAAATATTCAATCTTTTGTTTATAATTAATTGTAACAATCTTTCCAAAGCAATCCTTCAGTTGATTGTACTAGGTTGTTAGATATATCTCTATTCTAACAACAAATCATCTATTTAATCCCTAAACTTCAAGTCTAGCATGATTTTTCTTCAGTTCTACAATCAAAATAACTCTCTCAAGCATCTTCCAATTGAACAACTTTAATCATGTAGTGATCAAGCACAAGATAGCATTAAGCTCAAAGAAAAATCAACATATATACTCATAAACTAACAAAAGCAAGATAATCTAGTAGTTTCAATCCATACAATGGGTAAAAGTAATCATAATTGAGAGTTCTAGCTACTCATGATCAATATAAACCAACAACTAAGCTTAAAACACATATCCATGTCAGCAAAATGGGAACAGAAGAAGGAAAAAGCAACTGGAAGTACCTTCAAGCTACTTCTTTGATCTTGCTTTTTGACTTTTGTTGTTCTTTCTTCTTTTCCAATGATTCATGGAGGCTTCTACTTGTTGTCCTCATCCTCCTACAAAGAAAAGGAGTTTACTAACTTTCCAATTTTTTTTCAATTTAATCTAAACCTCTATACATTTAGCTCAAAATTTTTCAACTTTTCAAAGTATTTCTATCATATCACATTTTCCTTCATATGTATACATTTTATGCATAATTTGAGTTCAAAACCAACAACTATATAAGAAAAATGTGATGAAATACAATAATTTCTAGAGAATAACAGACAACCAGGGAATGACAAAGATATATACCTTGCACTATTAATTGAAGACTTGAAGTTGTGGAACAAAGGTGAACTTGTATATGATGCTCACAAGAAACAAACATTTAATATGAAGGCCATGTTGTTTGGCACAATCAATGACTTTCCTGCATATAGTAATTTGTTAAGGGACACCATTAAAGACCAACTTGGATGCCCAATTTATAATATAGTCGATTAAGTTGAAGCATGATATGAATAATTCCTACATGGGACATCACAGATGGTTGCAAAAGGGTCACCTGCATCGTCGTATGAGAAAATACTTCAATAGGGAATCAGATGAAAGGATGGAACCTAAACTTTTGACTAGTGAGATGGTTTTTGAAAAAATGAAACATATAGACTACAAATATGGGAAGCCATTTGGGAAATATGTTGGGACAAGCGGGGGAAGAAAATGTCTATTTTCTTTTATATGCCATATTAAAGTTCCCTTAATGTTAGACATTTTCTTGATGTCATGCACATTGAGAAAAATGTATGTGAGAGTCTTTTTGGAATGTTACTTCATATTCCTAGGATAATGAAGGATGGCATAAATGCAAGACTAGACATGGATGAGATGAGAATAAGGGCAGAGTTATACTGGAAGAGAGGGGATCTCATACATTCCTTTGGCTAGCGACTTTCATATTATGTAAAGAAGAAAAAAGAAGTTTATGTGAGTTTCATGCATCAGTGAAAGTGCCAAAGGGTTACTCAAATTGACAATAATAATCCTTTGAAAGTGGATGGGTTAGGTTGATACAATTGAATTTGAACAAGCAAGGGTATAAAGAAGAGCCTTTCATTTTGGCTTCTCAAGCTAAACAAGTTTTCTATTTTCCTAATCCTACTAATAAAGAATGGTCTATTGTTTTGTTATCAAACAAAACAAATGAAGATGGAAGAGGTGAATTTAGTGAGGATGATTCTTTCCAAGGGTCATCACTTGAAACACAATTCAATGAGGACAATGCTTTGTACATTAGGCCTGACTATAATGAAGGAATTTAGATATAAAAAAAGGGGGAAGTTGCTTCTCAAATTAAAGAAAATAACTGTTGCTAAAAAGAGCATTAAAATTATTAAGACTAGGAAAAGAAAAACGGGCACTTGGTCATGTGAATTCCCATATATACCCTTAATGTATTCATAATTGTATAGATAATATTAAAATTATTTGCTTTAATTTGTAGCACTTGTTGGTTGGGATTGGTTAGTTTATATATTATGATACATCCAGCCAGAATAGAATTTGTTTGGGTATTTGGTATATAATGTTGTTTATGTAGGTTATTTTGCAGGGGATGATCGAAAGTGAGCTCCCAATTTTTTAAAAAAATTGGTCAGCATACTTAATAGTTATTTGCCAATAATTGTCAACTATTACACATATATCACGGTTTTTTCAAATAACCATCAAATAAACCCCTTTCTCTAATGATACATACTTTGCTTTATCATTTTAACTGTTAAGTATTGTAGAAAATATTTCATGGTTATTAGTAAACAACCATTAAATTAGATTGTTATATTTAACAATCATTATCTTACAACTGTAAAAAATAATGCTATATAAATAATGCTTGTATTTGAAAAACCATAAATATATTGCCTAATATTTAACAGTTAACAACCGTTAAATATAAATATTTAGCTTAGATATTTAATGGTTGAAAATTGTTAAATATAGGTAAAAATTGTTGTTAAATATAGATAAATCTGTAGTAGTGAGTCCAAAATTCATTGTCTTGCAAAAGTTATGATCGAAGAGTGATTGCTGGTCTGGAACAACATGTGAATTTTGAGCAGCAACTTTTGAAATTCCTACTCCCTTCATATGAACCTCTTGGATGTTGATCTTGGGTTATTTGAATTTTATTTTGCGTCTAGTTTCTTATGCAATAAGTTTCATCTCAATCGGAGATATGGTTTGGGAGATATTTTCAAATTATTAAACCTCTGTCTTGCTAAACAAAAATAGAGTTGAACAGAGTATGTTGAGATTAACCATTACTCGAGTGGGTACTCAAGTGATCCATCAAAAAATCATCTCTGGATGTGCCACTCGAGTGAGGGAAAAGAAGGATTGGGTGGAGTAAGGTCACGTAAGTAATCTAGGGACAATTTTGATAAAGTCATTTTCTCTCCAAAATCTCTCCAAATTTAGAGAGAAATTTTGGGAGAAAAAACCAGGGGCCCACATGATGTTTTTCCTTATAATTTTCTCAATATTATCCAATTAGAGAAAAATCCATTTTCCCCTCCATTTTTCTTCCATACTTTTCTCCTACCCAAATTTTCTATCTATCCAAACACATTGTAAAGCATAAATACACCATTGGCTTGCCTATCACAAACAACTATGTCCTTTTTGACCTATATAATTTTAGTCAAGCTACAACAAACATTTGGATACAAACACTAGTAAGCAAACGGTTGCATGGCATCTACCTCTTCCTTTAGAAACTTAGAGTGCAAAGGGTTTTTGCCTTTTCTAACAAGTGAACTTCCTGAGATTCAAACTTGAGCTCTTTTCCTTACGGGGTGAAGCCGCTTACCATATCAACTAATATCTGATTGGTTGCTCTTCATTTGATCCTATAAAAAACATGTTTAGATACATTAAGGCATATATAACAAAACATATTTTACCAAAATCCTTCTACACTTGTGACTTTCAAAAGGATGGTGAATTTAATATCTACCAGATTCATTCAAGTGAAATTCTGGTATATTTGTCCTCCAAGTCACTTCAAAGTATAATCTTTAGAAATCTTGTCCATGGCATTGGACTACGTAGACTCAGAGATATCTATTGATGTTGATAAGAAGGGGAGTCCATACATATTGTCCTCTTTTTCCCTTATCTAAGTTTTGTCCCCATGTGTAATACCCTAAATTTTGGGACTAGAAGCTAGAAAATAAGCCTGAATAAAGTAGACTACTAATTCTAATTTAGTAAGAATCCTAAACCGCACTCAGAATAAAGAATGAATTTCAGTGCATATTAGTTTAGGGAAAGTACCTAATTCCTTTAGGATATGTCAGAATGACATAAACCTAACTCAAATCAAAAGAAAAAGGGAAATGGTGTATAGAAAGAAGTAATAAAGAGAACTAAAAGAACTAATAACAATAAATAATATTGCCATAATCAAGAGCAAAAGAGACAATTGCCACTTGATCTTGAGGTTAAAATTGGAAGATAAAATGAAAGGCTAGGATTTGCTCTTGACAAGCAAGAGTAAGTATGAGGATGAAAAGCAAATTAAACCTCCTCATACATGTTAAAAAATGTCCAAGGGTGAAAAAAGGGAAGAGAGAAGAGTTTGGTCAAAGTTTGAAAGCATTTTGCAATAGGACTTTGGTCAAACTTGGACACATGAACATAAAAGCTTTAGTCAACAAGTCTACCTCCTTCTTTAGTATTAATTTTAATTAAGACTCATAAAAGGGAAGGAAAAGAATTCAAATTTAATCATAGGCATTGATTAGTTAAAAAACAAAGAAAGAAGAGAAGAAAGGTCAACAAGACATGCAATTTGATTCAACTCAGAAAGTTTGACCAAAAAGCAATATGTCAAGACCAATTTGGTCAACATTTTCTCTCCTTTTTCAAGAGCAATTTCCTCCAAGTTAAAGAGGGAGGAGGAAAGAGAAAGCTCAATTCAATTAACCCAACCTAGGTTAGTTAATTAACCTTATAACTTTTTCAAGAAGCCACAACAACTTGATACCACACACTCTCTTCCAACTCACTTAAAATTTCAGCCAAGTGTTTAAAGAGAAGAGGATTGAATATTTGAAACACTTCACTCCTTCACTCTTACACATTTTTGGTAGCTAAGCAAGGGAAAAAAGAAGAGAAGAAGAAAAAGGAAAGAGATAGAAGAGCTTTAAAGAACAAAGAGCAAAGGTGAGTGTTCTTGTTTGATTTTTGTAACCCCCTTCACGCCCAAGGCCGAGATTAGTTCGTAAAAACGTAATTAAGTTTGAATTAGAGACCATGTATGATTTGGGACTTATTCAAAATTAATCTTCCTAAAATCAGGGTTTTCAAAAACTTTTACAATACATGTTCCACAATGGTCTCATACTCACATTTCAAACATAAATGGCTTGTACAGGTTGATTTCATTCATACATATCATAGTACAACATAAATTCTCGACACAGTCGGGTTCCATTAATTAATAAAGGGTCTACAAGGCACAATTGCCTATAGAGTTTCCCATAATAAGGGAATTACACAAATACTATCCAATTGATTTACAAAATGATAACCAATTTTCCAAAATAAACTCCTAGCCAGGAGCTCTATCCACTCTTCGTCGCCCACTTTCCTTTGGATCCTTCAGCCCTGTCTAAACATTATTTTTGGGAGAGTGAGATTCTAAGAAATCCCCATAGTAACAAATCACTCATAATATGCACAACATCAAAACATGAAAGTAAATCATCTATATAATACACAGTAATCACAACAACAGTTGCAATGGCCGAGGTAGGTATCATGGGTATTGCCCTCTATGACTGCTCACGTTGAATTGCTTGCTGTATTGCACATCCACATGAACATATCACATATATCACCATAGCTGGGATTTACATAAAACATTTCACAACACGTAGCCCCACGGGCTGGACACTCAAACAGGAATCCATGATTCGAGCATTACCCCCTACGACGGCTCATGCTGAGCTGTTTGCGCTGAATGCCCTATGACCGATAACATTTTCACAATGATAAACATGCATACCAAGTATCATACACAACATAAGAGAAGAGTCACTACCTTGGTCCTTCCGTGCGTGTCCTAGCACCGGTCTCTCCTGAGTACGGAAAATGTCAAATCCTATATTCATAATTAGGGACGAAGTGTAAATTCTCTATTCCAATTCTTAATGACTTCTTAACACTTAGTTTGGTTATCATTATTGGTCTTCTAGTACCCATAAACAACTCTATCAATAGCTCTAAAGGGTTGGAAGACTATCCCTAAAGGTCCCCCTTTTTGAAAGAACACAACTGCAATTTTTCACCAAAACACTCGAGTGAAGATGGCCTCACTCGAGTGATATTGTACGGATACTCGAGTGAAGGAGACCTCACTCGAGTGATGGTACAGTCTACAATCGAGTACTAGAGAGTGAACAACAGTGAGTGAACACTTGAGAGCACAAGAAACTTTTTAGAGACAAAAACACTCGAGCACAGACAGCATCACTCGAGGGATGGCCAAATGCTCACTCGAGCACTAGGAAGTAAAGCTCAGAAAGTGAAGATCCGAGAGCACAAAAGTTCTCAAGGATCAGGAGCACTCGAGTGAGACCCAAAGCACTCGAGTGATGGCTTAATACTCGCAAGTGTTAAAGTACATTCTTGCCTTTATCCACGGGAGTACAACAGAAACTAGAAGCAGAAAGGAATAACACACTAACGCACTCGAGTGAACTCACCCTCACCCGAGCGATGTTTATCCCTCACTCGAGTGAACTCACTCTCACTCGAGTGATTTTATCAGAAACCAGAAAAAGCAGCAAAATTGACCACATTTCCTAATACTTGCCCAATTGATCCCAATGGGCCCCAAAACTTCTACCAAATCTACTCCCACACAAAAACATCCAAGGAATTCAACGAAATCATCAGAATTATCCAAATCCTACTCCATTATCATGCTTTGGTTTTGGGCAACACAATCATTCAAATTCCAAAATCATCCAAACATACCATTCCCATCCCAAATCAATCTATCTATCTAAAACTCATATCAAAACACCTATTTCTATACCAATAACATGCCAAAAGCCCAGTGGTCATCATTTTTGGATTAAAGGCCAAAATTTCCAAAAATTTCAAACTAAACCATTTGGCATAAAACTTAGATAGATAGATTAGTCTCACTTGCCTCTTTCACTTTGCCAAAGAGATTTCTTGATTCACCAACCTCCAAAATTTCGTGTGGGTACAAATCAACACCAATAGACACACTATAAACATCAAAATGAAGCTCTCACTCCAAGGATCAACATTAATGAAGTGAGTTTGAGCAATGGAAGCCATTTTCTTACCTCAACTGCAAGCTTTTTCTTCTTCCCTCTTGAGCAACAATGGCGCTAGAAATGAGAAAGAGAAGAGAGAGATGGAGTGTGTTGGAGAATGAGAAATGATGATGATCCTACTCCCTCCATGTCTAGCAAAAACCAAGGTAAGAGAGGAGAGAGAAATGATAAAATACTCCTCCATTTGACTTTTCTCATCTCTCCCTACACACACAATCTTGCCAAATGTCACAACCTCATTGGCTCCCATAAAGTGAATACCCAATTAGCTTCTCTAATCCCTCCATTAGCCATATAATCACATTTCTCATTTTTCTTAGTTAGTAATTAATTTCTCCCTTAATTACTAACTTATGGCCAATATTTCCATTTTTCCAATTTTTCACTAATTATGAAATATTAATTAATATTTCCATAAAACACAAAATTATTTCAATTAAATTTATAATTATCCACAATAATCATGATTATCCGTTAATTAAAAATTAAGGCATTACAATTTTTACCTTCAAGATCACCTTTCTAGCTTTTGAGGTCTTCATAAATGTTGTTCCCCTCACTAAGAGATTCATTTCTATGGTATTAGTTTCTTAAGAAGAGGTGTTTTATGATATTCAAAAAGTTCCAAAGTTAGAGAAATCAAGAACAAGCCCTAGAAAGTGAAAGAGGTGAGAATAAGCTTCATTTTGACCTATGTATTGTGTTGATTGTCTGAATTTTTAGGACTTGTTCTTGCTGCCCTATTTTCGGTCATTTAGGGTTTCATCATGCTTTGGTCATATACATGTGGTTATATGATGTTTCAGAAACATATGAACCAAGTTTGGTAGTTAAAATGTGAATTGGTGAATTGTTGTTTTGGACCCTATGTTTCGGTCAGAATAGGGCATAAAGAAGGAATGGGATTTTGGTGTTTTTGAGGTTTCAAATGGATTCCTTGGGTAAAATTATGTAAGAATAGGTTGTTGGCATAAGTTTAGAAGGAATGGATTTGAAATCCAAAAACTGGAATTTGCAATTAACGTGGTAGTTTGAATGAGCTGTGTTTTTTAGTAATAGAATGTTGTCCAATGGCCATGAAACTTTCATAATGAAAGTATACATATCAAGATTTAATTTTAGAGGTCATTTGTGCCATTTGGATTAGTACATTGAGAATTATGAATTTTTGAAGTTATGCATTGAATCTAGAATGGATTTTGTGGCAGTGAGGCTTTAGTCATAGTTCTGGAATCTTTTGGCTAGAATTGGCTCTGAATAATATTTTTCTCATAAAATAGACTCAAAGAGCTTTAAGTAGAAATTTGGACCACCCTAATTGGAGTTCTATAGAATTAGTTATGAATTTTCAAAGTTTCTTCAAAATACTGATAGCTTTTAGCTACTATACGAATTTAAGAAAGAAAAGGCCAAATGTAATTAGTATGAACTCCAAGGATGCAAGTATATGGGACTAATGTAGCCTATTAAGAATTCATTTATCATGACACTAATTATATGATTATATATTTAGGGCCATGAGAAGCCAAGAAAGAAAAGCATGGAAGAATTTCCGAAAAGCTTTATTGGTTGGAAGAAAATGGGACAAGAAGAGGACACAAGTAAAAAAGGTAGTAAACTTACTTAACTTGTATTTATATGATGTGTATGCTTATGTATTGATGTGTAGTATTGCTTTGCTTGATTATGTGAAGCATGTATGAATGAATGAAGCTCTGTTTCTGTTTTTACTATGGCCATAGATATATTGCACGAAACATTGAGCATGCAGAAATGTCATTATGTGAACATGAGCCTATGTAAGACAAACATATCATGCACTGATCAATGTCTCAGAATTCGCCAGTTTTTCTAGACAAAACTTTAAAAGTGTAGACCTTCCAGCATACACATGCAAATGACACAAATGACATATCAAATTAAAGCTTGTCATATATACTTTTAGAATGAAAAGTTTCACAATTTTTGGACATCATTTGCCTATGTAGAAACATCGTGCAAACAATCTGCCCTGCACAGAACACATATTGGTAGCATTTCAACTTTGCAGTATATATTTTCAAGGGTCCAGAATTTACAACCAGGGCTATTCCCACACAGTTTTGCATTCTAAACACAATGGAAATGTCAAATCATCAAAATCACAAAACTTCCAGCCTCAACCCTTCTAACCGAACAAACCCTTTATTAACCAAAATCACCAAAACATAATTTTACCCAACAACTTGGTCCAATATCATCATAAATCATCATTTGACCATAAACACATGATTAAACCTTAAAAATACCCCTAGCCAAAACATGAACAGTACCCCCTTCATGAAACCTCATCTAAACAACAAACCAATCGGTTCAAAATGAAGCCCACGCTTATCTCTAAGCGTTTTCATGACCGATTCTGAAATTCGACAGTACTCCAGTCGGCGAGATGGCATTAAACCCCTCCAAATGGAAATCTAAAACTATAGAAAGGAAGCTTGGGATGAATAGAAGAATATTTGTTAAGGGTATTTTGAGAGAAAACGCCGATTCAGTAGTGTTTTAGCGGATTGAAGTTCTAGGAAATCACTATTTGCCTCTATTCTTTCCTTTTTTCAATTTCTTGGCATTTTTCTGATTTTTTTATAATGATGGCCGAATGCCTGAATTATATGGCCAAGAGGGAGTCTTGAAAAGTTAGTGCCACGTGTCGAATTCCTATGGTGTCATTTGTCTGGTGATCCAATGGTTCGATGACACGTGTCACTTGCTTTAATAAAGTGGGTCCTGCTTCTTTTCTCGGCCTTTAGCCATACAACTTGTTAAGAAAAATGAGGGTATGATGGTTTTACCCAGCTCCCAAGTTCGGTGTTTGGGAAAGTTAGTCAGGTGACCGGATCGAAGACCGGTGGATTTCCCTGGCTCAGGGTGAGGTGGCACCCTTCCGTGATGACAACTTAAAAAGTAAAGTGACTTTATCATTATAAGGGGACAAGTGTCATCTTTTGGTTGGTCAACCCATAAAGTAAAAAGCATCTTCATTAATGAGAGGACATATGTCACTTAGAGATTGCACCAATACAAAAGTCAAAAAGCATATTTTTTTCCTTCTACCATAAGATGGCACCATGTGTCCACTTTATTAGGGGAAGGAAGTCAGAGGATTTCCCCAGGTTCACCTATGAAGTGTCATCTTTTATGGTCCCCACAAAAAGTAAAATTAATTTATTTAATGATTACTTTATGAATTAATAAATAGAATTTTGTGAAATGTCCATTTTATTCAAATTGGCACCATGCACACATACTTGGCACTAGTGAAGTTTCCTCTAACTGGTTATACACTCTGAGCCTTATGTAACCTAGAGACTCGTTCTTTGCTCGGATGTAGTCCCTGAAAATTATTCTATCTCCTCAATACTCTTAGGACTCTTACTAAACTCGGGCTTAGTAGTTTGCCTGATATAGGTTTATTCTCAAGTTCCTAAGGCCAAAATCCGAGATATTACATTTGACACCTTTCTTGTGTAATACCCCGAATTTTGAGATTTGAGGCTAGAGAATAAGCCTGAAATAAGTGGACTGCTAAGCCCTGGTTTAGCAAGATCCTAAATTTTGATTATAGGTTAAGGACTCCAAAAGTGGAGGTGATTATTGATAAATAAACCCTTTTGGAGAATATGATGTGATTTGGCACACAAATGTGATTCATATGTGTTGTGAGTAGTGTCGAAACCCTGTACTTAAGCTCAATTGTGGATTAACATCTAAATTGAGTTAAAATATAGGGAGGGCGCATAATGTGGAGAAATGGAATGATATGAAGTGTTTTGTGGTGATTTAGTGGGAATTACCATAATCAGGGGCAAAACGGTAAAGTTACTGACCAATTGGTCAGATACCAAAGAGGAAACTCATTGGTAACTTCAAAGTCAATGGTTGAGATTGATTTTTGTAGAAATCAAGGGGTGGAATCAAGTGTGTGTGTGTGTGTGTGAGCTTATGGAAGATGGATTAGGTGTGTGACACTTGGCACTTTTTGGACCCTTGGATCTTGGTCAAAAGTTCAACACTCTTTCTCTCTTCTCTCTCCCTTATTTGGACATTTTGGGGGCCAAAAATCTGTGCATCTTCATCTTCATCATCTCTCATCTCTCTCTTATTCCTCCATTATCGTCCATGAGAGGGAGGAAAGAGAAAGAAGGAAGTCAAGGTATGGTGCTCTATTTGTCCTCTTTAGCTCAAATACCCTTCTTTAATGTTGTTCATAGTGATAAGAGCTTTATCTCTATGATTTTATATTTGTGAAAGGAGGTATTTTGAGAGCTTGTGGGAATTTAAAAAGATGAAGAATCAAGGAATTAGTTTGGGAAAGAGGAAGAGGTGAGTATTTGATGCCTTTTATCTAAGTTTTGTGGTTTTTGGTTAAGCTTTGTGAATTTCAAAATTTTCCCTGATTTTCATGTGATTTTGGATTGGATGAATTGAATGGTGTTCTGTGGTTAAATTTATGCCATAGTGTGTTTTGGTATCATTGGAAGTGGTTTTGAATTTGAAATGGAAAGAGTTTGCCATGTAGAGTTTGTGTTGTGAATTGTATTGACATGTTGTGATTATTGGTAAAACATGTCAATGTGATGTGAAATTGGTTGTTTTGGTGTTTCCAATGGATTCCTTATGAAAATTTATGTGGGAATGATGTTTGATGTGAAAATTGGACCATTGGAAGCAATTGAGCCAAAACTGAAAATCTGTCCATTGGAATTCTGTGTTGGGCAGTCTGTTTGTTTGGACGTTTTTAATGACCAAATGGTGTTTGAAAATTCTGAATCTTTCCAGTCTTAAATTTCACATCCCAAGCTTCAAAATGGATACATAATTTGTGTCATTTCATTTTGTGAGTTGGGAGATATGATTGTCCAAAGTTTGGTATTAAAACTGGACTCTGTTTTGGAGCCCTATTGAGTTTTGTATAATTCTAGAATTTTATGGTGATTTCTGGTAATGGTCCATATTTTTCATATGAAGAGGACTTAAATAGCTTTCATTTGGCTTTAGAATCGCCTCATTTCGATTTTTCTAGAATTAGTTATGATATTTGGAAGTTCGGCCAAGAAACTAGATTTTCTTGGCCTCGGCCGGCGTGTTTTGAGCCGCGGCCCAAATGTTTCTGTCCTGTTTTTGGCCACGGCTAGTAGATTTGTGGGCTGCGGCCAACTCCCAAAAATGACATTTTAGACTTCCAAAGATGGTCTTTGGTCAAGTGTTTTCCCAAGCCTTTAGGCATGTGTTTAGGCTTTGATTAGCCACTTAAAGGTCATGAATGGTAACCAACTTTAAGTGTAATGAAAGTAAAGATTTGGAATAGAGAATAAATCTATGTCCTTGCTTTGGTTATAGGTTTGATATCCACCCTGAACGTGGTTCGATATTAACTGTGTTCGTGAGTAGCCGGTGCTGGAGCACCCGTGGAAAGAATAAAGGTAGGGAACTTACCTCTCCTGCATGTACTTGATAGTTGTGTTTGTGTATTGATGCATGTTATTGCTTTGCTTGATTATGTGAAACATATATGAATGATTGAAGCTTTGTTTCTATTTATGCTATGGCCATGAGTATGTTGTCGAAACATTGAGAACGAAGAAATGTCATTGTGTGAGCATAATTTATGTAATGAAAGCATGTCATGCATTAAACACTTATCTTACATGCATATTGGTATCTGTTTCCTACTGAGATTCTCTCAAATCTCACCCTCCCCTACTAATATTTTAGACAGGGTAGGTGGATCGAGGATAGAGCAAGCAACCAAGGGCGGTGAGGACTCCTTTGAGTTGTAGATTTGGTAGTTGGTTATCAGTCATTGTTGGGATAACTATATATTTGGCTATTTGGATGTATATTGGATTATGTGGGATATGTATATGTTTGGAATGTGTATTCGGATATGTATTTGAGAAGATATTGTGTAATCCTCGTTTGAGAAAGTGTAATTGGCTAATGTGCCCTTTGAAACCCAATAGCGAAAGTTTGAACTCGGGATTACCGAGATGATTATGTTGTGCACTCTGATATTTGTAATGAATGTGATTTATCTTCGTATAGTAATTGTATTCGAAATTTGAATATGAGACCAGGTTAATTACATTTCGAAATGTATTTGTGAAAACCCTATCGTGAAGATGGGATCTTAAAATAGTTTTGTTTATTATTGGTCTCTATTTCATTTTAATCGCGTATTTCGTATATAATTACTGTAACCCCCTTCCCACCTTAGGTTGAGATTAAGTTCTTAAACATAATTAAGTTGGAATTAGAGACCATATTTCAAATTGGGACTTATTAAGGTAATCTTTTGCCCAAAATCGGATTTGCAAAAACTTTTTCAAAACTTATTCACAATGGTCTCATATTCACAATACAAAACAATAATGTCTTGAACAGGTGGATTCCACTTACAAATATCAGAGTGCAAAGTGAATTACTGACTCACTCGGGTTCCATTCATTAAATAAGGGTTTACACAAAGGCACAACACCCATAATTCATACCCTTTACTTGGGGAATTACACAAAATCTAATATATACAATTGTTTCTACCAAAAATATCCAAATGATATACAATGATAACCATTAACCAAAAAGGAACTCCTAACAAGGAGCTCTACCCGCTCTTCATCACTCACTTGCCTTTTGATCCTTCAGCCCTATCTAAAATGTTTAATTTTGGGAGAGTGAGATTCTAAGGATTCCCCATAGTGTCAAATCAATCATAGTATGTACAACAATAAGGCATGAAATTAAATCATCATGCACATAAGCAACTACAATGACAGTTACAACGGCAATGGTTAGTATGACACATTTCATCCCTTACGATTGCTCACGCTGCATTGCACCACAACAATCCATACAATATATTTCACCACAGTTGGGATTCATATAAAGCATTTCATAACGCAAGCCATATAGGCAAGATCAACACACAGTCCACAGCTAGATTCACAAACGCCACCCCACGGGTCGGATTCATAAAGATCCATGTTGATTACGACGGCAGTTCAACGGCTGAACTAGAGATGACCACTGTCACTCCCTAAACAGCTCACGCTGAAGTGCTCACGTTGTAATAGACTATGGCACATGCAATTCACAGTTTGATGATAAGTTATGCATACCAAAACACCATACACAACATGAGAGAAAAGTCACTACCTTGATCCTTCCAAGCGTTCACTGGCACCAGTCTCTCCTGCGTCGAGCAAATATCGTATCCTAGAATCATAATAAGTGACGAAGAGTTATTTCTCTATTCCAATTCTCAAAAGCTTCTTAACACTTAATTGGTTATCATTATTGCTCTTTTAGTACTCAAGAACACCTCTAACAGAAGCCCTAAGGGGTTGGAAGAACTATTCCAAAGATCCCCTTTTGAAAGCTCCAAACTCACATTTTTCACTACGACACTCGAGTGAAGATGACCTCACTCGAGTGAGATTGTATGGATACTCGAGTGATGGTACGGTCTGCACTCAGGTACTAGAGAATAAAGGATAACGAGTGAACACCCGAGAACACAAGGACTTTTCAGAGACTACAACACTCTAGCACACTGGACCTCACCCGAGTGAAGGCCAAATGCCTCACTTGAGCACCTGAGAGTGAAGTCTAGAAAGTAAGAACCCGATAGCACAAGAGTTTACCACAAAGAGGAGCACTCGAGCACAGGACATTACCACTCGAGTGATAGATCAACACTCGCAAGTGAGACTATACACTCTTGAATTTTCTAGAAAGCACAACAGAAAAATTGAAGAGAAAACAAAATATACGCATAGCACTCGAGTGATTCTCAACCTCACCCGAGTGATCTTCATCCCACACTCGAGTGAATCCCAAATCACTCGAGTGATTCTATCAGAACCAGAAAACGTAGCAAAACAGAGGTATTTTCCCAACACTTGCTCAATTGATCCCAATAGATGCAAAACTTTACCCAAAGCCACTCCCACATAAAAACATCCAATAAACTCAATGGGATCATCAGAATCATCAAAATCCAACTCCATTATCATGCTTTGGGTTTTGGGCAACAAAATCAACAAAATACCAATCTCATCCAAATATCACATTTCAATCACCAATCAATCTATCTATCCTAAACTCATTCCAAGATATCATTCTCATGCCAAAAACATACCAAATGAACATTGACACTCATTTTCGGATTCAAGCCAAAATTTCTAGAAATTACAAACTACTTTAAATGGCATGAAACCTAGATAGATAGATTGGTTTCACCAACCTCTTCAACTTCTCCAAAAACACTCTTTGATTCTCCAACAACCAGATTTTTGTGTGATCACAAACCACAACCAATGTACAAGCTACAACCATCAAAATGAAGCTTATCACTCATAGAACAACATTAATGAATGAGGTTTAAGCAATGGAGTCCAATTTCTCACCTTAATCACCAGCTTTTCTTCCTCTCTCTTGCCCACAAGGTCATTGAAAATGGAAGAAAGAAGAGAGAGAGAGAACACGAGAGAAAGAAAGGATGTGAAGGAAGAAGCAATGATCACACACACACTCCCATACTCATGTCAGCCGATTAGAGGGAGAGGAAGGAGAGAGAAAAGTGATTATTTTATCAATTGTTGACTTTCTCACACATACACTCTCTCATACCCTCTTTGCCACATGTCCACACCTTATTGGTTCTCACCAAATAAGTCATCAATTAGCCATTTAATCACACTTCTCATTTTTCTCTTAGTTAGTAATTAATTTCCCTATTAATTACCACTTATGGCCAAGATTTCCATTCTTCCAATTTTTCACTAATTATGACATATTAATTAAAATAGCCATAAAACACATGATAATTTCCATTTAAATTCATAAGTATCCACAATAATCATGATTAGCCCATAATAAAAAAATTGGGATATTACAATTACGGTGGGGGGTTACATCTTGTTCCAACTCACATTATGTCTCCTCCCCTCTCTCTTTGCTTTCTAAACCTCTTTCATCACAACAAGACCATTTCTTAGTGCTTTTTCCTCTTGTGCTATAATGCATGTGTCATCATTCTGCACACTATTGGATAGGTTGGCAGAGGGGGCGGAGGGGTTAGGACCCTCTTTACTTGAGCCACTATCAATATCAGATGTTGACATATTAACTTGTAACAAATCTCTAAAATTAAAATTTAACTCCTCTTCTTCTTCCACATTGAACATATAAATAAAATGAACTCATCCTCTTGTAACCTTCAAATATATTATGTATATTTAATTTGTATAGTCAATAAATTTGACTTATTTTATTTTTCAGTTTGATTTTACCAAAATCATTCTTCTTGATAACGGAACGCATGGCATAAAGCCATTGGCCAAAACAATAGTCTGACGTAAAGCCACTCAAACAGTAGTGCATGCTGTGCAAAATTTTGTGTGAAAAATATTCCTTTTAGATTAAATAATGCTAAAAATTATGCTTATACTGTTTACAGTAATCTCCTCATAGTTGTCACTCTTCCCACATGTGTTTTCCACAATATCATATAACAATACCTCCCTGTTTATTTAACTACCAGTATTTATTTTTGATGTTAGAGTTAGTACGTACATACAAATAATCAGTTTCTTAAATACTTATTCTTGGCAAAAAACAAAAGTTTCTTAAATACTTATTATTTTGATTGTTTCAACTGGTCTCTTAGGTTCTAGAAACAAACTTAGATTACTTTATTTGCTTCCACGATACACAAGTTAAATATATTAAATTATTAGAATTTTGATTGAGTTTCACAATAATAATTAATTGAAAATATATAAATCAACATTAAAGGATAGTTGGTTTTATAAGTTATGTGTCGTTTCAATCAGAATACAAGTGTCGGCCAACGAATTTGTCTATTTAATATAAAAAGTGTGCTATATATAGAATATTTAGTTTTAATATTGGTCAATATGTACAAAATAAATAATTGGGAAAATTAAATTTTTAGTGCATATGATTTATTATATCAAATTATGGAATTGGCTCTTGTATTTTACTTCTCTTTTTTTTTCTTTTTTTTTTTTGAATCATTCCCTAAAGTTTAAAACTGTTTGAAATTTTAAACCATTAAGCGCTCCAAATCATATATTTCATTTGAGAATGCCTACTGGATTCATGTGAGACGTAAAAGTACGATGTTATAGACATCTCAACAATACTAAATAGTTGTCTGGTACAAGGGTACAAGGGGAATAGATTGGAGTATGATTTACTTTCAGTAAAATGCATTTGAAAAAAAAAAATTAATACTTTTGAAAAACAAAATGTCATATATTACCGCCGATCCATAATATAATATCGACTTTACTAATTTGGTAGATTAAAAAAATTAGCTAAATTAGATATTTGTAAAAAATGTGTATTGGTTTCCCTAAAATACATTATTAAATCATTTGCATTTAAATTGCCCATTGATGTGCAAACTCTCTGAACATGAGAGATCAATAGGGATAGTTTAGAATAAGACATGATAAATGTTGGGTGCAAAGTAGATTAGGATTTTATATTTAGGATCAAATCTAACCCCGACTAATTCTTATATTAAGGACAAAAAGAAGTTTTGTGGATAATGAGAAATGTCCTTATCATAATGAGCATAGGGAGTTACAAAGACAACAATAGTAAATTTTCTTGTTCCACAAGCATATAATTATCATTTTCCAAATTTTATTCCTTGCATTATGGTGTGCTTGAATGAATCCTTAAATAAGCTTTGATATGCTCCTTATACTTGACAACTTCATTAACTCAAAAGGAAAAGCTTTTTCTTTCATTTTATCATCTGGTAACCGGCTCAAGGTAATTTATGGTTGCCCGTCCTAACACAAGTGTCTTCTCTAGAATTCAAACTCAAGACCTCAAGAGGTCTAGTAGGATGTTACACTGCTAAATCAACTCTATGTTGGTACTCAAAAGGAAAAGCTTAACATGCCAATAATATAGGGAAAAGAACACCCTTTTTATCAAATTAAAGGGAAAAGAACTCTGATAATCATTGTAGTAAAAGCCAAGAGTATTTCATAGTTGTTTTTTTTTTAATTTAGTAAAAGGTATAATTCCTTTCAAGGCTTAAAACGCATATGATTTTCGTATCTCCCAAAAGTCCACACTACTACAAAAAGGATAATTTACGACCCAAATTAACGACCGTTCTCAAATAACAGTAGTAGTAAAGGGATGAGGAAATCTGGAAAATGTTTCAACGACTGTTCTTAAAAAAATAGTCGTTGAAACTTAATATTCAACGACCGTTCTTAAGAACGGTCGTTGAAAGATACTTTCAACGACTGTTCTTAAGAACGGTCGTTGAAAGTGCCAAAATTTGGCACTGATGGTGGGCTTTCTGACTA
Organism: Inga oerstediana; assembly: GCA_963210345.1. NCBI lineage: Eukaryota > Viridiplantae > Streptophyta > Magnoliopsida > Fabales > Fabaceae > Inga > Inga oerstediana. Next base: position 40,345,976 of record OY723403.1, on the reverse strand, counting down.
CTTTCAATGACTGTTCTTATAGAACAGTCGTTGAAAGTGGCATTCCATTTTCACTTTCTGATATAATTCCCAGTGCGCGCTTCAGAGAAGGTCACTTTCCCTTTCCCGCCCCCGTCCGACCTTACTTACAGCTAGAGCCCTGTCACTCGATTCCTTTGTTTTTGTTTACTGTGTCGCGCATCTCGCTTCTCCTTGGGTCTCTCAGATAGCATTCTCCGGCGCCCTAGCTCTCCGCCCCGTGAGCCTCTGTCTCGTCCTGCATATCCGCCCCAGCTCGCGGCCTTCTCCTCTATCAGTTCAGGCATGCAATACTCCCTTCTTTTTCCTGGTAATTCCCCGAATATACTTTGTACATTCTTGGCCTAGTCTGTTCTGCCTTTGTGATGGAAATTAAAGTTGAATGCTTGCATATATATTGTTCACAGAGTTGAAATTTAGTGTTAACAGACCAGAGATTCACTTACATTAGAATGATTTGTAGAGGGCAAAACTTAAAGACAATAGCTAGCTGATGGAATTGTAAGTTTAAGAAGCAAAGATTCAGTTTTGATTTCATTTTTGGTGATGTCTATGTGATGGTCGTGGGTCTGTCTGAAGACTTAAGTTTAAGGGAGATAGGAAGTAAGGCATCGCAGGAAGTGGGACTATGCTATCCTATCACACATCTTTAGCAACTGATATGGAATAAGTTATGGTGTATAAATTTATTTGATTTATCATAAATAAGGTTATATCTGTATAAGTTAAGGAAATTATGGATTAAGAGTTAAAAGTGGAGCTAAGTTACATATATCGGAAAAGAGTTGGAAGATAGATTCAAGTTTGATCAATTTGTTATATAAGAGGGCATTTATGAAAGGAATTGAAAAGGTATTTGGGTAATAATTCAAAGATTAAGTTGTATGATCTTATGCAAGCCTCTAAAGTACTTGATGTAATGTTTGAGGAGAGAAATTTTTTTTTTGGAAATTGGACATGTTGATGGTAACATTGAATCAATTAGTGTAGGAGTTATTTATTCTTAATAATGAGACTTAGAAGATGAGAATATTGGTTATATTTGTGTGTGTGTGTGTATTCTAATGATGCATTGATTAGCCTCTTGCTCGCATTCTATGTGTAAAAGATTGAAGAATAATTTGTCTTCATTGACTAAGTGAATTATACTCTGAATAATTTATGGAAATTTGGTTGAGGTTCTAATGCTTTACGAAGTTGTGGTTATTATTAATTAGAGGAATTTTAATAAATGATATTATGAACTTCATAAGGTTATGAAGAGGAATAACAATGATTCTGTTATGGACTTTAGGAACTTAAAGAATGAATTTAATTCAAGAGCTGATATATGCGAGTAAGTTTTAATACATTTGGGAACTTTGTAGGGGAGTGAATAGCATCCCATTATAATCTTTATAAATGATGTTTTACAAGTTATATTTGTGTATTAATTACCATATTTTAAGTATGGTTTTATCAAGAAAAGTTTATTAGGCTTATTTAGTTTCTTATATGAATTAGACCTTCCTGACCTTACAACTATATATATATGTGTGTGTGTAATGTATGAACTAACCTATTATATCTCTCACCCATACTGCTTTTCCTTCATTCTTGTCTCTCTACTTTTGAATTCCCTTTTGGCGTTTCACCATAACTCTCCCTTCTACCAACTCACGTTTATTATAAGTGAGTATAACATGCCATTAAGGGTATGTAGTATGTGTGTATGTGTATAAAATACTCACTTGAACTTTTAAATCAATTAAAACCTATGACAGAAAAATCAATTAAAACTTAATAATAAACTAGGCCAAACTTTTAAATTCTCATTGAACTTTAAATTAAGTGCGTATATGCAATTAACAAAACTAATAACAAGAGTTATCTATATATATTTAAGATTTTATGAGGGATTCATTGAAAAATTTAAAAAATGAGAGGGAGGTTAATTAAATTTGTACATGACATACAATTTAGTAGAGTTGTGTATAAATTAGCTTTACAATTTTTTAGTAGAGGAATTGTTTTTTTTTTTTGGATAAAAGAGAAATTGACGATTCGGTAAAATTAAACTTGTTCTTCATTAATAGGAATATTATTAAAAATATGTGATAATTTTAAAACCTTAAACTAATTTTATTAATTGATCTTGGTATATTGATAACAAGTCGGTCCTAAAAGTGTTAAAATATGAGCAACGTTAGGCATACTCTAATGGTAGCCAAGCAAATGTGTGCCACGGTACCTTATAGCACGTAGGATTCTATGTGGGTATGACTATGCTTTCATCTTTTACTATTTTTGTCCTGAAAGTTTTTAGAAAAGCATAATATTATCCTAAAAATGTTAAAAAAAAAAGTAGTGTCGTCTAAATTTAACAGCAAAATGGAAAATAAAAAAAGCTTATGAATGGTCGTTGAACACATGGAATGAATTACATGACAAGGACAATCAATGACTCACCCTATGATTGGTATTAATCCATAATACTTTTGCACGCTCATATTTCATTCAGTCCAACCTGTTCCATTCTTATTTCATGCAGTAATTCAAATTTGGCATATGGGATGTGTTTTGAACTTGTTATCAATGTGTACACTTTCTTTTTCTATCTTGTATCATTCGAATTATAATTCAGTAGACGTGTACACTGTAAGTTATGTCCCCATAAGCTTTAATTTTTCCTTTTAAATTTTTTGAACAAGAATGTATGTTTTGTTGTGATCACATAGAAATTAAAGTGGTATTCTCTTAGTGATGCGAGATAGGTGAATTAATAAGTGTTATTTGCAGGTAAACGTGTGAATTAAAAAGTGCAAGATTAGTGGTGTACGTTTTCTAATTTGCAGACAATCAACAAGGTTAGTTCAACAATGCCTTTGAGTTCATAAAAGATGTAGTAGTTTTGGGTAATATTATAATGTTTTGGGTAATAACTCTCATAAACCTGCAGGTATCACTACTGCCATGGTTCTCCCTTGGGTTGTCGGCCTACTACATCCTTGCCTCAGTAGAATCTTCTTCCAAATCCTCAATCACAAACATAGTGTCCTTGGATTTTAAAGATTAGCTGGTAAGTTATGTTATTGGTTGTTGATGAAAGTTTTTGAAACCTGACGATATCATGGTGCTACTATTTATTGTAAGCATGATAAATTTGAATTACTAAACTTTAAAAATGGTAGTTGAACTGTTAGTTTTTACAGTGTGTCATGAGTGTTTCATATAGCTGTTCTAAACTTGAGTGTCTGTAAAAATGGATTAGGTGGTAATAAAATGGATTACCATTGGATGAATGCTTTGAGAATTAGTGAAGAATATGAGAATGGGTGGAAAAGTTTATTGAATTTACTAAAATGAATGCGCCTAGTAAAAATAGGAAGTATTTTTGTCCATGTATCAACTATTTAAATGAGAGTCTACGGGATGTTGATGATATAAGGGATCACTTACTTTGTGATGGAATAAATCCTCAGTACACAAGGTGGATATGGCATGGTGAGGAAGTAACCACTTGTGCGTCACACGAGAAGGAAGTTTTGGAGGTTGGAGATGACAATAGAATGGAAAACATGATTCACAATGTTGAGGTAGAATGTTTTGCACAAACGCCTATATATGATAGCATGCGGAGTGATGCAGAGACACCTTTATACCCTGGGTGTACTAAGTATACACGCTTGTCAGGCATTTTGCACTTGGTCAACTTAAAGGCAACTTGTGGGTGGACCGATAGTAGTTTCACATTGTTACTAGAATTGTTGTGTGATATGTTTCCAGAGGATAATGTACTTCCAAATCGTATGTATGAGGCCAAGAAAATATTATCTACTATGGGTATGGAGTATAAAAAGATACATGCTTGCCCTAATGACTGCGTATTGTACAGATATGAGTATGAAGGCTTAAGTGAGTGTTCAAAATGTAAAACTTCTAGATACAAAGTGAAGAAAGGTAATAGGTGTGGTAATGAGACAAATAACAAGCAACCTTTAAAGGTTTTGTGGTATCTTCCAATTATACCGCGGTTCAAACGAATGTTTGCTAATGCGAAAGAAGCAAAGAAGTTGAGATGGCATTATGATGATAGAGTTTGTGATGGAAAATTCCTTCGGCACCCGGCTAACTCTCCACAATGGAAGAAAGTAGATGAAATGTATCTCGGATTCGGCAGCGAGCCTAGAAACCTTCTGCTTGGGCTTTGCACAGACGGGATCAATCCCTATGGTACTTTTAGCAGTACACATAGTGTATGGCCCGTTCTGCTGGTAATTTACAACTTAACTCCCTGGTTATGTATGAAACGCAAGTATATGATGCTTTCTATGATGATTTCGGGACCAAAACAGCCAGGGAATGATATCGATGTCTACTTGACACCTTTGATAGAGGACTTAAAGAAGTTGTGGGAGGAAGGTGTAGATGTGTTTGATGCATATAAGCAACAGTCGTTTAAGCTACGTGCAATGATTTTCTCCACAATTAACGACTTCCCTGCATACGGTAACTTGTCAGGTTATAGTGTCAGTTGTAATATCCCAAAAAGTGATTAAGGGCTAATGATTTCAAAAGTAGATGTAATTATTGTTGAATAAACACTTTTGGAGAATGTGTGATGAGAATTTGGATATTTTAATGATTCCAATGGCTTCCTTGTGAAAATTCATGTGTGGAGAGTGTTTATTGTGAAATTGGAACCATTGGGAACAATTGTACAAAAGTTGAAAACTCTGTCCATTTATTCTCTATACAGGGCAGCTGATTTGTGTGGACGTTTTAAATAGGCAAATGGTGTCTAAAAATTATGAAACTTTCCAGTCTTAAAGTTCACATCCCAAACTTCAAAATGGACATATAATTTGTACCATTTCGTTTTGGGAACTTGGATATATGTCTGTCCAAAGTTTGGGATCAAAACTGGACTCTGTTTTGGAGCAGTGTTGAGTTTTGTGTAATTCTGTATTTGTGTGGTGATTTATAATAATGGTCCATATTTTTCCTATGAAGAGGACTTAAATACCTTTTATTAGGCTTTGGAATCACTCCAATTCGATTTTTTTAGAATTAGTTATGATTTATCAAAGTTCGGTCAGAAAATCTGCCAACAAATCCGAAAATGGGAAAATAAGGAATTATGACATCAACTCATTAAAAGATGATGTCAGCATGGATTATTAATCAAATTGCTCATCTTCTTCAGCCATTTCATCCCATTTTCAGCTGAAGCAAGAGGAAAAAACGTGAGAGAGAGCTTGGAGAAAAATAGAGAGAAGGAAGGAGAAATCTCACAAGGTAGGTCGATTTCTTCAGTGAATTCGTACCTAATGTGTATAATCCTCCTCCTAAGCTATTCCTCTATGTGAATTAAGGTTTTGAAGCAAGGAATTTCATTGTTCAAATAGGCTAGGGTTCAGCCATATTTGGGAAAAGCTTGTGGGAGCTTGAGGTAACTTCCAAACTTTCGTATATTGCTTATTCTGGCTGCTGTGGGCAATGGCCGGATTGTCATTGGTTTTAAAGTTTGGAAATGATGTGGCCTAGGGGTTATGCTACCCAAATTGGGTCTTAATGTTAGTTGTAACCTAATGTAATGGTAAATAAAGTGGTTAGGAGTAGAAAGGAACGCGTTTACGGAGCCGAAATCGTAAAACCCCGATTTTCCCCGGAGAACTCATAAATTTCGGCCAGCCCTAGAAATGGGTCTTAGAGTTGGATTTTCAATGATTTTATGGTTCCATTGAGTTCAGGGGCGAAAATTAGGTGGGGTTACAGTTGGTCACTTTTTCGGAAAAGGCCGAAAAAGCATAATTACGAAAACGCCCCTAAAACCCTTAAAGTGGGGCTGCCAAGGGTAAATTTTTAATTTTACATTGAATTTGATAATTCCGAGTCCAGAAATGGATTCCTTGTGCGGAAATATGTTAGGATAGCCCAGATTAGAATTTTGGGAAAAGTGCAACCGGACCGGGTACGGCGGGCCCGGGCCGGGTCCCCGGGGGCATTTTTGTAAATTTTCATTATAGACTCATATAACCTCAAGAAACACTATGGAAATGCCTAAATGGTGCATTTGGAATTGTAGGATTCGATATTTGCCCTGTTCGTGAACGACCCGTGCCAGAGCACGTTCGGAAAGAACCAGGTAGTGACTCCTCTCTTATACTTTATGTGAAACATTGTATGTATGTTTGTCTTGCATTGAGAATACATTGTGACATTGTGACATTGTGATGTTTTGTGATCGCAGCGAAAGCTGACGCCTAGTGAATACTTTGTGAATACATTGAGATCATAGCGAAAGCTGACGCTTAGAGTTTACAGCCATGAGTGCTGTTGTTTGTGGCGAAAGCCATGATACATTGTGATGCTGCTTAACATGATCATATATGCTATGTGTTTATACACTGTATGAGTGGTTTGTTACTACAGAGATTCTTTTGAATCTCATGCTTTCCATTGACTAACATTTCAGACAAGGCAAGTGGCTCCAAGGAGAAGCGAACCACCAGGAGCAGCTAGGATCTTGCAGAGTGTGTTGTTAGGCTGTTGGTTAACTATTTTGGACTTGGGATTACTGTTTATCTTTAGAGATGTAAATATTACTGTTGATTTTGGTTATGTAATCCCCTAGTGGAGACTTTTAAACCCTCAGATTATATATGTATAGAACCCGGGAGTTGTCGGGGATTTGGTTATACACTCTGATGTGTGTGAATGTAAATTAACTGCACAGGTAATTATATTCGAATTTTGAAATTGAGACCAGGATAGAGAAGAGTTTTTGAAAGTTTTTGGTGAAAACCCTACTATAGTGTAGGAACTTGAAATGAGTTTAAGCTATCCGACAGTCTCTAAACCAATTTAATTATGTGATATCGAATTATAATTACGTGGTTAAAGGCAGGGGGTTACATCAGGGGTCATAAAGCATGTCTGATATGTGAAGCGAGCACACAGTTCCATCAACTCAAGCACGGTAGAAAAACGGTCTACCTTGGTCATAAACGATTTCTTCCTCGGTTCCACCCGTACCGTAGGCTAAAGAAGCCTTTTAACGGTTTGTCGGAGAATAAAATGGCTCCAAAGCCATTAACTGGAGACGAGGTTTATAGTCAGGTGGAAAGAATCAATGTCACTTTTGGTAAAAATCAAAAGACTACGGGTGAGAAGAACATATGGAAGAAGAGGTTAATTTTCTTTAATCTTCCATATTGGCATAGTCTTGATGTGAGACATAGTATTGATGTGATGAATGTGAAAAAAATGTATGTGATAGCCTTGTTGGTACGCTTTTGCACCTACTAGGGAAAACAAAAGATGGAATTAGTGCAAGACTAGACTTGGTTGAAATGGGAATAAGAGAACGACTGCATCCACAACTAAGAGATGATGGTAAAAGAGCGTATATGGAGCCAGCAGCGCATACATTATCAAAAGCTGAGAGAAGAAGTTTGTGTGGGTGTTTGCACGGCATTAAGGTGCCACAAGGGTATTCTTCTAATGTGAGCCGACTTGTGTCAATGGAAGATTTGAAGTTAGTTGGAATGAAGTCTCATAATTGTCATGTCTTGATGCAACAACTATTACCAGTAGCTGTTAGAGGCATTATGAAAGATGATGTGCGAAGGACAATAACAAGGTTGTGCAGTTTCTTTAATGCTATTTGTAGCAAAGTTGTTGACATTGCAAGGTTAGACGAATTAGAAAATGAGGGTTATACTATTCTATCCCAACTAGAGATGCATTTTCCTCCCGCATTCTTTGATATAATGGTGCATTTAATAGTTCATCGGGTAAGGGAGGTAAGACTATACGGCCTAGTTTATCTAAGGTAGATGTACCCTTTCGAGTGATACATGAAGAACTTAAAAGGGTATTCTACAAATCCTTATCGACCTGAAGCCTCAATTGTGGAAAGATATGTCGTTGAAGAGGTTATGGACTTTTGCAAAGAATATCTATCAAGGTCAAAGGCCCAATTTCATCATGAAAAGGGTATAAGTAAGGGAACACGAGGGCTTAAAGTGAAGAGTATGAGTCGCAAAGAGGTGTTGCAAGCACACCTGTATATCTTGAATAATACGGAAGAAGTTCAGCCGTACTTAGCCGAACACAAAAAGAGTTTAAAGGAGATCTATCCAAGGAAAAATGACATGCAGATAGCTAATGAGCAAAACAAGACTTTCATAGAGTGGTTCAAGGATAAGATAGCGCACGAGACCAATGTGTCTGAGACAATCAAATGGTTAGCTTGGAGTGGCTTCGATATAAACGGGTATTCTTTCTATACAAATGGCGAGGATAATAGAAGTACTATGCAAAACAGTGGGGTGATGGTGGTAGCCGAATCAATGCACTTTTCTAGTTCAAAAGACAAAAAATCCTATTTTGGCATCCATGGTCTATTATGGAGTTAATGAAGACATATGGAAGATAAGCTACACTAAGTTGAGAGTTCATTTATTCAAATGCAAGTGGGTTAACAATAATGCTATTGAAATATATCAATTTGGATTTACCTCAGTTGATCTTGAAAGAGTCGGTTATAAAGATGAGCCATTCATTCTAGCAAGTCAGGCAAAACAAGTATTTTATGTCATTGATCCAGCAAATGAAAAATTGTCTATTGTACTCCAAAGTAAAAAACAGAAGGATGGTGATCCGAGTTTGAATCTTGACGACATGCCGCCTTTCACTACAAATCTGCCTATGCCATCTGAAGTGGAATTGGTAGATGATGATGAATATGCAGCTAGAGTTGATCATTATGAAGGAATTTGGGAAAACATTTAAAGTAAGATTTTGAATTGTTTAAATTGTGCATGTAATTTCAATTTACTTGTCATATGTCACATTTATTTCTCAGTAAGATTTTGAATTGTTTAAAGTGTGCATGTAATTTCACTTTACTTATCATGTCACATTTATTTCTTAGCAGGATCTTGGCAAGTTCAAATTCGGGCGACTCTGTTGGCTCACCGGTTAAGAAAAAGGTTAGAGGAAGCACGAAGTTGCGGTCGTTGGTGGAACGTCATGAGGAACAATAGGCAAGCAGGGTTCACGTGGAATTTGATGCTAATTTGAAGCCACTCGGCCCAGACGGAGACACGTTCATTAGATACCTTAGCTTTTTGGGTCGGAGCAAAGTTAGTGTTCTAATTCCTACCTGGAGGGAAGTTTCAAAGGACACGAAGCATATGATTTGGGAACAAATTTTGGTATGTAAAGTTGTATTTGTATCTATATTTTTATTTCTATTTGTTCATATATAACGACTACTATATATTTTGTTTTGTAGCAAACCTACGATGTTCCCAATACGTTGGAGATGTACAAGCTTGGATGGGGGAAGTTCGTGAGCGGTGGAAAGATTTCAAGTTCATGCTCACAACCAAGTATGTTCGAGGGCCAAGGAGTCATGAGGATCCTTGTAAAGAGTATTCGTTTCTTTCTCCAAGTGACTGGAGGTTGTTTGTCGTATCGCGGCAGGATCCCAATTTTAGTTGAACTTACTTGACATCGCTAACTCAGTTATCATTATTCTTTGTTTATATAGAAATTCAGTCAAGCAAATTGAGAGAGGCGAGCAAAAAACAATTATCCTCATTATATGTCGCGTGGGGGTTATCGGAAGCTCAAAAAGAAGATAATGTAGGCTGAATTGCAAAAATTGGAGGAAGTAGCCTGAGCAGATCCTAGTATAGTCGTGCAGGCACCACCTTATCCCCTTCATAAAAAAAAAGGAAAGTAGGGAGGATAAAGGGAGAGAAATATATAAATCCAGTCATTGCTAATATCGCTAAAAGGATTGTGAGTATTTAATAACAAGTATATTTAAATGTGTTTCATTTTTCTAACGTTGGTGGCATGTAATTACTTTCTATTTATCCATTGTATGCCACAGGATGAACTTGAAGAGTAGAGCAGCCAAGGTTCCTTCACTCAAACTGGAAGGATGGACATCTTAGCCACGGCGCTTGGTAATCTAGATCACCCTGGTCAAGTTAGAGGGGAGTCAAGGAGAGTTGGTCTCTCTAAATACTTTGGATGAGGTTCACAAGCTTATGGATGAGGTGAAATGAGTCAGGAGTTTGTGGCCAGGGTTCGAGAGGAAATCCGAGCAGAGCTACGTCACTCACTTCGAGACGAGCTTAAAGAAGAGTTGTTGAGTGAGCTACGTGGTGAGATGAGTACGATGGTGTTGTCTCACATGCAAGGCGGGATGTGTAATGTGGCGTCTAGATCTGAGGTTTGTAACTAATTTCATTTAACATTATATTGAGTTTTTCCTTACGTTATTTTAATTAATTCTTTCATTTCTCTTACTCAGAATCCCCGGCCTTTCCCAGCACCAAAGGCAGTTATAATCCACCAGAGGTTGGACATGGCGACCTTGGTCCTTCACTAGAGCCTGGAGAACCCTGCACTCTATATTTGGAAGTCCCGTACCTGCGTGCTGTTGCTGATGCTGTTGTATACAACCATGCCACCACCCACCATAATAACCAAACCCGGGACAATCAACGTAAGGTCAGTGTGACAAGTGTTCGACTGGGGGAGGAAGGTGTAGATGTCCCATTCCCCGATGGTGAGGTTGCCAATCTAGGTCAGGCAACAGGATCTTTCATCTTGTGGCCTAGACATCTTGTTCAGACTGTGCCAGTCCCTCCAATGGTAGGAAACACCTTACTATTACTTGATCCTTGACATTCTACTTATAATCTTTATTTTGTGTGTTACTAGGAACAAGATGATGTGACAAAATTTCCCTTTTTAGCACGACTGTAAAATATTCATCAAGGCATAAACAAGGTCGACTTGCATATGCCTTGTGAGATTGTGGGTCACATAATCTCATATAATTATGGACTTGATAACAAAGATATTAGAGAGTTCCTATCTTTGGAGGAGATTGACGTAGGATGGGTCACATTTGCAATCATGTGAGTTTAGTTATAATTTTTAATTGTAATTAATGCATTGATATTTAGGGGTTTTAGGTTTCTACATTTATTGTTTCATTTCTCATTTCATTTATGTGGTACCTGCTTCCACAAACTGTGTGCCGAACGAGGGCTCGGCACTACATATGGCTTCTTATGTCTTGGCACTATGTCACGGCGTAATAGCCAGAGGTTGGAAGATCGGATGAGCTATGTAGGCTATACAATAGGCGAGACGATGCTGCCTTGTTATCTGGGACCAATTGTTGAAGGGCAAGTAACTTTATTTGATATATTTATACATGTTCACTTTGCTAAACAGTATCATGTTATCTAACCTCATTTTAATTTATATATGCATGTGATTATAGTTATCATTGGAGTCTCTATGTTCCTTGTCTCTCGATCAACGTCATCTTTTGGTTTGACTCATTGGGTCGCAAGTCAGACGCAGATATCAAAAACATTTTTAACACGTAAGTAAATTTATTTGTCCGTCATTGATTTTTGATTTTACTCAATTGTTTTAATGTCTTCTGTTTATCATTTTAAATATTACAGTGCACTGAAGACATATTATATAATGGGTGGGAAGCGTGAAGGTAAAGCTGGTCATACAAAGTGGTTCCAGCCAAACATAAGTTCTTTACATTCAAGTTCTTCGATTGACTATTGCTTTACATAGGCCTTTATTCTTTTTTACCATTTGCTTTTGATGTATAGTGTCCTCGGCAAGCAGGGAAAACTTAGTGCGGCTTTTATGTTATACTATATATGTATAACATCATTTTCTCTGGCCTTACTACAAATTTTGAACAAGTGATCATTTTTTGATTCTCAATTGAATTTCAGTTCTTTTCATGTGATTGAATTGTTAGTTATTTCATTCAATTTATTTATTTATGTTAACATATTCTCTATTTTGCGTACAGATTTTTGGTGATCAGGACCCCTACACAATCGAAGACATTAATTTGATCCGAGACCTGTTGTCAGGACATCTTCTACAACACATAGAGGGGTGATGATGTGTAGAGGTTTTTTTAGATAGTGCAGTGGTTTTGTACAGTGCTATATAAGTTTGCATATTCGAATACTTTTCCTAGTTTCTTATTTATGAGTACTTTGAATTTGTTAAGGCATTATGCTTTATAGAGAACACTTTGAAAAATGATGATGAAGAATAGGGATTTTCATGGAAGCATGTCATCATCTCTTTGGCCATATGCATGTCATGATTTACATTGAAAGTTGAAGTTTGCACATTGAAAGGATGTTATGATGATATATGCGCTATATGTCATGATAGAAAAATTAACATGAGATTTTCACTTCCATGAGTATTAGGGGAAGCTAGAGAGTTAATCATGAGAGAATGGTTCATGGATCTGGTTTTTTCTTTCAAAAATAGCAATGTACAGGTTAGAGAACTCATTAGGATAGGTTCATCTATTAGTATGGAGGCAGCGAAGATGGAGCCGGTGGGAGGGGAGACTTGTAGTAGTATAGAGAACAGTAGTATGGATGCTGTGGTGAAGGGGATGGAGGAGGTGGGAACTTGTAGACACATGGTGGAGGAGAGTAGAGGGGGATGATGTAGGGTGTAAAACGTTAAAAAAAAAAAAAAAAAGAGGATACAACGACTATTTTGGGGAAAACAGTCGTTGTATGTGTTAGATACAACGACTGTTTTATGGAAAACAGTTGTTGTATCTAACAGATACAATGATCGTTTTCCCCAAAACAGTCATTGTATTTCCCATACTATGACTGTTTTTTAACGGTTGTCTTTTCCCGAATTTTCAACGACACTGAGATAGACGTCCCCCTAAAAATAGTCGTCTAAAGGGCAAAAAAACAGTCGTTAAAAGTCCCTTTTGTAGTAGTGCCACTACCTAGGATTTAAACTTGTGTTCTCCTCCTGATGGGATGAGACCACTTACCACATTAATCAACAATTTGTTTGTAATAGTTGCTGTTATATATAAAGAGGTTATGATTTTACTAATCCAATAATTTAAGATAACAAGATTAGATAAATTAATTGATGAGAATTTTTATAAAATATAGAAATAAATATAAGAGAGTTAATTATGTTGAAAATACAATACCTTAAATCATTAGGTTCAAATTCCCTCTATCGTCGGTTGCTAATTTCTATCATTTGAGTTGTCTTCATAATCAATTATATTGACAATTATTCTCAAAGTGTTATAATATTCTCCCGAAATGTTGGTTGATGTTTGGTTAGTGTTGAATTTATTTTCATGATACCCAAACAATTAATTAAACCATGCCCCAAGCTATGGTCTTAATATTTGTGTTTTCTTTATATCTTGTTTCTCTCTTTAATGGTGGCAATCATAAAATCAACGTGAAGCACAAGAGAAGTAAATATATTCAGAAAAATCTAAATAAATTCAAAAATTAAATCTACAAATAGTTAAAACAAAGTAATAGAAATTAGCTTTCCTATAGTGCTACATCCTTACTTTAAGTAGGGAATTTAAAAACACATAATGGAAAATAAATCAAAGATAATATTGTTCTGTTATTCCAAACATTATAAACTAAATTATAAGAAATTATAGAAATTGAGAAGTGGAATTGACTCAGTCTCTATACTTCTTGCTCTTGACTTCCATATCCAAATGTCTCAGAGGAAATTGACGTCGTGGAGGAGTTATCAAGACATTATAGACAGAATCTAAACTCGTTGATGTAGTCTTCAAAACTGGAATTACCCAGCCGAGGAAATTGTTTTCCATGCTTTTTGTGCTTGGTCTTTCCAAATTCCATCTTTAGCCTTTTCAAATTCTCTTTTCAACAGTAAGGTACAGCCATACGGAAAATGCATTGTTATGTACAGGGCATGGTTAAAATTGCCCACCAAGGGCAAATCAGCTTAGTTTGATTGTTGATAAAGTCCGTTGACCGATGAGATTATGTATAATTAATTTTTAGTCATTTAATTAGACTTAAGTTATTTTTCTGTTTGGTTTTACCAAAATCTTTCTTTCTGAGAATGGGAGGCGTGGTATATAGTCATTGACCAAAACAATTGTATGACATAAAGCTATTCAGACAATTGCATTAAAAAAACCCTAAACCCATAACCAATCTAACAAGCATAGAGCATCAATTTCAAATTATTAACTCCAGTTATGGGCCCAAATTTCTTACCTTTGTGTGAATCGGCATTAAACTTGTAGAGGTTCAAAGAACACAGAAACTATAATGTAGAACAAGCCACGAATCACTACAAAAAAACACGTACTGAATTTCAGATGGAATTTGTGATGGAATTAGAGTTTCTGGCGGAATTGATTCCGTTGGCAATAATAGCGTCACAAAAAATTTTATGAAGGAATTTTTGACGGAATTTTCGACAGAAATTTGTGACGGAATTTATTTCCGTCGCAATTTGAGACGAAATTGATTCTGTCGCAATTTGAGACGGAATTGATTCTGTCGCAAATTCCTGACGGAATATTCCGTCACAAATTCCCTCAAAACTTCCAACGGAATTCAATTCCGTCGGAAATTCCCTCGCAACTTCCAACGGAAATCACTTCCGTCACAAATTTTTTTAAAAAACAAAATTTTAAAAATCCACTTGGCAACTCTGGCAGCCGCCCCTTCATAGCCGGTGACAGCGCGTGGCAGCTCCGGCGGCGTCCACCTTGTCGTCGGCCCCCAGATCTACCACGTGTCGCAACCTTCTTTCGCCACGTGTCGGAACCTCATATTTCCTAAAAAGCCCCTCCTTTGGTTCAAACCCACAACCTCGTCCGTACGCACGCGATGCCTTACCGGATGAGCTTGACTACTTTAGTATTCTATTATCACACACAATTATATATATAATCTTATGAGTATATTTTTTTTAATTTCTAAAATTAAATTTTTGTTAACATTAATTATTAACTAATACTTTATTTACTAATATTAATTAATAACCAATAAATTTTATTTTTTATATGACTATTTTGCCCCTAAAAGGACCAAAACCTATAATTGAAAATTAAAAATATTTTAGAAATTAGAAAATAATAATAATAATTTAATTAAAACTATTAATTAAAAATAATAAATTTTGTAAAAATAATTTTTTAAAATTAAATTAAATTTTAAAATATTAAATAATTAAAACATAATTTTTAAATTTTTCCATGGAATTTCCGACGGAATTCAATTCCGTCGGAAATTGAGAGGGAATTTCCGATGGAATTCAATTCTGTCGGAAATTGAGAGGGAATTCAATTCTGTGGTAAAAGTCAGAATTTCTGACAGAATATTTTTCGTGGCTAATTTCGTGGAAAATTTTTTGATGGAATTAAATTCTGTCGGAAATTCCATGTTTTTTTTGTAGTGAATGCCTTCACAGATAGCTATGGACACGGGAAGGAGAAGAATCACGATTTTAATAAAAATGGAGAGGGAAATAATGGTGAAGATGACGGAAAAGAGTAGTCGAAGCTGTTCGACGAGTTTATGGAGAAATGATAGGAATTTAGAATTTGTGAAAATAGGATTCAGAAGAGGATTTAAAGACATATATTTGATTATTTATTTTGAAAAACCGTCAAGTATATAAGTTTCACGGTGTATTGATAATCAACCATTATATATTGATAGAATATATATAACAATTACTTAGATACATCCATCAAGTAAACATTATGTTTTTTTTTTCAAAAAACCAAATTTATATGTCACTATAGTTATATAACACCATCAAATATTATCTCATATATTCAACAATTATTTTGAAGAACCGTTATATATATTTTTTTCATAATTCTGTCTGTTTATATTTAATGATTTCATGAACACCATTAAATATAGAGCGTCAAATACACGTGATTTTGTCGTAGTAAATTTGGGAATTAATTGGGGATCACCTCCACAATCATCCATAGGTATTGCCATGAAAGAGCCTGGAAGTGGCACTCACAAAATTTTTACAGATTTAGGACAGCAATAATAGTAAATGTGTTTAAGAATTAGTGCTTGTTTTGGAATAGCTTATTTTTGGGTAATAAGTGTTTATAAATCGTGATTCACGATATATGAGATAAATATGTAAGAGAGATTTTATCTCGGCTTACGTAATAAGGACTTATTATCCAAAAATAAGTGATACCAAACACAGACTTACTCTCACAAAAAGCACTTTGAAACAGAGAAATTTTTTGAAGGTCCGAAAACCCCAACGGATTACAACCACACAACAGTAAGATAATTTCCTAAATTCATTACTCGGAAGCCCAAAAACTTCAATAGGAATTTGAACCGCATAATTTGTGTAATGAAGAATGAGTAAACTTAATTTCCTTCCAGATTTCGTCTAGGTGGATCCCAAGCTCGTTTAAGAGGTTGAGACAACACTGTAGGAACTCGTCGCTGCAAAAACCGGCCCCGCTGTTGATGGGGCTATCGCGATCGATTCAAAGACCACCAGTGGGACTTGAAACTCTTTATTAGTCACCAGATCAGTCGCAAAGGCAGGGAATATACCTAAGGCTTGAGGTAAAATAGGGTTTTTGAAATTGAAGTTGAAACCATCTACATCATCGCGTGAATAAAGTGAAGCACTGAAGGATCTGTAATTTTTTTTAAGATTTACAGTGTCTGGTGCTAGCTTGACCAGACACCAAAAGTCTCAAATTATTTTTTTCGACATTTACGGTGTTTGGTCAAAAATTAACCAGACGCCGTATATAAAAAAGTTTAAAATATTATCATAAAAAATTTGTAAATATATTTAGCCCAATATTAATATATAAAAAATTAAATATTATTAATATTAATTAACCGATGAAACATAAATAACTAACCATATTATTGTATGATAATGATATAATAATCTTACTATAATATTTAAATTTGTGTATTTTATTTAATTATATTGTAACATGAAATATCTAAAATATGCTTATCTTTCAAAAAAATTTCATTAGTCTAAGTGATATTTACCTTATTTAAAAGTTTTAAAATGAATTTATATATGATATATTTATTTATGGTGTCTGGTGCATGTTCAACAGACATTGCAAGTTATCTACAACATTTGGTTTTTATTAACAGACACAATAAGTTATTTACGACGCCTGTTGCTTATATAGCAGATACTTTTATTAGTGGAAAAATCACTTTTAAGATCGGTTAAAAATGATATTTTAGACCGATTTTGGATCTGGTCTTGATACAGCTAGTCTTAAAAGTATGCTATTTTTTAGACCGGTTAACGAAACCGGTCTTAAAAGTCACTTTTTTAGACCGGTTGCTCGAAGACCAGATCTAAAAAGTCCAGACTTGTTAGACCGGTTGTTTAAAAACCGGTCTAAAAACTTTTTTTTCAAGACTTTTAGATCAGTTGTTAAAATAACCGGTCTTAAAAGTATTTTTAAAAGTACTTTTAAGAGTGGTTATTATAAAAAAGGGTCTTAAAAGTGATATTTAAAAAAAAAAAAAAAATATGGCCTTTTTTTGTAGTCAAACGTACAGATGAGTAGAAGGGATTACAGTGAAAAATTGATTGCAGATATTTCCAAACAAATTACCACCATCAGATTTCACAAAAACACCTTCCCTGTGAATCCCGCTACTAAAATTTCTAAAAACCTAAATTTCTGTATCGTTTACTAAAAACATCAAACAACGTAGAAAGATAATGAACAGCTCTTGTAACAAAATTCAAGCACACCCATAAGTTTAACTTTGTATTCATATTCAGTTTCTTAGTTGAAACTATAAAACTATTTTTGCCAACTTGCAGTAGATACTCAAAAATTAGTTTACAAATTAATTAAGCGTGTAAAAGGAAAGTTTATTTAACCCTCATAACATCAGTTGCATCTTCTTCACGCATCTCTGGGTCAAAGCAAAGGAGCAAGCAGCTCATGGCAGCAAAGAAGTGAGGCTACCAAGGTAGATTGCGATGAAGGATGGATGTCACGGGGAAAGAGAAAAGTCGCGACAAAGGAGATTAGAGCAAACGAGGTTGTGGCGGCGACTAACTCATTCAGTGCAAGGGTGAGAGCACCGCAACAACAAACTTAAGAATGAGATCGAGTGAAGATATCCAAGCTCACAGAGTAATCGCACCAAGAAGAGAGGTTTCAGATTTAAAGAGCGAAATTTAGGGGCGACAAAGAGGAGATTCAAAAATTTAGGATCGATTTTTTAGATCGGGTATATATAAAACCGGTCTTAAAAGGGTGGGAAAAAAATAATTTTTAAATTTTTCATATTTAAGACCGGTCTTAAATGTTTGATATTTAAGACCGGTTATTATTAATAACCGGTTTTAAAAGTTTAAAATTTTTAATTTTTTAAATATTTTGATATTTTTAGACCGTTTTATTTATAACCAGTCTAAATAATTTTTTTAAGATCGGTTATTTTGAGAACCGGTCTTAGAAGTTCTATATAATTACAAAACTGCCACCAGTTAAATTTTTTAGACCTTATCCGCTATAACCGATCTAAATATGATGGTCTAAAAAGGAAATTTTATACTAACGCGTCAGTTATTTATGGCGTCTATTAGAAATTAAACAGAAGCAAATATATGAAAAATCTACTATTATTTTTGTTCCTCAAGTAACGTACACCAAATTTAGTAGTAAAATTAGTATTTTGTACTAGTGTGCATGACCTGAAGTTTGGCCCATTAATCTATTGACTGTATCCTCACCGTTTTAGAACTTGATTAGCACAAGTGACCTGAATTTTCCAAGCACTTAACGGAATTCAGTTGCATATAACTGGTTCTTGTCGAGTTTGACGCACATTTTTGCTGAGAAAGTCCATTGTCTTGAAATTGTGGCCGCACTTCTGGTGGCTTGTGATTGGACATTGCTGAAAACACTTGAGTGTTCTTGACAAGACAGTTGTTTCTGGAACTTTTGTATATATAGGTAGCTGTCACATGCTTTTAAAAGGGACTAGTTTTAAAAGGGAGAAACACATTATTCATGCCAAATCTGAATTTTACTTGATTCTTACCATAATTTTCCAAAACAAAACCTTTGATTTACTCCTAAAATCTCTGTGATAATTATTGCTGG
Organism: Inga oerstediana; assembly: GCA_963210345.1. Taxonomy (NCBI): domain Eukaryota; kingdom Viridiplantae; phylum Streptophyta; class Magnoliopsida; order Fabales; family Fabaceae; genus Inga; species Inga oerstediana. Next base: position 40,326,955 of record OY723403.1, on the reverse strand, counting down.
TTTAAATTATATGAAAAGCTTGAACTCTTGTAAGACTCTTGCTAAATTTTGATGGAGAGTTAAGTTGTGGTGCCTACCATATTTTAGCAAAGCTAACTCTCATCTGAATTGTTCTGTATCATGCCAGTTGTGGGCCAGTTTAAGCATCATTTGCATCTGAACTTTGCTGCATAACCTGGTTGTGCACATTGAATTTCTGGGGAATTGTAGATCGATAGTTTCAAGCTGATTGAAATCTTGGTCTTGCTGTCTTGTTGTTGCAAGTTTTCTATCCGTCACTTGGCTATGACAAGGAGCTTGGAATTGAGAATCTGAATCTGCTTGTGTCTTGTGTTAATTAGTTGCTTAATTAGATTCTCATTATATTCATGCTGCACTAGGAATTTTGATTAAAAATAGAGAGTTCAGAAGTGCGCTGACACATGCTGTGATTGACTGAAGTTGTGTATGATTTAACCTCATTTGCTGTCATTTAGGCTGGTACTGATTTGCTCTAAGATGTCCTGAATTGTTGTGATTTGCTCTTAATTTATGTCATATTGGGTGAATATTAATCTCAAATCATGTTTGTACACATTCAAGCTTCTGTGTGATCTATCTTTGCTGAATTTAAGGATCACTTCTTATTTAATCAGAGATAGTTGCTGTCAAAATATTTACTATCATAAGTCCTATCATTTATGCATTACACTGTGAAGAGGCTATTGTTTTCTTGAGCTTGTTGGACATGACATATTGGTAGTGATTCATGCATTTTTTTTTTTTATATAAAAAAGGGGTGGATGGAATTAATTGTTACTTTTGATTACCCTTTGTTTGAAATTGATTAAACACCCACTCACTTCTCCACTTGAGCTTGCTGGAACTTTAGAAAATTGTTGCTCAGAAAATTACAAGATTTGGTTTCCTAAAGTTTTGGGCCATTCTAAGCAAGCAATAGCTATGCTATTGGATGTAGTAAATTTTGATCTAATTCCATCGTTTTGGGCATTTTGTTCAAATTTTCTCTATTTTCTTGAGTTTTTCCAAATTTTTCATTTGTTGTATTTTTAATTTTGTTCTTTGATTTCTCTTGGTTTGCAGTTCTTTCGAGCTTGTTTTGGATTGTATTGCTTGTTGGCGTGCTTGAATATCATTTTGGGCACATAAATTAAAATGCATTTGGTTGGAAATTGCTTAAAATTTGCTCATAGTTTGCTAGACTTGGTTTGCATGACAGTTGGATGAAGGAGGCATCCTCTCAAAGACTTCAAAAAATTGGAACAAAATGGGATTATATTCAGCCTCAGGTGGAGAATGTCATAAGGATTTTGGATTTCCAAAGGCACAATGCTAGAGTTCAACCTTTTATACCTCAAGCACAAAAGTGTTTACATATGTTTAAGAATGAGAGGCCTTGTCTTGAAAATCCCCAAAACCATCACATACATAGTCCCTTCCCTAGTAGCTGTGCCACTAATTCAATTGATTACCCCCCATATGAACCTTTTTCCTCTTTATCATACAAACATGAGCCATACCTTGAACCTATTTACCAACCATAAAGACCATCATATGAACCATACCACCAACCTCCATTTCAACCATATCATCAACCCTCTCACTTACCATATCATCCTTCATTTCAACTGTGTCATCCACCACTTCATGAACCTTCTACTTTCCCCTACCTTGAACTCCACATCAAATTTATAGCGCACAACCTAGTAGATTGGATACCATTTTCTCATTCCACAACATGGATTCCCTAACAAGTGCCTTGACACATAAGTATGATACACTTCAAGAGCAATATCTTCAGTTACTTTTGCATCAAGGAATAATTGGAAGCTCTAGGGAGATAGAAGAGCAAATAGATGACATTTGTAACCCCCGTCATAATCAATGCCGAGATTAAGCATTTAAATGCGTTTAATAATTGAATAAGAGATCCAGAATAATTTAAAACCTTTTTCAACACTAGTATAAATAGATCACTATTCATTCAAAATTAAAAACAATAGGCCTGTTCAGTTCATCACAAATACAATATCAGAGTATCAGCAAAATTCCCGACATTGACCCAGGATAATAATATTAATCCATGAATTTGTACAGGGCAACGTTGCCCATTTTAGTTTCCCATATCAAGGATTACATAATAGCTACAAATCTATGGTCTATTCAATATATACCTTTGTCCAGAATGATAACCAATTCCAAAACCAACAATAACAAGCTAAGACTACCACCGGCAGTCCTAGTCGCCCTTATCCACTTGCTTGTCTCTTGATCCACTTGCCTTGTCTAAAAATGTTATTTGGAAAGAGTGAGATTCAAAAGAATTCCAGTAGCAATAGTTTACGTATATGATGCATATAAAAGGGTTGGGAATTATCAAATCCTTTATTCATAATTAAAGACGATACGTTATCACTTATTCCAATACTTAAACGACTCCAAAACACTTAGATTTGGTTATCTTTTATATCCTTTAGGTGGCTACTAAAAGCCTAAACATATGCCTAAAGGGTTGGCAAACAACTATATCAAAAACCATCTTTAGAAGTCCAAAATGTCATTTTTGGGGGTTGGATGTAGCCCACAAATCCATTGGCCATGGCCCACAACAGGTCCGAGACATTTGGGCCGCGGCCCAGAATCCTACTGGCCGAGGCCAAGAAAAATCCTGTTTCTTGGCTGAACTTCCAAAAATCATAACTATTTCTAGAAACTTCAAAACGAGGTGATTCTAAAGCCAAATGAAAGACAATTAAGTCCTATTTATAGGAAAAATATGGCCCATTACTCAAAATCACCACAAAAATACAGAATTCAAGAAATGTCCACACTATTCCAGAATTGATCCCAGATTTAACATCAAACTTTGGGCAGTCATAACTCCTAGCTCACAAATCGAAATGACATGAAATATATGTCCATTTTGAAGCTTGAAAGGTGAAATTTAAGCCTAGAAAGTTTCATAATTTTTCAACACCATTTTCCATTTTAAAACGTCCATGCAAGATCACTGCCAGAACAGAGTTTCTTACTAACCAAAACTTATCACTTTTAAAACTAAGTTCCCAATGGTTAAAAATTCACATTTAACACTTCTACCACACAATTTTCCACAAGGAACACAATGACAACCTCAAAACCATCAAATTCTCATTCCATTATCATGTTCAGTTTTTGGCATATATTCAACAAAATCCCAAAATTGCTAAACTTGACATTTAAGCTTCAATCAAATTCTATCTATCCAAAAGACATCACAATATACCATTTCCATGAGCACAACATGCCAAACTTACTAAGATCCTAATTTTCGAAAATAGGGCAGAAAATTCCAGAAAAATCAATGCTCAACCAACAACCACAATATATATATATCAAAAGGGAGCTAACACTCACCTCTTTCACTTTGCCAAAGAGATTTCTTGATTCACCAATTCTCAAAATTTCGTGTGGCATAAACCAACACCAATGGGCACCCTATAAACATCAAAATGAAGCTCTCACTCCAAGGATCAACATTAAAGAAAGGAGTTTGAGCAATAGAGATCATTTGCCTTACCTTTTCAAAGCTTTTCTTCCTTCCTTTGGGACAACAATGGCGCCGGATTGAGAGAAGAGAAGAGAGAGATGGTACGAGGTTAAGGATGACGACAAGAAATGATTATACTCCCCCCTAGCTTCTATGTCTTCGAAAAGAGAGGGAGAGGAAAGAGAAAATTATATTTTTCAAATGCATTTGACTTTTCCACTAGTCCCTTTACATGTGAGCTTGACACTTGTCATTTTCCTATTGGCTCTCACACAATAAATCACCCAATTAACTTCTCTAATCCTTCCATTAGTCATTTAATCTCACTTCTCATTTTTCCCTTAGTAAATTAATTTCCCATTAATCACCAACTTAAAGCCAATAGTTCCATTCCTTTAATTTCTCCTTTAATTATGGCATATTAATTAAATTAGCCACATAACTCAATAATTCCAACTTTAATTCACTAATTACCCTCAATAATTATCATTAGCCCTTAATCAAAATTTTGGGGCATTTCAACATTGATGAGTTTTTCAAGGCATACTATGATCATATGTTATGGGTAAAGACAGGAGGTAAAGATAGAACCCTTTAGCCACATGACCTATAAGAGGAGGAGCACGGAGCCTAAGCTCAAGAACCAAATGCCACATCACAAGTGGAAAGTTCCCAACTTCCAATGCTACTCATACATAAGATGTAAAGAAAAGCAAGTACATTTTCAACTATTGGAAGTGTCACTCTCAAACAATAGTAATATTCCTCCTCTTCTTGAAGAAGTTGACCCTCCTTCTACTAGTATTCTTGATAATGTGAGTGATGATGAGGTGGATGAGGAAATTGTGATTGAATCACCTCATATGTTTGATATTGAAAATGCTCACTGTGATATGTCTAATAATAGTCTTGTAATTGACGATATTGCTTGTACTATCTCTATTGGTGATGCATATTCTTCTTTTGTTTGTTCATATGAAGATGATATGTCATGTGTTGTTTGTGTTGAGATCATTGTTTACGCTGAGATTGATAATTGGCCTTTCACTTCACATGATCATGATGCTATACATGATAAAAGTGTTGAAAACTGCCCGAACTCTTTATCCCTCTGAATTGCTTATCTTAGAAAATTCAATAAGGAAAGATACAATGATTTTGAATGATAAGATTGTAAATGAAAATAAAACTTTCCATTTAGTTCTTTCTTATGATTTTCCACCTGATATAGAAAATGAAATGGAAATTTTGGGTGGTGATAACTTGATCAATTCTCTTTCTTCTTCTACTCTTTTACCTCCCACCTCTTGTGATTGCCAATGTAATGTAATGTGCCCCAACACTAAGTTGGATTCCGCATTTTCCTCTTCACAAACACAAGAGGATTTTAAAAATGTGACAACTTGTTTGGTTTTTATTGAAGGGAACCAAATTGATTTTCTTGGGTGGGATTCCTACTTGAAGAGTTTTATTCCTAGCATAATTGCACAATATGCTAGATCTATCCATGTTTATATCTTTGGATTATGCACTAATTCTTGCTTGTCATCATTGCAAGCACATAATTAGAAAGGTCTTTTGTGGTGCCAACCTCTACCTTACATTCTTGAACTTCTTCCGATTGACTTCACACTGCCACCACCTAAGAAAATCGAGTAAGGAGAAGTGTGCACAATGAAGAGCACATGTTTCTTATGTTTGATAAGAACTTGTCCTTTAAGTGCCTTAAAAGATTCTAATAAAGGTTATTTCTTTTCTCACTTGTTTTCTGTGACACTCTTATTTCTGAAGTTATCATAGGAGCTTTTACATAATGAATTTGAACCACTAAGCCGATTCAATCTTAGGACAAATATACCTTTGAAAATAATTTAAAATCCCAACTTCAGCACAAGGTTTGAACCTATAATTGAATGGGCTTTTTTGAAAATTTTAAAATTTTCAAAAACATTTATATAGTCATTCAACACTTCATTGTGACTTATCAATCCTTAGCTTTATTTATCATTATCAGAGTGTTTCTATGCTCTTAAACTAGTATATTGATGCTTACACTATAGCCCTTAACATACAATTGCCTAATCTTAGTTCAATTATCATACTTGATGTAGTTACCTTTTCATTATGTATATAAAATCAATCAAGACTACCCTATTCTACGCATATTATGCTACCTCTACTACTATGCGTATTATCTTCACTAAGTTTATGTATAGACATATATATAACCCATATAGTCACATGAGGCTACCAAAAATCCCGAAGGCTTATCCAAAATAGTATATAGATAACCAACATAAATAAGTTATTCTTCTCTACCTTCTTATTTCTTCGAAATCACTACCTACTTGCCCTTCAAGCTGCTTGTTTTCTCTATATATCATTAATGGAAAGGGTAAGATTCGAGAGAATCTCAATAGTAAGAATAATCAATCATAACATGTGCACGTTCACAAAGCATGCTAAATAAAACAATCATATGACTAAGCATTCAACAATCAAGATATTGCACAACATCAATCACAGTACACATAGTTCAATACAACATAGCTGGTTTAACATGTCTTATAGCCCAAGGATTGATTTGACTGTGTCTTTATGCCTTGGGGTCAAATGCTAAATATTTTTAATCCACGAATTGCAGTACAATACAACACTCGGGTTGTCTCACTTGAGGAGATTTTTATTGATTACTAAATAACCTAAATGTCATGCAATATGCAATAAAAACAAGGGGAAAATGGTTTTTGGATTTTTCAAATTAATAATTAAAAGAATGATGAAAATTAATTAAATTCCTAAACTACTATTTTGTTAATCTTTTCTATAAAAATGATGAAGGAGTGAATGGAAAGGAATTTGGAATTGGAAATATGAATGATGAATGCTCGTGGTAATGAAGAAGTGACAATCCTTGCTCAAAAGATTATGGAAGTAAATTTTCTCTAAGTCTTGAAAATAAAATCCCAAACGATCGCTCGAGTCTAGTATTCTTAATTAATAAATACTCCTGCGAACATAGCTAGTAACTATCCCTTAAGACACTATTAGGAACCACTTAGAGTGCAATTAAAATGAATAAATGCAGCTAGCTTCCTTTTGATATGAATGCGATAACACAACACTCTATTAGTCCAAGTTAATTATATTATCTAACAATAACAGGTAGATAACACAATTTCATTGAATCAATAAGGAAATATATATATATATATAAATTCAACAAGCCACAAAAATCCAATCCATTCACAAATATCAAACCAACAGAGACAATTAACATCAATCTTAGTTCCAAAATCACATATATAAAAATTCCTAAAACTAGGCAATCCAAGCATGTAATTCTAGACTAATGGAATGATAACATAACTCCCCTATGTATTCCATTAAGCTCAAGTAACTCTTCACTACCAAGAAGCAAAGCAATTATTAGCCTCTCATGATTGCAATCAAAGCATCTTCAAAACAACACCAGAACTTCATAGAAAATTGAGTGACCAAATCACAGAGTAGAGGAAATGGGGCTGTCTGATTCAATAGGTATAGGGAAGAGGATCTGTAAGGGTGAAAGAAAGGGAAGAAGAGTGTGTTGATGCTAAAAAAAAGAAAAAGAGACGGTGGTAACTGAGTTTGGCTTTAGCTATAGTCAAGAAAATAGAACAGAGGATGAAGGTCAGTGGTGGTTAGTGGTAGTTAAGAGCTCCCTCCGATTTGGTTCTAAGTTCTGCAATCACAGAAGCTTTCTCGGTTAAGTTCTGTCCTTGTTGGTCAATAGAAGAGGCTCGCCTCTGCTCTGGTTGAAGGTAGCTGCTCACGCTTCTGTTCCCAACTCCCCTCTCTTACAGCTCTTCAGTTTTCTCCCAGCTCACCACTCATGGCACTCAGCTCTCCCTTCAGCTCCCAAATGCCCTTCTACAGTGGCATCAGCTATGGTCCAGAACAACGCTTACCGGCGGCCTGTAGTGGTGGGATTTCCGCAGGTGAGAGAGAGGAAAAAGAAACCAAAGGGAATCAGGTGATCTCTATGTGCGGCGCTCCTCTCCCTTTATGTCCGTTCTCAGCTCTCTATATTATTTCCCCATTCTCGGGTTTGTGCCATATCCATTTCCCATATCCACCCCAAGTCGAGTCCAATGGAGTCTGATCTGTGTCTCTATTCTCAACTGCATTTCTGTCTCTTTTCCTTGTCTTTTAGGCTTGTCTCTCCATTTTTTTTCTTTCTTCCCACTTAGCCCAATAATTTGAACCTCTAAAATCCTTAATTTCTTCTTTAACACATACAATGCAAAATTAAGCATAAGGTAGCATCAAAAATTCAAGGGACAATATAAAAAATGATAATTAATGAATTTTGACCATTTTGCCCCTAATTCCCATTAATTCAAATAATTGTCCCTAACCAAAATTAATGCTTAATAATGCAATAATGTACCAGGAAATACATTAAAATCCCAAATTAATCATGAAAAATTCATATAAAAATATAGTTCAATCAGGGATACAACCATGCCCTAGGCATATCGGGACTTATGGTCTTAAGACATATAGTCCATCATAATACATATTACATAGTAGGTCTTATAGCCTAAGGATACACCCCATGCCCTAGGCACATCGGGTCTTATATCGTTACTCTAAATGCATATGAGGTTTTACAACTCAAGGTTACACCCCATGCAATAATTCACATTGGGACTTACGGCCTTGAGATACAGTCCAATATCATTCCATATATTCATAAAACGAATATAATCAAAGGTAAATACATACATGTAGAACAATACATAATATACGAGAGAATGAGTTACTACCTGACAACCTTTCTTGTGATTTACCTTCACCAATTGGCTTTTTCTTCAAGCTCGAGTAGATATCAAATCATATAATTTTAAAATTCATAAAGATATGGGTCATTACTTATCCCAATTTATAAAAATAATAACAATTATGTTATTCTTGACCCACTAGCTCATAATTCCTATCCTTTACTTTGGAATTGGTTGGTTATCATAATTACTCTTTTGTGCCTATGCCTTAAGTGTTCCTAAGTTAGGACATCTTCTATGCTTTTTACTCTCAATATTTAGATACTTAATGTAGTTCAATTGGTCTATTAAATGGCTCCTAAAACCCATGACAAAACTAAATGCCTTGTTAAGAACGTAGAATTTTGCAGATTTTGTACATAAACTTTAAAAATTCATAACTTATACATTACAAATCTAATTCCTAATTCTAGTAAAGGGTGTTAGAATCATATCCTGTATAATCAGGGATTCTATTAGAATTATATGCCATATAATCATGGATTGCATATCAATATTATTAGGCAATCATATCGCATTAATTTGGAAGATACACACTTGTATATATAATAGGCTCACTTGTACATGTTTTGATTTAAGGAATTCATATTAGTTTTCCTTCTTAGATCATATGGTATCAGAGCTTAGGGCTTTCTAAAATTATTTTCCAGTGATGTACTGTTCATCGATTGTTCACTACTATTCATCTACACGCGAGTGTTCATCGGCACTGTTTGCTACTATTCATTCACGATGACTGGTCATCGATACTATTCACTACGGTTCATTGGTATTATTCACTACTATTTATCATCGGCATAGTTCATCTGTGGGGTACTGTTCATCACAGTACGTTAGTGGTTTCTACTTCGTTTCTTGGGTCTTGCTTCTGTTTGAGGGTGTTTCCTTTTGGTGGTTGTTGTTGCATCTAATTAGAGGATCTAGAGGTCCTCATTTGCTCTATTTGTGGTATTTTGGAATTTTTGGTACTTCAAGATTTCATTGGAATTGTTTGTGTTTGCTTATTGGTTAATTTCCATGGCTAAATCAAAGAACTCTGATATGTTACCTATGTCTGCTAAGATTACTACTTCATCATTAAATTGGACAAACTATAGTGATTGGAACAAAACTGTTAGGGTTTATATTTTGGGCATTGAGAAGGAATCTTACTTAACTAAACACCCCTTCTTGTGATAAAACAAAACTTTTGGCTTGGAATAGAGCATATGCTCGAATTTTGTTCTAACTTCAGAACTCTATTGAACCACAAATTCTATCTTCTGTTAGTCACTGTAACACTGTAAAAGAACTTATGAGCTATCTTGAATTTATGTTCTCTAGTAAAGGAATACTACTTGGGTTCACGGAGTATGTAAAGGTTTCTATCGATCTCAGCAGCAGGGTCATCCCTTAAAGGATTTATTCTTGGAGTTCAAGAGGTTGTATGAAGAGATGAAAGTGCTCATGTCTATGCAAGTGGATCTTCCAACCCGTATCAAGAATCTAGAACTTCAGGCTAGAATCAGCTTTCTTGAAGCTCTTGACTCCTTTTATGAGACTATTCGCTCTCAAATTATATCTAGTTAGGAACTTCCATCTCTTAAATATGTGTTCTCATGGGTTCTTCGTACTGATAGTTTGGTTCGCCTATCTGTTGATCCGAATGTGAGTGCTTTGACCGAGCGTGGTTCCTTTAACAACAAAAATTATGGGTCTAAACAGGGCACTAGTATCCGAATATGCTTCTAGTAGTTTTATCTGCAATTATTGCAAGCAACATGATTAGCAGCGTGATCTTGCTCATATTGCTCAAACACTTGATCAGTCTGATTCTGGTCTATCATCTACAGGGGCCCTAGCTACACATACTTTATCCTCTGGTCTTGCTACTACTTCTACGAAGTGGGTCATTAATTCTAGTGCTACCAACCACATGATAGGTAACCATCATTTATTTTCGTCTCCTAGTAAACTGACTCATCATTTAAACTATTTTAGCTTACATTCCCTAACTATTGTTTAATTCAGGATCTTTTGACGAAGTAGATTATTAATAGAAGCTATGAATCTGGTGGGCACTACATCCTTGATAATTGGGTGTTGCGTTCTGTTGCTTGTTCTAGTGGGTTGTCTCCCTTTGAAATCCATCATCTTTTAGGTCATGTGTCCCTTTCGTCCCTCAAAAGGTTGTATCCTTAGCTTTCTTCTATGTCTACTTTAGATTGTGAGTTGTGTTAGTTTGTCAAACAACATCATGTTCATTTGGCACCTTGAGTCAATAAACAGGTTGTGTCCCCCTTTGAGTTAGTTCATTATGATGTTTAGGGTCCTTGTTCAGTTTTGTCTTAGACTAGTTACTGATATTTTGTCACTTTTGTTGATGATTTTTCCTAAACCACTTGGCTTTACTTAATGAAACATCATTCCAAATTTTTTACTCATTTTCATAATTTTTGTGTTAAAATTCAAACCTAGTTTAGTACTCCTTGGAAAATCCTTTGAAGTGGTAATGCGAAAGAATATTTTTCCACCATATTCATAGATTATATGTATAGTCATGGCATTCTTCACTAATCCTCCTGTGTTGATACACCTGCTCAAAATAGTGTTGCTGAATAAAAGAACCGCCTTCTCTTAGAAACTGCCCAAGCTCTAATGTTTTGATCCAAAATTTTTTTGCCATGTCTGCTTTGTTTTAGATGTCCGTCCAAGTGTCATGAAACTCAATCCCAAGTCCATGAAGTATGTCATTCTTGGTTATTCTTGAGTTCAGAAAGGTTAACAGTGTTACTCTCCTGATCTCCATCATTATCTTGTATCCATTGATGTGACCTTTCAAGAGTCTTCTCCTTTCTTCAAGTCTTCAATGTTATCTAAGTCTCCCTCCATCATTGATAAGCCAAGTGATGTCCTAGTTTATCATGTCCCTGTCTCACCAGTATAGGCTATTGTTCTAGAACCTGGTATCATCTATAGTATTGATGTTGCTAATGTTTTATCTTCACTGGTGACTGCTTCACCAAAGTATTTGGTTCATGACTCCTTGGTTCCTGATCTTGATTCCTTAGATCCTACCATTCCTGCCCCTGATCCCATTGTATCTGATTATGCTATTGATTCATCTGATAACCTGCCCATTGCCCTTTGAAAAGGTACCCGTTCTTGTTATCCTCCCAAAAGATATGTTGAATGTACCCATCCTTTCTCTTCTTTTATGTCTTACTAGCATTTATCCCCTGTTTACTCTTCCCTTGTGGCCACCCTTGAGTCTATCTCCACCCCTACCACCTTTACCAAGCCTTGACTCACCCTGATTGGCATGCAGCGATGAAAGAAGAAATGATGGCCCTTAAAAAGGTTGGTACCTAAACTCTTATTAATCTACCTTTTGGGAAGAAGGCCATTATGTAATATCCCAAATTGTGATTAAGGGCTAAATACTTCAAAAGTGATGTAATTATTGTTAAACAAACACTTTTTAAGAATATGATGTGAATTTCAATTCGAATGTGTTCTAATTAATGCCTAAACCATGTATTTAAGTTCAATGGTGGATTAACATCTAAATTGAATTAAATAAGAGGGAGGGCGCATGGTAAGGTGAAATGGAATGATAAAATATGCTTAGTGGTGATTCAAGTGGAATTGCCATAATCAAGGGCAAAACGGGTCAAAAGGAAAGTTACCGACCAGTTGGTTAGTTACTGAAGAGGAAACTTATTAGTAATTGGAGATAAATGGTTAGGATTGATTGATCAAGGGGTAGGAATCTTGTGCAATGGAGTTCATGTGTGACATGGAAGAGGAGAATAAGATCTTGCCAAGTGTCAAATCATGAGCCATAGGATCCAAGTCAAACATTCAATTTATTTTCTCTTCCCTCCCATTCTTTTAGGTCGGCTAAAAGGTCTCTTCAATCACAAAATCAGATTTTATCTTCATCATCTCACTTCTTACTCCATCTTCCTTTTTCGTTCAAGGTGTTAGAGGAAAGAGAAAGAAGAAGGCTTAAGTATAGGTGAGAATTTGTCCATAAATACTCAATTTACCTTCATTAATATTGTTTATGGTGTTGAGGGCTTCATTGCTATGGTTTTAGATTTTTAAAAGGTTGTGTTTGAGAACTTGAGAAAAATTGAAAGTTGGAGAAACAAGGAATTTGCTTTGGGAAGAAGAAGAGGTAAGAATTTAACACATTTTGAGCTAAGCTTTATAACCATTGATCAAGTTTTGAGAATTTCGAATTGTCCCCCTAATTTTCATGTGATTTTGGATTGGAAGAATTGGATTGTGTGATGTGTTGGAATAGGTGTCATTTTGTGCTTTGGTGCCAATAGAATTGGTTTGGAACCTTAGATATAAAGGAATTGCATTATGAGTGTTGAATTGTGTTATTGTGTGAGATGTTGTGTCTCTTGTAGAACATGTCAATATGAGTTGAATTTGGTCATTTTGGTGTTTTCAATGGATTCCTTGTGAAAAATTGGTGTGGGAATAGTATTTTGTTGTGAATTTGGAACCACTGGAAACAATGACACAAAAACTAAAATTCTGTCACTTAAAACTCTGTATAGGGCAGTTGGTATTGTTAGTGCAAACGTTTCACCCAAGAGGGGGGTGAATTGGGTGATACCAGAAATTTCGTTGTGTATAAGAAAATTGACAGAATATTTAAAGCAGTTGAGAGCAAAGAGAAATATCACCGAAGTATACACCGGGAATTATACTGGTTTGGCCACAACCACTTTGACCTACGTCTAGTCCTCAAAGCGTCTCTAAGAGTTTCACTATATTCTCTAAGATTCAGTGGGCTCTTGGCACCTTAGTACACAGCAAGTTCCTTCACCTGGACACTCGCTCCCCCTTACACGTTGCAATCAAATCCCCAACTTAAGGTTCCACAACCTTAAGTTGTCTCAATAACAAATATTGAGTTTGTAATGAAAAACTCTCTAACAGAGCAAATATATAATCACTGAAGTACAATGAATGAGTATAAGAAAACAAAGCACAAAGAGTATGTTGATCGATATGTGATTGCTTGTACTCAATTGTTGTTGTATGCTCTTTGAATGCTCCATATATATAGATGATTTGTAGTATCCATTGGAAGCAATTCAAACATGTTCGTTAGAATCGCGCAGCAATGGTTGACTATTCTTCGAATTTGAAAACTATCCATTTTTGTAGTAGGTAGCGGTAGGTGAACGTTCGGACTTTTATTTGACTTTTCACTTCTGGCATGATCTCTTCATTGTTTCTCTACAAATGTACTTAGAATACTAGTGCAATGAAGAGTTAATCATATAGATAATAAATTAAAAATCATTCAATTAAAAACATGATTTCTGGACTTCATTACTCGAGTGGCTACTCGAGTAATCATGCTTGTTACTAGAGTAGTCCCTTGAGTAAACCTATAAAAAATATAGCAGTGAGTAATTCAACATTTTTCACAAGATATTACTTGAGTAAGACATAGAGTAAGATACATCACAAACCTTGGAAATACTTGATTACTCAAGTGGTTACTTGAGTTGCCATGTCTTTTCTTCACACATTACTCGAGTGCCTCCTCCAGTAAGCCTATTACTCGAGTGGTTACTCGAGTGGCCATGTCTTTTGTTCAAATCTTACTCGAGTAACCCCTCGAGTAAATTCCAAATAACTTTGCAGATTACTTGATTACTCACTCGAGTAATTGCATCAAATTCTTGGCCGAGAGTACTTGTTATTTGTTTACCTGATTACTCAAGTGATCCCTCGAGTAATGGATCAAATAAGTCCACAGATTAATGGAGTGCTCCCTTGAGTAATGCCTTTTTCTCACATGATTACTCAAGTGGCTACTCAAATAAAGTGTTGCATTTCTTGGCCGAGAGCTACTGGAAGATTTTTGACCTGGTTACTCGAGTGGCTACTCGAGTAATGCCTTTTCTCATGTGTTACTCGAGTGGCTACTCAAGTAATAGTCTATATAACTTTGCAGATTACACGAGTGGCTACTCAAGTAACTTCTTCCAAATTTTGGCAGTGCCTCCAAAAACATTTTCTTTTAATATTACTCGAGTCCCCACTCGAGTAACAGTGTTCCTTACTCGAGTAGTCACTCGAGTAAACATAAACTACTGCCAGTGATGGTCTTCCTTTGCTCTTCCTCTCAGATCTTCTTCATTACTCCAGTGCTTACTTCAAGTAATGCTTTTTCTGCCATTTATTTACTTTGTTCAAATTCATTTGTTATCATATCCTCTTATATCATTGGTCCAATCTTTGTTATCATCAAAACATATGGGATCTAACATGTATATCTTCTGACAAAAGCCTTAAATGAGACACGGGTTGAGTATATTTGTAACAAGTTGGGCTTGATCAATATATATGCTCCAACTTGAGGAGGAGTGTTAGAATCATATCCCGTATGATCAGGGATTCTGTTAGAATCATATCCCATATAATCGGGGATTGTATATCAACATTATTAGGTAATCATATAGTAGTAATTAGGAAGATACACACTTGTATATATAAATAGGCTCACTTGTACATGTTTTCATTCAAAGAATTTAGATTATTTTTCCTTCTCAGATTACAAAAAGGCAACTAGATTTTCTTCAATAGCAGAATTCTCTGTTTAGCGATGCAAAAAGTAATAGGTATAACACCCCAAATTTTATTCACCAACAATATATTGTAATTATTTTGAGTAATTCAATAAAATGGTGAATACTCATGAAATTTGGATCTTATGAATTTTGAAATATTCATGTTCATGAGGAAATGGGCAAAATAATTCAAGAAAGGAATTAAATTACAAAGGTGATAGCAAAATCATAATTTTGCCAATTTACCCCAAGATTAATTATTTTTCAATTAATTGGAGTTAATTTCAATTAATCAAGGAAAATAAAGAAAAATATATAAGTTGAATATTCTTGGTGGAATAAATGAAGATTTTTGAAATTAGAAGGAACTTGTGCATAAACCAATTAAAGGAGCTATAGAAAATGTTGGAACAATTCTTATTTCCCTTTTTCCTTGATAATTTCACCTAGCTTATGGAAATTGATGGGAAAAATAATTGTTGAGATTATGATATGCCAAGTGTCATTAATCTAAGCTAAGAGGAATAAATAATGATTCTTCAATATGAGCACATGGGTTAATACCTTAAGATAATGTTTCTTGGACCAAGAAGCTTAAGACAAATGGAATAAAAGTCTATTTGGTTTCTTAAGGACCCTTTATGTGTGATAGGCTAGAAGGAAAGGAGAAGAAATTGGTTCAAACTTAATTGGACTCTATGACATAAGTTTGAAGGAGATAAGGCCTAAGTACTAAAGTGATGTCATAAACCAAATTACCACCATTTATTAAATGAAGAGAAAAGGTGAGATAATTTATGAAGCCACTTCCTTCATCTTTCCTTTCCATTTTCGTTCAAAGCCAAAGAAAGAAGAGAGAGAGAGAGAAAGAGCTTGAGAAGCTTCATGCTCTAAAGAGAAGAAAGAAGAGAAAGACTAATGTAAGTTATGATTTCTTAAGGTTTCTTCTTCTAACCTTCCATAAAACTCTTCTCTAATCTCTTCCTTTCCATAAACTCCATGGTTTGCAAGCAAATCTTAAGCCCAGAGAGAGAGAGAGAGGAGGACTCCTAGAGAGAGGAAAAGAACTCAAGAAGGTAACTTCACAAATCCTAAAATTATGCTAGTATGTGGTTGTTGTTGATGATTATGGTTGGATTTAGCTATTTTGTTGAGTTTGTAAATTTGGAAAGTCCTAATCCTAAGGGGTTATGCCACCAAAATTTGTTTGAATCATGGTTAAGATGTGCTTAAGTAAGTTAATAAGGGATTAGAAGGGGAAAAGTACAAGTTTTGGAAGCTAAAACACAAAACTCTAATTTTTCCATTGTTCTTGAATATTTCGGCCAGCACTATTTCAGGGAGGTAGGAGCTAGATTTTCATGAAATAAATGGTTCCATTGGACTCAGTGGGAAAAAAATAGGTGGCGTTATAGTTGGGCACATTTTCGGTGGAGGCTGAAAAAGCATAATTAAGAAAACACCACTGAAATCCCTAAATAGGGGTTGTCAAGGGTATTTTCGAAATTTGACAGTGAATTTAGTGATTTCAAGCCTAGAAATTGATTCCTTGGGAAAAAATATATCAAAATAGCCTTCATCAAAATTTTGGGAAAACGTGCCATCGGGCCAGGTATGGCGAGGCCGGGCCTGGGTCCCGGGGGCATTTTGGTAAATTTTTGCCACAGACTAATATAACCACAAAAAACACTATAGACGAGTCTAAAATGATACTTGGATAGGTTATGACCTATTTCTGGTACATTTAATATTTTATGATCGAGTCAGACGTCGTAACGACACATTTTTCGAGGCACACTAAAAAAGGGATTTAACAGACTTTGAGGTAGGGACTACCATCTTTCATATACTATGTGAATAATTATATGTATCTATTACTGTATTTTGTGATATGATTGCGCGGTAGAGGCACAGTACATAGTTGTGGTTCGCTACTCAACAACGGTATATCGGAAAATCCTAGCTGTGGTCGATAACTCAGTTGAGGTATATTATCAAAAATCCTAGCTGTAGTCGGTGACTCGGCTGAGGTAAATATATATTAATCTATTCGAACTTTCATTTTTGCTTAATATAGTGCATTGCATATTTAATTTTCATATTTTATATGTGAATCGTATGTCTCTATGGGATTCTTCGGAATCTCACCCTTTTTAAAAAAACAAATATCTTAGTGGGTACCAGTGGGTTAAAGGGCAAGGATGTAGACACCAAAAAGTGAGCGGCACGTGTCTCAAGGTGAGGACAAGATAGTGGTTATATTTAGTTTATGTTTTGGATATTCTGAAGAAATTTGTAAATATTAAGTTTCCATTGTATTTTCTGTATTTCACCGACGAACAATATCGACATTGTAAACGAATATTTTTATTAGTATAACTGTACCTTTCTCTATGCCCATTAAGTACCGTCTTTATTACTCTTCGATTATCAAAATGGAAACGAGTGTTGACAATGGGTATTGAAAAGTGAAAATCACTAAAGAACATATCAGATATAGTGCTATGTTTGGGGGAAAGTGAACAAAAATAAGGTGTGAAAGGAATACATTAATGTGTAGTCACATAGTATAGAAATATAAGCGTAATGGGGGGTGAAACTCCAAGAAGAACCTCATGTTTGCTCTGGATCAATAAGCTTCAAATGAATCAATTCAAAACACAAGCATATATAAATGAAACAACAGATAAAGTGCAAGAAATATGGTGATAGATATGAGCTAGGATTGAAAATAACCAAAGATATAAAAAGGGGAATTATCGACCTAGGGTAAAGAATTAGCCAGATAAAAGCATTGAGAAAGAGAGGAACGTACCAGCATTAATGTACTATAAAAGAGGCAAGATTTTCCATTTTCGTATAGATTTGGAAGTTGGGGTGACGATGAGAAGACTATTTTTAAAGTCAGAAACACTTCAATTAAGCCGTTCAATTTAGCATTAATCTAATATGAAAGAGGTGAGATTCTGGCAACATCCAGGTTTTCTTCACCAACGGGTCATATCGAGTCATACGATTTAGCCGTTCATGCAGAGGCAAAATGAAACGAAGCTGCAATTGATTTACTTCATTTGGTGTTTCTGTCTTAAGATCTAAGGGTGAAACTTTTGAGGATGGTTCACAGCACTAAGTGAATTACATCATGAGGGCAACCTTTTATGGCCTGTTTGGTATAAGGGATTTGGAGGGGAAGGGAGGAAAAATTTTTGTGAGCTAGATTTTAAAAAATTGGAGAGATGAAGATCCTAAGCATCTTGAATGGTTTACATCTATTATGGAATCGAGGATTTAAAGATGTGGTTATCTTTTCAGATTGTATGGAGGCTGATAACTTGTTACTTGGGGGTAGTGATCACAATCACCCCTTTTTTGATGTAGTTGATGAGGCTAGATGTTTTATGCATAGTGATTGGCATGTAGAGATTCATTGTATTTATAGGGAGGAACTCAGTTCTGCTGATTATCTTACTAAATTTTCCCATAATATGACAGAAAATTTTTGTATCCTTGATCAACCTCCACCTATTGTTTGATTAGGTGGAGGATGATGAGAGAAGTTAGCTGATGTAGACATTATATATAGCTGATAAGTCATCTTAATCGGACTAGAGAAGTATTTCTTTTCTCACATGTACTTTTAGTTCCTTCCTACCTGGGCAAATTGGTTTATGTTCCTAAGGTCTTGATTATAATGAACCGCTTAAGAATCGTAGTTTTTTTTTATTTTGTTGTACAGAGTAACAATTAGTTTTTAATACAATTAAAACTACAAGCTTACATTAAATAATGAAGAAGCTAGAAAAATAGGAAGAAAAACAGAGTTCATCATGGATGTTCAAAATCACTCTAGATTTGTTTAATATTTAAGCATACGCACTCATTATATAATAAATTGTCAAGTTACTATTAGGTACTTTAAAGAGGCTTTTTAAAATTAAATTGAAAATACAAACCTAAAAAAATATGGATAAATAATTTGAAATAAAAAGATTTAATATATGTTCTAGCATTGAAAAAGAGTCCAAGACATGAGCAAAATAAACCAACACATTCAAAAAATAGGAGAAGAAGAACAAAAGCAAGCTGAAAGGTAATTCAAAGATTGAAGCGAACAAAACTCTCGCTAAATGAATGAGTGAGAGTGAGAGTGAGACGCTGCTCCTTTGTTTTATTTTTTTTTTGTTTTTGATTTATTATTATTTTTTTATAAAAAGACAACTTTCACTAACCACTAAAGGTTACACAAAAAAGCCCAGTCCATAGCTTTTTTTTTATAAAAAACCAAACAATAAAAAACAACAAAAAATATATAAAAAGAAACAAAACAAGCGAACTGGGCCCAAAAAAGAGAGTAAGCCCATTGATTGATTGGCATACTAAAGACAACCACTACTACAAAAAGGGATTTTTTGTAACACCTTTTTTGTAGCACTTATTCTACTAAGTGCTACAACTATAAGGGAGCAAATATATTGTAGTTCTTAGTAAAACGAGTGGTACATTATGATGATATATACTGTAGCACTTGTCCAATAGAGCGCTTCGTAATCCTTCTTTAAATTACTCAAAATAAACAATTTGCATATTATAGCACTTTATTAAATGAACACTACAATATGTTGAATTAATTTTTAAAAGGAAGAAAATATTTTTTAAAAAATTAAATCATTTATTTTTTAGAAAAATTGCTACTTATTTAATAATTTAAAAAAAATAAAAGTAAAAATATCCATTTTTCTTTCAATCCCTCTTCCTTGTGTGAATCTCCTTTGTTTCAATACAACTCTGCTATTCGTAGCCTCACCATTATTCCTCCTCTCCCCCTCCTCTTCTAATAAATATGCAAGAAAAGAAAATTTTAGGGTCTTTGCCTTTTTCACTTGATAGGTTGGAGGCTTAGGATTTGTGGGTCCTCTCGCTACTGTAGGTCTCACTCTTGCCCTAATTTTTGAAGTTGCTAGTTTGGTGAGTTAGTTATGGTCCTATTTAATCTCATATGTTGAGGGAGAGTAATTTTCAAAATACAAATTCACGATGAGCATATCTAATATATGATTTATCACATTAATTTCCTTCTTTTAAAAATTTTGGGGTTTATGCTTATTTAAATCAGTTACTCTACTCATATTTGTGCTATGATAATTGACTGAATAATTGTAATTAAATGAGTTTTTATGTTTCTTGTTCCTATGATAATTTAAACTTAAACTCTATAAATAATTGAAGGAACTTTTGAGTTTTGACTAACTAACTATGCTTATTCCTTTGATTAATATTACCTTTAATTAGGCTAACTTCTATAATCTTTGCTTGATGTTGAATTTAGTTGTCTGATAGGATTAGAGTTGGAATATGAATTTCAGAGTAATGGTTTTTCATTATGACTGTAGCCAATTCATCAAGTTTAGATTGCATTTCTCTTACTATATATTTAGCTTCTAGACCATTTTCTGTTTGATTGATTTATAATCTCTTCGTTTATTGCTGCTATATAGCTTGTTGATTCCTGTGCTACGCAATTACAAGTGAATAATACCTCATCTGGGCAATTACCTGGTGTGTACAAATTCTGAATGATAATGGCAGAGGATAAAGTTTATACAAAAGATGGGATTGCAAATTACCATGGGAATCCCATAAGAAGAAAACTAGGACTTGGAGGGCCTATCCCTTTATTTTAGGTAACTATAGTATGGTGTTATTGGAGTGATATTTATTATTATGAGATTATCCTTACAGTTTTATGCTTTAATTAACATGAAATGAATATTGAGAGATTGACATACTATAGGATGAGCACAAATCTTGTGCTTTATTTTAAGAAGAGGTTATGATAAGTAAAATATTTGCATATTAATTTTCCCTTCTATCATGATTTTGTGGATGATATTTGAGCTCAATTTAATAAATTTGGGTGTAATTAATAAATAAATAATGATTTTGGCATGAAATAGAATTTCTTGAAACAACCTAAATTTAGATCCTTTTTCAGTTTTCAGGCAATAACTACAGCTCTAGATGTCATATTGAAACGTTATATATATGGATAAAAAGCTAAGAAAGAGATCCACAACTTTTATATTGAGGCTAAAACCCAGTTCTATATCCAAGGGTTTCGAATTTTGCTTGGAAGTTGAGAGGGGGAATCATCTACCATTTCACCTACTACTCCACCTACCACATTTCATCTACCACCTCATCTTGCTTTTCATGTACTACTTCATCTACCATACTCCATTCCTCCTTATATATAGTCATCCTCTTCTGCACATTTTACACAACAATTTCATATCCATTACTCTCCTTTCCTTTCCACTTACAACCATTTCATATCCATTACTTTCCTATCATCTCCACATACACCATCTTATAGTTAATTTGATGCATTGTATTTAATTCCTACATGCCTCCTACATGGAAGGCTTAGGTAGTCCTTCTTTATGGATGATATAGATTGCCATCTACATGGAAGGTTTTACCTCCTAAAGGAACGGCTAGATTTTCTCTATTTTCATGCATCTTTTGGTTGTATATTTATGCTTTAGAATTTAATATTCAAGTCTTATGCAATGTTTGTGAAGTTTGCAATTTATTTTATTTTTGTTTTTAATTTCATCATGAGCTAAATTTTCATTTTTCTAGGGTGATGATGTAGCTTACTAATAACGGATTGAATCTTAACTTGTTAAATCTAGTTTGAATTTCTCCTTCATGATTGAGTCTTAATTATTATTCTTAATGCTTTTGATTGACTGGCCATCTTTTGAATGATTTCAATTTGCATGTTGAGACCGGAAGGAGATGCATGTGTATAGATCCTATAATTAAAACCATGACTTGCATATGAAATAGGAATATATTCATATGAGTTGTGTAGTCTTACTGAGTTCCATAACTCTTAATGCATAGTTGATTGCTTAAATTCATATAGGAATATATTGGATTAACAATTAATTATATAATTGCTTGACCTTGGAAGAGGCTAGTAATTAAATTAGGGAAACCCGACTATCAATCATGTGGAATAAATTGGGCTATAATAGATAAGTGATTCAATCCGGAATTTGTTAAGTGAAATCTGACTTCTAGGGCTTTTTCTCATAGTTGCTTTTATATCATTTGCACTCATATTTAATCATCTTTTATTTTGTACTCTTAATCACCAACTAATCGATAGACTAAATAGAGTTTAAATTACCCATTTTTGTACTTAGTGATCAATCCTCGTGGGAACGATACTCTGCTCACTTCTGTATTACTTGATTACGACAATGTACACTTGCACTATTTAATACACCATTTATACACGTAACAAGTTTTTGGCACCGTTGCTGGGGATTGTAGTCATTAATATCAATACCAATTAATTTTAATACTAATTTGGTCTTCATATTATATTTATTCTTCTTTTTGGTGTTTTGTGTTTCTTTTCATGTTTTTGCTTAGTGTATGACCAAATCGAAGGAGACTGAACTACAACCTCTTGATTATGAGATTGAAAGAACTTGCCGAAGAAATCGAAAGTTTGAAAGCAGTCTATTTCAATCCTAATCAATCCAATGGCAAATCCGAAGGGAGAAACAATATATACCAAAACACTCCGTGACTATGCAACACCAATAGTCATGGGGACAAATTCTGGAATCAGAAGACCACCAGTAGCAACTAACAACTTTGAAATCAAGCCTACAATTATCTAGATGATGCAAGCAAATTAGTTCAGTGGTTTACCAACAGAAGATCCTAATGCACATATAGCCAACTTACTGATGATGCCATTAAACTTAGACTTTTCCCTTTCTCACTTAGGGATAAGGCTAAGAGCTGGTTACAATCACTACTAGTAGGAAGCATAACTACAAGGGATCTCATGGGGTAGAAATATTTGGAGAAATACTTTCCTTCAGCAAAAACTGCTAAATTGAGGAATGAAATTGCCTCATTTACCCAACATGAACAAGAAAGCCTCTATGAAACATGGGAAAGATACAAGGAGTTGTTAACGAGATGTCCTCATCATGGGTTACCAAAGTGGTGACAACTGCAAACTTTCTATAGTGGAATGACACACATCTCCAGAATTCTTGTAGATGTTATAGCTGGAGGATCTTTAATGGGAAAAAATATAGATGATGCTTATAATATACTTAAGGAGGTGGCAGCTAATGCATACCAATGGCCTTCTAAATGTAATATTTCAAAGAAAGCACTTAGAGTGCCTGGGTTTGATGTCCTTACAAATTTGTCTTCTCAAGTTGCATCTATACACAAGCAAGTGGGCTGATTGACAAACCAAGCAATTAGTACTCCTACTAACACCTGTTATCGATGTGGTGGGCCTCATGTGAGCATGCATTGTCAAGAAGGATGCCCATTCATACCGGAGCAAGCTCACTTCATCGGAAATCAAAGGAATGACCCATTTGTTAGTACAAGCATTTCACCCAAGAGGGGGTGAATTGGGTGACACCAGAACTTTCATTAAAGTGAAAATTTAAAGCAGTTAAGAGCTAGGAGAAATATCACCAAAGTGTACACTGGGAGTTATTGTAACCCCCTCACCATAATTACATCCAGAATATGAAATTAAAGTGAAATAGAGACCAATAATTACCGATTATCATTTAGAATCACCTATCTTGGAGATAGGGTGTTCACAAAAACAATTTAAAACATAGGTAACCTGGTCTCTCAGTCACATTCGAATATAATTACCTGAGCAGTTCAATCGCATTCATACGTATTAGGGTGCAGAAATTAAAATCCCAACAACTTCGGGGTTACATATATATATAGGGTGTAACATTTCACAAAAATGGGGATTACAAAATAAAAACAATATTTACCACCCCAAATATATATATAGTAATCTTGTTCCAAAAATAGATAACCAATGGTCTTAATCAAATATGTCTAAGAAGTCCTATCAGCTCTTGGTTATTTGCTTCTCTCTAGAGCCACTTACCTTGTTTGAAAGGTTAGTCATATGAAAGAGTGAGATTCAAAAGAATCCCAGTAGTAACAAATAATTCATACCACACTTAAACACATAGCATGTAAGAAAATCATCATACGTCAGTAACACAGATCACACTCCACCCTCATCCCCTTTCTCCGCCGGGAAGGCACACCACCCTACCCGAACCGTTGTTAGCTACTCAGGGACTATTGGCGTGGCAGTGCATACACATAGCCTTATAGCTCACATAGCTACCCGGCTTTCACAATTTGCCCGTCGGCCTTCACAATTAGGCTGTCACCTAATCACAAAGTCACACCTCATCCTCATCCCCTTTTTTCGCCGGGAAGGCACACAACCATTACCCGATCCGTTGTTAGCTGCTCAGGGACTATTGGTATGACGATGCTTACACATATCCACAAACGTTGCAGCATACGAATTCTATCACAAATCAATGATATAACACACATACAATGCATCACATATGGTACAAAGAAAAAGTCACTACCTTGTACTTTCCTGATATCCTCTGGCACAGTCGGCTCACGGGTACGGCCAATATCAAAGCCTAAAACCAAGAGTAAGGACATTGAATTAATTCCTTTTCCAAGTTCTTAATTTCATCTTACTTGATGTTAGTTATCATTTAAACTTCTTTAGGTGCTTACTAGAAACCTAACATATACCTAAAAGGTTGGGTGACACTACCCTAAAGTTCCCTCTTTTGAAAAGAAAAATTATAAATCTTGGTCGCTTCACTCGAGTGAAGATGGCCTCACTTGAGTGATGGAGCACTCGTGCCCAAGTAAGAAGCATCCTCTCTCGTGAGTAGTTGGCCGAGAGCAACATCTTTGACTAAGAAGTGCTCGTTGCACTCGGGTACCAGGAAGTACAACACCAGAGTGTTTTCTCGAGAGCACAGACCACTTCCAAGGGAAAACCTCACTCGAGCATGCTTATGCTCACTCGAGTGGGATCATATCTCACTCGCATGTCAGGAAGTTCACTCTTGCATTTCCACTCGAAAACACCATTGAGAAAACCACAAAAAATAGAAATTTACTGTAGCACTCGAGTGAGCTTATCCTCCACTCGAGTGATGCGTATCAGAAGCTAGAATCGCAGCAATTGATAAGGTTTTCCAAAGTGACCAAAACTGATCCCAATAAGTCCTAAACTTGTACCAAAGCTTATTCTCCACATTCCAATCAACAATTCAATCATCAATACTTTCATTCCCCACTTCTAAATCAATCCCAATCAACTCAAAATACCATAAGCTATCACTTCAACAGTTACACTCTCTCTAATTCCTACTTTCATTTAACACTAAATTCAGGGCAAAATTATAGAATTTACAAAACTTAACCAACATTCAAAACATAACCATCAAAATGCATCAAATCATTACCTCTTTCACTTGCCACAACCAAATCTCTATTTCTCCAACTTTCAAATGTGCTCAAGCACCAATTCACCACCTTTCAAAATTCTACAACCATAGAAAGAAAGCTCCCAACCTCATAAACAACATTAATGAAGAACATTTGAGCATATAAAAGCAATCACTTACTAAAAATTAAGCTTTTTTCTTTCTCTTTCTTGGTTTAGCTACACCGAATGGAGAAAATGGAGAAAGAGAAGATAAAACTCATATTTTCCCTTACCCACACACACTTAACCAACTTAGAGGAAAGAGGGAAGAGAAAATGAGTTTGAAACATTGACTTTAATCTAAAGGTCCTCATAATAATACTTGGCACCATCTTGTTCCTTCCCCTTGATTTCACATGATTTCATTTACATGGGATTCCACCCCATGGTTAAATCCTAGCTATTGATGCCTTTGACTTTTAATCTCAACCGTTGATCTTCAAGTTACCAATGAGTTTCTTCTTCGGTAACCGACCAATTGGTAAGTAAATTTCCAATTTCGCCCTTGATTATCATAACCTTTGCCAAATCATCATTAGACTCCAATATAAACTTAAACATTGCTTACAATATATTTACAACAATATTAACAATAATTACATCATTAAGATCATAATTAGCCCTTAATCACAAGTTGGGACATTATAGTTATACTAGTTCGGTCACAACCACTTTGACCTACGTCCAGTCCTCAGAGTGTCTCTGAGAGTTTCACTATATCTTCTAAGATTCAGTGGGTTCTAGGAACCTCAGTACACAGCAAGTTCCTTCACCTGGATACTCGCTCCCCCTTACACGTTGTAATCAAATCCCCAACTCAAGGTTCCACAACCTTAAGTTATCTCAATAATGAATATTGAGTTTGTAATGAAAATCTCTCTCACAGAGTAAATGAATAATCACTGAAGTACAAATAATGAGTATAACAAAAAAATAGAGAGTATTAAACATGTGTTCTCATTTCTTGTATTGTCTCATGTGTGTTCTCTATTGCATGTTGAATGTTCCCATATATATATATAGATGACTTGTGATAGCCGTTGGAACAATTTCAACTTGTCCGTTAGAGTTGCGCAGCTACGATTGACTATTATTCGAATTTGAAAACTATCTATTTGTGGTAGGTAGCGGTAGGTGAGATCTCAAATATTTTATTTGACTTTTCTCTCATTGCATGATTTCTTCATTGTTTCTCTGAAAATATACTCAAAATACTAATACAATGAAAGGTTAATCATATAGATAAAAAAATCAATGAACATCAAATTAAAATCATGCTTTCTGGACTGCCTTACCCGAGTGGCTACTCAAGTGATGATGTCTATTACTCGAGTAGTCACTCGAGTAATCTTATTAAAAATATGGCAGAGAGTAAGTCAATATATTACTTGGGTAAGACATGGAATAAGATACACACAAACCTTAGAAATACCTTATTACTCGGTGCTTACTCAAGTAAGCATGTCTTTTATTCAAAGGTTACTTAAGTGATCCCTCGAGTAAGCTTTCAAATAAGTTTGCAGATTACTCGAGTGGTCCCTCAAGTAATGAGGTACAAATCTTGCCTTAGAGTACCTGTTCTTTACTAACCTGATTACTCGAGTGAGCCCTTACGTAATGCTTCAAATAACTCTGCAGATTACTCCAGTGGTCCGTCGAGTAAATAGTTTTCTCAAATGGTTATTCGAGTGGCTACTCGAGTAAAGTGTGTCAATTCTTGGCCGAGAGCTACTGGAAGATATTTGCTCTGGTTACTCGAGTAGCTACTCAAGTAATGCCTTTCCTCATATTTTTACTCGAGTGGTTACTCGAGTAATAGTTCAAATAACTTTGCAAATTACTTGAGTGACCCCTCGAGTAACTTTTTCCAAATTTTGGCAATGCCTCTCTGGAGCATTTTCTCCAACATTACTTAAGTGCTCACTCGAGTAAACCTTTAAAAAATCTACTAGTGATGTTTTTCCTGTGCTCTGTCTCTCAAATCTTCTTCATTACTCCAACGCTTACTTCAAGTAAAGCTTTTGTATGCCATTTAGTTACTTTCTTCAAATTCTTTTCTTTGTTATCAAACCCTTTTATGTTATTGATCCAATCTTTGTTATCATAAAAAACATGGGATCTAACACCATTTTCAAACACTTATAATCCAGGGTGGCAAAATCATCTAAACTTTAGTTGGAGGAATAATCAAAATGCATTTAAGTTGCAAGGGAACTACCAGCATGAAGCTTTTCAACAACTAAATCCAGCACAACAGAAAGTGAATTTGGAGGATACACTGGCTCAACTAACCATAAATACATCTCAATTCATGGGAAGACTGATACGACAATCAAAAACCAAGAAGGCTCAATAAAGAACTTGGAGATCTAGATGGGCCAAATTGCAAATATGTTGAATTCTAGGCAACCAGGAACTCTACTAAGTGACACCGAAAGAAACCCAAGAGAACATGTGAAGGCCGTTGCACTAAGAAAAGGTAAAGAATTAAAAGATCCTGTAATTAAGAAGGATGATGGAGAAAAGAAAGAAAGTGGAGAAGAACAGAAGGAGAATGATGTAATACTAGGTATAATCAGCTTTTCAAATAATCCTTTTCCATATGTACCACCAATTCCATGTGCTTAGAGACTCGCAAAGCAAAGTTAGACAAGCAGTTTGGCAAGTCTCTGGAGGTTTTCAAAAAGCTACATATCAATATTCCTTTTGCAGACACTCTTGCCCAAATACCCAGTTATGCAAAATACATAAAGGATATTCTTTTAAATAAGTGTAAGCTTGAGGAATTTGAAACAGTTGCACTTACTGAGGAGTGCAGTGCTATTCTCCAAAAGAAATTACACCCAAAGTTGAAAGAGCCAGGAAGCTTTTTCATACCTTGCAATATAGGTCAATGGCACTTTGAAAGAGCACTTTGTGACCTTGGAGCAAGTGTAAACCTCATACCTCTATCTGTCTACAACAAACTTAGTCTTGGAGAGGTGAAGCCAACCACAATTTCATTACTTCTAGCTGATCGATCAATAAAACATCCAAGAGGTGTCTTAGAAGATGTTCTAGTAAAGGTGGACAAACTCATATTCCTAGCTGATTTCATAATACTTGACATGGAAGAAGACCAAGAAATTCCTATCATTCTTGGGAGGCGATTTCTTGCAACTAGAAGAATGTTAATAGATGTGCAACGGGGAAAGTTAACTTTGTGAGTTCAAGATAATTAAGTCTCCTTCAACATCTTCAAGGCTTTGTCCTTTCCAAATGAAGGTGATACCTGTTACAGAGTAGATACATTGACCGAATGTATAAAAGACGTGATGGACAAAATTTGCATGGATCAACCATTAGCAATGGGAATGGTAGATGTATCAAAATCTACTAATCCTAAAGTCTTGGAGTAGATTAGGCACCTGGAAGCAAATTTCCCAATTTTTATCAAGAAACCATTTAAAGATTTGGAGGAAAGGCCGAGTAAGCCAGTGCCATCAACAGAGAAATCATCGATACTAGAGTTGAGAGTACTGCCATCCCATTCGAAGTATGCTTATCTAGGAGAAAATTTAACACTACCAGTAATTGTCTCAGCAGCTCTTACTCCTGATGAAGAAGAAAAGTTATTAAGAGTTCTCAGGGAGTATAAAACAGCATTTGGATTGTCAATAGCTGATATAAGAGGGATTAGTCCTTCAATTTGTATGCATAAGATCTTGATGGAGGATAACTACAAGCCATCAATTGAGCACTAGAGAAGACTCAATTCGAATATGAAGGAGGTAGTAAGAAATGAGGTGATAAAGTGGTTAAATGCTGGCATAATTTACCCAATCTCTGACAGTCAATAGGTAAGTCTAGCTCAAGTTGTACTAAAGAAAGGTGGAATGATAGTGGTGCCTAATGAGAAAAATGAATTGATTCCACAATGAATTGTGACTAGATGGAGAGTATGCATCGACTATAGGAAGCTCAATAAAGCCACCAGAAAAGAACACTTCCCTATGCCATTTATAGACCAGATGCTTGACAAACTAGCTGGGAAAGCCTATTATTGTTTTCTGGACAGGTACACAGGATATAATCAAATTACAATTGCACTGGAGGATCAAGAGAAAACAACGTTTACATGTCCATATGGTACCTTTACCTTTAGAAAGATGTCATTTGGTATATGCAATGCACTAGCAACATTTCAAAGGAGTATGATGGCGATCTTCTCATACATGGTGGAAAGGTTCAATGAGGTATTCATGGATGATTTTTCAATTTTTGGAGAATCATTTGATTATTGTCTTTCAAATCTGGAAAAATAGTCTTGCAATGTTGTGTAGAGACAAATTTGGTTCTAAATTAGGAGAAATACCATCTCATGGTGAAAGAAGGAATCGTGCTGGGTCATAAGGTATCTGATCGAGGCATTTAAGTGGATCAAGCTAAGATTGAAACAATTGAAAAGGTACCACCTCCTTCCTTAATCAAGGGTATTCGGAGTCTTTTGGGACATATTGGCTTTTATAGAAGATTCATCAAGGACTTCTCAAAAATCACAAAACCATTGTGCATGCTAATAGAGAAAAACACTCCCTTTGTGTTTAATAAGGAGTGCTTATTAGCCTTCCAAAATATGAAAAGTGCCTTGACTTCTACACCAGTTACCATAGCTCCAAATTGGAATCTTCCATTCGAAATGATGTACGATGCAAGTGATTATACAGTTGGAGCTGTTTTAGGCCAAAGAAAAGATAAGGTCTGTCATCCCATCTATTATGCTAGTAGGACATTCTCAGATGCACAGCTGAATTATGCAACAACAAGAAATGAGCTATTAGCAGTTGTGTTTGCATTCGACAAATTATGAGCCTTCTTGATCGAGTCAAAGGTCATTGTCTGGTCGGACTACTCAACAATCAAATACTTGATTGAGAAGAAAGGCACTAAGCCTAGATTGATCAGATGGGTGCTCTGCTACAAGAATTTGACTTAGAGATCAAAGACAAAAAGGGGACTGAGAATCTCATTGCAGATCATCTTTCTTGGTTAGAACCACCTGAACGAAAGAAAGAATCACCAATCTAGGAGAATTTACCAGATGAGCAACTTTTTATCATGCAGTCACAACCTACCCCATAGTATGCTGATTTTGTGAATTATTTGGCAAGCGGAGTAATACCTTATGAGCTTTCTAAAGTGCAAAAGAAGTTTCTGGCTGATGTAAGGCATTACTTTTAGGAGGATTTGTTCTTATACAAACAATGCCTAAATTGAATTATTAGGCGATGTGTTTCTAAAGAGGAAATGGACATTACCTTAAATCACTGCCATTCATCCCCATATGGTGGTCATTTTGGAGTAAATAGAACAGCTACTAAAGTCTTTCAATCAGGATTTTACTGGCCTATACTCTTCAAGGACGCCCACAGAATTGTGGCAACTTGTGACAGATGTTAAAGAACGGGAAATATCTCAAGGATACACGAAGCCCTTTTAACTAACATCTTAGAAGTTGAGCTCTTCGATGTATGGGGCATTGATTTTATGGGGCCTTTTCCATCCTCATTTAGCAATCAGTTCATTTTAGTAGTTCTTGATTATGTCTCTAATTGGGTTGAAGCAGCTGCTTTTCCTATAAATGATTCTCGGGTGGTTATGAAGTTTTTGAGGAAAAATATTTTTACAAGATTTGGAGTGTAACCCCCATCATGATCAAGCCCGAGATTAGTTCGTAAAAACATAATTAAGTTTGAATTATAGAACATGCATGGTTTGGGGACTTAGACAAAATAAAATTTCCCAAAATCAGGATTTTCAAAAACTTTTACAACACCTATTCCACTATGGTTTCATACTCACATTTCAAACATAAATGGCTTATACGCGTTGATTCCATTCATACATATCAGAGTATAATCCAAATTCTTGACACACTCGGGTTCCATTCAATAAATAAGGGTTCTACAAAGCCACAAAGTCCATAAACTTTTTCCCATTTTACTTAGGGATTACATAAAACTATACTACGAACCCCAATATATACAATTGTTTCCCAAAACATCCAAATAATTTTACATGATAACCAATATCCAAAATAATTTTCTACACTGGTGCTCTATCCGCTCTTTGTTGCCCCCTTTCCCTTAGATCCTTCGGCCCTGTCTAAAAATTTATTTTTGGGAGAGTGAGATTCTAAAGAATCCCCGTAGTAACAAATCACTCATAATATACACAACATCAAAGCATGAAAGTAAATCATCTTACAACACACAGCAATCACAATAACAGTTACAAAGGTCGGGGTAGGTATCATGGGCATCGCCCCCTACGACGGCTCACGCTGAACTGCTTGTTGTATTGCACATCCACATGAACATATCACATATATCACCACAGCTGGGATCTATATAAAACATTTCACAATACGCAGCCCCACGAGCTGGATACTCAAACATGAATCTATGATTCCATAACATAGCCTCGACACTTACAACGACAGATACAACAGCCGGGGTAGGTATCATGAGCATTGCCCCCCCCTCACAATGGCTCACGCTGAACTGCTCGCGCTGCAATGACCTATGGCCGATAACCTATTCACAATGATAAACATGCATACCAAGTATCATACACAACATGAGAGAAGAGTCACTACCTGGTTCGTTCCATACATACTCTGTCACAGGTCTCTCCCAAGCAGGGCAAATATTGAATCCTATAATCCACAATTAGGGACGAACAGTTATTCTCTATTCCAAGACTCAATTAACTTCACAACACTTAGATTTGGTTTTCATTTATGTCCATTAGGAGACTACTAAAAGCTCAAACATATGCCTAAAGGGTTGGGAAACAAATATATCAAAAACCATCTTCAGAAGTCCAAAATGTCATTTTTGAAGGTTGGCCAAAGCCCACAAATCCATTGACCGCTGCCAAAAATAGGTCCGAAACATTTGGGCCGCGGCTAAGAAAAATCCTGTTTCTTGGCTGAACTTCCAAAAATCATAACTAATTCTAGAAAACTTGAAATGAGGTGATTCCAAAGCCAAATAAAATGTATTTAAGTCCTATTTACTAGAAAAATATGGACCATAACTAGAAATCACCACAAAATTCCATAATTACACAAAACTCAACACTGCTCTAAAACAGAGTTTAGTTTTTGTCCCAAACTTTAGCAAAGAATAACTCTCTGTTAAAAAAAACTAAATGACACAAATAATATGTCCATTTTAAAGCTTGGCATGTGAAATTTAAGACTGGAAAGTTTCAGAATTTTTCAACACCATTTGTTCATTCAAAACTTTCATGAAAACTGACTGCCCAGAACAGAGTTCACACTTGACATATTTCCAATTTTTTTACCAAAGTGTCCAATGACTCCAAAATCAATAACCAAACCTATTCCCATACAATTTCTCACAAGGAACACAATGGTAACCTCAAAATGACCAAAATCACAACTTATTACCATGCCCTATTTTGACCAATACACAAAACCAAACACAAAGTTGCCAAACTTTACATTTAAGCTTCAATTCAATTCTATTAATTCAAAACACCAAACAAGGTATCATTTCCATGACAACAACATGCCAACAACACAATGACCCTCATTTTTTAAATTCAAGGCAAAATTTCCAGAAAATCCAAACTCAACCAATGGCTATAAAGCCTATATGAAAAAGTTTGTCTTACTCACCTCTACAACTTTCCCAAAAGGAGTTCCTTGGTTCTCCAAACTCCAAAATCCCTTGAGAGTTCAAACAACACCAAAAGAAAAATCTAAAACCACGAAATTGAAGCTCTCAACACAAGGAACAAGTTTGTAGAAGAGAGTTTTTCCATTAGAAGCCATTTAGAGGGTCAAAAACCTACCTTTTTGCAAGAGCTTCGTCCTCCTTCTTCTTGCTTTAATGGCCGCATAAGAGAGAGAAAATGAGAGTGAGAGAGAGAGAGGAGTGTGGAGGAAGGTGAAAGAAATGATGATAATACTCCCTCCATGCTTCTTCAGTGAGAAATGAGGTAAGAGAGGAGAGAGAAAATAATAATATACTCATTTTAACTTTCTCCCACTCTCTTGCTTCATCTCTATATGCCACTTGTCCCATTTCCATTGGTTCTCATAAAGTAATCAACCAATTAATCACCTTAATCCCTCCATTAGCCATTTTAATTTCACATATTATTTTCCTCTTAGTTAGGAATTAATTTCTCTATTAATCACTAACTAATTACCTGCGATCTTCCATTCTTTCCAAATTTTCCACTGATTATGGCATATTTACTTAAATTTCCACATAACACATAATTAATTCTTCTCCTCTTCTTTATGCGCCATTTACCCCTATTTTAGTCCACATAATTATTTTGTCACATAATGATGCTAAGATACAGGGTGTTGGGCATTTCCAATAACTAATTCATGTGTTAAATTAGCTTTAATTCCCAAATCATTTTCAATAATTGCCATTAGCCCTTAATCAAAATTTAGGGTGTTACATGGAGTGCCTAGAGCTATTATCAGCGATGGAGGAAGGCATTTTTTTAATCAGCAGCTTTAGTCTGTGTTAGCTATATATGGAGTAACTCATAAGGTTGCAACTCCATATCATTCACAAACTAGTTGGCAGGTGGAAATCTCAGACAGATAACTGAAGTGAATCTTAGAGAAGACGGTGAATTCTAATAAGAAGGATTGGGCACAGAAATTAGAAGTTGCACTTTAGGCTTATAGAACTGCCTTCAAAACACCAATTGATACATCCCCATATTAATTGGTCTACGGAAAAGCATGCCATCTTCCAGTAGAAATGGATCATAAAGCATATTGGGCAATAAAAGCCTTAAATTTTGACTTAAAGGTAGCTGGTGAGAAAAGGTGTAACACCCCAAATTTTGATTAAGGGCTAATGATAATTATTGAGAATATTTTGTGAATTAAAGTTTGAATTATTATAGGTTATGTGGCAATTTAAGTTAATATGTCATAATTAGTGGAAGAATTAAAGAAATGGAAAATTAATGGTTAATTAATTAGTAATTGATGGAGAGATTAATTTCTAACTAAGGAGAAATGAGATATGTAGCCAATGGGTTAATGGAATTGGTTAGTATAACTTTGTGGAGGATTAATTATGAGGAGATTGTATGAGGGAGTGACAAGTGGCAAGCTTATTTGATGGTGGAGTGTTTGGAGAAGTCAAGGGCATGATGCAATGATTTTTCTCTCTCCCTCTTCCCTTGCATTCAGCTGAATAGAGTATGGGAGTCAAAGAATTATTATTACATCTCCCTCCATATACTCAATCTCTTATTGTCTTTCTCTCCCTCCCTCTTATGCCTATGAGACAAGGGAAGGCAGAATTTCTGCCCTCAACTTCATCTTCATCGTCACCCTTCATCTCTCTTCTCCCTCTCTCATGCGTGCTTCCATGGCTGCCCAAGAAGGAGGAAGAACTTGGTGAAATAAGTGAGCCATTTGACCCTCTTAATGACCCCTAATGGAAAAACTCTCTTCTTCAATCTTGTTCCTTGTGTTGAGAGCTTCAATTCTATCGTTTTATATTTGCCATTGGTGGTGATTTGAGATCTCAAGGAAATATAGAGTTTGGTGAACCAAGGAACTCCTTTGGGAAAGTTAAAGAGGTAAGTTGAGCATTTTGATATAAGTTTTGTGGTCATTTGGTTAAGTTGGAATTTTTGGGAATTTAACCCTATTTTCGAAAATTAGGGTCTTGTGGTGTTTGAGTTGTTGTTGTCATGGATATGGTGTTTTGAGGTGTATTTTGGATAGATAGAAGTTGATTGGAAACTTGGATTGAAAAGTTGCAAGTTTGGTCAGTGAAAAACCCTGTGCTGGCAGTGGTCTTGCATGGACGTTTTAAAATAGAAAATGGTGTTAGAAAATTATGAAACTTTCTAGTTTTAAAGTTCACATGCCAAGCTTCAAAATGGACACATAATTTATATAATTTTGACTTTTGAGCTAGGAGTTATGACTGTCCAAAATTTGATATTAAATCTGGGAACAATTCTGGAGCAGTGTGAACATTTCTTAAATGCTATATTTTTGTGGTAATTTCTGGTAATGGTCCATATTTTTCTAGTAAAGGGGACTTAAATAGCTTTCAATGGGCTTTGGGATCACCTCATTTGGATTTTTTAGAATTATTTATAATTTTTGGAAGCTAAGACATAAAAGTCTAATTTTTCCAATTTTTTGCCTAAACTTTCAGCTAGCACTATTCTGAGGGGTAGGAGCTGGTTTTACATCATATAGATCATTCCATTGGATTCAGTGGGCAAAAATATGTGGTGTTACAGTTGGGCACCTTTTCGGTAGAGGCCGAAAAAGCATAATTACAAAAACGCCACTGAAATCCCTAAATAAGGGCTGTCAAGGGTATTTTCATAATTTGACAATGATTTTGGTGATTTCAAGCTCGGAAATGGATTCCTTGGGCAAAAATAAGTCAAAATAGCCTTGGTCAAAATTTTGGAAAAACGTGCCATCGGGCCGGGTACGGCCTAGCCTGGTTGGGGTCCAGGGGCATTTTGGTAAATTTTCACCATAGGCTAATATAACTACAAGAAACACAATGGAAGAGCCTAAAATGATACTTGGATAGGTTATGACATATTTCTTGTACATTTAATACTTTAGAGCCGAGTCAGAAGCCAGAAGCGACACGTTTTATGAGGAACACTAAAAAGGGTGGTATTTGAGATAGTACTTCCCAATCCTTTTAGGCGATTTAAAGAGACTTTCATAGCTACTTAAGGGACTTTAAGGATAACCAAAACTAAGTGTTTTGAAGTCATTTGAGTATTGGAATAAGTGATAACGCGTCATCCTTAATTATGACTATAGGATTCGATATTTGCCCGGATCGTAGAAGGCCTACGCATGATCAAGGACGGAAAGAACAAGGTAGTGACACTTTATCCTATATCATGTATAATGCATTGCTTGTTTGTATTAATCAATAAATGAGTGAGGGGACGTGGGGAAGCCCGGCCTTGAATAGGGGAAGTGGCATGAGCCCGGCCTTGAATATTGTTAAGGGGATGTGGCATGAGCCCGGCCTTGAATATTGTTGAGGGGACGTGGCGTGAGCCCGGCCATGAGTATTGTTGAGGGAACGTGGCGTGAGCCCGGTCTTGAATATTGTTTAGGGAACGTGGTGGTTAGCCTGGCCTTGAATATTGTTATGCTGCATTGTGATATATGCTTACTTGCTTTATTTAATTATACATCATATTCGTAAACTGTTGCTACTGGGATTCTTTTGAATCTCACTCTTTCCAAATAACTTTTTTAGCCAGGGCAAGTGGATCTCGAGGCAAGCAAGTGAACAAGAACGACTAGGATTGCCAGTGGTAGTCTTAGTTTCTTTTTGGTTTTTGGTTATCATTTGGACAACTGTATGTATATATTGGATTAACCATAGGTTTGTAGTTATTGTGTAATCCCCGGAATGGGAAATTGAGATGGGCGATGATGCCCTATAAAACTCTTGGATTAATGATATTATCTCGGATGAATGTCGGGAATTTTGTTAATACTCTGATATCGTGAATGTGACAAACCGAACAGGCCAATTATTTTTATTTAAAAATAAATGGAGATCATATTGTACAATTGTTGCAAAAAGTTTTTAATTATATCGGATCTCTTATTCAACTATAAAACGTATTTAAACACCAATTATGGCCTTGATGACAGCGGGGGTTACATTTGTGGTATCAGAGCAGTTTTCCTGGCATTTTTTAAAAATTGCTAGGATAGTTGCCCTAGTTTATTGCTTGAGTGTTAGAAGGTTGATTGTATGCACATGAATATTCCTAATATTGATTGGTATATAAGAGTTTAAGGAATATGTGTATACATTTATTGATTACTGACTGGGTGAATCATTTGTAGACTAAAGAGGATCCATGTCTCCCCTTAGAGTTAGAAGACCAGATCCGGAGGTGGAAGAGCTCAATGATAACCCTCCTGAAACACTATGGAAGAGTCTAAAATGATACTTGGATAGGTTATGACCTATTTCTTGTACATTTAATAATTTAGAATTGAGTCGGAAGCCAGAAGCGGCACGTTTTATAAGGAACACTAAAAAGGGTGGTCTTTGAGATAGTACTTCCCAATCCTTTTAGGCGATTTAAAGAGACTTTCATAGCTACTTAAGGGACTTTAAGGATAACCAAAACTAAGTGTTTTGAAGTCATTTGAGTATTGGAATAAGTGATAACGCGTTATCCTTAATTATGACTATAGGATTCGATATTTGCCTGGCTCGTAGAAGGCCTACGCCTGATCAAGGACGGAAAGAACAAGGTAGTGACACTTTATCCTATATCATGTATAATGCATTGCTTGTTTGTATTAATCATTGAATGAGCAAGGGGATGTGGCGGAAGCCCAGCCTTGAATAGGGGACTTGGCATGAGCCCGACCTTGAATATTGTTAAGGGGACGTGGCGTGAGCCCGGCCTTGAATATTGTTATGCTGCATTATAATATATGCTTACTTGCTTTGTTTAATTATACATCATATTCATAAACTGTTGCTACTGTGATTCTTTTGAATCTCACTCTTTCCAAATAACATTTTTAGCCAGGGCAAGTGGATCTCGAGGCAAGCAAGTGAACAAGGATGACTAGGATTGCCACTGGTAGTCTTAGTTTCTTTTTTGGTTTTGGTTATCATTTGGACAACTGTATGTATATATTGGATTGACCATAGGTTTGTAGTTATTGTGTAATCCCCGGTATGGGAAATTGAGATGGGCGATGATGCCCTATAAAACTCTTGGATTAATGATATTATCCAGGATGAATGTCGGGAATTTTGTTAATACTCTGATATTGTGTATGTGACAAACCGAATAGGCCAATTGTTTTTATTTAAAAATGAATGGAGATCATGTTGTACAAGTGTTGCAAAAAGTTTTTAATTATCTCGTATCTCTTATTCAACTATAAAACGTATTTAAACACTAATTATGGCCTTCATGATGGTGGGGGTTACAAAAGGCTTCTCCAACTCAATGTGCTCAAAGAATTTAGACAACAAGCTTATGAAAATGCCAAGTTATACAAGGAGAAGACAAAAATGTGGCATGACAGAAGAATTTTGAGGAGAGAGTTCACACCAGGACATAAAGTGCTTTTATACAACTCAAGGTTAAAGCTCTTTCCAGGAAAGCTGAGATCAAGGTGGTTAGGTCCTTTTACTGTAATTCAAGTATGGCCATATGGAACTGTGGAGATTCAAGATGGTGATCAAAAATTCAAAGTGAATGGGCAAAGACTCAAAGAATACAATGAAGGTACACTCAACACTTTAAAATCTATCATAATGTTTGAGGAACCAATAGGTAAGTCCTTAATCTAGTATTTTAAAAAAAACTAATAAAAATAAAATAAAATATTAACAAAAATTTGGTTTAATCTTTGTCTAGCTAAAGACATTAAAGAAGGGCGGCTATTTGGTAGGCAACCCAAAACTTCTTTCATACTCTCTCATTTTTCTTTACTACTCTCTCATTTTGCTTTCTTACTCACCGAAACACATTGCATTGCGTTGAGAATTTTAGTTTTCATCAGTTTCAT
The DNA here is from genome assembly GCA_963210345.1 of Inga oerstediana. Taxonomy (NCBI): domain Eukaryota; kingdom Viridiplantae; phylum Streptophyta; class Magnoliopsida; order Fabales; family Fabaceae; genus Inga; species Inga oerstediana. The sequence continues at coordinate 40,288,011 of OY723403.1, read as the reverse complement.
TTTAAGTTACCAAGGAGGAATCTCTTACAAAGCTTAAGAACAGGTTCCCCACTCTTCCCAAAGATGTGCTCAGGAAGCTCTATAGCTGTCGACTTGAAAGGATGAAGATATTCATGCGTTTGGGCCTTCCTGAGGACATACACTGGATCATTGAAGCTAAGGTATGTTTAGCAGGTGAGTTTAATAAATCAGTTGTTAAACCTTTGCCAGGAATAGGAAGAGGTTCTTACTCCAAAAAGAGAAGAGCTAAAAGAATGAATCTCTGCTATAAATGTGCAAGGTGGACATATGATCAGCACTGTAGGAGCAAAGGTATAGTTTCTATAAATCAAGAAGATAAAATTAAATTTATAAAGGATAAACTGAGTAAGCAGTCCCTGGATGATATCATTCAAACTCTTGGGATGCATCCGAGTAGTAATGTATATCATATTCTTCTTGATTTAGTGAATGTATTCAACCAAGAAAAATGGCACTACTATCTTGAGAATCTGACGAAAAAAGACCTTGTTTGCCAGTTTATAAGAAAACTGGATGGGAAGCAAATCCTCGAGTCATAGAAATCGTTTAAGTCGTTACTGAATGTAAGATTAGAGGAAGATGTGACCCCAAATCACAACTTCTGTACATAATCATGTTTTTATCTAATCCATCTTATCTTTTTAGCAGCTTTTGTCTAATATGTTTTATCTTTTCAATAACTTTTGACTTTCTTTACTCTTTTTATTTAATTTCTTCTGCAACAGCCTACCGGTCATTCGTGTCAAAAATTTTTCAAACTTCATTGAAAAATGCATGATTTGCATGATCTAGTTGTCGTTGTTTTAGTATTATATATATGCACTCCTTCCACTTGTAAATATGCACACTTCCACTTGTAATATGTAGTCTACCACTTGTAAGCATAAAAGGTTCGAGAGAAAAGAAGAGAAAAAGGGTATCACACTAAATGTAGGTTTAAATCTATCTACATTTTTGGTGAAACTGATGAAGGAAAGAATGGAGAGTTTCTAACTGCAACACAAGAACTAGGAAATACATTAGATATTTGAAAGATCAATTTTGTATACGGGGCAGGCATCCAAGGCCTAAGGGGAAGTGTGGCCATTGCAGCAACCATTAATAGAAGCAAGAGTTTGAGTGTAAAGGTAAAGGAGTTAGATGGTCACATCTTTTCCTTAGGATAAGAGTTATAGGTTTCCAACTTGCCTGAACGTATAGGACATATGTTCTACAGGGCTGAAGCTTTTATCGCTCTACTCGGTGGTTTGGAAATGTTGGATGGGATTTCTAGTATCGCATATTGGGCTAAGTTAAACTTTCACAAAAAGGCATTAGGATTATTTAATGTTAATGGTTTTTATGATGATCTGTTGTGTTTTTTTGATCATGCTATGGAAATAGGATTCATACCCCAAGCAACTCGCCATTTCATAATTTCTGCCCCAACTGCTGATTAGCTGCTCAATCAATTGCAAACCTATGAACATAAACTAGATATACTAGTCAAGCACATAGGTGAGCAATCTTCATATAGTAGTTAGAAGCAGGATCCAGATACCACTCTTCGGTTGTAACTTTCCTTAATCTCTTGGTTTTACTCTTAGCATTTTGGTTTTACTTAATTGTGGGTTTATGTTAAAAAAACAAACTTTCTCCAAGCTCTTGAAGACATTGGGGACAATGTTTGATTTAGGATCGAGGAGGAGAAAAAAATTTGTTTAGTTAGTTAGTAAAACCATTAGATGCATAGGGTGTGGAAAAAAATAGCAGACTAAGGAGTTATTCTTAACTCCTGAGACGCATTTTATTAGTTGCATGTTTTTGTTTATTCTTTAAAAAAAAGAGTAAAAGTGAAAAAAAAAATCATCCTATTTAAGTGCTTTGTAATGATCTTGAGAAGTCAAATAGTCAACCTTGCAATTATACCGTTGATAAGCCCCTTTGAGCCTAATTGATTGTTTGTTTGTTCTCAACCCATTAACATATGCTTTAATGATATATCAAGTGCTTTTACATAATTCAAAAGATTAGCAGAGCATTTGAAATTTTTGTAAAATGGGCTTTTGACAAGTGTGGGGTGTATATATCATTAACTTTAGAGTTGCAAAAAAATGATGAAAAAAAAAGAAATGAAAAAAAAAATTGAGAATTCGAATTGTGGGTTGTTGTGATGAAATATATTTATTCAGAAGCTGGCCCATTTTTTAATTGTTCTATTAATTTTTTAAAAGTTAGCCCTTCATATCACATTTTACATTCCTTTTACCTTAACCCCTTTACAACCCTTAATAAGTCCTTTTGATTTAAATTATGCATGTGAATTATGTAGTGGAGATTGAGATTTTTAGCAAACCTATGGTAGTGCAATTTTTTCTGTTGAATTCAAGCGAAACACTTATCCTTAAACACTTGAGAGATTGGGAGAATGAGTCACAATTACGAACTCGGTTTATTCATTTTCAAATAAAATTATCAGTTTATATTTTTGTTGATTCATGAATATTGTGATCTCTTTATTTTTCCATTGTGTTCTTGCTTATGACTTGACACTTCTGATTTTGTTGGAAGCACTTAATGATCACTCCTTGTCTGAGGACGTCCAAGAGCTAAGTGTGGGGGAATTTGATAAGTAAAATATTTGCATATTAATTTTCCCTTATATGATGATTTTGTGGATGATATTTAAGCTCAATTTAATAAATTTGGGTGTAATTAATAAATAAATAATGATTTTGGCATGAAATAGAATTTTTTGAAAAATACTAAATCAAACCCTCTTTCAGTTTTAAGGCAATATCTTGAGTTCTAAAAGTCGGATTGGGACGTTCTATATTTGGATAAAAAGCTAAGAAATAGTTCTACAACTTTTATGTTGAGACCAAAACCCAATTCTATCTCCAAGGGTTTCGTAGTTTGCTTTGAAGTTGAGAGGGGCAATCATCTACCATTTCACCTACTACTCCATCTACAACATTTCATCTACCACCTCCTCTTCCTTTTTATCCACTACTTCATCTACCATACTTCATTCCTCCTTATATATAGCCATCCTCTCATTCACATTTTACACAACCATTTCATATCCATTACTTTCCTCTCCTCTCCACTTACAACCATTTCATATCCATTACTTTCCTCTCCTCTCCACATACACCATCTTATAGTTAATTTTATGCATTGTATTTAATTCCTGCATGCCTCCTACATTGAAGGCTTAGGTAGTCCTCCTTTATGGATGGTATAAGTTGCCATCTGCATGGAAGGTTTTACCTCCTAAAGGGATGGCTAGATTTTCTCTATTTTCATGCATCTTTTGGTTGTATATTTATGTTTTAGAATTTAATATCCAAGTCTTATGCAATGTTTATGAAGTTTGCAATTTATTTTTTTTTTTAATTTCATCATGAGTTAAATTTTCATTTTTCTAGGGTGATGACATAGCTTACTAATAAGGGATTGAATTTTAACTTGTTAAATTTAGTTTGAATTTCTCCTTTATGATTGAGTTTTAATTATTATTCTTAATGCTTTAGATTGACTGACCATCTTTTGAATGATTTCAATATGCATGTTGAGACCGGAAGGAGATGCATGTGTATAGATCCTATAATTAAAACCATGACTTGCATATAAAATATGAATATATTCATATAAGTTGTATAGTCTTACTGAGTTCCATAAATCTTAATGCATAATTGATTGCTTAAATTCATATAGGAATATATTGGATTAGCAATTAATTATAGAATTGCTTGACCTTTGAAGAGGCTAGTAATTAAATTAGGAAAACCTGACTATTAATCATATGGAATAAATTGGGCTAGAATAGATAAGTAATTCAATCTGGAATTTGTTAAGTAAAATCTGACCCTTAAGGCTTTTTCTTATAGTTGCTTTTATATCATTTGCACTTATATTTAATCATCTTTTATTTTGTACTCTCAATCACCAACTAATCGATCGACTAAATAGAGTTAAAATCACCCATTTTGGTACTTAGTGATCAATTCTCATGGGAATGATACTCTACTCACTTCTGTATTACTTGATTTCGATAGTGTACACTTGCACTATTTAATAGACCATTTACACATGTAACAGGCTACATGATCATAGTGCTGCTGCTTCAATTCCAAGAACATCTCAAATTGGAGTAGGACATGCTATATCGCATAATTGATTGGAGCATTTTTGGCTGATGCCTATCTTGGGAGATAATGGACTACTGTTGCTTTCTCTATAATCTATGTTATTGTGAGTATAGTTTCTCCAATTTGAGGTTGAGACTTTTAGCTTTGATATTGATCGCTTAAGCATCACATATGCATATAGCTGACTTTTGAAGAAAACTAATTCACTACTACAAAAAAGCAGTATAATGGCGCTTATTTTAAAACATATTTTGGCGTTTAAGAAACGTCAAAGCTTTTGACGCCATTAAAAATACCTATGGCACTTTTCAATCTATAAAAACGCCATACATTACTTTATCAAATTAAATAAATAAATAAATTACTTATGGTGTTTTATTTGACAAGTGCCAAAGAAGGAGGTACCCTCCTTTGGCGTTTATAAAATAAACGCCAAAGGAGCTAAAGGAGGGTTGACACCTCCTTTGGCGTTTATTTTATAAATGCCAAAGGAGGCATTAATGCCAAAGGAGGCAATGCCTCCTTTGGCGTTTACAATGTAAACGCCAAAGGAGGCATTGTCTCCTTTGGACATTTTTTTTTAACTAATTTTTTTAATATTTCTTTTTTTTTACGGTGGTATGTAAAAATAAATACCTGATAATCATATATAATTTTTTAGTAAGTAAATGACTATACATTTCATCTAGTAGGTAAATTACAATATAAAACGATGATAATCATTTTTTTAATTATTTTATTTTCTTGATAAAACAAACAAATCACAATACAATGGTAAAAAATACAAAACATTAACTATAATGATTTGTATTACAACAATATTATTAATTTATAAGTTTAAAAATTAAAAAAAAAACAATATATAGGAAGTTTAAGTTGACAAAGTTGAAACTTCAAATCAATACTTAAACAATAAAAAATATGAGCAAACATATAAGAGTCATTGCAAATTTATACCAAAAAGAAAAAAGAAAAGAAAACATGGATCAAATGTTTAAAAAACAATGCTTACAAGTTAGGGATCTCCTACTTCTACTCTTGCTGCCATTAAAGAGAGGAAGGAGTGGGGATAATGAATAAGAAAAGCTAATAGACCAATAAAGTTAGAGAGTAATGGATCGAAGCTATGGGAAGTGACAAGCGGGAGAGTGATAATGGCGGGATGTCAATGGCGGGGTTTTTAAATTTTGTAAACAGGGGAAGCTTTGGCGCTTCATAAAAGAATGTCATTGCTTCCCATTTTCAAAATAAAATTTAAAAAAAAAATGGAAGCTTTGGCGCTTCTTTAGGAACCGCCAAAGCTTCTATTGTGTTTTTTATTTTTTATTTTTTCAATATGAAGTTTCGACACTGTGTTTATGTAATTGGTTAGTTTAACTATATTTTATGTGTTGATTCTTTTTTGACTTGACTTTTCAATGAATGTCAAAGCTTTCACGTGATTCTTCTCCCTTCGGTAAAGATGATCCCTTTGTTTTTTGTTTTTTAATAATTGTGGAAGCTTTGGCGTTTTATTACAAAATGCCAAAGCTTCCCCTCCAAATTCGTTTTTTTTATTAATTGTGGAAGCTTTGGCGTTTTATTCCAAAACGCCAAAGCTTCCCCTGCCTTATCCTTGGTTTTTTTTTTTTTTTGTAATTGTGGAAGCTTTGGCGTTTTATTCCAAAACGCCAAAGCTTCCCTTCGTTTTTTTTTTTTTTTTTTGTAATTGTGGAAGCTTTGGCGTTTTATTCCAAAACGCCAAAGCTTCCCCTTCGTTTTTTTTTTTTTTTTTTTTTGTGATAGTGGAAGCTGTGGCGTTTTATTATAAAACCCCAAAGCTTCCCATCTTTTTTTTTTTTGTTCAAAACAAAGCTTCCCATCTTGATCCAAAAAAAATCTGCAATGATCATGTGATTCATATCCTTCATTTTTTTAAAATATATATGTGGAAGCTTTGGCGTTTAATATATAAGTTAGACTCTGCTTAATTGTGCTGACTCAGTGAACGCATGTGACCCTGTTTACACCCTTAAGATGTGCATGATTGGTTTGGACAGAGACAAAGCTTCGGTTTTCTATAAAGATCAATCTACCTCTACAGCCCACATGACCGTGAAATCTGGAATCATAAACTTCCTATTATATATATATTTTTAAAAAAATATAAGATGCTTTGGCGCTTAGTAAGGAAACGCCAAAACTTCCTATTATATTTTCTTTTTCTTAAAAAACAAAATATAGGAAGCTTTGGCGCTTCCACATAAAATGTCAAAGCTTCCTATTGTTTTTTTTAAAAAAAAAACTGAAGGCCTTGTTTGGCGCTTGTTCAGAAAAACGTCATGTAAGGTTAGTGTCAATTATGATGTTTATAATTGTAAGCGCCAAAGCTTTCAAATAATTTTAATTTTAAATTAATAAATAACTATTTTTGGCGCTTCTTTAAAGAAATGCCACAGTAAAGCCCCTTTTTGTAGTAGTGATTATTGACTTGGTTATTGACTCCTTTGGCCTTGTCAATAGCGGGATAGTCTTTAGCTAATCATTAACCCTTTTCCTCCAGATATGTTGGCTTTATCATTAACCCTTTTTCTTCCCTCTTTTATTGCTGTAAGCAAAGCTATGTGCTACTCCCTCCAGTCCTAATTATAGGAGATATTTACCTAACTTTGGAGAAATTAAGGATAGTAGTTAAATTAGTTAATTTTATTTATTTTCCAAAAATGCCCTTATTTAATAGGGGTGATTTAGGAATATTACATGAGTCTACCATGAGGCAATCCAACCATTATCTAAAGCAATGGGGGTATTTTGGGAACAAATTGATAAAAATTAAAATTTTGTCCTATAATTAGGACCAAGATCAACTTCTAAATATTGTCCTATAATTAAGACCGGAGGGAGTACTTGCTAATATTTGAAAGGGGGTGATGAAAAAAATGATATTGTTATTTAATACATATGCTTCAAAAGATTACTAATAGAACTTATGTCTACAATAAAATGCATTGCAATTCCAACCAATTGGCTTGGATTTGCAAATGCAATAGGATTGGTACTTAGTAGGTTTATCTTTTAAGATGTTTTTCCCCATTTTCTGTTGTTTTTTATCTTATTTAGTTTCTGATGGTTCTAGGTTGCAACTTCCCGTGGTGTTGGAGAAGCATAAGGAAATTTTGGACAGTCAAATCGGTATGTTACATATAAATTTGTGGCTTGCCTTCTTTTTCTTTTCTTGATATGAAATCATAGCTTTTGTATTGGTGTTCTATAGTCAAGAGCCTGGTGTTCAACACAATATCCTGCAATGGTTTGAGTGATTAACAAGGCATGGCTACAATAGCAACTGAAGAAGGGGTACCAACCCCACTAGAAGTCAGTACAAGAGAAGTGATATTTCATTTTTCTTCTTATTTATTAAGATTGTTTCTCATGGAACTAATGTACATGTGTTTCATTTGCTTCCTTTTTCCTTGTAAAGATTTTTTCTAATGGAACAAATGTACAAGTGTTATTTACATAGGATAGGATATTTTCTGAAGAAAAATGTTATTCAAATATTTTATTGCTAAATTAGATATTTATGGGTTGTGGTAAATTTTTGAGATATGTGTTGCAATTGTAGTGTTGATTCTCTGATGAGTTTGTTAGGCATGGTTGATAGATAAATTTGTATATAAAATTGCTGTCAATTTAATTTTTTTAAAAAGAATTTCACCTTTTGAGGAAGAGCTACTATATAGCAATAATATTTTTTAATAAAAAATTGCCTATTGTAGCGCTTTGCTGATAAAGTGTTACAAAATAGCCTACCCATTGCAGCACTTCAAAAGGGCTATAAAAAGAAAAAAATAAGTGCTATAAATTAAATTTTTTTCAGTAGTGAACCCAAATCAGAACTTTTCGTCCACATTGAGGTCAAGTAGTTGACATGTTATTGAGCATAGTTACAATCACAATTACAACTCATAGCCCAAAGTTATCAATGTTTGCTCAAGTGTCATGAAGATCTTAATTATATCATATCATTCTTAATAAAAACTAAGCTATATATATTACCAATAAGTTGGGTCTAGTAGAATGAGTTAATCTCTCATAACGTGACAAATCAAGGTTTGAATTAGGGGTGTTCAAAGTGTCCCGGTCCCGGTTGTCCCAGCCCGGTCCCAGACATTGTATCTCGGGAATTTCCCGTCCTGGCCAGGACCGAGACCCGGACCGGGATCACACCTTGTGATCCCAGGAATTCCAGGTCCCGGTTTTTTTTTATTTTTTCCTTAAAAAAAAAAGTTATTCTTTTATATTTGTATTTTTTACCCCACAAATTAAGTTATCATTTGATAAAATGTATATCACATATTTAATTAAAGTTAAATCGTATATATCATCATACTAATCCTAACTATATAATATATAAAGATAATAACAAAAATGATGAATATGATAATAATAATAATAATAATAATAATAATATATTATTATTATTCTTCAATTCTAGCTCAATTTGTGTGATTTTTATGACTTTATTAGGTGTTAAATAATCACTTCAAACACTAGATTATAAAAAATTTAACTAATATAATTATATTATTGAAATCAGGAATTCTCGATCTCAGTCCCGGGAATTCCCGGTCCCGGTTATACCGGGAATTCCCCAGGACCGGGAATGAATTCCCAGTCCAGCTACCCCCCAGGACGGGAACCGGGAATCGGTGATCCCGGTCCCGTCCCTGGATTTGAACACCCCTAGTTTGAATTGGGAGGCACCTATATTTAATGTCTAACAATGCCTCGAATATGACTACCCCTAATAGGAGAATACATGTGCTGATAAAAAAAAATGAGCTATGTCTAAAAAGACTATGAACATGATTAAGATGGTTTTGGACAATGACAGAGGAACTCCAACAAATAAAGAGAGGTTGGGTTTTCTTATTTAATATTGGTTGCTTAACAAATTGTGTATAATAATGTGTTTATCGGTGTACTGTGTACACTCATCTTGAGATAATATAATAATTAAAATTTACTCTTTTATTATGGAACAAAATATAAATTTGTTTGTCGGTGTATGATAATTATTGTGTTACTAAATGTCAAACTCAGCCGGGAGATAGTTTTTTAAAAGGTCAAACTACTATATATGCCTGTTAGAAAAGAGTCCGGATTCTCTCCCAGATATTCCTATCCTTTCCCTCTTCCATGCTCAAAACGGTGTAGTTTTGGGTGTAAATTGGGAGGATGTTTCACCCTTTTTTAAAAAATAATATTGAAGCCCCTCAAGTATTTTTTTTGTAGTATAAAATATTTTTTTGTCCATTATGTAGTATAAAATAATTTTCAGAAGCACCCTATATCTAACAAGCTACACCCTGAAGTATTTTTTCAGTAGCATTCCATATCTTAAATTAAATTTTAGTGCATCCAACATTCAGTATCCCAAGTTTATGGTTCTCATTGCCACTACAAAAACATTTTAGAGGCTTCTCGTTACAACTAAAAAAATAATTTAGGGTGCTAAATGCAATAAAAATAAATTTAAGATAAAGAGTGTCAGTGAAAAAATAGTTCATGTTGCATCTAGTCAGATACTGGGTGCTCCTGAAAAATTATTTTATGTTACATATTGACAAAAAAATATTTTAGAATATTGGGTACTACTAAAAAAAATACTTGAAGGGCTTCAATGTTATTTTAAAAAAAAAAGGTTCAAACACCCTTCCAATTTACACCCAAAACTATACCGTTTTAAGTATGGGAGAGGTAAAGGATGAGAATGTCAGGGAGAGAATCCGGATTCGTTAGAAAATTGGGAGAATGCCATTTTTGGGTCTCTTGTAAAGATACTATAGAGAAAGACATACAAGAGCCTCTAAAATGTTGCATCTCAAAAGTCTGACTTAATTCTTATGGAGTGATTAGAAACTATGCTGAAATTAATTTTTTTCTATTTTTTAATGAAATATTGATCTCTAGTACAAAATGAAAACTCACTACTGCTAGTCGCAGGTGGCAAATCTCCAGTGCCAACCATTGAAGCTCTGTCATCTGGCAACAAAAGAATTTTTGCGCAAAAGTTGGTCAAACTAAAGTGGGATTTGATCTCATTACTTTATGGTTCCCAAACGGATATCTAACCATATTAGGCTATACAAAAACATCCTAGTAATATAGGGCAAAATTATATAAGATAACTTCTCAGCTTTAAGATATATGAAATAACAAAAACAACAACTTATCCAGTGACAATTTATTTGTGTTTGTGCATTGACAAGTTTAAGTAGGGACTTAGCTTGCATATGAATGCAAGTTCAACTAAGCAAACAACAACTTCCACACAACAAATTAAATGACAAGAACAACTTAGTGAGTGACACATTATTTATGCTTGCATATGCATTGACAAGTTTATGTTGGGACCTGCATATCAATGACAAGAACAGTTAAGCGAATAACAACTTTCAGTTAACAAATAACAAAAACAACTTTTCGATAGCCTTGAGAAATTTTAATGATTTAACTCTCTCTTCTTTTCTAAGTGGCAATGGTAGGGATGCTTTGTTCATGTCTAAAGAAATTACTTGGATCAACCTTAGATTTAATCTTCACCAACCTTATAAAATTATCCTTAAAATAATTGAATCCCCACATGCTTGACCTCATGAAGCTTGTCTTATTCAACTGGTTCATTCCTAAATCAAGGTCCCTATAATTGACATATGCTTCCCTTGGGAATTTTGAAACATATGGTGTCATGGTGGAATAGAATCTTCTAATCCAATTCATATGCTTTTTCATGCTTTTCTCTCCATCTTGCCATGAAGTGTAGTAAAATATCTTGAAAAGTGTTCCATTTCTATGAGGAAATGGAATGGCAGATTCTAAGATTTTATCCATCATTCCTCCATATGGAGTCCAAATCATCAAAGGCACATCTTCTTGTAGAAACATTTTCCATAAAGAATTCAATGCACTTTCAGGAATCACATGCCTCACAAAATCTGACTTGGCCTTGAAGTAAGTTTGTGAATTGGATTTCCCTTGAAGTAGAATTTCTGGGGATGTGTTGTTTTGATTGCCAGCACTATAAAGTATAGATTTAATCCAACTTGTTTCCAAACAATCCTTTCTAGTTAAACCTAATTCAGGAAAATTTTTCTTCATCACTTGCAAAAGTTTATCAGCCCTGCCCAGAAAAAGAGCAACATAAGAGTTTGCAACAGTTCTTTTACCTGTGACACTAGAATTTGTCGTTTGAAATTGAACTCTAATGAATAGATTCTCATCAATATTTGGTGCCACTTGCTGCCATCTATAAAGAATCTTGTTTGCATTTTGTTCTAAGGTTTTGGTAACAGTGAAAACTGTCACAATAGGTGGAACTTGAACAAGCTTGATATGCCACCACAGAATAATTCCAAAGCTTCCACCCCCACCTCCTCTTATTGCCCAAAACAGGTCCTCTCCCATGGTCACTCTATTAAGAATGTTGCCATCAGCATCCACGATTTGCGCGTCAATGACATTGTCGGCTCCAAGGCCATACTTTCTCATCATGGTGCCATATGCACCTCCTGTAATGTGACCACCAATGCCTAAGCTTGTGCAAAGGCCAGCAGGGAAGCCATGGACTTGACTTTTCTTAGAAATTCTGTAGTAAACTTCTCCAATTGTAGCACCAGCTTGAATCCAAGCCGTGTTTTGTGCTATATCGACATGGATAGCACGAAGCTTGGCAAGATCTAAGACCATGAATGGCTTCTCAGTGAGAGAAACATAAGAAAGGCCTTCATAATCATGACCACCACTACGCACCCTCATGTGGATCTTGAGCTCTTTTGCACAGATGACAGCAACTTGAACATGAGAATCCTCCAATGGGGTGAATATGATGTCAGGTTTTGGCATTGAAGGCAACAAGTACCTCAAATTTTGAGCTGTGGATTGAAGGATTGAAGAGAATGAAGCATTGTCAGGAGTGAAAAAGGATGTGGAAAATGAGATCGGATTTTGAGAATTTGTTTCAAAGCAATGAGTGAAATGTTCTGCAATCGGAGACGAAAAGGTTGATGAAACGAAAAGTAAAAGAACTACACAAATCCCCGAGAATTGCAGCCTTGGAGACCCCATATGATTTTAGGATTTCACACTAGATAGAAAAAAGCATTTTCTTTCTGCTTATATATACACTTATTTTGACACCAGATTGTGGTGGCGATATACACAAGCAACTGTGGTAGGACAAGCGTCTTTTTTAAAATATATAAAATTGATTTGGTTGTTGAGATCATTGATATTGTGGGCCGGGACAAGCGTCTTTTTTAAAATATATAAAATTGATTTGGTTGTTGAGATCATTGATATTGTGGGCCGGAATATAATACGTAGTATTCATTATTAGAAATATCCAATTGCTTTTTGTGGAGAAGATGGTATTATCTGCCTTAATTCCTCAACTAATTAAGAGTTTTATTGTCCAGGTTTCCTATTAGGTGAGCATTAGTGTGAGAGTTTTGCATAGGGTTAACACACATTCAACCGCTGATGGTATTTTCGAAGTAATATTCAGTCTCTTAAACTAATTAATAATTCATCTAATATCTTGAAGTATCTTTTTAGTTGTGTGCAATGTTGCCCTAAAGTATTTTTTCTAATAGTAATGTGCACTCTAAACTTAGGATAATGAGCACTATTTAAAAATACTTTAAGGTGCTAAAATTAAAATTTACAGCAACAATATTTTAGGATACTGAGTGATATATTTGAAAAATACTTTGGGGGTGATGTATGAATTACAAATTAGTTTAAGAAATTGAATGTTACTAAAAAAATTAATTTAGGGTGCTCGATGTAATTTCAACTTTTTATATATACAATTCAATTTTCAGTATGTGAGATGTAATATCCCAAATTTTGGGATTTGAGGCTTGAGAATAAGCCTGAATCAAATGGACTGCTAAGCCACGGTTTAGCAAGAGTTTCAAGAATGAGAATTTGCTGCCAGTGAAAATTTTCTGTGAGGCAGTGACATTGTTATATGGTTTTTGGATGACCAAATGATGTTAAAAAATTGTGACATTTTACAGGGTGAAAGTAGACATCCTAAGCTTTAATTTGATAGGTCACGAGTAATTTTTAGAGCTGCATACAAATAGTTATGAATTTTTGAATTTAGTCCAGAAAAACTGTCATTTTCTTGAACAACGTCCAAAGACTTAAGTTCTGGGAATTTTGTACTTCTAATTGGCTGAAGGCTATAATTTTTTCTTGAAACTGGAATCAATCAGGATTCTATAGCCTTTAGAATCACTACAACACGATGTCTACAAATTTAGTTATAATTTTTTAAAGTTTGGACAGAAAATCTACCAGAATTTGCTTAAATCCGAAATTGGGAAATTAATTATTTAAATTAAGGGAAAATTATGAGATATTTTTAAAAAGTTATCTCCTTCCCTTCCATGCTCATTTCTGTCAGTTTTGTGCACAAAGAAGAGAGAGAGAGAGAGCTTGTGAGAATTTGTAGAGAGAAGGAAGAGGAAATTCGCTAGGTAAGCTTGATTTCTTCGGTGAATTAGCTCCTAATTTTCGTAATCCTTCCTCTAAGCTTCTCTTCTATGTGAATTAAAGTGTTTGTGAAGCAAAATTTCATTGTTGGGGGACGTAGGGTTTTGGCCAACAAGTGAAAAGCCAGAAGGAAGCTAAGGTAACTTCTTAAACTTCAAATATTGGTTATTCTGGCTGTTATGGATAATTTAATCAGTGAATTTCTGTTGAATTTGCTTTGATTGTGAAATTTGGGAAACATTGAACCATAAAGGTTATACTACCCAAATTGAGTCTAAATAGTAGTTATAACGTAATTAAATAGTTAATAAAGTAATTAGAAGTAGAAATGAGCAAGTTTGCGGAGTCGGAATTGAAAAACCCCAATTTTTCTCGGAGTTACCTATGTTTTGTCTAGTGTTGTTTGGAGCGGTTAGGGCTGGATTTTTGATAATTTGATGATTCCATTGAGTTTAGGAGGGAAAATTTGGTGGGGATACAGTTAATCATTTTTCCAGAAAAGCCTTAAAAATCATAATTATCAAAATGCCCCTAAAACCTTGAAATAGTGGCTGCCAAGGGCATTTTGGTCTTTTGACAATGAATTTGGTAATTCCGAGTACGGAAATGGAATACTTGGGCAAAAATATGTTGGAGTAGCCCAGGACATAATTTCAGGAAAAGTACAGTTGGGTTCGGATCCGGCCAAGTCCCCCGGGGCATTTTGATAAATTTTCATAATAAACTCATATAACCACTAAAAACACTATGGAAGTGTCAGAATAGTACATGAATGGGTTTGAACCTAATTCTTGTACATTTGCAATTTTAGGATTGAGTTGAGAGCCCCAGTCGTTGGCACGCATTAGGAGGTGGAAAAATTCAAGGTAGTAACTATTATCTCTCATACACTATGTTATAATTGATATGTTATGTGTTACTATATTCTATTATATGAACACGTGCCTGGGGTTTATTACCTAGCTGTGCTCTGGGACCTAGCTGAGATACACTAGTATTACCTAGCTGTAGTCAGGAACTCAGCTGATATACTCGTAGGGGATTCAACTGGACAGTTAGCCCTGAGCTTTGTGTACACAAACGATATGATATGGATTTTCATTTTACATTATATGATGTATTGCATATTTAAATTCTCGCATTTTATATGATAGATTGTATGTTGCTACTGGGATTCCTTAGAATCTCATCCCTTTTTTATAAATAAAAATATTCCAGCAAGAACCAATGGTTCTAAAGGCATGGTAGTAGACACAGAAAACTGACGGGTGCGGATCATGAGACAAAGATAATGGTTATATGTAGTCTTTATTTTGGATATTTTATTTAAATTTGTCAATATTACCAAACCCCGCAAGGATTCTTGTAATGTAATCATATACTATATATCAATATATTTATGCTATTCATGTGCTGCTCATCGAACTGCGCTCCATTACTCTTATTAATATCAATGAAAAGTGGTATATAAAGCGGGGTCTTACATGATGTAAAAAGACAATTTTTGGACCTTAGAATGTTAACAATGAACTCCTAATCCTTTAAAACTTCTCAAATAATAGTTGCTGATAAGTATATAGTATGTTACTTCACTAATGCAGAAACAAGGTCTTTTAGCGAAATCATCAACACTTACTTATTGTAAATAACTAACTTGATTAATTTTCTTAATATCCGGAAATTAATTATTTAGCACATAAATTAAAGACTAAAGATAGTAATTCAATTCTAACACATGTCGTTAAATTTTTTTGGCTAAAAATTATTTTTGTAAATTTTGAGTTATATTAAAGATTCTCTTAGGAAAGTCACATGCGAATTAATAAATAAAAGGGGGTTGTCGATCTATATAAATTTGAAAGATTAAAAATATTTGATATTAAATTTAAGAGCAAATAAAGTTATTTGCATGTATATCAAAGATAAGGAGAGAGTTATGTATAGAAGGAGAGTTATTCACATGAACATGACAATGACCATGACGTTGATCGCTCACGGGCTTTCGAAAATAATGTTATTTACTTTTATTTCCAATATAGCATTTTAAAATCGTTGTCCCGTCGAAGTTGCCGACATATTGATGTCCTCTTCAAAGTTAGGTACCATCGGTAGACCAAAATTGCTTCCTTCGCATCGAAAGGTAGCATAATTGATTAAAACACTTTCAGGACATGTAATTGATAGGATTCTTAAAAAATAATTACATTTAAAAATAAATCAAATATCTCGTATACGCAATGTTGTCAAATTTAGATATTGACTCTACGAGTTTATGTTTTTTACATTTCTAATTTTAATGGTATCGAGTCACTCTTAAACTGATGCTAAATACAAATTTGGTTAAACTTGCAAATTCGCATTCTGAGTTTTCCGTTTTTATGTTTCTATATTATAAAATAGTGTTAATATACTTTTAAATTCATGCTAAAATTTTCAATTTGATCATATTCAATAGCTTTATATACGAATTTAATAGAATTTTTATTGAGTATAATAAATTATGCAAGTTGATGAATTTAATTTCAATTATTTAAATTTAAAATATATTTAAATTAAGTTGTTATCATTTTTTATATTTTAATTTATTAATTACACACTATTAACACATATTAATTGATAAGGTAAACTCTTATGAGTTTACGATATGACTTTATATCATTATCATAAGTTTACTTAACCTCGTGAGTTTGACAACTTTACATATATGTATAGCTTCATAAATTTAACTCCTACGTTAAAGATCAGAAGAGTAACAAAATTTGATACATCCTATAAAATTTTTCTGATAGATAAATTATTTGTATTCTTTAGAAATATTTCTTTATATTTGTCCTGCTGATATAACTTGGACATTTACTTTGCTCAATTAAGTTTTTAATAAAAAAAACTCGTTATATGGATACGAATATGAATAAAAAAAGGTTGCATGATGTATACAAATATGAATAGAAAATTGTGAAAGGCGGGTGCCGGGAGAATAAGTGTTGTTGTGATCAATATTTTAACATAATAAACTGGGATAAGAGGGTCAGATTTCCCAATCATTATATATAATCACTGTTGCATCAGAATTGGTATGCAAAGCGAGAAGTATTACTTTGGGAAAATTCTAAATAAATATAATGTGAATTTATAAAATTCTAAAAAGTCTGTTAACAGATGAAAATGACATAAAGGTGACAAATATAAAATTGGAATTTTAAAGTGTTGATGATTTTATTATTTTGCCCCTCAGTTTAGAAAAAACAAAAAATAAAAGGTGCCCTTATTGGAGCACTACTGCCCCACTGGAGCTCCGGCTGTTGGCCTGCCTGCCCCCACCGTATAACATCTATCTTACATACCCCCTTATTATGTACATGGAAGCATTTCTATATAATTCTTATTGGGGATTATTATTCATTTTCGGCTGTTGAACCATTATTTTTACCAGATATCAAAGTTCATTGTATTTCTGATTCTTATTCTTAGTTGCAGTGAGTTTAGCGAATCCAGTTACGGCTTACATAAAATTACGCATATTCGTACTTGTGTATTCATATATATATTCTTGCCGTGCAAATAATTTACATACAGTAAATTAATACACGTTTTTTCTTTCTCAATTCTTCTTCTTCTTTCCTTCATGTTCATCTTCAGCATTTTTTTCTTTCGTATTCCCATACCTACATGGTTGGTGGGAGAGGGTGAGATTCGGGGGAAGCTCAGTAGCAAATATTACAGACAATGCATGTAAGATGAATGCTAGTGCATGATATGCTTGCCTTACATAGGCTTATGTTTACATAATGATATTCTGCATGCTCAATGTTTCACGCAACATAGTTATGGCCACAACAAAATAGAAACAGAGCTTCATTCATTCATACATGCTTCACATAATCAAGCACAACAATACAGCAAATCAATACATAGCATAAACATCACATACATATAAGTAAGTAAGTTCACTACCTTTGGACAAAGCCTTTCTTCTTGTCCCCTTTTCTTCCAACCATGATAGCTTCTTGACCTTCTTTCATTCTTCTTGTTGACTTCTCATGGCCCTAAATAAATACCACATTATTAGTACCATGATAAGTGAAATCTCAATAGGCTACATCAGCCACATGAGCTTACTTTTACCTTTGGAGTTCATACTAATTACATTTGGCCCATTCTTTCTGAAATTCGCATGGTAGCCAAAAGCTGCCAGTATTTTGACCAAACTTTAAAAATTCATAATTAATTCTATAGAACTCCAATTGGGGTTGTTCAAATTCCTACTTAAAGCAATTTGAGTCTATTTTAAAGATAAAAGCTGCCAGCATTTTGACCAAACTTTAAAAATTCATAATTAATTCTATAGAACTCCAATTGGGGTGGTTCAAATTCCTACTTAAAGCAATTTGAGTTTATTCTACAGATAAAATATTACTAAGAGCCAATTCTAGCCACAGAATTCTAGAATCACGACCAAACCCACACTGGTCAAGGATTCTGTCTAGATTCAATATCTAATTTCAAAAATTCATATCTCTAAATGTACTGACCCAAATGACACATATTACATATTAAATTAAAGCGACATATCTACTTTTATATTGGAAAATATCATGGTCATTGGATCACATTTGGTCATTCAAAAACTCAATATAACCAAGCTACCTCTCAGAAAACGAAATCTAGCAGCACTATATTCAATTCCAATTTTTTGATTTCAAATCCTTTCTTTCTAAAATTATACCAACAATCTATCTCTACACAATTTTGCCTAAGGAATCCATTGAAGACTTCAAAATTGGCAAAATCATTCTCCTTCTACCTACCCTATCCAGACCATAAAATTAGGGCACAAAGCAACAATTCACAATTTCTTTGCCAAACTAGTCTCATATGCTCTTAAAACTTTGTATAACATCATTTATATGATCATAACACCATTAAACCTTAATTTCTCTTAATGACCAAAATTTAGGGCAGCCAAGTAAATTCACCATACTCAACCAAATAATATAATATATAGCTCAAATTAAAGTCTAAGCTCACCTCTTGCTCTTTCTTTGGTTCTCTAACTTTGGCTCTTGCAAGATGACTTAAAAAACCTCCCCTTGAAAGTCTAAAACCATAAAAATGAAGCTCTCATCAAGGAGAATAATGTTAAAGAAGAGAATTTGAGCTAGAAAAGTGATTATCAAGGTGAAAATCAAGGTAGAAGATCTCACCTTGTTCTTGAACTTCAAGAGCTCTCCTTTCTCTTTTCTTCTTTTTTTTTTTCTATTTTGGGAGGCTTGGCTGAATTTTAATGAATAAGAGAGAGAGACTATTAGTTTTAATATCCATTCCCTAACTTCTTGAATTCTTGGACGAAAATTATCCAAAGAGCAAGAGAAAATCCAAGTGTCACAATGTTATGGTGTCTTGCAAAAGTATATTGATTAACTTAACTATGGTTAGCCAAATGGTCTTCTTTCCTCCTTCCTTCTCACATGACAGAATTTGATATCCCAAATGAAAGGAATTATGTTGACAAATTCCTCCTTGAAAGCATGCTTTTTGGGCCACCTTCCAAATTGATCAATTATGTAGTCTTCTTGACTTTTCTTTTTGGCTTGGTCAAATGATGCTAGATTTCTTCAATTGCATATTCTCTTTCTCTTTCTTTGGGATCTTGGCCGAAATTAATTGAGAGAAAAGGAGAAAGATATGTGGACCAATTGATCTCTTAGTTCTTGCTTTATTTATACCTAGCCACAATTGTTGATTGTTACGTGTGTAAGTAATCTATTAAATAGTGCAAATGTACACTGTGGTAATCAAGTAATACAGAAGTGAGTAGAGTATCGTTCCCATAAGGATTGATCATTAAGTACCAAAATGAGTAATTTTAATTCTATTTAGTCGATTAATTAATTGGTGCTGGAAAGTACAAAATAAAAAATGATTAAATATGAGTGCAAATAATATGAAAACAACTACAAGAAAAAGCTCTAGGGGTCAGATTTCACTTAACAAATTTCGGATTGAATCACTTATCTATTTTAGCCCAATTTATTCTACATGATTGATAGTCAAATTTCCCTCATTTAATTACTAGCCTCTTCCAAAGTTAAGCAATTCTATAATTAATTGCTAATCCAATATATTCCTATATGAATTTAAGCAATTAATTATGCATTAAGATTTATAGAACTCAGTAAAACTACACAACTCATATAAATATATTTCTACTTCATATGTAAATTATGGTTTTAATTATAGGGTCTACACACAAGTATCTCCTTTCAGTCTCAACATGCATATTGAAATTATTTAAAAGATGTCCGCTCAAGTAATGTCTCAAATAACTCTACAGATTACTCGAGTAATCCCATGCAATTCTTGAAAGAGAGCTTACTGAAACAATTTCACACACATTACTAGAGTAGTCCATCGAGTAAGGTTTCAAATAACTTTGTATGTCACTCGACTAAGCCCTTCAAGTGATCTCTTCATTTTCATTCAAAACATGGCAAATAATATACCATCGGAAAGCTATAATCATTTACATTCCAACGCAACAAGAATCAGCTCAAAACTAATTGTATACAGAAAGTTATGATCCAAAGAGTATCTACTATTCTTAGACAATATCTGAAATCACTAGCAGCAAATTCCATAAGGCATAGCTCTTAGGATATAACTTCAAATATGCCAAATTACCTATCCATGGAAAGATCTTTGAGTCTACTTTCATATGGTACTAGTTTTGTCATAATCTGATGTGTAGTTTGAGAATTATGTCCAAAATACCAAAGCTATCCTGGAATATGATAGTGATTAATGTGTCCACTTTAACAAATCATAGCTCTCTCATCTGAACTCTTTTGAATGTGATATTTGGTCAAAATGACACATTAGGAGTCTAGATTCATATGCCACTAGTTTCAGCTCAATCCAACGTTTGGTTAGAGAGATATGCCTAAAATACCGAACCTTTATCCTATCATGCAAAAATAGAGCACAATAAAAATGCATATCACTCGAGTGGTCACTTGAGATCAAGTTCATCACTCGAGTAACCACTCGAGTGATGTCTTCCAAAACCTGACAGAGAGCCAAAACTCAAAGGAACACCTTGGGGAAGTTCCATAACTTCCATATAAGTTATCTTAGCTTCAAATTGACCCATTCCAACCTCCATATAGGGGTGTCCAAAATATCCCGGTCCCGGTTGTCCGGTCCCGGTCCCGGAATTTTGTTCCCGGGAATTTCCCGTCCCGGCCGGGACCGGGACCGGGAAAACCGGGACCGGGATCTAAGGGACCCGGGACCAGGACCGGGACCGGTCACACACTTTGTGATCCCGGTCCCGGTCCCGGTCCCGGTTTTTTTTTATTTTTTTTTATTTTTTTCTTAAAAACTAAGTTATTTTTTTATTTTTATATTTTTTATCCTATAATTTAAGTTATCATTTGATAAAATGTGTATAACATATTTAGTTGGAGTTAAATTGTATATATCGTGATACTAATCCTACTATATAATGTATAAAAATAATAGCAAAAATGATGAAGGTGATAATAATAATAATAATAAAATGTTATTCTTCAATTCTAGATCAATTTGTGTGATTATTATGACCTTATTAGATGTTAAATAATTACTTTAAACACTAGATTATAGAAAATTTAACTAAAATAATAATATTTTTAAAATTTAATTTTTTTTTAAAAAAAACCGGGATTTCCCGGTTTGATCCCGGTCCCGGCCGGGATTACCGGGACCGGGACCAAACCGGGACCGGGACCGGGACCGGGATGCAATTTGCATCCCGGCCAAAAACCGGGACCGGGACCGGGAGTGGTGAATCCCGGTCCCGGTCCCGGGTTTGAACACCCCTACCTCCATATGATCAAAGAAACCTCCAGTATCACTTCTAATAGCTTGAATCTTGATATTCTCATGTTATCTTGCAAGTTATTCATTCTTCAATCTTCTTTTTTTTGCTTGGCTAATATACAAGATATCTTCTTGTTTTTCCTCTTAATGATCTTTCTGTAAGATCAAGCGTTTCACCCAAGAGGGGGGGTGAATTGGGTGATACTGAAATTTCTTTCGAAAATATAAAACTTTGACAAAAGAATTAAAACAGTAATGAGTAAGGAGAAATATCACCGAAGTGTACACCGGGAGTTATACTGGTTCGGTCACAACCACTTTGACCTACGTCCAGTCCTCAGAGCTTCTCTGAGAGTTTCACTATAACTTCCAAGATTCAGTGGGTTCTTGGCACCACAGTACAAGCAAGTTCCTTCACACCTGGACACTCGCTCCCCCTTACAGGTTGTAATCCAATCCCAACTCAAGGTTCCACAACCTTAAGTTATCTCAATAACAAATATTGAGTTTTAATGAAATATCTCTCACAAAGAGTAAATAATAATCACTGAAGCATATGAATACAATTTCAACGTGAAAACAGAGCAATGAACTTAATGAATCGTTTGTGTGGATGCTTGGTTGTTCTTCTCTGTTTGAAGGTTCCCATATATATAGATATGATGGTGATGACCATTGGAACGTTTTCCTTTCGTCCGTTGGTGAGTGCGCAGCCACTGTTGACTTTTCAAGTTTTTGAAAAATATCCGTTGGCGGTGGTTGGCATTTGAACGTTTGATTTGACTTTCATCTCTTGAAGTGATTCCTTCATTGTTTATCTGTAAATAGACTAAGAATACTAATACAATGAAAGGTTAATCATATAGGAAACAAATCAATGAACGTTTGAATGATTTCTAAATTTCTGGGTATGCTTACTCAAGTAGCTCCTCGAGTAACCCTTGAAGTTTACTCGAGTAGCTCCTCGAGTAACATCGGGAAATCATTTATCAACTGCAAGTTAATGAACAAGTATAAGATTACTCGGGTAGTGCATGGAGTAAACTAAATTTCAAACCTTTGGAATAGTTATTTACTCGGGTAGCTACTCGAGTAATGCACTCACAACTTTATGAGTTACTCGGGTAACACCTCGAGTAATCCTTTAAAAAACTTTTGATTACTCGATGCTCTATTCCAATAATGTTGGCAGGATCAAAATGCCGAGAGCACTTACCTCATTACTCGAGTAGCTCCTCGAGTAATGCACTCAATCTTGCATAAGTTACTCGGGTAGCACCTCGAGTAACTGAGACATTTGAACATAACTTACCCTGGTCGTGACTTGAAGTTTCCTTTGAAAATATTTGTGCTTACTGGGGTACATACTCGAGGAATCCACTTAAGATAAAACATTAGAAACTTGAATACTCGAGTCAGCACTCGAGGAAGACAAAATAAACAATTCAAGTTACTCGGATACCAACCTCAAGTTTTAACTTACCTCAGGCTGTTACTCGAGTACCTCCTCGAGTAACATTGGCAGTGGTACAAAGTGCCGAGAGTTACACGTTTTCAAATACACGGTTACTCGAGTAGCTCCTCGAGTATCATGGAAAACTTGAAGGCTGACTGGAAGTTTCTGACCTGGTTACTCGAGTAGCTCCTCGAGTAACATTAGCAGTGGTACAAACTGCCGAGAGGTACATATGGTTACTCGAGTAGCTCCTCGAGTAACATTCTGCTAACTTGAAGGTCACTGAAAGTTTTCACATGGTTACTCGAGTAGCGCCTCGAGTAACATTGGCAGGCCGAGAGCAACCTTGAAGTTTTACCTGGTTACTCGAGTAGCGCCTCGAGTAATGGTGGCAGGTAACTGGAAGTTTTGCCTATTTACTTCAAGTTTTGGGTCATTACTCGAGTAGCTCCTCGAGTAATGCCTTAGAAAATGCACTTCAACTTAAGTTCCTTAGCATTTTCTCTTGGCCAATCTTCACTACTTCCATGCTTTCCTCAAGTAAAGCTTATTCCTGTCATTACTTAGTTCAAGCTTGATATTTAAACATTTCCTTTTCAAACCATTCTTTTGTTATCATCAAAACATGAGATCTAACATTCTCCCCCTTTTTGATGATGACAAAACTTGGTGATTTTGAACATGGTTTTTCAAATTGAATTCTTAATTAATTATTTCTTATTAAGTTGATTAAACCTTGCATACATAACAACTTCATTAGTCCAAGCATGTATCATAATTCACAAACTTAAATGAAATCAAATGAAGCATAATTTAAACACACTTGCATTGAAACTTAAATTTCAAATTACAAAATAAGTTCATACTGAATTCAAAAAGCTCCCTAAAGTCCCATGTACACCCTATACCCATGAAAAGCAAAGACAAATCCACAAAATCACTCTCAAGTTCTTCTCCCCCTTTTTGGCTTCATCAATCAAGAGGAGGGCTAGGAGGCTTCGCCATGGAGATGGGTGTTACAGGAAAGACCATAGAATCATCTGAGTCCAAAGAGTCAAATGAGCTAGAAGGTACTGGATCAGGCAGATTAAGTGGAGGAATATGGATGTCATCTCTAGGCAGGAGAGGAGAAGGTTGGAAGACAACCATAGTTGAGGTTTCTCCTTCCGGGGTGATCTGAGTCTCAGCTTCTGGAGTTGTGTCAAAAGTTGGAGTGAGATGCTCAGAAGAAGAAGATGACACTACCTCTGTTTGGGTAGGAGAGGGAATAGGTTTGGGAGTGGTCTCAGATTGTGGCTTTTGAGGTGAATCACCAATGGTGATATGTGTAGACTCAAGGGTTTCAGGATCATCCACAGTGAATAATATGTCTTTTCCTTGGGTCTCAGGTGGATCAGAAACCAGAGGAGTAGATGGTTCAGCCTCAGAAGTAGGAATGGGAATGTCTGAAGGCGGGTCTACTGAAGGAGGTGGTGGTGGTGCAGATGAAGAAGGACTGGAAGAAGGCCCGAGACCCAGAGAATCCAAACGTGCCAGTATCAATCTTAGGGTTTCTCCCTGAACCCGTTGCTCTGCTAGCAACTCCTCATGTCTCCTATCCATTCTCTCAACCAACTCCTCATGCCTTTTGTCAATTTTCTCAACCAACTCTCCCATCTTGAAGTTGGTATTGGTAATCAATTCAGCATTGGTATTGGCTATGTCCACATGGAAGCCTCTGAGAATGTTCTCCATGAAGTGCTGGAGAGTGGCATTCAGGAAAGATGGTGAGGATGTGGTAGCAGCTGGAGCCGATGACTGAGTGTCATCCATTCTACTGGTTTCAGCCTCAGTAGCCTTTTTCTTCTTCTTGGACCCAGACTCCAGTGGGCCTTTGAGAGGAATGTCTATGTTTAACTTACCAATTTGATTCCTCCCCACTGGGGTCACTCTCTCAACAGGCTCCTTACTATCCAAATACCATATTTTGTTCTCTTTTAAGATAAGAGACACAATTTGAGGATATGGCATTGGAGTGGTTCCCTTTCCATCCACCTTATACCTCTTCATCTCTGAGAATATATACTCTCCCAGATCCTTTTCTTCTTTCAAAAGGAGTGAAGCAAACCATCTATAGTCCCTATCTGAAAAGTGGGTATAGTTGTTGGCTTTGTTCACTAGGGACCTAGAGTAGATGTACCATAGGACCCTGTGATGATCACACATATCACTCGGTTTGAAATTGAGGGGGCCAACTAACTCACCGGGCTTAAGGATAGTGAATATCTGGTTAGGCTCAAGTTCAGAATAGATATCATCCGGGGGATTCTCAATTCCTAACCATAAATTGATCCTAGAGGGAGATATAAGGATTTTCTGTCCTCTCACTGTGGTAGTCATTTCTTCCTCAACTGAGGTTCGGTCAGGCTCATCTATGATCTCAAGGTTGCAGTAAAAATGGGTGATTACCTTTGTGCAAAAAGGCAATCTGACAGACAACCAAGGCATAAATGGAGTAAGATAAGGACTAAGATCGAACTTCACTACCTCTTGAAGTAGCTTCAGATCCACGTAGTGTGTTTTACACACTTTCCTTCTTGAGAACTGAGTTGAGTACTTCAGAGATTCCACCAATTTGCCCACATTGAATCCCTTTGGTGGACTAGTGATTTCTGCTTCAGGAATCTTGGACTTCTTAGAAGATTGACCCTTCTCCAGTTGGTCAATGATTCCAGCCATTGCCTTAGCCACATTTTTGTCATACTTTGGCTTCTTGGGAGGTTTTGGAGTAAAGGAAGGTGTGGATGAGTCTGAGTGAGAAGGTGAGGGAGTTTTGACACCTTTACTTCTTCCAGTAGATGTGCTCTTTTTAGACTGAGCCCTAGTTACAATAGGCTCTTTGATCACCACACCTTTGGCTTTAGGTGGAGATTTAGGTTGAAGAGGGGTTTTAGCTTTTGGTCTAGGTATCAATTTTCTTCTCTTTGTTGGAGGAGGAGAAAGAAGATCAGGATTTTGCTCAGAATCAGAATCAGTGAAGTTGAGATTCTTGGTTCTAACCATTTTGAATAAAAAAGAATCGGAAATCTCAGAAACAGAGGTCACTGTCGCTAGTTTAGGTCAGAGGGATTTTGAACAAAATAGGAAGTTTTTGATCTTGAACCTAGTTGGGTTTTGACGAAAATGGGGCAAGGAATCGATTGGGAAAAGTTTTTGAAAGGGTGTATAGTGATTTACTCGAGGAGATTTTGTGGAAATGACCAAGTTTGCGCAAGATAAAGACCTAAATCCCGACTTTACTCGAGGCCTTACTCGAGTAACATTCAACGTTACTCGAGGCCTTCCTCGGGTGTTCATACAGGAAAATTTCAAAATAATTCATTTAAATTGCGTACCTTGTATGAATAATATAGTAATTATCCATAGATGTTCCCTCGATCATTTATAACTCATGTTGATCAGATTTGCATCATTCTTTATCAATTTGAGAATCTGGACTCCGACTTTACTCGAGGCCTTCCTCGAGTAATCTTCAAGTTTACTCGAGGCTTGCCTCGGGTAACCTGTCTTTTGAACTTCTGACCTTTCATTTCCTCAAAACTGAACCGTTAGATTTAAATATCAAGTTACTTGATCCATTACTTCCAGTTTTGGGGGCCATTACTCGAGTACATACTCGAGTAAACTGCCACTTTACCTCAAGTTACTCCTCGGGTAAATCTTTTCTGTTACTCATTACTTCAAGTTGGTACTCCAGTAATGGTGTCCTCTGATCACCTCTGTTTTTGTTTCTCAAAACAGAGTTTCTTTCTTCCTGCAAAACAAATTTCTATATACTCCGATGCTTAAGTTAGTAATTATCAAAACACTATTAAATGACTTCATCTAATATTATGAAATGCTGAAATTACTTATAACTCATTGGGATTTACCATTCCCAATTCTCTTCTAATGTATAGAAATTGATCTTTTGCAAGGGGTTTTGTGAAGATATCGGCTAATTGAAGATGAGTAGGAATGAATATCACTTTCACATCTTTCTTTTGGACATGATCTCTGATGAAGTGATGTCTGACATCGATATGCTTGGTTCTAGAGTGTTGAACTGGATTCTTTGCCAAGCTTATCGTACTAGTGTTGTCACAATAGATTGGTATCTCTTTGAGATAAATACCAAGATCTTGTAGTTGTTGTTTTAACCATATCACTTGTGCACAACAACTTGAGACTGCAACATATTCGGCTTCCGTTGACGAAAGAGACACTGTATTTTGTTTCTTGCTGAACCACGAGACAAGAGATCCTCCGAGGAATTGTCCTTGTCCACTGGTGCTCTTTCTGTCTGTCTTATATCCTCCATGATCAGAGTCCGAATATGCAATTAGATACTCACTTCTTCCTTTGGGATACCACAGACCCAATTCTGGTGTGTCAGCAAGGTATCTAAAGATTCGTTTGACAGTTTCAGCATGTGATTCCTTTGGTGCCGATTGATATCTTGCACATATGCCAACACTAAATTGGATGTCTGGTCTACTTGCTGTGAGATAGAGTAATGATCCAATCATTCCTCTATATTTAGTGATATTGTAGTCTTTCCCTTTGACATCAGCATCAAGCAACGTTGTTGAGCTCATAGGCGTATCTGAGCCATTTGCTTCATCCATTCCATACTTCTTCAATAGCTCTTTTAAATACTTTGTTTGAGATATGAAGATCCCATTCTTTCTTTGTTTGATTTGCAAACCAAGAAAGAAATTCAATTCTCCCATCATTGACATCTCAAACTCACCCTGCATTATCTCAGAAAATTCCTTACACAGAGATTCATTAGTAGCACCGAAAACAATATCATCAACATATATTTGAACAATTAAAATATCATCATGTTTTCGATTTATAAATAATGTTGTATCAACTTTTCCTCGTACAAAACCTTGATCGATGAGAAACTTACTAAGCCTTTCATACCAGGCTCTAGGAGCTTGTTTTAAACCATACAAAGCCTTTTTAAGTTTGAAAACATGGTCCGGTTTAGTGACATCTTCAAAACCAGGAGGTTGTTCTACATACACTTCTTCCATGATGTAACCATTTAGAAAGGCACTCTTAACATCCATTTGATAGAGTTTGAATCCTTTGATGCATGCAAAGGCTAAGAGTACACGTATAGCTTCCAATCTAGCCACTGGAGCATACGTTTCCTCATAATCAATTCCTTCTTCCTGATTATAGCCTTTGGCCACCAATCTTGCCTTGTTTCTGACAATAATTGCAGATTCATCAAGTTTGTTTTTGAATACCCATTTAGTACCAATGATCGTATGATCCTTGGGTCGGGGCACCAAATCCCAGACTTGATTCCTTTCAAATTGATTTAATTCTTCTTGCATTGCTATGACCCAATCATTGTCTGATAGGGCTTCATCAATGTTAGAAGGTTCAATCTCAGAAATAAATGCAGAAAAACTTACTTCATTGAAAACTCTATTTCTGGTTTTGATCCCTTCATTCACATCTCCTATGACTTGATCTAAGGGATGACTTCTATTGTATTTCCAAGCTTTAGGTTGACCTAGGGATTGCTCTTCATCCTTAGTTTCATCAACCTCTGGAATAAGAGACTTAGAGATAGATTGACCATTTTCTTGATTTAAAACAACTTCCTGTTCTTCATCAATGGTTTTGTCAGAGGTTTCAAATTCATCAAATACAACATGAATTGATTCTTCAACAACACAAGTTCTTTTATTGAAAATTCTATATGCTTTACTTCGGTTAGAATATCCTAGGAAAATTCCTTCATCAGTTTTAGAATCAAATTTTCCTAAGTTATCTTTACCATTATTATGAATGAAACACTTACAACCGAAGATGTGTAGATGACCAATGTTTGGCTTCCTTCCTTTGTATAGCTCATATGGTGTCTTTCCAAGTTTCGTTCTGATGTAGGCTCTATTTGAAATATAGCATGCTGTACTCATAGCATCAGCCCAGAAAACTTGAGACATGTTCTTTTCATTTAACATTGTTCTAGCCATTTCAGTAAGTACTCTATTCTTGCGTTCCACAACTCCATTTTGTTGAGACGTCCTTGGAGCAGAGAAGTTGTGATCAATGCCATTAGTATCACAATATTCTTCAAAGGCTTGATTCTCAAATTCTCCACCATGATCAGTCCTAATACCTGCAATAGACATACCTTTCTCATTTTGCACTTTCTTGGTAAAAACAATAAATTCTTCAAAGGTTTCATCTTTTGATGATAGAAAAATAACCCATGTAAATCTAGAAAAATCATCAACAATGACCAATGAATACAAGTTGCCACCAAGACTCTTTACTCTTGCTGGACCAACTAAATCCATATGCAATAATTGTAATGGTCTATTTGATGAAATCTCATTTTTCAATTTGAAAGATGATTTAGTTTGTTTACCCTTTTGACATGCGTCACAAATCAAATCGTTTTTGAAATTTACTTTGGGTAATCCAAGAACTAAATCCTTTTTGAGTAGTTTACCTAGTTGATGCATATTGACATGAGCCAATCTCTTATGCCATAACCAACTTTCATCGGTATTACTCAGAAAACAATTTTCAGATTCATTTCTACTAATATCTAGAGTATAGCAGTTACCTTCCCTTTTTGCTCTGAGCTTAGCCTTGATATTTTTCTTATCAAGCTGTAAGTCATTCTTGTTGATAATTAGACATTCCTCTGAATCAAATATTATCCAGTTGTCTTTATCTGCACTTTGACTTACGCTCAGCAAATTATGACACAAGCCTTCAACGTAATATACATCTTTGATTTGTATGCCTTTGTCATTTTTGATTTCACCAATTCCTGCTATTTTTCCGGATTGATTTCCTCCAAATTTTACCTTTCCACCTTCCTTAGGTTGTAATGTGGTAAAACTTTCGAAATCTCCGGTCATATGTCTAGAGCATCCACTGTCTATGAACCATTTGTTATTCTTGGATGCTTTAAGACATACCTGCAATCAAATGACTAAGTTTTAGGTACCCACTTCTTTTTGGGTCCTTTTGGGTTAGTATAAATGATTTTCTGAATATATGTGCCTTTAGGTACCCATTTGTAGGTTCCTATGTTTCCTTTCTTTTTATGAATGCATGAGGAGGTATAATGACCTTTTCTATTACAGTAATTACAAAAAGCAAAAGGATTTGATATATGTACAGAATGCTGGAAATAATTCAAATATGACTTACCTCCTGCTTTCTTTCTACCTTTCCTTTTATCTGATTTTGGATCATATCCAATACCAGATCGGTCATTTACAAATCGTTGTTCTTTTAAAATCACACTTAGCATCTCACTTCCTTTGGTAAACTTTTCAAGAGTTTTTGTGAGATCATTGTTTTTCTCTTTCAAAGAAGAACAATTTTCACAATTCTTTTCTGAACTTTCTTTAAGTTCAATTTCAAGAGCTTTGTTTTTCTTTTTGAAAACAATTAGTTCTTTAACTACTTTGATGAATTCAGAATGTAAAGCATTATATTCAGATAATAATTCATCATAGGTAGGGTCAGAATCATTTACCTCTTCTTCTGTCTCTTCTTGAGCAACAAGACATATGTTGGCTACTTCTTCCTCATCACTTTCTTCGTCTGAGGAACTATCTCCCCATATAGCAGATACAAAGGCCTTCTTTTTGTTAAAGAATTTGCTTTTTCTCTTTTCTTTGCTCTTTTGATTGAGCTCTGGACATTCTGATTTGATATGTCCTGGTTTACCACATTCATAACAAATGATATGGTCTTTGTTGCTAGTTCCTCCTTTTTGAAAGTGTTTGTAGCCTTGACCTTTCTTGTAGAACTTTCTGAATCGTTTTATGATTAAGCCCATTTCATCATCATCAAACTCCTCAACTTCATCTTGATTTTCTTCTTTTGCTTTTAGAGCTAGACCTTTCTTTCTTTTGTCACTGATGTCGTCTAGTTCCCGTTTGAACTTTAACTTGCTTTCATATTCAGAAAGGCTTCCAAATAGAGAAGCAACTGATCTCATTGATTCTCCTTTTGCCTCTTCTATCGCAGTGACTTTGGCCTCCCACTCTTTAGAAAGAATATTCAAAATCTTTCGTACTTGGATATTTTGATCATATACTTTTCCAAGTGCTGCAAGTTGATTAACAAGATGAGTATACCTAAGTTCGAATTCAGAAATTGACTCACCTGATTTCATTCGAAGTAGATCGAATTCTGTGATCAAGGTGTTGATTCGATTCTCCTTTATTCCCGAAGTTCCTTCATGAGCTATTTCCAGAGCTTCCCACATTTCCTTTGCTGTTGGGAGTGTGCAGATTCTGAAGTATTCATTTTGACTCAAGGAGCTTTGTAACATCAGAATTGCCTTGCTATTGAGAGTGATAAGTTTCTTGTCATTCTCATCATATTCCGCTGGCGTCTTTGGAATTTTCTGAGAATCTACAGTCTTTGTAGGTTGATAGTTTCCACTCTCGATTACATCCCATAGCCCATATTCAGTAGCCATCACGAACACTCTGAATTTAGCTTTCCAGAAAGAAAAGTGTTCTCCATTAAAACCGGGAGGTCTAGTGATGGATGCTCCGTCGGGAAGAATTCCTTCACCCATGCTTGCCATTGGATCCTTCTTAGGTTGTTATACCTTAACAAGAAGACCTACGCTCTGATACCAAATGTAAGATCAAGCGTTTCACCCAAGAGGGGGGGTGAATTGGGTGATACTGAAATTTCTTTCGAAAATATAAAACTTTGACAAAAGAATTAAAACAGTAATGAGTAAGGAGAAATATCACCGAAGTGTACACCGGGAGTTATACTGGTTCGGTCACAACCACTTTGACCTACGTCCAGTCCTCAGAGCTTCTCTGAGAGTTTCACTATAACTTCCAAGATTCAGTGGGTTCTTGGCACCACAGTACAAGCAAGTTCCTTCACACCTGGACACTCGCTCCCCCTTACAGGTTGTAATCCAATCCCAACTCAAGGTTCCACAACCTTAAGTTATCTCAATAACAAATATTGAGTTTTAATGAAATATCTCTCACAAAGAGTAAATAATAATCACTGAAGCATATGAATACAATTTCAACGTGAAAACAGAGCAATGAACTTAATGAATCGTTTGTGTGGATGCTTGGTTGTTCTTCTCTGTTTGAAGGTTCCCATATATATAGATATGATGGTGATGACCGTTGGAACGTTTTCCTTTCGTCCGTTGGTGAGTGCGCAGCCACTGTTGACTTTTCAAGTTTTTGAAAAATATCCGTTGGCGGTGGTTGGCATTTGAACGTTTGATTTGACTTTCATCTCTTGAAGTGATTCCTTCATTGTTTATCTGTAAATAGACTAAGAATACTAATACAATGAAAGGTTAATCATATAGGAAACAAATCAATGAACGTTTGAATGATTTCTAAATTTCTGGGTATGCTTACTCGAGTAGCTCCTCGAGTAACCCTTGAAGTTTACTCGAGTAGCTCCTCGAGTAACATCGGGAAATCATTTATCAACTGCAAGTTAATGAACAAGTATAAGATTACTCGGGTAGTGCATGGAGTAAACTAAATTTCAAACCTTTGGAATAGTTATTTACTCGGGTAGCTACTCGAGTAATGCACTCACAACTTTATGAGTTACTCGGGTAACACCTCGAGTAATCCTTTAAAAAACTTTTGATTACTCGATGCTCTATTCCAATAATGTTGGCAGGATCAAAATGCCGAGAGCACTTACCTCATTACTCGAGTAGCTCCTCGAGTAATGCACTCAATCTTGCATAAGTTACTCGGGTAGCACCTCGAGTAACTGAGACATTTGAACATAACTTACCCTGGTCGTGACTTGAAGTTTCCTTTGAAAATATTTGTGCTTACTGGGGTACATACTCGAGGAATCCACTTAAGATAAAACATTAGAAACTTGAATACTCGAGTCAGCACTCGAGGAAGACAAAATAAACAATTCAAGTTACTCGGATACCAACCTCAAGTTTTAACTTACCTCAGGCTGTTACTCGAGTACCTCCTCGAGTAACATTGGCAGTGGTACAAAGTGCCGAGAGTTACACGTTTTCAAATACACGGTTACTCGAGTAGCTCCTCGAGTATCATGGAAAACTTGAAGGCTGACTGGAAGTTTCTGACCTGGTTACTCGAGTAGCTCCTCGAGTAACATTAGCAGTGGTACAAACTGCCGAGAGGTACATATGGTTACTCGAGTAGCTCCTCGAGTAACATTCTGCTAACTTGAAGGTCACTGAAAGTTTTCACATGGTTACTCGAGTAGCGCCTCGAGTAACATTGGCAGGCCGAGAGCAACCTTGAAGTTTTACCTGGTTACTCGAGTAGCGCCTCGAGTAATGGTGGCAGGTAACTGGAAGTTTTGCCTATTTACTTCAAGTTTTGGGTCATTACTCGAGTAGCTCCTCGAGTAATGCCTTAGAAAATGCACTTCAACTTAAGTTCCTTAGCATTTTCTCTTGGCCAATCTTCACTACTTCCATGCTTTCCTCAAGTAAAGCTTATTCCTGTCATTACTTAGTTCAAGCTTGATATTTAAACATTTCCTTTTCAAACCATTCTTTTGTTATCATCAAAACATGAGATCTAACACTTTCTTCATAACCCAACTAGATATTTGCTTGAATATCTTCAATCTTCTTCTTTCTTCAATCCCTTGCCTCTTGATTTTCTTCTTGATGATCATTTTCCATTTATGAGGCATTATAAGCAAAATAACATCAACCCACCATTGGGTTTATGACTAATCTACAAGATATACAACATTAAATATAGTAGTTAGTCAATGTAAAAGATAAGTATATTATACAAACTTTTTGCTCTTAATACTTGACATCTATATTTGACATCATCAAAACTATTCATATATAACATTCTCTCCCTTTTTAATAATGACAAACCCTTTAAGAAAAATATGTATAAATTAAAAAATCAAAGTAAGAGCAACATATTTTTCTCGCCTTTCTCTCCCCCTATTTGACATTAGCAAAAAGTTTGAAACATAAATAGGAAAAGCTCTTAAAGAAGCAAATATAAAACCGAATTAGAAATGCCTTTCTCTTCGTCATTCAAAATAAACGTGTCAAGAAAATTTTTTTCTCTCCCCCAATTTGAAGATAATTTCATTTATAATTTAATTCAAATGAAAATAATTTTCATGAAAACAAATTTGAAACAATTTGGAGAGATTTTCAAGAAAATTTTCATAATCAAGGAAAATTAAAATCAAAGATATAAAAAGTATTCTTGAAATATAAAGAGAGGGTTTAGAAATTCTCATTAGGATTTAGAAAAATGATAAAGTGCTCCATGAAGTCCGTCACTTTATTCTTTGTCAATGTTAGCTCATGATATTTTGTCAACCATACTTTTGTTATGCAACTCTGATTCATGTTGTTTCCAGGATTCTCCTATTGAGTTGAGCTTCTGTTCCGCATGCTTAATGCTCAATTGTATTGGCATATGTATTTGTTGCTTTGAATGTTGGAGCCAATATATTTCCCTTGTTTAAGCATTAAAGCATTGTTCCTTAAGGTTGATAAATTCTTTTTGTAGTATGTTGAGGGATCTTACATAGATCAAATTCTCCTGCCATGAGTTAAAAACATTCTTGCAAGGAGAATAGTTAGCGCAATCAAGTATAAAAAATTTCTTATAAAATATATGCAAATTAAGACCATGAAAAGAAGATATATAAATAACTCATCATCAAAACTAGTCAATCGAGAGTGAATACAGATGAGTATGTTATAATGATTTTCTTCCAATAAAGGAGATGAGCTTTCAAGATATAAAATACATGTGAATGTAAAGCTCCCCCTTAATGAATTCATGGTTTTAAAAATCATTATGAGGAATAAATAATACCTTTCCAGGATTTGAAAAAACCATTTAGAAACTTTGTAGAGAAAATGAGTATGAAAATCCAAAGATTTGGAAGGACATCAGGTTTTGAAAATGACGATGCAATTTAGGGTTTTAAGAGATATAACCTAATATCACTTGAGTAGTTAGTTGAGTGATTCTACTTGACCATTACTTGAGTGCTCATTCGACTGATGTAACTCAGAGAATTTTAATTAAGAATATAATACTATACTCAAGTAATCTCGTAATTACTTGAGTCATAATCCTCTATAGTCCATTGATGCATAATTGGCTTGTCACTGTCTGATGAGGTGATCAATACTGAGGGATTCTGAAGTGTAGTCTCTGAGAGCATTTAGTATATCAAGATGAGTTTGAAATAAGGCCTTGAAGTTCTTAGTTGATCAAATCACAGAGTAATCTAATCTTGCCATTCACATAAGTGATGAACACAACATTGTTTGTTGCAAGCTCTATGTGATTGTTGAGCTCCTCTCTCAGATAGCCTTGGACAGATGGACCAAAGAATGAAGGACTAGGGAGACCAGCTCTAGCAAAGTGTTGTATCTCATTTATTCTTGAAGTCTCAGCTCTCATCCTCTATACCTCTTGTGTTAACTTGGAGTGAGATTCATGCTTACTTGGAGTAATTACGAATTACTTGAAGGTCTACTTGAAGTAAGTCTTGTAGAAATATATATATACCTCTTGTTCTCTGACAAACATGATCTTTCCAGTATTCCTTTCCTCCTTGCTTATAATTGTAACCCCCTCCGTAATTATATCCAAAATACGAGATTAAAATGAAATAGAGACCAATAATAATCAAATAACATTTACTAACCCATCACATGACGGGGTTTTCACGAGTACTTTTTGAAATCATTTATAAACTTGGTCTCGTATTCACATTTCGAATACAATTACTACACGAAGATAAATCACATTCATATAAATATCAGAGTGCACAACTTAATCATCCCGGCAATCCCGGGTACATACCTTCGCTAAAGATACACAGGGTACAATTGCCCATTACAATTCTTCAAATGGGGATTACACAATCTTATCTCGGAGGTGTTCTAGCCGCTCCCTCCACGAGCCACTTGCCCTGTCTAAATTGTTGGTAGGGGAGAGTGAGATTCGAGAGAATCTCAGTAGGAACCAGATACCATAACGCATGCATGATAGATGCTATGTGTATGACATGTTAGCTTTATCTAGATGCATGCCCCATAATGATATTTCTGCATGCTCAATATTTCATGTAACAAAACTATGGCCACAGTAAAACAGAAACAGAGCTTCATTTATTCAAATATGCTCTACACAATCAAGTAAAGCAATCACATACATCACTACACAAGCAAATATATCAATACATGCAAGTAAGGTAAGTCCCCTACCTTAACCCTTTTCTATCTCGAAACGCGTGCCTCGATCTATGTGCAAACAGCTCGGGGCTCCATATTCGATCCTACAATGTCAAATGTACTATTTAGACACTTCCATAGTGTTTCTGGGGGTTATATGAGCCTATATTGAAAATTTACTAAAATACCCCCGGGGACCTGGCCCGGCCCCGCCATACCCGATCCGGCTGTACTTTTCTTGAAATTTTGACATGGGCTATTCTGATATATTTTCGCCCAAGAAATCCATTTCCGGACTCAGAGTTATCAAATTCAATGTCAATTTACAAATTTACCCTTGGCAGCCCCACTTTAAGGGTTTCAAGGACGTTTTCGTAATTATGCTTTTTCGGCCTTTTCCGAAAAAGTGACCAACTGTAACCCCACCTAATTTTCGCTCCTGAACTCAATGGAATCATCAAATCATTGAAAATCCATCTCTAACCCCTCCAAACTAGGCTTGGCCAAAATTCTCAATTCCCCGGGAAAAATTGGGGTTTTTCGGTTTCGGCTCCGTAAACGCGTTCCTTTCTACTCCTAACCAATTTATTGACCATTACATTGGGTTAGAACTACCATTTAGTATCAATTTGGGTAGCATAACACCTAGGCCAAACCCATTTTCCAAATTTACAAACAAAGACAATCCGGTGAAATTTCACCGATTAAATCAACCACAGCAGCCAGAACAATCAAAGATTGAAGTTTCGGAAGTTACCTCATGCTCCCTCTAGCTTTTACTCAATATGGCTGAACCCTAGCCCCTTTTAGACCATGAAAATTGAGCTTCCAACACCTTAAAGAACATGAAAGAGAAGCTTAGAAGCAAGGTTATACGCGTTAGGAGCTAGATCGTCGGAGAAATCGGCTTACCTTGCGAGATTTCTCCTCTTTCTCTCTCTAAGAGCTCTCAACTTTCTCTCACTAGTTTCAGCTGGTTCAGCACGAAATGAGAGCTGAAGAAGATGACAAAATATTTAATTACATGCTGATGTCATCTTTTATTGAGATGATGTCATAATTCCCATTTTCGGATTTTTGAAGTTTGCCCAGTGAAATTAATTATTTTCTGGAACAGTATGCAAAGATTGAAAATATGGGAATTTTGTGGTGATTTACAGTAATGTCCAATATTTTTCCTATGAAGAGGACTTAAATATCTTTCATTTGGCTTTGGAATCACCTCATTTCAATTTTTCTAGAATTAGTTATGATTTTTCAAAGTTGGGCAGAAAATCTGCCAGAAAATCCGAAAATGTGAAATTAGAAATTATGACATCATCATGTGGTAAGGTGACATCAACATGGAATTAAAAGCAATTCCATCATCTTGATCAGCCATTCCCGACCCATTTCACAGAAAAAAAAGACGTGAAGAAAGCTTGGAGAAAAGAGAGGAAAAGAGGAAGAAATCTCGCAAGGTAAGCCGATTTCTCCGACGATCTAGCCCCTAACGCGTATAACTCCGACTCTAAGCTACTCCTCTTTATTCTTTAAGGTTGTGAAGCTCAAAGTTTGGTGTTTCAAAGAGGCTAGGGTTCAGCCAAATTTGGGAAAAGCCAGAGGGAGCTTGAGGTAACTTCCAAACTTTCGTATATTGCTTATTCTGGCTGCTGTGGGCAATTTAATCGGTGAAATTTCGCCGGATTGCCATTGGTTTTAAATTTTGGAAATTGAGTTTCCTAAGGGTTATGCTGCCCAATTTTGGTTCAAATGGTAGTTATAACCTAATGTAATAGTGAATAAAGTGGTTAGGAGTAGAAAGGAACGCGTTTACGGAGCCGAAATCGTAAAACCCCAATTTTTCCCGGAGAACATGTATATTTCGGCCAAGGCTGTAAATGGGTCTTAGAGTTGGATTTTCAATGATTTGATGATTCCATTGGATTCAGTGGGCGAAAATAGGTGGGGTTACAGTTGGGCACCTTTTCAAAAAAGGCCGAGAAAGCATAATTACGAAAACACCCCTAAAACCCTAAAAGTAGGGCTGCCAAGGGCAATTTCGTAATTTTACATTGAATTTGATAATTCCGAGTCCGGAAATGGATTCCTTGGGAGGAAATATGTTAGGATAGCCCAGATTAGAAATTTCGAGAAGTGCAACCGGTCCGGGTATGGCGGGCCCAGGCCGGGTCCCCGGGGGTATTTTTGTAAATTTTCATTATAGACTCATATAACCCCAAGTAACACTATGGAAGTGTCTAAATAGTGCATTTGGAATTGTAGGATTCGATATTTGCCGCCCTCGTGAGCCAACTACGCCAGCGAACGTCAGAAAGGAACGAGGTAGTGACTTTTCTTTTGTACCATATATGATGCATTGTATGTGTGTTATATCGTTGATTTGTAATGAATTCGTATGCTGCGACATCTGTGGATTTGTGTTAGCACTGTCATTCCAATAGTCCCTGAGTAGCTAACAACGGTTCGGGTTAGGGCGGTGTGCCTTCTCGGCGGAGAAAGGGGATGAGGATGAGGTGTGATATATGTGATTATGTGAGCCGAAAGGCTATTTGTGGAGGCCGACGGGCCATTTGTGAAAGCCGAATAGCTGTATGGGCTATAAGGCTATATGTATGCACTGCCACGCCAATAGTCCCTGAGTAGCTAACAACGGTTCGGGTTAGGCGGTGTGCCTTCCCGGTGGAGAAAGGGGATGAGGGTGGAGTGTGATTTGTGGTGCTGCTGCTGTATGATGATTTGCTTACATGCTGTGTGCTTATGTGTGGTATAAATGTTTTGTTACTACTGGGATTCTCTTGAATCTCATTCTTTCCTTTAACTAACCTTTCAGACAGGGCGAGTGGCTCTAAGGAGAAGCGTACGACCCGGAGCGGTTAGAATCCTGTAGGGACATTTATTTTGGTTATGTTGGTTAAACCTGTTGGACAGGGTGTCTGTATATTATGTTGGTTGTAAAGAATAGTTGAACGTAGTTGTGTAGTCCCCTATATGGAGGTTGTAGACCCTTTTTGTGTATGAATGGAACCCGGGGGTTGCCGGGATTGCTATTAGATATTCTGATATGAATGAATGTGAATTAACTGCACAGGTGATTATATTCGATAATTGAACTTGAGATCGGAATAGGAAAGAAGTTTTGAAAATTTTATAAAGTCCCTACTTCACAGGGAGTTCTAAATGAG
This sequence comes from Inga oerstediana, assembly GCA_963210345.1. NCBI lineage: Eukaryota > Viridiplantae > Streptophyta > Magnoliopsida > Fabales > Fabaceae > Inga > Inga oerstediana. Next base: position 40,248,558 of record OY723403.1, on the reverse strand, counting down.
TTTTGAACTATTCGACGGTCTCTAAACCAATTTAATTACGTAATATCGAATTATAATTACGCTATTTAAGGCAGGGGGTTACAGGCCTCCCCTGATCGGGACTGGTAGGCAGCTGGGTTACTCACCTTTCACCCAGGACACACAAGAAAATCCACTTCCTTATCAAATGCACATTACAGACTCTAATTTTACGCACCGCCTTTTGGCCTCAGGTCAACACCAGTGCAACCAACGTGGTGGCTAGCCAGGCTGGCCATGCCGGGGTAATTGCCCTCACAAACAAGAATCCCCGATCATGTAGTCGAATTCAACATCAGCTAAACTAGCTCTGCTCTGCTACGACACACCTCAATCCCAGATCGTTCACAACTATCACAGATTCACAATCACACTCCACCCTTATCCCCTTTTACCGCCAGGAAGACACACAGTCTTTACCCGAACCGTTGCTAGCGACTCAGGGATTACTCAAACCGTTGCTAGCGACTCAGGGACTATTGGCATGGCAGTGCATACACATAGCCTTGCAGCTCACAAATAGTCAATCCCCTGTAACTACCGCCCCAGCGGAACGGTCTTCCGCCATAAGAATCACCCCATGCGGCCGCAGGTGAGAGACTCACAATGCACAATTGCAACAAGCTGGAACCAGGCATTTTAATAATTCCACCCACCACATATTCTTTTCACCAAACTAGGATCCTTCAAGACCCCTTTTTCACAAAATAATCTAGACTTCGAAGTTTTACCTCCCGAAGCCTTGGTTAACACATCATTCTCACGGTAACCTCGAGCTTCTGCTCAACACAATTCTCACACATATCACATTCTCACACTTCTGCTGCATACTCTGAGGTCGTTCTCCTCATTTGTGCTTTCACAATGTCAAGTTGATTTAACAGGAGTCCCATAGGAATCTCCCACCACAACCGACAACATTCACAACATATATGCATCTGCGTCAGACCTTGGCCTGATTCAACTTGAATCATTCAAAGCCACAAATAGCACTTCGTTGAGATCCCATACTCCCAATGTTCCCAGAGCTCTATTCTACGATTCAACGTCATGGCGAGTGCACACTAAGGTTCGTCGTCATGGCAACTGCACACTAGGGTTTGTCGTCACGGCGACTATCACAAATTTTTTTTTATATATTGTCACACCCCTTCAGAGTGCCTACCCCCTGGTCAACTACGCACCAGGGCTCCGCTGGCCGGCCCTTACACTGAGCCTGGCAGGCAGCTGGGTTACTCACATTTCACCCAAGACTCACATATCCCCCGTATCTCCACCGCCCCGAAGGCATAGTCCTCCCACTGTGTGCCATACACACCCCCAGTGGGCCGCAGGTAATAAACACACAAATAGCCGCTCCGATCAGACGTCGCCGTAGGTAGCCCTCTCCGATCAGAACTCCCCGTAGGTTGCCTTATCCACTTCGAATCCTCGTAGATAACTCTTTCAAATTCAAATTCTTCGCAGAATCACTTTTCCCTATGCTAGATTAACACTAGCAACCTCAGGATACCTGATACACATTTCAATTCCAATCTTATACCACATCCTGGTATCACAGACCATATAGGTCATATCAACCTCCTAAGGACTAGCTTAACTATTGAGTCTGATCCTTGGATCACAATTCATCTTTCAAACCTTCAACCTTAGTTGAACCGGGAAATCACTTCCCTCAAATCCACGGAGCATCATCAACCCCAACACAAATCCAAATATCTTTACTAGCCTAAGGCACCATGGTCCCCTAGGTCTTAAGGCCTTTATACACACAAGCTTAGTATGACATCACTACATGTAACATCATACCACCTAGGGTTTCTTACCCAATATCTAGGTTAGTCATAACTCCTAGAAACTCAATATCACATTTCTAGGAAATCATTTTCTTCCACCTTTGAGTTTACACCTCGGATTCTCAGGTGAACCACACTAATTCACCACATCTACATCACAGATAATGTATACACATATCCCTTAAACTCATATATCCACAAATAGCAGGGACCTTAATGTGTATATCACAACAAAGTCATCTCCTATGACTTAAGGCAGGAACTACAGCCATTATCCTATAAAAATCCCATGTTTGCCAGGAACTGCAGCTCTGATACCAAAAATGTAACCCCCTCCGTAATTATATCCAAAATACACGATTAAAATGAAATAGAGACCAATAATAATCAAATAACATTTACTAACCCATCACATGACGGGGTTTTCACGAATACTTTTTGAAATCATTTATAAACTTGGTCTCGTATTCACATTTCGAATACAATTACTACGCGAAGATAAATCACATTCATATAAATATCAGAGTGCACAACTTAATCATCCCGGCAATCCCGGGTACATACCTTCGCTAAAGATACACAGGGTACAATTGCCCATTACAATTCTTCAAATGGGGATTACACAATCTTATCTCGGAGGAGTTCTAGCCGCTCCCTCCACGAGCCACTTGCCCTGTCTAAATTGTTGGTAGGGGAGAGTGAGATTCGAGAGAATCTCAGTAGGAACCAGATACCATAACGCATGCATGATAGATGTTATGTGTATGACATGTTAGCTTTATCTAGATGCATGCCCCATAATGATATTTCTGCATGCTCAATATTTCATGTAACAAAACTATGGCCACAGTAAAACAGAAACAGAGCTTCATTTATTCAAATATGCTCTACACAATCAAGTAAAGCAATCACATACATCACTACACAAGCAAATATATCAATACATGCAAGTAAGATAAGGCCCCCACCTTAACCCTTTTCTGTCTCGAAACGCGTGCCTCGATCTACGTGCAAACAGCTCGGGGCTCCATATTCGATCCTACAATGTCAAATGTACTATTTAGACACTTCCATAGTGTTTCTGGGGGTTATATGAGGCTATATTGAAAATTTACTAAAATACCCCCGGGACCTGGCCCGGCCCCGCCGTACCCGGTCCAGCTGTACTTTTCTTGAAATTTTGACATGGGCTATTCTGACATATTTTCGCCCAAGGAATCCATTTCCGGACTCGGAGTTATCAAATTCAATGTCTATTTACAAATTTACCCTTGGCAGCCCCACTTTAAGGGTTTCAAGGACGTTTTCATAATTATGCTTTTTCGGCCTTTTCCGAAAAAGTGACCAACTGTAACCCCACCTAATTTTTGCTCCTGAACTCAATGGAAACATCAAATCATTGAAAATCCATCTCTAACCCCTCCAAACTAGGCTTGGCCGAAATTCTCAATTCCCCGGGAAAAATTGGGGTTTTTCGGTTTCGGCTCCGTAAACGCGTTCATTTCTACTCCTAACCACTTTATTGACTATTACATTGGGTTAGAACTACCATTTAGTATCAATTTGAGCAGCATAACACCTAGGCCAAATCCATTTTCCAAATCTACAAACAAAGACAATCTGGTGAAATTTCACCGATTAAATCAACCACAGCAGCCAGAACAATCAAAGATTGAAGTTTCAGAAGTTATCTCAAGCTCCCTCTAGCTTTTACTCAATATGGCTGAACCCTAGCCCCTTTTAGACCATGAAAATTGAGCTTCCAACACCTTAAAGAACATGAAAGAGAAGCTTAGAAACAAGATTATACGCGTTAGGAGCTAGATCGTCGGAGAAATCGGCTTATCTTGCGAGATTTCTCCTCTTTCTCTCTCTAAGAGCTCTCAACTTTCTCTCACTAGTTTCAGCTGGTTCAGCACGAAATGAGAGCTGAAGAAGATGAGAAAATATTTAATTACATGCTGATGTAATCTTTTATTGAGATGATGTCATAATTCCCATTTTCGGATTTTCTGGCAGATTTTCTGCCCAAACTTTGAAAAATCATAACTAATTCTAGAAAAATCGGAATGAGGTGATTCCAAAGCCAAATGAAAGCTATTTAAGTCCTCTTCATTGGAAAAATATGATCCATTACCATAAATCACTACAAAATTCCAGAATTACACAAATTTCACCACTGCCCCAAAACAGAGTCCATTTTCGACCTCAAACTTTGGACAGTCATATTCCCAGTTCCCAAAATGAAATGGCATAAATTATATGTCCATTTTGAAGCTTGGGATGTGAAATTTAAGAATGGAAAGTTTCATAATTTTCTGACATCATTTGCCTAGTCAAAACATCCACACGAGAAGACTGCCCAGAATAGAGTTTCACTGGACAGAATTTCAGATTTTGCATCTTTGCTTCCAATGGTTCCATTTTCATACCAAACATCATTCCCACATAAATTTTCACAAGGAATCTATTGGAAATACCAAATCAATCAAATTCACATCTCATTGACATGTTTTCACAACAATCTCAACATGTCAACACAATTCACATTTCAAAACCTAACATTGCGACATTTCCATTTCAAAGTTCCAAACCAATTTCAATGACATCAAAACACACTATGACACCATTTCCAACACAATACCCCATTCAATTCTTCCCTCTATTCTAAGTCAATTTGGATGTTAATCCACAATTGAACTCAAATACAGGGTTTCGGCACTGCTCACAACACACACGAATCATATTCGAGTGCCAAATCACATCATATTCTCCAAAAGGGTTATTTATCACTAACCACATCCACTTTTGGAGTCATTAACCCTTAATCACAATTTGGGATCTTGCTAAACCGGGCTTAGCAATCCACTAATCTCAGGCTTATTCTCTAGCCTCGAGTCTCAAAATTCGGGGTATTACAATAATATAGGCCATTATGTAATAATTCTTTCTGATAAAGTGAGTGAAGTTATTGGCCTTATTCACCATAGCTCTAGTGTAGGTATAATCTTATGAATATTTATTATAGAGCTAGGATTGAAGTTTAGAATCCACATTAGTTCTCATTGTTTGATGATTCTGTACTTCTCAGGCTTGTTGAACTCTTTGAAAGGTCTAGTGGAAGGGTTGTTGAATCCCAACTACTTATTGATTTTTGAGGCTGAGATGATAACCTTCTAATCTCTTATTGTTGTCTCTAATGTCTCTTCAATTATTTTCCTTTCTCAAAGCATAACTCATCATGCTCCATGTTACAGTAGAGAAGTCTAGCTCCTTTTGGCAGTAAGGAAGATAACTGGATGGTGAAGGCTTATAGTGTTGGAAGTATGAGTTCAACTCATGAGTATCCTTGGTCTCTCAGCTTGAGCTTCTTCAAATTGAGTTCCGCTAGGCCCACTAAGAAGTCTTCTTCCTCTTCCTCTTTCTCTAACTGCACCACTAGATAGTTACTTGCTAATGATGGGGTGTCACTGGAGTCATGAATTGAGTAAAACCATAGATTTAGCTTCTGCTCACACTGCAACACTGCCAATAATGCCTCCTCTATTAGCCTCTGATCTTTGTATCCGAGAGTAGAGCATTTTGATAAACTCCTACAAAAGTATAAATATATGCTCTTTGGTACCCAACTTTCTCTTGGGTCCATACAGTATTAGACTTTATAACTCTTATACTCTTATACAATTGAATTATATTATATTATATTTGAGCAAATAGTGTATTAAATCACCAAAGATTAAAATTATAATGTCATCCAATTAATTCATGCCATAAAGAATAACAAACAATTGATACCAAGAATGATGTTTTCACAATAACAGTATGCAAATATGCTTTGTATAGAAAAATATGTCATTAATAAGATTTTCATGCAATCGATGTAAGTCAAATCAAAGATAGTTGAAAACCTATTCATAATGACCAACTATTATGAAATGATAAATCATGAATGAAATCAAGTTTTCCAAGAATGATAATGAGTATGCAAATTGTTTCAAATCTCATATGTAATTTCAAATCATAACAATGCATTGTAAAATTGAGATTTTGAATATATGCAAAACTCATATTTGAAATATGTTTATAATTAATGTTTATGTTGAAAATGGTGGAAGTCAACAGTTTAAATACATGTACCAGAAAGCTTCTTTTTTAGAGAACAACTAAGATAACATGTTAGACATTGGAGTTTAACATGTTTGAGAATTTTCCAAAGAGCAAAAGTCATATGGAAAATGAATTAGCCAAAAAGACTTAGCTTCAATGATGTATATAAACACAATGATTTTGCTATTGACCAAGAGAGAATCTTGACTCTTAGAGGTTTCTTGAATAACAGGAATATTCATCTCAAAGATTTGAATACAATACACTAGTTACTCAAAGATATATGATATCAATGGTTCATGTATTTGAGCAACAAAATGAGTGCAAATGAATTATGAATGATTAAGTACATACTCATTAGTCTAAATGACAAGAATACTAGAATATTATCCTAATAAGTTATTCCACTATAATGGATAATGCATTAAGATTCAATGTACTAATGAATATTCATAATGCTTGGAATAACATGGCCAACCAAAGATTTATGCATTTGGCATAAGGCTTTCACATATTGAATTCCTTTCTGGGAAATGCACTTGAAACTCATATAGATAGTGAACTTATTAGACATAAGGTCTAACTTGTTAGAAAATAAAAGTTGAGGAGTTCAAGCAGTAACAGGTTTAAAATCAAGAAACAATATGTGAAAGATGGGGAAAATTCTAGTAGTTGGATTTTAAGCATTTCTAACTTTCAGTATACATAAATATTAACTGCCAATTTTGAAACCGATTTAAATGCAAATAAGATATGAATAATTTTCAAAATATGTGTATGCAGTTTTATAAACAAGATGAATTGGAATCTAAGTACATTTTTGGAATGTGCATTTCAAAACTCAAATACATAGAAAGATTATGAACAATTTCACTTCCAGTCTATTTAGCAATCTAAAAACAATTTGAAAACCATAAATGATTGATTGCTAATGGTATGCAATAATAAGCAAGTATTCATTGCCCAATTTAGTTCATAAAAGCACAAGATATGAAAAGATATAGAGCAAGGATTAGATCTCACCGTAATTTTTCTTGTCCTTGCGATAGCTTGCTTGATTTTAGTGGAATAATATTGATTTTCCTCCTTTGTACACACAACACAAAAATCCAAACTCCATAATTCAGCATCATCAAGATATGAATTTGTTTTCATGTGACTATAGTCTTGGGAAGCTTTTTCTTATCCTACAAAACTGTATAAATTTCTTTTTCTTCATGGTATCTAACCTTGTTTGGATCCATTTCTTGTTAGCTTGTAGGAATCAAGATAAAATTCACATGCTCTAAGAATATAACTAATTCAAGGCAATTGAGCATAATGAATTAAATATGTCTTTACACATAAAATAAATATTTTCTTTTCAATCATTATATATGCATAAAGAATTAACCTATTGAGCATTGCAATCCCTTTATAAATAAACCTATTAAGTTGCTTTTTAAGGGATGCAAAAACATAATTTCAAAATCGTTTGCAATGCTCATTCCTAAGGTTCCAAAATATAAAACCTCAATAAAAATTACAGACAATAGCATAGGAGGTTTTATCATTGTGTACCTTCCTTTGCCTTAGGTACTTGGAGGATTGCTTTTGCTTACCCACTACATCTTTCTATGATGTTGATACTTTGAATATCTTGCTTTGGGTGCTAGCAACCTTCTCTCAAAATATATAGACTCTAGGAGTCTCTTACTTGATGCTTGAGAGATCATCTTTTTCTTGTTCTCTTCAAGATAGTTGAACGGTACTCTATGGTAGTCTGTTCTTGAGGTGGAATGTACTCCTTTTCTCCATTGCCTTTCTTTGTGATTGAACTTTGTAGTTCCAGCAATGGGTGATCCAAGAGTCCTCCTAATTGTTGTGAATCTCCTTTTATGTGCATTAGGAACTCTTGGAATATTCCTTATTTTCTCTGTACCCTTATGTCCATTCTTTCTTTAATCAATCTGCATACATGAAATACCAGATGGATATTTTGGTACCCATTTTACTTTGGGTCCTTGAATGTTATCATTAGACCTTACTTGTCTTTTAGGAACCCAAACGAATTTATTTCTCACATTAGAATTTCTCCTAATATAGCATGTGTGAGAAATATGACCTGATTTACCACAATAATTGCACATAATAGAATGATATGCATTATGAGCTTTTATGCAAGTATTGAGTTGGTCATGAGAGTATAAACAAGAATGGATTTTATTTAAACATTCTTTCTTCTCAACAAACTTTCCAACATATTTGAAAACATTTTTTCTTTTCTCAATAGAATCAACAATTGGTTAAAAAACAATCTTATATAGATTCTGAAAATCAATTTTACGAAAATCATGAGAAGAATTGGAACTTTTTACCTTAAGTTCATCTTGAGATCTGGAGAGTGATTTTTCATGTCCGTCTACAATGAGCCCTTTTCGGAAATCCTCTTTCTCTTGTCTATCCATATTGATTGTATGGAAGTGTCCTATGATTTCTCCTTCTTCATTATCAACTTTCAATTGTTCATGCACTATAGATGCACAGCTTGTAGTTTCACATGAACTGTCAACACTTTCAACTTTAACACACTTGTTAGAAGTATATATAGAATCAAGAGTATCCCAAATATCTCTAGTAGTAGAGCAAAATCTAATTTTCTCAAAATCACTTTCAGTTAAAGCACTACACAGAATTTTCATTACTCTAATATTCAATGAAAACATTTTCTTTTCTCTTTCTGTCCAATCCTTTCTCGGTTTGAAATCAAAGGCATTTGTAAAAACATTACACATATCAAAATCATATTTTTTTTATAAAACTAGTCATTCTAGCTTTCTAAAACCAAAAAACAAGATCTTTTAACATAGGTTGAATTGTATAGTCAAAAACTTCAGAAAGCATATAACACCCAAAATCATCTATTATAAGCTCTTGAGACAGTTAAGTCCTTTAATCAAGAGTCCAACTCTGATACCAAATGTTAAAACCGCCTGACACCCAAGAGAAGTGAATTGGGTGCAAGATAAAAAATTAAGAGATTTTAAAATTCGTTTCGCATCTTAGTGGAAGCAATAAATATGAAAGTAATGAATCATAAATCAACAGTTAATATATACTAGAAATATAAGAGTTTAAGGAAGAGAGTATGCAAACTGTGATTTATCCTAGTTCGGTTCAATCTACGATGACCTACGTCCAGTCCCCAGGCTCCTTTTGAGATTTTCAAATCCACTATCTTCTTGTTTAATCCAGGCACAAGAATAGCCTTTACAACTCACAAGTTTAGCCATGCACTTGTGAAGCCTTTTACAAATCTTTCACAGAGTTACTCCCCCTTACACACCATAAGGTTACAACCGAGTTACTCCTCCTTACTCACCGTAAGGATACAACCTTGATGATGAAAGATTACAAGCAATCTTCTCTCTCAGAAGTGAATAGATGAATACTAAAGTGCAATACAATCAATCACTTTTTCAAATACACATAATATAGAAAACAGATAAGAACAGAGAGTGTTTGTGTCGATATGGATAGCTTATGATATGAGGATGTTTGTGTTATTGTGTTCTTGTTGGTGTTGTTGTTCTCTACTTGAATCTCTTGTATTTATAATTGATGAAGATTGATGACCGTTTGAGCATTTCAGCATATCCGTTGGAGTGTGGTTGCTTATTTTGTTCCTTTGCTTGAGTTTGAAAAACTAGCTGTTAGAACTTTGGACGCTCCGTTTCCATAAATCAACTTTTATCTCTTCACATTATCTCTTCATTGTATTCCTATAGAAACATATTAAACACTAATACAACGAAGTGTGAGAGTGATTGGAAGCAAGAAGAGTAAGTTTCATAATCATTCCTTTTGAAAGCTTCAGTAGGTTTGTTCTAATCTCCTGGAAAGCATTACTCGAGTGGTCACTCGAGTAAGCCTGGGTCATTACTCAAGTGATTCCTTGAGTAATCACATTCAAAATCTGGCTGAGTGCGTTTCCAATTTCATTACTTAAGTGATCCCTTGAGTAATGCTTTCTTTTCCTTTCATGTTACTTGAGTGCTCCCTCGAGTAATGTCACTCAAATCTTGGTCGAGAAGTATTAGATGATTTCTTCTCTGATTACTTGAGTAGCCCTATGAGTAATGTCTCAAATAACCCTGTAGATTACTTGAGTGATCCCTTCGACTAATCCCATACAATTCTTGACAGAGAGCTTACTAGAACAATTTCTCACACATTACTCGAGTGGTCCCTCGACTAGGGTTTCAAATAACTTTGCATATCACTCAACTAAGCCTTTCAAGTGATCTCTTCATTTTCATTCAAAACATGGCAAATAATATATCATCAGAAATATCTCATTGTTTACATTCCAACGTAACAAGAATCAGCTCTAAACACGTTGTATACAGAAAGTTATGATCCAAAGAGTATCTACTGTTCTTAGACAATCTCTAAAATCACGAGCAGCGAATTCCATAAGACATAGCTCTTAGGATATAACTTCAAATATGCTAAATTACCTATCCATAGAAAGCTCTTTGAGTCTACTTTCATATGGCACTAGTTTCATCACAATCCGATGTGTAGTTTGAGAGTTATGTCCAAAATACTGAAGATGACCTAGAATATGATGGTGATTCATGTGTCCACTTCAACATCACCACTCGAGTAACCACTCGAGTGATGCCTTCCAAAACATGACAAAGAGCCAAAACTCAAAGGAACACCTTGGGGAAGTTCCATAACTTCCATATAAGTTATCTTGGCTTCGAATTGACCCATTCCAACCTCTATATGATCAAAGAAACCTCCGATATCACTTCTAATAGCATGGATCTTGATATTCTCATGTGATCTTGCAAGTTATTCTTTCTTCAATCTCTTTCTTCATTCTTCTTTCTTCTTTGCTTGGCTAATATACAAGATATCTTATTGTTTTTCCTCTTGATTATCATTCTTCATAACCCAACTAGATATTTTCTTGAATATCTTCAATCTTCTTCTTTCTTTCTTCTTTCTTCAATCCCTTGCCTCTTGATTTTCTTCTTGATGATCATTTTCCATTTAAGTGGCATTATAAGCAAAATAACATCAACCCACTATTGGGTTTATGACTAATCTCAAGATATACAACATTAAATATAGTAGTTAGTCAATGTAGAAGATAAGTATATTATATAAACTTTTTGCTCTTAATACTTGACATCTATATTTGACATCATCAAAACTATTCATATATAACAGTATTGACTAGAAGCATAATTTTATTGACTAAATAAGTAATGACATTAACTAAAGGCATAACGATATCCACTAAATAAGTAATGATATTCATTTAAGGCGTAAATAAACTCACTAAAGGAATAATCGTTAGACGTAGGCAAAAACCCAGTGGTTCGGTCCATGCTCATCCCTAATAAAGGTATTAACTAAACGAGTAATGGGATTGACTAAAGGCATAATAACAATAACTAAATGAGTAATAGTATAGATTAAATGAGTAGTAAGATTGACTAAAGGCGTAATAAATCTGACTTAATGAGTAATGATATTGACTAAACGAGTAATGAGATTGATTAAAGGCGTAATGATTTTAACTAAATGAGTAATGGTATTAACTAAATGAGTAGTAAGACTGACTAAAGGTGTAATGACAATAACTTAATGAGTAATGGTATTGACTAAAAGGATAATGATATTTACTAAACGAGTAATAGGATTAACTAAAAGTGTAATGACATTGACATTACTCATAACCATTACTCTTGTAGTCAATTTAATGACATCACTCATTTAGTCAATACAATTATGACTCTAGTTAATACTATTATGCATTTTTTCATTTCCATTACTTATTTTGTTAAAGCCATTATGTCTTTATTTATATTATACATATATACTAATGTATATATATATATATCAAAGGGGCTTTGGTGACCGGCCAGGCCCCTTTGGCAAAGTGGTGGGGTGAGTTTGATCCCACCTCTTGCCCCCTTGCATCCATTTTTTTAAAAAATAAAAAATTACACCCCACCCCTACTACTACAGAAGGCACTGTTAACGTTCGTTTTTATGCCCTTTAGATAACCGTTTTCAAGGGGACATGTATGTGAGAATCGTTGAAAGTTTTAAAATAGACTATTGTTTTAAAACAGTCATAGTAAGTTTGAAGCATACAACGTTTGTTTTCAAAAAGCAGTCGTTGTAACTTACAATGACTAAGTTTTGAAAACAGTTGCTAAAAACCATTTGTTTTAAAAAATATTATTCACATTTTCTTCCCACCACCTTTGAAAAACCACCAATTCCCAAGAAATTATGTTTTGAATTTTTAACTATTGAACTATTTTTAAAAAAAGCGTAGGTAAAAATCACCATATTAAATTTTGAATCTTCAAAGTTCAATCATCACATATCACACAAAAGAACTTAAATTTAGATATATATATCATCAAAACATCATTTTAATGTTCAAACTTCAACTTTCAAACTAAATCATGATAATTATAAGCCCAAAGATTTATGAGATGACATGCTTCTATTAGATCTTCATGCTTTACCATCATTTTCCAAAGTGTTCTCTATAAATCATAATGCCTCTAATAAAACTAATCCATAAAACCAATGGATAATTATCCTAAAACTCTGGTCCTTGTTAATTCATTGTGCAACCAACGGTAATGAATTACTTCCTTTGTTAATTCTTTATTCTACAAAACTGCACATGAAAATTTACCGGTAAATAACGATAAGAAAAATACTGAAGACAACGTTATAAAAAAAACTTAAGACAAAATAAAGGCCATGGTCTTAATCACAGTCCTACTTTGGAATCCAGTTATCATAATAAAAACCAGAAATAGATACGATCGAGTTTGAAAACCAAAAATCATAAAATTCATAATACTCATATAAACAAGAAAATAAGAAACAAATAGGAGGCAAAGTATTCGAATATGTAAACATAATATACCACTACACTAAATTGTTGCACTATGTAAAAGAAACCTCTACACATCATCATCTATATGTTGTAGATGATATCCTGCCAAAAGGTCTCATATCAAATTAATGTCTTCGACTGTGTTGGTATGCTCATTACCAAATATTTTTGGAGAATAAGTTAATATAAATCAATAAATTGAATGAAATAACTAACAATTAAGAAAAAAACTGAAATGCATTTGAGAATGAAGAAATGATCACTTGTTCAAATTTGGTAGTAAGTCCACTAAAAATGATTTTATACATATATAGTAAGACATAGTACCCGCACTCAGTTTTCCCTGGTTGATGAGGGCACTATACATCAAAAGCATATGATAAAAAAGAATAAAGGCATATAGAAAGTGATTGTCAATTAAAGAACTTGAATTTAAAAAATTTACTTTCGGCTGGAACCACTTCATCGAACCACTTTTACTTTCACGCTTCTTACCATTATATAATATGTCTTCAGTGCACTATAATTAAAATGAAAAAAAACAGACATTAAAACAATTTAATCAAGTTAAAAACCAATGATTTATAAACAAATTAACTTACGTGTTGAAAATAGTTTTTATCTCTTCGTCTAGCTTTTGACTTAAGGAATCAAACTAAAAGATGACATTGATGAATGGGCAAGCAACACATAGACTCCAATGATAACTATAATAACATATATAGATTAAAATGATGTTAGATAACATGATACTTCTTAGCAAATTGAATATATAGAAATAGATAAAATTAAGTTACTTGCCTTTCAACAATCGGTGCTAGATAACAAGGCAACTTAGTTTGTCTGATTGTATAGCCTACATAGCTCATCCTATCTTCCAACTTATTATTATTACGCCTTGCAGATTCCCAGGACATAAGAATCCATACAAAGTATTGAGCTCCCTATCGACACATATTTTGTGGAAGTAGCTACCATAGAATTAAAATGAGAAATGGCTTGGTGAATATAGAAACCTAAAAATCCTAAAACTTAGTGCATTAATTAAAGTTAAAAATAAAAAATAAACTCACATTATTGCAAATGTGATCCATCCTATGTCTATCTCATGTAAAGATAGGAACTCTATAATATCGTTGTTATCAATTGCATAAAAATATGATATTGTACGATGTACAATCCTACAAGGCATCTGCAAGTCGACCTTGTTATTTTTTATACATATTTTATAGTTGTCCCAATAAGGGAAATTTTGTCGCTTCTTCTTGATCCTAGCGACACATACAATAAAGATTATAAGTAGGATGTCAAGGAAAATCCAAGTAATAGTAAGGCGTTTCCTACCATTGAGGTGTTGTTGCCATATGAACAAGATGTTGAGGCCAAATGATGAAAGATCTTATTGTTTGATCTAGTTTGGCGACCTTATCATCGGAGAACGATGTTAGATCTCATATGTTTTGATGATAACAAAGATTGGAATGATCTACAAAAGGTTTGATAATGAGCAAAAGAGCTTTTGAACAAAGAAGCAAATTAGTTAGTGGCATACAGAGCAATTACTCAAGTGGGAACTCAATTGATGAAGAAGAACAAGAAGTCACAGAACAAGAGAAAGCATCTCTGGTAGAATTCAGAAGAGATTACTTGAGTAATCACTTGAGTGATGACCCTTCATCACTCGAGTGACCACCCTTCATCACTCTAGTGACCACTCAAGTGATGAGATAAGAATTGTACTGAAAACTCTCGGTCGGATTTTGGGAGCCATCACTCAAGTGATGGCCAAGAACCACTCAAGTGATCAAGTAAGAAATAAGCCAGTAACTCTCTACCAAGATTTAGACGAGATCACTTGAGTGATGTCCATGAATCACTTAAGTGATCGCTCGAGTGATAAAGTTAGAATTATTGCTTCAACTCTGTGCCAAGTTCTGGAAGGGATTACTCCAGTAATCACTTGAATGATAACCCATTAGTACTCAAGTGATCACTCAAGTGATGATGTCCAGATTGGATGATTATGATATGTTATTTATTGTTTTGTTATTTGAATGATTAACCCTTTATTGTATTAGTATTCTAAGTATATTTTCAAGAAAACAATGAAGAGATTATATAAGAGAGAGAGAAGTCACTTTACAAAGAACATAACGTCCGTAACACTCACCTACTGTAATAGCTATTTGTCAAATATAAAGAACGGTCAAAAGGAGTTGTGTAACTCTAACAGACATGTTGAAATACTTCCAATGGCTATCACAACTCAACTATAAATATGGCAACATTCAACGAAGAAGGCAGATACTGATAAGACACGAACATATATCATTCAACACATTCATAGTGGTATGTTTCTCATATTCACTCTTTGTACTTCAGTGATCATATTTTTACTTTGTCAGAGAAATTTTCATTACAAACTCAATACTTGTTATTAAGACAACTTGAAGTTGTGGAACCTTAAGTTGGGGATTGGTTTACATCATTAAGGGGGAGCAAGTATCCAGTGAAGGAACTTGTCGTGTACTGAGATGTCAAGAACCTACTGAATCTTAGTAGATATAGTGAAACTCTCAGAGGAACTCTGAGGACTAGATGTAGGTCAAAGTGGTTGTGGCCGAACCAATATAACTCCCGGTGCACACTTCGGTGATATCTCCTCTAGCTCTTAATTATATTTTAAATTATACTAAGCTTTTATTTATGGTTCAATTATTCTGCTATCACCTAATTCAACCCCCTCTTGGATGAAATGCTTGCACTAACAAACAAAAAATCTATACCTTTCTCCCCTTGTCGAACACTTGTGATATTGACCTTATGTTGATCATCCCAAATTTACTTACGATGGTGGGTGGTAGCATGTGTGTATACAATAGCATCAGCAACAACACGTAGTAATGGGACAACCAACAAAAGAAAGCAAGGTTCTCCCACTCTGGTGTAGGACCAGGGTCACCATGTCCAATGTAACCCCCTTCCAACCAAGGCTGAGATTAAGTTCATAAATACGTGATTATGTGGAATTAGAGACTGTATGATGATTTGGGACTTTATTAAAATTAAACTTCCCAAATTAGGGTTTACAAAAACCTTTCTAAAACCAGTTTAACAACGGTCTCATATTCACATTTCAAATACACAAATGGCCTGTATAGTACGATTTCATTCATAAATGTTAGAGTATAATGCAAATTCCTGACACACTCGGGTTCTATTAATTAAATAAGGGTTTTACAAGGCACCAATGCCCACAATCCATATTCCCTTTTTCTAGGGGATAACACAAATACTATCCAATATCTCCAAAATATACATGTAACTCCCAACAAAATATCCAAAATCTATAGTACGATAACCAAAAACCAGAATAAACTCCTAGCTTGGAGCTTTAGCCGCCCTCGTCACCTACTTTTCTTTTGAACTACCGGCCCTATCTGAAAATTTATTTTGGAAGAGTGAGATTCTAAGGAATCCCCGTAATGTCAAATCACTCATAGTATGCACAACAACAAAGCATGAAAGCAAATCATCACTTGACACATAACAACTACAACGGCAAAGGCTGGTATGACGTATGTCACCCTTACGTTTACTCACACTGAAGTGCTCACACTGTAATGCACCACATCATGGTTCACAATAATATAATTCACCACAGCTGGGTATTATATAAAGCAGTTCACATCATATCAAAGCCACACTGGCATATTCACAAATAAGGAATTCATAATTGCACAACGCAGCTCAGTAATTACAACGGCAGATACAATAGCAGGGGTAGGTGTGATAACTATCACCCCCTACGACTGCTCACATTGACTGCTCACGCTGTAATGCCCTACGGCCGATAACACACACAACACAATGATAAGTCATACATACCAAGCATCATATACAACATGAGAGAAAAGTCACTACCTTGGTCCTTCTATGAGTGCTTTAGCACTGGTCTCTCTCGAGTAGGGCAAATATTGAATCCTATAATTCATAATTAAGGATGAAGTGTTATTCTCTATTCCAATACTTAAATGACTTCACAATACTTAGATTGGTTATCATTAATGTCCTTTAGAAATCTACAAATGCCTATAACAAAAGCCCTAAAGGGTTGAAAGAACTATCCCAAAGATCCCTTTTTAGAAGTGAAAGTACAGATTTTTCATTGTTTCACTCGAGTGAAGAAGACCTTACTTGAGTGATGATGGACTTGGACTCGAGCATGAAAGCTCACTCGTGCGAGTGCTTGACAGCATGCATAGATAGAAACAAGAAATGCCCGCAGCACTTGAGCATAAATATCAACACTCGAGTGATAGCTAAATGCTCACTCGAGTCCTACAAAGTGAGGTGCAGAAAGTGCTCACCCGAGAGAACAAGGAACTTTCTAAAGGGAATATCACTCGAGCAGGGGTCTTGCCACTCAAGTGATGGCTTAACACTCACAAGTGTTAAGATACACTCTTGAAATTGGCTGTAGTAACAACCCGAGATGCGAGTTCATAATGTAAAATACACCTTTACTCAAGTGAGACAAGGTTCACTCGAGTGAGAACACACAACACTCACAAGTGAGACAACACTTTTGTCTATTTTCACTAAAGTGCATCAGAAAAACTGAAGGGAAAAGAGAACATATCATGCTGCACTCGAGTGAGGCTTATCAGAAGCCAAAAACGTAGTAAAGTTGATAGCATTTCCCAATCTTTACCCAAGTGTTTCCAATGATCCCAAATTCTCAACCAAGGCTACTCCCACATAAAATTGCACAAGGAATCCAATAGAAACATCAAAACTATCAAAATCCTATTTTATTATCATGCTTTAGTTTTAGGCCACTTTCAACACCAAAATCCTAAAATCACCAAACTTATCATTTCAACCTCAATCCAATTCTATCTATTCAAACACATACCAAAACACCATTTCTATGATCATAGCATACTAAACTCTCCATGACTATAATTTTCGAAAATAGGCTATAAATCCCAGAAATTCAAAACTTAATCATATGGCACAAAACATAGATAGAATGGTCTCTTTTACTCACCTTAATAACTTTCTCAAAGGTTCTCCTTGGTTCTCCAACTCTTAGATTTCCTTGAGTGCTCAAATCAACTCCAATGGACAATCTAACCATCAAAATGAAGCCCTTAATCGAAGGAACAAGATTAATGAAGTGAGTTTTTGCATTTGAGGTCATTTACTTACCTTAAAACTAAGCTTTTCTTCTTCTTCCTTGGTCTCTAATGGCTGTCAAAATGGGGAGAGAGAAAGAGAGATATGAGAGCTTGAAGGAGATGAAGAAATGATGATTTCTCATACTCCCATTCTTGCTTCAGTAGAAACCAAGGGAGCGACAAGAGAGAAATAATAAACAATGAGATTTGACTTTCCTCTATCCTCTTTCTCTTATCCTATGAACACCTCATTTTTTCTCATAAAGTAAGTAACTAATTAGTTACTCTAACCACTCCATTAGCCATTTGGTCACACATCTCATTTCTTCTTAGTTAGCAATTAATTTCTTCATTAATTACTGACTAATTGGCCTATAATTTTCATTCTTCCAATTTTTCTTGATTTTGGCACATTTACCGAAATTGCCACAAAACACATAATAATTCAATCTTTAACTCATAAATTATTCTTAATAATTATCATTAGCCCTTAATCAAAATTTGGGGAATTACAATTCTTCCCTTATTCAATAAATTTCATCCCCAAAATTTGTTACACATCTTGGGGCATAAACTCAAGAAATCACTTCTTCATGTCTACTTCCGCTTCCCAAGATGCTTCTCTTGGTGACATTCCCATCCAGACACCTTCATAAACGGTAAGCTTCGATGCCTAAGCCGCTGCTCTTCTCGATCAATAATACGCTTTGGCTCTACCGCATAAGTGAAGTTATCTTGCAACTCGACCTCTTCATACTCAATAATATGCTTAGGGTTTGGTTGGTACTTCTTGAGCTGTGAGACATGGAACACATCATGTAATCGACTCAAATTTAGGGGTAGTGCTATCCGATATGCCACCGGACCGATTCTCGCCAGAATCTTGAATAGACCAATATACCTCGGACCCAGCTTCTTCTACGTGATTGCTCTCCTAATGCCTGTGACCGGAGATACTCTTAAGAAAATATGATCCCCCAACTTCAAACTCTAGAGGCCTTCTCCTTTTATCAGCATAGCTCTTCTGTCGACTCTGTGCTGTAAGGAGCCTTTTTCTGATGATTTTGATCTACTCTGAGGTCTGATTAACAAGATCTGGCCCATACAACTTTGTCTAGTACAATAGTGACTGGCACCTCCTCCCGTACAATGCTTCATACGGAGCCATCTAAATGCTTGCATGATAGCTGTTGTTGTGAGCAAACTCAGCTAGTGGAAGATAGTAGTCCCATTTTCCCTTGAAGTCTAGGACACATGCTCTCAATATATCTTATAGTGTCTGAATAGTCCTTTTTGACTGTCCGTCTGTCTGAGGATGGTAAGTCGTGCTAAAGCATAATTGTGTACCCATAACTTCATGTAGAGCCCTCCAGAATCTTGAAGTAAACCAAGGATCTCTATCAAAGATAATGTTCTTCGATGTACCATGGAGTCTCACTACCTCTTTATGTAGATTTCAGCCAGCCTATCAAGGGAATAGCTAGCATTAATTGGTATGAAGTACGCTGACTTTGTGAGTCGATCAACAATCACCCATATCACATAATAGTTCCTGATCCTGGGCAGACCAACCACTAGATCCATGGTCACACTCTCCTACTTCTATTCTGGAATTTCTGGACTCTAAAGCAATCCTAGGGGTCTTTGGCGTTCAATCTTCAACCCTAACCACCAATACATGGATTTCAAGCTGTTATACATTTTGGTCATATATGGGTAAAGAGTATACTGGCTCTTATGAGCCTCATCCAGAATCCTCTGTCTCAAGTCAACCTTCAGTGGAATATAGATTCTCTTATGGTAATGAATTAGTCTACCAAGTGACAAATCATAATCTTGAGTCCCCCCTTGCTCAATCACAGCTCGGATGGACTAGGCTTGCTCATCATGCATCTGGGCCTCTATGATTTCAATCCTCAGGTTATTCTCTCCTTGGACAATGCCATAACTAGCACACAGGATTTCATTTGAGAGATTGAAGTCTCAAAAATCCTTAATCAATTTTGTCTCTTGAATCATCATTGCTGCAACAAGAACCTTCTTTCGACTAAGAGCATCCGCAACAACATTGGTTTTACCCAGATGACATTTGATCTCCAGGTTGTAATCTTTTAGCATTTTCATCCAACAACGCTATCTCATGTTCAACTCTTTCTGATCATATAGATATTTAAGACTCTTATGATCGCAGTACTGTTCCACAGTCACACCATATAGGTAATGACGCCAAATCTTCAATGCAAACACAATTGTCGCAAGCTCTATATCATGAGTGGGATAGTTCATATCATGCAGCTTAAGCTATCGAGAGGCATAGGCCACCACACGTCCCTGTTGCATCATGACACACCCTAGCCCCTGCTTACTCGCATCATTGTATATGACGTAAGCCTCACTGGGATCAGATATAATCAATACTGGTGTCGTAGTCAATCTCTCCTTCAGCTTAACAAAACTATTTTCATAACACTTATCCCATACAAATGGCTGATCCTTCCTCATGAGGTTGGTCATCGGCAATACAATTAGGGAGAAGTTCTGAATAAACCTCCAATAGTAACCAGTAAGACCCTGAAAACTGTGAATCTCAGAAACAGTTTCTGGCTTCTTCCAGTCAAGTACTGCTTCTACCTTACTGCTTCCACCTTACTGGGATCCACCGAGACCCCTTCACGTAAGATAACATGGCCAAGAAATTTCACTTCCGTAAGCTAGAACTCATACTTACTCAACTTGGCATAGAGCTGCTTTTCATGTAATATCTCAAGAACAATTCTCAAATGATGCTTTTACTCTTCTCTACTCTTAGAGTATATCAGAATGTCATTAATAAACACCACAACAAATTGATCAAGGTACTATTGAAAGACACCGTTCATGTAATCCATGAATACGGCAGGTGTATTAGTCAACCCGAAGGGCATCACCGAAAACTCGTAGTGCCCATATCTCGTTCTGAAAGTTGCCTTTGGTACATCTTCTACTCTCACATGCAGCTGATGATAACCTGACCTTAGATCGATTTTTGAGAATACACAAGAACCAGAAAGTTGATCTAAAAGGTTAGCAATTTTTGAGAGTGGATACTTGTTCTTAAGAGTAACTTTGTCAAGTTCTCTATAATCGATACACAACCACAAATTTCCATCTTTCTTTTTCACAAACAACACTGGAGCTCCCCATGATGAAATACTGGGTCGAATAAAACCTTTTTCAAGAAACTCTTCAATTTGCTTTTTCAATTCTGCCATTTCATTTGGGGCCATACGGTATGGGGCCTTAGATATAGAACCAACCCCAGGCACAATTTTGATTGGGAACTGCACTTCCCTCTCCAGAGGCAATATGCTAAAATCGTCTAGAAATACCTCAGGGAATTCTCTTACCACAGGTATACTATCTAGAGTTTCCTCTGTCTCTCCTTGCATGGTAAAGAACACCATATACCCCTGGCATCCCTTCTCAAGATATTTCTCAGCTTTAGCCGTTGAAAGGAAATTCAATTCACTGTTTACATTTAAATCCCTCTGTGGAGTAGGATAAACTATTCTCCTATTCCCATAATCCAGCATTACATTGTTAGCCGTCAACCAATCAATACCTAAAATTACTTCTAATTGTTGAAGCAGCAAGCAAATCAAATCGACTGTGGACTCATATTCCTTAACAATTATCACACAGTTCAAACAAGCTTCGGCTATTACAGCCTTGACACCCATTGGCGTAGATATAACTAAATCAAATGGCAATTTATGCACATGTAATCCCAGAAGCTTTACACAGTCATAAGAAATAAAAGAATGACTTGCACCTGAATCAAATAAGGCTTGTAATTCATTATCACTGAGAAGGAGTTTACCTTGAATCAGTTTAGGGTATTTCTGAGCTCCTTATGTGTCATGGCAAACACTCGACCTTGATTCCTAGCCCTTTGCTTTGCCGACTATCATAGGCACTGAGTAGAAAGATGACCCAGCTATTTGCAGTTGAAGTAAATCACTTACCCCGTACATGTTCTTCCAAGATGATATTTCTTACACTGAAGACGCATTGTTCCCGCTGGAGGTCTCTAGTCACTATGACCCCTGGATTGGTAGGGCCTTTTACTATTGCCCCCAGATGAGGGCCCTTATCCCTTCTGCTTCTGAGAAGTATTTGACTTGTAGGCTCACTATAGCTATCCTTACCCTTAGTCAGGTACAACTCTCTCATATTCTTCTCAATTATTCTATACTCTTCTACTGCCTTGTTGAAGTCGGTAAATAGATGAGTGGCTAACTTCTTCCTCAGCTCACTCCTCAACCCCCGGATAAGCATATCGGAGCTCTACTCCTCATCATCCATATGTCGGAGGTAGGAAAAGTACTGAGATAGCCGGATGAAACGAGATAAGTATTCATCAAAGCTCTCTGTCTCATCCTACTTGATGGCTAGGAACTCATATACTTTTTAAAGCCTCACCGACTTAGGGAAGCACTTCTCATTGAACTTTTCATGGAACACCTCCCATGTCAGTGGTACATTCTGGTTCTGTAGTGTCATGGCAATATTCCACTACTATCGGTTTGCATCCCCTTCTAGTTAATACATTAACATTTTTGCCTTCACCTCCGTTGGACATTCGAGGACTTCAAAGATCTTCTCTAATAAGTTCACTAGTCCTAAGCAGCTTGGGGTTCAAATCTCCCTCTGAACGCCAGAGGTAGATGCTTGAAAAACTTCGAGACCCAAAATTGTAGATCTCTACCCCCTCAGATTGGTACCCCTTGTGACTCCTGATTAGGTACCATGTGAGATAGGGTCTCTCGAGACCCATTAGACTACTCATCTACTCCTCATAATGAGCCCCTGCTTGGGTTTCCTCCTAGGTCTCCTCACATATAGATTGGACCTTTTCCTCATTACGCTTGGCCCTTTCTTCCCTGAGCTATTCTCTTAGCTCAGCGATCATATCTCTTTGCTCTCTAACCAAGTTCATCATCTCTCGTATTGGATCAAGTGGATTGTCATTTAATTCTTCTACCTCTAGATACCCTGGTCTGAGTCTAGGGTAAACTATTTTGTCCTTAACTCTACAAATGATTCACCATGTCAGTACCATAGCAAATGTATACATATAGTCCTTAAAATTTATATATATCCACAAACTGCAGAATTACTCATATGTATACAACAAACAATCGTAAGTCATCATCTATGACTAAGGCAACAAATCACCGTAACTATCCTAGCAAATCCTACCCTTGCCTGGAACTACGATGCTGATACCACAAATGTAACCCCCTTCCAACCAAGGCCAAGATTAAGTTCATACGTGGAACTAGAGACCGTACGATAATTTGGGACTTTATTAAAATTAAACTTATTAAAATTAAACTTCCCAAATCAGGGTTTACAAAAACCTTTTTAAAACTAGTTCAACAACGGTCTCATATTCACATTTCAAATACACAAATAGCCTGTACAGTATAATATCATTCATAAATATCAGAGTACAACACAAATTCCCGACATACTCGGGTTCCATTAATTAAATAAGGGTTTGACAAGATGTTAGATCCTAGATGTTTTGATAATAATAAAGATTGGACCAATGATATAAGAGGATATGATAACAAATGAATTTGAACAAAGTAAATAAATGGCAGACAAATCATTACTTGAAGTAAGCACTTGAGTAACAAAGAAGATCTAAGAGGAAGAGTAAAGGAAGACTATCACTGGCAGTAGTCTATGTTTACTTGAGTGAGCACTCAAGTAAGGAACACTGTTACTCAAGTGGGCACTCGAGTAATATTGGAAGAAAATGTTTTTGGAGGCACTACCAAAATTTGGAAGAACTTACTCGGGTAGCCACTCGAGTAATCTACAAAGTTATATCAACCACTACTCGAGTAGCCACTCAAGTAACTCATGAGAAAAGGCATTACTCGAGTAACCAGGTCAAAAAACTTCCGGTAGCTCTCGGCCAAGAAATGCAACACTTTACTCCAGTAGCCACTCGAGTAACCATGTGAAGAAAAGGCATTACTCAAGGGAGCACTCTAGTAATCTGTGGACTTATTTGATCCATTACTCGAGGGATCACTCGAGTAGTCAGGTAAACAAAGAACAAGTACTCTCGGCCAAGAATTTAATGCAATTACTAGAGTAAGTGATCGAGTAATCTGCAAAGTTATTTAGAATTCACTCGAGTAAGATGTGAAGAAAAGACATGGCCACTCGAGTAACCACTCGAGTAATCAGATATTTCTAAGGTTTGTAATATATCTTACTCCATGTCTTACCTGAATAATATCTTGTGAAAAATGTTGAATTACTCACTGCCATATTTTTTATAGGTTTACTCGAGGGACTACTCGAGTAACAAGCATGATCACTCGAGTAGCCACTCCAGTAATGAAGTCTATAAATCATGTTTTTAATCGAATGATTATTAATTTATTATCTATATAATTAACTCTTCATTGCACTAGTATTCTAAGTACATTTACAGAGAAATAATGAAGAGATCATGCCATAAGTGAAAAGTTAAATAAAAGTCCGTACGTTTACCTACCGCTACCTACTGCAAAAGATAGTTTTCAAATTTGAAGAATAGTCAACCATTGGTGTGCGACTCTAATGAATGAATATGTTTGAATTGCTTCCAATGGATACTACAAATCATCTATATATAGAGAGCATTCAAAGAGCATACAACAACAACTGAGAACAAGCAATCACACATCGATCAACATACTCTTTGTGCTTTGTTTTGTTATACTCATTCATTGTACTTCAGTGATTATATATTTGCTCTGAGGGAGTTTTTCATTACAAACTCAATATTTTTTATTGAGACAACTTAAGGTTGTGGAACCTTGAGTTGGGGATTTGATTGCAACGTGTAAAGGGGAGCGATTGTCCAGGTGAAGGAACTTATTGTGTATTAAGTTGCCAAAAACCCACTGAATATTGGAGAATACAGTGAAACTCTCAGAGACGCTCTGAGGACTGGACGTAAGTCAAAGTGGTTGTAGCTGAACCAGTATAACTCCTAGTTTACACTTCGGTGATATTTCTCTTAGCTCTCAACTGCTTTAAATATTCTGTCAATTTACTTATACGCAACGAAATTTTCTTATATCACCCAATTCACCCCCCCCCTCTTGGGTGAAACGCTTGCACTAATATTTGGTATCAGAGAGTAGGTCTTCTTTTTAAAGTTTAACAGCCTAAGAAGGATCCATTGGCAAGCATAGGTGAAGGAATTCTTCCTGACGGAGTTTCTATCACAAGACCTCCGGGTTTCAATGGTGAACACTTCTCATTCTGGAAAGCAAAGTTCAGAGTCTTCGTAATGGCTACTGAATATGGGCTATAGGATGTGATCGAGAGTGGAAACTACAAACTTGAAAAGATTGTAGATTCACAAAGAGTTCCCAAGACACCAGCAAAATATGATGAGAATGACAATAAACTCATCACACTCAATAGTAAGGCAATTCTGATGATTTAAAGTGCCTTGAGTCAAAATGAGTAGTTCAGAATTTGCACACTTCCAATAGCTAAAGAAATATGGGAAGCCTTGGAAATAGCTCACGAAGGAACTTCGGGAATAAAAGAAAACCAAATCAATACTCTGGTTATTGAGTTTGATTTACTTCGAATGAAATCAGGTGAGTCGATAGTTGAATTTGAACTTAGATATACTCACCTTGTTAATCAACTTGCAGCACTTAAAAAAGTCTATGATCAACATACCTAAGTACGAAAGATTCTAAATATTCTTTCTAAAGACTGAGAGGCAAAAGTCACTGCAATTAAGGAAGCAAAAGGTGAATCATTTCTATTTGGAAGCATTTCTGAATATGAAAGCAAATTAAAGTTCAAACATAAACTAGATGATATTGGTGACAAGAAGAAAAGAGGTCTAGCACTAAAAGCAAAAAAAGAAGAACAAGATGAAGATGAAGAGCTTGATGATGACGAAATGGGTCTAATCATAAAATGATTCAGTAAGTTTTACAAGAAAGGCCAAGGATTCAAAAACTTTCAGAAAAGAGGAACAAGCAATAAAGAACACATTATCTGATATGAATGTGGAAAGCCAGGACATTTCAAATCAGAATGTCAAGAACTGATTCAGAAGAATAAAGAAAAGAGAAAAAGAAAATTCTACAACAAGAAGAAAGCCTTTGTATCTACCATATGAGGAGATAGTTCTTTTGACGAAGAAAGTGATGAAGAGGAAGTAGCCAATATTTGTCTAGTTGCTCAAGAAGAAACAGAAGAAGAGGTAACTGATTTGACCTACCTATGATCAATTACTTTCCGAATTAATGCTTTACATTATGAATTCATCAAAGTAGTTAAAGAACTAGTTTTTTTTCAAAAATAAAAACAAAGCTCTTGAAGTAGAACTTAAAGAGAATTTTGAAAAGGATTGTGAAAGCTATACTTCTTTGAAAAAGAAAACCACTGATCTTACTAAATCTCTTGAAAAATTCACTAAAGGAAGTGAGATGCTAAATGTAATTTTAAAAGCTCAACGATTTATGAATGATCGATTTGGAATTGGATATGATCCAAAATCAGACAGAAGGAAAGGAAGAAAGAAAGCTGGAAGTAAATCATACTTGAATTATTTTCAGCATTCTGTGCATACATCAAATCCTTTTGCACAATGTAATTATTGTAATAGAAAAGGTCATTATACCTCATCATGCATTCATAGGAAGAAAGGAAACATAAGAACCTACAAATGGGTACCTAAAGGTTCATATGTTCCGAAAATTTTTTGTACTAACCCAAAAGGACCCAAAAAGATGTGTGTACCTAAGACTTAATCGTATTTGATTGCAGATATGTCTTAAAGCATCTAAAAGCAATAAGTGGTACATAGACAATGGATGCTTTAGACATATGACCGGTGATTTCGAAAGTTTTACCACATTGCAACCTAAGGAAGGTGGAGAGGTAAAATTTAGAGGAAATCAATCTAGAAAGATAGCAGGAATTGGTGAAATAAAAAATGACAAAGGAATACAAGTCAAGGATGTACATTACGTTGAAGGCTTGTGTCATAATTTACTGAGCGTAAGTTAAAGTGCAAATAAAGACAACTGGGTAATATTTGATTCAGAGGAATGTCTAATTGTCAACAAGAAAGACTTAAAACTTGATAAGAAAAATATCAAGGCAAAGCTCAGAACAAAAAAGGGGAGGTAACTGTTATACTCTTGATATCAGTAAAAATGATTCTGAAAATTGTTTTTTGAGTAATGCCGATGAAAGTTGGCTATGGCATAAGAGGCTAGCTCATGTCAACATACACCAACTAGGCAAGTTAATTAAAAAGGATTTAGTGATTGGATTACCCAAAGTAAATTTCAAAAATGATTTGATTTATGATGCATGTCAAAAGGGTAAACAAACTAAATCTTCTTTCAAATTGAAAAATGAGATATCAACCAATAGACCACTTCAATTATTACAAATGGATTTAGTTAGACCAATAATAGTTAAGAGTCTTGGTGGCAACCTATATTCATTGGTCATTATTGATGATTTTTCTAGATTTACATGGACCATTTTTCTATCATCAAAGGATGAAACCTTTGGAGAATTTATTGTTTTTGCCAAGAAAGTGCAAAATGAGAAAGGTATGTCCATTACAGGTATTAGGACAGATCATGGTGGAGAATTTGAAAATCAAGCCTTTAAAGAATATTGTGATACTAATGACATAGATCACAATTTCTCTGCTCCAAGGACACATCAACAAAACGGAGTCGTGGAACGTAAGAATAGAGTACTCACTGAAATGGCTAGAGCAATGTTAAATGAAAAGAACGTGTCTCAAGTTTTTTGGGCCGATGCAATGAGCACAACATGCTATATTTCAAATAGAGCCTACATTAGAACAAAACTTGGAAAGACACCATACGAGCTATACAAAGGATGGAAGCCAAACCTTGCTCATTTACACATCTTCGGTTGTAAGTGTTTCATTCATAATAATGGTAAAGATAACTTAGGAAAATTTGATTCTAGAACAGATGAAGGAATTTTCCTAGGCTATACTAATCGAAGTAAAACATACATAATTTTCAATAAAAGAATATGTGTTGTTAAAGAATCAATTCATGTTGTATTTGATGAATTTGAATCCTCTGACAAAACCATTGATGATGAGTAGGAAGTTGTTTTAAATCAAGAAAATGGTCGATCTATTTCTAAATCTCTTATTCCAGAAGTTGATCAAACCAAGAAGGAAGATCAATCACTAGGACAACTTAAAGCCTGGAAATACAATAGAAGTCATCCCCTAGATCAAGTCAAAGGAGATGTGAATAAAAGAGTCAAAAATAGAGATATAATTTTCAATGAAGTTAGTTTTTCTGCATTCATTTCTGAGATTGAACCTTCTAATATTGATGAAAACCTATCAGACAATGATTGGGTTATAGCAATGCAAGAAGAACTAAACCAATTTGAAAGAAATCAAGTTTGAGATTTGGTACCCCGACCTAAGGATCATCCGATCATTGGCACTAAATGGGTATTCAACAACAAACTTGATGAATCCGTAATTATTATCAAAAATAAGGCAAGATTGGTGGCTAAAGGCTATAATCATGAAGAAGGAATTGATTATAAGGAAACGTATGCTCCAGTGGCTAGATTGGAAGCTATACGAGTACTCTTAGCCTTTGCATGGATCAAAGGATTCAAACTCTATCAAATGGATGTAAAGAATGCATTTCTAAATGGCTACATCATGGAAGAAGTATATGTTGACCAACCTCCAGATTTCGAAGATGTAACCAAACCTGACCATGTTTTCAAACTCAAAAAGGCTTTGTACGGTTTAAAATAAGCTCCTAGAGCATGGTACAAAAGGCTCAGTAAATTTTTTATTGATCAAGGTTTTTGTACGAGGAAAAGTTGATACAACACTTTTTATAAAATGAAAACGTGATGATATATTAATTGTGCAAATATATGTTGATGATATAGTTTTCGGTGCTACTAATGAAAGCATGTGCAAAGAATTTTCTGAGATAATGCAAGGGGAGTTTGAGATGTCAACGATGGGAGAATTGAATTTCTTTCTCGGTTTGCAAATCAAACAAAGAAAGAATGGAATTTTCATATCTCAAACGAAGTATCTAAAAGAGCTATTGAATAAGCATGGATTAGAAGAAGCAAATGGAATGGACACACCCATGAGCTCAACCACATTGCTTGATGCGGATGTCAAGGGAAAAGATTACAACATCACAAAATATAGAGGAATGATTGGATCATTACTCTATCTTACTACAAGCAGGCCTGATATTCAATTCAATGTGGGTATGTGTGCAAGATATCAATCAGCACCAAAAGAGTCACATGCTGAAACCGTCAAATGTATCTTCCGATATCTTGCTGACACGACAGAATTGGGTCTCTGGTATCCCAAAGGAAGAAGTGAATATCTAGTTGCATACTCAGACTCTGATCATAGAGGATACAAGAAGGACAAAAAGAGTACCAGTGGACAAGGCCAGTTTCTTGGAGGCTCACTTGTGTCATGGTTTAGCAAGAAACAAACTATAGTGTCTCTTTCGTCAATGGAAGCTGAGTATGTTGCAGCATCAAGTTGTTGTGCACAAGTAATATGGCTAAAGCAACAACTCCAGGATCTTGGTATTTATTTTAAAAAGATACCAATATACTATGACAATACTAGCACGATAAGCTTGGCAAAGAATCTTGTTCAATATTCCAAAACCAAGCATATTGATGTTAGACATCACTTTATCAGAGATCATGTCCATAAGAAAGATGTCAAAGTGATATTCATTCCAACTCATCTTCAACTAGCTGATATCTGAACAAAACCTCTTGCAAAAGATCAATTTTTATATATTAGAAGAGAATTGGGAATGGTAAATCCCAATGAATTGTAAGTTATTTAGTGTTTACAAAATGTTAGATGATGTTATTCATTGATATTTTGATTATTACTAACTTAAGCATCGGAGTTTGTAGAAATTTGTTTCGCAGGATCATGATATTCTATTTTGGAGTATGAAAAGCAGAGGTTAACAGAGGTTAACATTACTGGAGGGACAACTTCAAGTAATGAGCATTACTGGAGTGACAACTTGAAGTAATGAATGAATTACTCAAGTAGCCACTCGAGTAATGAACTTATAAATGTGCTAGTGAAGCATTAATTTTAAATGAAACAGCACAACAGTTGGAAATGAACAGTCAGAAGGTGAAGAGACAGATTACTCGAGGGAGGCCTTAAGTGAACTTCAACGTCACTCAAGTAAGCACTCGAGTGAACCTGGGTGCAGATCTCAAATTTGCTGAGTTTCAGCTCAAATTTGTCCTAAAGAGGCATCAAATGATCGAGGGAATATACATGGGCAATTACAATATTATTTATGCCAGGTATGCGCTTGAATTCACTGCATTTTAAAATTTCTGGTATGATCACTCGAGTAGCTACTCGAGTGAATCTGATGATCACTCGAGTAAGCCCTGTAGTGATGTCAAGATTTAGGGTTATTTCAGTCGATACTCGGTCATTTGTCACAAATTCGCCTTGAATGATTCTCCTAATGCTCTCACAAAAAATTTTCACAATCATTTTTCCTCCTCATAACAATCAAAACCTATTGATTTTTGCTTACAAAAACTTCTCAGATTTCACTAAATCCTCTGCCCTACGTTCGCGACTCACAGTCCCTGTTTTTCAGAAATCATTGTTTCTCTCAAATCAAAATGATGAGGACTAAATCTCCTAATCTTAGCACTCCTTCTGAGTCCTATGAACTATATCAACCCTCTGATTCACTTTCCTTTCCTCCTACTAAGAAAAGAAAAATCTCTCCTAAACCTAATGCCAAAGCTAAACCACAACCTAAGCCTAAGGTGAAAGGCGTTGTGATTAAGGAGCCCATTGCCACAAGAGCTCAATCTAAGAAGAGTTCACCTCCTGGAAGAGACAAAGCAATAAAAGAGCCATCTCCTTCTCCTTCTGATTCATCCGACACACCCACTTTTTCTCTAAAACCTTTGAAAAAGCCCAAGATTGATGAGAAGCTTACCAAAGTCATGGTAGGCATGCTTGAAGAAGCTTTTCAATCTAAGGAAGAAAAAAAAGGGCAATCTTCAAGGCAACCAGAAGAGAAAGAAGAAGAAATCACATTTCCTCTAAAAGGATTCAATGTAAGCAAGTTTAAGGAATATCATAAGTATCTGAGTCACTTTGCAAGAAGAAATGTGTGCAAGATGCACTACATTGACTACAAGGTTCTTCAAGAGGTATTGAAAGTTGACCTGAGTCCCTATCTTGATTCCTATATGCCTTGGCTATATGTTAAACTCCTATTTTGCACCAAAGTCGTGAGGTATTTTTACTGTAACCTTGAACCTATAAATGATCCCATTAGGAAGTCTGTGGAAGAAGAAATGACTTCTAAGGTCAGAGGATAGATAATTCTAAGTTCACCTTCTAGAATCAATACCTAGTTAGGAATAGAGAACCCTCCTGATGATGATTATCCTAATTATAATTCAAACCAGTTATTTTCTATCCTAAGACCGGGTGAGATAGTGGGACCTCTCAATTTCAATCCAAGTGATATGAGTGATTTTCATCGAGTCCTATGGTATATCTATTCTAGAGCCATGGTGAACAAATCCAATAACTTCACTCATTTCATTGAGAGGGACTTCAAAAAATTTGCCTCATTGATCCTCAAAGAACAAAAGGACTTAGGAGAATATATCTTTGCTGAGATCAAGAGGTATAGGTATGAAGGAAAACCTACTACTTCAATGCCTTACCCTCAACTTATTTCCTTATTCCTCAAGAAGAATAATATTTGGTACTTGGAGAGTAAGGAGCTGATTGAGAGGATAGCACTAGTTGGGAGGAATCAAATTGAAAAGTTGAACATTGAGACTCCTCTGAAGACTCCTCTAGAAGCAAGTCCCAAGAAGAAGAAGACTAACACTGCAACTAGTCGAATGGATGACACACAGTCTTCTACTCTAGCCAACACTTCTTCTCCATCTTTCTTTGGTGCCATAATGCAAATATTCATGGAGAACATTCTAAAGTATTTTCATATCGGCATTGCAAATACCAATGCGGAGTTGGTAACTCATATGAATGAGAAGATGGGACAACTTGTAGAGAGAATGGATAAGAGGCACGAAGAGTTGGTAGTTGAACAATGTGCCCAGGGTGAGCTTCTGAGATCCATTGTTTCCAGACTTGATGCTATGGCATATGGATCCCCTATTCCTGGTCCTTCTGTTATGCCTGAGCCCATACCTGTCTCTGAACCTGGACTCTCTATACCTACTGAGCGTAGACCCTCTAAAATTGGACCCAGTAATGTCTTGTTCTCTATGCCTGACCCTGACACATCCGAGCCAATCCATATCACCACTAATGATCCACCTCAGCCTGTTCAACCAGAGCCTATATCTACTCCCATTGACTCACATACATGCACTGAGGAGGTGCTTGTGTCTTCACCGGTTGCTACAGAGGAAGTAGAAATTACTTCTCTGGTTCCTTACCCTTCATCTCTAGTGAATCCTCCAGAGACTCTTCAGACACCCCCAGTAAACCTTCCTGACCCTGAACCATCATCTTCAGATCCTTCAAGTTCAGATGGTTCATATGAATTATTGGCATTTCTGGTCACTCCTATCTCAGCAACCAAGCCACCTACTCCTCCTCATGATTGATTCACCTTTGTGATGAAGACAAAAAGGGGGAGAAGAGCCTGAGTGATTTTGTGATGAATGGCTGAGTTAATGTATTGGGATATGGGTATACGGGGCTTTAAGGCACTTTTTAATTTTGAATTCTAAGTTTGATTATGTAATGAATTCTTCTTTATGCAATTTGTTTCTTTATGCTACTAAAGTTAAATTTCTTTGAAGTTATATTACACTGTGGGACTAATGAGTTTTTGATTATGTATGCAAGGTGAACAAGTAAATAAGAACAAAAAACTTTGAAAAGATCTTTAATAAGCTATTTCAAAGGATTTTTTTAAGTTTAAATTGAACAAAAGATTTCATATGAAAAGTATTTAAGAAGCATATGTTTGAAAACTCAATTTTAAAAACTTTGTTCAAAATCACCAAGTTTTGTCATCATCAAAAAGGGGGAGAATGTTAGATCCCATATCTTTTGATGATAACAAAGATTGGACCAATGATATAAGAGGATATGATAACAAATGAATTTGGACAAAGTAAATAAATGGAAGACAAAGCATTACTTGAAGTAAGCACTGGAGTAATGAAGAAGATCTGAAAGGAAGAGCAAAGGAAGACCATCACTAGCAGTAGTTTATGTTTACTCGAGTGACCACTTGAGTAAGGAACATTGTTACTCGAGTGGGCACTCGAGTAATGTTGAAAGAAAATGTTTTCGGAGGCACTATCGAAATTTGGAAGAAGTTACTCGGGTAGCTACTCAAGTAATCTGCAAAGTTATATCAACCACTACTCGAGTAGCCACTCGAGTAACACATGAGAAAAGGCATTACTCGAGTAGCCACTCGAGTAACCAAGTTAAAAAACTTCCAGTAGCTCTCAGCCAAGAAATGCAACACTTTACGCCAGTAGCCACTCGAGTAACCATGTGAGGAAAAGGCATTACTCGAGGGAGAACTCCAGTAATCTGCAGACTTATTTGATCCATTACTCAAGGGATCACTCGAGTAACCAGGTAAGCAAAGAATAAGTACTCTTGGCCAAGAATTTGATGCAATTACTCGAGTGAGTGATCCAGTAATCTGTAAAGTTATTTGGAATTCACTCGAGGGGTCACTCGAGTAAGATGTGAAGAAAAGACATGGCCACTCGAGTAACCACTCGAGTAATAGGCTTACTAGAGGCGGCACCTGAGTAATGTGTGAAGAGAAGACATGGCCACTCGAGTAATTAGATATTTCCAAGGTTTGTGATGTATCTTACTCCATGTCTTACCTGAGTAATATCTTGTGAAAAATGTTGAATTACTCACTGCCATATTTTTTATAGGTTTACTCGAGAGACTACTCGAGTAACAAGCATGATTACTCGAGTAGCCACTCTAGTAATGAAGTCCATAAATCATGTTTTTAATTGAATGATTATTAATTTATTATCTATATAATTAACTCTTCATTGCACTAGTATTCTAAGTACATTTGCAGAGAAATAATGAAGAGATCATGCCATAAGTGAAAAGTTAAATAAAAGTCCGAACGTTCACCTACCGCTACCTACCGCAAACGGATAGTTTTCAAATTTGAAGAATAGTCAACCATTGTTGTGCGAGTCTAACTGACATGTTTGAATTGCTTCCAATGGATACTACAAATCATCTATATATATAGAGCATTCAAAGAGCATACAACAACAACTGAGAACAAGCAATCACACATCGATCAACATACTCTTTGTGCTTTGTTTTGTTATACTCATTCATTGTACTTCAGTGATTATATATTTGCTCTGAGGGAGTTTTTCATTACAAACTCAATATTTTTTATTGAGACAACTTAAGGTTATGGAACCTTGAGTTGGGGATTTGATTGCAACATGTAAGGGGAGCAATTGTCCAGGTGAAGGAACTTGCTGTGTACTAAGTTGCCAAGAACCCACTGAATATTGGAGAATATAGTAAAACTCTCAGAGACGCTCTGAGGACTGGATATAGGTAAATGTGGTTGTAGCCGAACCAGTATAACTCCTAGTTTATACTTCGGTGATATTTCTCTTTGCTCTCAACTGCTTTAAATATTCTCTCAATTTACTTATATGCAACAAAATTTTCTAGTATCACCCAATTCACCCCCTCTTAGATAAAACGCTTGCACGAACACAAGGCACCAATGCACATAATCCATATTCTCTTTTTCTAGGGGATTACACAAATACTATCCAATACCTCTAAAATATACATGTAACTTCCAACAAAATATCCAAAATCTATAGTACGATAACTAAAAACCAGAATAAACTCCTAGCTCGGAGCTTCTGCCGCCCTTCGTCACCTACGTTTCTTTTGAACTACCGGGCCTGTCTGAAAATTTATTTTGGGAGAGTAAGATTCTAAGGAATCCCTGTAGTGTCAAATCACTCATAGTATGCACAACCACTGTAACCCCTCACGGTAATTACATCCGGATTTCGATGTTTAAGTGAAATAGATACCAATAAAATCAAATCAACAATTAATAATCCCTCAACTCGGGATGAGGTATTTCAAAATCAATTCAAAACGTGTTAATTCCGGTCTCACAGTCACGTGCGGATATAACTACTTGAGAAATCAAATTACATAAGAAATATCAGAGTGCGGAAACTAAAATCCCGGCAAACCCCGGGTTCATCTATATATATATCATGGGTTGCGAGTTCCCAAAAATGGGGATTACATATCCAAAATATTCATTTACATTTCATATACACTTAGTAATCCCAAAACCAAAACAACGATAACCAACATCCAAATATAAAATGTCCCTAAGCCCTAACCACTCCTGGTTGGTCGCTTCCCTTTCGAGCCACTCGCCCTGTCTGAAAATGTTAGTCATATGGAAAGAGTGAGATTCTAAAGAATCTCAGTAGCAACAAGACACTCATTCAATATATAAACATAGAGCATGCATGTTTATCATGTTCAGCAGCTTCACAATGATCTCTGGCTTGCGCCACATACGACAGCACTCACGGCTGTAATCACAATACACTACGCCCACTTTCGTGGTGAACACTATGCCAGCTTTCGCTGTATTCACTATGCACAACGCCCGCTTTCGCGGTGAACACTATGTAGCAGCAACACGAAGCACAAAGCACCACCAAGCATCTCAAAGCACAATGTATCACAAAAACTCCACAAGGTATCTCAATGCACAGGGTATCACAAAGCAGTAGCAGCAGCATCCACACAATGAATGACAAGCAAACATACAATACATTTACACAAAGTATAAGAGAGGAGTCGCTACCTGTATCTTTCCTGACAATCTTTGGCACAGTGGGCTCACGCGTTCGGCAGATATCAAATCCTATACCAAATTAGGGACAATTGATCAATCTCTTTTTCAATTACTTAATCCCATAATACACTAAGTTGGTTATCATTTAGGACTCCTAAGAGGCCACAAATGTCTCTAATGAAAGCCCTAAAAGGTTGGGAAACAATAGGTTGAAGGTCACTTTTCGAAAACACTAAGTGCTGGAACACAGGCTTGGGCCGCGGCCCACCCATCCTTGGGCTACGGCCCAAATATGGTCAGAAGGTCTTGGGCTGCGGCCCACCACTCTTAGGCCGCGGCCCAAAACAGGTCAGAAAGGCTTGGGCCGCGGCCAGCCACTCTTGGGCCGCGGCCCAGAAATTTCCTGACACTGGGCTGAACTTCGAAAAACCATAACTAATTCTAGAAAAATCGAAACGAAGTGATTCCAAAGCCAAATGAAAGGTATATGAGTCCTCTTTCAAGGAAAAATATAGCCGCTCACTGGAAATCACTACACAAATACAGAATCACCAAAAACTACACACTACTCCAAAACAGAGTTCTGTTTTCATCCCAAACTTTGGACAACCATATCTCACAGAATACTAAACGAAATAACATAAAATATATGTCCATTTTGAAGCTTGGGATGTGAACTTTAAGACTGAAAAGTCTCATAATTTTCCAATACCATTTGGTCATTCAAACCACTCATACAAACTTACTGCACAAAACAGAGCTCGACTAGACAACTTTCCAACTTTTCCCCAAGTGATTTTAATGAATCCCAAAATCAATAACCAAGCTCATTCCCACACAAAATCACTCAAGGAACACAATGGTGACTTTAAAATGACCAAATTCACAACCCAATTTCATGCCCTGTTTTTGCCCAATGCACAAAATCAATATAGAGTTCTCAAACTTCACCTCTAAGCTTCAATTAAATACCATTCATTCAAAACACTTAATAAGGCACTAATTCCATGTCAACAACAATTCAAACACCACAAGACCCTAATTTTCGAAAATGGGTCCAAAATTCCAGAAATTCCAAGTTAAATCATTTGGCACAAAACTTATATAGAAAGGTTTCTTAAACTCACCTTAACAACTTTCTCAAAGGGAGTTCTTGATTCACCCAAGTCCAGAATTTCGTGTGGCCACAAACCACCACCAATGGACAAGCTACAACCATAGAAATGTTGCTCTTAACTCAAGGATCAACTTTAATGAAGGGAGTTTGAGCAAAGGAAGGCATTTACTTACCCAAAAATCCAAGCTTTCTTCTTCTCTTTCCCAAGCTTGCGCCAGAAAAATGGAGGAAGGAGAGAGAAAAATAGTGAGATGGAAGGGATGATGATGAAATGTGATTTTCCTCCCCTTGTGCACACACTTTACCGATGGAGAGAGAGAGAAAAGAGAGGAAAGTAGTATTTTGTCCTCTAGTGCCTCATCCAAAGGCCTCCACTATGCCACATGTCACTATCTCATCCACTTCCAATATGAGCTCACATAGACACAATGTATAGGATTCCGACCCATCAATAATGAATCTCAACCATTGATTTCAAATACCACACATATTCATCTCAAATTTACATCATATTACTTCCAAAATATTTATTTACACAAATTACAATTAAATCTCAATGCCATTAGCCCTTAATCATAAATTGGGATATTACAATTCTCCCCCGGTCAAATAAATTTCGCCCTCGAAATTTGTCACACAACATGAGCCATAAACTCCGGATATCGCCTTCGCATATCCTCTTCCGCTTCCCAGGTTGCTTCTCTTTGGGTCATTCTGTAATATCCTGATTTGTGATTAGGGCTGATAACTCTGATAATCATTGAGATTTGTGTAATTAAGCACTTTTGGGATTAATGTAATGTGATTTTGAGAATTTATGTGTGTGGTATTTAGGATCAATGGTTGTGATTCATTGATAATGGGTCGGGATCCTACGCTTTGCGATTGTGTGAGCTCATAGAGAGAGTGCTTGAGATGTGGACATGTGGCATTGTGGTAATGGTTGGATGAAGCACTAGAAGACAAAACCTCACTTTTTCCCTCTTTTCTCTCTCTTGGTTCGGTTGTGTGTGTGTGTGTGGAGGGTGAGTTGACATCTTCATCATCATCATCTCCTCCACTTCATTTCTCTCTTCTCTCTCTCCATTTCGCTGAAGCAAGCAAGGGTAGAGGAAGAAGAAAAGCTTGAATCTTGGTAAGTTGTGATTTTCTTTTGCTCCAATCCTCTTCTCTAATATTGTTCATCTCAATGAGAGCTACATTGTGATGATTGTAGAGCCTTGAATGGTGTAGATTGGGACTTTGGCCGAAATTTAAAGTTGAGGAATCAAGGTTCTGAATTGAGCAAAGAGAAGAGGTAGGCATTTAGAGCATTTTGGTATATTGTTTGTGATTTTTGGCTAAGTTTAGTCAAATCTGGAAATTTTGCCCTAAGTATGCCAAATGTCGAAAATGTGGATTTTATGGTGTTTGATAGTGAAACTGGGTTAATGTTGAGTTATTTGATTATTGGATAAGATTTGGAATGTGGGAAATGTGTTAAGGGAAATTTGGAAAATGTGTATCATAGAGACCTTAGTGGTTGATTGTGGTCAAATGGGTTTTTGGAGTGTTTATGAAGTTGCCATTGTGTTCCCTAAGTAGTGCCAAGTATGTGTGAGCTTTTGGTAGAGTTTGGGAACCTTTGGGAGTGAATTTGACCATCTGGTGTTTCTGGTTTTTGGCTGCGTTCTGGGTCTCTGATGAGCATCACTTGAGCAGAGGAAGAACGTGCTCGAGTGATGGGAGAGTTTTCCCTGTTCTGCTTCGAGTGCTCCTGGGTTTTATGAGCAGTGCTCGAGCACATCGCTTTGTGCTCGAGTGATTGAAGAACATGCTCGAGAGAGAGCATGGTCTGCTCGAGTGAGTTTGTGCTTCAGGTGGGAGTATGCTCGCGGGTGTGGGGTGTGCTTGCGGGTGTGAGGCGTGCTCGCGGGTGTGGGGTTGTGCTCGAGTGATCCAGTGCTTGGAGAGCATTGTGTGCTCTCGGGTCCTCACTTTCTGAGTTTCTCTCGCGGGTGCTCGAGTGAGGCATTTGGCCTTGTGCTCGAGTGAGGGTCAGCGTGCTCGAGTGAGCCAGTTTCTGCAAGTGTCTTTGTGCTCTCGGGTGCTCACTCGCAGTCTCACTCACTCTTGTGCTCGAGTGATGTCCGTACTTGTGCTCGAGTGAGAGCATCTGTGCTCGAGTGAGATGACCAAAAATCAGTGTTTTGCCTTCGAGTAAGGGGTCTTTTGGGTAGGTTCTTCCAACCCTTTAGGCATATGTTTAGGCCTCTAATAGTCATCTAAAGAGTCCTAAATGATAACCAACTTAAAGAATTATTGAAATGTACTTATGGAAAAGAGATTGATTGGTTGTCCCTAATTGATATAGGATTTGACATCTGTCGTCCTCGTGAGCCAACTGAGCCAAAGATTGTCAGGAAGGATACAGGTAGCGACTCCTCTCTTATACTTTGTGTAAATGTAATGTATGTTTGTCTGTCATTCATTGTGTGGATGCTGCTGCTGCTGCTTTGTGATACATTGTGCCTTGAGATGCCTTGTGATGCTTTGTGCTTTGTGTTGCTGCTACATAGTGTTCACCGCGAAAGCGGGCGTTGTGCATAGTGAATACAGCGAAAGCTGGCATAGTGTTCACCACGAAAGTGGGCGTAGTGCATTGTGATTACAGCCGTGAGTGCTGTCGTATGTGGCGCGAGCCAGAGATCATTGTGAAGCTGCTGAACATGATAAACTTGCATGCTTTATGTTTATATATTGTATGAGTGAGTTGTTGCTCTGGGATTCTCAAGAATCTCATTCTTCCTTATGACTAACCTTTTCAGACAGGGCGAGTGGCTCGAAAGGGAAACTGACAACCAGGAGTAGTTAGGCTTACTCCGAGATCTTAGTGGTAGTTGGTTATCCATATTTTGGCTTTGGGATTATCAAGTGTAAATAAGAATGTAAATGATTATTTTGGTTGTGTAATCCCCATAGTTGGGAAATCTTAAACCCAAGTTATTTATGTAAGTAACCCGGGGTCTGCCGGGATTTTAGCTTCCGCATTCTGATATTTCTTATGTGATTCATCTTATCAAGTAATTATATCCGTCTGTGAATGTGAGACCAGTAATAAGTATGTTTTGGAACTGATTTTCAAATACCCCATCTCTTGGATGAGGGATCATAAATGTTTATTTCATCTTATTGGTCTCTATTTTACTTAAATTTCGTAAACCGGATGTGATTACCGTGAGGGGGTTACATTTTTGGTATCAGAGATGCAGTTCCTGGCAAGGGTAGAGTTTGCTAGGATAGCTCCCATAGTGTGTCCTTAGTGATAATGGATTAATTGTGAATGTTTGTTCGTATACACATCTTTGAGTTATAATTGTGGATATATGAGCTCTGTAGATATGTGTATACTATAATTGTTAGATTGATGGGGTGAGTTCTTTGTAGAATGAAAAGAACAACGAAAGGTCGCCCCAGAGTACAACAAGAAAATCCCGATGTGGAGTTGGTCAATGACAATCCACCGGATCCCATGCAAGAATTGATGGGCTTGATAAAGGATCAGAGGGATATGATTACGGAGCTTAGAGAGGAGCTTCGAGCTGAGAAGGCTAAGAACAACGAGGGTAGAGGTCAGTCTACTCAAGAAGGGACTCGAGGGGAAACCCGAGAGGAGACTCGACTGGAAGATACTGCTGAAGGGTCAGCACGATCGCTTGAATTGCCTCCTCGTACTGAAGCGAATCCAAGGCCGCATGGAGTGCCTGCTAGGGAGGAACGAGACCTTGAGTATTGGGTCTCCAAATTCTGCAAACAACTACCTCCGGCATTTAAGGGGAAGTTTGATCCTCAGGCGGCTGAAGATTGGCTACATCGTCTGGAGAAGATCTTTGAGGTCTTAGTGTGTCCCTCCGAAGTGAAAGCCAAGTTGGCAGTGTACAAGCTTGAAGGCGATGCTGATCGTTGGTGGCGTAACATTGCCTTGTCATTGCGGTTAAAGAATGAGCCATTGACCTGGGAGGTGTTCCAACAACACTTTAACGAGAAATATTTTCCCAAGTCAGTGAGGCTTGAGAAGGAAACTGAGTTTCTCAATATCAAGCAAGGGGATACAGAGTCATTTGACGAATATTTGTCCCGATTTACCCGTCTATCCCGATATTCTTCTTATCTTCAGAAAATGGATGATGAGGAGTTGAGTTCTGATATGTTGATACGGGGTTTAAGGCGTGATATGAGAAAGAGACTTGCCACCCATCAGTTTTCCAAGTTCAACAAGGCTGTTGAAGAATGTCGGATCACTGAGAGCAATCTTAGAGAGTTGTATCCGGCTAAGGCTAGTGGTGGTCATAGTGAGCCTAGTAAGGGCGGTGCTTCTCAGAAGCGGAAGGGCTCGGGATCATCCTCTTCATTTAGAGGGGGTAATAAGAAGCCCTATCAGTCTGGGAGTTATAATCAGCAGAGAGCTCCTAGTGTATGGACATGTCCTCGTTGCAACCAACCACATCATGGCAAGACGTGTGATGGTCGGGTGATTTGCTTCAAGTGCAAACAAGTGGGGCATACATCTGTTGAGTGTGGACAGACGCGACCAGAACAGAGACAGAGGACTCAGGGCCGCGTATTTGCTATGACTCATGAGGAAGCCCGGAAATCCCCAGAGCTGATACAAGGTAAAGTCCTTATCTATGGCATTGAGTTACAAGCGTTATTTGATTCGGGTGCAAGTCACTCCTTTATTGCTTATGCTTGTGTGAAGCGTATGGGAACGAATGTGCATAGGTTGCCATTCGATTTGATTGTGTCGACACCAATGGGTGTTAAGGTTGTGGCTACAGAAGCTTGTCTGAATTGTGTTATAACCGTAGAGGGCCATGAGTCTGTAGTAGATTTGATTTGTTTACCGCTCTGCCAGTTAGAAGTCATTCTGGGTTTTGATTGGTTGAGAGCTAATAATGTATTGTTAGATTGTGGGAACAAAAGGATAGTGTATCCTGTTTCTCAGAGC
Source organism: Inga oerstediana (assembly GCA_963210345.1). Classification (NCBI taxonomy): domain Eukaryota; kingdom Viridiplantae; phylum Streptophyta; class Magnoliopsida; order Fabales; family Fabaceae; genus Inga; species Inga oerstediana. The sequence continues at coordinate 40,206,423 of OY723403.1, read as the reverse complement.
ATTGAGGGCGAAGATGCCGGTTTGAATTTTCTTTCGACAGCTAAGGCTGAGAGATATTTGCAAAAGGGTTGTCAGGGGTATATGGTTTTCTTTTCTGTGCAAGGAGAAACCAGTGAGTCTTTGAGTAGTATACCCATAGTGAATGAATTCCCTGAGGTTTTTCCGGACGACTTAAGTGGATTACCTCCGGAAAGGGAAGTTCAGTTTTCGATTGACATTGTGCCTGGAGCGGGTTCTGTATCCAAAGCCCCATATCGTATGGCTCCAAATGAAATGGCGGAATTGAAGAAGCAGATTGAAGATTTGCTTGAGAAAGGGTTTATTAGACCCAGTGTGTCGCCTTGGGGTGCTCCAGTTTTGTTTGTGAAAAAGAAAGACGGGAGTCTTCGTTTGTGCATTGATTATAGAGAGTTGAATAAGGTTACCGTCAAGAATAAGTACCCTCTCCCTAGAATCGATGATCTCTTAGATCAATTATCTGGTGCATGTGTGTTTTCGAAGATTGATCTAAGGTCGGGGTATCATCAGCTGCGAGTGAAAGCGGACGATGTTCCAAAGACTGCTTTTCGGACCAGGTATGGTCATTATGAGTTCTTAGTGATGCCATTTGGGTTGACAAATGCGCCTGCGGTATTCATGGATTACATGAACCGTGTTTTTCGGCAATACCTGGATCAGTTTGTTGTGGTATTTATCGATGATATTCTGATATACTCTAAGAGTAGAGAAGAGCATGAGCATCATTTGAGAATAGTGTTGAATACATTGTGTGAAAAGCAACTCTATGCTAAATTGAGTAAATGCGAGTTTTGGCTATCGGAAGTGAGATTCCTAGGCCATGTTATTTCACAAGAAGGGGTCTCTGTGGATCCTAGTAAAGTGGAAGCAGTACTGAACTGGAAGAGGCCAGAATCTGTGGCAGAAGTACGCAGTTTTCTGGGTCTTGCTGGATATTATCGGAGATTCATTCAGAATTTCTCCCGCATTGCGTTGCCGATGACCAAGCTCACGAGAAAAGATCAGCCATTTGTATGGGATGAACATTGTGATAATTGCTTTGTGGAACTGAAACAGAGGTTGACTACGGCACCTGTGTTGATTTTGCCTGATCCCAGTTTGACTTACGTTGTGTATTCTGATGCCAGTGGGCAGGGATTAGGGTGTGTCCTTATGCAACAGGGACGTGTGGTGGCCTACGCCTCTCGACAGCTCAAACCTCATGAATTGAATTATCCCACTCATGATCTGGAGCTTGCGGCCATAGTGTTTGCATTGAAGATTTGGCGTCATTACCTGTATGGTGTGACTGTGGAATTGTACTGCGACCACAAGAGTCTCAAATATCTGTACGATCAGAAAGAATTGAATATGAGACAACGTCGTTGGATGGAGTTGCTTAAGGACTACAACCTGGAAATAAAATATCATCCGGGTAAGGCGAATGTAGTCGCTGATGCTCTTAGTCGAAAGACTGTGGTTGTGGCAGCTATGATGATACACGAGGAGAAGTTAATTACTGATTTTCGTGATATGAATCTGTCGAACCAGATCATCTGTGCCAACTATAATGTTTCCCAAGGGGAAAGTGACTTGAGAGCTGAGATTGAAGAAGCTCAGAGGCAAGATGACTGGATACGACGTAATTTACCTCGAATCGAACGAGGAGAAGTTAAGGGATATGATGTGTCGCCTCGTGGATTAGTTCGCTATCAGAAAAGAGTGTGCGTTCCACTTAAGGCGGAGTTGAGACAAAAGATCTTAGATGAGGCTCATAAGAGTCAGTATACCCTTCATCCTGGTATGACCAAAATGTACCATGGTTTGAAATCTATGTATTGGTGGCCAGGAATGAAGGGTGATGTGACGAAATATGTGGCGAGGTGTCTCACATGTCAGAAGGTGAAGATTGAACACCAAAGACCGCCTGGTTTGTTGCAAAGTCCTGAGATTCCGGAATGGAAATGGGAAAGTGTGACTATGGATTTTGTTACGGGATTGCCCAAGATCAGGAATTTTGATGCGATCTGGGTCATTGTGGACCGGTTAACGAAGTCAGCGCACTTCTTACCGATCAGTGCTAGTTACTCTCCAGATAGACTAGCAGAGATTTATGTTCGTGAAATTGTGAAACTCCATGGCATACCAAAGAATATTATCTCTGATCGAGATCCTCGTTTTACTTCGAGATTTTGGAAGGCATTGCATGAGGCACTGGGTACTCAGTTGAGATTCAGTACAGCCTATCATCCTCAGACGGACGGACAGTCAGAGAGGACTATTCAGACCTTAGAGGATATGTTGCGGGCATGTGTTCTTGACTTCAAAGGGAGTTGGGACCGTTTTCTTCCACTTGCGGAGTTCGCCTATAACAATAGTTATCATGCGAGCATTCAGATGGCGCCGTATGAAGCGTTGTATGGGAGAAAATGCCAATCGCCATTGTGCTGGAATGAGTTGTCCGAAAGGAAGCTCTATGGGCCGGATCTTGTGGATCAAACCTCAGCCCAGATTCGGATCATTCGAAAGAGGCTTCTTGCAGCTCAGAGTCGGCAAAAGAGTTATGCGGACAAGAGGAGAAGGCCTCTAGAATTCGAAGTTTGTGACCATGTGTTTCTGAGAGTATCTCCTGTCACCGGTATTGGGCGAGCTATAAAGCGAAAGAAGTTAAGCCCGAGGTATATAGGTCCTTTTGAGATCCTGGATAGGATTGGGCCTGTTGCTTATCGTATAGCCCTACCTCCGAGCTTGAGCAGACTCCATGATGTGTTTCATGTTTCTCAATTAAAGAAGTACCAACCGGATCCATCTCATGTCGTTGAGTATGAGAATATGGAGTTGCGAGATAACTTCACGTATGCGGTGGAGCCAGAGCGGATAATAGAACGAGAAGAACGTCGGCTCAGACACCGGAGTATTCCTTATGTGAAGGTGATCTGGAAGGGTATGACCCAGCGAGAAGCAACTTGGGAGATAGAAGAAGATATGCGAAGGCGATATCCGGAGTTTATGGCTCAAGTGGTGTAACAAATTTTGAGGACGAAATTTAATTAACGGGGGGAGAATTGTAATATCCTGATTTGTGATTAGGGCTGATAACTCTGATAATCATTGAGATTTGTGTAATTAAGCACTTTTGGGATTAATGTAATGTGATTTTGAGAATTTATGTGTGTGGTATTTAGGATCAATGGTTGTGATTCATTGATAATGGGTCGGGATCCTACGCTTTGCGATTGTGTGAGCTCATAGAGAGAGTGCTTGAGATGTGGACATGTGGCATTGTGGTAATGGTTGGATGAAGCACTAGAAGACAAAACCTCACTTTTTCCCTCTTTTCTCTCTCTTGGTTCGGTTGTGTGTGTGTGTGTGGAGGGTGAGTTGACATCTTCATCATCATCATCTCCTCCACTTCATTTCTCTCTTCTCTCTCTCCATTTCGCTGAAGCAAGCAAGGGTAGAGGAAGAAGAAAAGCTTGAATCTTGGTAAGTTGTGATTTTCTTTTGCTCCAATCCTCTTCTCTAATATTGTTCATCTCAATGAGAGCTACATTGTGATGATTGTAGAGCCTTGAATGGTGTAGATTGGGACTTTGGCCGAAATTTAAAGTTGAGGAATCAAGGTTCTGAATTGAGCAAAGAGAAGAGGTAGGCATTTAGAGCATTTTGGTATATTGTTTGTGATTTTTGGCTAAGTTTAGTCAAATCTGGAAATTTTGCCCTAAGTATGCCAAATGTCGAAAATGTGGATTTTATGGTGTTTGATAGTGAAACTGGGTTAATGTTGAGTTATTTGATTATTGGATAAGATTTGGAATGTGGGAAATGTGTTAAGGGAAATTTGGAAAATGTGTATCATAGAGACCTTAGTGGTTGATTGTGGTCAAATGGGTTTTTGGAGTGTTTATGAAGTTGCCATTGTGTTCCCTAAGTAGTGCCAAGTATGTGTGAGCTTTTGGTAGAGTTTGGGAACCTTTGGGAGTGAATTTGACCATCTGGTGTTTCTGGTTTTTGGCTGCGTTCTGGGTCTCTGATGAGCATCACTTGAGCAGAGGAAGAACGTGCTCGAGTGATGGGAGAGTTTTCCCTGTTCTGCTTCGAGTGCTCCTGGGTTTTATGAGCAGTGCTCGAGCACATCGCTTTGTGCTCGAGTGATTGAAGAACATGCTCGAGAGAGAGCATGGTCTGCTCGAGTGAGTTTGTGCTTCAGGTGGGAGTATGCTCGCGGGTGTGAGGTGTGCTTGCGGGTGTGAGGCGTGTTCGCGGGTGTGGGGTTGTGCTCGAGTGATCCAGTGCTTGGAGAGCATTGTGTGCTCTCGGGTCCTCACTTTCTGAGTTTCTCTCGCGGGTGCTCGAGTGAGGCATTTGGCCTTGTGCTCGAGTGAGGGTCAGCGTGCTCGAGTGAGCCAGTTTCTGCAAGTGTCTTTGTGCTCTCGGGTGCTCACTCGCAGTCTCACTCACTCTTGTGCTCGAGTGATGTCCGTACTTGTGCTCGAGTGAGAGCATCTGTGCTCGAGTGAGATGACCAAAAATCAGTGTTTTGCCTTCGAGTAAGGGGTCTTTTGGGTAGGTTCTTCCAACCCTTTAGGCATATGTTTAGGCCTCTAATAGTCATCTAAAGAGTCCTAAATGATAACCAACTTAAAGAATTATTGAAATGTACTTATGGAAAAGAGATTGATTGGTTGTCCCTAATTGATATAGGATTTGACATCTGTCGTCCTCGTGAGCCAACTGAGCCAAAGATTGTCAGGAAGGATACAGGTAGCGACTCCTCTCTTATACTTTGTGTAAATGTAATGTATGTTTGTCTGTCATTCATTGTGTGGATGCTGCTGCTGCTGCTTTGTGATACATTGTGCCTTGAGATGCCTTGTGATGCTTTGTGCTTTGTGTTGCTGCTACATAGTGTTCACCGCGAAAGCGGGCGTTGTGCATAGTGAATACAGCGAAAGCTGGCATAGTGTTCACCACGAAAGTGGGCGTAGTGCATTGTGATTACAGCCGTGAGTGCTGTCGTATGTGGCGCGAGCCAGAGATCATTGTGAAGCTGCTGAACATGATAAACTTGCATGCTTTATGTTTATATATTGTATGAGTGAGTTGTTGCTCTGGGATTCTCAAGAATCTCATTCTTCCTTATGACTAACCTTTTCAGACAGGGCGAGTGGCTCGAAAGGGAAACTGACAACCAGGAGTAGTTAGGCTTACTCCGAGATCTTAGTGGTAGTTGGTTATCCATATTTTGGCTTTGGGATTATCAAGTGTAAATAAGAATGTAAATGATTATTTTGGTTGTGTAATCCCCATAGTTGGGAAATCTTAAACCCAAGTTATTTATGTAAGTAATCCGGGGTCTGCTGGGATTTTAGCTTCCGCATTCTGATATTTCTTATGTGATTCATCTTATCAAGTAATTATATCCGTCTGTGAATGTGAGACCAGTAATAAGTATGTTTTGGAACTGATTTTCAAATACCCCATCTCTTGGATGAGGGATCATAAATGTTTATTTCATCTTATTGGTCTCTATTTCACTTAAATTTCGTAAACCGGATGTGATTACCGTGAGGGGGTTACACATTCGCTTCCAGATCACTTTCACATAAGGGATACTTCGGTGTCTGAGTCGTCGTTCTTCTCGTTCAATGATCTGCTCAGGTTCCACCGCATAAGTGAAATTGTCTCGCAACTCTACATCCTCATACTCAACGATGTGAGACGGATCCGGTTGGTACTTCTTCAATTGGGAAACATGAAACACATCATGGAGTCTGCTCAAGTTCGGGGGTAGGGCTATTCGATAAGCAATAGGCCCAATCCTTCCAAGGATCTCAAAAGGACCTATATACCTCAGGCTCAACTTCTTTCGTTTGATTGCTCGCCCAATACCGGTGACAGGAGATACTCTAAGAAATACATGGTCACCAATATCAAACTCTAGAGGTCTTCTCCTCTTGTCAGCATAGCTTTTCTGCCGACTCTGAGCTGCAAGAAGCCTCTTACGAATAACACGAATCTGGGCTGAGGTTTGATCAATAAGCTCCGGCCCATATAGCTTCCTCTCAGATAGTTCATTCCAACACAATGGTGATTGGCATTTTCTTCCATACAATGCTTCATACGGCGCCATCTGAATGCTCGCATGATAGCTATTATTGTAAGCAAATTCCGCAAGTGGAAGAAAACGATCCCAACTCCCTTTGAAGTCAAGAACACATGCCCGCAACATATCCTCTAAGGTCTGAATAGTCCTCTCTGACTGTCCGTCGGTCTGAGGATGATAGGCAGTACTGAATCTCAACTGAGTACCCAGTGCCTCATGCAATGCTTTCCAAAATCTCGAAGTAAATCGGGGATCACGATCGGAAATGATATTCTTCGGTATGCCATGGAGTTTCACAATTTCACGAATATAAACCTCTGCTAGCTTGTCCGAAGAGTAACTAGCATTGATCGGTAGGAAGTGCGCTGACTTCGTCAACCGGTCCACAATAACCCAGATCGCATCATAATTCCTGATCTTGGGCAATCCCACAACAAGATCCATGGTCACACTTTCCCATTTCCATTCCGGAATCTCGGGACTCTGAAGTAAACCCGGTGGTCTCTGGTGCTCGATCTTCACTTTCTAACATGTGAGACACCTCGCCACATATTTTGTCACATCACTCTTCATACCCGGCCACCAATATACAGATTTCAAACCATGGTACATTTTGGTCATACCAGGATGAAGGGTATACCGGCTCTTATGCGCCTCATCTAAGATCTTCTGTCTCAACTCCGCCTTAAGTGGAACGCACACTCTTTTCTGATAGCAAACTAATCCACGAGGTGACACATCATAGCCCTTAACTTCTCCCTGTTCGATTCGAGTCAAATTACATTGTATCCAGTCATCTTGCCTCTGAGCTTCTTCAATCTCAGCTCTAAGATCACTTTCCTCTTGGGAAACAGTATAATTGGCACAGATGATCTGGTTTGACAGGTTCATATCACGAAAGTCAGCAATCAATTTCCCCTCGTGTATCATCATAGCTGCAACGAGCACGGTCTTTCGACTAAGAGCATCAGCAACTACATTCGCCTTACCCAGATGATATTTTATTTCCAGGTTGTAGTCCTTAAGCAACTCCATCCAACGACGTTGTCTCATATTTAGTTCTTTTTTATCATACAGGTATTTGAGACTCTTGTGGTCGCAGTACAGTTCTACAGTCACACCATACAGGTAATGACGCCAAATCTTTAAAGCAAACACAATGGCCGCAAGCTCCAGATTATGAGTGGGATAGTTCAATTCATGGGGTTTGAGCTGTCGAGAGGCATAGGCCACCACACGTCCCGCTGCATAAGGACACACCCTAATCCCTGCCCACTGGCATCAGAATACACAACGTAAGTCAAACTGGGATCAGGTAAAATCAATACATGTGCCGTAGTCAACCTCTGTTTTAGCTCCACAAAGCAATTATCACAATGTTCATCCCATACAAATGGCTGATCTTTTCTCGTGAGCTTGGTCATCGGCAACGCAATGCGGGAGAAATTCTGAATGAATCTCCGGTAATAACCAGCAAGACCCAGAAAACTGCATACCTCAGCAACAGTTTCTGGCCTCTTCCAGTCTAGTACTGCTTCCACTTTACTAGGATCCATAGAGACCCCTTCTTGCGAGATAACATGGCCTAAGAATCTTACTTCTGACAGCCAGAACTCGCATTTACTCAACTTGGCATAGAGCTGTTTTTCACGCAATGTATTCAACATAATTCTCAAATGATGCTCATGCTCTTCTCTACTCTTAGAGTATATCAAAATATCATCAATGAATACCACAACGAATTGATCCAGATATTGTCGGAAAATACGGTTCATGTAATCCATGAATACCGCAGGCGCATTTGTCAACCCAAATGGCATCACTAAGAACTCATAATGACCATACCTGGTCCGGAAAGCAGTCTTCGGAACATCGTCCGCTTTCACTCGCAGCTGATGATACCCCGACCTTAGATCAATCTTCGAAAACACACATGCACCAGATAATTGATCTAAGTGATCATCGATTCTAGGGAGAGGGTACTTATTCTTGATGGTAACCTTATTCAACTCTCTATAGTTAATGCACAAACGAAGACTCCCGTCTTTCTTTTTCACAAACAAAACTGGAGCACCCCAAGGCGACACACTGGGTCTAATAAACCCTTTCTCAAGCAAATCTTCAATCTACTTCTTCAATTCCGCCATTTCATTTGGAGCCATACGATATGGGGCTTTGGATATCGAACCCGCTCTAGGCACAATGTCAATCGGAAATTGAACTTCCCTCTCAGGAGGTAAACCACTTAAGTCATCCGGAAAAACCTCAGGGAATTCATTCAATATGGGTATACTACTCAAAGACTCACTGGTTTCTCCTTGTACAGAAAAGAAAACCATATACCCCTGACAACCCTTTTGCAAATATTTCTTAGCCTTAGCTGTCGAAAGGAAATTCAAACCGGCATTTTCGCCCTCAATGCTCTGAGAAACAGGATACACTATCCTTTTGTTCCCACAATCTAACAACACATTATTAGCTCTCAACCAATCAAAACCCAAAATGACTTCCAATTGGCAGAGCGGCAAACAAATTAAATCTACTACAGATTCATGACCCTCAACAGTTACAACACAGTTTAGACAAGCTTCTGTAGTCATCGCCCTAACACCCATTGGTGTTGACACAATCAAATCGAATGGAAACTTATACACATTCATTCCCAGACGCTTCACACAAGTATAAGCAATAAAGAAGTGACTTGCACCCGAATCAAATAACGCTTGTAACACAATGCCATGGATAAGGACTTTACCTTGTATCAGCTCTGGGGATTTCTGGGCCTCTTCGTGAGTCATAGCAAATACTCGGCCCTGAGTCCTCTGTCTCTGCTCTAGTCGTGGCTGCCCACACTCAACAGATGTATGCCCCACTTGCTTACAATTGAAGCAAATCACCCGACCATCACAAGTCTTGCCATGATGTGGCTTGTTGAAACGAGGACATGTCCATACACTAGGAGCTCTCTGCTGATCACGACTCCCAGACTGATAAGGCTTCTTACTACCCCCTCTATATGAAGAGGATGATCCTGAGCCCTTCCGCTTCTGAGAAGCACCGCCCTTACTAGGCTCACTATGACCACTACCAGCCTTAGCCGGATACAACTCTCTAAGATTACTCTCAGTGATCCGACATTCTTCAACGGCCTTGTTGAACTTGGAAAACTGATGGGTGGCGAGTCTCTTTCTCATATCGCGCCTTAAACCCCGAATTAACATGTCTGAGCTCAACTCTTCATCATCCATTTTCTGAAGATAAGAGGAGTATCGGGATAGGCGGGTAAATCGGGACAAATATTCGTCAAAGGACTCTGTGTCCCCTTGCTTGATATTCAGAAACTCGGTTTCCTTCTCAAGCCTCACTGACTTAGGAAAGTATTTCTCGTTGAAGTGTTGTTGGAACACCTCCCAGGTCAATGGTTCATTCTTTAACCGCAATGACAAGGCAATGTTACGCCACCAACAATCAGCATCGCCTTCAAGCTTGTACACCGCTAGTTTGGCTTTCACTTCGGAGGGACACACTAAGACTTCAAAAATTTTCTCAAGACGGTGTAGCCAATCTTCAGCCGCCTGAGGATCAAACCTCCCCTTAAATACCGGAGGTAGTTGCTTACAGAATTTGGAGACCCAATACTCAAGGTCTCATTCCTCCCTGGCTGGCACTCCATGGGATCCTTGGTTCGGAATCACATGAGGAGGGGATTCAAGTGGTCGTGCCGACCCTTCAGCAGTCTCTTCCCAGGTTTCCTCTCGAGTTTCCTCATGAGTAGACTGACCCCAGCCCTCATTGTTCTTGGCCTTTTCAGCTCTGAGCTCTTCTCTAAGCTCTGCTATCATATGTCGTTAGTACCTTATCAGGCCCATCAACTCTTGCATTGGGTCCGGTGGATTGTCATTAACCACTTCCACATCAGGGTCTACTCGCTGTCCACTGGGACGACCCCTTGTCTTTTTCATTCTACAATTCATTCACTAGATCAGTTCCACAGATAATGTATACACATTGTTCACAAATCTCGTATATATCCCTAACACAGAGCACATATGTGTATACAATAATCATTCACAGATGATCTATTATCACTAAGAACACACTATGGGAGCTATCCTAGCAAACTCTACCCTTGCCAGGAACTACAGCTCTGATACCAAAAATGTAACCCCTCACGGTAATTACATCCGAATTTCGATGTTTAAGTGAAATAAAGACGAATAAAATCAAATCAACAATTTATAATCCCTCAACTCGGGATGAGGTATTTCAAAATCAATTCAAAACGTGTTAATTCCGGTCTCACAGTCACATGCGGATATAACTACTTGAGAAATCAAATTACATAAGAAATATCAGAGTGCGGAAACTAAAATCCCGGCAAACCCCGGGTTCATCTATATATATCATGGGTTGCGAGTTCCCAAAAATGGGGATTACATATCCAAAATATTCATTTACATTTCATATACAATTAGTAATCCCAAAACCAAAACAACGATAACCAACATCCAAATATAAAATGTCCCTAAGCCCTAACCACTCCTGGTTGGTCGCTTCCCTTTCGAGCCACTCGCCCTGTCTGAAAATGTTAGTCATATGGAAAGAGTGAGATTCTAAAGAATCTCAGTAGCAACAAGACACTCATACAATATATAAACATAGAGCATGCATGTTTATCATGTTCAGCAGCTTCACAATGATCTCTGGCTTGCGCCACATACGACAGCACTCACGGCTGTAATCACAATGCACTACGCCCACTTTCGTGGTGAACACTATGCCAGCTTTCGCTGTATTCACTATGCACAACGCCCGCTTTCGCGGTGAATACTATGTAGCAGCAACACGAAGCACAAAGCACCACCAAGCATCTCAAAGCACAATGTATCACAAAAACTCCACAAGGTATCTCAATGCACAGGGTATCACAAAGCAGTAGCAGCAGCATCCACACAATGAATGACAAGCAAACATACAATACATTTACACAAAGTATAAGAGAGGAGTCGCTACCTGTATCTTTCCTGACAATCTTTGGCACAGTGGGCTCACGCGTTCGGCAGATATCAAATCCTATACCAAATTAGGGACAATTGATCAATCTCTTTTTCAATTACTTAATCCCATAATACACTAAGTTGGTTATCATTTAGGACTCCTAAGAGGCCACAAATGTCTCTAATGAAAGCCCTAAAAGGTTGGGAAACAATAGGTTGAAGGTCACTTTTCGAAAACACTAAGTGCTGGAACACAGGCTTGGGCCGCGGCCCACCCATCCTTGGGCTGCGGCCCAAATATGGTCAGAAGGTCTTGGGCTGCGGCCCACCACTCTTAGGCCGCGGCCCAAAACAGGTCAGAAAGGCTTGGGCCGCGGCCAGCCACTCTTGGGCCGCGGCCCAGAAATTTCCTGACACTGGGCTGAACTTCGAAAAACCATAACTAATTCTAGAAAAATCGAAACGAAGTGATTCCAAAGCCAAATGAAAGGTATATGAGTGCTCTTTCAAGGAAAAATATAGCCGCTCACTGGAAATCACTACACAAATACAGAATCACCAAAAACTACACACTACTCCAAAACAGAGTTCTGTTTTCATCCCAAACTTTGGACAACCATATCTCACAGAATACTAAACGAAATAACATAAAATATATGTCCATTTTGAAGCTTGGGATGTGAACTTTAAGACTGGAAAGTCTCATAATTTTCCAATACCATTTGGTCATTCAAACCACTCATACAAACTTACTGCACAAAACAGAGCTCGACTAGACAACTTTCCAACTTTTCCCCAAGTGATTTTAATGAATCCCAAAATCAATAACCAAGCTCATTCCCACACAAAATCACTCAAGGAACACAATGGTGACTTTAAAATGACCAAATTCACAACCCAATTTCATGCCCTGTTTTTGCCCAATGCACAAAATCAATATAGAGTTCTCAAACTTCACCTCTAAGCTTCAATTAAATACCATTCATTCAAAACACTTAATAAGGCACTAATTCCATGTCAACAACAATTCAAACACCACAAGACCCTAATTTTCGAAAATGGGTCCAAAATTCCAGAAATTCCAAGTTAAATCATTTGGCACAAAACTTATATAGAAAGGTTTCTTAAACTCACCTTAACAACTTTCTCAAAGGGAGTTCTTGATTCACCCAAGTCCAGAATTTCGTGTGGCAACAAACCACCACCAATGGACAAGCTACAACCATAGAAATGTTGCTCTTAACTCAAGGATCAACTTTAATGAAGGGAGTTTGAGCAAAGGAAGGCATTTACTTACCCAAAAATCCAAGCTTTCTTCTTCTCTTTCCCAAGCTTGCGCCAGAAAAATGGAGGAAGGAGAGAGAAAAATAGTGAGATGGAAGGGATGATGATGAAATGTGATTTTCCTCCCCTTGTGCACACACTTTACCGATGGAGAGAGAGAGAAAAGAGAGGAAAGTAGTATTTTGTCCTCTAGTGCCTCATCCAAAGGCCTCCACTATGCCACATGTCACTATCTCATCCACTTCCAATATGAGCTCACATAGACACAATGTATAGGATTCCGACCCATCAATAATGAATCTCAACCATTGATTTCAAATACCACACACATTCATCTCAAATTTACATCATATTACTTCCAAAATATTTATTTACACAAATTACAATTAAATCTCAATGCCATTAGCCCTTAATCATAAATTGGGATATTACAACCACAAAGCATGAAAGCAAATCATCACTCAACACATAGTAACTACAACGACAGTTACAGTGGTAAGGGCAGGTATGACATGCGTCACCCTTACGTTTGCTCACACTGAAGTGCTCACGCTATATTGCACCACATCATGGTTCACAACAATATAATTCACCACAGCTGGGTATCATATAAAGCAGTTCACATCACATCAAAGCCACACTAGCATATTCACAACTCAGGAATCCATGATTCCACAACATAGCCTCGGCAATTGCAACATCAGAAACAACAGCAGGGGTAGGTGTGATAACCATCACCCCCTTCAACTGCTCATGTTGAATTGCTCACGCTGTAATGCCCTACAGCCAATAATACATACAACACAATGATAAGTCATGCATACCAAGCATCGTATACAACATGAGAGAAAAGTCATTACCTTGGTCCTTCCGTGCATGCTCTGGCACTGGTCTTTCCCGAGTAGGGCCAATATCGAATCCTATAATTCATAATTAAGGATGAAGTGTTATTCTCTATTCTAATACTTAAATGACTCCACAATACTTAGATTGGTTATCATTAATGTCCTTTAGGAAGCTACAAATGCCTCTAACAAAAACCCTAAAGGGTTGAAAGAACTATCCCAAAGATCCCCTTTGAGAAGTGAAAGTACAAATTTTTCACTGTTTCACTCGAGTGAAGAAGACCTCACTCGAGTGATGATGGACTTGGACTCAAGCATGAAAGCTCACTTATGTGAGTGCTTGATAGCAAGCACAAATAGAAACAAGAAATGCCCGCAACACTCGAGCATAAATGTCAACACTTGAGTGATAGCTAAATGCTCACTTGAGTCCTACAAAGTGAGGTGCAGAAAGTGCTCACCTGAGAGCACAAGGAACTTTCCAAAGGGAACATCACTCAAGCAAGGTCTTGCCATTCGAGTGATGGCTTAACACTCACGAGTGTTAAGACTCACTCTTGAAATTGGCTGCAAGTGACAACCCGATATCCAAGTTCATAATGTCAAATACACCTTCACTCAAGTGAGACAATATTCACTCGAGTGAGAACACATAATACTTGTAAGTGAGACAACACTTTTGGCTATTTGCACTAATGTACATTAGAAAAACTAAAGGGAAAAGAGAACATATCATTCTGCACTCGAGTGAGGCTTATCAGAAGTAAAAAATGCAGCAAAGTTCACAGCATTTCCCAATCTTTACCCAAGTGTTTCCAATGATCCCAAATTCTCAACCAAGGCTACTCCTACATAAAATTGCATAAGGAATCCAATAAAACATCAAAACTACCAAAATCCTATTCTATTATCATGTTTTGGTTTTAGGCTACTTTCAACACCAAAATCCCAAAATCACCAAACTTATCATTTCATCCTCAAACCAATTCTATATATTCAAACACATACCAAAACACCATTTCCATGATCATAGCATACCAAACTCTCTATGACCATAATTTTCAAAAATGGGCCATAAATCCCATAAATAAACTTAATCATATGGTACAAAATATAGATAGAATGGTCTCTTTTACTTACCATAACAACTTTCTCAAAGGTGCTCCCTGGTTCTCCAACTCTTAGATTTCCTTGAGTGCTTAAATCAACTCCAATGGACAATCTAAAACCATCAAAATGAAGCCCTTAATCCAAGGAACAAGAGTAATGAAGAAAGTTTTTGCATTTGAGGTCATTTACTTACCTTAAAACAAAGCTTTTCTTCTTTTTCCTTAGTCTCCAATGCTGCCGAAATGGAGAGAAAGAGAAAGAGATATGAAAGCTTGAAGGAGGTGAAGAAATGATGATTTCTCATACTCCTATCTTGCTTCAGCAAAAACCAAGGGAGGGAAGAGAGAGAGAGAGAAATAATAAACAATGAGATTTTACTTTTCTCCATCCTCTCTCTCTTATCCTATAACCTTGCCACATGTCAACACCCCATTGGTTCTCATAAAGTAAGTAACTAATTAGTAACTCTAACCACTCCATTAGCCATTTGGTCACACATCTCATTTCTTCTTAGTTAGCAATTAATTTCTTCATTAATTACTGACTAATTAGCCTATAATTTTCATTCTTCCAATTTTTCTTGATTTTGGCACATTTACTGAAATTGCCATAAAACACATAATAATTCAATCTTTAATTCACAAATTATTCTTAATAATTATCATTAGCCCTTAATCAAAATTTGGGACATTACATCCAATCTCTGGAAGATTGTAACTACCTTTGGTACTGGGAAAGGCCAAGGATTCCATCACTCATAAACTTCCCTCACCCAACGCTTGTATATCTGCCTGATGTGTGGGACATCATAGCTTTGCTACAAAGTACAACATAACATAGTTATATATGAACCAATAGAAATAAAAATACAAATGAAAATATAAATTTATATGCCAAAAGTTATTCCCAAATCATAACCTTTGTATCTTTCAGAACTTCCTTCCAAGTAGGCTATAGAATGCCAACTTTGCTTCGACTTAAATAGCCAATATAGCTAATGGACCTATCTTCCTCTTGGACAATTTGATTCAAATCTACATCCAATTCCATATGCACCCTCTCCCTTTGTTCCTCATGACGTGCAACCAATGGTCTCAGCTTTGTGCTTCCTTTAACCTTTTTGTTACAAGGCAAGTGACATGAGTTCCCCTCATTTGAACTTGCCATGTTCCTACTAAGACATCAAGGTGAGATACGGTAAGTAAATTACAACTAAATGAATAATTTAAACAAAAAATATCTTACTTTATGTGTTTTCTAAAATTCCTTCACAAATATCATTTCTAGCTACATATTCATCATCATCTACCAATTCTACTTCAGTTGGGTTAGGTAAATTTGTAGTGAAAGGTAGTGTGTCTTCAAGATTCAAACTTGGATTACCATCCTTCTATTTTTTACTGTAGAGTACAATAGACAATTTTTCATTTGCAATTTAAGTGAGATAAAACACTTGTTTTTCCTAGCTTACTAGAATGAAGGGCTCATCTTTATAACCAACTTTATCAAAATCAACTGAGGTAAATCCAAATTGATCTATTTCAACAGCATTATTGTTAACCCACTTACATTTGAATATAGGAACTCTCAACTTGGTGCAACTTATCTCTGATATGTCTTCAATAACCCCATAATAGGTCATATATGCCAATATGGGGTTTTTTGTCTTTCGATCTAGAAAAGTGCATTGCTTCAGCAACCACCTTCGCTCCATTATTTTGCATAGTACTTCTATCATCCTGGGCTTTTGTGTAGAAAGAATACTCATTTATATCATAACTACTCCAAGTGATGACCTTAAAAGAAGGCCCTCAAGCTAACCATTTGATTGTCTCAGACACTCTGATCTTATGTGAAACCTTTTCCTTGAACTACTCTAGGAATGTCTTATTTTGCTCATTAGCAATCTGCATGTCATTTTTTCTTCCACAGATTTACTTTAAGCTCTTTCTATGTTCGTCTTAGTACGGCTAAACTTCTTCCATATTATTCAAGATATATAAGTATGCTTGCAACACCTCTTGATGACGCATACTCTTCACTTTGAGCCCTCGTGTTCCCTTACTTGTACCCTTTTCATGACGAGACTTCACCTTTGACCTAGATAGATATTCTTTGTAAAAGTCCATAGCCTCTTTAACAACATATCTCTCAACAATTGAGGCTTCAAATCGACAAGGATTTTTAAAATACCCTTTTAAGTTCTTCATGCATCACTCAAAATGGTAAATCCACCTTAGATAAACTGGGCCATATAGTCTTATCTTCCTTACCAAATGGACTATTAAATGCACCATTATATCAAAAAATGTAGGAGCAAAACACATGTCTAGTTGAGATAGAATAATATAACCCTCATTTTCCGATTCGTCCAACTTTTCAATGTTAACAACTTTGCTACAAATAGCATTAAAGAAAATACATAACCTTGTTATCGTGCTTCACACATCATATTTTATAATGCCTCTAATAGCTATTAGTAATAGTTGCTGCATCAAGACATGACAATTATTGGACTTCATTCCTACTAACTTCAAGTCTTCCATTAAGACAAACCTTCTCACATTAGAAGAATACCTTTATGGCATTTTAATGCCATGCAGACACCCATACAAAATTTTTTTCTCGTCTTTTGACAATGTATACATTGTTGGTTCCATATACGCTATCTTACCATAATCTATTAGTTGTAGATGTAGTAGTTCTCTTATTCCTACTTCAACCAAGTCTCGTCCACACTAATTATATCTTTAGTTTTCCCTAGTATGTGCAAAAACATACTAACAAGGCTATCACATACATTTTCTCCATATGCATCACATCAATACTGTGTCTCATATCAAGACTATGCCAATATGGAAGATCAAAGAAAATTGACCTCTTCTTCCATATGTTCTTCTCACCCGAAGTCCTCTGATTCTTACCGAAAGTGACATTGATTCTTTCCACACTACTATAAACCTCCTCTTCAATTAATGCCTTTAGAGCTATTCCATTCTTCGGCAAACATTAAAAGTCTTTTCTAGCCTACGATATGGGTGGAATCAAGGAAGAAATCACCTATGACCATGGTAAACCCTTTTTCTTTCATGCTTAAGTTGATGAAAATGTGTGCCTGCTTCACATATCAGACATGCTTTATGCCACTTCACACTATACCTTGACAAGTTTCAGTTTGCAGGAAAGTCGTTAATCATTGTGAAAATTATTACAAGTAATTTAAAGCACTCTTGATTATATGCATCAAATACATCTATGCCATCATAGAAAGATGCTAAGTAGACATCTATATCATTTCCTAGCTATTTTAGTCCTGAAATCATCATAGAAAGCATCATATACTTGTGTTTCGTACATAACCAAGGAGGTAAGTTGTAAATCATAAGCAGAACCGGCCATGCACTATATGTACTACTAAGAGTACCATAAGGATTGATTCCATCTATGTAAAGCCCAAGCCGAAGGTTTCTTAGCTTGCTACCAAATCTAGGAAACATTTAATTTATTTTCTTCCACTGTGGAGAGTCAGTCAGGTACTGAAGGTATTTTCCATCACAGATTCTCTCATCAGAATACCATCTCAACTTCTTTACTTCTTTTGTATTAGCAAACATTCACTTAAACCACGATGTATTTGGAAGATACCATAAAACCTTTAAAGGTTACCTTTTAGTTGTCTTATCACCACAGCCAACATCTTTCTTCACTTTGTATCAGGAAGTTTTATATTTTAGACACTCACTTAATCTTTCATACTCCTTTCTAAGTAATACGCAATCATTAGAGGAAGCATGTATCTTTTTAGAGGAAGCATGTATCTTTTTATACTCCATACCCATCGTAGACAAGATTTTCTTCACCTCATACATATAATTTGGAAGTACATTATCCTCTGGAAACATATCACAAAATAATTCAAGTAATAATGTGAAACTACTATTGGTCCACCCCCAAGTTGCCTTTAAGTTGACCCAGTACAAAATACTTGACAAGCATCTATACTTAGTACACCCAGGGTACAAAGGTGTCTATATATCACTTTATAAGCTATCATACACAGGCAATTGTGCAAAACATTTTGCCTCAACATCATAAATTATTTTCTCCATTCTATTATCATCTACGACATCCAAAACTTCCTTCTCATGGGATGCACTAGCAATTACTTCCTCACCATGCCAATCCACCTTGTGTACCAAAGATTTATTCCATTACAAGTAAGTGATCTTTTATATCATCAATATCCTATTGACTCTCATTTAAACACTTGACATATGGATAAAAATACCCCTTATTTTTACTAGGTACATTCATTTGAGCAAATTCAATAAATTTTTCCACCCCCTTCTCACATTCTTTACTAGTTCTCAATGTATTCATCCAACTATGATTCATTTTAATACCACCTAAATATGGATTAATTAATTATTTGTAGAAGGGAATTATGAAAAAGCAAGAAGGCATTAATTATTTCCCTTCCCCTTATGAATTTTGGCCAAATGGGAAATAAAGGAGGAAAATATTTACTTGGAAGAGAATTATGCCATGTGTAATTATTATGAAAAATCAAGAAGGCATTAATTATTAACTTGTGCAATAGGTCTCAGGCACCCACTTGTGCATCACAAAACATTATATTAGCCTAAGCATCCACCCACATAATAGGCCCAGGGTGACCATCCCACATAATCAAAATGTGTCAGACAATTCATGATGAATCCACAAAACATGCAGTGTATCTTATAACATATGAAAGATAGGTTACTACCTGGTCACTTCCCTTGAGCAATATCTAACTGTTTTCGTAAGCTCGAGCAGGTCAATTCTCTTACAATCCAAGCACTTATGTTGGTTGTCATCAAGGTTATCACACAAAGCCAAAAATAAAGTCAAAGTAATCCAACTATTCCAAGTTGGTTAACCTTACCCTTAAAGTTCATCATAATTACCTAGTGTAATTACATTTCCTTATTTTCGCACTTTTACTCAATTTGCCAGAATTTTCTTTAATCTTTGAAAATTCATAACCAATTGTACACATGTCCAATTGTGATGATTCTAAAGGCTATGTGACCCATAATTAGTCTAGTTTTAGGGAAAAATATAGCCATTACACTCTGGATGCATATCAATACAGTATCTCACTTTATTGGCATTCATCTTGCATGTATTGTTAGTATTATTTACTACCGAGATTCCTCCGAATCTCACCCCCCCAATCAATCATATAAGTACGTGAATACAAAAGAGAAGAATGCTTGAAAATGAACCAGAAGGAAGAATAAAAAAGAATTGAAGATTCAAGTGTATTTATCTATACTGTGTGTAAAATATTTACTCTTGACAAATATGTATGGATATGCTTGTACAAATATGCATATTGGAACTGAACATTAATTGGGATCACTGAATCTAAGAATAAGAATTAAGAATAAGAACGAACTCTGATATTCGGTAAGAATAACGGCTAATAGTCTTGAATTAGTAGTTAACCCCCAAGTAATTGAAGAGTAACGCTTCCAATACATAACTAAAAGGCTATGTAAGACGGGTGTTACACACTGGGTTTTTCTAGCAAGGTTTTTTATAGGGCAGCATTAGATATATCGTGTATCAATGAATTATAAACTCTTTTTCTTTAGCTTGGTTTTTTCCCCACTGGGTCTTTCCTAGTAAAAATTTTTAATGAGGTGCATTCATAATGGACATTTAAGGGGAGTGTTATGAATATTAATTATGTAGTTATCCATATACTCTTAGCTTTTCATATCTTACTCACCATTTATGAATAATAGTTAAGAAACTCAAAGGCTACTTAATGTACACTTATATGTATGAATGTTACAAATGGTCACATAGTGTACATTCATGTTGATTAAATGTGCTATTTATTGTATGTAACTCTTGGTGGTAATTCTTGAAGGCCTATAAATAGAAGTCATGTACAAAGCATTATAATGCACACAGAATACACAAGTTACACAACAAGTGATCAATGAGAATTGCTTTCTCTTTTTTCTCAAATTTTCTCTTATCTTGCTCTTCTGTATCTCATCCCAAATCAATAAAGATGAAAATTTTCACCTCCAAATAGCCTCTCCATCTTAGCCACATGCTCATTCAATATGACCTTTTTTTGTTGAGCTTTCCAATATGCACTCCTTATTGCTCTCAACGGGTTTAATTTCTCTCGTTTTGTTTTCATTTTTTTTTTCAAAATCTCATATACACCCTAACTAGAAAAAATAGATGATTAAAATTAATATTTTATAAAAATATTACAAACATAAGTAAATAAAGGGTTAAGGGACATTTTTGTCATGGAAGTTTTTCGGGGTGATTTTGCACTAGAAGTATAAAAATGGAGCAACTATACCCTTGCCATTATCTTAGTTAATTTTGACCGTTAGTTGATCAAATATGCGAAGCTGGCAATCTACATGTCATCTACGTTATTTTTGTTAAGGTGCAAAATTGTACCCAAAAGTGCATTTGTCATCTACTTCATCTCTTTTCAAAGTTAAATTTAAAACTTCCGGGGTAAATTTACACCTTAACAAAAATGATATGTGTAACACCCCAATTTTATTCACCAATATGCCTTGGAAAGACTTGTAGCATTTAATAAAATTGAATAGTGAATATCCATGAACTTGGAATTTAAGAAGTTGGTAAATTTCCATTCTCATGAGAATTGAGCTAGAACAAGTCATAAAATTAATTTTGGGTGTTCCAAAAAGCCCATTAGTGGAGCCCCACATAATGAATAGGAAGAAACACTTTGGCCTAATTAAATGTAAAAATGTAAGGGTAAAATAGTAATTTTCCAATTAAACTAAGAGCTAATTATTTTCCTAATAATTTGGGGCCATTTTTGGCCAAATGAAGAAAAGAAAGGGAAAATAAATATTTGGGGGTGAATACTCCAATTTTAGAGCAATTGTTGCCAAGTATATGAAGTTTGAAAAGTCAAAAGTGGATATGTACATAAATTAGTTAATTGAGAGGAGACGAATGTGGAAAATGCTAGAGCAAGTATTATTTCTCTTTTCTCTCATTAGAAGGAAAAATATTTTCTTGGATAATAAGTGTGCAAGTGTCCTCATCTTAAGCCAAGGAAATAAATATAGATTTATGAAAAAATGAGCCCATGTCGGAATTTCATTAAAATATTATATTTTGTGCAATTGATTAAGGAAATTGAAGGAAGCCCATTTGGTTTATTAAGGACCCTTTTAGGCTTCACTTTTGGGCTAACAAGGAGGAAGGAAGATAGTTCAAAATCAATGGAAAGCTTATGAGATGATTAAGAATAGATAAGCTCAAGTACAAGACACATATCATAATTTATTAAAATAATGTATATTAAAGAAAAGATGAAGAGATATTTATGAAGCTTTATCTTCATCTTTCTCCTCTCATTTTCTTCATACACACCAAAATAGAGAGAGAGAGAGAGAGAAGCTTGAGAAACATAGAGAGGAGAAGCACAAGAGGAAAATCAAAGTTAAGCTTTGAGATTTCAAGTAGTTAAGCTTCCTAACTTGTGTAATAGCTTCTCTAAACTCTTAATCTCCATGAAAAATCATGTGTAGCAAGCAAATCTTCAAGGTTGAGGAGAGAGAGGGAGACATCTAGAGAGAGAAAGTTTGTGGTTTGGTTGTTGATTTTGTAAGTTTAGGATGTTGAGACCCTAAGGGGTTATGCTGCCCAAATTTCCTCAAATCATGTCTAATAAGTGTTTGGAAAGCTTAACAAGTGGTTAGGAGGGAAAAGGAGCAAATTTTAAGGGTTAAATCACAAAATTTTTCTGTCAACACCCGTTTCCATTTCGATAATCAAAGAGTAATAACGACGGAATTCAATGGGCATACAGAAAAGTATAATTATACTGATAGAAATATTCGTTTACGATCCCAACGTCGTTCGTTTACAATTCTGATATTGTTCATCGACGGAAACAGAAAATACAGCGGAAACTTAATATTTACAATTTCACCAAAATATCAAGGCATAGACTAAGGCATAACCACGTTCATATCCTCGCCTCGAGACACGTGCCACTCGCTTTCCGACGTCAATTTCTTTGCCCTTTGGCCCACTGGAACCCGCTGAGGTATTTGTTTAAAAATAGGGTGAGATTCCGAAGAATCCCCGTAGAGACATAATATCGTTCATAGAAAATGTAAAAAGTAAATATGTCATGCGCCAAGGTATGCACAAATTAATGAACAATATAAACACATCATCGTCATGTATACATGAGTAGGGCCCAGCCCCACAATCTACACCGGTTGGACTTCTACCAACTCCCAGTGTAAGTGCACCTCTGGCACTAACAGCCTCTCTCTAGGCAAATCATGTTATTAATAAAGTGCATTTACAAAACAATGGCATCCACACAATCACATAACTTATGGCATAGTGTATGAAGGATAATGTCCCTACCTCAAAGCTTTAATATCCCCTTTTAAATGTGTCTCGAAGAACGTGTCGTATCCGGCCTCCAAATCGGTCTTAAAATATTAAATGTACCAGAAATAGGTCATAACCTATCCAAGTATCATTTTATACTCTTTCATAGTGTTTATTGTGGTTATATTAGTCTATGGTAAAAATTTACAAAAATGCCCCCGGGAACCCGGCCCCGCCCCGCCGTACCCAGCCCGATGGCACGTTTTCCCAAAATTTTAACTAAGGCTATTCTGACCTATTTTCGCCCAAGGAATCCATTTCCGGCCTCGAAATCACCAAATTTAGTGTCAAATTATGAAAATACCCTTGACAGCCCCTATTTAGGGATTTCAGTGGCGTTTTCGTAATTATGCTTTTTCGGCCTCTACCGAAAAAGTGCCCAACTGTAACCCCACCTATTTTTGCCCACTGATTCCAATGGAACCATTTATTTCATGAAAATCCAACTCCAAATACCAGATCTTGTCTTGGCCGAAATATTGAAGGAAAAATAGAAAAATGGGGTTTTGTGTTTTAGCTTCCAAAACTTATACTTTTCCACTTCTAATCCTTGATTAACTCAGTTAAACACTTCTTAACCATGATTCAAAGAAATTTGGGTAGCATAACCCCTTAGGATTAGCACTTTCCAAATTTACAAATTCAACAAAATAACCAAATCCAACCATAATCATCAACAATAACCACATACTAGCATAATTTTAGGATTTGTGAAGTTACCTTCTTGAGTTCTTTTCCTTTCTCTAGAGGTCCACCTTTCTCTTTCTCTTTGAGCTCAAGATTTGCTTACTAAACATAGTGTTTCATGGAGAAGAAGAGATTAGAGAGGAGATTATACAAATTGGAAGCCTTAAAACTTGGATCCACAAGGTCTTACCTTAAGATTTCTCCTCCTTCTCTCTAGATTCTCCCAAGCTCTCCCTCTCTCTCTATCTTTGTTGCAAGTGATGAAAATGAAGGTAAGAGAAAGATGAAGCCTTGCTTCATAAATATCTCACCTAATTTCTCTTAATTAACAAATGGATAGGAAATTTCTTTATGACCTCATCTTGTACTCACCCTTATCTACTTCTAATGAGTGTCATAAAGTCCATTTAGGTTTGGACTAATCTTCCTCTCTTTTCCCTCTAGCCCAAACATCCTCTAGGTCCTTAAGAAACCAAATGGACCTTCATTCAATTATCTTAAGATTCTTGGTCCAAGATACATTATCTTAAGGTATTAACCCATGTGCTCATATTTAAAAATCATTGTTTATTCCTCTTAGCTTAGATTAATGACACTTCATCTTATCCACTTCCAACTTGTGCTCATCTACTTCAAACTTGTGTCATAAGTCCCATTGTAATTGAACTAATTCCCTTCAATTAACCATTGGGTTTTCTACAATTATCTCATTCCTTTGGTCAACATAATATATTTTATTGCAATTTAAACATGTGATCCAACTTTAGCAATTATAATTTAATCTCTAGGCTTTAGATGATGCCACTTGGCATATTTACCTTCCAAGTAAATATTTCCCTTCTACTAAATATCCACCAATAAAAGAAAAATATGGGCTTTTACTTTATTCCACAAATCTCAATTTATTCCACCAAGAATATTCAATTCTTGAATTTATTTGCCCATTTCCTTATGAATATGAATATTTCAAAATTCACAAGATCTAATTTCCATGAATATTCACCATTCTATTGAATTACTCAAATAATTACAATATATTTTTTGTGAATATAAAATTTGGGATGTTACATTTTCCCTTTTCCTTCAAGTTTTCCTAGCTCAAGAGATAGGAATAGGAGCTGGAATTTCACTAATATGATGGTTCCATTATATTCATGAGGGAAAATTGTATGGGGTTGATATTGATCATGTTGTAAGAAAAGCCCTAGAAAGTGAAATGACAAAAACACCTCTAAAACCCTAAATAGGGGCTGTCAAGGGCAAAAATGTCATTTGGCAATGATTTTGCAAAAACCGAGGTCCAAATGGATTCTACATGTAAAATTGTGTTAGAATAGCCTGGGTCAAAAATTTTGAAAAAGTACAATCAAACCAGGTAAAAATGGGCTTAGACCAGGTCCCTAGGGGTATTTTGGTAATTTTGCGATTTTAGACTAATATAACCAACAAAGTAATTTGGAAGAGTCTAAAGTGATACATGAATGGGTGTTAACCTAATTCTTGTAAAGTTGGATTTTTAAGACCAGATTGTTGAGTCGGAGTTGGATCGAATTAAGAACTTATTTGTGAACAAAAAGGACTTAAGGTAGTAACTCTTTCTTTCATACATTATGTCAATGTTTATATACTTTGTGTATGCCATCTTCTGTAATATATATGATACACAGTGCCTACGGGTACACTGATAAATAGTGCCTACGGATACACCGATATGCCCAGTATGTGGTCTCAAACCCAGTTGAGGTACGAAATAAGTAGGGGTTGCAACAGTGGTTGGCTCTGAACACTTATGACCGAACTGAATTATGTGTTATTATAATATTGTTGCATGCGATACTTGGCATATCTATTATCGCATTTTCTATGATCGATTATCTATTACTACTAAGATTCATTTAAATCTCACCCTTTTTCAAAAATTAAAATATTCCAGCAAAAGCTAGTAGATCGAGGGGCAAAACGATAAATACTGGCAATTGAGGTGTCCGGGTCAAGAAGACCGAGCTGTTGGTTATTATTAGTTTATTTTGAATAGTTTTGGACCAAGTTTGTATCTATTTTTCAAACCCTGCGGGGGAACTCCTATATATAAACAGGTACCTTGTATCAATATTTTAGTATATTTACACTATTCATGTGTTACTCACTGAATTACGCTCAAATACTCTGAAAATGAGGAAATAAGATTAGGGTGTTGCAATGTGGATTATATGTGATCTGTCAACTCAGCATATTTTGTCGCCTAACGGTCAAAATTAACCGGCATAACAGCAAGGGCAAAAGTGCTCCATTTTTACACTTCTAAACAAAACTACCCCCTGAAAAACTTTCAAGACAAAATTACCTCTCGGTGAAAACTTTCGATGAAAAAATGCCCCTTAACACTTAAATAAATTTAAATTATTAAGATCTGATCAACCCAATTTATAGCTACAATACAGACAAAACCAAACATTTTTAATTTATAAAATATTACTGTCTTCGATCAGTTTGTAGTGCTGCATTACAAACAGAATCTTATATTTAGGACCAGAGGAGTATAATAATACTTTTATAAAAGATTAAATTTTAATTATCTATCTTTTCATTTAAGGGTACAGATGAGATCCTGGGGATTAAAAAATATGGACAAGGGGATAAGCCTCCCTTCTCAATTGTGTCCACCTCTTCGGATAACAGAGCAGCAACTATAGAGTACTTAGGTAAAGATCTTAGTTATAAACTTGGCATTAAAACACAAGATGAGATCCTGAGAATGCGCTATCGATGCTTCTTCTTTATGATCTTCACCAACCCACGTCCGGCCTTTTTAATGTGAAGCTCAGTCAACTCACTCATTTTTATTTCTGAAGACCTCGAGAGCGACTTCTTACAATCGTTTGCTTGTTCTGTTTTAAAATTCAATCGGTGTGGTCGCTTTCATGCCAGCTAATACAAGCTCATCCTAACAATGCCATGCGCCGATGAACATAAAGAATATACGAGGCTTGTGTTATAATAAGAATATATGAGGCTTGGGCAATATTAACAGCCTGACGGTCGTCTCAAACGCGGCTTTTTTTTTTTTTTTTTTTTGAAAAAAAGGCACGGTTGAATTGATTTTTGAAAAAATGAAGTGTTTGGGTTAACATTTAGGTAACTGGACTTTTTTTCTAAACACAACTTTTGAGAAGAAGCTCAAAAGTCTAGCTTTTCCAAAAAACAAAAATCACTTCTATCACCGCTAATACAAACACAAATTATATTTACATTCTGACTTTTACCTCATCTGACTTTTATAAAAGTCAGATTAAAAAGAAGTAACTTCTATCACCGCTAACCCAAATGAGCCCAAAGGTAATGATTATAAGACTATATATATGTGTATGTACTATTATCTTTGGTGCTTATTATAAGAGCCGCTTGAATTTTTTTAGAGAGGTTAAAGAAGCTAAATATATAGATTACTTAAGTATAGCAGATGTTATATATTAATTTATAAGTTAGATAACTTAATTTGAAAAAAAAAACAATAAATATAAATAGTGAAATGTAATTAATTTAGATTCCTTAATCTTTTTTAAAAAAAGCCAACTAACTCTTATATTAAAAATTAAATGGGATACTATTTTTTTTAACCAAATGAAATAAAATAAGTACTTGAAACATATTAATTTTCCTCTACTGATTAATTACATATGAATTATAATTCGTGTAGAACTCTTCAAGCTACTTGATCTATAATAGTACAAATATTAATTGGTTAAAGAATAGAGGACGAAGATAGGACTAAGAAAGTCAAGTCAATGTGTCCGAGGAGTACATGCACTTGATGCATGGCTTTTGTTTTCCAGCTTCAAAACCTAGTTACAAATCTCAAAAATTTACAAGGTCCAATGAAAAGTTTAAAATATGTCTGCTATCATATAATTGAAATCTCAATCATGAGTCCTATCATGATTGGCAGTTAGTTGGATTCTTTAAACATCTAATCAAGAATTCAATCCATGACAATATGTATGGAGAATGTTTTATGACAAGTGCTAAAATCCTTTCAAGAAGTCAATCTATGATGCGAGAGAATTAGTCATTGCTACTAATAGTGGATGCCCTAAGCCCACCAAAAAAAAAAAATTGAAATCCCAGCTCCAAAACGATTTTATTTGATTACTCAAATATGTAAAATTTTTTAGGTTGCTCCATCAAAGTCCATTACACTAATACTTAACATTATTATTAACCGTTAGTTTTTTAACCACACATATACATATTAAAAAGTCCCACTATGATACATAAACAACATTAAATTAATGTGAAGTAACAATATATGCAAACTAAATGATAATAAATAAATTCATTTTCACGGAATTGTTTAACTTTTAAAATTAAAGAATCATATCAATTCTTGTAATTAATTAACTAAAAGATTAGTAATTAAAATATGAATATTTACTACATATTTCTCTCTTTAGTTGAATGAAAATTTAGTATTATTAATATTAATCAATTTTTAATTATCAATTAATAAATAATATAAGGACTTCAATAGATAGGCTGAAACACACCTAGAATAACTCCTAGATTTTTTTTTTCCCCTATAATGGATAATATATGATTGTTCAATGGCTGATCTCATAAGCAATGTTGATTTTTATCGTGCATATGCTGCTGCCAGCATCATTTGTCTTATCTTAGAGAAATGTTTATAGCAGAGAATTGTTTTCAACATATAAATATCTTTACAAGTAACTTCTCTATTGCATGCTTTACACTATTTTGTGAGTGTCTGGGGTGCTTTTGACAGCCCAAAGTCCGATTGGGTATGCAAAAGTTAGATTGGGCAGCAATCAACTTCTAATTAAGTGTTTGGATGAGCTTCAAATGAGTTGAGCTCAAGGTTTGTTAAAGAGTTTTTTTGAAAAGTCGGACCTGGTTGCTTCTACTACACTGTTAAGGAGCTTATGAAATTTATGACCGTTATTGCACTAAATGCAATGTCACCAAATTCTTTGTTTTTCTCTCTCTCTTCACTTCTCTACTTCAGTGCTCCGACATATCGTGCTCGAGGCTGTCCGAAAATTCCAAATCTCACAGCTTTCTCCCTCTCTCGGTCACCCACCGGAAAGTGTTGAAGGGGAAATTTTCGTGAGCTTATAGGCGTCTGTTTCGTGGGGGGTGTTTGTCGGCGGTGGTGTCTATGAAGTAGTCGTCGCGAGCTAAGAGCATCCGTTGCTGCAGTTGAAGTCCGACGGTGTCTTGCGGAGTCCGATCGGCGGATCTGTTCATTCTCGGCATTTTCGGAGAGTTTTGTCAGCGTTCTCTGCTCTGTCGTCTCCTGTTGTCATTTTTGGACCTGTTCCTGCACGAGTTTTATCTGATCTCTGCAGCTGTGTTCATTTGCAAGGTAAACTTCAAAACTTGCTCTGATTCAAGATTTATGCGCATCTGTGGTTTGCCGTGGCTTTTATGTGTTTCCTGGTACGGTGGCCGGACTGTGTGTGTTGTGGCCGGCGGTGTGCCGGACTCTGTGATTTTGCACCGTTTGAAGGGGAGCTTGGTGTGCGTGTGATTTTGTGTGATTTTGCATCGTAACATTGTGGTGAAACCAGATCTCCTTGTTCTAGTAGATTTTGCATCGTGTCTTCTCTGTGATTCTAGCGCATCGTGTCAAAAATATTTCAAGCTTCTCTTGATATTTCAAATTTTTTATATTTCTCAGCCAGGTGATTTGCTTTCCTCTAAGATCCGAAGTTTGTGTCCAACAATTACTGGGAATGTTTGTTGTACAGAATATCAGTTTGACACCTTACGGACTCAAGTCCAACAGGTGAATCCTGTGATTAAACTATATATTATTATTGATGCCGATTGTCATTGCTTAAGGTTTCATGAATTTGGTATTTGAATTGATCCCAGAACTTTTATGCATTTTCTAGTTCGTATTTCTCTTTTATTTCATAATTAGTCTATGCTAAAATCTTTCACATATGCATGGATATACTGCACTTTCTGGCAGGCAATTCCTTTCCTTGTAGGTCGTCCAGCATGCTTAAGAAACGTTTTGAATTTATTCTGTGAGCTTACTTGTTCTCCAAATCAGAGTCTATTTATCAACGTGACTTCAGTTTCCAAGGTAAGACCATGGCATTTCCTTTATTTCTGCTAACTCTTTATCCTGCTGCAACCTTTGTATTGATCGAACAATTTTGTCATTAGTCATTTATCTAAGCTGCTTCTGATTTTATCAAAAACTCTATGTAAAAATACAAGTTGCTTTAAGGAGCAGTTTTCCTTATTAGAATTAAGTACATGCTGATTACCCTGACTGAAGGTTTTAGGCTCATTGGCATTCTCTAGTTTCACTTTTGAAGTCTTCCTTTCGACACTTGCAGGTTGTAACCTACAAGACATATCTGAATGATCACCTTCTGATCATCAGCCCATGCTCCGATAGACAGTAAAGAGAGTACTTCTTATTCAGGAGAGTCAAGTAATGTCCATGTGCGTGGGTATTTATTTACAAACCCATGTGGTTAATCTGCTTATTACCATCAGGCTATGATTCTTTCTATCACTATTATTGATCAGTACAAAAAAAAAAAGAAAAGAAGTAAAAACATGTATCCTTATTCCTCACACACTAGCCATACTAAAAGCGAATCTGCTTCTGCACAAACAAACAGGTCAGAAGATATAATTCCAACAACAATTATGTCTCCTCAAAAACATGTATCCTTATTCCTTGCACATTATAAAAATAGTAATGTTTCCTGCATATTTTAGCCTAAAATTAAATTAGGCTAGAAAGGAAACTTGTGTTGAGCAGCGCAGGCACGCAACAGGAGCAAGAAGGGCTCTTGATGCGTAAATTCATTTTGTTATTAAATTTAATTTTAAAAGACTACATTAGTTTCAAAATTTCCTTATTGACGATCTATGCAGAGTACGTTTCTGAAAAGTAAAAGCAGAAGAAAGATGAGAAAGGAAAGAAATAGGGAAAATCACTCTGAGGTCCCAAACAAGAAAGATAATATCAGAAAGGTCCCTCGTCGAAGTTGTAAAATCGTACTCATCAGATTGTGAATGCGTACTTTGGGGGTTGTACCCAGGGACCTTTCTGATATTATCTTCCTTGCCTGGGACCTCAGAGTGATTTTCCCAAGGAAATAAGTATGACAAGCCATGCTGGTAGCAGTAAATAAAGACACAAAGGCTTACCCTCAACCCATGATATCTAGACATTTGATCCTTGCCCTTCAAGTTCAAGCTTATTCTTCCCTCAACCCTGCCCTTGCTCTAGACAGCAAGATCCACCTCCGCAACGGCAGTTGGCACTGCGTCTCTATCTTTTTCGCGACGGGCTTTGTTCTCACCGGCTCTGTTCACACGGGCTCCTCCCTCCCTCTATGTAGCTTCCTGAGTTTGTCTCCTCTCTACTCTTTAGACTCAAAAGTTCTTTTTTTTCTTTTTTTTTTTATAATTTATAATAATCCATACTTAATCTCTAGTTGTTGCATAAAAATGTTCTTTCCTTTTCGTTTTTTGCCCTAAAAAAATTTGTTCTTTCTTTTTTTGTTATTTTCAATTATCAATTCTATTTTTTCGTCATTATTTTTCCCCCTTTCCAAGCCTTTGTCATTCTTCCTTTTATTTTATACTAGTATTATTTTTATTTCTAATTAATTAATCAATTTTAATAATACTCCGTAATAAACATAATAATAAAAATATTATTTTTAGTAAATTCTTTTTATTCCAATAATTAAATGATAAATCCCTTTATCATAAATAATACTTTATTAAATCTAGAAAAAAAATAATACTTTATTTATAATTAAACTCTAAAAATTAAAATTAAAATGTTACAGTAGACCAAAACCTCAAATTATTGAGAATAATATAATTAATTTAAAATTAATAATTTACAGATAAAATTGATAATAAATTATAATAGTTTTTATTATATCAAGCTAAATATAAAAATAAAAAATTATTAAATAAAATTGTATATTTAATATAAAAAATCTTATGCAATAATCTTATGACCAAATAAATACTATTCATCATACATTATTCATTAGCCATTATATGTGTGTTTTATTATACTACATCAAAAAATTATTTGTACACTGTTTAGCTAAATACTTATATTATATTGATTAATGATTACTATTTGTTTTCATTCAAACAGAGAGTGTAATATTTATTTAATATTTGTACTATATTTTATGTATTAATTTTTTTTTGAATATATTAATGTGAATAAGTGATATCATTATTTTAAAATTTAAACAATTACATGAATATATATTTATTTGTTATCATTTAATTCACACATTTTTTTTATTTTAGATTAATTCGAGTTAGTATTTTTTTTACCAAATATTCTAGGGACAAAGCCAGCCATACTTTTGAAACGGGCACACTAAATTGTACTATTAAACCTTGAATATGAAATATGTAAATATTTGTAAATATTATTATGATGTTTTTTTAGGGTTCTCATTCCAAATGAGTTCTTCCTCAGATGAAGAGGTGGAATATAATTATTGAAAAAGAAATTTCTGAAATTAATTTATCTATTTTAGATACCATAGTTATTCATGATGAATATGTTTACTTAGATAAATTAGATAATTTAGAATTTTGTATTAAATATAATAACAAAGAAGGGGCTGCTAACTCCAAGAAAATAAAATATCTAAAATTATGTAAAAGCATGTCAAATATTATTAATTATTATATTGATATGGAAGATCTAGATAATGAGTCTAAATATTTAGCAGTTGAAAAGTATAGGTAGACCTTGGATAATTTTGTGGAGGAGCACTTTAATGAGCTTTGGGATAAAGACAATCCCACCTATTTACTAGTAAATCTAATAAGGTATGTATGAATTTTTTGTTATTTAAAATTAAATTTTTTTCATGTGTATATGAATATGTTTTAAATTCTTGACTTTGGATTTTCATTTTTTTTCATGTTTTGGTGTCTAGGGATCTGATTTAAAGAATTTTTGCTATGCACAAGTTAAGTTTAGTGCATAGTAACCTTAGTCTAAGAAATATTTTGATGTTGTCATCCCCAATTTTAATGGATAAAGGCAACATACTGCGAAAATATGTAATTTTCATAAAGCAAAAAGGATCTTAGAAGGAAGGGAATTCCTTGTCTAAAATAATTGTATTAATAAGTATTTCAATATTAGTTTTTTATTTCTTTAACACTTGTTTATATGTATATCTATATATGTATATATATTAAAAATTTTCATAAATACTATTATTAGATTTAGATGGTCATAAAAGCTACAACTCATTCTGATACTCTAATGAGCAAAGAATTGACTCAAAAAGACAAAATTTTAAAATGGATGTTTTAAACATAGGGTGTGTTATAGCATATTGTGCTATTAAAAAACATCTCTATGGAAAGATAGCAAATAGGAGACGGTTAAAAAGTATTCAACATGATTCAATGTATCTTAAAACTAAGCTCCATATCCATCTGGAGTTACAAAATTTAATTATTGGCATGGTTAGTCATGATTATGAACTTTGGGTATATAATTTTTCTTTTATAGACTTATGAAATGAATTTGTTATTTATATGTACGTTTTTATTAAATAAAAAATATATTCATAATTTTTAGATTATCGATCAATGAGGTTAAAGAAAACTCTATATTTTGGGACCCAAAGAGGAAAAAGTCATTCATTCAAGAAGCCAATAATTGCTTTTCTTCCCAAAATGTTTGTTAAATTGATTTAAACAATAAAGTCAACGCAATTATCGAGGTGGAGATTAGAATTCATGATAGATGGTGACATTTGGGTATTTTCCAACACACCACTCCATGAGTATGGCGATACTGCTTCCCATCTGTTGCGCTTCATGAGAAATTTATCGAAGCATTATACTGAATGGCAAGAAAAACTCCTTGTATGAATTACAAGTCTTTTACAATTAATTAATAATATATGTAAAAATATATATATTAGATACGGATATATATACTAACATTACATGTATGATTAATTAATTCTAAAAGACTTGTAATTCATACAAGAAGTTCTTCTTGCCCTTCAGTATAATGCTCCGATAAATTTCTCATGAGGCGTAATAGATAAGAAGTAGTATTGTCATACTCAGGGAGTGGTGTTAAAAAACACCTAAATGTCACCATTTATCATGTAACGCCAATTTCTACCTTAGTAATTACGTTGGTCTTATTATTTAAATCAATTCGACAAGCACTCTAGAAAGAAAAGCAATCATTGGCTAACTTCATTGACTTTTTCCTCTCAGTCCCAAAATATAGGGTTTTCTCTAACTTCATTGATCTGTAACATTTTTTTTATTCAATAAAAACGTACATATAAATAACAAATTTATTTAATAAATCTATAAAAAGAAAATTACATACCTTAGTTCATAAGCATGACTAATCATGCCAATAATCTAATTTTGTAGCTCGCGATGGGTTGGGAGCTAAATTTTATGATACATTAAATCATATTGAATAATGTTTAACAGTATCCTATTTGCTACATTTTCATAGGAATGTTTTTTAATAGCATCGTATACTATAACATACCCCAAGTTAAAAACATATATTTAAGGCCTTGTCTTTTTTACTCAATTCTTTACTTAGGAGACTGTCAAAATGAGTTATAGCTTTTATTACCATCTAAATCTATTAATAATATTCATGAAAAACTTTATATTGTTATAATATATATATATATATATAAACAAATGTTAAAAAAATAAAAAAAATTAATATTAAAATACTTACTAATATGGTTATTTTGGGTAAGGAACTCCCTTCCTTTTGGGATCCTTTTTTATTTATAAAGATTATATATTTTTGTAGTATATTATCTTTGTCCATTAAAGCTAGAGGATGACAACATAAAAATATTTCTTGAACTTAGGTTATCATGCACTAAATTTAATTTGTGCATATCAAAAATTTCTTGAGTCATATCCCTAGACACCAAAACATGAAAAAAAAATTGAAAATCCGAAGTAAAAAATTTAAAACATATTTATACACGCATGAAAAAAATTTAATTTTAAATAATAAAAAAATTCATATATAACTTATTAAGTTCATTAATGAATATGTGGGATTGTCTCCAACCTAAAGTTCATCAAAATGCTTCTCAACAAAATTATTTAAGGTCTACCTATACTTTTCAACTATTAAATATTGAGACTCATCATCTGAATTTTTCACATCAATATAATAATTAATAATATTTGGCATGTTTTTACATAATTTTATATATTTTATTTCTTTGGAGTTAGCCGCCTCCTCTTTTCTATTATATTATATTTAATATAAACTCCTAAATTATCTAATTTGCCTAAGTAAACATATTCATCATGAATAACTATGATATCTGAAATAGATAAATTGATTTTAGGAATTTCTTTTAAATAATTATATTCCACATTTTCATCTGAGGAAGAACCCATTTAGAATGAAAACCCTAAAAAAGAAAATCATAATAATATTTAGACATTTAGACATCTGAGGAATTTCTTTTAGTCTGACCGTTTCAAAAGTAAGACTAGTTTTGTGCTTAAAATATTTGGTTAAAAAATACTAACTCAAATTAATTTAAAATAAAAATATGTGTGAATCAAATTATAACAAATAAATTTATATTTATGTAATTATTCAAATTTTAAATTTATATCAGTTCTTCACATCAATATGTTCAAAAAAGGATTAATAAGTAAAATAGAGTATGGATATTAAATATATATCACACCATGTTTGAATGAAGTAATCATTAATCAATATAATATAAATATTTAGCCAACTAAAATGCACAAACAATTTTTTGATGCAATATAATAAAGCACACATACAATGGCTAATGAATAAATGCATGAAGAATAGTACTTGTTTGGTGACATAATTGTTGTATAACATTTTTTATTAAATAAAATTTTTTTATATTTAGCTTGATATAATAAAAATTATATCCTCAATGATTAATTTATCAGTAATCATTAATTTATCATTACATTATTAATTTTAAATTAATTATATTATCCTCAATAATTTAAGGTCCAGATCTACTATAACATATTAATTTTTATTTCTAGAGTGTAATTATAAGTAATAAAATATTATTTATGATAAAAGAATTTATCATTCAATTTATCATTAATTTTATCAGAACATTATTAATTATATTATCCTCAAACAGGCCTTCGGATTATTTTCTCGCTGTTATAAGCGTCCGCATTTCTGGCTCATCAAAGTGATGAGAAAAAATTTTCTCATCATCAAAACGGCACAGTTTTGTTTAAGAGGGAGATCTGAGCCGTTGATATAAAAATAATTAGGGCCGTCTGTGACCTATATAATATGTTAAAATATTTTTTAAGTCTCTCTTCTCATTCTAAAATAATTTTTACTATGCTTAACCCCTTAAAATATTTTTTTAGTTGTATCTAATGTATTATCAGACTGACTGCAATTTTACTCTTAATGTATTTTTTCAGCTCTAAAAAGTTCTTTTAACATTTTAAAATATTTTTTCAGTTATACCTAGTGATTTAGGATATTGACTATAATTTTACCGTTAATGTATTTTTCTTAGTAGTAACGAGCACCCAAAACTTAGGAGACTGATTTATTGATTTCCACCTACTCTAAAATTTTTTTTAGTAGCATATAATATTTTAAAATAATTTTTGGATCTGAAAAAATACATTAAGAGTAAAATTACAGTCAGTCTGCTAACACACTGGGTACAACTGAAAAAATATTTTAAAGAGTTAAAGGTAATAAAAATTATTTTAGGATGAGAAGAGAGACTTAAAAAATATTTTAAGATACTAGATATATCATAGACAACCCTGATTATTTTTATATCAACGACTTAGATCTCTTCCTTAAACAAAACTGTATCGTTTTGATGATGAGAAATTTTTTTCTCATCACACTGATGAGCCAGAAATGCGGACCCGCGAAAACATGGTTACAGGCCATTATAACAGGGGTCCGCATTTCTGGCTCATCAGTGTGATGAGAAAAAAATTTCTCATCATCAAAACGATACAGTTTTGTTTAAGGAAGAGATCTAAGTCGTTGATATAAAAATAATCAGGGTTGTCTATGATATATCTAGTATCTTAAAATATTTTTTAAGTCTCTCTTCTCATCCTAAAATAATTTTTATTACCTTTAACTCTTTAAAATATTTTTTCAGTTGTACCCAGTGTGTTAGCAGACTGACTGTAATTTTACTCTTAATGTATTTTTTCAGATCCAAAAATTATTTTAAAATATTATATGCTACTAAAAAAAATTTTAGAGTAGGTGGAAATCAATAAATCAGTCTCCTAAGTTTTGGGTGCTCGTTACTACTAAGAAAAATACATTAACGGTAAAATTATAGTCAATATCCTAAATCACTAGGTATAACTGAAAAAATATTTTAAAATGTTAAAAGAACTTTTTAGAGCTGAAAAAATACATTAAGAGTAAAATTGCAGTCAGTCTGATAATACATTAGATACAACTAAAAAAATATTTTAAGGGGTTAAGCATAGTAAAAATTATTTTAGAATGAGAAGAGAGACTTAAAAAATATTTTAACATATTATATAGGTCACGGCCCTAATTATTTTTATATCAACGGCTCAGATCTCCCTCTTAAACAAAACTGTGCCGTTTTGATGATGAGAAAATTTTTTCTCATCACTTTGATGAGCCAGAAATGCGGACGCTGTTTTCGCGCGGTATCTTTATCTGGTTTTCTCCCTCGGCAGCCATGGACGAACTTGCTGGAGCGAGGTTGAAGATGACCTATTGCATCATTGCCCAATTAGGATTAGTTCTTGGGTCTGTCCCACTCCGTTTCAAATTTTCTTTTCAATCAATATTTTTCTAGAATTTTTTGAGGCCTCGAAATATTTATTATTAATTATTTTAGAGTTTATATAATGGAAATTCATACTGTATTCCTGGAATTTTGGGCTGAAAGCTTTTACACAATTTGTTGAGAAATTGAGATTGGTGATAAGCCAGTAATAAATTCTGAAATGTATCTGGCACTATTATTTGCAAATTGAAAATCAATATTCATTTGGGCATAGTGGGCATCCTTAGCATTGTTGTTGACTGTCTTGGGCTTGTTAATTCCTCTTAAATTGATTGGAATTTGATCGTTTCATATGGGCCTTTGAAAAAGTTGGTTTTGGATAAAAGCTTGACCTTAAAAGTCTATGGCCAGAATTTTTTTTGGACTTTGGCAACCGACACTTAATTTTGGGCCTCATTTCAATTTCAATGAAAGATTTAGTTTAGTTTTGTGCCCCTCAGGCTTTGCTTGGGCCATGGGTTGCAATTTATATGCAATCCAAGTTATATTTTCTATTTCTAATTTTGCTCCTTGAAATTTCCTGCATTTTAGTGTGGGCCCAAGAGTTTAAGTTTCATGTTGGCACGTGTGTGTCGCACTCTAATCTCTATATATAGATTTGTGGAACTTCGGGCCTATGGGATTTTGATTAATTTCTTTTTGATCCCTACAATTTTGGAATCTTAGCATGGTCCCTTGAATTATTACTGTTGTGTCTTGGCATCTAATGTTTTCATAGTTACTTTGTTGGCCTTGAGTAATGATATAGTTTTTGTTCGGATCCTAGAAACTTTTGGGCTTCTTGTGTTTGTCAATGGGTGTTTATAAGTATTGATTTTAACCTATATATGTAATTTTAGACCAAATAAGATTATGAAAGTTATTTAATGTGCACCGTTGGATTCACTTAAACTGTGAAGAAATTACTTTTGGACAATTTTGAGTTTCATGCGACTTTGCAAGATGTTTAATATCGTCTAACTTGCTTTGATATCATAGGTAAATTTGAGATCATAGACAATTTTTAGAAATATGAAGGCTCCCATTGGATGCATTCATTGTTTTTCATATCCATCTAGAGAGGATGTTGCTATCCAAGGGTACTTTATCTAGTGGTGGACTAGTCTAACTACTAAGTGAGCAAACTGAGTTCGAATCCCACCTTGTTCAAAAAGACCCCCCAAGGAGAGGCATCTGATCACAAAGCCTTAATCCAAATTAGTTGGTTTTTCAAGTTCCTGGTAATAGGATCCAAAAAAAGCACCAGATACCAAGTGATCCAAAGGGTAAAGGGTCATTGAAAAAAACAGGGAGAGGATGTTACTAGACCAACATATGAAGGGATTATTCAATAAACTTGAAATCAATCTCTCCCTCCCTCTCTATCTTGTATTTGGCCCTATACTCTTGTGCTTGGCCTTTTATTTTATCTATTGGATATTTTCCAAATTTAGGGCCTTGAAATACATGTTTATATATTACATTTTAAAATTTTTGTATGGAGTTACACACAGTTGTGATCTATGTATATGATGTTGAATTTACTGTAATGTGATTTAGAAGGTTAAAAAAACATTCTTAAATTCAAAAGTACCCATATATGTGCCAAAATTATTTATGTAAATTTGTGAATAAAGGGCCATTTACACTTAGTGATTGTGTCCTCACCCATCAAGTTTTTAGTGAACATTAGTGCTGTTGTATTTGAAGGTCATAATCATCAATGGCTGGAATTGGAACTAGTCAAGGAGGCCCATAATTTCCCGTAGTCACTGCTCAGCTTGAACCACTAACGGAGGCATAATGCATTAGGATATTTTTGTTTGTCAAACTAAGTGTTGTAGCTTTGATATTATGTATGCTATTATGGGTATGATGCAATATTCCTTAATATCAATAATTAATTGGTGTCTATTTACTAAATTTTGTGATTTTAGTAGTAGTTGGCTTGAGTTCTCTTTCATAAAAGAAACACAATGGTAGAGAAGAAGAATCTCCTGGTTTTTATGGATGCCTCTGTAGATGAGGTCCCTATCGGAAGGATGGAATTTTTGGTACTTCTATTTCTTTAGTACTTCTAAATTACAATGGTTATTGTGATACAAGACGAACTTTAAATTTTTGTGGATTTTGTAACTTTGAATTTGGGAAGAGTCACAATGCAACTTAATGAATTCTTTTATCCTTCTAGCTATTCAAAGAACTTGCCCCTACAACTGTAGAAAATTTTCGTGCACTATGTACTGGTAATAATTTGATGGTATGTATATTTTTCGGCTTATGATATAAGTTCTCCATTTCTCACTTAGTTTTTCTCTGTTTAGGAGAAAGGGGAATTGGGCCAAAAAAAGGGGAAAGGGGAATATAAGGGCATACTAATGTGCAAAATGTCATCAAAAATATTATCATGAAGCAATCTCTTCCTGATGTTAAATTTTTTAATCTTTATTTTAAGAAAAATATGGATTGATTTTTTTTTTTAATTTTTTTTTAAAAATATTATTATTGTGTTTTATTAT
The DNA here is from genome assembly GCA_963210345.1 of Inga oerstediana. Lineage (NCBI taxonomy): Eukaryota > Viridiplantae > Streptophyta > Magnoliopsida > Fabales > Fabaceae > Inga > Inga oerstediana. The sequence continues at coordinate 40,166,535 of OY723403.1, read as the reverse complement.
TATTGAGAAAGTATCAATGGGGGTATTTTGGGAAGAAATTGACAAAAATTAAAACTTTGTCCTATAATTAGGACTAAAATCAACTCTCAAATATTGTCCTATAATTAGGACCGGAGAGAGTACATTACATTTAGTCACTTTCTTGTTTTTGAGGTAGTCCATCTCATAATTTTAGTCATATTATCTTGCAGGGACTTGTGGAGAAAGTATATATGGTGAAAATTTTCCAAGTGAGAAAGCCAGTCATACGTTTAAGTTCTTACTTTTTAGAATGCCATAATTCTAAATATTTTGGTTGTCTTGTATGCATAGCTCAAATTGAGTGTCTATTTATTTTGATAAGTATGATATTCACATTGTTTGTGATTTATTTCAGATGAGACAACTGATCTTAAATGTGATCAGCGAGGACTTCTATGCACGAACATTGGTGATCGTTATGGCATAGGTTCTCATTTTGGGATAACATTGAAACCTAATCCCAATCTTGAGAGGTTTGTTTATAATTGCCAAATGTGTAAATATTAGATTTGAAAAATGTATAATTTTACTAATCCTATTGTGTGGTATCTGTGTGTAGGTTACATGTGGTTTTCGGACAGCTTGTGAAGGGATTTGATACATTGGATCGGATTACAAATGTGCCTTTTGGGGCAGCAGTTCGAATCATGGATTGTGGTGAGTATAATGAAGATGAGAGTGAATGTTCCACTCGGCATGAGAGAGAGAGAGAGAGAGTGTGTGTGTGTGTGTTCCACTTGCTCATAGAATTTTAGGGAGAAATAGGAGCAAATTAATCATTGAATTTTTGTTAGGCTTTAGTACTTTGAAGTTGGAATGTTGATTGTTAGGTGTGGATAGAGACTTAGTAGCTTTAACTTGGAGAAACTTCATTTGTTATAAAGGGAAGCCGACTAAAATTAGTCTGATATGTTTAAATCCTTAGCTGTCAATGTTTTATTATGTTATTTTGTTGCATTAAAATATGTATAGAGGGATAATTTCAAATGTTGGAAAATAACAATTGATATGAACATTTCCTTTAATTGCTACATTTTCTATCTTAGGCAATTTAAGTAGTATGAAACCTCTTATTCTTTTCTAGTTAACAGAGCTTGCCCTCGTTCAGTCCTGTGATATTTTTTTGTTCCTCCATCGATATGTTAAACAATAGGAAACATGTACATAGTTACATGCATTTTATTCCTTCTCGTATTTTTGAACTCGATCAGTTTGCATTACAAAGATATCGTATGATTCCTTACCTTAGGGTCTGTTTGAATTGAGGGGAATGGCAAGACTAGAAATTTAGGAGAGGAGGGGAAATTTTTTGAAAGTTTCCCGTTCCTCCCCTCAAAACCTGTCCCCCCAAATTGAGGGGATTTGGAAGGAAGGAGTAATACTTTGGCTTGTATTACCTAATATATCCATATTCAATTTTAATATTCCCAATTTACCCTTCTTTCTCACTCATCATACATTGCTCTCTCTTTCCTGTCAAGCTTGCCGTTGTGTTGCATCCACCACCACAACTCGTCCTCACCATCAGATTGTCTTATTCTCCATTCATCATCTTCAATTGTCTTTCATATGTACTCCACCGCCTCCCTTCGCTTAGAAAGTTCGAAGAGGCACTGGGTTATAGTTCAATGGGTTTTCGTTGGTTTCAAAATTCGACCATTCTTAAAAAGGGAGTAAGAAAAGCTCAAGGTACATGGTGGTGGTGATGAATACTAACGATGATAAGCTTTGGTTCAAGATACAGAGGAACAATAAGACAAATGATCCAGTGCGATGCACTGATATGTTTAACATCAAAACAACTATTATTTTCAAAGTCAACTTTTCAATTTCTTCATCATAAGTTCAGATTTTGGAAAACTTCCCTATATACTATATTGGTATTTTGAGTAGTTCATTTCTTTCCCTCACCTAGTGCAAGTAATTTCAATCTATTGAAGCTCTTCACTCTTGATAGTGTGACATACAATTGACCGTGTGAAAATATTTGGGTCTGGGAGGTATAGCCCAACATTGGACATTGGGTAACTCATAATATTGAGAAATAGAGACGCTGTTAGTTACCTCTAGAAGAAAGAACTTTGTAGCTGGATGAGTCTAACTGATACTTCATTACTATATCGTTATGTGCTTGTATGATCGTAAATTAACTCTATTATGAAATGACCATGTTATTTAAATTGTGAAGTCTCTGCCGTACAACAAAAGAATAGCAGTGTTGATTCCATTGTAATGTATCGTGTGGCTTCAGAACCGGAGAGTTGGATCCGTCCCTTTATTCTGCCTCTTAAGGCATGGATCGCCAAGTCATCAAGGTTTAGTTGCATATGTTATCAAACATAAGAAAGAATTCATTCCCTACTTAAATGTTGACACATGGTTGACAGAACACGTTTATGACCATTGGCCATTCAATCAAAAGGAATATGTATGGCTAAAACATGGCTAAATCTGTTATTCTTCTTGCATCCCAATGTACAAAGGCAAATGTAAGGGCATTTAATTTTATAATGTCAGACTTTCTTATTACTTCAGCCCATACAAAATAATTGCTGTATAAGCCATCAAACAAGACCCTTTGTACTAATAAATATGATCCTAATAATTTAACATAACTGGTTCATCAATGCCAAAGTTGTAAATGTTGCCTTTTTTAACTAATATGGGCTTTAAAAGAATTTCAATATAAAAGAATCCTCATCATTGTCGACAATTAAAAATAATTGATGAAGACATGACATGAGATATCTGTAGTTGTAGTTCAGGTCTTAAAACTAAACTTAAATTCAATACTTTAATTCCCTGAAACATTATTCATGTAGTAATATAAAGATATTATACCACACCATGATTCAAAATTTTATGAAAAAAATGAATAATCGGTGCGAATTTATCAATTGCAATTAATTTCTTTAATATTTTGGAGGAAAAATTTCTGTAAAAATGGTTAGTTCATAGTCCAAAGGACCACTAGATACAATGGTTATATCCATGGGTGTAACTCAGCAAATGATGTGTTTTCTTTGACACATATGGGGGATTGTTGTAAATATTGCATATGGGTGTGTCAAAGAAAGAGTCTCTCCAATATTATGGAATGTGTTTAAATAAAGAGATGCGTTTTGAGAAGTCATGTTCTTATGAAGTAAGGGATTTGTGTTGGTTCATGAATCAACATGATTCATGAATTTAATATATAGTTATGACTTTCCAATTGAAGAGGTGTAGTCTTCAAGAGGCACAACTTCAAGGCATTTATTCATTGTCTATAAATACCCCAACCGTGACATCATTTGGAAGCAGAGAAATAGAAACCTCAGTAATCTCTCACTAAGTTACCTTATCTTCCACCAGTTTTGCCGCCCTGTATCCTAACAGGAAGGGTTCGTTTAATCCTGGGGAGATGCCGCTTCCTATTTACTCAGGGGGCTGCGGAATATCTCTTAAGGACAGTGTCCTCGGACGCGACTCTTATCAAATATTTTCTTATTTCTTTGCGGATTTTGCCTACATACCCTCCTAGGATAATGACATCGCAAATTTGGCCATTAACATGTACCCATCGGCAAAGTCGCTGCTTGCCGGCAAGGGTGGTTAACTGGTGGGTGGTGGTTGATTCAGCTCGAAGATCTTCTGCTAGTGCATGTCTAAGCGATGCTCTGTTTCGCTGGTTCGCACGCACGCACGCACATATATATATTATTTGTATTGATGGAAGAAAGAGGTTCGAAGTGCAGTGGAGAGAAAAGCACTGCAAAGGAGCTTCACAAAAAAGCCACGGTAGTGATATAAGCACAGTGGATGTTGAAGCTTTGCTAAACGGTGCAAAAATGTCAAAAGCGCTTTTTTCAAGTAAAACGTGCGGTGAGCCATGACAACTACTTTACCAAACAAACCCTCAAAAAGCCATTCTCCCCTGCTTTTAGCTTATGGCTTCTAGGAATCTATTATTGTTATTATTATGACAATAATGCACTACAACTCACAGGTTTTTTATTTCTCTCTCTTCTCTTCTCTCCTTCTTCAACTTTACCCCACTTGTCCTTTCCTTTGGGGGTGTGTTTGGTGTGAGAGGAGGGGAGAGGGTTAAATTACTTTTTTAGGTTGAAAGTATTTAAATTTTGAGCGAAAACCCAAAATTTAAAAGGAATTAGAAGATAAATTTTGAAAGAAAATTCAAAATTTAAAAGAATGAGAGGATAAATTTTAGATTTTTTCTGTCCAAAATTATAATTTATCGCTCATCTTCTCCCCTCAAACCAAACACAGCCTTGTTGTTCACTCTCCTCGCAGCGCTCCTCTGATCAGAATATCTTCGCTCTTGTCTTTCAAGGAAAAAGCTCAGAAGCCCCTCCAAAAATGGTGATCGCACCCACAGTCAAAGAACCAGAAACCCGAGAACACTTGAACTGCACTTTTGCCTCCAGATATGTCCGCAACCCTGTGCCCGAGTATGTCTTTTTTTCTCTTTTAAACCATTTTACTTCCTCTAAACCTTCAAGAACTGAAAAAGAGTTTGTTTTGTTGATGAAAATAGATACGTGTGTTGTATATATAATTGAAGGTTTAAGATGCCGGGATGCCGGAGAGGTCCATACCCAAGGATGCAGCGTATCAGATTATAAACCACGAGTTGATGCTGGACGGAGCTCCAAGGCTCAACTTGGCTTCCTTCATCACCACTTGGATGGAGCCTGCGGTCGACAAGGTAATCATGGCCTCCCTTAACAAGAACTACGTTGACATGGACGAGTACCCTGTTACCACTGAGCTTCAGGTATGTCTGATCTCTGTTTGATGACAGCAAAAGTGGTTTTGTTTTGAGGATCAGAGACATCTAAAATTACCACTATCAAACACAAGTCTGCATTACTTGTTCAATAACGGACATACATAATTTTACCGATAAATTTTCGAACTGTTAATGTGTTGACAAAAAAATTGCTCAAATCTACATTTTAACGTTGTATACACAAGTTTAACACAATTGACATCTATGATCTGATTTGAGATGTGTGTGGAAATATTACTTATTAATTTTGGATTATTTAGATTAATTGTTATTTTATTATTAAGTTTGATATTTAATATATCGTAAAGTTAGATATAGATAAATTATATTTTAGGATATTATATCTTAATTATTTTGATTTGATTAGATTAAAACAAAGATAAATATGACTAGAGAAGCCTTGACCTACCCCAAACAGAGACTATAACCACCTCTATTTTTAACTAGGAGAATAACCCACCGAGATCGAGTTGGAAAATTCTATCAAGAACTACACATGATATATCATTCCAACTTCAATAAGATTGATGTGAGGAATGTTAAGAGCCACAGAAGGACCCCTGCAATTCTTCCGAAGAAAGAATTCTATCCGTGGAATTCGATGGCCCAAACCATTTCCGTCATGGACGGTAGGTGAAGGGTATGGGTAGGTCCCCTTGTTTCCTCCCAGGATTTTGTTTTCTTTGTTTATTTGTAATTTCAAGAAAATTATTTATCACAAATAATTTCGCTGAGATCTATTTATATAAATTTTTTTGCCTGAATTTTTATATTATATACACAGATTTCTTTTATATAAAATTAATTGAGAGAGGGCATATATCTCGAATGTAATTTTTATAATAACAAGAGATTCATCTCATGCCTCCGTTATTCCTTACATGTTATAAAAGCAATAATGTTTCCTAGCATATTTTAGCCTAAAATTAAATTAGGTTAGAAAGGAAACTTGTGCAGAGCAGCGCAAGCACACAACAGAAGCCAAAAGCAGAGGCTCTTACTGCATAAATTCATTTTCTTTGTTAAATTTAATTTTAAAAGACTACATCAGTTTCAAAATTTCTTTGTTGATGATCTATACAGAGTACATTTCTGAAAAGTAAAAGCAGAAGAAAGATGAGAAAGGAAATAAGTATGACAAGACATGCTGGTAACACAGTAAATAAAGACACAGGCTCACCCTCAACCCATAATATCTAGACGTCTGATCCTTACTCTTCAAGTTTAAGCTCATTCTTCCCTCAACCATACCCTTGCTCTAGATGGCAAGACCCAACTCCGCAATGGCATTTGGCACCGCGTCTCTGTGCTCGTTTGGAATAGCTTATTTTTGGGTAATAAGTGCTTATAATTCGTGATTCACGGTATACGAGGTAAGTATGTGAGAGGAGTTTTTTCTCGGCTTGCGTAATAAGGGCTTATTTCTCAAATTTAAGCTCTTCCAGACACACCAAGATATCTTTCTGGCGACTGGCTTTATTCACATTGGCTCTGTTCTCACCAGCTATGTTCACACCAGCTCCTCCCTCCCTCTGCGCACCTTCCTGAGTTTGTCTCCTCTCTACCCTTTAGACTTAAAAGTTTTTTTCTTTTTTAATAATTTATACTTAATCTTTAGTTGTTGCATAAAACTGTTATTTCCTTTTTGTTATTGTCAATTATCAATTCTATTTTTTCTTCATTATTCTTTTATTTTTCCTTTCCAAGACCTTTTTCATTCTTCCTTTTATTTTATATAGTATTATTTTTATTTCTAATGAATTAATTAATTTTAATAATAATAAACATATAATAAAAATATTATTTTTAGTAAATATTTTTTATTCCAATAATTGAATGATGAATCCCTTTATCATAAATAATACTTTATTAATTCTGAAAAAAATAATAATTTATTAAATATAATTAAACTAATGTTACAGTAGACCAAAACCTCAAATTATTGGAGATAATATAATTAATTTAAAATTAAAAATGTATTGAAAAAATTAATAATAATTATAATAATTTTTATCATATTAAGCTAAATATAAAAATAAAAAATTATAAAAAAAATTGTATATTTAATATAAAAAATGTTATGCAACAATCTTGTAACCAAACAAGTACTATTCATCATGCATTTATTCATTAGCTATTGTATGTGTGCTTTATTGTATTACATCAAAAAAAATTTTATACACTATTTGATTAAATACTTATATTATATTGATTTAACTATTACTATTTGTTTTTCATTCAAACAGATAGTGTGATATTTATTTAATATTCATATTGTATTTTATGTGTTAATCCTTTTTTGAACATATTAATGTGAAGAACTGATATGATTATTTTAAAATTTAAACAATTACATGAATATAGATTTGTTTGTTTTCATTTAATTCGCACATTTTTTTTATTTTTGATTAATTTGAGCTAGTATATTTTTCTTACCAAATATTTTAGGGACAAAGCCAGCCATACTTTTGAAAACAGGCACACTAAAATGTACTATTAAACCTTGAATATGAAATAAGTACATATTTCTAAATATTATTATGATTTTTTAGAGTTCTCATTCCATATAGGTTCTTCCTCAGATGAATAGATGGAATATAATTATTAAAAAGAAATTTCTGAAATCAATTTATTTATTTTAGATACCACAATTATTCATGATGAATATGTTTAATCAGGCAAATTAGATAATTTAGGAGTTTGTATATAATAGTAAAGAGGATGTTGTTAACTCCAAGGAAATAAAATATCTAAAATTATGTAAACACATGTCAAATATTATTAATTATTATATTGTTGCGGAAGATCCAGATGATGGGTCTAAATATTTAGCAGTTGAAAAGTATAGGTAAACCTTGAATAATTTTGTGGAAGAGCACTTTGATAAGCTTTGGGATGGAGACAATCCCACCTATTTACTAATAAATCTAATAAGGTATGTATGAATTGTTTTGTTGAATAAAAAATATATTCATAATTTTTACTTAGTCTTTAGTTGTTGTATAAAACTGTTTGTTTTTTGCCCTAAAAAATTTGTTTATTCTCAATTCTTTGTTTTGGTTATTCTTCTTTTTTCTATTACTTTTTCTTTTCAACCCCTATTTCATTCTTCCTTTATTTTATAATAGTAATATTTTATTTTTAATAATAACAACAACAACAACAACATTATTTTTAGTACATCCTTTTTATTTCAATAATTGAATAATAAATCCCTTTATCATAAATAATATTTTATTACTTATAATTAAACTCTAGAAATAAAAATTAAGATATTACAGTAGACCTGGACCTCAAATTATTGGGGATAATATGATTAATTTAAAATTAATAATGTACTGATAAAATTAATAATGAATTATAATAATTTTTATCATATTAAGCTAAATATAAAAAATATTATAAAAAATGTGTATTTAATAAAAAATGTTATGCAACAATCATGTGACCAAATACGTAATATTCTTCATACATTTATTCATTAACGGTATCAGGATGGTATCAATAGTATCAGGATAGTATCAGAGAATAATGGTATCAGTACGCAAAGAGGTGGTACCAAAAAATATTATAAAAAACGTCATGTAACAATCATGTGACCAAACAAGTAATATTCTTTATACATTTAGTCATTAGCCATTATATGTGTGCTTTATTGTACTACATCAAAAAATTGTTTGTGTACTTTATTCGGCTAAGTACTTATATTATATTGATTAATGATTACTTCATTCATATAGAGTGTGATATTTATTTAATATTCGTGGTCTATTTTACATATTAATCCATTTTTTGAACATATTAATGTGAAGAACTAATATGACTATTTTAAACTTTGAAAAATTACATGAATATAGATTTATTTGTTATCATTTAATTCGCACATATTTTTATTTTAGTTTGTTTTGAGATAGTATTTTTTTACCAAATATTCTAAGGACAAAGGCCGCCTTACTTTTGAAACGGGCATACTAAAATATACTATTAAACCTTGCATATGAAATATGTAAATATGTCTAAATATTATTATGATTTTTTTCAGGGTTTTCATTCCAAATGGGTTCTTCCTCAGATGTAGAGGTGGAATATAATTATTGGAAAGAAATTCCTGAAATCAATATATCTATTTTAGATACCATAGTTATTCATGATGAATATGTTTACTTAAGCAATTAGGTAATTTAGAAGTTTGTATTAAATATAATAGAAAAGAGGGGGCTACTAACTCCAAGTAAATAAAATATCTAAAATTATGTTAAAACATGCCAAATATTATTCATTATTATATTGATATAGAAGATCCAGATGATGGGCCACAATATTTAATAGTTGAAAAGTATGGTCAGACCTTGGATAATTTTGTTGAGGAGCATTTTGATGAGCTTTGGGATGGAGACAATCCCACCTATTCATTGATGAATTTAATAAGGTATATATGAATTTTTTTGTTATTTAATTTTTTTTTTCATGTGTGTATAAATATGTTTTAAATTCTTTACTTCGGATTTTCTTTTCTTTTTTTTCATGTTTTGGTGTCTAGGGATATGACTCAAGGAATTTTTGATATGCACAAGTTAAATTTAGTACATGGTAACCTTAGTCCAAGAAATATTTTCATATTGTCATCCCCTAGCTTTAATGGACAAAGACATATGTAATCTTTATAGATAAAAAAGGATCTCGGAAGGGAGGGAGTTCCTTGCCCAAAATAACCGTATTAGTAAGTATTTTAATATTAATTTTCTTATTTCTTTAACATTTGTTTATATATATATATATGTATATTAACAATATGAAGTTTTTCATGAATATTATTAATAGATTTAGATTGTGATAAAAGCTACAACTCATTCTGGCAATCCCCTAAGCAAAGAATTCAGTCAAAAAGACAAGGCCTTAAAATGGATGTTTTTAACTTGGGGTGTGTTATAGCATACTATGATATTAAAAAACATTCCTATGGAAATGTAACAAAAAAGATACGGTTAAACAATATTTAATAGGATTCAATAGATTTATTAATGTATGTAATTTTCTTTTCATAGATTTATTAAATTAATTTTTTATTTACATGCACGTTTTATTGAATAAAAAAATTTATTTATAATTTTTAGGTTATGGATCAATGAGATTACAAAAAACTCTATATTTTAGGACCCAAAGAGGAAAACGTAATTCATTAAAGAAGCCATTATAGTTCTGCCGAGGGTACCACCTCTTTGCGTACTGATACCATTATTCTCTGATACTGCTGATACTACCTTGATACTGTTGATACCATCCTGATACCGCTAATGAATAAATGTATGAATATTTTTAAGGCAAAAAACAAACAGTTTTATACAACAACTAGAGATTAAGTATAGATTATTATATAAAAAAACAAGAAACAAAAGAAAACTTTAGCCTGGTAGACTCGTCTTCAACCCTTCAAAAACCTAGGAAGCAAACTATAAATAGGGCAAAGAGGAGACAAACTCAGGAAACTGAGCAAGAGGGAGTGACGAGCCGGTGTGATCAAAGCCGGTTGCCAGAAAGAGAGACACGGTGTTGACTACCTTGCGTTGGTGGGTCTGGCCGTCTAAAGCAAGGGAGGGGTTGAGGGTGAGGCGTTGAGAGAAGAATGAGCTTAAACTTGAATGGCAGGATCGGACGTCTAGATGTTATGGATTGAGGGTGAGCCTTTGTCTCTTTCTTTAGTGCTGCTTATCATCTTCATTTCCTTTCTTGTCTTTCTCTTGCTTTTAGTTTTCAGAAATGCATGCCATATATTAACAAGGTAATTTTGAAATAGATGTAGCTTTTAAAAATTAAATTTAATATAAAAGTGAGTTTATACAGCAAGAGCCTCTACTTCTTGTCTCTGCTGGGTGCCTATTGAGTGCCTGCGCTGCTTTGCTCTGCACAAGTTTCCTTTCTTGCCTAATTTCATTTTAGGCTAATTGTTGGGAAACATGACTGCTTTTATTTGCATTAATATGTAACTCACTTCCGTCTAGAACTTATTCATTTTCAACTATAGCTATCAAAACATTGGTTTATTTGCATTGATAAATAACTCTATTGGTTAATTTGTATATGGTTCCCCTATGATAATGGGTTGAGCAAATTTTTTATGCTGCTCAATTTTTCTTTCAACATTTTGCCCCTTCAATGTGATGAGAGATCATCTAAAATTTGAATCACCACCGTACAGTGCTGTAATTACAGATCTTAAAGATAGTGCCTACTATCTTTGGGCATCAAAGTACTGTGTAGGGATTGCATATCAGTGTCAGTATATACACAATATCAATTTTTATACCATTATCAAAATCGATACCGTAGGTGTTCTGATGCCACCATTACGTGCATTGATACCACTATTAAGTGCACTAGGACCACTGATACCACTAATTGGGTATTGATACCACCTTTTGCGTACTTATACCATTATTCTCTAATACTACCTTGATGCCGTTGATACCATCCTGATACTGCTATCACGAGTGCTGGTATCATTACTGTTTGCACTAGACCGCCGATACCCCTAATTAGTTATTGGTACTACCTCTGGGTTTACTGATACCCCTGCTTTCTGATACCATCCTCAGACCAATATTGTAATACCGGCTGCCCTTCGGGTATTAACTATTTTCTCTAGGGCCTATCTATTCCTTTTAGAGGGCTTGTCTGTGAACCAGCCAAAGCAATTCACTTCGCTGTTTCTATCACTGTATAATCAACCATATCAGTATACTATCCTGTTGTTAGAATTGCACACACTGTGGCCAGAACTAGTGCTCTAATACCAAAATGTAACACCCAGTAGTGCTTGGTTGTCCACTAAATCTTATTCTCCTTTATTTTCGATAGCTCTATCTCATTCTTTAACTTTAGTTCAAGGCAGCTTACTACCCTAGTAACATTACCACTGATCACATTCAACCAAGCACAGTTTGATTTTGGAATCAGAGTAAACATGAATATCTTTCAGATTTAGAAGTTGAAGAAAAACATCCATATTGTATCTGGTTTGGTTTTGGAAATTGAGGAGCTCTAACAATAAATTGCTCACGTGTGAAAGGAAAACATGCCGTCAATAACTCTGTTAGTTTGAGGGCATAATTGAACCAATATCAAGGGTTTAGGGTGTTAACTGTACCTCCTAAATTAGTTTAAGGTGCTGGGTGCACCTTTACCCAATAGTTTTCTATCATATTTTATAATAATATAATTTATATTATCATTTAATATTTTTATTTAAACATCATTTGCTTATCATCTCCGATCAAGTTCCCTCTCCACTAATCCTTCGGTTCCCCTTTTTCCCCCAACACTCAAGCAAGGCAGGTTATGCATTACATGCTCAGCCTTGTGACTTTGATTTAATTTTAAAAAGGGTTTTTATTTTCATTTTAACGTTACTCCCTCATCCCTATAAATAAAGTCTTTTCAACCTAACAACAGATTCTAAGAATCTTTTAAAATTAATTAAAAGTAATAAATATGTAAGAATTATAAGTTGTTTTCCAAAAATGCCACTATTTATGAATGAGTAAGAGAGAGAATAATAGTAAAAAAACGATGAAAAAGAATGTATGAGGAATAAATTATATGAGATTAATTAAGAAAAATAAGTAAATGTGCATTTATTATTAAAATAAATTCAAAAAGATATAGCGATAAGGCCATAAAAAAACAAAAAAAAATTGTATATATGGCTAGATAGAGTACTTAATTTTAGGGATAAAATGGGTATTTCACATTATCCACCCCACATCCCTCTTCCATCAAACAGGCTCATAATTACTAGGGGATTATATGTCGCTTTCTTCACTTTTTGTTTTGCTCAATCACCCTCAACTCTACTGATCGTTGTCGCTGCCTTTGCTCTCTCTGCCCTTGTCCTGCACAAGTTCAACCCAGATGGCCAGACCCACCTCGGATTGGCAGTCGGCACCATCGTCTCTAGCAACTCCCTCTACGTGACTTTGTTCTTCTTCGTGACTCGTGAGTCTGACTCCTTTCTGCTTTATAGTGACTTTTACTTGATCAGCTAGAGATTTGGTTTTTCTCTCTTTCGTCTCTTATCTCTCATTTTCGATTTCTATTTGGTTTTGCTTGCATCGAAAACCACACATTTCGAGAAAATTTTGAGATCACCGTTCTAGTGTTTGAAAGCATGATTTCTTCCATTTTAAATTTGATTCACATTAGTGGAAGCCTTCAGATTATTTTTCAGTTGTTATAATGGCCTTTAACCTCGTTTTCCCGCGGTATCTGTATCTGGTTTTCTCCCTGGGCAGCCATGGACGAACCTTGCTGGACGAGGTTGAAGATGACCTACTGCGTCATGGCCCACATGCGGGCACCCTGCGCCAGCCCAATTAGGATCAGCTCTTGGGTCCGTCCCACTCCGTTTTAAATTTTCTTTTCAATCAATATTTTTTCAGAATTTTTTGAGGCCTCAAAATATTTATTATTAATTGTTTTATAGTTTATATAGTGAAAACTCCTACTTTATTCTTGGAATTTTGGGCTGAGAGCTTTTGAACATAATCTACACAATTTGTTGAGAACTTGAGATTGGTGATAATCCAGTAATAAATTCTGAAATGTATCTGGCATTATTATTCGCAAAATTGAAAATCAATATTCATTTGGGCCTTTTAAGCATCCTTAGCATTGTTGTTGACTGTCTTGGGTTTGTTAAGTCCTCTTAAATTGATTGGAATTGGATCGTTTCATATGGGCCTTTAAAAAAGTTGGTATTGGACAAAAGATTGAGCTAAAAAGTCTACGGCCAGAATTGTTTTCGGACTTTGGCAACCGACACTTAATTTTGGGCCTAATTTCAATTTCAATGAAATATTTAGTTTAGTTTTGGACCCCTCACGCTTTACTTGGGCCATGAGTTGAAATTTATATGCAATCCAAGATATATTTTCCATATCTAATTTTGGTCCTTGAAATTTCCTGCATTTTAGTGTGGGCCCAAGAGTTTAAATTTCATGTTGGCATGTGTGTGTGTCACTCTAATCTCTATATATATATATATTTGTGGAACTTCGGGCCTATGGGATTTTCATTAATTTCTTTATGATCCCTACAATTTTGGAATCTTAGCATGGTCCCTTGAATTATTACTGTTGTGCATTGGCATCTAATGTTTTCATAGTTACTTTTTTGGTCTTGAGTAATGGTATATTTTTTGTTCGGATCCTAGAAACTTTTGGGCTTCTTGTGTTTGTCTATGGGTGTTTATAAGTATTGATTTTAACCTATATATGTAATTTTAGACGAAATAAGACTATGAAAGTTATTTATTGGGCACCGTTGGATTTACTTAAACTGTGAAGAAATTACTTAAGGACAATTTTGACTTTCATGCGACTTTGCAAGATATTTAATATTGTCTAACTTGCTTTGAGATCATAGGTAAATAATTTTAGACAATTTTTGGAAATATGAAAACTCCTATTGGATGCATTCATTGTTTTTCATAACCATCTAGAGAGGATGTTGCTACCCAAGGGTACTTTATCTAGTGGTGGACTAGTTTGACTACTAAGTGAGCAAACTGAGTTCGAATCTCACCTTGTTTAAAACAACCCCCTAAAGAGAGGCATCCTAGTTGCAAAACCTCAATCCGGATTAGTCGGTTTCTCAGGTTCCTGATAATAGGATTTAGAAAAAACACCAGACACCGAGTAACCCAAAGGGTAGAGGGTCATTGGAAAAAACAGAGAGAGGATGTTACTAGACCAACATATGAAGGGATTATTCATTAAACTTGAAATCAATCTCTCTACCCCCATCCCTCTCTCCCTCCCTCCCTCCCTATCTTGTATTTGGCCCTATACTCTTGTGCTTGGCCTTTTATGTTATATATTGGATATTTTCTAAATTTAGGGCCATGAAATACATGTTTATATATTACATTTTAAAATTTTTGTATGGAGTTAGTTATACACAGTTGTGATCTAGTTCTAGTATATGATGTTGAATTTACTGTAATGTGATTTAGAAGGTTAAATAAACATTCTTAAATTCAAAAGCACCCATATATGTGCCAAAATTATTTATGTAAATTTGTGAATTCTTATGATTATTATAAAGGGCCATTTACACTTAGTGATTGTGTTCTCACCCATCAGAGTTTTTTTCCAACTCTTGTTACATCTAAGATCATTATTTTGCATTGTACTGTATGCCTATCGATCAAGTTGTGGTTGAAGATGAATGAGGCTTCTTCTTTAGTCAATTATCCATGTTTATGTTGTAGGATACGGGGTTGATGGTCATGGGTGATTTTCTTGTAATGTAGTTTTAAACTTGTACCTTCTAAGTTGTCCACATTATAATGCTAATAAGTTTCATAATGTCCATAGCCATTTTTTATGCATTGTGGTGTATTAACTATAAATTGATAGCTGGTTTTCATTTTCCAGGGGGTTTGATCTTTTCAGTCATTTTGGTATGTTTACTATTGTTGCATTGAAAAAGGATGATACACGTCTCTAGCTTTTCAAGCTTGTAATTTGATACATTACATATAGTCACTTTCTTTTTTTGAAGTAGTCCATCTCATAATTTTAATCATATTATCTTTCAGGGACTTGTAGAGAAAGTATATATGGTGAAAATTTTCCAAGTGATAAAGGAAGTCATACGTTTAAGTTCTTACTTTGTAGAATGCTATAATTCTAAATATTTTTTTGTATGAAACATGTACATGGTTACATGCATTTTATTCCTTCTCATATTTTTGAACTCGATCAGTTTGCACTACAAAGATATCATAGGATCCCTCACCTTAGGGTCTATTTGGTTTGAGGGGAATGGCAAGATTAGAAATTTAGAAGGGGGAATTTTTTGAAATTTTCCCCCTCCTCCCCTCAAAACCTCCCCCCAAATTGGGAGGATTTGGAGGGGAGAAGTAATACTTTGGCTTGTATTGTTTAATATACCCATATTCAATTATAATATTCCCAATACTCATCATACGTTGCTCTCTCTTTCCTGTCAGGCTTGTTGTCCCGTTGCATCCACCACCACAGCTCTCCCTCATCTTCAGATTGTGTTGTTTTCCGTTCATCATCTTCAATTGTCTTTCATATGTATTCCACCACCTCCCTCCGGTTAGCAAGTTCGAAGAGGCACTAGGCTATAATTCAATGGGTTTTGGTCGGTTTCAAAATTCGACCATTCTTAAAAAGGGTGCAAGAAAAGCTCTAAGGTGCATGGTAGCGGTGATAAATACCGACAATGATAAGCTTTGGTTCAAGATACAAAGGAACAATTTGATCTGAAAGTTATTCTAGAAGCTTGTAGAGGTAAAGAGATGGGGCATCAAAGGTTCTTTCAAAAAAAGTAATTTTTTTATTATATCTATGTATATTATATTATAATTATAATATTCATAATTATTTTTTACCTGAATAATATTTAAAATTATTAGTATATAATTGTAAGTATAATGAGAAAATATAATTTTGAATATATATATATATATAATTATATTTTTTTAATTTTAATAGTTATAAGATTGTAATTTTATATATTAATTATTAATTATATTTTATTAAACATTTTATAAAGTTTAAAAAACAATTTTCATAAAATATATGCAAAAATGTCCATATATAAATATTTTCCCTCCCTTTTCATTCTAAACCAAACAAGATAACATTAAAATCTTTCATCTCACTAATCCAAACGAGGGAAAATTAAAATCCCTCCGCTCACCTCCCATCCCCTCCCCTTCCCTCTGTTGAATCAAACAAACCCTTAAGGAGCTGTTTGATATGAGGGATTTCAAGAAGAGGGGATGGGAGAAAAAATTTGTATGAGCTAAATTTAAAAAAAAAAACATTAGAGAAGTAGTGGGGTTATAAAATTTTAATAAAGAGAAGATATAAGATAAAAGATAAGAAAAATTAATTATAAACTTTTAACTCCACTCCCCTCTCATTTTTAAATCTAACTCAAAAATATTCTCCCTCCCCTCTTTCACCCTCCTACCAAACCGGCCCTAAATCAACAGGAACATTAGAAGAAATTAAGATAGATGGATATACATGCAATAAATTCTCTTTTATAATACATAAATACATATATAATCACAGTACAATCGCTGGAGCGCCTCCCTGAATTTTCGTTCTCATAAAGCAACAATAAGTTATTATTCTACCTTTTAGATGAGTTAATTTTTGAATTAAAAAATAAATAAAAAATAGAAAATAACAAAAAATATAACTAATACTTTATTTTTTGTTATAGAGAATGATTAATATCATTGTTAGTCCTTATAGTTTGATTAAAATTTTGTATTTATCTATGTAGTTTCAAATAATTGTTTTTAGTTCCTATAGTTTCTTCAATATTAATTTGGTCTAATTTTAACTCCTGGACCCTATAATTTTAATGATTTTTTATTTTAATCTATATACTTAAATACATATCAAATCCTTATAAAATTATAGAAGTTTAATTAAGGATGAGAAGATGGGAATGAAGTTGTAATTATGAGATGGATCGTGGATCATGGGAGAGCAGGTTTAAAGATAAATGAAAAAAATAGAGTTAAGATAACGAGGGCGAAAAATAAGAGATATCCTAGAAAACGAAATTAAATGAATATTTTTTTTTTGAAAAAAAAAAATGAATATGAAATTGTACTAGTGGAATGCTTAAGGCTAGAAATAGTGCAGCATACAGTATACTAACTCACAGCAAACTGAATAATGTATCCAAGAGTGACAATCCCAATTATAATCCATATATAGTTAGAAAATTGTATTAATAATTGCATTAACAGTTATTTTTTAGACTTTATTTAACAATAATCTAATAAATCAAAGTTGATGTAGACATGCTATAATTGTAGAATTGGAAAAGATAGGGCTTTTTTTTCTCTTTTTTCTCTTTTTTTTTTTTTTTTTTGTGAATACGATTGGCAAGCTTAAGTTTGAAAGTGTTATCAAGGATTTAGACTAATACAATCTAACCCCAAATGCATCTAAGCAATAGTAACTGCTGACAGTTAAATCGTTGATAAAAAATAGGGCTTTGAGTTTTATCATTAATAATGTCATTAGCTAACGGCATTTGGGTCTAGTGACAGTAACTCTCTCTTAAAGAAGAAAGGTCATATGTTCAAACATGTATTGAATGTGTGTGTGTATTTAAGGGTGTGTTTGAGATCACGTTTGAAACACCAAAAGAATATTCCAATAACCAAAAGCTACTTTTTGGCTTTTAGTGACGTTTGAATTTTCTTCTTTTGTTTTTTCAATTGAACTTTTGAAAAAAAAAACTGTTTTAAGCTAAAATCTAAAATTTTATATTTTTGGTTTTTCCACCGTTGAGAGAGAAGTTTCCATCTCAAAGAGAAAATAAATTAAATACCTCATGAAGAAAAGATATTGGGCATCACCTTCTTTTATTAAAATAACATTTTGGTCCTTATTATAAGTACACTTATAGATGAAAATTTTGATCCTAATTATATAAGTGTATTTAAAGGTTAATAATGATTGTGTAATGTGATTTATTTTGTATTGACGTGTGAAAAAAAAAATCAATTTGATAAACTGAAATTTGTTTGGATGATTATTGCAAAATTAAGTTTGAATGTAAAATAATTTAGAGTAAAATAATCTAACCTCTCTTGTATTTTACCTTAATTACATGGACCTCCTCTCTATTTAGAAAATATACACTTAAGTCCAAACCGTTAACTCCGTTAAGGATTTTTATTTTTTAATTAAAATTTATATTAAAATAAATTTTATTTACTAATTTATCCTTCATCATTACTAATTTCCTAATTTTGACTAAAATTGTTTAAGTAATTTAAGAGTTTCTTTTTCTTTTTCTTAACTTATTTTTTACTTTTGTAAATAGTTATATGTTAAATTTTTTTCATATTAAGATAAATACTTAATGAATTTAATTAATGAAGACATAGAAAAATTAATTAGAAATATGATTAATCCTGTTAATAGATGTATACTAAAATAAACATGTTTATAAATGTTTGTGAAAAAAATGTAGTTAAAAAATTAAAATTTAAAATTAATATAAATCATATACTATATTAGATTTACATTATTAATAACATATTGTGAATAAAACATATTTCTTTCTTTTTCTTTTTTCCTTTCATTTGAAAGGCATATTTTTTAGTCATTTAAAAGAATATTAAATAAATAAGTTTCAATAAATATGATAAAAATTTAAAATTTAAAATTTTATAATATATTGGAAATTTTGAACATACATGTATTAGAATTATTTTTTTATATAAATATTTATTTTTAGGAAAATATAAATGTTTATTCACTTGTTGAAAAAGAGATATTTTAGTCAAAATAAATGTTTAATAGTCAAACTTAACAGTCAACTAACAGTTGGGTGGATGGAAATGGAAAATCAAATATATAGTGAAGGTTTCTGTAACTTGCATTTTAATTTTAAGAGAGGTCTATATACGTTTTTAAAATAGAGGGGAGGTTTGTGTAATTTAGATAAAACAGATGAGTAGTCAATGTATTTTTCTCAATAATTTAAAATGTATGAATTTAATAAAAATAATAATACTTAATGTATTATTGGGAAACATTTGAAAATACTAAATTATTTAAATTTTGGAAAAAATTGGAGAAAAGTCCGCCTTCAAAAATTTAATTGGTGAGAAAGAACTCAATGAGAGTACTGTCATTCTTCATATATATAAACTTATCATGTTATTCATGCCAATTAAATTCCTTACGAGGGATTTTTTCCTAAAATTTTTTTTATAATAAATTATTACTCCCTTCGGTCCTATTTATTAGTAACTTTCTCTCTCATGAAGTTGATCCTTTTTATAAGCAACTTTTACTTTGTGTATAAAAATATAAGCTTCTTTTTCCTATTTTACCCTTATTAAATACATAATCTATAATTAATTATCACACACACCAAAAGTTATATTCAAGTAAGAGATAGAAAGAGACCAGGTAAATGAAGTCAACAAAGCATTAGAAAAATATATATTTTACTATCTCTCATGCTTTTTATACATTTTCTTTTCTATACTCTTTTCATAAATAAGGATATATATGAAAAGATTTAATATTTTTAACACATTTATTATTTTTAACTACCCATTCGTTTTATACAATAAAAAAAATATTATTTATAAATAAGACAGAGAGTACCATTTAAAGAGTAGTAGTTTGCAAGAAAAAATCCCATTCAAATTTTCTCCAACATGGGCCCATGAAAACTAAAGCCCATTTGCACGAAGGCCTATGGTACCCGAGCAAAGCGTATCACATTCACATACACACACTTCGGCGTATCACATCTGAGCATTTCTGGGCTTGGTTAATATAAGGGTTAATATAATCTTTTTTTCTTAAAATTTGTCATCATTTTTATTTTGGTCCTCAAATTTTAAAGCAATGATTTTGATCTCTTTATGGGTAAAATGATCCAAGTTTCTATTGAGTCTTAGGGGCCAATATTTTAAACTAAATGAAACTTAATGAACTAAAACTTATGGTTTAAAATTTAAGGGACCAAATAAAAATGAGAACAAATTTAAGGGTTAAAGATTATATTAACCCTTAATATAATGGGAAAATCCTATATAAAGTTACCTAAAATAGAAAAATTCTAAATTAAGTTGGTAAATTCAATAAATTTTTAATTGAGTCATTAACATTATTTGGGATTTCAAAATTTGAGTAAAATTGCTTTAATACCCTCTCTGCTATTCTCTCTCCCTTTTAAAAGATTTTTATTGTTCTATATATCAACATTAATATATAATAAAATAAAATATGATTTTCTAAATCAAAGGAAGTTTTTTATATTCTAAAAGGGTCATGAAGAATAATTCAAACAAAAAAAGGAAAGCCTATAAATATCACGACAGCATCATTGATATTAATTAAATGATTGAATGATTTAGTTGAAAAATCAACTAATTGATATTAATGATACAAAAAAAAAAAGAAAAAAATAAGCATGAGTTTTTGTTTTTTTGTTTTTAAACTTCCGTTTGCAAAAATAAATTAAATAAATATTACTTTTACCACCTTTAATCTAAGCAAACTTTGAATGATTTCTCCTAACAATAAATGTGAGATTTTTGGAAAAAAAATATTTTTCATTGTTAATATGCTAGTTAAAAAGATATTAAATATACTTAAAATTTCTTTTTTAGGTGAAGTTCACTTAAAACTTCGTAAAATGCTTTACATATTGGAATATAGAACTTTAACAAAATTTTATATATGAAACAAATATAGTAAAATTTATATTTTTCACTGTTAATATACTAGTTAAAAAGATATTAAATATACTTAAAATTTCTTTTTTAGGTGAAGTTCACTTAAAACTTCATAAAATGCTTTACATATTGGAATATAGAATTTTAACAAAACTTTATAGATGAAACAAATATAGTAAAATTAATACATAATATATTTATTAAAAAATTATATTGATATATATTATAAAATTTTTGGAACAAAAAAATCAATTGAATAAAATGAACTCCTTATTGTATGCTTTTTTCCCTTACGATTCTAGTTAATATATTTAAAGTTAAACTATATAGGTAAATTATATTTTATTTTATTAAATATTAACATTGATATATATTGAAAAATCTAAGTTAGAAAGTAAATGGAATTCTTTAAAGAGGAGAGGGCATTAAAGCCATTTTATCCATATTTTGAAATCCCAAAATGAGTTAATGACTCAATTAAGGAATTATTCAATTTACCAACCTGATTTCAATTTTTTCTACTTTAATTGAGTTTATATGGGATTTTCCCTAATATAATCTTCCTCTATCTTGCTTTTGTTCTTTTTACCTGAACACTGTTTTTTCAATTCCTCTTTTTTTATCTCTTTTTTAATTTAGGTTTGATTTACCTGAACATTTTGGAATAACGGATTTTTTAATTATTGATGTTAGGATACTTATACATAGGAAGTGGCAAGTTGTTGTCAAGCATGCACCTAATGAAATGTTGGGCATTGCTGATTACTTACCTAAATCCTCTCATACTATGGAAGAAAACTTTTTTATCCTCGATTAAACCCAGTGTTATAAAAACAGAACCGGACTGGCAGGTTTTGGTTGGAAAACCGGCCAATCGGTGGTCTAATCGGTTCAATCCGGTCTGGTAGGTTGAACCGGTTTGACCGATTCAATCTTTTTAAAATTAAAAAAAATAAATTAATTCGTTTTTATTTTATTTTATTCATAATTTCATATAAATAATCCTGAAATCTTCCCTTTCTCATAGGTTTAACCCTGGGTTAGCTCCGGTTTGACTCAATCTGACTTACTGACCCTTAACCCAATATAGCGATCGATTTAGTTGCCAGTCCCAATTTAATAATCTTGATTAAACCTGACCCTTTCATTAGGATGTGGAGAATGATAAGGGAAGCTAGGTGCTATTTTGTGTTTGATTCCCCCCACCCTTCTGTGCCAAGCCAACGACTGCGCTACTAAAACTATGAATATCAGTTTCTATTAATTAAAAAAATGGTGTTGTTTCGCTATTAGATGACCACCTGGCAAAGCTTTCATTTTTTTTTTTTTCTGATTAATAGGCATGCTTTTATGTTTTCATTTGAATGGAGAGAAAAGCTGGCAAGAAAAAATGGAAAGAGAAAAAAAACATGAAGTAGAGAAAACTGAAAAAATAATTTTATCACTCTTTCTCCTTAAATGAAAGAGAGAGAAAGTTGGGGAGAGAGAGAGAGAAAGAGAGTAAGTAAAAAAAATAGGCAAAATGTCCCAATGACAATAATATCTTTATATTATGATTTATTATATTTCATGTCATCATTTAAAAAAATAATATAAAAATAAGCATTATCAAAATATTGTAAGTAAAAATTTTTGAAAAGAAATATATTTTTCATATTTATCTACTTTAAAAATAAAGTAATAAATTGAAAGAAAAAAGGCGAATGATATATGTTTATAAATATGTTTTTCATTCCAGTTAATATATATATATATATATATTTGTATATATTTAAAAATAAATTGAAAAAAAATATTTTTTCCATATTTATGGAGGTGATTCGGTAAGGTTTGCTTGGAGTGAGAAGACAATAATGAAAGTTACTTGATGGGGTTGATTGGGATGAGAAAACAACATGAAGAAGGATAGTAGATAAGGGAGAATTTTGAAGAATCAATACAATATCCTAATGAATGAATGTAATTATAAAAAAGTCTCAATTGCAACATAGACTTATTGTCATTTTTGCATTAAAACATATAATTGTATGTTGCTTATTTATTTTAGAATTTTTTAGTGATTACATTTTTTTTGAAAGCTCATAAAGATTTTTCTAAAAATTGTGTTTTCCAAAATCTTTCGAATTTAGAAAGGGAAATTGGTGGGAAAATGTGGTAGACCCCACCTCTCATCCTCCCCTTCCCCAAACACTTTTTTCCTCTCATTCAAATAAGCCATAACTCTAGTTCTCCCATGTCTTCTTTCCTTTTTGCTTTTCCTCCTATCTAAACTAGGATTAAACTAAGTAAGTATTTGGATGAACATAAAAACAATGCTTTTGGAAGGGAAACCATGGTTTTGAAAATAATTAGTCAAACACTCTTCAAAATGTCAAAATCCCCTTTTTATCCAAAACTACAAACTATTTTTTACCCTTTTTTTCTTTCATGAGTGGTTGTTGGGCGAATAACATGGTAATAGAACCCGGACCAAACCAGAAACCTACCAACTGATTGGTAGACTAGTCCAGTCCAATGAGCAAGTCCTGTGTGAATTTAAAAAAAATCGATTTTTTAAAATTTTTTTCTTTTAGAATTTCATATTAATAAGCCTAACATCTTCAATTTCTCACCAGTTTGATCCCGGGTTAGTTATGGTCTGACCCTTGACCCAGTATCCCGGCCAGCTCAATGACCGATCCAAGTTTAATTACCTTGGCAAATAATAAGACCCCTGTCCCTTTTCTCTTTTTCGTCTTTTCTAGTGGTGAGCTTCTGTCCCCTTTTTACCCCTTTTCTCTTTCTCTAGTCTTTCCTCTCCCTTGTCCCTTTTATCTTTCTCTTTCTCTTTCTCTAGTCTTCTCCAATGGTGAGCTCTTGTCAATTTATTAATATATATATATATATATATATATATGCGCGCGCGCGTATTTAATCTATTTTTTATATTACGTAATTGATTAATATTATAATTGTAATTTTGTAGACTCATTTATTTTATTTTTGGTTTTTATTATGAATTTAATGTTAAATAATACATAAAATATAATCTTATCTTTTATATGTAATTATCACAAGAGCTAATGTCCTTTTTAGTGTTTGTTTGGGATCACGTTCGGGACTCTCAAAAGTGTTTACTCACGTAAATTGAGATAAAACTCCTCTCACATACTTACCTCGTGTACCATAAATCACATTTGAAAAACTATTTTTGAAGGCTCTAATCGTTATTCCAAACAAACATTTACCTCGTAAATCGTTTTTCACCTTTTAGTGTTTGGGAAACACCCAAACCGTGATATCAGAAGCTATTTTCCACAAGTCGAGATAAAACTCCTCTCACATACTTACATCATAAATCCTAAAAATTATTCTCAAAAGCTAATTCAAACACACTTGACCATGAAAAAAGTGATTCTGATCACAATACCCAAACATTATCATTTTATCAAAATCATTTTTTTTCCCAGAATCTATTATCTAAAATCACTTTGATCATTTTTTTCTCCGAAACTATTCTCCAAAAGCTAATTCAAACCCACTCTAAAGAGGGTGAGTTTTCCTTTTCAATTGACAACGCTTCATGCTCTTGCATTATCAACGCACTCCTCCTCTTCTCAATACTCAGTTTGTTAAGGATTTTGTTGTTCTGTAGCCATTAATTCCAGTAGACACATGAGACAAATATTAATCACATATTTCCACTCTCAATTCTCCCCCAAGATATATAGTATGTTTGGAAACACTTATATTTGGATAATAAATCTTTATTACGCAAGTTGAGATAAAACTCCTCTCACATACTTACCTCATATACCGTGAATCACGATTTATAAGCACTTATTACCCAAAAATAAACTATTCCAAACGAGCACATAGTCATTCTTATGTTTTAGGTTGCTATAATTTTGGACTTTTTTGGACAAACTATAATTATGGACTCTGATTTCACAATTGTTTTCGGGTTATCAGTAACTTCACCTTGCAATCAATTGTGCGTAAGATCTTGGACCAAATTATAAAACTAAAAAAATATCTAAAAAAAATATTCTTTTCAGATTATTTCTATAGATTATACATATTAATGTGTACAATTAATTGGAATAATTTTTTTATATAAATGATAAAATGGAATATTTTAAGAAAATTATTACATATTTTCACAAATAATTAATTTAACTAATTTTTTTAATATATATGAACCGTTATCTAGTTATTATATTTAAAATTGAAATGAACGTTATCATATCAACAAATTATAAACTAGGGCACCTTTTTGTTTTCTTTAATCTTACGTATTATTAATGCGCCCATGAATATTCAATTACTGTTGTCTTATACCATACATGCATGAACATCGAACACCTAAAAAAACCAATAGTTGCATTGAAAATTCAAATATGAAGCTATCTTAACTCTATTCAAGCAAGTCAGAGCTTTAGTCATGTGTAGGGGGTGTTTAAAGTTTTCCCATCCCGATCTTGAACAATTTTCCCGTCCCAAAAATTTCAGACGGGATCAGGATCAAGAAAAGTTATACTCGAGATAGGGATCGGGAATGGGACTTCCCAATCCCATCCCATCCCAAATATATATATATATATATTAGAAAAAATTACCTAAGATCCTAAATGGGAATGACGGTTAGTTAAACCAAGAACCAATGAAAATCAATATCTTTGGTTAATTCCAAACATACAATAGGAATTTTTGGTTAATTTCAGTCTAGCAACCGCTGAAACTTAATATTGGTAATCATGGTTCTGGCTTATAGTCTCAAATTCTCACTATGTGCTGTTATTTTCTCCATGCTCGTTGGAATTATATATATATATATATATATATATATGGAATTGTAGATTGCGACAAGTCCTATTGCAGTAAGAGGATGAACTAATGGGGAAACAAAATCCAGAGCTTTCGAATAAGGGTGTTGCACCAAAACATAAAAAACTCATTGGAAAGATGAAAGTGCAAGGTTGATTTTTTTTTTTTCTGGTCAATTTTTACTACTGAATCTTATAATTTCTCCATATCAAGTCTTTATTGATATTGCTTTACGGTGCAGGACATATGAATTATTTCTTGTACCTCTTATTTTAGTATTTTCCCCCATTTTTCCTTTTGTGTGTTGGGGAATTGCTAAATCTGTCATTTGACCTATAAATGTTCTTTTTTCGTGGGAAAAATAATGCATTGAACAAGAGATAGACACCTATTAGAATTTTATCTTTTTTTTGATAATCTTTCTCTTCCAGAATTTTCTAGAAATCCCAATCTGGATCGGGATAGGAAATTTTTGGATCAAGATTGGGATTAGGATTGATTTCTCTTCTCAAGTCCTTCTTCGGTACGAAATCTAGAATGGGGTTTCCTGATCCCGTTCCATCTCGAGAACACCCCTAGTCATGTGCATGTAATGTAAAATTTACCATTGATCCTCAACACTTTGAGGAGATTAGTTTGAGCAGTCAAAGAAGACTGTTCCTTGTATCTCATTTACAAAATATAAGGACTAAAATTTTGCATACTATATACATACATATATATATATACATACATATACATATATATATATATATGTATATATATATATATATATGTATCAGTGGTGATTCTTCTTAAATTTATCATATAATTTTCAAGATATGGAATAAAATTTTATAAATTTAAGATATTATTAAAATATAATACATAGTGTAAGTTATGCTCAACCCCTCCAGTCCTTTTCATAAGAGCTTAATAATTGAATTTTGAGGTTTAATAAAGCAGTTACAATTAGTTAAAAATATTAAGTATGTATGAAATAAACTTTTTCTTTCAAGTATACAATTATTTATAAGGAGCAAGTAAGAGAGAGAGAGAGAGAGAGTAATAATGATAAAAAGTAGGAAAGAGAATGTAGTATGGGCAAATCATGAGGGGGCAAAAATAAAAAAATCATTAAATGTTCAAACAAATGTTCAGACAATCATTGTTAAGCTGTTGTAAAAAGGACTGGAAGGAGTAACTCTAAAGTGACATAGCAGTGGTGATGTGGTGGTGGTCCTTGGCCGTCGGCATTAGTGACATGGAGTCGGCCAATGCTAGTAGTGATGTGGTGGTGGCCATTGCCGATGGTGACATGACAATGGTCGACGCTAGTGATGTGGTGTCGATGGTGTACAAATGACAACCTCAAAACTTTAAGTGGGGAAAAAGTTTCCACATTTTTTGAAGTAAAAAATAAGAAATAGAAAAATAAAAGGGAAAAAGATAATAAAATACCTTTTAAAGTCTTAAAAGCCTGAAAGATTACTCCAATTTGACAAAGAACATAACGGTGAAGGTGTATCAATATAGGATTTCAATAGTTGGACCGAATGACTAAAATGCCCCCACATCGAAACTTCACCATGTTTTTTCTACCTCCTCCCGTCCCTTCTCTCCCTCTCTTCCTCTTTCCCTTGCTCCTTTCCCTCTCTTCCTCTTCCTGATGGGTCCTTTAACAAATCATTTTGTTAATTCCACCGTAGACTTTTCAAGTCCTAGACATGGACTAGAATATTGAAGTTCCTTCCTTTTTGTGCCCCATTTCCCTGGATCACCTATGACAGAGAGAGCATCAAGAAATGGCTCTTCTCTAGCAAAAACAAGACCTGCCTAGTCACCAAACTACCCCTCTCCATATCAGACTCCTTCAACCTTGTTCCCAACCACACCCTTCGCTGTTTGATTCAATCTTAGTGTACCATCAACGATTCTCACGGCATCTAGAGGATCACTACACCCAAACCTCCCATCACCAAAACCCAAGTTGCCAGAATCATCAAAGATGCTTTCAATCTCCTCACTTACCTCTTAAATCCCTCCAAACACTCAAATCCATCACCTCTGAGAGCGACGCCAATAAATGTACCATCGAAGTTGCTGGCGCCATTGACTTATTAGCATCCATTGCACTTCGACACACAAATTTCTCATACGCCCCTGAAGACGCTAGCCCCGATGACAACAACTTCAAGTTGAAAACAAGCGGAGGAGATGGAGCCTTAAGCATCCTCCATAGCCTCCACCTATCTGGGGCTAGCTTCCAAACCCTCGTAACATTCCATGTGGGAATTGGAGCATTTGGAGAAGCGATGGAGGTATATGGCGAAACAAACGATGAAGAAGAAGGCATAAGCGAGGGCCACATTCATGGGGGTGAAAGATGCATCCCAAGTGGGAATTGTAGCATTTAGAGAAGCTGGTAGGGAACTTGACCGGGCATCAACGGCCGATGATAGGAGGAAGAGAGGGAGAGGAGTGACGGGAGGAGTGGGGAAGTAGAGAGAAAGAACATGGTGAATGTTCAATGTTGGGGCACTTTGGTCATTTGCTCCAAACATTAAAATCCCATATTGATACTTTATCATCACGGTATCTTTTATCAAATTGGAGTAATTTTTTAAGGTTTTAGAAGTTTAAAAGGTATTTTCAAAATAAAAACAAGAAAACAACTAAAAATATTTTTGATTTTTGATTTTTTAAAAACAAATTATTATCTTTTATTCTTAAAAACACCCAACCAAAAATAAATTGCCAAGCAAATTTTTTACTTTTTTTTTTTAAATTGTTTCCTAACCAAGGAAAACAAACAGACCCATGGTAATCAAGATTTTTTCTACAATAATCCTACTAAACTAGTTCCAAATATTACCAATGCTTTAAAATAAAGGAAAAATTTCACTCAATGTGCACTGTAGCCAATTAATATCCAATAGCCCAAAAAAATTCTGACACTTAACTGGAGGACCTTGAAGGCAAAAAAAATTAAAATTTATGCTAAAAAGACATCACTACCCATGCTTATTTATTTATTTTTAAGAAAGTCAACATTTTTGGCAATGGACGCTGATCGCCGGGCAATCGGCAGTAGGGGTTTCGACAGCTAAAAAGTATTTTTCAAAGGGGGCTAAGTAGGGGTTTAAACTTTAAACCCACCCCTCTTGGGCACAACCAAAAGAGCCGTGGCCACCAAGCCATTAAAGCCCTTTAATTTCTTGTTTTGTCAGAAAAAGCCTTTTAGTTAATATATATAACAACAAATATATGTAATAATATAATATCTCTACTTACTTTATATCATAGTTAGCAAGTGTTTTACACATTGTGAATAAATGGAATAGTCTTATAAACAATACAAATTAATTTCTTAACGATTACTTATTTGCAAACGTCTTACACTTCATGAATAAATGGAATAGTCCTATGAATCAGATAAATTAATTTCTTAACAAAATCAAATTTGCAAGTGTCTTATACGATATAAACAAGTCCAATAATTTTATGAACAAGTGGAATAGTCTTGTTTTAGATGAGTAATTACTTGTGTAAGATACTTACAAATGAGTAATTGTTAAGAAATTACTTACCTTGTTTATATGACTAATTGTTTGTGTGAGATACTTACAATTGACTAATTGTTAAGAAATTAATTTATCTTGTTTATATAAAAAGCGCCATTAAAACTCCACAAAGCATAAAATAAACACCCGATATCTCAAACAAGTTAGACTCAAGTATTCATTTTTAGACTCCACCATAGCTCCCCAAAATAATCAATTAAATCTTGAAGAATACAAACATAGGATGGAGTTTAATCCTTACTTTGATGATATTTGGTGGTTAAATCCTTAGAGACATGCCCAAAGTTTTGGAAATCACGAACCCTAATGGACTCAAGGTCAAGAGTTATTTGGATATGGATTCTCTTCTCATTATTTCTCTCATCTTCTTCTGCTTACCCCATGTCTACCTTTAAATTTCAAATTGAACGGATGACATACAATATTTTATGAAATGATATTATAATATTACATCAAAAATAATTTATTAAAATTAGATCTAAACTGTTTGAAAAAATAGACTGGTTGAATATACTAAAAAATATTCATTTTATAAAAAGGTAAATGTGCACCCAGCGCCCAAACTATTTTTGGAGATATTCAAGGATACAATTTTGGCCCTCAAGTATTAGAAATGGAGCAATTATCAACCCCAACCAACAAAAATTTAACCTCCGTTTAGTGCATCATCTTCATCAAAATGAGCCACAATTTTGTTTCCCGGAAACGGCTACCTTGGTCTTCCTCTCCCTTCCTTGCATCATTCTCAGCACCCAAGAAGAAGATCAAGAAGGGCCAGTGGCGGCAATGGCGTCCTTGGGTCTTCCTCCAGCTGCTTCCACTGATGTCTTCTTCATCCAGCTTCAATGACTATGCTGAGCTTTCGTCTCATCCCTGCCACAACAGCTGCTATGAAGAAGAAGAACAAGACAGGAAGGACTGCACAACAAAAAAGAGGAAAAGAAGAAGTGCCTCATTGATTTCAAATCCTCTCTCTGTTTTTCTTCTATGTCTTGATTAGAGGCGAATAGAAATTCGAACTATTTGGGAGCTAATTGAAAGGAAAAAAAACACAAGAATTGTGGTGATAGAGGCGGGAGTGAGAAGAGAAAGGGCTATGAAAGAGAGCTTTTTTTGGGGTTGGCGTGGGTGAGTGAGAGTCTGAGACTGCGACAAGCTTGCAATTGATGAATAAGTTGTTGAGGTCAAAAGTTAAATTGCTCAATTTCTGATCCACCTCTAAAGATTCTCTAACTTGCTTATTTGTGAGGATCTTTCATCTTAGGTAAGGAAGGGAGAGGAAGGCCAAGGTCTCTGTTTCAAGGAAACAAATCTGTTGCCCACTTTGGTGAAGATTAACTTTCTGTTAGTTTGGGAGTGATAATTGCTCCATTTTTAATATAAGAGAGCTAAATTTGCACCTTTAAATATTTTGGAATAGATGTACCTTGAAAAATAATTCAAGATACTGGGGCACCTTTATCCTTTTATAAAATATTGAATATTTACTATTTATTTTTCAATCTAATGTTGGGGAAGGATGAGATGAGGAGGAAAAGAGAAAAGGGATGAGAAGAGGATCTTTTTTGCCAACGAAATATTCATTTCATTAAATTTAACATATACACCAAATCGAAAGTATCAGTAGACAGCTTCTCATATACATAATAATCAAAAGCTATGCTGTTAAACAAAAGGATCAATCTGGGCTTCTCAAAACAGTTTTTGTTTCCTTCTCCAAAAGCTTCCTCAAGTGTGCTGGTGGTCTCGAAACCCAATTTAATGGGCATGACCAATTAAGTGCAGTTTTAGCAACCTAATTGGCTACTAAAATTTGCATTTTTTTTAATCTAATTACAAGAATCAGGGTATTTATAACCCATTTCTAATATTTTACAAGCACCAAAAATGATGTCATCAGGAGATGTATATTTTTATTATATTTTGAAAATTCTTACTTTATTCTACAAAATTACAAAAACTACATATAAGGACTCTATAATTTGATATGTTTACTTTTAAATGCAAGAAGTTCAGTTAAAAATTACCGTCATTTGGCCTTTCAAAAGAGCAAGACAACATGGTAATCAACCATGGTTTTTTGCTACAATAATCCTACTAAACTATTACTCATATTCTATTTATAGAACACTTCAAATATATTTTATACAGACCAAAAAAATTTCATTAACTCTACCTTAAAAATTCGATAGCTTCCCATTTTACCCCTATTTGACTACAATCTCCAAGAAAATAACAATCTACATAATAATAAATGAAGGCAAATTTGTACAGTCATGTAAAAAGCTTTAATGGTGAGCCTTATAAATAGGCTAAAAAATACATTCTCTCTCTATTTTATAAATTGGGTCAATGGGAGATGAATATCTCCATTGATTTCTCTCTCCATTTACTCTCCATTGAGGGTATCTACCGTTAGATCAACTTTTAATGGTTGAGATTTAACATGATAGATTTTTATTATAATGATATTATTTACATATAATTAAATCTCAACCATTGAAAGTTGATCTAACGATAGATATCCTCAATGGAGAGTAAATGGAGAGAGAAATCAATGGAGACACTCCTCCCCCTTGGGTCAATGGAGTAGTTCCAAACATTACTAGACCTTCCAAAAAAAATCTTCAATACGCAAGAGAATATAGGAAAGGTAATTACTTCAAACCTAGCCTCTTCGGACTCAATTTAACCTATTAAGTTCTGAAGCTAGCTTTTTAGATTAACCTTTGAGCAAAACTGTTCTAACCACCTATAAACAAAACTGTTCTAACCACACAAATATTTAATCCTCATTACCTAAAATTAGCCTCTAAGAGTATGTAGCCACAAGATCTTTTGTCTTGTTAGTTGTGTATATACTCCGGTCTTTAATATAAAAATCAATTAATTTTTGTTTGGAGATATTAAGAAAATTAAATAAATTACTTAATCATATCATATGTTGTATATCATTATATATTAATTTATAAGTAGGCAAATTAATTTGAAAAAATATATAAATATTTTGAAATAATTTATTTATATTATATTCTTTAATATCTCAGAAAAAAATTAATTTTAGTCTTGTATTAAGAAACGGGGAAGTAATTCCAACCTCCATATACTTTCTTGAGGTTTAGCCATGCTCAAATCATCCCATCTCAATAGATGCCTTTTCTTTTAAAAAAATCAAATTACCCTTAAATCCCCAAAAGAAAGGAGCCATTTGAATATCCAGCTCATGATATAACCATTTAGGCAGTAAGCAATTGGACATTAGATGAACCACTAGCACTATAAAAAAAAAAGATATTCAGTAGCGGTGGTATTGTAGTGGTTATATCAAACCGTTACAAATTATAGTATTTGTAGCGGTTCTAATCTAAACCGCTACAAATTTGTAGCGGCAAGGTACGTGCCAAGTGGCGCGACAGATTAGCAACGTTTTTTGTAGTTGTTAGGTAGACAAAACCGCTAGAAATTTGGCATAAAATTCCCGCTAAAACTTGTAGCAGTTCAGTTGTAGCGGTTAATAAACAAAAACCACTATAATATTCCCGCCACTTGGTGCAACTAAGACCCGCCAATAGTGTAACGGTTATTTGTAGGATAATGACATCGCAAATTTGGCCATTAACATGTACCCATGGAGCGCTTTAACTTTCATTAATTTAATTACTATGCTAAAAAGATTATTAAACTTCTAAACAAGCTTAATTATATGAAATTTTTCTCTCATTTATTATTCTATTCAATCCTCAATATAAGAGTCAGTAGAGTGATTTACTTTGTTTTGGTCTTAAATATAATATCTTGATCTACTTTATCTCCTAAATTCATAATTCTTTTCTCATATTCTCTCTATTGATTATACATATTAAGAGTGTTTTTATTAATAGGTAATTTTCAATACAAATAACTAAAGGGAACACTTTAGGAAAATCAACATATATCTTTTTTACAAATAACTAACTAAATCAATTCCCTTAATACAAATTAGTTTAAAAAATATCTACAAATTATTTATTTAGCTATTATAATTAAGATTGAAGGGAGTACATCATAAAAGGGACTCCATTGTATTCCATAAAATTTGATGAATAATTGGACCATTCATATTTATTTACACCCTTGGATAAAAAGTATACGTAGCTTTCTTCATTAATAATACAAGTTACTTAGTGAATCATATATAAACTCTTCTTTTTTTTTTTTTTTCAAATATTACCCTATTATTATTTACTAGGAAAGGATTTAAAGTTTAACATAGTATTTCTTTATACTCTTGAATACGGACGAAGTTTTAAAAGGATTTCATTTACAGACAAAGTTAATTAATCAACTTGATATTTTTAGTTCTGTTTAGATAGTTGGAGGCAACTTATAATATGGATGTAAGGAGGGAGTATGTTTTTAACAATTTTTTCTTGAAATTTTTTGGGAAAATCATTATGAAGTCCCAAGAAAAGAAAATACTTCATTTGATCCTTAATATAAAAATCAGTTAGGGGTTGATTTTAATCTAAAATATAAGAGCCTGATTCACTTTTAACTCTTAAATTTATAATTTTTCCCTCTAAAGTATCCTATTGATTGCACACATGAAGAAGTTTATATCTAAAGGTAGCTATGATAAAAGATGATATTTTTAGGAAAATCAACTTATATTTATTACAAATAACTAACTCAACTAATTTTCTTAATTTACCCAAATTAGTCAATTAGCTTTTATATTAAGCATTGAAGCTTGTACTCCCTCTGATCCTTTTTATAAGAGCCCAATAAGAGTTATATGAACATTTAATAATTTTTTTTATTTTTCCCCTCATTAATTATATATATTGTATTAATTAAAATATTGATAATACTTATATTTACTCTATTTCTCTTTCATATTTACCAATTGCCACTCATAAATATAGGTATATTTGGGAAAAAAATTTATTTCAGACACATTTATTATTACACTTATTATTTTTAACTAATTTTAACTATTTTCATAAAATACGTAATTTAGTTATCAAAATTTTATAAATAGGATAGGAGGAAGTTTAATAACAAAAAAACTTCAATAACGAGTCAATACATTGGACAGATTCTCACTACATAGTACTCACTCGTGATCACTTGTTGAGCCTCCCAAGTCCCAACTTTTGTACAAACATTCATGAAGGCCGCCGGGAGTGGAAATAAGTATTTAATAAATATGTTTTAAATTATTTTTTTTAATTTTTACCTTTGTTAGAAAATGTGTTTGAAAATTTATTGAGTGGGTAAATTAGAAATAAGCATTAATTACAAAGATAAAATTAAAAAATAAGTATTAATTATCCTATAAGTGACTTATGTTATGGGTCAAGCTATTCTTTTTAAGTATCCTATATTATGAACATAAGAGAATAAATATTATTGTGAGGGAGGGAGTATAGTAACTTATGAGTGTACAAACTACAAAGCCAAAAAACAAAGCAAGTGAAAGCGTGTGGTAGCCTCGAGTGTTTTAAGTGTGTGTTCGGATTAGTTTTTAGATAACAGCTTTTACAGTTTACAAGGTAAGTATGTGAGAGGAGTTTTATCTCGATTTACGAAAAAATGCTTCTAAAACTATGGTTTTCGAGGTAGGCGAACACACACCAAATCAAAGTCCTCAACTCGCACATCGCCAAGAAACGTTGTTGGTGCAAGCGAAGTAGCGACCAAAAGCCTCGCAACTTTTTGGCACTACGCTTCTCCTTCTTTGAATTAAATCAAGGTTTTGAAATTCGGACTGGTCACTGAATCGATTGGGGTACTGGGTAGGGGGTTAGTGGATCAGATCGGAGTCAAACCAGAGTTAAACCGAGGCTAGACCGGTGAGGAAGGGAAGATTTTAGAATTATTTATATGAAAATTTGAATAAAATATTAAAAAAAAAAACCGGTCAAACAATGAGTAAATCAGACAAACCGCGTGAAATCCGGTCGAACCGGGGTTAATAGTTAAACCGAACCGGTTGGACCACCGATCCCACAGTTTCGTAATTGCCGATCCGGTCCGAGCTTAAAAACACTGAATTAAATGCACTCTTTTTGAGAGAGAGAGAGAGAGATTAAAATCCAATTCCTCCCTCAAAATTTCAAAAACCCAAAAAAGAAAAACCCCAGAATTTAATGCAGCAGCTGAGATTCCCACCCACCCTTAGCCCTTCAAAATGCCTCCCCAATTTCCTCCTCATTCCCCTCCTCCTCCTCCTCCTCCTCCTGCTTCTTCTTCTCCCTGGACACTTTCACAATCTCACTCACTTCTTCTTCTTCTTCTTCTTCTTTGTCTTTCGCTTTCTTCTTGTACCCATGCCTCTCTCCGTCAACATTGGCTTTGGCTACTCCATTGCCATCGCCTTTGATTTTCTGGTTCTCGCCTCAACGCTCATTCTCTCTTGCTACCTCTGTTGCCGCAAGCGTAACCGAAACCCCAGTTCGGATTCGTACCCGAATCCGAATTCGAATCCGAATATGAACCCATCTGGGTCGAATGCGGGATCCAAGGGTATAGTTCTGCCGAGGGTAATTTTTGTGGCGGAGGAGGAGGAGGATGATAATGAGAGCGCCGTCTTGGGGCTTGACGACAACGTTATAAACTCGTACCCGAGGTTTCAGTACAGTAGGGGAGCTATGGGTGTCGGAAGCAGTACCATGTGTTCGATCTGTTTGTGTGAGTATAGAGATTCGGAGATGCTGAGGATGATGCCGGAGTGTCGCCATTATTTTCACCTCTTGTGCCTTGACGCTTGGCTTAAGCTTAATGGGTCTTGCCCTGTTTGCCCTATTTGCCGAGGGTATAGTTCTGCCTAGGGTAATTTTTGTGGCGGAGGAGTAGGAGGATGATAAAGAGAGCGCCGTCGTGGGGCTTGATGATAATAATTCGCTTTTTCAATGCCTTGATCAACGGTGAAGAAGTTATTTTTTTTAGGTAAAATATCAGCTAGGTCCCAAGCTAGAGAATTAATCTCAAAAAAGTCCCTTTGTAAATTCCAATGTCAGAAAAGTCCCTAGGGACTTTTCTGACATGGATTCCCAATGACCATTTACCAAAATACCCCCAAGCAATTTAACCAATGTCATTGGTTACAACGTGTTCTGCTATATTTACAACTTCGTAAGTTATATTAACAACATAGTAAGTTACGTTTACAACATGTATATAAAATGCGTGATTGTGTTGCGTTTACAACCTCTTCAGTTACGTTTACAACTCATTAAATATAACGTAACATGTTGTAAACGTAACTGATTATGTTGTTAATATGACTTACGATGTTGTAAATATAGCAGAACATGTTGTAACCAATAACAGTGGTTAAATTGCTTGGGGGGTATTTTGGTAAATGGTCATTGGGAATCCATGTTAGAAAAGTCCCTAGGGACTTTTCTGATATTGGAATTTGCAAAGGGACTTTTTTGAGATTAATTCTCTAGCTTGGGACCTAGCTGGTATTTTCCCTTTTTTTTATCATCTGACATTTAGAAAAAGCAAGGTAGAAAAAAAAAAGTCAAATTGTAAATGTGATTCGTGTTTGAATTAGTAGTGACAGAAGTGACTTTTTTTCTAACCTTAAACCTATTTGGATTAGAGTTTGAAAAGCCCGTTTAGATGGAAAATAACTGAAAAGGATATAAATCATTTATATATTATTTGTATATATTGTGATAAATGAAGTGAAAATTAAAATTGATAAAATACAATAAGTTAGAATAATGCATTTTGTGGGACATTATTATATGATTAAACATTAATTTGAGGATTAGAGAAAATTACAGACAAGTACCCTAGAATTTATGAAAATTACAAGTGAATGAGAAAAGGGATAGGGGAAACCACAAAAAATGACCTAAATGTTTCATAAATTACAGTTCTATCCTACAAATATTTCATAAATTTTTAATTTAATTCCTCCTTAAAAACTTTTGAAGTTTGCAAGGATTTGACCAAAGCTTCTTCTTCTTCCTTGGAACACTCGAACCAGCAAAACAAACTAGCGAAATATAGCATCGATTGGACATGTACCAGCGCAAAATCTTCAAGCTGGATCAACCACCACCCACCGGTGAACCACCCTTGCCGGCGAGCAGCGACACTGCCGTCGAACTCTGTCTCTTCTGGCTCTCTCTATCTTCGCAGCTTCGCCACCAAGCTCTCCTCCTTAGTTGGGTTAAGCTCGTGGAATGCGATGGTCACTCACACACACACACACACACACATTATTTGTATTGATGGAAGAGAGAGATTCGAAGTGCACTGGAGAGAAAAACACCACAAAGGAGCTTCACAAAAAAGCCACGGTAGTGATATAAGCACAGTGAATGTTGAAGCTTTGCCAAACAGTGCAAAAATGTCGAAAGCTCTTTTTTCAAGCAAAACGTGCTGTGAGCCATGACAACCGCTTTGCCAACCGCTCTGCAAAAATGTCGAAAGCTCTTTTTTCAAGCAAAACGTGGGATGAGGTTAAATTACTTTTTTAGGTTGAAAGTATTTAAATTTTGGGTGGGAACCCAAAATTTAAAAGGAATTAGAGGATAAATTTTAAACAGAAATCCAAAATTTAAAAGAATGAGAAGATAAATTTTGAGTTTTTCCTGTCCAAAATTGTTCTTTACCACTACTCTCCTCCCCTCAAACCAAACACACCCTTGGTGTTCACTCTCCTCACAACGCTCCTCTGATCAGAATATCTTCCCTCTGAGTACACTCAGGGCTAGGTAAAGCAAAGGAGGGAGAAAGCGAGATTAGAAGTTCAAATAACCCGGAGGAAAAGAAGGTGGCCGGAGCTGATGGCGGAAACGGGAAGAGGAGTCCGTTTGAGAATCTGAAGATATTGAGGCGTGATTTTCGAGGAGGTGGTGTCATTGCGGAAATTATGGGAGTTGATAAGGGAGTGATAAAGAATGTTGGTGTTAATATGAATAAAGATGAGAAAAGGAGGGAATCACGTGCTAAAGTCAATGGGAAGGAAAGGAATAAAGAAAAAGCTATGGAAGTGGTGCAGAAAGGGTTCAGCAAGGAAAATAATAAAGCATTTGAGGAGTGGGTCCCGGTTGGATCAAAAAGGAGGAGTGAGGCAAAGTATAAACCAAAGGGAAAAGAAAACACTCCACCTTCACGTACAAAGGTCAAAAATAATGTGAATGTGGGTCCGCCTCATAAAACAATTGAAATGAATAATTCTTTTTCTATTCTTCAGCGTGGCCCACATGTTGCTCCTGATCAAAGTGGACAAATTGTAAATAATGATATGCAGCACCAAGGGAGTGACGCCATCATTTCTGCAGGGACACGCAGGGATCATGGAAGCCAAGCAGACCAAATCATTGAAGAACAAGATAATAATACTATGGTTCATAGAGATATCAGTGATGCGTCGATTCCTAACCAAATTCCACAAATGGATGTAGCGATGGAGGAAACGGATAACTTAACAGAGGTAGGTTCCTCACTTGTTTCACCTGTCATTATTTCCTTATGAATTTGATGATTTGGAATACAAGAGGAACTGGAGCTCGACATTTCCCGGCTCTGGTTCGTGATTTAAGGAAACACTATCAGTTAAGCTTCTTGGCTATCTTAGAAACTCGGTGTGACCAAGAAAAAACAGAGAATCTTATTAACCAGTTTGGGTTCAGCGGTTCAGCTATTATAAATTCTGAGGGATATAGTGGTGGCATATGGTGCTTATGGGATTCTAGTATTCGCAATGTCATTGTTTTAGAACGGAATCATCAATTTATTCATCTCCAATTATGGTTTTGTAGTGATGTATTCTGGACTCTCACTGTTGTTTATGCTAGCCCAAATAGACTGGTGCGTCGGGGTTTATGGAATAATTTACTAAGGTTAGAAGAAACCACACAGGGTGCATGGATTGTTGGAGGAGACCTGAATGCTACCCTGCTTGAAAATGAGAGGAGATCAATTGCT
This sequence comes from Inga oerstediana, assembly GCA_963210345.1. NCBI lineage: Eukaryota > Viridiplantae > Streptophyta > Magnoliopsida > Fabales > Fabaceae > Inga > Inga oerstediana. Next base: position 40,127,153 of record OY723403.1, on the reverse strand, counting down.
GCTTCTCCCACTCCATGTGATAAAGATTTTACAGAATGGGCCTTAACAACTAATACGAGCGACACTGGGTTTGTAGGCCCATGCTATACGTGGAAGAGGGGAGAGTCGGCGGCGAGGCTTGACCGTATGTTTGCAAATCAACAATGGTTTAATCAGTTTCCGAATGCAGTTGTCTCACATCTACCATTCTTTAAATCAGACCACAGACCGATTTTGATAGACTTGGATCGTGCTCGGAATAAGGGGCATTCAAGCCGACCGTTTAGATTTATTGCGTCTTGGGTATTACATGATGCGTTTCCTGAATTTGTTAAACAGGAATGGAGAAATGAAGGGGAATGGACAGACAATATAGAGCACTTTGCTACTTCTTGTTCAAAATGGAATAAAGAGGTTTTTGGCCATACTGAAGCAAGAAAAAAGAAACTGTTGAGACGTCTAGATGGTCTTAACCGAGCCATGACACGGAGAGGCAATTTACAACAGTATGAGGAATTACAGAGTCAGTTGTGGAAAGAGCTTGAGGATGTCTTAGTTCAAGAATCTCTCATCTGGGTGCAAAAAGCAAGGATGGAATGGACGTTATATGGTGACCGTAACTCTCGCCAATTCCATGCTCGTGCAAATCGAAGAAGGAAAATTAATCGAATTGAAGCTCTTTGTGATGAGTCTGGAGAATGGCAATATGAAAATGGGGTGATAAAACAAATGGCTACGACATTCTTTGCTAAATTATTCACAGAGGAAAATCAATCTAGACCTGAGTTGAAATGTCAAGTCTCATACCCTAATATTGATGATGCTCAACTAAGATGGTGTGGGAGGGATGTCCAAGATGAGGAAATTAAAGAGGCTTTGTTCAGCATGGGCCCGTTGAAATCTCCAGGACCTGATGGATTTAATGCCTTATTCTACCAAAATCAATGGAATACGGTAGGCAAGTCTGTTATTTCCTATATTAAATTTCTATTTGCTAACCCGCAGGTGATTCGAAAGGTCAACAACACTTTAATTGTCCTTATCCCAAAGAAGGACCCTCCTGAAACAATGCGGGATCTCAGACCGATAAGCTTGTGTAATGTGATTTACAAAGTGATTACTAAAGTGATTGTCAATCGGCTTAAACCTATTCTCCCTCATATTATATCTCCGCACCAGTGTAGTTTTGTGCCTGGAAGACATAGTAGTGACAATATCATTGTGGCTCAAGAGGTAATTCACTCCATGAGAACTATGAAGGGAAAGAAGGGGTATATGGCAATAAAAATTGATCTTGAGAATATAGCGAAATATAGCATCGATTGGACATGTACCAGCGAAACAAACTAGCAAAATATAGCATCGATTGGACATGTACCAGCGGAAAATCTTCAAGCTGGATCAACCACCACCCACCGGTGAACCACCCTTGCCGGCGAGCAGCGACACTGCCGTCAAACTCTGTCTCTTCTGGCTCTCTCTATCTTCGCAGCTTCGCCACCAAGCTCTCCTCCTTAGTTGGGTTAAGCTCGTGGAATGCGATGGTCACTCACACACACACACACACACACATTATTTGTATTGATGGAAGAGAGAGATTCGAAGTGCAGTGGAGAGAAAAACACCACAAAGGAGCTTCACAAAAAAGTCACGGTAGTGATATAAGCACAGTGAATGTTGAAGCTTTGCCAAACAGTGCAAAAATGTCGAAAGCTCTTTTTTCAAGAAAAACGTGCTGTGAGCCATGACAACCGCTTTGCCAACCGCTCTGCAAAAATGTCGAAAGCTCTTTTTTCAAGCAAAACGTGGGATGAGGTTAAATTACTTTTTTAGGTTGAAAGTATTTAAATTTTGGGTTTTAAAAGGAATTAGAGGATAAATTTTAAGCAGAAATCCAAAATTTAAAAGAATGAGAAGATAAATTTTGAGTTTTTCCTGTCCAAAATTGTTCTTTACCACTACTCTCCTCCCCTCAAACCAAACACACCCTTGGTGTTCACTCTCCTCACAGCGCTCCTCTGATCAGAATATCTTCCCTCTCGTCTTTCAAGGAAAAAGCTCAGAAGCCCCTCCAAAAATGGCGATCGCACCCACAGTCAAAGAACCAGAAACCCGAGAACACTTGAACTGCACTTTTGCCTCTAGATATGTCCGTAACCCTGTGCCCGAGTATGTCTTTTTTTCTCTTTTAAACCATTTGACTTCCTCTAAACCTTCAAGAACTGAAAAAGAGTTTGTTTTGTTGATGAAAATAGATACGTGTGTTGTATATATAATTGAAGGTTTAAGATGCCGGGATGCCGGAGAGGTCCATACCCAAGGATGCAGCGTATCAGATTATAAACCACGAGTTGATGCTGGACGGAGCTCTAAGGCTCAACTTGGCTTCCTTCATCACCACTTGGATGGAGCCTGCGGTCGACAAGCTAATCATGGCCTCCCTTAACAAGAACTACGTTGAAATGGACGAGTACCCTGTTACCACTGAGCTTCAGGTATGTCTGATCTCTGTTTGATGACAGCAAAAATGGTTTTGTTTTGAGGATCAGAGACATCTAAAATTACCACTATCAAACACAAGTCTAAACACAAGTCTGCATTTCTTGTTCAATAATGGACATACATAATTTTACCGATAAATCTTCAAACTGTTAATGTGTTGACAAAAAAATTGCTCAAATCTACATTTTAACGTTGTATACACAAGTTTAACGCGATTGATATTTATGATCCAATTTGAGGGGAGTGTGAAAATATTACTTATTAATTTTGGATTATTTAGATTAATTGTTATTTTATTATTAAGTTTGATATTTAATATATCTTAAAGTTAGATATAGATAAATTATATTTTAGGATATTATATCTTAATTATTTTGATTTGATTAGATTGAAACAAAGATAAATATGACCAGAGAGGCCTTGACCTACCCCAAACAGAGACTATAACCACCTCTATTTTTAACCAGGAGAATAACCCTCCGAGATCGAGTTGGAAAATTCTATCAAGAACTACACATAATACTCCCTCCGGTCCTAATTATAGGACAACATTTGAGAGTTGAACTTGATCCTATTTATAGGACAAAGTTCTAATTTTTGTTAATTTCTTCCCAAAATACCTCCTATTGATACTTTCTTAATAATAATTAAACACAATAATAATTTAATAAGAGTATATTGGAAGTTATTGAGGGAGATTGACGTCGCCGGATTGTGTGAGAGCTAGGAGAAGTCATGTGTGAGGCATGAGAGGTACAAGAAAAAACAGAGAATTAACGTAATTGGATGCCATTTTAAACTTTAAATAAGGGCATTTTAGGAAAATAAATATGATTAACTAATTTAATTAATATCCTTAATTTCTTCAAAGTTAGGTAAATATGTCCTATAATTAGGACAGGAGGGAGTATATCATTCCAACTTCAATAAGACTGAGGTGAGGAATGTTAAGAACCACATAAGGACCCTTGCAATTCTTCCAAAGAAAGAATTTTATCCGCGGAATTCGGTGGCCCAAACCATTTCCGTCGTGGACGGTGGGTGAAGGGTATGGGTAGGCCCCCATGTTTTCTCCCAGGATTTTGTTTTCTTTGTTTTTTTTAATTTCAAGAAAATTATTTATCACAAATAATTTCGCTGAGATCTATTTATATAAATTTTTTTGCCTGAATTTTTATATTATATACACAAATTTCTTTTATATAAAATTAATTGAGAGAGGGCATATATCTCGAATGTATTTTTAATAATAACGAGAGATTCATCTCATGCCTCCATTATTTATTATCTTATCAATATAATGTATAAAAGAAGGATGGGATGAAATAGGTGTTATATACATAAAAAGTAGCTAGTGTGGCTTCCTAAGTTGCACGTGGACGGTTAATTGGTAGGATCTGGCTTCTCTTTCATTTTTTCCCTCTCCACCACTCCCCCCTTGAAATAATTAAAGATTTAACAGAAGTAGTATTACAATGTGAAATTTTGAGAATAAATAAATTCAAATTGTGAACACTCAATCTAAAAAGTCCATACTCCAGAGCTATAATTAAAAATGAAATATAAAAAAAAGTTATTTAATAAAATATTAAATCCCATTCCTTCAAATGTTGACCCTGGAGAAAAAACTGAGAGAAGCCTCAAACGAATTTGTAATGGCCAAAGCCAGACATGGGGCACGTGCAGGTGTGTTGGACTTTTGGAGTATCTGAATTGCACAACAATATGAAAGCAGAGTTCAGTGAGTGAGGTATGGGAACTAAGAGTATTATGAAGCTTCGCCCCTGAATCCTGATCCTCTCCCCTCCAGTATTGGTTGGTATTTACAAACCTAGGTGGTTAATCTGCTTAACCTTCCTAACCAACTTAGTAACGTCTGTCCATCTATAGTTAACTAAGGCCAATTATAACTACTATTGACCAGTACAAAAAAATAATAATAAAAACATGTATCCTTATTCCTTACTCACTAGCCATACTAGAAGCGAATCTGCTTCTGTACAAACAAACAAGTAAGAAGATATAATTCCAACAATAGTTGTGTCTCTTCAAAAACATGTATCCTTATTCCTTACACATTATAAAAGCAGTAACGTTTCCTTGCATATTTTAGCCTAAAATTAAATTAGGTTAGAAAGGAAACTTGTGCAGAGCGGCGCAAGCACGCAAAAGAAGCCAGAAGCAAAGGCTCTTGCTGCATAAATTCATTTTTTTTATTAAATATAATTTTAAAAGACTACATCAGTTTCAAAATTTCTTTGTTGATGATCCATATAGAGTACGTTTCTGAAAAGTAAAAGCAGAAGAAAGATGAGAAAGGAAATAAGTATCACAAGGCATGCTGGTAGCAGTAAATAAAGACACAGGCTCACCCTCAACCCATAATATCTAGACGTCCGATCCTTGCTATTCAAGTTTAAGCTCATTCTTCCCTCAACCCTACCCTTGCTCTAGACGGCAAGACCCACCTCCGCAACGGCATTTGGCACCGCGTCTCTATCTTTCTGGTGACTGGCTCTATTCACATCGGCTTTGTTCACACCAGCTTCTCCCTCCCTCTGCGCACCTTCCTGTGTTTGTCTCCTCTCTACCCTTTAGACTCAAAAGTTTTCTTTTTTTCTTTTTTTCTTTTATAATAATTTATACTTAATCTCTAGTTGTTGCATAAAAATGTTATTTCCTTTTTGTTATTGTCAATTATCAATTCTATTTTTTCTTCATTATTCTTTTATTTTTATTTTTATTTTATTTTTCCTTTCCAAGACCCTTTTCATTCTTCCTTTTATTTTATATAGTAATATTTTTATTTCTAATGAATTAATTAATTTCAATAATAATAACAGATAATAAAAATATTATTTTTAGTAAATCCTTTTTATTCCAATAATTGAATGATGAATCCGTTTATCATAAATAATACTTTATTAATTTTGAAAAAAATAATACTTTATTAAATATAATTAAACTCTAAAAATAAAAATTAAAATGTTACAGTAGACCAAAACCTCAAATTATTGGAGATAATATACTTAATTTAAAATTAAAAATATATTGACAAAATTAATAATAATTATAATAATTTTTATCATATTAAGCTAAATATAAAAATTATAAATTATAAAAAAAAATTGTATATTTAATATAAAAAATGTTATGCAACAATCTTGTAACCAAACAAGTACTATTCATCATGCATTTATTCATTAGTTATTGCATGTGTGATTTATTATATTACATCAAAAAATTATTTATACACTATTTGGCTAAATACTTATATTCATCATGCATTTATTCGTATTGTATTTTATGTGTTAATCCTTTTTTGAATATATTAATGTGAAGAACTGATATGATTATTTTAAAATTTAAACAATTACAAGAATATAGATTTGTTTGTTTTCATTTAATTCGCACTTTTTTTTTTATTTTAGATTAATTTGAGCTAGTATTGTTTTCTTACAAAATATTCTAGGGATAAAGCCAGCCATACTTTTGAAACAGGCACACTAAAATGTATTATTAAACCTTGAATATGAAATATGTAAATATTTCTAAATATTATTATGATTTTTTAGGGTTCTCATTCCATATGGGTTCTTCCTCAGATGAAGAGGCGGAATATAATTATTGAAAAGAAATTTCTGAAATCAATTTATCTATTTTAGATACCACAGTTATTCATGATGAATATGTTTACTCAAGCAAATTAGATAATTTAGGAGTTTGTATATAATAGTAAAGAGGATGTTGTTAACTCTAAGGAAATAAAATATCTAAAATTATGTAAAAACATGCCAAATATTATTAATTATTATATTATTGTGGAAGATCCAGATGATGGGTCTAAATATTTAGTAGTTGAAAAGTATAGGTAGACCTTGAATAATTTTGTGAAAAAGCACTTTGATGAGAGCTTTGGGATGGAGACAATCCCACCTATTTACTAATAAATTTAATAAGGTATGTATGAATTTTTTTGTTGAATAAAAAATATATTCATAATTTTTACTTAGTCTTTAGTTGTTGTATAAAACTGTTTGTTTTTTGCCCTAAAAAATTTGTTTATTCTCAATTCTTTTTTTTGGTTATTCTTCTTTTTTCTATTATTTTTCCTTTTCAACCCCTTTTTCATTCTTCCTTTATTTTATACTAGTAATATTTTATTTTTAATTAATTATAATAATAATAATAATAATAACAACAACAACAACAACAACAACAACAACAACAACAACAACAAAAACATTATTTTTAGTACATCCTTTTTATTTCAATAGTTGAATAATAAATCTCTTTATCATAAATAATACTTTATTACTTATAATTAAACTTTAGAAATAAAAATGAAGATATTACAGTAGACCTGGACCTCAAATTATTTGGGATAATATGATTAATTTGAAATTAATAATGTACTGATAAAATTAATAATAAATTATAATAATTTTTATCATATTAAGCTAAATATAAAAAATATTATAAAAAATGTGTATTTAATAAAAAATGTTATGCAACAATCATGTGACCAAATAAGTAATATTCTTCATACATTTATTCATTAACGATATCAGGATGGTATCAACAGTATCAGGATAGTATCAGAGAATAATGGTATCAGTACGCAAAGAGGGGTACCAAAAAATATCATAAAAAATGTTATGCAACAATCATGTGACCAAACAAGTAATATTCTTCATACATTTAGTCATTAGCCATTGTATGTGTGCTTTATTGTATTACATCAAAAAATTATTTGTGTACTTTATTCAGCTAAGTACTTATATTATATTGATTAATGATCACTTCATTCACACAGGGTGTGATATTTATTTAATATCCGTGCTCTATTTTACATATTAATCCTTTTTTTGAACATATTAATGTGAAGAACTAATATGATTATTTTAAACTTTGAAAAATTATATGAATATAGATTTATTTGTTATCATTTAATTCGCACATATTTTTATTTTAGTTTGATTTGATATAGTATTTTTACCAAATATTCTAAGGACAAAGGCCGCCTTACTTTTGAAACGGGCATACTAAAATATACTATTAAACCATGCATATGAAATATGTGAATATGTCTAAATATTATTATGATTTTTTTTCAAGGTTTTCATTCCAGATGGGTTCTTCCTCAGATGAAGAGGTGGAATATAATTATTGGAAAGAAATTCCTGAAATCAATATATCTATTTTAGATACCATAGTTATTCATGATGAATATGTTTACTTAGGCAAATTAGGTAATTTAGAAGTTTGTATAAATATAATAGAAAAGAGGGGGCTGCTAACTCCAAGTAAATAAAATATCTAATATTATGTTAAAACATGCCAAATATTATTCATTATTATATTGATATAGAAGATCCAGATGATGGGCCATAATATTTAATAGTTGAAAAATATAGCCAGACCTTGGATAATTTTATTGAGGAGCATTTTGATGAGCTTTGGGATGGAGACAATCCCACCTATTCACTGATGAATTTAATAAGGTATGTATGAATTTTTTTGTTATTTAATTTTTTTTTTCATATGTGTATAAATATGTTTTAAATTCTTTACTTCATATTTTCATTTTTTTTTCATGTTTTGGTGTCTAGGGACATGACTCAAGGAATTTTTGATATGCACAAGTTAAATTTAGTACATGGTAACCTTAGTCCAAGAAATATTTTCATATTGTCATCCCCTAACTTTAATGGACAAAGACAATATACTACAAAAATATATAATCTTTATAGATAAAAAAGGATCTCGGAAGGGAGGGAGTTCCTTGCCCAAAATAACCGTATTAGTAAGCATTTTAATATTAATTTTCTTATTTCTTTAACATTTGTTTATATATATATATATATATATATATGTATATTAACAATATGAAGTTTTTCATGAATACATTTAATAGATTTAGATGGTGATAAAAGCTACAACTCATTCTAGCAATCCCCTGAGCAAAGAATTCAGTCAAAAAGACAAGGCCTTAAAATGGATATTTTTAACTTGGGGTGTGTTATAGCATACTATGATATTAAAAATCATTCCTATGGAAAGGTAACAAATAAGATACGGTTAAACAATATTTAACAGGATTCAATATATCATAAAATTGAGCTCCCTACCCATCCAGAGCTACATATCATAAAATCTAAATATGGGCATGGTTAGTCATGCTTATGAACTAAGTATGTAATTTTCTTTTTATAGATTTATTAAATTAATTTTTTATTTATATGTACATTTTATTGAATAAAAAAATATATTTTTAATTTTTAGGTTATGGATCAATGAGATTACAAAAAACTCTATATTTCGGAACCCAAAGAGGAAAACGTCATTCATTCAAGAAGCCATTATAGTTCTGCCGAGGGTACCACCTCTTTGCGTACTGATACCATTATTCTCTGATACTGCTGATACTACCCTGATACTGTTGATACCATCCTAATACCGCTAATGAATAAATGTATGAACATTTTTAAGGCAAAAAACAAAGAGTTTTATACAACAACTAGAAATTAAGTATAGATTATTATATAAAAAACAAGAAACAAAAGAAAACTTTGGCCTGGTAGAGTCGTCTTCAACCCTTTAGAAACCTAGGAAGCAAATTGTAAATAGGACAGAGAGGAAACAAACTCAGGAAGCTGCGCAAGAGGGAGGGACGAGCCGGTGAGAGCAGAGCCAGTGTGATCAAAGCCGATCGCCAGAAAGAGAGACACGGTGCCGACTGCTTTGCGGAGGTGGGTCTGGCCGTCTAAAGTAAGGGAAGGGTTGGGGGTGAGGTGTTGAGAGAAGAATGAGTTTAAACTTGAATGGCAGGATCGGACGTCTAGATGTTATAGATTGAGGATGAGCCTTTGATACCACTATTAAGTGCACTGGGACCACTGATACCGCCAATTGGGTATTAGTACCACCACTTTGCGTATTGATACCATTATTCTTTGATACTGTTGATACTATCCTGATACCGCTATCACGAGTGCTGGTATCATTATTGTTTGTATTGGTACCGCCGATACCCCCAATTAAGTACTGGTACTGCCTCTGGGTTTACTGATAACCCTGCTTTCTGATACCATCCTCAGACCAATATTATAATATCGGCTGCCCTTCGGGTATTAACTGTTTTCTCTATGGCCTATCTATTCCTTTTTGAGGGCTTGTCTGTGAACCAGCCAAAGCAATTCACTTCGCTGTTTCTATCACTGTATAATCAAGCATATCAGTATACTATCCTGTTGTTAGAATTGCACACACTGTGGCCAGAATTAGTGCTCTAATACCAAAATGTAACACCCAGCAGTGCTTGGTTGTCCACTAAATCTTGTTCTCCTTTATTTTCGATAGCTCTCTCTCATTCTTCAACTCTAGTTCAAGGCAGCTTACTACCCTAGTAACATTACCACTGATCACATTTAAAACATGGCAAGATTAGAAATTTAGAAGGGGGAAATTTTTTGAAAATTTTCCCTTCCTTCCCTCAAAACCTCCCCCCAAATTGGGAGGATTTGGAGGGGGAGTAATACTTTGGCTTGTATTGCCTAATATACCCATATTCAATTTTAATATTCCCAATCTACCCTTCTTCCTCACTCATCATACGTTGCTCTCTCTTTCCTGTCAAGCTTGTCGTCGCGTTGCATCCACCACCACAGCTCGCCCTCACCTTCAGATTCTGTTGTTCTCCGTTCATCATCTTCAGTTGTCTTTCATATGTATTCCACCACCTCCCTCCGCTTAGCAAGTTCGAAGAGGCACTGGGTTATAGTTCAATGGGTTTTGGTTGGTTTCAAAATTCGACCATTCTTAAAAAGGGAGCAAGAAAAGCTCTAAGGTGCATGGTGGTGGTGATAAATGCCGACGATGATAAGCTTTGGTTCAAGATACAACAGAGGAACAATTTGATCTTAAAGTTATTCTAGAAGCTTCAAAGCTTCTTTCAAAAAAATTAATTTTTTATTATATCTATGTATATTATATTATAATTATAATATTCATAATTATTTTTTACCAAAAAAATATTTAAAATTATTAGTATATAATTGTAAGTATAATGAGAAAATATAATTTTGAATATATATATATATATATATATAATTATATTTGTTTAATTTTAATAGTTATAAGATTGTAATTTTATATATTAATTATTAATTTTTAATTATATTTTATTGAAAATTTTATAAAGTTTAAAAACCAATTTTCATAAAATATAGGCAAAAATGTCCATATATAAATATTTCCCCTCCCTTTCCATTCTAAACCAAACAAGGTAACATTACATTACAATCTCTCCTCTCACTAATCCAAATGAGGGAAAATTAAAATCCCTCCGCTCACCTTCCATTCCATCCCCTCAATTAAAATCTCTCCCCTCCCCTTCCCTCTGTTGAACCAAACAAACCCTTAAGGAGCTGTTTGATGAGGGATTTCGAGAGGAGGTGATGGAAGAAAAAATTTGTATAAGCTTAATTTAAAAAAAAAACATTGGAGAAGTAGTGGGGTTATAAAATTTTAATAAAGAAAAGATATAAGATAAAAGAATAAAAAAAATTAATTATAAACTTTTAACCCAACTCCTCTCTCATTTTTAAATCAAACTCAAAAATATTCTCCCTCCCCTCTTTCACTCTCCTACCAAACCGGCCCTAACTCCCTAAGTCGACAGGAACATTAGAAGAAATTAAGATAGATGGATATACATGCAATAAATTCTCTTTTATAATACATAAATACATATATAATCACAGTACAATCGCTGGAGTGCCTCCCTGAATTTTCGTTCTCATAAAGCAACAAGAAGTTATTATTCCACCTTTTAGATGAGTTAATTTTTGAATTACAAAATAACAAAAAATAGAACTAATACTTTATTTTTTGTTATGGAGAATGATTAATATCATTGTTAGTCCTTATAGTTTGATCAAAGTTTTGTATTTATCTATGTAGTTTCAAATAATTATTTTTAGTCCCTATAGTTTCTTCAATATTTGGTCTAATTTTAACTCCTGGACCCTATAATTTTAATGATTTTTTATTTTAATCTATATACTTAAATTCATATCAAATCCTTATAAAATTATAGAAGTTTAATTAAGGATGAGAAGATGGGAATGAAGTTGTAATTATGAGATGGATCGTGGATCATGGGAGAGCAGGTTTAAAGATAAATGAAAAAAATAGAGTTAAGATAACGAGGGCGAAAAATAAGAGATATCCTAGAAAAGGAAATTAAATGAATATTTTTTTTTTGAAAAAAAAAATGAATATGAAATTGTACTAGTGGAATGCTTAAGGCTAGAAATAGTGCAGCATACAGTATACTAACTCACAGCAAACTGAATAATGTATCCAAGAGTGACAATCCCAATTATAATCCATATATAGTTAGAAAATTGTATTAATAATTGCATTAACAGTTATTTTTTAGACTTTATTTAACAATAATCTAATAAATCAAAGTTGATGTAGACATGCTATAATTGTAGAATTGGAAAAGATAGGGCTTTTTTTTTTCTTTTTCTTTTTTGTGAATACGATTGGCAAGCTTAAGCTTGATAGTGTTATCAAGGATTTAGACTAATACAATCTAACCCCAAATGCATCTAAACAATAGTAACTGCTGACAACTAAATCGTTGATAAAAGATAGGGCTTTGAGTTTTATCATTAATAATGTTATTAGCTAACGACATTTGGGTCTAGTGACACTCAGCTCTCTCTTAAAGAAGAAAGGTCATATGTTCAAACATGTATTGAATGTGTGTGTGTATTTAAGGGTGTGTTTGAGATCACGTTTGGAACCCCAAAATAATACTCCAATAGTCAAAAGCTACTTTTTGGCTTTTAGTGAAGTTAGAATTTTTTTTTTTTTTTTTCAATTAAACTTTTGAAGAAAAAACTGTTTTAAGCCAAAAACCAAAATTTTATACTCTTGGTTTTTCCACCGTTGAGAGAGAAGTTTCCATCTCAAAGAGAAAATAAATTAAATATCTCGTGAAGACAAGATATTGGGCATCACCTTCTTTTATTAAAATAACATTTTGGTTCTTATTATAAGTACGTTTGTAGATGAAAACTTTGATCCTAATTATATAAGTGTATTTAAAGGTTAATAATGATTGTGTAATGTGATTTATTTTGTATTGACGTGTGAAAAAAAAATCAATTTGATAAACTGAAATTTGTTTCGATGATTATTGCAAAAGCAAGTTTGAATGTAAAATAATTTAGAGTAAAATAATCTAACCTCCCTTGTATTTTACCTTAATTACATGGACCTCCTCTCTATTTAGAAAATATACACTTAAGTCCAAACCGTTAACTCCGTTAAGGATTTTTATTTTTTAATTAAAATTTATATTAAAATAAATTTTATTTACTAATTTATCCTTCATCATTACTAATTTCCTAATTTTGACTAAAATTGTTTAAGTAATTTAAGAGTTTCTTTTTCTTTTTCTTAACTTATTTTTTACTTTTGTAAATAGTTATATGTTAAATTTTTTTCATATTAAGATAAATACTTAATTAATTTAATTAATGTAGACATATAAAAATTAATTAGAAATATGATTAATCCTATTAATAGATGCATACTAAAATAAACATGTTTATAAATGTTTGTGAAAAAAATGTACTTAAAAAATTAAAATTTAAAATTAATATAAGTCATATACTATATTAGATTTACATTATTAATAACATATTGTGAATAAAACATATTTCTTTCTTTTTCTTTTTTCCTTTCGTTTGAAAGGCATATTTTTTAGTCATTTAAAAGAATACTAAATAAATAAGTTTCAATAAATATGATAAAAATTTAAAATTTTATAATATAATAAAAATTTTATAATATATTGGAAATTTTGAACATACATGTATTAGAATTATTTTTTTATATAAATATTTATTTTTAGGCAAATATAAATGTTTATTCATTTATTGAAAAAGAGATATTTTAGTCAAAATAAACATTTAATAGTCAAACTTAACAGTCAACTAACGGTTGGGTGGATGAAAATGGAATATCAAATATGTATGAAAGGTTTCTGTAACTTGCATTTTAATTTTAAGGGAGGTCTATATACGTTTTCAAAATAGAGGGGAGGTTTGTGTAATTTAGATAAATTAGATGAGTAGTCAATGTATTTTTCTCAATAATTTAAAATGTATGAATTTAATAAAAATAATAATACTTAATGTATTATTGGGAAACATTTGAAAATACTAAATTATTTAAATTTTAGAAAAAATTGGAGAAAAGTCCGCCTTCAAAAATTTAATTGGTGAGAAAGAACTCAATCAGAGTACTGTCATTCTTCATATATATAAACTTATCATGTTATTCATGCCAATTAAATTTCTAACGAGGGATTTTTTCCTAAAATTATTAATTTTTTTATAATAAATTTTTACTCCCTTCGATCCTATTTATTAGTAACTTTCTCATCCTTTTTATAAGCAACTTTCACTTTGTGTATGAAAATGTAAGCTTTTTTTTTTCTATTTTACCCTTATTAAATACATAATCTATAATTAATTATCACACACACCAAAAGTTATATTCAAGTAAGAGAGAGAAAGAGACTAGGTGAATGAAGTCAACAAAGCATTGGAAAAATATATCTTTTACTATCTTTTATACTTTTTATGCATTTTCTTTTCTATACTCTTTTCATAAATAGGGGTATATATGAAAAAAAATTTAATATTTTTGATACATTTATTATTTTTAACTACCCATTCGTTTTATACAATCAAGAAAAATATTATTTATAAATAAGGCAGAGAGTACCATTTAAAGAGTAGTACGTTTGCAATAAAAAATCCCATTCAAATTTTCTCCAACATGGGCCCATGAAATTAAAGCCCATTTGCACGAAGGCTTATGGTACCCGAGCAAAGCGGATCACATTCACATACACACACTTTTTTTTTTTTTTTGATCAATCACATACACACACTTCGGCATATCACATCTGAGCATTTCTTGGCTTGGTTAATATAAGAGTTAATATCATCTTTATTCCTTAAAATTTGTCATCATTTTTATTTTGGTTCTCAAATTTTAAAGCAATGGTTTTGGTCTCTTTGTAGGCAAAATAATCCAAGTTTCTATTGAGTCTTGGAGGCCAATATTTTAAACTAAATGAAATTTAATGAACTAAAACTTATGGTTTAAAATTTAAGGGACCAAATAAAAATGAGAATAAATTTAAGGGTCAAAGATTATATTAATCCCTAATATAATGGGAAAATCCTGTATAAAGTTACCTAAAATAGAAAAATTCTAAATTAAGTTGGTAAATTCAATAAATTCTTAATTGAGTCATTAATACTATTTGAGATTTCAAAATTTGAGTAAAATTGCTTTAATACTCTCTCTGCTATTCTCTCTCCCTTTTAAAAGATTTTTATTGTTCTATATATCAACATTAATATATAATAAAATAAAATATGATTTTCTAAATCAAAGGAAGTTTTTTATATTCTAAAAGGGTCATCAAGAATAATTCAAACAAAAAAAGGAAAGCCTACAAATATCAGGACAGCATCATTGATATTAATTAAATGATTGAATGATTTAGTTGAAAAATCAACTAATTGATATTAATGATACAAAAAAAAAGAAAAAAATAAGCATAAGTTTTTTTTTTTTTAAACTTCCGTTTGCAAAAATAAATTAAAATAAATATTACTTTTACCACCTTTAATCTAAGCAAACTTTGAATGATTTCTCCTAACAATAAATGTGAGTTTTTTGGAAAAAAAAATATTTTTCACTATTAATATGCTAGTTAAAAAGATATTAAATATACTTAAAATTTCTTTTTTAGGTGAAGTTCACTTAAAACTTCGTAAAATGCTTTACATATTGGAATATAGAACTTTAACAAAACTTTATATATGAAACAAATATAGTAAAATTTATATTTTCCACTATTAATATGATAGTTAAAAAGATATTAAATATACTTAAAATTTCTTTTTTAGGTGAAGTTCACTTAAAACTTCATAAAATGCTTTACATATTGGAATATAGAATTTTAACAAAACTTTATATATGAAACAAATATAGTAAAATTAATACATAATATATTTATTAAAAAATTATATTGATATATATTATAAAATTTTTGGAAAAAAATCAATTGAATAAAATGAACTCCTTGTTGTATGCTTTTTTCCCTTACGATTCTAGTTAATATATTTAAAGTTAAACTATATAGGCAAATTATATTTTATTTTATTAAATATTAATATTGATATATATTGAAAAATCTAAGTTACAAAGTAAATGGAATTCTTTAAAGAGGAGAGGGCATTAAAGCCATTTTATCCATATTTTGAAATCCCAAAATGAGTTAATGACTCAATTAAGGAATTGTTCAATTTACCAACCTAATTTCAATTTTTTCTACTTTAATTGGGTTTATATGGGATTTTCCCTAATATAATCTTCCTCTGTCTTGCTTTTGTTCTTTTTACCTGAACACTGTTTTTTCAATTCCTCTTTTTTTTCTCTTTTTTAATTTAGGTTTGATTTACCTGAACATTTTGGAATAACGGATTTTTTAATTATTGATGTTAGGATACTTATACATAGGAAGTGGCAAGTTGTTGTCAAGCATGCACCTAATGAAATGTTGGGCATTGCTGATTACTTACCTAAATCCTCTCATACTATGGAAGAAAACTTTTTTATCCTTGATTAAACCCAGTGTTATGAAAACAGAACCGGACTGGCAGGTTTTGGTCGGAAAACCGGCCAATCGGTGGTCTAATCGGTTCAGTCCGGTCTGGTAGGTTGAACCGGTTTGATCGATTCAATCTTTTTAAAATTAAAAAAAAATTAAATTAATTCGTTTTTATTTTATTTTATCCATAATTTCATATAAATAACCTTGAAATCTTCCCTTTCTCATAGGTTTAGCCCTGGTTTAGTTCCGGTTTAACTCAATCTGACCTACTGACCCTTAACCTAATATAACAATCGATTTAGTTGCCAGTCCCAATTTAATAATCTTGATTAAACCTGACCCTTTCATTAGGATGTGGAGAATGATGAGGGAAGTTAGGTGCTATTTTGTGTTGATTGCACACCCCCCTGTGCCAACGACTGTGCTACTAAAACTATGAATATCAGTTTCTATTAATTAAAAAAATGGTGTTGTTTCGCTATCAGATGACCACCTGGCAAAGCTTTCATGTTTTTTCTGATTAATAGGCATGCTTTTATGTTTTCATTTGAATGGAGAGAAAAGCTGGCAAGAAAAAATGGAAAGAGAAAAAAAAACATGGAGTAGAGAAAACTGAAAAAATAATTTTATCACTCTTTCTCCTTAAATGAAAGAGAGAAAAAGTTGGAGAGAGAGAGAGAGAGAGTGAGGAAAAAAAAAAAGAAGGCAAAATGTCCCAATGACAATAATATCTTTATATTATGATTTATTATATTTCATGTCATCATTTAAAAAAATAATATAAAAATAAGAATTATCAAAATATTGTAAGTAAAATTTTTTGAAAAGAAATATATTTTTCATATTTATCTACTTTAAAAATAAAGTAATAAATTGAAAGAAAAAAGGCGAATGATATATGTTTATAAATATGTTTTTCATTCCAGTTAATATATATATATATATATATATATATATATTTATATTTGTATATATTTAAAAATAAATTGAAAAAAAAATATTTTTTCCATATTTATGGAGGTGATTCGGTAAGGTTTGCTTGGAGTGAGAAGACGATGGTGAAAGTTACTTGATGGGGTTGATTGGGATGAGAAGACAACATAAAGAAGGGCAGTAGATAAGGGAGAATTTTAAAGAATTAATGCGATATCCTAATGAATGAATGTAATGATCAAAAAGTCTCAATCGCAATATAGACTTATTGTCATTTTTGCATTAAAACATATAATTGTATGTTGCTTATTTATTTTAAAATTTTTTAGTGATTACATTTATTTTTTGGAGAATCACTCCTAGGTCCCAAGTAAGGAACATATTATCAGAAAGGTCCCTTAAGATTGTAAAACACACTCAACAGGTTGTTAATACACACAGAAGAGTTGTAAATAAGAACCTTTCTGATAATATGTTTCTTATTTGGGACCTAGGAGTGATTCTCCCTTTTTTTTTTTGAAACCTCATAAAGATTTTTCTAAAAATTGTGTTTTCCAAAATCTTTCCAATTTAGAAAGGGAAATTGGCGGGAAAATGTGGTAGACCCCACCTCTCATCCTCCCCTTCCACAGACACTTTTTTCCTCTCATCCAAATGCCATAACTCTAGTTCTCCCATATCTTCTTTCCTTTTTGCTTTTCCTCCTATCTAAACTAGGATTAAACTAAGTAAGTGTTTGGATGAACATAAAAAAAATGCTTTTGGAAGGGAAACCATGGTTTTGAAAATAATTAATCAAACACTCTTCAAAATGTCAAAATCCCGTTTTTATTCAAAACTACAAGCTATTTTTTACCCTTTTTTTCTTTCCTGAGTGGTTGTTGGGCGAATAACATGGTAATAGAACCCGGACCGAACCGGAAATCTGCCAACCGACTAGTAGATTAGTCCAGTCCAATGAGTAGGTCCTGTGTGAATTTTTTAAAAAAATTGATTTTTTTAAATTTTTTTCTTTAGAATTTCATATTAATAAGCCTAACATCTTCAATTTCTCACCAGTTTGATCCCGGGTTAGCTATAGTCTGACCCACTGACCCTTAACCCAGTATCCCGGCCGGCTCAGTGACCGGTCTAAGTTTAATTACCTTGGCAAATAATAAGACCCCTATCCCTTTTCTCTTTCTCATCTTTTCTAATGGTGAGCTTTTGTCCCCTTTTTACCCCTTTTCTCTTTCTCTAGTCTTTCCTCTCCCCTGTCCCTTTTCTCTTTCTCTTTCTCTAGTCTTCTCCAATGGTGAGCTCTTGTTAATTTATTAATATATATATATATATATGTGTGTGTGTGTGTGTGTGTTTTAATCTATTTTTTTATATTACGTAATTGATTAATGTTATAATTGTAATTTTGTAGACAAATTTATTTTATTTTTGGTATTTATTATGAATTTAATGTTAAATAATACATACAATATAATCTTATCTTTTATATGTAATTATTACAAGAGCTAATGTCATTTTTAGTGTTTGTTTGGGGTCACGTTCGGGACTCCCAAAAGTGTTTACTCACGTAAATTGAGATAAAACTCATTTCACATACTTACTTCATGTACCATAAATCACAATTGAAAAACTGTTTTTGAAGGCTCTAATTGTTATTCCAAACAAACATTTACCTCGCAAATCGTTTTTCACCTTTTAGTGTTTGGGAAACACTCAAACCGTGATATCAGAAGCTATTTTCCACAAGTTGAGACAAAACTCCTCTCACATACTTATATCATAAATCGTAAAAACTATTCTCAAAAGCTAATCCAAACACACTTGACCATGAAAAAAGTGATTCTGATCACAATACCCAGACATTATCATTTTATCAAAATCATTTTTTTCCCCAGAATCTATTATCTAAAATCACTTTCATCATTTTTTTTCCTGAAGCTATTCTCCAAAAGCTAATTCAAACACACTCTAAAGAGGGTGAGTTTTCCTTTTCAATTGACAACGCTTCATGCTCTTGCATTATCAACGCACTCCTCCTCTTCTCAATACTCAGTTTGTTAAGGATTTTGTTGTTCTGTAGCCATTAATTCCAGTAGACACATGAGACAAATATTAATCACATATTTTCACTCTCAATTCTGCCCCAAGATATAGTCATTCTTATGTTTTATGTTGCTATAATTTTGGACTTTTTTGGACAAACTATAATTATGGACTCTGATTTCACAATTGTTTTCGGGTTATCAGTAACTTCACCTTGCAATCAATTGTGCGTAAGATCTTGGACCAAATTATAAAACTAAAAAAATATCTAAAAAAAATATTCTTTTTCAGATTATTTCTATCAATTATACATATTAATGTGTACAATTAATTGGAATAATTTTTTTATATAAATGATAAAATGAGATATTTTAAGAAAACTAATACATGTTTTCACAAATAATTAATTTAACTAATTTTTTTAATATATGTGAACTAGTTATCTAGTTATTATATTTAAAATTGAAATGAGCGTTATCATATCAACAAATTATAAACTAGGGCACCTTTTTGTTTTCTTTAATCTTACGTATTATTAATGCGCCCATGAATATTCAATTACTGTTGTCTTGTACCATACATTTATAGGGATCGTGAATGAGAGTTCCCAATCCCATCACGTCCCAAATATATATATATATATATATATATTAAAAAAAATTACCTAAGATCCTAAATGGGAATGGCTGTTAGTTAAACCAAGAACCAATGAAACTCAATATCTTTGGTTAATTCCAAACATACAATAGGAATTTTTGGTTAATTTCAGTCTAAGAACTGCTGAAACTTAATATTGGTAACCATGGTTCTGGCTTATAGTCTCAAATTCTCACTATGTGCTGTTATTTTCTCCATGCAAGTTGGAATTATTTATATATATATATATATATATATGGAATTGTAGACTGCGACAAGTCCTATTGCAGTCAGAGGATGAACTAATGGTGAAACAAAATTCAGAGCTTTCCAATAAGGGTGTTGCACCAAAACATTAAAAACTCGTTGGAAAGATGAAAGTGCAAGGTTGATTTTTTTTTTTTTGGGTCAATTTTTACTACTGAATCTTATAATTTCTCCATGTCAAGTCTTTATTGATATTGCTTTACTGTGCAGTACATATGAATTATTTCTTGTACCTCTTATTTTAGTATTTTCCCCCATTTTTCCTTTTGTGTGTGGGGAATTGCTAAATCTTTCATTTGACCTATAAATGTTCTTTTTTCGTGGGAAAAATAATGCATTGAACAAGAGATAGACACCTATTAGAATTTTATCTTTTTTTGATAATCTTTCTCTTCCAGAATTTTCTAGAAATCCCAATCCGGATCAGGATAGGAAATTTTCTGGATCAAGATTGGGATTAGAACTGATTTCTCTGCTCGAGTCCTTCTTCGGTACGAGATCTAGAATGGGGTTTCCTGATCCCGTTCCATCTCGAGAACACCCCTAGTCATGTGCATGTAATGTAAAATTTACCATTGATCCTCAACACTTTGAGGAGATTAGTTTGAGCTGTCAAGGAAGACTGTTCCTTGTATCTCATTTACAAAATATAAGGACTAAAATTTTGCATACTATATACATATATACATCTATCAGTGGTGATTCTTCTTAAATTTATTATATAATTTTCAAGATATGGAATAAATTTTTATAAATTTAAGATATTATTAAAATATGATACATAGTGTAAGTTATGCTCAACCTCTCCAGTCCTTTTCATAAGAGCTTAATAATTGAATTTTGAGGTTTAATAAAGCAGTTACAATTAGTTAAAAATATTAAGTATGTATGAAATAAACTTTTTCTTTCAAGTATACAATTATTTATAAGGAGCAAGCAAGAGAGAGAGAGAGAGAGAGAGAGTAATAATGATAAAAAGTAGCAAAGAGAATGTAGTATGGGCAAAACATGAGGGGGCAAAAATAAAAAAATCATTAAATGTTCAAACAAATGTTCAGACAATCATTGTTAAGCTGTTGTAAAAAGGACCGGAAGGACTAACTCTAAAGTGACATAGCGGTGGTGATGTGGTGGTGGTCCTTGGCCGTTGGCATTAGTGACATGGAGTTGGCCAATGCTAGTAGTGATGTGGTGGTGGCCATTGTCGATGGTGCATGGCAGTGGTCGACGCTAGTGCTGTGGTGTCGATGGTGTACAAATGACAGCCTCAAAACTTTAAGTGGGGAAGAAGTTTCCACATTTTCTGAAGTAAAAAATAAGAAATAGAAAAATAAAAGGGAAAAAGATAATAAAATACCTTTTAAAGTCCTAAAAGCCTGAAAGATGACTCCAATTTGACAAAGAACATAACGGTGAAGGTGTATCAATATAGGATTTCAATAGTTGGACCGAATAACTAAAGTGCCCCACACCGAAACTTCACCATGTTTTTTCTCCCTCCTCCCGTCGCTTCTCTCCCTCTCTTCCTCTTCTTGATGGGTCCTTTAACAAATCATTTTGTTAATTCCACCGTAGACTTTTCAGGTCCTAGACATGGACTAGAATATTGAAGCTCCTTCCTTCTTTTTGTGCCCCATTTCCCTGGATCACCTATGACAAAGAGAGCATCGAGAAATGGCTCTTCTCTAGCAAAAACAAGACCTGCCTAGTTACCAAACTACCCCTCTCCATATCAAACTCCTTCGACCTCGTTCCCAACCACACCCTCCGCCGTCTGATTCAATCTTAGTGTACCATCAACGCTTCTCACGGTCTAGAGGATCATGACACCCAAACCTCCAGTCACCAAAACCCAAGTTGCTAGAATCATCAAAGATGCTCTCAATCTCCTCACTTACCTCTTAAATCCATCCAAACACTCAAATTCATCGCCTCTGAGAGCGACGGCAATAAATGTACCATCGAAGTTGCTGGCGCCATTGACTTCTTAGCATCCATTGCACTTCGACACACAAATTTCTCGTACACCCCTGAAGACGCTAGCCCCGATGACAATAACTTCAAGTTGAAAATGTAATACCCCGAAATTTGGGATTGGAGGTTTGGGAATAAGCCTAAATTAAGTAGACTACTAAGCCCCAATTTAGTAGAAGCCCAAATTTATCCCCTAATGATTCCTATATCTTTGGGGTATTAAGAAAGTAAAATGGTGAACTTTGGAGAATATAATTATGTTTTCGGTGAAATCACCTATGAGGTAGTGAGCTTGTCATATAATTTTGAATGATCAAATGATGAGCAAAAATTATGAAATTTTATAGGATGAAATTAGACATCCTAAGCTTTAATTTGATAGACGATATGACTCAATTAGAGCTATATACAAAAAGATATGAATTTTTGAAGTCAGCACAGAAAAACTGTGAAATTTCTGGAATAATATTCAAAGAATGAAATTCTGGGAATTTTGTGATTCCATTCAGCAAAATTCTATATTTTTCTTGAAACTAGACTCAATAAGGGTTCTATAGGCTTTGGAATCACTCTAATTCAATTTTTCTAGAATTAGTTATGATTTTTTGAAGTTTGGGCAGAAATCTGCCAAAACTTTGTAAAAATCCGAAATTGGGAAAAATAATTAATTAAAAGTGGATATGATATAAAGTGATCATCTCCTTCTTCAGCCCCATTTCTGACACCATAACAGACCCTAAGAGAGAGAGAGAGAGAGAGAGAACTCAGATTTGTAGAGAGAGAAGGGGAGGAAAAAAGTTGCAAAGGTAAGTGATTTCTTCGGTAAATCGGTTCCTAATGCGTATAACTCCGCTTCTAAGCTATTCTTCTATGTGATTCAAGGGTTGGAAGCTCAAATTTGCTTGTTGAAGTGAGCTAGGGTTCAGCCAAGTCAAGGAAAATCAAGTGGGAGCTTGAGGTAACTTCCAAACCTTTGTATATTGACTATTCTGGCTGCTGTGGGCAATTTAATAGGTGAAATTTCACCGGATTGCCATTAGTTTTAAAGTTTGGAAATTGAGTTGCCTAGGGGTTATGCTGCCCAAATTGGTACTAAATGGTAGTTGTAACCTAATGGAATAGTCAATAAAGTGGTTAGGAGTAGAAAGGAACGCGTTTACCGAGCCGAAATCGCAAAACCCCGATTTTCCCCGGAAAACCCATATATTTCGGTTAGGGCTGTAAATGGGCCTTAGAGTTGGATTTTCAATTATTTGATGGTTCCATTGGATTCAGGAGGAAAAATTAGATGGGGTTACAGTTGGGCACTTTTTCGGAAAAGGCTGAGAAAACATAATTATGGAAACGCCCCTAAAACCCTAAAAGTAGGGCTGCCAAGGGCAATTTCATAATTTGACATTGAATTTGATAATTTCGAGTCCGGAAATGGATTCCTTGTGTATGTAAGAATAGCCCATGTCAAAATTTCAGAAAAAGTACAATCGGACTGGGTACAGCAGGGTCGGGCTGGGTCCCCGGGGGTATTTTAGTAATTTTTCAAGATAGACTCATATAACCCCCAGAAACACTATGGAAGTGTCTAAATGATATATTTGGAATTGTAGGACAGAGCTGAGAGCCCGAGTTGCTGGCACGCAAATCGAGGAGAAAAGCTGGAGGTATGAGACTTACCTTACTTGCATGTATTTGATATATTTGCTTGTGTAGTGATGTATGTGATTGCTTTACTTGGTTGTGTATAGCATATTTGAATAAATGAAGCTCTGTTTCTGTTTTGTTGTGGCCATAGTTTTGTTACATGAAACATTGAGCATGCAAAAATGTCATTATGGGTCATACATCTAGTTAAAGCTAATATGTCATACACGTAGCATCAATCATGCATGCATTATGGTATCTGTTTCCTACTGAGATTCTCTCGGATCTCACCCTCCCCTACCAACAATTTAGACAGGAGACGACAGAAGATATGCAAACAACAATGCAGAGTACCGTACGAGGGGATTACAGTAGTGGAACGAAGACGGGAAGAAGTCTCCATTTCACTGGGACGAGTTTAGACACCCAAATAGCCCTGTGCGGCTACACTAATTGTAATTATCAGGTACGAATCCCTGAGGGGAATTTCCGTAATCATGTACATATTATCAGTATAGTTATGCTATTCCTGTGTTGCCCATCTAACCACATATCGTTTTCCGCGAATACTCTGAAAAAGGTTAAAACAAGGTAAGGGCGTGACAGAAAACAAGCGGAGGAGACGGAGACTTAAGCATCCTCCATAGCCTCCACCTATTTGGGGCTGGCTTCCAAACCCTCGAAACATTCCAAGTGGGAATTGGAGCATTTGGAGAATCAGTGGAGGTATATGGCGAAACAGACGATAAAGAAAAAGGCACAAGCGAGGGCCACAATCATGGGGGTGAAAGATGCATCCCAAGTGGGAATTTTAGCATTTAGAGAAGCTGGTGGGGAACTTGACCGGGCATCAACGGTTGATGATAGGAGGAAGAGAGGGAGAGGAGCGACGGGAGGAGTGGGGAAGGAGAGAGAAAGAACATGGTGAACGTTCAATGTTGGGGCACTTTAGTCATTTGCTCCAAACATTAAAATCCCATATTGATACTTCATCACCACGGTATCTTTTATCAAATTGGAGTAATTTTTTATGGTTTTAGAAGTTTAAAAGGTATTTTATTGTCTTTTATCAAAATAAAAACAAGAAAACAACTAAAAATAGTTTTGATTTTTTAGTTTTTAAAAACAAATTATTATCTTTTATTCTTAAAAACACCCAACCAAAAATAAATTGCCAAGCAAATTTTTTAGTTTTTTTTTTAAATTGTTTCCTAACCAAGGAAAACAAACAGACCCATGGTAATCAAGATTTTTTCTACAATAATCCTACTAAACTAGTTCCAAATATTACCAATGCTTTCAAATAAAGGAAAAATTTCACTCAATGTGCACTGTAGCCAATTAATATCCAATAGCCCAAAAAAATTCTGAAACTTAACTCCAGGACCTTATAGGCAAAAAAATTAAAATTTATGCTAAAAAGACATCACTACCCATGCTTATTTATTTATTTTTAAGAAAATCAACATTTTTGGCAATGGACGCTAATCGCTGGGCAATCGGCAGTAGGGGTTTCGACGACTAAAAAGTAATTTTTAAAGGGGGCTAAGTAGGGGTTTAAACTTTAAACCCACCCGTTTTGGGCACAACCAAAAGAGCCGTGGCCACCAAGCCATTAAAGCCCTTTAATTTTTTGTTTTGTCAGAAAAAGCCTTTTAGTCAAGGTATTAAAGACCGGACCGGGTATTGAATCGGTCGGGGTACTGGGTTAAGGGTCAGTGGGTCAAACCGGGACCAAATCGGAGCTAAACCGGGACCAAACCGGTGAGTAATTGAAAATTTTAGGCTTATAGTATGAAATTCTAAAGGAAAAAGTTAATTTTTTTTTTTTTTAATTTGGGACCCGGACCGGACCGTGAACCGGACCGGTCTAGTGACCGGTTCGGCGGTTTCCGGACCGGCCGGTCCGGTACGGGTCCGGGAACCATGCTTTTAGTTAATATATATAACAACAAATATATGTAATAATATAATATTTCTACTTACTTTATATCATAGTTAGCAAGTGTTTTACACATTGTGAATAAATGGAATAGTATTATAAACAATATAAATTAATTTCTTAACAATTACTTATTTGCAAACGTCTTACACTTCATGAATAAATGGAATAGTCCTATGAATCAGATAAATTAATTTCTTAACAAAATCAAATTTGCAAGTGTCTTATACAATATAAACAAGTCCAATAATTTTATGAACAAGTGGAATAGTCATGTTTTAAGTGAGTAATTATTTGTGTAAGATACTTACAAATGAGTAATTGTTAAGAAATTACTTACCTTGTTTATATGACTAATTGTTTGTGTGAGATACTTGCAATTAACTAATTGTTAAGAAATTAATTTATCTTGTTTATATAAAAAGCGCCATTAAAACTCCACAAAGCATAAAATAAACACCCAGCATCTCAAACAAGTTAGACTTAAGTATTCATTTTTAGACTCCACCATAGCTCCCCAAAATAATCAATTAAATCTTGAAGAATACAAACATAGTATGGAGTTTAATCCTTACTTTGATGATATTTGGCGGTTAAATCCTTAGAGACATGCCCAAAGTTTTGGAAATCACGAACCCTAATGGACTCAAGGTGAAGAGTTATTTGGATATTGATTCTCTTCTCATTATTTCTCTCATCTTCTGCTTACCTCATGTCTACCTTTAAATTTCAAATTGAACGGATGATATACAATATTTTATGAAATGATATTATAATATTACATCAAAAATAATTTATTAAAATTAGATCTAAACCGTTTGAAAAAATAGACCGGTTGAATACACTAAAATATATTCATTTTATAAAAAGGTAAATGTGCACCCAGCGCCCAAACTATTTTTGGAGGTATTCAATGGTGCAATTTTAGCCTTCAAGTATTAGAAATGGAGCAATTATCAACCCCAACCAACAAAAATTTAACCTCCGTTTAGTGCATTATCTTCATCAAAATGAGCCACAATTTTGTTTCCCGGAAACGGCTACCTTGGTCTTCCTCTACCTTCCTTGCATCATTCTCAGCACCCAAGAAGAAGATCAAGAAGGGCCAGTAGCAGCAATGGCGTCCTTGGGTCTTCCTCCAGCTGCTCCCACTGATGTCTTCTTCATCCAGCTTCAATGACGATGCTGAGCTTTCGTCTCATCCATGCCACAACAGCTGCTATGAAGTAGAACAACAAGACAGGAAGGACTGCACAACAAAAAAGAGGAAAAGAAGAAGCGTCTCATTGATTTCATATCCTCTCTCTGTTTTTTTTTTTTTTGGGCTATGTCTTGATTAGAGGTGAATAGAAATTCGAACTATTTGGGAGCTAATTGAAAGAAGAAAAAAAAAACAAGAATTGTGGTGATAGAGGCGGGAGTGAGAAGAGAAAGGGCTATGAAAGAGAGCTTTTTTGGGGGTTGGTGGGTGAGTGAGAGTCTGAGACTGCTACAAGCTTGCAATTGATGAATAAGTTGTTGAGGTCAAAAGTTAAATTGCTCAATTTCTGATCCACCTCTAAAGATTCTCTAACTTGCTTATTTGTGAGGATCTTTCATCTTAGGTAAGGAAGGGAGAGGAAGGCCAAGGTCGCTGTTTCAAGGAAACAAATATGTTGCCCACTTGGGTGAAGATTAACTTTCTATTAGTTTGAGAGTGATAATTGTTGCATTTTTAATATAGGAGGGCTAAATTTGCGTCTTTAAATATTTTGGGATAGATGCACCTTTAAAAATAGTTTGGGGTACTGAGCACACATTTATTCTTTTATAAAATTTGAATATTTACTATTTATTTTTTAATCTAATGTTGGGGGAAGATGAGATGAGGAGGAAAAGAGAAAAGGGATGAGAAGAGGATCTTTTTGCCAACGAAATATTCATTTCATTAAACTTAACATAAACACCAGATTGAAAGTATCAATATACAGCTTCTCATATACATAATAATCAAAAGTTACGCTGTTAAACAAAAGAATCAATCTGGGGTCTCAAAATAGTTCTTGTGTCCTTCTCCAAAAGCTTCCTCAAGTGTGCCGGTAGTCTCGAAACCCAATCCGAGGGGCATGATCCACCAAATGTAGTTTTAGCAACTCAACCAGTTACCAAAATTTGCGTTATTGGGAATCCAATTACAAGAATAAGATCTAAATTCAGAACTTCCCACTTTGGTTATGTTATTGGGATATTTATAACCCATGTCTGATATTCTATAGGCACCAACAATGATGTCATCACGATATGTATATTTTTATTATATTTTCAAAATTCTTACTTTATTCCACAGAATTACAAAAACTACTTATAAGGACTCTATAATTTTAGATGTTTACTTTTAAATGCAAAAATTTCAGTTAAAAATACCATCATTTGGCCTTTCGAAAGAGCGGGACAATATGGTAATCAACCATGGTTTTTTGCTACTATAATCCTACTAAATTACTTCTTTTATCCTATTTATAAAGCACTTCAAATATGTTTCATACAGACCGAAAAAACATTATTAACTCTATCTTAAAATTCGATTACTTCCCACGTTACCCCTATTTGATGACAATCTCCAAGAAATAACTATCTACACAGTAATAAATAAAAACAAATGTGTACATTCATGTAAAAAATTTAATAACGTGCCTTATAAATAGGCCAAAACATACATTGTCTCTCTGTTTTATAAATAGAGTCAAAGGAGTAGTTCCAAACATTACCAAACCTTCCCAAAAAAAATCTTAAATAAACAAGAGAATTTAGGAATGTTATTACTTCAAACCTAGCCTCTTCGCACTCAATTTAACCTATTAAGATCTCAAGCTAGCTCTGTAGATTAACCTTTGAGCTAAACTGTTCTAACCACCTTATAAAAAACAACTGTTCCAACCACACAAAAATTTAATCCTCATTACCAAAAATTAGCCTTCAAGACTATGTAGCCACAAGAACTTTTGTCTTGTTAGTTGTGTATTTAATATAAGACTCAATTAATTTTTTTAGAGATTAAGAAAGTTAAATAAATTACTTAATCATATCATATGTTTTGTATCATTATATATTAGTTTATAAGTAAGCAAATTAATTTAAAAAAATTAATGAATATAAATCCTTTAAACTAATTTATTTATATTCTTTAATTTCGCAAAAAAAAAATTTAATTGAGTCTTGTATTAAGAAACGAGGAAGTAATTCCAACTTCCGTATACTAACTTGAGGTTTAGCCATTATCAAATCATCCCATCTCAATAGATGCCTTTTCTTTTAAGAAAATCAAATTACCCTTAAATCCCCAAAAGAAAGTAGCCATTAAATTATCCAGCTCATGATATAAAACCATTTAGGCAGTAAGCAATTGGACATTAGCTGAGCCACTAGAGAGATGAAGCAAAAACTTGAATAAGGGCAAGTCTATCCTCCTAGGATAATGACATGGCAAATTTGGCCATTAACATGTACACATTGAGCGCTTTAAATTTCATTAACTTAATTAATATGCTAAAAAGATTATTGAACTTCTAAAACATGCTTAATTATATGAAGTTTTTCTCTCATATTTATTACTCCATTTGATCCTCAATATAAGAGTCGGTAGAGTGATTTAATTTAATTTGATTTTAAATATAATATCTTAATATATTTTATCTCCTAGATTCATAATTCTTTTCTCATGTTCTCTCTATTGATTATACATATTAAGGGTATTTTTATCAATGGGTAATTTTCAATACAAATAACTAAAGGGAATACTTTAGGAAAATCAACATATATCTATTTTTACAAATAATTGACTAAATCAATTCTCTTAATATTTGCAAATTAGTTTAAAAAATATCTACAAACTATTTATTTAGCTATTATATTTAAAACTGAAGGGAGTACATTATAAAAAAGGACTCCATTGTATTCCATAAAATTTGATGGATAATTGGATTATTCATATACCCTTGGATAAAAACTATATGTAGCTTTCTTCATTCATAATACAAGTTACTTAG
Organism: Inga oerstediana; assembly: GCA_963210345.1. Classification (NCBI taxonomy): domain Eukaryota; kingdom Viridiplantae; phylum Streptophyta; class Magnoliopsida; order Fabales; family Fabaceae; genus Inga; species Inga oerstediana. Next base: position 40,097,497 of record OY723403.1, on the reverse strand, counting down.
TGAATCATATATAAACTCTTTTTTTTTTTTTCAAATATTACCCCATTATTATTTACTAGGGAAGGATTTAAAGTTTAACATAGTGTTTCTTTATACTCTTGAATACGGACAAAGTTGTAAAAGTGTTTCATTTACGAACAAAGTTAATTAATCAACCTGATATTTTTAGTTCTGTCGAGATAGTTCGAGGCAACTTATAATATGGATATAAGGAGGTAGCATGTTTTAAACATTTTTTCCTTAAAATTTTTTGCGAAAATCATTGTGAAGTCCCAAGAAAAAAAAACACTTCCTTCAATTCTTAATATAAGATTTAGTTAGAGGTCGACTTTGGTTTTAAATAGAAGAGCTTGATTCACTTTTAACTCCCAAATTTATAAATTTCCCCCTAAAGTATCCTATTAATTGCACACATGAAGAAGTTTATATCTAAAGGTAGTTAGGATAAAAGATGATATTTTTAGGAAAACCAACATATATTTATTACAAATAATTAACTCAACTAATTTTCTTAATTTACCCAAATTAGTCAGTTAACTTTTATATTAAGCATTGAAACTTGTACTCTTTCAGGTTCTTTTTATAAGAGTCTAATAAGAGTTGTCTGAAAATTTAATGAATTTTTTCATTTTGCCCATAATTAATTATATATATATATTGTATTAATTAAAAAGTTGGTGATACTTATATTTACTCTATTTCTCTCTCATATTTGCTACACATAAATATGGATATACTTGAAAAAAAAAATTATTTCAGGCACATTGATTACCACATTTATCAGTTTTAATTAATTTTAACTATTTTTTTTAAAGTATGTAATTCAATTACCGGATTCTTAAAAAATTAGGGTAGTACAGAGTATAACCACAAAAATAAAAAAAGCTTTGATAACGAGTCAACACATTGGACAAATTCTCACTACGACCTTGTTTGGATTAGCTTTTTTTAATAGCTTTTACAACTTACGAAATAAATGTATGAGAGGAGTTTTGTCTCAAATTATATAAAATATGATTTGAAATCATGATTTTAGTGCTTGCTAAACACACACTACATAGTACTCACTCGTGATCACTTGTCGACCTCCCAAGTCCCAACTTTTGTACTAACTTTCATAAGGCCGGGATTGGAAATAAGTAAGTAGTGTTGTGAGGGAGGGAGTGTAGTAATTGGTGAGTGTACAAACTACAAAGCCACAAATCAAAGCAAGTGAAAGCGTGTGGTTGCTTCCAGTACTTCAAATCGAAGTCCTCAACTCGCACATCCCCAAGAAACGTCGTTGGTGCAAGCAAAGCAGCGACCAAAAGCACGCCAACTTTCTGGCACTACTCTTCTCCTTCTTTGAATTAAATGCACTCTCCTTGAGAGAGAGAGAGAGAGAGAGAGAGAGAGAGATTAAAATCCAATTCCTCCCTCAAAATTTCAAAAACCCAAAAAAGAAAAACCCCAGAATTTAATGCAGCAGCTGAGATTCCCACCCACCCTTTGCCCTCCAAAATCCCTCCCCAATTTCCTCCTCATTCCTCTTCTCTTCCTCCTCCTCCTACCACCTCTCCCTCAAATGGACACTTTCACAATCTCACTCACTTCTTCTTCTTTGTCTTTCGCTTCTTCTCGTACCCATGCCTCTCTCCGTCAACATTGGCTTTGGCTACTCCATTGCCATCGCCTTCGCTTTTCTGGTTCTCGCCTCAACGCTCATTCTCTCTTTCTACCTCTGTTGCCGCAAGCGTAACCGAAACCCCAGTTCAGATTCGTACCCGAATCCGAATATGAACCCATCTGGGGCTAATGTGGGATCCGAGGGTATAGTTCTGCCTAGGGTAATTTTTGTGGCGGAGGAGGAGGAGGAGGATAATGAGTGCGCCGTCGTGGGGCTTGACGACAACGTTATAAACTCGTACCCGAGGTTTCAGTACAGTAGGGGAGCTATGGGTGTTGGAAGCAGTACCATGTGTTCGATCTGTTTGTGTGAGTATAGAGATTCGGAGATGCTGAGGATGATGCCGGAGTGTCGCCATTATTTTCACCTCTTGTGCCTTGACGCTTGGCTTAAGCTTAATGGGTCTTGCCCTGTTTGCCGGAACTCGCCGCTCATGACGCCAATTTCTACGCCTCTGCAAGAAGTTGTGCCGCTCTCTCAGTACCCGGCTGATCGGCGGCGACGGAGGTGACCATTTTTCTTCTAGGTTCGTTTCTCAAGGGTGTAAATCTTCTGGGTTATCGAAGATTCTGATTAAGTTTTTTTCTTTTTGTGTTTTTTTTTGGGTCCAATTTTCTATAGGAGAAGAGAGTGAAGGGGTAGAAGTTGAAGTTAGTGGTACTCACAGATGGCATATCATTTTGTTGGGTTTAAAAACATTGAAATGAGAAATTAACTGATGCTTATTCTATGCCTTTCACATACATATAACCTCAATGGGTTTTTTTGGTTTCTCAAATTTCTCTGTATAAATTCTTGTGTCATTCTCTAATAATGCTTATGATATATAATATATATTGCTATCTTGCATTAAGGTTGATGTTGATTTCTCGTTGGTTATCTTTTTTGTTTTCTTCCTTGCGTTGACTGGTTACCTACCAAAGTCAGTATCAAATTTGACTTCTAGTTGAACATTCGTTGTTTGATTAGTCATTTAGTACTATTATTCATCTTCAAACTTCATTCTTTGCACTTTCCCTTCCACTCAGGCAATAAAGATTTTTTTTTTGCTTGCCTTTATTTATTTATTTATTTTATAGATTCATGTATGGCTCCACTTAGTTGTCCTCATTGTAGACAGCTTGGATTTGGTCCCTTGTGTTGGGACAAGGTTTCTGTTCTTGTCTCCCATAATGCTTTTTACTAGGACCCTTTTGTATTTTAGAGGTTTAGAGATTCTATGCTCGTTTTCCTTTTATTTTGAGCTCTATTATGTAATTATTATGTATAGATTGGTTGCTATTCACTGCACATAGTCCCATAGCAAGATATATGTTCTTATGTTTATCACTTTTGGACAATATGGCTGGCCTAAGTTCTCGTTGATACAAGGATAAATATAGATAAATAGTTTATTTTTTAAAAAAAATTTCTTATTATTTTTAATATAGAAACATGGTTGTGCTGTTTTATATATTCAAATTCAAACTGTTAAAGCATGTCAATGAAATTGAAACTAATGGCCTGATCATTTATGGACTAAGGCCAAGGAAAAATTAAAAGTAAAAGACTGACCATGTGAGCTTAAGACTAAACTTTGTTCAATACGAGGCAGTTTCATTTTTGAAGCAACTATTGCGATTTTGCTGACAAGGTTGTCTGTATGATGCATGTATCTTGAAGTTAAAGCAGCGTCACAAGTGAACTGGAAAGACTTGAAAACATGTGAAAAAGCCTTGTTGGACCAAATATTTTACGGATACCAGAAAATGAAGTTACTTGAGACCAAATAGTGAATTCTAATTTCTATGATTGCTTTATCGCGATTTCTGCTATTAGCTATATCCTTTTAGATCTGTATAATACTAAAACGGTTTACCTTTTAGCAAGTTGTGAGTTAACTGAATTCTAAGATCCATGATGTGTTGACTTGCTCTGTTTTTGTGATTGACTTTAAGTATTTGCTAAGCTAGCCTTATAGAATACTTTAATAATCCGTTTGGTCATTTTCCGATTCTAGATCCAGAGTGTTCATATCTTTGATCAGCAAATTTCTTTTCAAATAAACGATTTTACTCCTCCATATCTCTGCATGATTAGCTTTCCAGTTCTTGCCTCAATTTCAATTCTAATGCTCTGGCTCTATGAACATATTTACCTTGAGCTGCAAATTCCAGGTTATTTCTTAATCTGAAACTGGTTATGCATTGTTTTTGAGTGGTTTTTTCTTGATATTTTTTGTTTTGAGGATATATGCAAGCACTAAATATCCTCAGTTCAGAAGATACAGGAATGCCAAAACTGAATGGTACTTATAAATTAGCAATATGGAGGAGGGCTTACTGTACAATCTTTATATTGGGTTCTCTTGCCCTTCTCTCTGTTGCTACCTTGTCTAGATTTTCTATCTCTACATCGTTGCTTGACAATGGATCTCTATGCAACCATTTGAATCCTGAGGAGCCAACAAAAGATATTCGAAACAATGTGATTGTCACGGTGCAATATGTTACTCAGAGAATTCAACAAGAATTGCAGAGCTTGAGAGATGCAGAGTCAGATACAGCTTCTGTGGTGGAAATGAGTGCCTTTCTTGCTGATATTTTAGGGCTCTTGGAATCCATGGAGGCATCTCTTTCAGATGACGAAGGGATCCATCAGCAGCATAAAATTGGCGCCACAACTTCTCATAATCCACTTTTGGAACCAAAGAAACAGTCTGATGAGCCGGCTGATTACTTCTTCCGGGAGGAGATTCGCAAATACGTGAAGATCAAGCCTAACAGGTTGAGGAAACAGAATTTCATGGGGGCGAATGGAACCTTCACTAGTATCGGCCATGCTTGCTTCGCCATGAAGGACGAGCTTGAGGAATACATGGATTATGACATTGGTGAAATGTGCAACGATGACTGGAAACTGGCTCAGAAGCTCATGGTTCATGGCTGTGATCCTCTCCCGAGGAGAAGATGCCTCGCGAGGGCGCCCCGGCTATACATGCAGCCGTTCCCGATCAACGAGTCCCTCTGGAAGCTCCCAGATGACAGAAATGTCCGGTGGAGTCAATACCGGTGCAAGAAATTCACTTGCCTTGCCGGGAACACGGCTCCCAAGGGATTCTTTAAGTGCTCAGATTGCTTCAACCTCACTCATCATGAAATGCCCAGATGGGTAAAATTGGATCCCAACTCTAAAAGCCAAGCTTCTGATTTCCTCATATCTGATGTGCTTCAATTCAAGCCTGGAGAGATCAGAATAGGATTGGACTTCAGTGTAGGAACTGGTACTTTTGCTGCTAGGATGAGAGAACACAATGTGACTATAGTTTCTGCAACTATCAACCTGGGAGCACCTTTCAATGAAATGATAGCTCTAAGAGGACTTGTTCCTCTATACTTAACCATAAATCAACGTCTCCCATTCTTCGATAACACCCTTGATTTGATCCACACGACGAGGTTTCTTGATGGGTGGATCGACTTTGTGCTGCTGGATTTCGTGTTGTATGATTGGGATAGGGTTCTGAGGCCGGGTGGGTTGTTGTGGATTGATAGCTTCTTCTGTTTGAAGGAGGATTTGGATGATTACATGGAAGCTTTCAAGATGCTGAGGTACAAGAAACGTAAGTGGGTGGTTGTTCCTAAGATTGATAAAAGTGATCAAGAAGTGTTCTTTTCTGCTGTCTTAGAGAAGCCTCCTAGACCATTCTGATATGATGTTCGTTTTTTTTTTCCCCCTTTACATCAATTTAGGTATAGGTATAAGTGATTACTAATAATTAAGTTCTCTAATAAGAGCATGACATGAGATTATTTCTTTATAATTCATGTCTTCATCGAAAACTTGATAGTAAACACATAACTATACGCTTTCATATATATATATATATATATATAGCTCGACTTCGGTTCTAGTTCTAACATTCTTGTGCTTCAGGTTGATATTGAAGACAAGTATAGCTTTAATTTCAATACTGTAAAACTTGTCTTATGTTTTGTGCTAAATAAAAGAGATGTGAATAATTTTTTCCCCTTCAACTTTTGCGGACCGTTGAGCTTTATCAGGTCATACATGTGAACAGTGTAGTGTATTTTTTTTTTTTTTTTTGGGCTCTTTTCAAAGATAAGAAATGGCAACAAGAATATGTTCGATGTTACGTTGAGCAAATACACACATTCACATATTTCTTCAGACAAACCAAATGGGGCAAGATGATGATAATGCTGTGTCCAGTCCTTAAATAAGGTATATTTCCTTGATATAAGACATTTAGAAAGTTGATTGATGTGGTTTTTATATTTGTCAATTTAACCTTATTGATATTCTCTCAATAATAAATCAATACTCAAGGAAAGGGAATTTAAGAAAGATGATTAGGGTGTTTTAAAAAATATATATCATATTAACTAGAGTAAAATACATTATTTACCCTCTATTTTATCTAAATTATAGAAACATTCCCTTTATTTTGAAAACATATAGACTTCTCTTAAAATTAAAATATATGCTATAGAAACCTCCCTTGTATTTTTGATATTCCATTTCCATCCACCTAACTGATAGTTAATTGTTAAGTTTGACTATCAAACATTTGTTTTGGTCAAAATACTCCTTTAATAAACATTTATATTTGCGTAAAAATAATTTTTTAAATAACCAAAAAATAATTATATATATATGTTCAAAATTTCTAATATATTATAATATTTTTTTATTTTTTATCATATTTATTGAAACTTATTTATTTAGTTTTCTTTTAAATGACAAAAAACATATTTCTTTCTTTCTTTTTGCCATGAGATAACGATTGAAAGCATATTTGAAAGGCATACTTTTATTTATCATGTTATTAATAGTGTACATTTGAGATATTTTATAATTTATATTAATTTTAAATTTTAATTAAATACATTTTTTGCAAAAACATTTATAAACGCATTTATTTAAGTATGCATCCATTAAAAAAATTAATCATATTTTTAATTAATTTTTCTATGTCCACATTAAAAAAAAATTAATTAAGCGTTTTATCCCAATATGATAAAAAAAAAAATTAACAGATAACTATTTGCAAAAGGAAAAAATAAATTAAGAAAAAGAAAAAAAAAACCTCTCAAATTGCTTAAACAACTTTAGCCAAAATCAGAGAATTAGTAATGAAAGGTAAATTTATTTGAATATAAAAATTAATTAAAAAATAAAAATACTTAATGGAGTTAATGGTTTGTACTTAAGTATATATTTTCAAAATAGATGAGACGTCCATAAAATTAAGACAACACAAAATAGATTAGAATAATTTACTCTATTAACTCAATTAACTTTCTTAATCTAATCAAATTAGGTGAATATGTCTAATATTAAGAATTATAGAGAGCATTAACTTAATCTTCATGTCAACTAATTGTTTTTCACATCTTGAAATTAGTGGATTTGAACTTATTAATAACGTGTGGTCAACAATGACTAAATTTTTGTTAAAAAAAGGACCATAAATAACAAAGAAACGGAGAATCTGTTAGCAATACACTCGGAAATCATCAAGACTTACCCAAACCGTCCCCAAAAAGAGACAATAGTATATGACATCATAGTCACTCAATAAATTTATTTATTTCTCTATTGACAGATAGATGTTTAAATTACACAGCATTCTCTTTATTATGGAATCAAAATGCATAGAAATCTCATGACTATAAAATACGACCACATTAATTTCGGGAATATGAATATACTGATTCTGAGTATCATTAAATATAATATATAATGACATTTAATCAAAATAATTACATACTGATGCTGATTATCGGGCAACTGAATATTGCACTCTTATTTATTTAACTTGTAGGAGAATCGAGTTTTCAAAGTAAAAATAAAAAAATCGTGTAATATTTGTTGGCCAATAATAATGATGATCTAACTTGAAATTTTAAAATATGTGCGAGAATGTTAGTCACAAAAAAATAAAATAAAATACGCAACTAGACACACACATTCATGGGCCTTACAAGATGGGCCCAAGAGTTTGGCCCTTGTCCAAGGATAGCCTCAGACCCTTCTTATCAGTGCTAGGAGAGTATTGTATGTGTTATCCATTCGTTTCATTTTTAAAAGGCAAAATGAAAAAGCCCCAAAGATCCATATAACAGTGCTATTGTAGCTATATAACGGTGCTCCCTCCGGTTCTAAATATAGGATAAAATTTGTAGTATTTTTTAAGCAAAAAATAATCCATCACACGAACGATTGCCATATATCACTTCATATCATTCTGGGAAAATCTGTACTATATACATTTAAATGGTGAGACAGTAATTATATATGCCTGGTACATCAAGATTTTCAGAACTCTTTATTGTATAAGATAATCCACAAAGTCTCAAGATGATGATGGGCGGAGGCTATGGAAGGAGGATTACTTTTCACTCAATTGAAAAGAGACATCTTTGAATGTGAAAGAATGAATTGAACAAGATTGCATATGGCCACTATTCAAACAAACAATGATTCTACACTTTCTACCAATTACATAAATCCGATGTATATAATACTCAGTACCTTGTAGTATCTGAAGGCGAAAGAGGGACTATTGAGAACTCGGAGCTAAGACGTTCCGAGCGCGGAAAATACCCGTGCGGTGGAGGGCTGGGGTTATGGTTAGGCAATGAGTTGATTGATAAAGCAGATGTTGTTCCAGAGGTCAACCTTTGATTTGAAAATGGCGGTACAGTAGTATTCGGACTTCCATGCGAGCCTTCTGTGGGTTTGCCTGTACTATTGTTTCCTCCTGATTCTCTCTTCTCTCTTTCCTCTGTTTCCTTGAGCAGAAAATCAACCCACATATCTGCAAATGACTGAAAGAAGGGGAAAAGTAGTTAGAGCTACACCAAAGATACAGAACGAAAACTTTACATCGAAACAAAAGAACATATTCAAAGACAGTTTGATTCTTCACTTCCTACTGTTCCACCCTTAGTAAAAAGAGCATGTATCTCACAACCCAACTCAAATGAACTACACATTATGCAATACAAAGAAAAAGGGAAAGAAAGAAGTAACTTTTATGAATGAGAAATATCTTTTGATTTAAAAACAATAAAAAGTTACTATTAAGTAATGGTAACAATGATGTAATTTAATGTCACATATCTTGATTTTTGTTTTGGAGGAAGGAAATGCCTTTCCTCCTGGTTAACCAAGCGGGGTTTAAGTGCATGGAATTGGAGCAATTATGCTAGACAAGCCAAATGCACCAAGGGGGAAAATTACAACGGACCAAAAGAAACTCACCTGATTTTCAGATCCCACATTTGCAGCTGCTTCAGCATGACTACCTGACAAGATACCTCCAACCAGGCGACCAGGTAACCCAAGAACTCCACGGACTACACCTTTACCAGCACCCTGTTGAGCAACACCTATCCTTTGCTTGTCTTCGTCACAGAATCCTAGCATGCGAACCATGAGATCCAAAACCTGTCTCCAACAATATAAACGTGAAAAATTCATGTGAACATGCCTTTATACAGACCGCAGATATAAGAACACAAGTAGCACCAGTAGCAGAAGGGAACAGACAATAAAAATTTTCACCGTTAAGTATAACAAAAGGCCAGATTCCTAACACATCAACCAACTGTACAATTAATGTGCCAATTTCAAGGCTTATCTAACTTTTGTTTTCTCCCTAGAATTGGGCCTCCTGCATCTAACTACACATGAATAGAATTGGATAACATGCTATCCATTTAAAGGACGAGACCTATATTAATTTCCTTGCATATTTAGCATCGGATTTCCCAATCTGGTTCTCCAATAATAAATGGTTCTCCAATAATAACATAACAAGATGGCCAATAAATAAATAACAACACAGCCAAGTGTATAATTAAATGGAGAAACAACAATTGTATGCAAAAAAGTGTATACTTGTTATTTTATTATAGGAGAACTGGACCACAGACATGGGAGTGAAAACCTTGACTTCAAGAATGTAAGGAACTACATTTAAATATTTAAATATTTTCCACGGATTAACTCAGCAACATGGAGCACTGAATGTAAGTCAATATATGCACACCCTCCCTTGCAATGGCACATTAAAAACATGCTATTATTGGATGGATAATTGAAGAAAAAAGGGCTCCCTTTCCATCCTCAGTTCCACAATGCATAAAAAGAACCGCAATACACACCTCTTTGCTGTGATTCCTCTGAAAATAAGTTACGAGTAACTTTATAACAATGCGCCTGGCAACAATATAATTCAAATTAGTATGACAATTACTCACAAATAGAAGAAGCTCAACTATCACCAAAACAAAAAGAAGCTCAACTGCAAATTATTTCGTAGAAAGAAGACTGCGAGGTGGCTCCATAGGAGAAAAATAGAGAATAAACGTAGCCTTGCATAATTAACTCTGGTTAAGGGGCTAAAATGGCCTGGAAATTTTCAGGGATAGGCATTGGGCATTGGGCACTTGGAATTTTTCGAGGGGTTAAATATGCCCCGGAAGTATAAAAATTGGGACAATTTCACCCTTCCATTAAAGACTCAAACAGTCAACCGTTAGTTGGCCAATGTATGATGAGGTGGCTCTGCTATATAGGACTTTATGCCACCTATAACGCCACATCATCACCCTTGCTGTTAGAAAAAAAGAAAGAAAGAAACCTCTCCTACTCCGGCGATCATGAGCACACTATGCAAGCAATGAGGCTGCATGCATTGCAGCAAATAGAAAGGAAGAGACTTTCTTTGAGTTATTTATAGGAAAAAAAAATAGAAATTCTATAGCAGATTTCAGAAGAGAAGACTGGGATTTTGAATCAACAAAACAAAAAATTCCTCCAATCAGCACATTCACCCCAAATTACAGATCTCTCAAAACAACCAAAACAGATTAAAGAACAGAGGAAGGGGAGAAAACGTTGACACAAACCAGAGAAAGAGCTTCATCCTTCAAGCCATTACCATAACAAATCTAGCCACCAATGTGCTGTGAATGCCGATCCTTCAAGAGGTGGCATGGAGTACAGATGGATCCTTCAAGATTGCTGCTATATGGCAAACCCATAAATCGAAAAAAAAAACCCAGAAATCGAATGAACCCAGAAGACATAAGTATGAACAAAACCATCATGTCTTGAAACCCAAATATCGTCACCACCATGGACTTGCTTTGTTCATACGAGATTCAATCAAAGAAGGATCACGGGAGAAACAAAGGGGGAAGAACAAAAGACAGATATTGAAGAAGAAGATGAAGAACCGATGCTGATCATGCTGCCGATGCCCACAATCAGCGCTCAAATCTGATGTCGTTGTTGATTTGACCATATGTTGAAGAAGATGATGGAGAACTTTCTTTGTTCACACGAGATTTAACCAGATCTCGTCGTTGCACTTAGCTCCCTCTCCATGCCCACAATCAACGCCCAAACTTGGCAACACCGCCGTCTCATGCTCGCCATAACCTTGAATGGAAACCCATTACCATCGGTCTCATGCGCTTATCTCCCTCCCAATGCTTGCGATCGCAGATTGAAGATGGATGCTTTCTTGGAGGAGGGTCTGTGAAGAGGAGGAAAGATAGAAGCTTTCTTGAAGAGAAAACCGAGGGCTATGGTGGAGAGAGAGAAAGAGTGAGTTGGCAAGTAATTGTTGATGCTGAATGATGAGGTGGTTAGGATTGGGTGCCATGTGCACAATCCAGTCAACTTTAACAGTCAGATTTAACATTCCCAACGGAGGGGATAAAATTGCCCCATTTTTTATACTTCTAGGGAACATTTGCCCCCTCGAAATCTTTCAAGTGCCCAATGCCCATATGAGAAAACTTCCGGGGTATTTAAGGCCCTTATCCCTAATTAACTCTAGCAGGGTCCGTAAGTAGAGAAGGAACCGTAATTGATAATCAAAGTAGTAGAAAATCAACCAGCTAGGTATTTTAAGGGAGTTCTCTGCAGGGAAAGGCAAGGAAGAATTCAGATTATTTGTGGATAGATTATTATCTCAAATGCTAGAGGTGAATCCAGCTTTTATCATTAAGAAATACCTAACGAATAAGCTTCACCAAATTAGTATCAGAGAATTATTTCCCATGGGATTGTCATTACTCAAAATGGCAGGGAGAATGAAGAGTTTGGAGAATTGGGTAGGAGTCAAGCAAAAGTAGTAAATACAGAAAAGATGATGGTGTTGGTGTGGAGCCTCCACTGAGTATCACCCATCATATATTGGCTTAAAATGGGATAGCCTGCTCCTTCTGATTAAAGCCTTGAACATGGTTGTTTCTTGTTAATTTGCATAAAGGGACTAGGGGAGATTAGTGTTTCCAAAATGGTTTACTTGGAATCCTCTTTTGCTTAAAGAATTCCATGACTCACCCCTGGAGGGTCATTCAACTTACCAGAGAACATGTAGGACATAGGCGGAAATATTTCATTGGAATGATATGAAGGACATACAACAATGAGTATAAGCTAGAACCAACGCCCACTGCCATGTGTGGCAAGATAAAGTGTGGGCTTCATCATCCATCTTCTCAGATCTTGAAGATTTGATACTATTATGGTGGTGTATTACCAATTATACCCATTTTTCACTCTTATCGCACCTTTTTCCAGCAAGGGATGTAGCGGATGTTTTAATTCAGGAAGTGGTCTGTTTACATGGATTTCCCACATCCATTGTTTCAGATTTTGATAGGGTGTTTATTGCCTTTTTTTGGATGCAAGTTGTTTAATCAACTTGGTACATCTACCAATTAAAGCTCGGGCTTTCACCATCAAACAGATGTTTCACATGCTATAAGCCATAACAACGGGTTACATTGCTTAGTTGGGCTGCGTACTGATTCAGTACTACCTATAACAGATCCAACAGCCTTACTCCCTTCAAAGCTCTTATTGCAAGGACCCATCCACTACTGTCTTCAAGTTGGAGGATGGAACTCAAGCTCCAAATGGTATTCAAACTATCAATAATCTGGCAAAGTGCAAGTCTCACTAGATGCCTACAAAGAAAATAAGAAAAGGTAAAGAAAGCACACACGCAAAGAGGCTAGTCTATCCCATCTCACGATGATTTTCACCCGATTTTGATCCAAAACCCACAGTAAATACCTCACTCTCACACTTCAACCACCCCATATGATTCAAAGTCGGCTTACTGATTATGCACCCATCAGACACTTTCAGGCATGGAGAGAGTAAAAGAACGGCATAGAGGCAGAGATGGCACTTGGGGTGAACTTAAGACTGAATCTTAACTCACTACTGCCACCAAAATAGACACAAGGAGACATGGGGAGCGGGTGGCAAAATGGCAGAAAGTGGGGGACTATCGGTCCAGAAGAAAACATGGAAGTTAATATACAAAAAGATAGAAAAGTGATGAAGCAACTAGGAGAATAATGAAGGGTAGAAGGGAGTGGTTAAAAAGCTAAAAGTGAGTGTATAAAGAGAGTAGCTGAGAACATGAATGGCAAAGAAGAACTTTCAGCGTGGTTTATGAGGTTCTAGTTCTGCTCTGATGCCATTCAATGTCAATTCCCAGGATTTCAACTTGAGAGTGAGGAATGGCTAAATAGGGAGGGTGTAATCAAAACACAAATGTCTACATTTATTCTAGAAGAAAGAAGGCCATTGAGTTGGCCACACCAGATAGAGAACCAACATGCAGTGGCATAACTAACTTTGGTGGGAATCAGAGGTACAGAAAAGAAAAAGTATGAGATCATCATCAGTGTTTTAAAAGGGTGTTGTATTAGAAAGGGGAATTTGACTGTTTGTAAAGAGACTAAAATCTTGATGGCTAAATTCCTTCATCTTATTCTTATCTAGTTCCTTATTTACATTATGTGACCCCAATGCTACCATACACACTGCTAGAGTTGAATTCACTTTTTGTCAGAGTATATATAAACAAAGAAACACTCGTCAGAACCTTCTAGTCAAATAAAAGATCGATATATAAATTTGAAGATAAATACCGTTGCACAAATTTGTTTTTGTCTACTACAATCAACTATAAATATACATGAAACCCATATCAAATCTTAGTGAAGCTGCTATGTATATAATTCAAACCCACAAGCAGGCTAACCTGTCAACAAGAAAATCTGAATCCACTGACATTCTGTTTAGCCTTGTCATACTCTGTTCAAGAGCTCGCCTCAGTTTGGCATTGTCTTCTTCAAGCTTGCTTACTCTACTTCTCAATTCTGATTGAACCTTCTCAGATTGTGAAAGCCTGGCCAAAGTTTCGTCCCTTTCACCCCCCAACACGTCTGCTCTCTGATCGGCATCCTGTCAATTGCATGATCAAATATATTCTTTAACTAGAAACTTCAACAATATTTCCCTGTCAGTTGTAGCAAAAATAAATCTATTACTCCATTAGTATACTTGAGAAAGAATGATAATCATAACCCAGTCAAGCTATCCTGGCAGCTAAGCTATAATGAATTTACCCTAAGAGGCTGTTTGGTATGAGGGGAGGGGAGGGAAAAAACTTTTTGAGTTCAATTTAAAAACATTAGGGAATGGCAGCCCAGTGCACAAGGCTCCTACCAAGTGAGATCTAGAGAGGGTCAGATGTACGCAGTTTTACTCTTACAAGCGGAGAGGCTCTTTCCAGGATTTAAACACGTGACCTCATTTTTTTCAGGGAAGATGGGTTAAAATTTTTAATTAATTTTTCTTACTCCTTTATCCTACATTTTCCTTTCATTAAAATTTTATAACCCCATTTCTCCAATCTTTTTAAATTCAACTCATAAAAATTTTCCCTTCCCTCCCTTTCCTTCCAAATCCCTCACACCAAACATGCCCAAGTCCTTGGATTCACGGCATTTGTGCTTATGCACAGCAAAGTTATGGGGAAGCTTCATCCTCAACCTACCCGATGCATTTCTTTTGGTTATACACCCACACAAAAGAAATACAAATGCCATAATCCTACCTCGCACAACACAAATTCTACACTGCCTGTGAAGTGCCTTCTACAAAAATCAACCACTTTTCCATAAACAACCATTCAGGGGAGCATCAGGACACAGAAGAACGGCTGTTTTGGTGTCCTAACAGCAGAGCAACAATAGTAGCACAAAAATACAACATAAAAATTAAGTTTGAAACCAAAAACAACTAGATAAGAAACAAAAATAAAATAAAATGCATAAATTCAGCACATAAGTGCGGGCCGAATATATAATTCAAATAAAGTAAAGCTGACTATAGATCATACTTCAAAATAATAAGAATGTCATACTTTCAATTGTTGAAAAATTCTAGCTGATTCTTCTCTTGCATGAGCCAGCTCTTCTTCCAAATGTTCCTGATAAAATAAAAATACAGATGTAAGATACCCCATGCAACTATGCACAGAAGCACACAAAATTTGGCACAATAATGAGGGGAAAGTGTCAATAACCCAACTGAAACACGTTAATATGTCAACCAACAGAATAACTGTCAAGTTTTAATACCTTGGCTTCAATTTCAGCATAATACTGCCCAAGAGCTGTCTGTAGATTTAAAAGTTCAGTATTCTTGGCATCTATTATGCTTGTACAGTTTGCAAGCTTCTTGTTCAGATCATCAATGATTTCCCTGGACTTAAAAACTTCACTGCTGTTTGCCATCTTCAGTTCCTCATGACTTTCAATTGCCTGCTTTAGAGTCTTTTCAAGATGAGAAATTTGTGCCCTCAGAAAGGTATTGCTTTCACGTAGTTCTTCAATGATTCTGCTATCCTCATCCATTTTTTGCGATTCTTCAGATTCCTAGAGAGCAACCAACAAGGAAATCCTCCTTAGTTCTTAACTTCAAATGGGTTAATATACTGAATCCAACAGGAAATTATGCAAATTTAACTCTTCTAAGATCATCGTATGTAAGGAGATAATATAATATAGAAGCAGTAGATAGTAGTCTGAGAAAGGAAGCTTGTAAATAGCAAATTTTTAGGTCAATGAATACAGCATTATTGACCAAACAAAAAAAATTAACTCAACCAACGATTATTTCAAAATCAAACCAATAGGGCTTGCAGCTATATTAAATTGTCCCTCTGAAAGAGACCTATTCGTTGGTAAGACCTATACAGGGAAACATAGGAAAACACAAGAAAAAGGGAAAGATGCTTTTTAATGTTTCAGAGTTGACTTTTAAGTTTCCCACTATTTTGGAGTAAGAGAAGGATACCTAGCTGTTAATTAGAGTGTCTTAGTTCTTTTTAGCCATAAAATGTATCAGATGCTTTGGGGACTGTGAGAGGTGCTTTTGGACTATATTAGCCGTTGGGAAATGTATAGATTGCATGGATTATTTTGTATGAGAGTTATTTTGGGAGAGCGAGCAGGTTTGCTTAGCCGGTTTCTTCTTGGCTGTAAGAGTTATTGCCTCCAAAGAATATTGTATTGTGTTCTTCTGGATCAATATATATCAGTTTCTGCACTTTAGCATCGTATTACTGTACTGGTTCCTAACAAATTGGTATCAAAGCAGTAGGATCCTTGGAAATGGCAGATGAGGTTAAAGACTTAAAGGAGCACATGGCAAGCTTGGCAAAGAAGGTTGGGGAGCTTTCTGGGCTATCGAAACAGGTGGCCGAACTTAAGGAGGGAATGAACCTTATCAGGGAGATGTTACTTTGGATGGACGGGGGCTCAGGCAAAAAATCTAAAGACAAGGCAGACCATGGGGACCCAAACACAGAAACTGAAACTGAGAGTAGCGAGGAAGTAGAGAAGGAGGTGACCAAATTTCGGAAGTTGGAGTTACCTGTGTTTGACGAAGATGACCCCATTGGATGGTTCTGCCAAATCGAAAGATACTTTCGAATTAATAGCATACCGGAGAAGCTAGAGGCTGCGGTGGTGTGTTTGGAGGATCGAGCTTTGCATTGGTATCAATCGAAGGAAACTCGAAGCTCGTTGAGGAGTTGGACGGAGTTCAAGCAGAAGGTGTTGGAGCGCTTTCATACGTTTCAGCGGGGAGGAGAGTATAAGATACTCTTTTCTAACAAGCAGGAGGGGATAGTTCTCAAGTATTAGAGGCATTTAAGCATCTCTCCTTTCCTTTGAAGGACGCATCAGAGGAGTGCTTAATGGGGGCCTTCTTTTACGGCTTGAAGACAGAGATACAGGCTGAATTGGAAATTGCCGAAGTGAACAACCTTGAAGGACTGATAAAGACGGTGATCTGCACCGATGGAAGGAACTGACTATTAGAGGCAGACAAGACGAACAAAGCCAACAGAGTTTCCAACTCCATTGGGCCAAGAAAGTACCCGACCCAACCCACTTACTCCAGGGTCACACAATGCACCGAGCCCATTAGGACATTACCCCCCATGACCCATCAGACCAATGCAACTCGGCCTGACTTGCAAACATTGGAGACGAAGACGGGAAGCACATCCACAGTGGCTTCGACGTCGCCCAGACAGGGGTTGAGCCGTCAGCTTTCCGACTCCGAGATGACTCGCCGACGGGAGCTAGGGCTATGCTATAAATGTGGAGAGTGATACAGTTCGACCTATACCTGTCGAGGCAAGTAGCTGCAAGTATTCTTGATCGATGTCGAGCTTGACAAGGGCCAAAAGGTCACCGAAGAAACAAGGGAAGGAGCGGAAGATTTTTTTGACATTGAGGAAGACGCAACGCGAATGGAACTATCTCTGAATTCTATCGCGGGGTTTGAAGGTAACCACATGATGAAAGTAATAGGGGAACTCGCCAGCGAAAGTGTGGTAATCTTGATAGACAGTGGCGTAACCCATCATTTTCTCACCGAAGATTTGCTAAACCAATCAGGCATTCGAGTGGAAGGAGTGGCCAAATATACTATTACGGTGGGAGACAGCTACACCGTTAGAAGGAGCCAGCGATGCCGAGACGTGGTTCTGAAAATACAGGGGCTAAATATTGTGCAAACCTTCTATCCATTTCCTTTAAGGGGGATTGACGTAGTACTGGGCATTGAGAGGTTAAAGAACCTTGGAGATGTCAAGGTGAACTGGAAACAGATGATGATGAAAAAAGGGAAGAGTAACATAATTTGCTTGACAGGGGATCCGACCTTGTCCAGGACGTAGACTTAATAGCACTCCATTATGAGAACGCTGAGGAAGAAGGGACAAGGGTTCTTAGCGGAATGTAGAGCTATGGTAAAGGAAGAGGAGGGCAGCTAGAAGTTCACCCCGGAAATTCAGGAATTGCTAAGTAAATTTCAGAATGTATGCCAATCAACCGGAACACTACCCCCTCGCCGAACGTAGGACCATGCAATAGTAATCAATCCAGGGAAGTAGCCACCTAATATCAGGCCCTATAGCTATCCTCACTCCCAGACAAAAGAGATAGAGGAACTAATTAAAGATATGCTCCAAGCTGGGATTATTCAACCCAGTACCAGCCCATACTCTAGCCTTGTTCTGTTGGTAAAAAAAAAAGGACGGGAGTTGGCGTTTCTATGTGGACTACCGAGCCTTAAACAAGATCACTGTACCAGACAAGTTTCCTATTCCGGCTATAGACGAGTTACTAGACGAACTAAAGGGGGCCACTGTGGCTGGATTTAAAATCAGGGTACCATCAAATCCAAATTAAGGCTGGTGATGAGCACAAAACCGCCTTCCGTACACATGCAAGGACACTACGAATTTAAGGTGATGCCCTTCGGGCTTACTAACGCCCCTTCTACTTTCCAAGCACTAATGAATGAGATTTTTAGGGGATATTTGAGGAGGTTCATGCTTGTGTTTTTTGATGATATATTGATTTACAGCTGTGATATCCGTACTCACTTGGAACACCTAGAAAGGGTGCTGACTACATTGCAGGAAAATCACTTGGTAATCAATTTAAAGAAATGCAGCTTTGTGCAACCCCGAATTGAGTATTTGGGCCACATAATCTCAGAGCACGGCGTTCAGGCTAATCTAGAGAAGGTGGAGAGTATGATCGCTTAGCCTCAACCAAAGAACGTGCGATCATTGAGGGGATTTTGGGGACTAACCGGCTACTACAGACGGTTTGTCAAAGGATACGGGAAGATAGCAAGTCCTCTGACCGACCTTCTCAAGAAGGACGCCTTCCAATGGACCCCAGAAGCTACCAAAGCCTTTGAAGCGCTCAAAACAGCCATGACTACACTGCCGGTGCTCGCCATGCCAGACTTTTCAGTACCCTTTGAACTGGAAACCGATGCTATGGGGACCGGTATAGGTGCAGTGTTAACGCAGCAGGGGCATCCTATCGCTTACTACAGTCAAAAGCTCTCTAAACGAGCCCAACAATGTTCAGTCTATGAGTGAGAGCTGATGGCAATAGTGCTAGCAGTCAGGAAATGGAGGCACTACTTGTGGGGGCAGAATTTTGTGAATCGGACAGATCTGAAGGCTCTAAAATACCTATTTGAGCAAAGGGTGCTAGAGGACAACCAGCAAAAGTGGGTGTCCAAATTAATGGGGTGCAAGTTTGAAATTGTGTACAAGCCAGGGAAGGAAAATAGAGCCGCAGATGCTCTATCACAGCAAGACGAATCCCTGAACTTGATGGCTTTTTCCTTGTGGCAGAATAATGATATGGAAAAATGGGAGAAAGAGGTGCAAGCTGACCCAAAACTCGAGCATAATGCAGCAATTGATCACTAAGGACGGGGAAATTGAAGGATATACCCTGTTCAAAGGGTGCCTACATTATAAAGACAGATTAGTCCTGCCAAAGAATTCTCCCAGAATTCCTTTGCTGATGCAAGAATACCACAATTCTCCCTTCAGGGGCCATTTAGGATACTTAAGAACCTACAAACGGCTTGCCAACATAGTTTACTGGGAAGGGATGAAGCGCAATATACAGTGATATGTTGCTGGATGTGAAATTTGCCAAAGGAATAAATACCAGGCTCTTTCACCCGCGGGGCTGCTACAACCTCTTCCCATTCCTAATGCCATTTGGGAGGACATAAGCATGGACTTCATTACGGGGCTGCCTAAATCCCGACGGTATGACACTATACTAGTTATTGTGGACCATCTCACAAAGTATGCTCATTTTCTTCCTCTTAGTTATCCTTTTCATGCCAAGGATATTGCCAAGATATTTATACAAAAATAGTCAGATTACATGGTTCCAAAGTCAATTGTCTCAGACAAAGATCGAGTGTTCGTGAGTCAATTATGGAGGGAATTATTTAAGCAAGCCGGTACTCAATTGTGCTTGAGCTCAGCGTATCACCTGGAGACTGACCGGCAGACTGAAGTACTAAATAAAGGGTTGGAGACATATTTAAGGTGTTTTCCTGGTGAAAGACCAACCCAATGGGCTCAATGGTTATCATGGGCAGAATATTGGTATAACACCACCCACCAAGGCTCAACCAACATGACCCGTTTTAAGGCTGTATATGGAAGGGATCCCCCTACTTTTCCCAAGCTCACAGATGAACCATCAGTAGTGGAGGAAGTTAATGAACAGATTTGGTCCAGGAATGCCATTATTGCCACTTTAAAAGAGAATTTGCTCAAGGCTCAAGAAGAAATGAAAAAGCAAGCAGACAAACGCCGGCGAGAGGTCCACTTTGAAGTAGGCGATCAAGTGTATGTCAGAATTCAACCCTATAGGTTGTGGACACTGGCTAAGAGGGTCAATGAGAAGCTTAGCCCGCGGTTTTATGGGCCATTCACCATTGTGGAACAAGTGGGGACTGTTGTTTACAGACTGTACCTTCCACCCACCACACGAGTGCACCCCGTGTTTCACATTTTGGCTCGCAAGAAATCGGTGCACTCCGGGATAGTAACCCCTACAATTCCAACAGCCTTGACAGAACAATTGGAATTGCAGGTTCAACCAGAAGCAATTTGTAAAACCAGGCAACTATTGAATGGGCAGCTAGAGGTCCTCATCCAGTGGAAAGATATGCCAGCTTATGAGAATTCGTGGGAGGACGCTGAGACAATAGCCAACCAGTTCCCAGACTTTCACCTTGAGGACAAGGTGAAACTTTTAGGGGAGGGTGATGAAAGAGACCTATTCGTTGGTAAGACCTATACAAGGAAACATAGGAAAACACAAAAAAAAAAAGGGAAAGATGCTTTTTAAGGTTTCAGAGCTGACTTTTAAGTTTCCCACTATTTTGGAGTAAGAGTAGGATACCTAGCTTTTAATTAGAGTGTCTTAGTTCTTTTTAGCCATAAAATGTATCAGATGCTCTGGGGACTGTGAGAGGTGCTTTTTGACTATATTAGCCGTTGGGAAATGTTGGGATGGCATGGATTATTTTGTACGAGAGTTATTTTGGGAGAGGGAGAAGGTTTGCTTAGCCGGTTTCTTCTTGGCTGTGAGATTTATTGCCTCCACAGAATATTGTATTGTGTTCTTCTGGATCAAGATATATCAGTTTCTGCACTTTAGCATTGTATTACTGTACTGGTTCCTAACACCCTCTATTTAGCATTACAAAACTTATCTTTCCATAGTCAATAGGAATCTAATCACATGCTATATCTAAAATTCCAGCTGCCATAGTCCTTCTGGCCAATATCTTCCATTCCTTACATCCCTCCAATATCTAGAATTTTAAAGGGTTCCCTGTAGAGTCATCACTAAGATCAATAGATGCACATTTCAACATGCATATTGCCATATTCATGATCACAACAAGATAATTGGGATAACAGAAACTGATGAAAAGCAGCTCTCCAAGCACTAATTAACAAGATTTTAGCTTTATTAACATTTGGAACAGAAACTAACTGTCAAACAAATTGTGCAACCACAACTGTTTATAAATCAGTTAACGCCCATACGGTCTGGTTAAGTTCAACTGGAACAATAACACAACATATACATTGACAGATATGTAAAAATGACAGTATTAAGATAAATTGTACTCAACTTGGCTCTACTCTGTCATAATTAACTCGTCCTTAGGAAAAAACAAAATGCAAAAAAATAAAACAAAACAAACTACAAAATAAAAGTACAAAGAAGGAAACCTTTTCCAACAAATGCTGCTTAAGGCGAGTCAATTGTTGTAATGCTTTGTCCCTTTCATGCTGGGTTTCCTTTAAATCTTTACTTAGCTTTTGAAAGGATCTTTCCATTTCTTCCTTTTCTGGAAAACTTTTGGAAGAATCTGGCATCTGTTCCCAAAAGTAAATGCCCCCATCCCCCAAAAATAGAAAAGGCACGTTGTTATTAACATCAATTTTAACAAGTAACCAATAAAGTAAATAATGCTACGAAGTTGAGGTCCACCTCACTAATACTTCTTGAATCCTTCTGAGAAGCATCTGCTGACATTTTACCAGTGAAAGACTTCTTGCTTGTTTCCAATGCAGCCTCAAGCTCCTTCTTCTCCGCCTAGTAACAATGGATAATACATCATGTCAGAAAAGCATGGTATACAATGGCAGAATTACAATAATAGAAATAAAGCATAAAAATTACCAACCTTAAGGGTTACATTTTCCTTCTCTAGGCTTTTGATTAATTTTTTCAAGCTATCCATGGCACCCACATCTTCATCTTCCCGTCTACTCAATTCCATTTGCAGACATTTTATTTCTGATACTCTCTCATTCAACTCATCACGTATTTTGCTCATCTCCTCTGATGTCTACAACAATAATACAACTATCATGTATTAGACAACCAAAAACTAAACCATAAATATTAGCATGGCAAAATCATCAATGATTCTATAATATACTTCATTTATGTGAACCAGGAATTGGTCAAGTTAGCCTTCATCAGATCCATAGACAACATCTGCAGATACAGGCTAGATGAACAATTTGAATTTTGAAGCACTGGAGAAAGCTATCAATGTTTTATCATGACAGAATTTCAATTCAAATTGGCACCATCAATTGCAGAATAAAAGCCCACAATTTGAAATGGTGTTCCTGAAGAACCAAAAAAAATTTCAAAATAAAACTGCTTTTGATTGATTGTTTTGTATCATTATACCAAGATATGCAAGGATGGACCTGTTTAGAAGTATCAAGGCACTGATAAAAATTGTACTATGACAACAGAAAGTGACATCACCGAATGCACAATATGCTGTACCTATCATTTTATAATATGCATCTATAATTTCATGTCAATTTCCCTCTTTAACTTAATATTAAAGATATCTCAATAAGATAAACATAAGCTGTGTGGTATCTCAAGAACAAAAAGCTTTGCTAGAGTAAATGCATCATACATTCATTCATGCTACATATAAATCATATGACAGAGACATAACTCACTTTGTCTATTTCCATCTTCGATACTTTAAGCTCCTCCTGAAGGGACTTGTTTAATGTCACTTCCGCTGTCATTGAAGAAAAATAGATTATCAGACAAAATTTTGACTAGATATTCCATATGCAGAATAAAGAGACCTTGGAATTGTAGCTGAATTTTTGCCAATTTATCACGGTCTTGCTCCAATTCTGTCTTCAATTTTCTAACATCAGAAGTATGTTGTGCTGCTACTGTTGAGCTATTTCTTCCATCCACCAACTCTGCAACCTCCTAGAAGGCATTCATACATCTGTTGTCAAGTTCACTCATTACTAAAAATAAAAATACAAACATAGAAACCTAGCAAAATAAATGAAAATGACCAGACAGAAGAGAATTTGCATATGAAGAACAGCCATTCTCCTAGGTTAAAAATAACAAAATAAAATAAAAAAACAGGGAAAAACATCGAGAACTCGAGAGAAAGAAAACATATGCCACAAAAGCTATTTGCTAAAAAATCAACTTTAGCAAGGTTTATAGCTAACAGCAACTTGGTTAATCTTCTATGTACATTGAGTAGTTATGCATAAATAGAAACCCAAGGTCATAGTACCTTGTCCTTTCCTCGAAAATCAGAATGATTAGGTTCCATCTCATTTTGAATGGCATCAGAATCCAAAGCAGATATGATTCCATTGTTCATCGAATCTTTTCTTGAAACAACACCATTATGCTTTAAACTTCCAGCATGACGATTTTTCACATGAGATGCAAACTTATGCTGTCGATTGGAAACTTGATCACTACTTCCCTGCAGAAATATTCAAAAGTAGTCAACAAGGATTGACATAATTTGGCCAAGACTAAGTAGTTCACAACCAACGACTTTCACGAGATTAACAACAAACCCTCTGGAACACCAGAACATTTCCAAGTCCAACCACATCCCATTATTATTATTATTATTGGATTACAAGGACAGGCACTAATGGCTTGAGTTACAAGCAGGATCGAACCCGCAACCTCCTAGGAGAGCATCCATACCACCAGGCTATAAGGCCATTGGTACATATCCCACATTAAGGCACTCTTTTTTTTCACATACTCCTTTCAACTCTTATGGCTACAAGATATTCCCCTTGAAGTTCAAACTGTAACAAACTACTATTGAGAAAGTTTACAGTAGGGTTTGAAGCTGACAAGGGCCACAAAGAGCATTGGTCTCACACCTATACCAATCTCAATAACACCTCTTCTTACCATGATTAACTAATATCAAATTCTATAAAAATCTTTCTACCCATTGCCAAATATTAAATCAGAGACATAATTGTATACAAGTGCTGCAAGGCAGTTGAAGAATCCACTGATCACTGGAAATGGAATAATATTCACCACAAAGCAGTAATCCATCTCAAAATACAATATATGACATGACTGCTAATCTCCAAAACTCAAGAAATGCATAAAGAATCAAACCTGAATGTTGTAATGGAGTGAGATATTTTAATATTATATGGCTTCATATCATTCAAAATTGGCGCATCAAATATTTAAAATTTCCCCCAAGTATCATCAAATACCAGAGATTAAACATAAGACAACAACAGGTTTTAAAAAATTGTATAAACTGTATAAATTATATAAAACACTCCGCAACATTGTTTGAACCAGAATGAAAGTCTACCTTCACTGGATCAGTGCCCTTTGAAGATGATGCAGAACTATCATTTCTGGAGACACTTAAAGCTTTACTTGTTGCTTCCAAATTTTGCTTTAATGAGCCATTTTCTCTATTCAATCGAACAATTAGATCCTGTTAAGTTGAAATGATTGGACTGTGAAACATCAATTATAATAAAAAAACCAGCAAAAGACAATGTGGAAATAATAATTACATTGTTGAACAAATGTTTATCCATGCATGGATATTAATAGGATTGTGTAAGCCATGAAATTAACTTCACTTAGTGACTAAGGCTTGTTCTTGTAGTTTTATTGTTAAACAAATGTTTGTGACATATCATTCTTTAATGTTTTCAAGACAAATTAAACTCCTGTTTTGGGCAACGGAGGACCATGGACACATTTAAAACACCAAAGCAAAAAATTATTGCAACACCTATTCCTCAAATGATGCATTCCAGCCGAGTTCACTTTCTTTGAGCAGACCCCACGTCAGGTTTTATCAGGATATCAAATGACCAAAATCACACAATCAGTAACAGTGCTCTGGGATAAGTAATTGCTATACCTCTTGTTCTTTTAGTAAAGAAGCATAATTAACAGACATCACTTTAATTTCTGCTTCTGATGCCTGAAGTCTCTTAATCTCTGATTTGTATTGTTCAATCTGCAATAAGAAAATCAAAATGAAAGAAACTTACAACATCACTTCATAGAAGGGCCGAGGAAAGAAGGAAAAGACAAAACTTGAAGCAACAAAGTCCCCATCAATTGGCACACAATTATTGAAGAAAAATGTGCCCCCTATTCCATGTTAAATAGTGGTAATGTCACCCCCCCCCCCCCCACAGTTACGCCGCCCCTCTAGGGCCCGGAAATGTGTGGCAAAGCATACTCAATTGGACTATCCCCGCCGCCCCCCATAGTAGGTTTCTTTCGCCTTCCCAAGTTTTGAACACACGTCCTGGGGCTATAAGACGCATGCCATGTGAAAGTTAAACGTGCGCAACCCAGAGTAATCTAGGATGGGTGACCCCTAGGAGGTTACATGAACTTAGTATTTTGTTATGTAAGTTAGCTTAATGGTACCACGGATCACATAAGACTCGTACTTGGCCCTCAGGGAGGGTCTTTGATCCATAATAGGCAAAAGTAATGCCTAAGCCTTCGGTGGGCGGAGGGGGGCAGATATTCCTTCGAGTCCATCCCCAGGCACTAGGTGTGCCGGTGTCTTGGTGGCACCGATCGAGGGGGTGTGACAGTGGTAATATGGTGGGGAAAAGTAAATAATTGCAAAAAGTTAGAAATGCCAAACTGTTTTTGATGGTAAATAAGTAAATTTGTGGAAAAACAAGAAAAATCATTCTTCTTGACGGGAAATTTAGGAATTAAGAATCCAGAAAGTTATTTAATCCCATATATACTTGTTCCGTTCTTCCTTTATCCAGTCAGACTAACCTGTCTCCAATCAGTCATTTCTTTGAAGCAGAAGGAAAGCATATTACTTAACTTGTTTTGATGAGACAAAAAGAGCATATTTGGAAAGAAACCCAAAACACAGGTCTCCAAAATTTGTTCTAGCCTCAAACTAGCATGACTAGGATCCCAGCCTAAATTTCATGCTGGGCAGCTAGAGTGCATTCTAGGCTCAGAATAAAAGCGACTATTATTAGTTATGCTTTTTAACAGCAATCATTTTGGATATAATAATCACATGATGCAGAACTTCAAATTTATAGGAAGAGACCTGTGTTTATTTATTATACTGAAAATTAGTTTGACTGTAAAACTAACTCATATAGATAAACTAAAAACAATCTGATGATGACAATAAATAGAAACACACAACCTCTAACAATTTAAACAACGTACAATTTTACCTATTTTCCATCATTAAGTTATATATATTTGGAAATACAATGCATTGGTTCATTTAGAAATTTCATGGCCATTATCTGAACACTATCCGAACATAAGTGAATCGCAAGACTTGTGATTGGAGCTGAATGGACTCTCCACATAAAACTAACATTTTTAATTAATTTTTCCAAAATGCATTCTCTTCAAGATTATTTTCCACCAGTTCTCCAAACAGGTAACAGGATTTTAATAGAATGTTCTGCTAAAATGGTTACACCTACTGAAGAAAATGTGACATAGATTAATCAGTTCATGCTAGCATGGAAAATATACTTTCACAGCCGATCCTAATAGTACAGTGGATGCTATTCTGCATATAAATGAGAACCAATTTTAGGAAAAACTCTCAACCTCATTCAGTCCTGACCAAAATAAAAAATAATAATAATATAGGGGGCCAA
This sequence comes from Inga oerstediana, assembly GCA_963210345.1. Classification (NCBI taxonomy): domain Eukaryota; kingdom Viridiplantae; phylum Streptophyta; class Magnoliopsida; order Fabales; family Fabaceae; genus Inga; species Inga oerstediana. The sequence goes on along the minus strand of OY723403.1, from coordinate 40,070,591 downwards.
ATTGACCACCACCATACTCCAAATATAAATAAATGAACAATTAAAGTGCGCCGAGTACAAATTCGAAACCATATACTATATTGTTAAACTCGTCGTTCGAGAACACCCCACATACATTTTATCCCAGACAAATATAGTAGTCTGAAGTAGCAGCATAAGCAAAGCAAAATCATCAATGAGCCTCTTGATTATTCCGGTTACTAAACCTGTTTAGCATTCACAAACAAATCGAATGCTTCCCACACACAGATTATAGCAAGCGCGGGGGCGGGGGTGGGTGTTGGATAAAAATTCAATGTTCAGTAGACAGACCCCATCATATTCATCCAACTTAAATCGGGCAAGCAACTAAGAGATCCAAAAAGCATAAACATTACCCAATCCTTTGTAAAGTATTCAATGGCAATCCAAGCTCAAGAAAGAAACCAAGAAAAAAGGGGCACCTCAGAACTAAACGTTGCAGGATCATCCATCCCGTTAGAGAGCGGTGACCTTGAACCCAATTTCGAATGCGCAAAACTATGAGAATTCCTCCGATCAGAGATGGGAGAATCGACTCCATTGGACCTGTTATAATTCTCGAGCTCGTCATCGTCATCTTGATGAACATCATGAGCGATCTTGTTCAAGTTCTCCTTCAAGTTCGCAATACTACTCCACATGATTCAAGCTCCCAATATCCAGAATCCGAATACCAAATATAAATATATAAGTGTCGGCAGAGCCTCTCCCGAATTTGCAGGAGATGATAAAATTTTCTACGGAAATGCCTCGGAAAACGATCCAAGAAAAAGATTTATTCAGAATTTATATAACGGTGTTTGTGCTTCGAAAGAGTGAATGAATCTTTTGAAGTTGGAAGCGCAATTCCGTAGATCTGAGATTTGGACAAGGAAGAAGAGGCGTCTCTGATTTTCGATGAAATGAAAATTTAATTTTTGTTTCTTATGAATTAATTTTTCTTCTAATAAAAATTAGCCAAGTCACCTGATACGTGGCGGTGTTGGTGGCTTGGTGCGCTCATAGAAAAGTAGAAAACACAAAAAAGTGGCATTTTTTTCTTTCGGTCAACAGAAGGTAAGTGGCAATATTTATGGAATTAGCTTATCTTTTTTTGATCAATGGAATTAGCTTATCATTAACGCATTTTTTCATAAATTTGTGTATCTAAAAGTATATAATAAACTTTGATCAAAAGAAAATATATAATAGATAATAATAAAGGAAAAATGACAGAAAGGAAATTTTGAAATTACAAAATTCTAAATCAGATTTGTTATCAAAAATTGATAAAATTATGACGAGGCTTGATAAGCAATTCACAACTCATTTTATGAGAAATACCTGATTTAGGATTTTATAATTTCAAAGTTTTTTCTGTCATTTTCTCAATAATAAATAATGAATATAGATATTTTATAATAAAATAGAAATAGAATGCAATAATATGAACTGTATATTATGGCTTATATATAATAATTTTTTATAAATTTTTTTATCATATGTAATATACTATAAATAAATAAATATGTTTCTGTTATATTTATAAGTTATAAATAATGACGAGTGAGTAAAGTCTTTTAGACAACAAAAACATTATTTATTATTTATTTATCATGATTATTTAATGTAAAAACGGTAGGAAAAATCCCTTAAAAAGCACTTGAAAATCATGAAAAGACAGACAGATGCTCTGAATTTCTAAAATCTTGTAGGGTGTTAGGACTGAATTGGAATTTATAAATTCAGAGGAAAATAACCAATTTGCCTTTACTTATTTTTTTATTAAAATAATAACTACCACGCTGGCCAGCCAAGGTGCCCCGAGGCGGCCTGTGGGCGCCACCGGACGGGGGCTCCGTAATGCTGGGAAAACGGGCCGGTCCGTGACGAGCTCGGGCCTAAACGGGCAATCCGTACCCGTTTGAAGCGGCCCGGCCCGTTTAAGGTAAGCCCGCGGGCCGGCCTGACGGGCTTTAGGCCCGTTTATTTTTTTTTTTTGCCATTTCTTTATTATTCTTATAAAAACTAAAATACCTAATTTAAAACATAAATATCATCAACACTAATTTAAAACATAAATATTATCCAAGTTTAATAAAATACAAACACTAAAACTTAAGTTCAAACCATAATTAATGTTCATAACCAATTAAATAAGTTCACAGCCACAATCAAACAAGCCTACAAGCTTCAAATGTCAGTAATAATATAACACCTGATTTGGATTTTGGCGTATACATGCAAAAAAAGGAAAAAGAAAACCAAAGAAGAGAAGCTTCAAATGAGGTTTGAGTCAGTGTGAGAGCATTTCTGATATGAGGGTTAGGTTAGGTTAACTGTACTCTTTGACCAATGCTTGCTGCCCATTGCCTTGTACTCATTTAAAAAAAAAAGTTAAACGGCCCTAAAAGGGCATGCCCTACAGGGCCGGCCCTTTTAGGCCTGCTTCTATTTTTAGCCTCTAAATTATAGGCCCGGCCCGAATTCCCGGCTCTAGGGCTCCGGTAGGGAATATTCCCTAGATTTGGGAATAATTCCCAAAGTGGTAGGGGTGGGGGTTTGAACCCCTGACCACTTTCATGTAGGGGTGGACAAAATCAAACCGAAACTGAAGACTGAATTGAATCGAATCAATTTCGGTCTTTTCGGTTTTCAGTGCATATTCGGTTTTTTTGTTCGGTTTTTTTTTAAAAATTTCAATTTAAACCGAAAAATCGGATGCAAAACGAAGAATGATATATTATTGTATATTCATATTTTTGAACTTTTGTTATGCTTTCTTTGGATAAAGTAAAGTTGAATACAATTATTCTACATCTCTAAAAAACTTTTCTATTTTTGGTTCCATTATTGGAATATTGGGTACTCCAAACTTCATTGATCATATATGTAATATATTGTTTATACTTTGTTTTATATCATCTTTCTTTGGATCTTGATGAGGTTATTCAATTTTATAATTTGTATTAATTTTTCCTAGTTGAAAATTCAGATATTTGAAGTAAAAAATGAAGGCTAAAAAAATTTCAGTTTTTTCTCATAGAACCAAAACAAACCGAAAAATTTCGGTTCGGTTTCAGAATTTCCTCCATTTCGGTAGTTCGGTTTTTTCAGTCTTTACCGAAAACCGAACAATCACCCCTACTTTCATGCGCAAAAAGTGCATGACCACTCGGCTAGCAAAACCCTTTAATATATATACTGCAAATATATATAAAGTAAACTTTGATTTTTAACTAAGTCAACCAACAAGTTCAGATAAAGAATTGGCAAATTGATAAAAGAAATTAACAAGTTCATATAAGGATTTCACAACTTTTGTTTTTTAAGCAAAAAATCCACCTACTCTCTCAGACCATTCACTAGTTTAGATAAGGAATTCCTGAGTTCATATGAGGAATTAACAAATTGAAATAAGGATTTCGCAACTTTTGTTTTAATAAAAAATTCACTTTCGCTCTTAAGCCATTCACAAGTTTAGATGAAGAATTCTTAACTTCAAATAAGAAATTGACAACTTGAGATAACGAATTCACAATTTTTGTTTAAGCAAAAGATTCACTTGCGCTTTCAGATCATTCACAAGTTTCGATACAGAATTACCAAGTTTAGATAAATAAATGACAAGTTGACATAAGGAATTCACAAGCTCAGATCAGGAATTCGCAACCTTAGATGTAACCTTATCTCAGCTTGTAAATTCCTTATCGCAACTTGTCATTTATTTATCTAACCTTGGTAATTCTATATCTAAACTTGTGAATGGTCTAAGAGCGCAAGTGAATCTTTTACTTAAACAAAAGTTGTGAATTCGTTATCTCAAGTTGTCAATTTCTTATATGAAGTTAGGAATTCTTCATCTAAACTTGTGAATGGCCTGAGAGCGAAAGTGAATTTTTGGTTGAAATAAAAGTTGCGAAATCATTATCTCAATTTGTTAATTCCTCATATGAATTCAGGAATTCCTTATCTAAACTAGTAAATGATCTGAAAGAGTAGGTGGATTTTTTGCTTAAAAAATGAAAAAAGTGAAATCCTTATATGAACTTGTTAATTTCTTTATCAATTTGTCAATTCCTTATATAAACTTATTGGTTGGCTTAGTTAAAAATAAAAAATTACTATATATATTTTTTGCAGTATATATATTAAAAAGCTTTGCTAACCTAATGGCCATGCACTTTTTGTGCATGAAAGTGGTGGGGGGCTCGAACCCCCACCCCCACCACTTTGCCTAGGGAATATTCCCACTGGAGACCCCATTTGGCAGCACCCCGTGTCCCGCTGACATGGTAGTTATTATTTTAATAAAAAAATAAGTAAGAGCAAATTGATCATTTTCCTCTAAATTTATAAATTTCAGTTCAGTCCTAACACCTCTGCAGGATTTTAGAAATTTAGAACACCTATTTGTCTTTTCATGATTTCCAAATGCTTTTTAAGGGATTTCCCCAAAAATGTATTATATATTAAAAACAATTCACTTGAGGATTAGAAACCCTCATCCCCCATTAAATAAAAATAAAATGACACATAAATTTAAGGATATAGAAACATTTTACACTTTAATTAAGTAAACTACATGTTAATAATTACCATTTCAATTAAATTAATAGAATGATTCGAAACACAGATTACTTTGATATAAATTCAAAGTTTTTAAAAGAATATAAGGTAGATAGGAAAAAGAATTTTCAAAAGGTCTTGAGAAAATTATAATTTTGAGGGAGATTGAAAACAAATATGATATTGTTAAAGTAATAGCATAAAGAGAGTAACTGTCTCTCATATGCATACATGTCACACCCTTGCGTTGGTTCCTCACTAAATAAAACAGTACTACATTTTCGTTTAGGTAAACTCTGATGCTGATATATTAGTCAAGTGTGATTTTTATATTGTTTATTTTCTCTAATGCAGAGTAATTTACTCATTTCTTCTCTGTAAAAAGACAACACATTTTTTTGGGAAAATCATTGTGAGGTCCGAAGAACCATAAAAAATTATAAAAAAGTTTCAAACTAAATTCTCCTATTAAAAAGTTTCTAGGGACTATATTGTGATTAATTCAGAATGTGAAATTACTTTGTTCACCCCATTGAATAAAAAAGAAAAGGGACAGTAAATACATTTTTTTGACAAGTGCTTATGCCTATTTAGCCAACTGCATGAATTATTTTGATAATGTCATTTTCCTCTCTGGACAAGTTTAGAACTTCAGAACTAAAAGTGCCAAATTTAGCAAGTGCATATGCCTTTTTTGACATGTGCTTATGCATATTTTGATAATTGAATGAACTATTTTGATGAGTTCATTTTCCTCCCTAGACACGTTTTGAAATTTCAGAACTAAATGTACTAAATTTAACAAGTGCATATGCCTTTTTTAACAAGTGCTTTTGCCTATTTTGACAAGTTCATTTTCTTCTCTGGTAAGAACAAGACACATAAAAGAAAACAGAACCTATGAGGAGTTTCGAATAATTATATCATCTATAATTAAAAAAGAAAGTAATGAAATTTGTTTGAAATTCAAATTTACCTCTTAAATTTCAAAACTTCTCAAGGAAGAAAAATGAATTTATCAAAATAACTCATTCAATTGTCAAAATAGGCATAACCACATGTCAAAAAAAGCATATGATGTTCCTTTCATTTTTTATTCAATAGGAGCAACAAAGTAATTTCACATTCCGAATTAATCACAATACAATACCTAAATACTTTTTTGATAGGGAAATTTGCTTGTGGATTTTTTTGTAATTTTTTAAAGTCCTTGGGACCTTATGATGATTTTCCTTTTTTTGTTGCCAGCATAAATGCAACACCACATAAATTAGATTTGAAACGGTCAACTCCTGTTTTCATTTCGATAATCAAAGAGTAATAAAGACGGAATTCCATGGGCATACAGAAGAATACAATTATACTGATAAAAGTATTAGTTTACAGTCCCAACGTCGTTCGTAAACCAAAAACAAAATACGACGGAAATTCTAATAATTACAAGATTCCCCAAAATATCTTAAGATTAGACTAATTATAACCATCGTCTTTAACTTTGCCTTGCGACATGTGCCAATCACTTCTCTGTATTTGCACATTTGTCTTTCGACCCATTGACACCCGCTGAGATATTTATTTTTTTAAAAAAGGGTGAGATTCCGAAGAATCCCCATAGAGACATATGATCGACATATAAAATATGAAAATTAAATATGCAATGCACCATATTAGGCAAAAATGAAAGTTTGATTCGATTCACATGTAATTACCTCAGTCGAGTCACCAACTACAGCTAGGATTTTCGATATTGTACCTTGACTAGGCACCGAACCACAACTAGGATTTTTCGATATACATTCGTTGGGTACCAAACCTCAATTAGGTATATGCCTCTAGCACACAATCATATCATGAAATACAGTAACACATACATACAATTATTCACATAGTGTATGAAGGATGGTAGTCCCTACCTTAAAATCTTATCAATCCCTTTTTATGTGCCTCGTAAAATGTGTCGCTTCCGACTTCCGACTCGATCCTAAAATATTAAATGTGCAATAAATAGGTCATAACCTATCCAAGTATCATGTTAGACTCTTCCATAGTGTTTCTTATGATTATATTAGTCTATGGTGAAAATTTACCGAGATGCCCTCGGGACCCTGGCCTAATGGCACGTTTTTCCAAAATTTTGACTAGGGCTATCCTGACATATTTTTTTCCCAAGGAATTCATTTCTGAGCTCAAAATTATCAAATTCATTGTCAAATTATAAAAATACCCTTGACTGCCCTGATGTGGGGTTTAGGGGTGTTTTTGTAATTATGCTTTTTCGACCTTTTCCGAAAAAGTGATCAACTGTAACCCCACCTATTTTTGCCTCCTGAATCCATTGGAACCATATATTTCATGAAAATCCAACTCCTACATCCAGTTTTGGTGTTGGCCGAAACATAGGTCTAGGAAAAGGGAAAATTTGTAACTGTGTTTTAGTTTCTAAAGCTTGTATATTTTCACTTCTAATCCCTTATTAACTCATTTAAACACATTCAAATCATGATTTAAAGAAATTTGGGCAGTATAACCCCTTAGGGTTAGGGCTTTTCCAAATTTACAAATTTGACAAAAATCACCAAATCCAACAATAACCATCAACAACAACTTCATACTTGTATAGATCTAAGATTTATGAAGTTACCTCTAAAGTTCTTGGATTTTCTCTCTTTAGGCATCTTCCCCTCTCTTCTTGAGCTCAAAATATGTCTTCTAAATCATGGATTCCATGAAGAAGAAAGGTTTAGAGAATGATCTTATGCTATGTTACAAGAAAATGCTTAAGGAACCAACATTTATCTTAAACTTCTTCTTCTTCTTCTTCTCTCTAACTCCCAAGGTCTCCAAGCTCTCTCTCTCTTCTTTCTCTTGTTTTGGCCAACATGAGCAAGTGAAGAGGGAGGAAGAGTGCTTCATAAAATTTCTCCTTCATCTTACACCATGTGATTTCATCAAAGGATATTATGGTGATACTTGTCACAATCCACACCTCCTTCACTTTATGTCATAATTGCTTCAATTAGCTTTAAACTAATTTCTTTCCCCTTTAGTTAGCATAGAAAACCGTCTCCTTCTTATGCTCCACTAACCAAATTGCTTCCCTCCAACTAATCCAATTTTGTACTCAAGGTAGTGTACCATTATCATGATTAATCATGATTATTATATCCATATAGCATTATTTTAATGCAACTAGACATGTGCTCATCTAAATAAATTATACATTAATCTCCTCTTCATATGATAATGACACTTAGCATATTTGATCCCAAAGATAATTTTTTCCTCCATTTCCTTTGTGCTAGGCAAAAATTTGAAAGAAAAAAGGAAATAAAATTGTTTTAATATTTTCATAATTCAACTAAATGAATTATGCACAATTTCTTCTAATTTCACAACTCTTGATTTATTTCTCCAAGAATATTCAATTTATACATTCTCCTTTATTTTCCTAGATTAATTGAAATTAACTTTAATTAATTAAAAAATAGTTAATCTTAGGCTAAATTGGCTAAATTATGGCTTTGCTATTACTATTGACATCTAATTTCCTTTCTTAAATTAATTTTCTCATTTCCTCATAAATTAATTCAATATTCACGATTGAATTTCTTGAATAATTATAATATATTGGTGAATATAAATTTGGGGTGTTACAGAAACAGGGAAAGTTGGCAATAAATCTCTATTTAACAAATTAATTGGCAAATGGTCCTGAAATAATTAGGTGCCTGAGGGGAAATGTAAAAATAAATGAAATGACTATACTACCCTTAATGAAAACTTGAAACCAAAAAGTGCAGTCGATCAAAAATTAGGAAAGAGTTGAATTTGAAGAGTGGAGGTGACTGCATCACTGGCCACATCTCATCGTTCACGTCGTCAACCATAGGTCGTTGATCCTCCTTCTCCGGTTATTGCTCGTGTCGTTGTGTGTGCAGGTCGTCTCTCTCTCTCTCAGATCCCAATGCCAACTTGAAAGACTTAGATCCGGAAACTCCATAGGACAATGCAATCTTGACGAAAACTCGGTTTCGTCTGCCTCCCTCAGATCCCAACACACGATCCAAGCTTCTCTGGTTTAATGGCTGACACACAATCCAAACTCCATAGGACATTGCAGTCTTGACGAAAACTCAGTTTCGTCTCTCTCCCTGAGATCCCAACACACGATCCAAGCTTCTCTGGTTTAATGGTTGACAGATCAGGGTCCAACACTATCAACTTTGGCTCATTGGCAACAAGGTCTCCTATGTATAATGATTTTTGAATCTGTATTTGATTGTCATGTGCAAGCCATTGGGTCATAAGTGAGCTTCCGAGAAATGTAAGTGAGCTCCCTTAAAATGTAACTGAGTTTTCTTAATGTGCAAATGAGTATTTTGGTAATTTCCTCTCTTAATTTTAGTGAGGACCTGGGCCCATTCCCTAAATAACTTTTCAATGGGGGATTTATCCCCAATTTCCCTTTTAAAATATTCTCATATATACGTTTCCTATGTACAAGCTTATGTTTACCTGTATTAAAATTAATGCATTTACATCAACGTTAAGGGCTGCTTGGTACGAAGGGATGGGAGGAAAAATGAGAGGACAAAAAATTTTTCTTAATTAATTTTTTAAAAGTTTTTAATTAATTTTTCTTAAATTTTTTATCTCACATCTTCTATTTCTTAAAATTTTATAACTTAACTTCTCCTATATTTTTATATTCATATTCAGCTTATAAAATTTTTCCGTCCCCTACAAACCATTGGTAACAAACAGCCCCTAAAAAGATTTAGTTTCAAACCAAACAAGGCTACTATTTGTTGGTTCAGAGATGGGTCATCCTAACCCAAGCCCAGGCCTATCAACAGCTTTTATATCATCACCCAGAACTGGCCCAGGCCCAATTGAATTAGGATAGAGAACAATGTCAGGTAGGGGTTTTGGGTAATGAAAGAACGCACGAATTAAGATCCAAATAATCTGGAGAGCCTTGTCTTTTGGGCTAACCAGTTACCAACCCAAGAAATCGGTTTTAATTTGAATTAAGGTTAAGATACATCTAACACCAACAAGTACTTTATAAGTGTGTTTTACATTTTGAAGGATTTTTTTTTATGTGAGTACAACATTCTAAATCAATTTTTAGATATTGAATGCATATGAAAATACTTTAGGGTGCTGGATGCATATGATAAAATACTTTGGATGCACCAAAAGATACTTTAAGGTACTGGCACATGAAAAAAAAAATACTTTAAGATGCTAGATGCACTATAAAAAAATTTTAAGATACTGAATACACCTAATAAAATATGTTATGAATATTTAGAGATATAGACATACATACATACAAATATATTTCTAAATAAAACAATGCAAATCGTTAAATATTTTTATACAAGCTGTGGTTCAGCAATCACTTAGTCAGACCATACGATGAAGACCATTGTTAGATATGAGTATTAAAATGGAGTATTGATTCCCAAGAAAATAATTCCAACAGATTCATGTTATTTTTTTTTCCAACCCAACAGATTCATGTTAAAAGTATGCAAAAAGCACATGACTTCATATCCATAAAGAAGGTTGAAACAAGAAAATGTTACAGCCAGTATTAGGTGATAGGGGTACCGCCTAAAAAAATGGTCTTATCATGCTTCGAATATGGGTTAGTCTAAGCCAATGGAGTTTCTTGTAACAAATGGCTGGTTTGAGATACCGGGTATATACACAAAAAGAAAGAAAGAAAGAAAGTCCTATGGCTGCTGCAAACTTCACCTGAAATTAAATAAACCCTTTTCCCTTTATTATTTGTCTCTATATGTAGATACACTCATGTACATGAATAAACATAGCAAGACAAGAACATGTATGGATTGTGGGGACCTTCTGACTTATTGATACTGAGTACTTCTCTAACGAATTCATCCCTCTAACCAATTTTGAGCTAAGAATTACCAGTGATTCCATTACCGAACCACTAAAGGAGAAAATCACCATATTATCTATAATAAAAAAAGAAAATTGACTCTCACTGATGATGCAGCTTAGTTTATGGGTATGTGGACCAACAACTTACTTTTTTTTGCGCCCCATTAATTTCAATTCCTCATTTAATTTGTTTGTTTAATACATTTTTTTAATAAAAAAAAGTGCAGTTTTAGCTCCTAACTTGGCATAAGATTTCCTAAGGTTATTTAATTTTATAACATGTCTTTTTAATTAATCCTTTAACATTATAAAATATGATGAAATTAAAATTTTAAATGTTGACAAAACATTCTTAAATATTAGCATATTAAGTTTTGTTTCTTAAAATAACTATGATTGGCACAAAAAACCATGATTCACAACCACCAAAGTTAGAGGATTGAAAATGTACCTTTATGAAATTGTGGGGCCAAACCGAAACATTGTATAAAGTTCAAGGATTGAAGATGCACTTTTTTCTATTTTAATTAATCCCCCATCCTAAACTAGAAGATAAATAATTAATTAACATAAAATTAAAAAAATAGTTAAGTTAATTATTTGTTAAGTATGTGCGTTGGTTTCCTTAAATATCCTTTCTCTTAATCATTTACATTGACAACAATCCCTATTAATTGCAAACTTTAAGGGTGCAGTTAATAAGAGCAGTTTGGGGAAAAAATTAAATATATTTTGAATTAGTTTGAGAATATTTTGAATTATCAATGTCATTTACAATAATTTTTAAAAATTATGAATAAATCGTGTACAAGCACAAGACTTTCTACCAAGGAGAGGAATATTTTCAAGGCGTGTGCTTTGTGTGATTTATTTAAGGGTTAAAGTACATTTGGCATTTTAAGTATTTTTTTAGATGCATCTAATATCCTAAAATATTTTATGGTACACTCTGCACCTTAAAGTATCTTTTGAGGTGTGTTTGCTACCTTAAATTATTTTTTAATGCATTCAACATTCTGAAGTAATTTTTTAGGTGTGTCTAGCATCCTAAATTACCTAAATTGTTAAGTGCAAAATTATATAAAAAAATACTTTAAGATGATAAACACACCTAAAAAAATACTTTAAGATGCTGGATGCACTACAAAATATTTTAGGATATTAAATACACCTGAAAAAATATTTTGGGGTAATGGATGCACCTTAACCCTTTATTTAATTGTGGACAATAATTTACCAATGTTTAAGACTTTTCCCCCCAATGTTTAAGATTTAATGTTTGTTTGTATGATGATGCTTAGTGTTTGCAACTTAATTTTAATGCTTCCTTCAATCCTTAATATAAGACATATTTAACTAATTTAATTAGATTAAAAAATTTAATTAAAATAGTTAAAATGATATATTTTTTTCTATAACACCTACATCTTAATCATCTTCCTTAATTTTCCTTCATCTCTCTTTTACTTGATTATGGTTGATAGAGCATTATTAGGGATAAATTAAGGAAAGATTGACAAAAATAAGGAATAGGCCTTATATTTAATACCGAGATCAACTCTACAATTAGATTTTATATTAATGATTGGAGGGAGTACCATTTATGTCATAAATTGGAAATTTTATTGTTTTAACTTTATTTCTTTAAAAAATATGTAAAAAAATAAGAATTTTTGTTGGCCCATTAGCTCATTGGCCGAACTTCAGAAACCAAATGTTTTATGAGAGGCCTGTTTAGGCTCGAGCTCACTAAGGGCCAGCTAGTTTCCCAACTTTTATATTTGAATAACAATTATAGTAGTATTAACAATTTGCTTATGACTTATATTTTATGCATAACTATACTTGGTTCAGCAATTAACAAACCGACCCATTTTCCTTATTTTTATATTTTTGCATTATTAACTCAAATATAAATAAAAATACAAAAATACCCATCTACATATTCCGTATGTGCGTCTGGCACCATATACAATCCTTGGGTGCAAAAATACCTATAATCATTAAAAAGGGGACAAAAATGGTAGCTCCAGTAATGAAGGTAAATGTTCATTAATATATAGTTTCGTGGACCCCACTTTAATAATTTTTAAATAATTATTTTAAGGATAAAGGTGTAAAAATACCCATCTACATATCTTGCATGTGCATATGACACCATATACAATCTTGGGGTGCAAAATACCTATGATCATTAAAAAATAGGATAAAATGCTAGCTCTATTATTGAAGGCAAAAATTCCTTAATTTTTGGCTCCATTAATGAAGGGAAAAATTTCGATGATGGACTATGGAAGGGCATTTGGAGGGAGCGGGTAGCATAAAGTAGGTGACCATGTGGGTGGTCGGAGAGAGTCATTATTGGTGTAGAGGTGGGGCTCTGGATTGGAGGGAAGAGAGAAAGGAGAGGGTGAGAGGGAGAAGGGTGCAGGAATTAAATAATTATTTAATGAGGGTGAGAGTTTTTTAAATAATTATTTTAAAATTATTATAATAGGGCTTACAAAACTAGAAATTAACAGACGTTTGCCTTCATTAATGAAGCTGGCATTTTTGTCAATAATCATAGGTATTTTTGCACCCTAAGGATTGTATATGGTGCCAGACGCACAAGTGAGATATGTAGATGGGTATTTTTGCACCTTCATCCTTAAAATAATTATTTAAAAATTATTAAAGTGGGGCCCACAAAACCATAAATTAATGGACGTTTACCTTCATAACGGAGCTGCCATTTTTGTCCCTTTTCTTATATGATCATAGGTATTTTTGCACCCAAGGATTGTATATGGTGTCAGATGCACATGTGAGATATGTAGATTGGTATTTTTGCACATTCGCCCTAAAAATAATAATAGCCACAATTTGCATATGACTTATATCAACATTATAGAAAAGGCCTTTTATGACGGTTATTATCGACCATCAATAACGGTTCCGAGCCGTCATATATGGTAGCACTATATATGCTTGGCGTAGACACATGATGGTTTCAAATAGTGATTTATTCAGTATCTATTATAACGATTCTAATATAATACCCATTATATATTAAGGCTTGGTGAGGCTATGATATGCATAATACTGTTATAATAAATAACAAGCATATGTAAACAATCGTTATAATATATGATAATATTTGTATAATAAATAACGGTCAAAATAACAGTTCTTTCAAAATAACTGTTACATATTTATAGTAATGCTAACGGCTTTATTTAGATAATCGTTATATATAGTAGATATAAATAACGTTTGTTAGGTAACAACCATGATTTATCGAAGCTAACTTTTTTAAAAAATATTTGGTGGGGGGTTCTCCTTTCGATATCCCCTCTGCATATACATTTGTATAGAACGAATCAGAATATATATTTATAGTCATTTAAATACAGAACAATACAACAAATCAGAATATATTTATAGTTATTCAAGTAAATGTATATATTATTAAAACCAAAACTTTAAAACAAACAAATCAATATATATAAATTTACAGTCATTCATAGCATGTCAGTTTCCCCCTCCTATTGAAGTTGCAGAGATGTTACCAACTCTTCAGCCACTTCTTCCATTTGGTGACAGGTAGAGCTGGGAAAACGGGCCGGCCCTTCACGGGCTCGGGCCTAAACGGGCCTAAAAAGTACCATATTTTTGAAGCACGCGGCCCTACAGGGCTGGCCCTTCATAGGCTCGGGCCTAAACGGGCTTAAACTCATTTTAATTCAAATTTTTTTTTAAAGTTTTACAATTTATTTATTATTTTGCTTTAAATTGGTATACATTATTTTTAAAACTCATAAATTTTTAGTTAAAATAATCATCTAATGTCCAAATTAGCCTTTTTTTTAAGTTTAAATGAATAAAACTTTGTAGAAAATAAAATAAATCAAACCAATTAATAAGTGTTTGCCTGTTATTAATATTCTATTAGGAACTTAGGTGTCTCTCATATTGATAATTTGATATAATGATATTATATTTATTAATTTATTTTAAAAAAATATTAAACGGGCCTAAAAGGGCCGACTCGTAGGGCTTCAGGGCTGGCCCTACAGGGCTTGTGGCCCTACAGGGCCGGCCCGCTTCCATTTTCAACCTCTAAATCATAGGCCCGGCCCTTGACGGGCTCGGGCCTAAACGAGCCGGCCCGATAGGCTCGGGCCTAAACGGGCCGGCCCGACGGGCTCGGCCCGAATTCCTGGCTCTAGTGACAAACTAAACTTCATGCATGAGACATAAAAATATTGTGCGTAAAAGGAAACATTAGATGAAGATATGTATTGTAATATATACAGCTGACCGAATTATATATGAATGAATTGAGCATATAATATACCTTATTAGGATCAATTTTTTTTTGGGACCATGCGTGATTATGTCATTCATGAACTACATCACGCGGTACCCATAATCGTTGCTCCGTCTTATTGCCATTGGCATTATAACAAAATTAGAAGAAAATGTGTCAGTTAGTCATATATAAAACTATATGTGTGCTTCAATTTAATATTATATTCATTGGTAAATAATATATATACCTTTGGACTTAGCTATTGAAAGGCAAATAGAAGTAGCTATTACTGAGGTTGCATTTACTGCAACTGAGACTATTTTCCATGTTGTACTTGTACACCACTCTGAGAAGATACAATAATATTATATATGTATATAGAAACATATGCAAGCTGAACTGAATTATAAAAGATGATGAATGAATAACTTAATAGTTGAATGTCTCCTGCATGTATAGCCTTTTGTCTTGTCTGAAACCCTACTAAGAGAGTCATAGTACCAAATCTTTTTGTGCAACGGATTTAGAACTATGAGCATCCAGTGTTCCCTAAGTACAATAATAGATCACACGAATAGAACAATTACACAATAAATAAAATCTAATTTAAGAAAAGTTAATGATATACCGACCCTTGAATATAAGGCACCAAGAATTAAGTATTGTTATTCTCTGAAAATTCTTATATTTCATCACATTTTTCTTATATATTTGTGGTTTTAAACTAAAATTGTGTATAAATTTCATACATATGAAGGAAAATGTGATTTGTTGAAAATACTTTGAAAAGTGAAAATTTTAAGCTAAATGTATAGGGTTTTAGATTAAATTGAAGAAAATTAGAAAGCTCATAAAATCCTTCTCTTTGTAGGAGGATGAGGACAAGAAATGGAAGCTTACATAGATCGTTGGAGGTGGAGAAAAGAAGAACAAAAGCAAAAAAGGAAGATCAAAGTAGCTTGAAGGTGCCCCGGTCGCTTTTGCTACGCCACAGCGAAGCAAAAGCGAAAACACATAAAAAATAGGCCCTTCTGA
Source organism: Inga oerstediana (assembly GCA_963210345.1). Lineage (NCBI taxonomy): Eukaryota > Viridiplantae > Streptophyta > Magnoliopsida > Fabales > Fabaceae > Inga > Inga oerstediana. The sequence continues at coordinate 40,054,774 of OY723403.1, read as the reverse complement.
CTGCGTTCGCTGTGGGTTCGCTATAGCTAAGCAAAAGCGAAAACACATAAAAATAGTCCCTTCTGACCGCGTACGCTGTGGGTTTTCTATAGCGAAGCGAAAGCAAAGTTGCGATACTGCAACTGTGCATTTTGAAAAATTGAAGCTGCAGCTTGCTTTTTAACCTAATGGGGGTGCCAAAATGGAGACATTCTGCACAAGGAAGAGGCTAAGAACCACAAGGAGGCTTCTTGGAGAGCTTGAGGAGGATTTTGGTGCTTCTTGGAGGAGATTCTTGGAGAAACTCAAGATTTTCCTCTCTTTTTCTGGTTTTTCTCCTCTTTTCTTCCCATTTGCTGATATGGTTATGAGTTTTGTGTTGAGTTTTTGGTTTGTATTGATTATGAGTAGCTAAAACTCTCATTTAGGATTACTTCTACTCATTGTATAGATTAAAACTACTATATTTTCTTGCTTTTGCTAGTTGTTGAGAATATATGCTGATTTTTCTCTATACTTAATTACTATCTTGTGCTTGATCACCACATGATTAGTTTAGTTCAATTGAATGATGCTTGAGAGAGCTATTTTGGTTGTAGAACTTGAGAAAAATCATGTTAGACTTGAAATTTATGGATTAAATGGATGGTTTGTTGTTAGAATAGAGATATATCTAACAACCTAGCATAGTTTAATGAATAATTGCTTTTGGAAAGATGATTTTCATTAATGATAGACAAGAGATTGAATATTGTTAATGAAGATTAAAAATCAATCTTGACTTGAGAGAGCTTGATTGATGATCTTAGAATCTTTGACTAGCATATGGACTCACACAACTATAATAAGTGAATCAATTGAATAGTTTTATGAAATATAATGAGGAAGAAGTAATCCTAAGCCTTTAAACCTTGAAGTAGAATAAATTTTACAATCACTTTTGTTTTACCTTATTGTTTTTAGCAAATTTCCTTAATTGACATACTCAATTTCAAATGATTTCATTCAATATAGTTAAGAACATAGTTACAATAATTAAGTCACTTTCGTCATAGTCCTTGTGGATCGACACTCGTTCACTCATTAAATTATTACTTGTGACCCGTGCGCTTGCGGAAGCTAAACGGTGAACAATTTTTCAGCGCCGTTGCCGGGGACTATTGACTAAAGTCTCTTGAGTTAATTAGTGTAATTGTGTGCTTGATTACCCTTGAATCCTTCTCTTCTTCTTGTTTTACTTTCTTAATTTGCTTTGTTTTTAAGTATAGTTATAACTATAGCTCTTTTTCTTGTTTTTATTATTTTAGTCTTATTTGTTGATAGGTTTGATACTCGTTTTGGGCTTTTTGACTTGTAGGCATTTGAGCTTCGTATGCAAACTGATTTGGAGATCGTTCTTGACAGTGTTGTCAAAGAATATTTTTCTGAAGACTTTGAAACTGAATCGGAGACTCCACCTCAAGTGCAACCTATCTAAGGACCTGAACCTTGGCTGGCACCAGAGCAACCGAGACCACCGCCTCATCCTCATCCATATTACAATATGGCCAATCCTAATGATGATGACTTGGAGCGCACCTTGGATGAGTACATGGAGCAAGAAAACTCCACCTATCAATTTAGCACCCAGTTTCCTGCTATTCATGCTCGAAATTTTGAGTTGAAGCCAATCATGCTTCAAATACTCCAAATGATTGGCTTGTTTTCAAGAACTTAGAATGAAGATCCTACTGACCATTTGACACGCTTTTGTATAAGTGTGTGAGAACTTCAAGTTTAATGGAGTAACTTTGGATGCACTTAGATTGCGACTCTTCCCCTATCACTTGACAAAAAGGCAAGAGCTTGGCTTACCACTCTACCTCCTAACTCAATCACTACTTGGGATGAAATGGCATCCAAGTTCAAAGCAAGGCTCATTCCAAGGGGTAGACGTGTAGTTTAAAGAGCTGAACTCTTGGGTTTTCAACAACAACCCAGTGAAATTTTTCATGAAGCATGGGAGAGATTCAAGGAGCTATGGCGTAGTTATCCCAACCATGAATAGAAGACCTATGTTTTGCTTGAAGCCTTTGCAGCTGGATTAGATGTGCCTACTTCCAATATGCTCAACAATGCCTCTAATGGTGGAATTGGCAACATGAGAGTTTGTGATATATCACAGTTGTATGAGGACATTGCCTCTAGTTCCTTGCAACAATATGAAAAATCACGTTCTAGCTACAAAACATATAAGGAATCAAGTCCTTCGAGTAGTTCAAACGTGTCTAAGGAAATCGTTGCTCAACTTGAAGCAATGGCAAAGAGATTTGATCAACTTGAATTGAAGATAGAAAGAAATTCATCCAAGAATGTGAATGCTATCCAAGCTCCAAGTCTTTCTTGTGAAATATGTGGAGAAGCCCACTCCTATGAAGAATGTTATCATACTGTGGAGTCGGTGAGTTATTTGAACAATAATCAAAGGTATCCACGTGGCAACCCTTGCTCTAATACCTATAACAAGGGTATGAGGGATCATCCCAACTTTTCTTGAAGGAATGGACCTAGTGAGAATCCAATTAATCACTATGCTTCTTCTAGTAAGCCAATGTGTCCACCGGGTTTTGAGCAACCACAAAAGCTACAAGAGGGTGATTCCGAGACAAATAAACTCTTGAGGCAACTTCTCAAGGGTCAAGAAGGCTTAGTTGGCATAGTTTCTCTTCATGACATGGAAATCAAAAATCTTGAGATACAAATGGGCCAAATTGCTTAACACTTGAGTGCTCAACCAAGAAATGGACTTCCAAGTGATACTATTCCCAATCCTAAGCGAGAAAGTAAGGAAGAATGCAAGGCTCTTACTCTCCGAAGTGGCAAGACTTTACTCGATGTTTCAAGTATGGGTAAGGCTACAACAAAGCCAAAAAACCATATTGTGGAAGATTTTAACCTTCATGAAGAGGTTGTTGAAGACATTATGGTTGAAGAAGAGGACAACAAGAAGAGGAAGCAAACTAAAGTAAATCTAGATGATGTTGTGCAAGGTAAGACCATTGCTCCTGAAACTATGGAAGAGAAGAAGAGGAAGACCAACACTTCACCTCCAAGATATGTCCCACCACCTCCTTTTCCATAAAGGCTCAAGAAACATGAAGAAGATAGGAAATTCAAGAAGTTTATTAAGATGTTCAAGCAGTTGCATATCAATATTCCCTTTACGGAAGCCTTAGAGCAAATGCCCAAATATGCCAAGTTCATGAAAGATGTTCTCTCAAAGAAAAGAAGGTTTAATGAGTTTGAGACAGTGGCCGTCACCAAAAGCTTCACTGATGTTATCAAGAAACTTCCACCTAAGTTGAAGGATCCTGGGAGCGTCTCTATACCTTGTCATGTTAGAGGTAAATTCTTAGGGAATGGTCTATATGATCTTGGTTCATGTGTCAATCTTATGGCTTTATTCTGTTTTCAACAAGTTGGGATTAGGCAATGCTAGACCTACCACCGTTACTTTGCAATTGGCCTATAGAAGCTTGTCTTATCCTAAAGGGATTATTGAAGATGTATTAGTAAAGGTTGATAAGTTCATATTTCTGGCAGATTTTATTGTACTTGACTTTGATCCGGATAGAGAAATGCCTTTGCTGCTAGGAAGGCCATTTTTAGCTACGGTTAGAACTTTGATAGATGTGGAAAAAGGTGAGTTGACTTTGAGGGTGGCCGATAAGCAAGTTACCTTTAACATGAATCAATTGATAAAGACCCCTCATGTGCATGAAGATTGTTCCTTTCTTGATATGATTGGTCTTATCACACAAGAAGAATTTGAGACCTCTATGATTGAAGATCCACTTGAAGTCGCTCTTCTTGATATTGATTCTGAGGGTTTGGATGTAGTGGAATGTAAGGCTATTATGGATGCAACAACTCCTTATCCTAAAAGGAGGATACCATTTGAGTCACTTGATTTGGGTTCTACTAACCGATCAAAGTTAAAATCTTCTTTGGAGGAACCGCCTTCACTTAAGCTGAAGGTATTGCCATCTCATCTACAATATGCTTATTTGGGTTCCAACAATACTCTTCCGGTAATTATTGCTTCGGATCTCACTATTTAGCAAGAGGAGCAATTAATTGAAGTCTTAAAAGCTCATAAAAGGGCTATTAAGTGGACAATTGCTGATATCAAGGGCATTAGTCCCTCTATATACATGCACAAGATTTGTTTTGGAAGAGAATCACAAACCTTCCATTGAATATCAAAGAAGACTCAACCTTATTATAAAGGAAGTAGTGAAGAAGAAGCTTCTTAAATGGCTCGATGCTGGCATTGTATACCCTATTTCTGATAGTTCTTGGGTGAGCCCAGTCCAATGCGTCCCCAAAAAGGGCGGTATGACTGTAGTGGCTAACACCCACAACGAACTCATTCCCACTCGTACTGTAACCGGGTAGAGGGTTTGCATGGACTACTGTAAGCTTAATATGGCTACTCGTAAGGATCACTTCCCATTGCCTTTCATTGATCAAATGTTAGACAAACTGGCTGGAAAGGAATTCTTTTGTTTTCTTGATGGTTATTCGGGGTACAACCAAATAGCAATTGCTCTAGAAGACCAAGAGAAGACTATATTTACGTGCCTATATGGCACCTTTGCTTTCAAGCGCATGCCCTTTGGCCTTTACAATGCACCGGCTATATTCCAACGGTGTATGATGGCTATTTTTGCTGACATGATAGAGCATACCATGGAAGTGTTTATAGACGGCTTCACTGTGTTTGGTGATTCATATGAAGAGTGCTTAGCCAACTTAGCTCGAGTCTTGAAGCGGTGTGAAGACACTAATCTTGTGCTTAATTGGGAGAAATGCCATTTTATGGTGAAGGAAGGCATTGTTTAGGCCATCGTGTCTCCAAAAATGGTATAGAAGTTGACCGAACAAAGATAGAGGTGATTGAACAACTTCATCCACCAACCAATGTTAAAGGTGTGAGAAGCTTTTTGGGCCATACTGGATTCTATCGAAGGTTCATAAAGGATTTTTCCAAAATCACTAAGCCGCTCTGTGCTTTACTTAAGAAAGATGCTAACTTTAAGTTTGATGATGCATGTTTGAAAGCATTTGAAGAGTTGAAAAAAAGACTTGTAACCACTCCTATCATTATGGCTCCGGATTGGAGTTTGCCCTTTATAGTGATGTGTGATGCTAGCAATTATGCTATAAGAGCTGTACTTGGGTAGAAAAGGGATAAAATCTTCCATCCTATTTACTATGTGATTAAGACACTCGATGATGCTCAAGAAAACTACACTACCACTGAGAAAGAGCTTTTAGTCGTGGTATATGCATTTACTAAGTTTTGGCCTTACTTGATTGGTGCTAAGGTGGCTGTCTATACTGATTACTCGGCACTAAGGTACCTCTTTAGTAAGAAGGACTCTAAGACCAGGTTGATTCGATGGGTTTTACTCTTACAAGAATTTGATTTTGAGATTGTTGATAGAAAGGGCTCTGAAAATCAAGTTGCTGACCACTTGTCTAGGTTGAGTATTGAAGTTCCACATGATGGGGATTTACCCATTCATGAAACTTTTCTAGACGAGCAACTCTTTTTACTGATTTATTCTGAAACCCCTTGGTATGCCGACATAGTAAATTACCTTGTGAGTGGAATTGTTTCTGAGGACTTGAGCTATCACCAACAGAAGAAGTTCTTACATGATGTCAAGTTCTATAATTGGGAAGAACCCTTCCCATTTCACTATTGTGCTGATCAGTTGATTAGAAGATGTGTTCCAGAAGGTGAGCAACAAGATGTATTGAGGTGTTGCTATTCCTCTGAATATGGAGGCCACTTTGGAGGTAACAAGACGGCTACAAAAGTCTTACAATCTGGGTTCTTTTGGCCATCCTTGTTTAAGGATGCTTATGAATTCACTCTATCTTGTAACCGGTGTCAAAGGGTTGGCAATATCTCTAGGAGGAATGAAATGCCACTCAACAACATGTTGGAAGTATAATTATTTGATATATGGGGGATTGACTTCATGGGTCTGTTTCCCAAGTCCTTCAACAATCAATACATTCTTGTAGCGGTGGATTATGTGTCTAAATGGGTTGAGGCCATTGCTTCTCCAACAAATGAGCTAAAGTAGTGGTCAAATTCATGAAAAAGCATATCTTCACTTGTTTCGGTGCTCCAAGGGCTGTTATTAGTGATGGAGGCACCCACTTTTACAACCATCAATTTAAATCCCTTTTGAAGAAGTATGGAGTGAAGCATAAGGTGTCTTTAGCCTACCATCCTCAAACAAATGGTCAAGTTGAGATTTTCAATAGAGAAATCAAGAAAATCCTTGAGAAAACTATGGGAATCACTCGAAAGGATTGGTCCATAAAGTTAGAGGATACATTGTGGGCCTATCGCACCGCTTACAAGACACCTATCGGTATGTCTCCTTACCGGTTGGTTTTTGGGAAAGCTTGTCATCTTCCTGTGGAGTTGGAATACAATGCCTATTGGGCTATTAAAAAGTTAAATTTTGATGAAAAAGAAGTGGGTGACAAAAGGCTCTTGCAGCTTAATGAACTTGAAGAATTTCGATTCCATGCTTATGAGAGTTCAAGCCTTTACAAGGAGAAAACAAAGCGGTGGCATGACAAGAAGATTGTCTCCAAGTCTTTTGAGTCGGGTCAACAAGTTCTCCTCTATAACTCTAAGCTTAAAATCTTTTCGGGAAAGTTAAATTCTAGATGGTCTGGACCTTTCACTGTGGTTCAAGTCTTTAACAGGGGTGTTGTGGAGCTAGAAGGACAAGATAATGAGAGATTCAAGGTTAATGGATAGCGGTTAAAGCACTATTGGGGTGGCACGGTAAAGAGGCAAACCATCACTCTACCGCTCACTGATTCCACTTGACAAAGAGAAGAGTCAGGTTGAAGACTATAAATCAAGTGCTTCTTGGGAGGCAACCCAAGCTCTCAACACTTTTTCTATTCATATTTCTTTAATTTTTGTGTGTTTTAGTGGATTTATGTTTGGTTTTACCCTTTTGTAAGTAAGAAAAGTTTTCCCATGGCTAAACGAATTGCATTGCATTAGATTGGTGCTACAATGTGCATTTTGATACAAGGAGTTGGAACTACAAAGGGGAGTAGAACTTTGCATTTCACACTCATTACATAAATAGTACTATTGGTACTTTACTAATTATATGCAAGATGAATGTGAATTGGGATGGAATTTGCATGTTGTGACTTGAGCTTTGAAACTAACAATCCTTGCTTGATTATGTTTGAGTAGTACATAATGGTGTTTCTTATGCTTTTTGATATGGTTCAATGTTTTGTGAAGTGAGTTGGATGTTGTTGGTGGAATTTAGGGTGATTTGGGAATCATTTCATGCATTTTTGTTTTGTGTGGTGTTGTCATAATGTTTTGATGTGATTGAATGGTGTGTGATGAGATTTGGGTGCCATTTGTGGAAATTGGGTGAGTTAGGATGATTTGAGACTCTCATTTTGCTGTTAGAATTTGTTTTGTTTTGCTGTCATCCTTTACTGTTACTTTGCTGTGGCGAAGCTGCAACAAATGTTTGGTTTTTCTGTGATTTGCTATGTGTCTGTGCTTGCTGTTGCTTTGCTATGGCATAATGAAGGCAAAAGCAACCCATTTTTCAATGTTTCTGTGCAGTTTTTTAGTTTTGCCTTGACTTTACTGTAGCGTAGCAAAAGTGAAAACCTCCAATTTTACACCCCTTCGGAGCAGTTTTCCTTTTGTTCGCCCTTGCTTCGCTATAGTAAGGTTAAGTCAAACACATGCCATTTTATGCCCCTTCTGTGCATCCCAGCAGCTTACAAAAAAAGAAAAAAAGAAAAAAATAATATTAAATATACATAAAAAAACATAAAACAATAAATTTTACCATTTCACCCTTATTTCTCTTTTCTTTTCCCTCTTTACCCTTATGAACCTACCCCACATATGGCCCACATTCATTTTTCAAATTCAAAATCACTCCTTCTTTTATAAATTCCCTCTCCCTCCTAACCCACGCCCTAATTTCATCCTCAATATTTTCCCTTTCAGCTCCATCATCTCCTATCCTAATGCCCTAATTTCCCTCCATTCCTCTATCACTCTTAACTCTATTGAACGGTTAACTCACCATTTTCGATCTTCACACTCAACACCGTCATCTCCCTCTTCCATCGACCCATAAAGCCCTTACTCACCTCTCTCTCTCGGCCTTCATCGTCTTCCCCCTCTCTCACCGTCAAACCAACCTCCTCCAACCCTAACCTCCCACCTTCAGTTCACTTTCTCAACTGCCCCTCCCCTCAGATCTATCTTCACCATCTCAATACCCCAAAATCCAACACCCACAGCTCATTGCTCCCTTAGCTCACGACTCTCTCCATTGTCGTTCCCTTCCCTATCACTCTCACCTCCATCGACCCCTGCTCACCATCTCCGTTCTTCACACCCACTACCGTCGACCTAAAGATACCCCACTGCTCCACTGTCGTAGTCCGTTACTCACGTCTCGCCCACTGCTACACCTTATTTCCACTGTCAACTCACCATTTCCTGCTGTTCCTCCCTCTACCGACCCCCATTACTTACCGCGACCCTCACCTCTTACCCTAACCTCTGACCCACAGCTCCATCGCCATGTCCCAACTCCCCCACCGCTCACCGTCTCAATGCACTGAGCCCTCACCACTCATGGCCTTTCACAATCGAAGACCCAGACTCCCTTGTTTTTCTATTACATCTTTGACCCTTAGCTCCATCATCGCTCCACCGTCGACGAAGCCCCTCATCATCGCTCACTCCTCACCGCCAGTCCTAACCTCTAATTAGTATTAGGACTGCTATAATTGATGATTATAGGGTCTTAAGATTGAATAACAATGGGGCGGCTGAAGGATTAGGTTGGTGATTTACTAAGCTAGGCTTGGTAATTATTTGTTCATACCTGTAGCTAACTCTAGGCGACATTCATATCTCCTATCTTAAATCAATTATCGCATGCTTATGATCTAGTAGCTGTTGGTTCAAATTCTGAGGTTGCTTGAATTAGGAATGGGAGTAGTTAGATGGTTTTGATTGGTTTAGTTAGGCTTGAAATGATGTGGTTTAATTTGGTGATTAGTGTACTTAGCATTAGTGGTTTGGATAACCTCTGAAAGGTACATGTGAATGTCTCTTGTTTCCTTGCATATAGGCATATAAATGGCTAATTTGAGGACTGCTGTATAAGATTAGGTGCTTGCACCCTTGTTCCTTGCTTACTTGTTCTAGAGGTGCTTCATTTTGGAAAATCTGGTTTCGAACTGCTTTTATATTCATTTTTCTACTGCTATGACAATGGCTTTGACATAATCTTTACCAAAGTCCATTTTCAATTTTGAAATCGCACCTTTAAGTTCTCAAATTAGCCTATATGTGCCAATTGTTTGGAAATCTCTCTAACTCTTGAACTTTATTTTGAACTAAGAAATACTTTCTCAAGTGGATGTTTCAGAATTTTTGATTGAGTTGTTGCTACTTGGGAAAGTTTGAGTTTATCTGGTACCAGAGAAACCCCTCTCGACATACTGAAGTACAAAAGCATTAATCTACTGTTTTGAAAATTGTAGTATTCTTTCAAAGTTATTACCACTGTAAAGAGATGGGCTTCTATTTTGTGGAACTTGTTTTACTGAAAACCAAGGAATTCCAGCTCTTATTTCACTTGGCTCTATTGCACAACCCATTGCTACAAGGGCAGATGTGTTCCACTGAGTTTGAGAGTCACTTTGAGATCCTTCGTAGTGGTCAGAGGCAGCGAGGATAGGTATAGGACTGGAATTATGAATTGCCATGTTGAGGTTTTTAGAAAGCCATATGTTTGGGGGAACTTTTTCTTTTAGGACCAGTACTTCTCTTTTTCTTTTCTTTTGTTCGCTATGGATTATTCATTATTTTTGTATGTGTTTTCTTTGGTTTTGATTTTGTGCAGATAATGACCAAGTGCCGAGCCACTCCTAAAAAGCCAGAGCCTAAATGAAAAAAGGCCGCTACTACCCCTTCACGTCCTGCACCTCCACCAACTCAACCACCTCCTTCCACTTCTGCATCAGATTTGCTACAAGTTGTCAAAGATCTCATGAACTCACGACCTTTGTGTCAAGAGCTAGAATTCCCTCTTAATACTCAGTTTAAGTTCTACAAGTTGTCAACGGAAAAACTTGTTTTAGGGAATCTATTGGCATCGCGGGCTACTGGCAATGAAACATTTGTCTGACATTTCTATTACTATGCCCGTTGTCACGAAATTTTGTCAATGCAGTTGAGAGGTGTCCCACCTTATGGCAAGAACTTCATCAGTACGGAATTTATTCGCCAATTCTATGATCTGCCTTTCTATCCTCAATGTCAATATCATCTTTTGAAGAAAGATGCTGAGAATTTTCCCTTGAATGCAATTGCTGATACCTTGGTCAAACCCGATGAACTTCAATGGTATCGACCAAGAGGCAAGCAAATATATCTCAAGCAAACGAGCCTGAATAAAGAGGCCATAATATGGTTGAACTTTATCACTTTCAATGTCACCCCTGTAGGCAATAACAACACTATACCAAAGTTAATTGCTTTGCTTATATTCCTCTTCATGACGGGTCAGCATGTGAAATTAGAAAACATCCTTTATGAGACCCTGTACAATTGTGCTCACGCAAAGAGGAAGGGAACTTATTTGGTTCTACCACATCTGATTTCTGACCTCTTCACAAAGGCTCAAATTCCAGCATCTTCTGATGATATTCACTTTCAACCCTCTCCCCCTTTTCGGTATAATCAAACCAAGTTAGATCACAAGGGACTAGCTGACTTGGATGGCGACCAACCCCCAATCACATTACGTAGTCTCCATGATGAGCTTTCGCTGGCAAAAAAGGAATAAGTAAAGGAATGCCTTCATCGAAAGCGCGAGGAGACTATGCTGGAAGGACTTGCAAGCAAGTTGGGTATTGAGGTGCCACCGAGGGTTGAGAGTGATGAGGAGGAGGACCAACCCAAGCATCAACGAGGGAAAGAAATTGTTGTTTTTGTGGGTCCAGCTGAGGAAGAAATTGGTGAAGATCCTGAGTCTAATGTGTCTGAGAGTGCAAATAATGATGAGGTGGTTTATGTTGGGGAGGATGAGGATCCTGTTTCTAATAGAGTTGCTGATGCTGATACCTTTGAGTTTGAGTATGATCCTGCAGATGATTCTGATGATTAACAAGACCCCTCTGACTATTGAATTTTTTTTTAATACTTGTTCTTTTTTTTTGCTTCACTGTGTTTTCTGACATCATTTAAATATAGGAATTATAGTTAGCATTTCTGTGCAATTCCATTTAGGTTCATGTCAATATTTTGTTCTTGTGTGATGTTAGCTACTGATGGTTAACAGTTGTTTTGTGTGCTAACTGTCATTATCACTAGCTGTTCCTATAATAGGCTTGAATGCGGGCGTTGATGCCCTTTATTTGACTGGATGATTAGTTGCAATTGTGCATGTACTGCTTGATGCACCTCTGAGACTGTTGTGAATATTACTTGTAAATGTGCACAGGTTTGAGTGTTGTTTGTGTACAGGTTTGTGAATGTTGATCTTTCCTTCAATCCAAGTTGACAGTGAGGATACTGTTGATTTCGAGTTTGGGGGAGGGAAATTGTGAAAATTTTAAAATGTGAAAATTTTGAATGTGAACAGTGAGTGCATAGGGATATACAAGCAGTTTTGATGTATAGTTTGATTGAAAAAAGGGGTGAAATATATGAAATTTCACAAATTTAAGCCTTTGCTTGGAAAAATTGTAAAGAAAAGATCTTTTGAATTGGTTAAATTGTTTGTCTAGGATTGCATGAATGGTCCTATGATTGGATAGCTATTTAGCATTATGCTTGATAGGAAATTGTGATTGATATGCCTTGTTGAATGAGTTATAATGTTGGAGTGAGTTTCTAAGGAATTCTCTTAAGCATAATCTTAGCACTATTGGAGTTAGGGATGTTTTAAAGGCTTTTGTTGAAGAAACTCTTGGTAGACTAGCTTATATACCTATTTTCAAAAATACAATTTCCAAATCTACTTTAGAATTTTTTGAAGCTTATGGTGCATCTCATATGGTTTTGAAAAATGATCTAGGCATTTTGTTAAAAAGCATTTGAGCCTTTCAAGCTATCTTGCATTGTTATTCTTCCATTTTGAACCCAATTTTGAGCCTTTATAGAAAAACCAATATAAATATTCTTATTGAAAACCAATTCACTTCCCTAACCCCTAACTTGAAAAACCATGATACACCCTACTCTGAGATTAAAAAAAAATGGTTTGATATGTGAAAGGGCAAGTTGTGAATATGAAATGTGTAAATTGTTGAGGGTTGAACAAAGTGTACAGAAGCCAAGCCAAAAAAAAAAATCAAAGAGGCTTGGTAGAAAGAAAACAAGTTAGTTTAATTTTATTGAAAAAAAAGAAAAAAAGAAAAAGAAAAAGAAAAAAAGAAGTTAGTTCATTTATCTCAAAGTTTTTGTATTTATTCTTTTTTCCCTTCCATTCAAACACCCTAAACCCATGGCCACGTTACAAGCCTAAAAGTCCTTTTGATGTTGATACCATATGAGGTAACGTGTAAGTAGAGAAGGATGAAAAGAGGATAATGAAGTAGTAGAGTTGAAAATTTGTATATGAGTTGGAGTATTATGTGTGACTGAGATAGAATCCAGAGAAATGTCTTTTGATTCCATACATACACCAACACTCAAAGGACTCTTGAAAAACTTGCTCAAAGATTATAAGGCATTCATCTTGGCATATTCTCTCAAGTTCCTATTTGGTGTGATCTTTAGAGCAATGAATGAGGGCATGAACATATTTTCAATTTAGATAAGCAATTTATGAATTCATGTTACATATGTGAATTTGCTTGAGAACAAGCAAAATCTTAAGTTTGGGGGAGTGCTATTCTCTGAAAATTCTTGTATTTCATCACTTTTTTTTTTATATATTTTTGGTTTTAAACTAAAATTGTGCATAAACTTTATACATATGAAGGAAAATGTGATGTGTTGAAAATACTTTGAAAAGTGAAAATTTTGAGCTAAATGTATAGGGTTTTAGATTAAATTGAAGAAAATTAGAAAGCTCATAAAATCCTTCTCTTTGTAGGAGGATGAGGTCAAGAAATGGAAGCTTGCATGGATCCTTGGAGGTGGAGAAAAGAAGAACAAAAGCCAAAAAGGAAGATCAAAGTAGCTTGAAGGTGACCCAGGTCGCTTTTGCTATGCCACAACGAAGCAAAAGCGAAAACACATAAAAATTAGGCCCTTCTGACCGCGTTCGCTGTGGGTTCACTATAGCGAAGCAAAACCGAAAACACATAAAAAATAGGCCCTTCTGACCGGGTATGCTGTGGGTTGCTATAGTGAAGCGAAAGCAAAGTTGCGATACTGCAACTGTGCGTTTTGAAAAACTGAAGTTGCAGCTTGCTTTTTAACCTAATGGAGGCACCGAAATAGAGACATTCTGCACAAGGAAGAGGCTAAGAACCACAAGGAGGCTTCTTGGAGAGCTTGAGAAGGATTTTGGTGCTTCTTGGAGGAGATTCTTGGAGAAACTCAAGATTTTCCTCTCTTTTTCTGGTTTTTCTCCTCTTATCTTCCCATTTGCTGATATGGTTATGAGTTTTGTGTTGAGTTTTTGGTTTGTATTGATTATGAGTAGCTAAAACTCTCATTTATGATTACTTCTACTCATTGTATGGATTAAAACTACTATATTTTCTTGCTTTTGCTAGTTGTTGAGAATATATGCTGATTTTTCTCTATGCTTAATTACTATCTTGTGCTTGATCACCACATGATTAGTTTAGTTCAATTGAATGATTCTTGAGAGAGCTATTTTGGTTGTAGAACTTGAGAAAAATCATGTTAGACTTGAAATTTATGGATTAAATGGATGGTTTGTTGTTAGAATAGAGATATATCTAACAACCTAGCATAGTCTAATGAATAATTGCTTTTGGAAAGATGATTTTCATTAGTGATAGACAAGAGATTGAATATTGTTAATGAAGATTAAAAATCAATCTTGACTTAAGAGAGCTTGATTGATGATCTTAGAATCTTTGACTAGCATATGGACTCACACAACTAGCATAAGTGAATCAATTGAATAGTTTTATGAAATACAATGAGGAAGAAGTAATCCTAAGCCTTTAAACCTTGAAGTAGAATAAATTTTACAATCACCTTTGTTTTACCTTAGTGTTTTTAGCAAATTTCCTTAATTGACATACTTAATTTCAAATGATTTCATTCAACATAGTTAAGAACATAGTTACAATAATTTAACTTACTTTTGTCATAGTTCTTGTGGATCGACACTCGTTTACTCACTAAATTATTACTTGCGACCTGTGTGCTTGCGGAACCTAAATGGTGAACAAGTATCCCTTTTGTGTGGCACCCTCTTAATGAATTCATCTCCCAGAAACCTCACTTGATATTACTTCACATCTTCCTTCATGCCCTTAGCCTGGTTATTGACCTAGTCAGGGTGGATGAACTCGATCTTGTCACTAAGGCCATGGGGGAGGATGTAAGTATGGTACGGGCGCCTGAAATGCTAAAACCAATATATCAAAATATAATCAAACTTCCAAGTAGCTAACTATTTAATCGTAGTTGAAGAAATACCTGATAAAGAAGTTGACAAAGCTCGTACTTGTCATATACTTATTCTTGACCTTAGAAACAAGCTCTTGGCTTATAGCTTCTTATTGCTTTGGTAAGTCAAAGACCTCCATCTTAAAATGGATAATTGGACATGGGATGAAATTCGAAGCAAAGAATTGTTAGAGAACTCTTTGAGGGACTTTTGAGCAAATTGGTTGACGGGTTTATTCTATGAGAATGACTTCTGCTGGATTGATCATTAAGGATAGGATGCTTCATCTTCTGACATTGAGTGGGGTGCTAGATTGATGAGGGGCAGGCTTAGACTTGGTGGGTAGCTTCATTTGAGTGGTAGATCTCTTAAGCAGATTGTATACATTAATTAGATGACAAGGCCACGCAACGAAGCTACCTATAGCTTGTTCCACTATATTTGCATCTTTGGTAGCCACATGGAGCTGATTATTAGGGTCAAAGTTAGTATTAATCTCTACCTTTACATGCTTAAGAGGCAAAGGCTCATTATGAATGATGTTATCCTCCAGGCGGTTGAATATGTATCCTGTTGCAACTGTATGGCGTCTAGGGCTATCGGCAAAACAATCAACATCCACCAATCCCTGAGGTAGATCATGAGTGGGGAATGTGTAGCTACCTTTAGTACTTGAGCTACCATTTCCCCTTGCTACTTTGCATTGTTTCTGGAGCTATTCATATCTTCTCTCCTTATTATTTCTTTGAGGTTACTGGTGATTATACTATTTTGTCTTGGTCAATATAAAGCCAGCACCCCTAAGAAGACAAGGATGGTTAGGCCCCAATGTCTTGACCAATATGCCCTTATCCGCAGAAAGACAACCTTGTGTAGTAACTGCCTAGGACATGGCTTGCTATGCATGTAACGATAATGTTAATATTAATATCCCCTTTGATTGTGGACTGAAGTTCCTCAAGAACTTTTGTCTTATCAGCCTTTTATGGATTTGCATGTACACCTTTATCAATACATGATAGAATATGTATGGTGCTTGCCTAGCCTTGTTGAGGACAAATTTCTTTGAAGTGTTGTCTATATCATATGTAGACTGCAAAGCACACAATTCAAGTTAACATTTTTTACAAGAATAGCAAGTAATTAAGAATCATATATATCTTACCCTGCCATTGTCCCATATAACATTTAAGTACTTTTTCTATCCCTTACCCTAGTGACCTAACGTGATAGGAACGTTAATCCTTGCCATTATACTAATGTAGTGTGATAGGAACGTTAATCCATTCCTGTTTCTGGAAGAACAACCCTATACCAAGAGTACCCTTTAGATGACTCATAATTCTGTAGGCTGCATCCATATGCTTTTTCTTTGGCTCACTCATGTATTGACTAGCCACACTTACTACAAAGGTTATACCAGGTCTTGTATGAGAGATAAATCAACTTCCCAATAAGTCTCTGATATCTTCCTTTGTTAACAGCTTCGTTGGCTTCTTGTTCTTCTTCTATCTTATCATCTGAGTCACCGTCTTCTGACTCTTTATTATTCTTCTTAGGTTTCTTCTTTCTTTTTTTGAGACCACAATGGGAGTTAACTTAGAACTACAGCCTAGCATGATTGTTTCTTTTAGAAGATCAAGTATATATTTTCTATGAGAGATGTTAGATCCCAAGTTTTGATGATAACAAAAGTCAATTGTGTACAAATCATAGTTTTATAAGTTTAAGAAATGTTTACAAAGTTACCAAATGCATATAACAATGTTCTGTGGTGCCTGCTGCCAAAATGAACTGGTGTACTCGAGCATGAATCAAGCACTCGAGCATGGAACCCTTTTATGGTCGAGCAGATGCGAGTGATAGCTAGAAAGTGTTTGCCCGAGAGCATGCTATTGTCATTTTTACTGATTCACTTGAACACTGGAGATAGCACTCGAGCAGAAGAGTCTTTCTCACTCGAGCACATGCGAGTGAGAGACTGCGAGTGTTTGGCCGAGAGCAATTCATGTCATTCTTTCTTGATGCACTCGAGCAGAGAAATCAATACTCGAGCATGAGTGTCCTGTACTCGAGTACTAGCGAGTGAATGACTGCGAGTGCTTGGCCGAGAGTCATGAATATCAGAGAAGCACAAGTATGCTCGAGCAAAGTTTCATATGCTCGAGTGACACATCAGCACTCGTGAGTGAAAAATCTATCTCTCTCAAATTCTGATGCAAGTACTGATATTAAGGGTATATTACTTGAGAATATTCTTCTCACTCAGCAGGAGTATGTGTGCTCGAGTGAGGGCCCACATCACCTGCGAGTGCAAAATCTCACTCTTGCTAAAATGGCATGCGAGTGCTGTCCAGAGAAGAGTCTCCCAGTGTAAAATACAAGGCCACTCGAGCAGAAGGAGTTGTGCTCGAGTGAGGCCCCACATCACTCATGAGTGATGTAATACCTCGAATTTTGAGACTTGAGCTTAGAGAATAAGCCTGAGATTAGTGGATTGCTAAGCCCCGGTTTAGCAAGATCCCAAATTGTGATTAGGGTTTAATGACTATAAAAGTGGACGTGGTTAGTGATTAATGAACCCTTTTAGAGAATATAAAGTGGATTGTAGTCGCTTGTGTTATGAGCAACGCCAAAACCCTGTATTTGAGTTTAATTGTGGATTAACATCCAAATTGACTTAGAATAGAGGGAAGAATTGAATGGGGTATTGTGATGGAAATGGTGTCATGTTGTGGTATTTAATCATTGGAATTGATTTAAATTGGATTGGACACATTGGTTGCAAAACTGGAAATGCTGTCTAGTGTGAATTCTGTCTGGGCAGTCTTCTCGTGTGGACGTTTTTACTAGGTATATGATGTCAGAAAATTATGAAACTTTCTAGTCTTAAAGTTCACATCCCAAGCTTTAAAATGGACATATAATTTGTGCCATTTCGTTTTGTGAACTAGGAGATATGACTGTCCAAAGTTTGGGATGGAAACTGAACTCTGTTTTGGGGCAGTGATGAGTTTTATGTAATTCTGGAATTGTGTGGTGATTTTTAGTAATGGCCAATATTTTTCCTATAAATAGAACTGAAATATCTTTCATTTGGCTTTGGGATCACCTCATTTCTATTTTTCTAGAATTAGTTATGATTTTTCAAAGATTGGGCAGAAAATCTGCCAGAAAATCCGAAAATGCCAATTTTGGGAATTATGACATCAACAAAAGGCAAGATGACATAAGCATGGAATTAAAACATCTTCTCATCATCTTCAGCTCTCATTTCTGACGTGCAGCACAACTGAATATGGAGAGAGGAGTTGAGAGAAAAATAGAGAGAAGGAAGGAGAAATCTCGCAAGGTAAGTCGATTTCTCCGGCGATTTAGCTCCTAACGCGTATAACTCTACTCTTAAGCTTCTCTTCTATGTTCATGAAGGTTGTTGAAGCTCAGATCTTGGTTAGGAAAGTTAGGGTTTTTCAGCTATATTAGGGAAAAGCCAGAAGGAGCTTGAGGTAATTTCCAAACTCTTGTATATTGACTATTCTAGCTGCTGTGGGCAATTTAATCGGTGAAATTCCGCCGGATTGCCGTTGGTTTTAATTTATGGAAATGGATTGTAGGGGCTGTTATGCTGCCCAAATTGATACTAAATGGTAGTTTTAACCTAATGGAATAGTCAATAAAGTGGTTAGGAGTGGAAAGAAACACGTTTACGGAGCCGAAACCGAAAAACCCCAATTTTCCCCTTAAAACCCATATATTTCGGCCAGCATTGTAAATGGGTCTTAGAGTTGGATTTTCAATGAATTTGATAATTCCGAGTCCGGAAATGGATTCCTTGGGCGAAAATATATCAGAATAGCCCATGTCAAAATTTCAAGAAAAGTACAGCCGGACCGGGTACGGCGGGGCCGGGTCCCCGGGGGTATTTTAGTAAATTTTCAATATAGCCTCATATAACCCCCAGAAACACTTTGGAAGTGTCTAAATAGTACATTTGACATTGTAGGACCGAATGTGAAGCCCCGAGTTGCTGGCACGCAAATCGAGGAGAAAAGACTGGAGGTAGGGGACTTACCTTACTTGCATGTATTCGATATCTTTGCTTGTGTAGTGATGTATGTGATTGCTTTACTTGATTGTGTAGAGCATATTTGAATAAATGAAGCTCTGTTTCTGTTTTCGCTGTGGCCATAGTCTTGTTGTATGAAACATTGAGCATGCAGAAATGTCATTATGGGGCATGCATCTAGATAAAGCTAACATGTCATACACATAGCATCTATCATGCATGCATTATGGTATCTGTTTCCTACTGAGATTCTCTCAAATCTCACTCTCCCCTACCAACAATTTAGACAGGGCAAGTGGCTCGTGGAGGGAGCGGCTAGGACTCCTTCGAGATGAGATTGTGTAATCCCCATTTGAAGAATTGTAATGGGCAATTGGGCCCTGTGTATCTTTAGCGAAGGTATGTACCCGGGATTGCCGGGATGATTATGTTGAGCACTCTGATATTTATATGAATGTGATTTATCTTCGCGTAGTAATTGTATTCGAAATATGAATATGAGACCAAGTTTATAAATGATTTCGAAAAGTATTTGTGAAAACCCCGTCATGTGATGGGTTAGTAAATGTTATTTGATTATTATTGGTCTCTATTTCATTTTAATCGCGTATTTCGGATATAATTACGGAGGGGGTTACAAGTGAGAATTTTATCTCTCTGAAATCCTATGCGAGTGCAAGCTCAAAACTGAAGAACAAGGAGTAAAATAGCAATATCACTCAAGTGAGCCCATCCATGCTCGAGTGATACTCTGCCAGATCACCAAATACACCAAGTCTCATAGCGTTCAATCCGAATATGGTTTAATGTTATTTATTTATCTTATCATCACTTATTATCATTATTTAACATCATTTTGAATGTATTATAAGTGTGATACAGGAGGATGAACGTTTGAAATAAACAAACATAAAGAAAGTGAAACAACGGCAGACAGCATCATTACAAGCACGCACGTACCTACCGCATTCAAAGTATTCAAACATGCGCGTGTCATTCCACAGTAACAAGCCCCGCTCCTCAACGATCATTACTCAAACGGGCAAAAACTGAACATCTATAAATATAGAGATCCAGAGATCGTCAACAACAACGAAGCACAAGAATTCACAAGCATATACACGAGTCTCTGTTATTCATAATTCTCTCTGTATACATATTGATCTTCAGTGTTCATCTACTTGTTCTGTAAGAGAGTCTTTATACAATTCAAATACTATTTTCATTTGATATCAAGGTATTGGGACCTTGAGAGGGTAGATATCCTTACGAGAGAAGCAGTTGAGAGAATTCCTAGTTAAACCTTCCACTCATATGACTTATAAGATACAAGCAGTAGAGAACGTTGCTGGTCATAAGCCTTGTATACATAAGCAAGTAGGAAAGGTCATAGGTTTTTTTTCTGCACATAAGACTTGTCGTAAGGGAGAGAGAAATTTCTTAGTGAGAGAATATTTCTGCTCGTAGTCCATTCAAGGACAATTGTTGTCTTGTGGCGTTCTGAGAACCCATTGAATCTTGGAAGAATAGTGAAAATCTCAGTAGGTCTTGATCTTTGAGGATTGGACGTAGGCCTGATTATTAGGCCGAACCAGTATAACTCTCTGTGTTCTAATCTTCTCAACTCTACTCTGTCTAGTCTATTTTCATATCACCATATCAAGCAAAAATTTATAACGTCACCCAATTTACCCCCTCTTGGGTGAAGCTTGCCTCTTTCATTTGGTATCAGAGCCAAGTCTTCTCTGAAGAGCCTAACAGCTTGAGAAGGATCCATTAAATGGCAATAATGGGTGAGAACATACTTCCAGATGGAGCTTCAATCACTAGACCTCCTGGGTTTGCTGGAAAACATTTTTCGTTCTGGAAAGCCAAGTTCAGAGTGTTCGTGATGGTTAACGAATACGGGTTGTGGAATGTAATACAAGATGGTGACTATGTTCCAATGAAGAAAATCGAAGATAGAGCCGTTAAGAAAAGCCCAGAGGAGTTTGATGAGAATGATAAAAGGTTAGTAACATTAAATAGTAAAGCTATTTTAATGATATAGAGTGCTCTTAGTCAAAAGGAATATTTTAGAATATGTACTCTACCAACTGCTAAAGATATGTGGGATGCTCTTGAAATTGCTCACGAAGGTACATCCGGAATCAAAGAAAATAGAGTCAATACTCTAATTACAGAGTATGATCTATTTCGTATGAAACCCGGAGAAGGTATATCAGAATTCGAACTTAGGTATACTCATCTTGTTAATAAATTATCTGTACTTGGAAAATCTTTTGATCAAAATTCCCAGGTAAGAAAGATTCTTAATATTCTTACGAAAGAATGGGAAGCAAAGGTGACAGCTATCGAAAAAGCTAAAGGAGAATCTATGAGATCCGTAGCTGCTCTCTTTGGTAGTCTCTCCGAGTATGAAGGAAAGTTGAGATTGAAAAAGGAACTTGAAGAGTTCGATGATAAAAAGAAAAAGGGAGTTGCACTTAAAGCTATCAAGGAAGAAGAAGAATCTTCTGAGAATGAAGATGTCCCTAATGATGATGAAATGGGAATGATCGTGAGAAAATTCAAGAGATTCTATAGAAGAGGTCAAAAGAACTTCAAAAATTATCAACGTGGACTAAGCAAGAAAGAAAACAAAGAACAACCGATAGTATGCTATGAATGTGGGAAGCCTGGACACATCAAATCCGAATGCTTCAGAAACAAAGACAAAATGAAGAAGAAAAAGAAAGCATATATATCATCTATCTGGGGTGATAGTTCGTCAGATGAAGAAAGTGACAATGATGAAGTAGCAAATCTATGCTTGGTAGCCAAGGAAGAAGAATCAGATTCTGAGGTAAGTGATTCTGAACCTACTTATGATGAGTTGTTATCTGAATATAATGCATTACATACAGAATTCATCAAAGTAGCTAAAGAAATGGTTAGTTATAAGAAGAAAGTAAAAGAATTAGAAAATACTGTCATATCTTCGTGTGAAATATATGAGGAGAAAGATAAGAAAATAAGTAATTTAACAAAAATTGTTGAAAAATTTACTAAGGGAAGTGAAACTCTTAAGGTTATTTTAAATTCTCAGAAGTTTCATTTGATAAATCTAGAATTGGATATAAGTCTGATAATGATAAGAATAGAGGTTATAAGAAGAATAGTAGTAGAACGTATCTTAAATATTTCAGGAATTCTGTGCATACATCAAATCCCTTTGAATCATGTAGCTATTGTAATAGGAAAGGACATTATACTTCGTCATGTTATTTTAAAAGAGGACAATGTATTGGAACATACAAATGGGTTCCGAAAGGAACACATGCATCACATACTAACCACAAAGGACCCAAGAAAGTATGGGTACCTAAAACTTGATCACCTTACTCTAGGTATGTCTCAAAGCATCACGAGCAAACAAGTGGTATATTGATAGTGGATGTTTGAGACACATGACTAGTGACAAAAATAAGTTCATCATGATGGAAACCAGAGAAGGAGGAAAGGTAACATTTGGAGGTAATCAATCTGGACGTATTGCTGGAATTGGTGAAGTGGGAAAATCCAATGGAATTCAAATTAACGAAGTATACTATGTTGAAGGATTATGCCACAACCTCTTGAGCGTAAGTCAAAGCATTGACAAAGATAACTGGGTGATTTTTGACTCAAAAGAATGCTTGATAGTAAACAAGAAAGATCTGCCACTAAACAAAGAATCTATCAAGGCAAAGATTCGAGCTCAAAGGGACGGTAATTGTTATACTATTGATTTAAATTCAAATTCTTCTAAAAATTGTTTTCTTAGTCGATCAGAGGAGAGTTGGTTATGGCATAAGCATTTGGCTCATGTCAATATGAATCAACTTGACAAACTAATTAGAAAAGATTTAGTTGTTGGTCTTCTCAAACTCAAATTCAAAGATAATATGATTTGTGAAGCATGTCAAAAAGGCAAACAAACTAAATCCTCATTCAAAACAAAGTATGAGATTTCTACTTCTAAACCCTTACAATTACTTTATATGGATTTGGTAGGACCAGCAAGAGTAAAAAGTTTTGGAGGAAATTTATATACTTTAGTAATTGTCGATGATTTTACAAGATTTGCATGGACTATATTTATTACTTCAAAAGATGAAACATTTGCCAAATTTATTATGTTTGCTAAAAAGGTTTAAAATGAGAAATGTATTTCTATTGTTTCTATTAGGACAGACCATGGAGGAGAATTTGATAATCAACTATTTGAAGACTACTGCAACAACGAAGGAATAGATCATAACTTCTCCACTCCTAGAACACCCCAACAAAATAGAGTAGTGGAAAGAAAGAACAGAGTTCTTACAGAAATGGTGAGAGCAATACTTAATGAAAAAGAAATGTCACAAGTGTTTTGGGCAGATGCAATGAGTACTGCTTGCTATATTTCAAATCGAGCATATATTTGCAAATCACTTGGAAAGACACCATATCAACTCTACAAGGGAAGAAAGCCAAATCTTGCTTATCTACATATCTTCAGATGTAAGTGCTTTATTCACAACAATGGTAAAGAGAACTTAGGTAAATTTGATTCAAAGTCCGATGAAGGTTTATTTCTAGGATATTCTAATAGGAGTAAAGCTTATAGAGTTTTCAATAAAAGAACATGTACAGTTGAAGAATTTATTCATGTTGTGTTTGATGAACTTGACTCTCAGACAAAACATATTGATGAAGAAGAAATGGATTTAATAAAGAAAAAAAAATCTATTTCAAAACAAAATGACTTTGAAACAAATGATTTTCAAAATTTAGAAGATGTTGATGATCATGCTAAACCAAAAGCGTGGAGACATATGAAAGATCATCCAATTAATCAAGTTATAGGAGATATTTATGAAGGTGTCAAAACCAGAAATAGAATTCTCAATGAGGTAACTTTCTCTGCTTTTATTTCTGAAATTGAACCTTCTAATATGGAAGAAGCTTTATCTGATAATGATTGGGTGATTGCTATGCAAGAAGAACTAAATCAATTTCAAAGAAATCAAGTTTGGGATTTGGTTCCTCAACCTAAAGATTATACAGTTATAGGGACCAAATGGGTTTTCAAAAACAAACTTGATGAATCTGCAATCATTGTGAGAAACCATGCAAGATTGGTAGCCAAAGGCTATAATCAAGAAGAAGGTATTGATTATGAGGAAACATATGCTCCAGTGGCAAGATTGGAAGCAATACGAGTACTCTTAGCCTTTGCTTGCATTAAAGGTTTTAAACTTTATCAAATGGATGTGAAAAGTGCTTTTTTAAATGGTTATATTATGGAGGAAGTATATGTAGAACAGCTTCCTGGTTTTGAAGATGAAACAAAGCCTGATCATGTTTTCAAACTTAAGAAAGCATTATATGGTTTGAAACAAGCACCTAGAGCTTGGTATGAAAGACTAAGCAAGTTTCTTCTTGATCAAAGTTTTGTCAGAGGTAAAGTAGATACAACTCTTTTCATCAAACATAACAAAAATGATATTCTAATTGTTCAAATTTATGTTGATGATATTATTTTCGGTGCTACTAACGAATCTATGTGTCAAGAATTTTCTAAGATTATGCAGGGAGAGTTTGAAATGTCCATGATAGGAGAATTGAACTTCTTTCTTAGACTTCAAATCAAGCAAAAGAAGAATGGTATATTTGTGTCTCAAACTAAATATTTGAAAGAGCTGTTGAAAAAGTATGGATTAGATAGTGCTAACGGAGCTGATACTCCAATGAGTTATACAACCTTATTGGATGCTGATGTAAAAGGTCCTAGCTTCAACATTACTAAGTATAGAGGGATGATTGGTTCATTACTCTATCTTACAGCAAGCAGGCCAGATATTCAGTTCAGCGTGGGAATGTGTGCAAGGTATCAATCCGCTCCTAAGGTATCACATGCAGAGATAGTAAAAAGGATTTTCAAATATCTAGAAGACACTTCAGAACTTGGTTTATGGTATCCGAAAAGAGGGAATGAGTATTTGATGGCATATTTAGATTCAGATCATGGAGGATATAAAACTGACAGAAAGAGTACTAGTGGTCAATGTCAATTCTTTGGAGGCTCTCTGGTATTATGGTTCAGCAAGAAGCAGAACACAGTTTCATTATCCTCAACTGAAGCTGAATATATAGCAGTAGCAAATTGTTGTTCTCAAGTATTATGGTTGAAACAACAACTCCAAGATTTGGGGATATACTTAAATGAGATTCCAATTTATTGTGACAACACTAGCACTATAAGCTTAGCCAAGAATCCTGTACAACATTCAAGGACCAAACACATAGACATCCGACATCACTTCATTCGAGATCACGTTCAAAAGAAGGATGTCAAAGTTGAATTCATACCAACTCATCTTCAACTTACGGATATTTTCACAAAGCCAATAGCTAAAGATCAATTCCTATATATTTGAAGAGAATTGGGAATGGTTAATCCCAATGAGTTATAAGTTTTCTTGTTAAATATCTTAATGTATTTTTGATGATAACCATACTAACTTTAGCATTGGAGCATAAAAAATTATTTTACAGGTCTGTCACTCGAGGTGTCACTCGAGTGACAAGCTATGCTCACTCGAGCACGTTAGCTCTGCTTGAGCACAGCACCATTAAAAATACTCTATTTCCTGATATGTAAAACAGAGGTTAACAGAGGAGATAAGAATACCAAGAGATTATCTCAAATGCAACAGTGAAAATTGAGCTCACTCAGATATGAAGGACCCTCACTCGAGCATGATATGAACATGCTTGAAGTGAAGAAAGTGTGCTCGAGTAGAAAGAAAGAATTTCTTTCCTGAAGCTATCAAATGCATGGTTACTCAAATGATTTTGGAGGATTTGAGTACAAAGATGAAAAATATGGCAAGAAATCCATAACCCAGGTACACTTTTACATGTTTTATCAAAATTTCTTGTTTGTCACTCGAGCACAGAATGAACACACTCGAGCACAGTATGAACATCACTCGAGCACTAGGGTTTCTGCTCAAGCACTGTCACTTATATCAGATACGCGATAGCTCAGACCGTCGCACTTCCTGCTCTCACTCGAGGTGTCTCGTCACTCGAAGGTCACAACTCTTCATCTCCAACAGTTTCTCTTCAATCAATCGTGTTCATTTGCTTCAAATAACCGTTACAACTCTCCAATCTTCTTTAAAAGGTGAGATTTACCTTCTGCTTCTCTTATTTGGTGCCCTTATCTATTACATCTCTTTTCTCTATTCTCAAAAATCTGTGAGCCTTTCTTCTTCTTTTCTTGTTTCCAAATGGCTAGAACTAAAATGCCTTCTATTTTCCAAAGATCTGGCTCTCCCTCTCCCACTTATTCTGCTGCTAGTGCTTTTGCAACCCCAGAACCAACTCCTCCATCTCCTAAAATGACATCCTCACCTTCACCTCCTCCTAAACCCAAAACCAAAAAGAGGACTCCGGCTAAGAAACCTCACCCTAAGCCTCAAATAGCAAAGAAGGTTCAACCTCCTCAAAAGAAACCAAAGGGTGTGGTGTTCAAAGAACCTATAGTTACCCGGTTTCAATCCAAAGAGGTCCAAGGAAGAGGAAAGAAAAAGGAAACTGAGCAACCTCAACAATCATCTTCTTCCTCTGATGATTCATTCAACAGATAACTCCGGGAAGCAATGGAGAAGTCAAAACTTGACAAGATAGTTGGGAAGATTGCTTCTCAAGCCGGTGTTTCAAGTTCATACCATATTGGGCAATCTAGTGCAACTGCTTCAGGAACACCTTCTGCCTCACAAGCTCCAGTGGATGATCATATTACGAGTCCTCCTGAGCGATTCAATGTTGAGGAACTAAAGGCAATATCTCAGAAGGTATTTGATGATGAATTTACTCATAGGCATTTCTGTCTAGTAGTGTATGTGGATTTAGATTACTTGAAGAAGAATTGCCATTTGAATTTATATCCTTATCTTCAATGCTATGCTCCCTGGCTGAATATCCATATGCCATATTCACCCACTGTTGTGAAAACCTTTTATTGCAACATGAAATCCCATAACATTAAGTCTAGGACTGGTGAATTGATTGAGGAAGCAGTGTCTACTACTGTTAGAGGCAAATTTATTATGATATCTGCTAAGATCATAAATGACTTACTTGGGTATGTTGCACCACCTCCTGATCCACCCTCTTTCTCAGCCAATGAAGTCTTCCAGATTTTGAGGCCAAAAGACCCAATAGGCCCTCTTAATTTTAAACCTATTGACATGCCTGACTCTTACAGAGCCCTTCACTATATATATATATTCCTGGAGCATAGTCAATAAGTCCAAAAAATTTACCTATTTTGCTCAAAAGGACTATTACATGTTGGCCTCCTTTCTAGCCGAACAACAAAGGAATGTGGGGGAGATTATTTTCAATGAGATGAGAAGATTTCGATTTTCTTCATCAAAATCTGTGACTATACCATACCCTCAACTTGTATCCTTCATCCTAATGAAAAACAAGGTATGATATTTGGAAGGAAATGAGAGGGTGCTTATTTCAAGGTTTGGTAAGACTCAGTTAACCCATATGAGTATAAATCTTCCGGTGATTCGAACCAAAGCCATATCTCAGAGGGAAGCCACTCCATCAAGAGGTGATGAGGCCCAGTCATCTGCTCAAGGTCAAATTCCTCCTCCTTCTTTCCTTAATGCATCTCTTTCTAACCATTTGACTGAAGCAATCAATCAAGCGGTATCTAGTTTGAAGAAGGAATTAGTGACTGAGTATGAGAAGCTAGTGGAAAAGATGGAGTCACAAGTCATCAAGTTGGTAGACAAGGCCAATACTAACTTTGACTTGATGTTCAAGACTCAGGATGAGATGTCACAGAGGATAACTGATATGGAGATCTTCTTCCGTTCTCACTTTCCACCTGTATCTTTAGAAGTACCTCCTGAGACCACTCCTACCTCTACCTCACCTCCTCATCCACAGGCACATGTTCTCTTCACCGATCCAGACTCTAATGTTGATATCACCTATGATCAGTCGCCTTCACTACCTCCCTCAGCCTCTGTATCACAGCCATCATCTCCACCTGTTGTGCCAATTGACCCTTCCACTGCCATAGTACCCTTTGTCCCATCATCTGATATCACTTTTCCTCAGCCCCCTTCTGATGTTGACAAAATGGGGGAGAAGGATGTGTGATGATTTTCTGAGCTATCAATCATGGGATGTATTGGGTGTTTGGGTAGTTTTTATGTAATGGGGTAGGTTTTTGATGTTATTATGGTTGTATAAAGGGTTTAAGGGTAATTAGTGATTTATGATTATGTTATTATCAAGTTTATCATTAATGACTATTTCTATGATTCAAGTTTTTCTGTTTAAGTATTTGATTGTTTCTGATATACTATGCTTATCTTGGTTGTTAAGTATCCAGATAAGTATTGCAGGGAACTTATGTAGATAAGTGCAAAAATATGAACTTGAATCTAAACCTTGATATGCATTTGGAAACAATGATGTTATACTCCAAAAATTTTTCATCTTAATCAATTTTTCTTGATTTCCATCACAAAGGTTTTGTCATCATCAAAAAGGGGGAGAATGTTAGATCCCAAGTTTTGATGATAACAAAAGTCAATTGTGTACAAATCATAGTTTTATAAGTTTAAGAAATGTTTACAAAGTTACCAAATGCATATAACAATGTTCTGTGGTGCTTGCTGCCAAAATAAACTGGTGTACTCGAGCATGAATCAAGCACTCGAGCATGGAACCCTTTTATGGTCGAGCAGATGCGAGTGATAGCCAGAAAGTGTTTTCCCGAGAGCATGCTATTGTCATTTTTACTGATTCACTCGAGCACTGGAGATAGCACTCGAGCAGAAGAGTCTTTCTCACTCGATCACATGCGAGTGAGAGACTGCGAGTGTTTGGCAGAGAGCAATTCATGTCATTCTTCCTTGATGCACTCGAGCAGAGAAATCAATACTCGAGCATGAGTGTCTTGTACTCGAGCACTAACGAGTGAAGGATTGCGAGTGCTTGGCCGAGAGTCATGAATATCAGAGAAGCACAAGTATGCTCGAGTGACACATCAGCACTCGCGAGTGAAAAATCTCTCTCTCTCAAATTTTGATGCAAGTACTGATATTAAGGGTATATTACTTAAGAATATTCTTCTTACTCGAGCAGGAGTATGTTGTTAGATATGAATAGTTTTGAGGATGTCAAATATAGATGTCAAATATGAGCAAAAAGTTTTTATAATATACTTATCTTCTACATTGACTAACTACCATATTTAATGAGAAATATCTTGTAGATTAGTCAAGCAAAGAGAGAAGATATCAAGTTGGGTTAAAAAGATTCATGTGATTTAATACTGTGGATTATTCGAATAGTCAAGGCGTTATCCGAATAGTCATTGTGATTTCAAACTCAGTTTCTAAATATGGTATTCAGATAGTAGGATAACTATTCGAATAGTAAGGGCACTATTCGGATAGTATGATGATTATCCTAATAAGCTTTTGATAAATTTCAACATCCAATATCACAAGACTATCAGGATAGTAAGGACACTATCAGAATAATATTTGACATATTTCAAAGGTGACTATCATGATAGTAATTGAACTATCAGAATAGTCTCAATGCAAAAATTCAAATATTATTCGAATAGTAATTGAACTATCAGAATAGTCCATAACTGAAAAAGAGTGATGTTATTCGAATAGTTAAAAGATTATCATATGAATAGTCAAGATAATGCATATGTTATTCGAATAGTTAAAAGATTATCATATGAATAGTCAAGATAATGCATATGTTATTCGAATAGTTAAAAGATTATCATATGAATAGTCAAGATAATGCATATGTTATTCGAATAACGCAGCAAACTCTGTTTCTTTCAGCATGGGCGATGTTCAGTAATTTGGTCATATCTCCCAAACCATAACTCAGATTGAGGTGAAACCAGTGGCATATGAAACTAGACTCCCAACACGAACTATGGACACCACGATCACATTCAAAGGAGTTCCGATGAGAGAGATATAAGC
Organism: Inga oerstediana; assembly: GCA_963210345.1. Classification (NCBI taxonomy): domain Eukaryota; kingdom Viridiplantae; phylum Streptophyta; class Magnoliopsida; order Fabales; family Fabaceae; genus Inga; species Inga oerstediana. Next base: position 40,024,973 of record OY723403.1, on the reverse strand, counting down.
TTCGAAAGTTGATATATGAATCAGCGTCATATTCCTGGACAGTTTTGGTATTTTGGACATAACTCTCAAAATACATATCGGATTGAGATGAAACCAGTGCCATATGAAAGAAGACTCAAAGATATTTCCATGGATAGGTCATTTGCAATATTTGGGGTTATATTCTAATAGCTATGCCATCTGGAAATTGCTGCTCGTAATTTCAGAGATTGTCTAAGAACAGTAGATACTCTTTGAATCATAACTTTCTGTACACAACGAGTTTGGAGCTTATTCTTGTTGCATTGGAATGTAGATAATGAGGGCTTTCCGATGATATATAATTTGCCATGTTTCGAGTCAAAATCAAGAATTCACTTGAAGGCTATTCGAATAAGGGTACGGCTATTCGAATATTAAAGTTTATTATGAGAGAATATTATTCGAATACAAATGACATTATTCGAATATTATCATTTGTTTTACAAGGCAACTATTCGAATAAGGAATTCACTATTCGAATACACTTCAAGTTCCAAAAGTTTATTCGGATAGAGAATAAAGTATTCGAATAAATATTACTCATTATCAAAGAAGGCTATTCGAATACAACAGATGTTATCAGAATAACTGATTTCCCAGAAAACATAACAACATCCCAAAAGATTCTGGAAATCAATGGAATGATCATATAACTCATTCTTCTTGCTTCTAATCACTCTAACACTTCATTGTATTAGTGTTTAATATATTTCTCCAGGAGTACAATGAAGATATGATGTGAAGAGTCAAAAGGTGAAATTACGGAAGCGGAGCGTCAACATTATAACGTTCAAATGCCACCCACCGCCAATGGATATTTTTCAAAAACTGGAAAAGTCAATAGTGGCTGCGCACTCTCCAACGGACGAGAAGAAAATGTTCCAACGGTCATCACCAACATACCTATATATATGGGAACATCCAGACAGAGAAAAGACAGAACAACAAGATCACACACAAACATATCATCAAGTTCACTACTCTGTTTTACGTTGTAATTGTAATTCTATGCTTCAGTGATTCTTATTCACTCTTGAGAGAGATATTTCATTCAAACTCAATATTTGTTATTGAGATAACTTAAGGTTGTGGAACCTTGAGTTGGGATTGGATTACAACTTGTAAGGGGGAGCGAGTGTCCAGGTGAAGGAACTTGCTTGTACTGAGGTGCCAAGAACCCACTGAATCTTGGAAGTTATAGTGAAACTCTCAGAGAACCTCTGAGGACTGGACGTAGGTCAGAGTGGTTGTGGCCGAACCAGTATAACTCCCGGTGTACACTTCGGTGATATTTCTCCTTACTCTTTACTGTTTTAAATTCACTGTCAAAGTTGTATACTTGCAACGAATTTTTAGTATCACCCAATTCACTCCCCTCTTGGGTGAAACGCTTGCTCTAACATATGTGTGCTCGAGTGAGGGCCCACATCACCTGCGAGTGCAAAATCTCACTCTTGCTAAAATGGCATGCGAGTGCTGTCCAGAGAAGAGTCTCCCAGTGTAAAATACAAGGCCACTCGAGCAGAAGGAGTTGTGCTCGAGTGAGGCCCCACATCACTCGCGAGTGAGAATTTTATCTCTCTGAAATCCTATGTGAGTGCAAGCTCAAAACTGAAGAACAAGGAGTAAAATAGCAATATCACTCAAGTGAGCCCATCCATGCTCGAGTGATACTCTGCCAGATCACCAAATACACCAAGTCTTACAGCGTTCAATCCGAATATGGTTTAATGTTATTTATTTATCTTATCATCACTTATTATCATTATTTAACATCATTTTGAATGTATTATAAGTGTGATACAGGAGGATGAACGTTTGAAATAAACAAACATGAAGAAAGTCAAACAACGGCAGACAGCATCATTACAAGCACGCACGTACCTACCGCATTCAAAGTATTCAAACATGCGCGTGTCATTCCACAGTAACAAGCCCCGCTCCTCAACGATCATTACTCAAACGGGCAAAAACTGAACATCTATAAATACAGAGATCCAGAGATCGTCAACAATAACGAAGCACAAGAATTCACAAGCATATACACAAGTCTCTGTTATTCATAATTCTCTCTGTATACATATTGATCTTCAGTGTTCATCTACTTGTTCTGTAAGAGAGTCTTTATACAATTCAAATACTATTTTCATTTGATATCAAGGTATTGGGACCTTGAGAGGGTAGATATCCTTACGAGAGAAGCAGTTGAGAGAATTCCTAGTTAAACCTTCCACTTATAAGACTTATAAGATACAAGTAATAGAGAACGTTGCTGCTCGTAAGACTTACAGTGAAGTAAGCAGGAGAGAACGTTGCTGCTCATAAGCCTTGTATACATAAGCAAGTGGGAAAGGTCATAGGTTGTTTTTCTGCACGTAAGACTTGTCGTAAGGGGGAGATAAATTTCCTAGTGAGAGAATATTTCTGCTCGTAGTCCATTCAAGGACAATTGTTGTCTTGTGGCGTTCTGAGAGCCCATTGAATCTTGGAAGAATAGTGAAAATCTTAGTAGGTCTTGATCTCTGAGGATTGGACGTAGGCCTAATTGTTAGGCCGAACCAGTATAACTCTCTGTGTTCTAATCTTCTCAACTCTACTCTGTCTAATCTATTTTCATATCACCATATCAAGCAAAAATTTATAACGTCACCCAATTCACCCCCTCTTGGGTGAAGCTTGCCTCTTTCAAGAGACGTACATGCTTGGTCTTGACTTGTCAACTCCATCCTAAGGAAGTATTTCAAGTTTCCAAGATCCTTTACTTCAAATTCTCTCCTAAATGCAACTTTTATCCTTGATATTTCATCAATATGATCTCCTGTGAGGATTATGTCATCAATATACGCAATGAGGATGCATTTCTTTCCTCCCTTTGTTTTGAAAAAAATTGTATGATATGATAATCCTTGTTTGTAACCCTCTGATTTTAAGACTTTCAAGAACCTATAATACCATGCCTTGGGAGACTTTTTCAATCCATGTATAGATTTCTTTAGCTAGCACACTCAATCACTTTCGCCTTTTTCGAAACCTAGAGGTAGAGTCATGTAGGCCTTTTCTTTTAGCTCTCCATTTAGAAAGGTGTTTTTGATGCCTAACTGATAAAATGGCCACTATAGGATGGTTGCCATAGACAATAGAACTCTAATAGTGTTCAACTTTGCCACTACTGTAAATGTTTCTTGAGAGTCTAGACCATATGTCTGAGTGAACCCTCTTGCTACCAGATGGGCTTTTAACTTGTCTAGAGTACCATCAGCTAGATATTTAACACTAGTAGAAAATGACTTTTTAGACCGGTTAAAAATGACTTTTTAGACCGGTTCTGTATTAGGTCTTGATACAGCAGGTCTAAAAAGTCTGTTATTTTTTAGACCGGTTGTTAAAACCGGTCTTAAAAGTCATACTTTTAAGACCGGTTGTTCTTAAAACCGGTATTAAAAATCCACATTTAAGACCAGTTGTGGGCACAACCGGCACAACCGGTCTTAAATGTCTGACCTTTAAGACCTGTTGTGCCCACAACCGGTCTTAAATGTCTGACCTTTAAGACCGGTTTTGCCTACAACCGGTCTTAAATGTGGATTTTTAAGACTGGTTGTTCCCACAACCGGTCTTTAAGTACTTTTTTAAAACCGATTGTGACTACAACCGGTCTTAAAGCTTCAATTTTTTTTAAAAACGTCCCTTTTATATATACAGGTAGTGAATGCTCCAATTTTAACAGCAGTACAGAACAATCACTAATTTCAATTTCAAAATTCAAAAGCAGCAGTCTATAGCAGCAACAAATGTTCAGACAAGCTAGTACAATCATACATTGATGATTCATTTGCAATTAGACAGTAAGGAGGACCAAATGACAGCAGTAATGAATCTTGAAGAAACAGAGAACAATGCAAAATGCAATGGATGAAATAGAGTGCATGTATTTGTCTATCTATATATGTACCCATCTCAGTGATGTTAGAGAGAGATATTGTTGGGTACTTGGGTTCATATCACCTCAAACTTACCCAAGCACGGTCTTTAGTGCAAAATTCATATGATCATTCTCATTACTTCCGAGTTAAATATTAAATGCCAACTCATTCCTTCAATCTTGAGACATATAGTTCAAAGAAAAGAACTCTTAATTCACATATTATAAATTTATGCAGACTAATAATGCAAAAGCCCCACCAATATTGAATCAGAATAAGTTTAATAATATCTAACACAACTCTCATCCAAAACTCCTTTTGAAGGAGTAAATAACTCATGCTCTGTTTTCTTTGCTTTGTTGTCATCTACAACCAACAGCAGAAATTTACTCCAACAAATGGTAATTAGTGTAGAACAAGGTTCAAGATCAGATGTCACAATTTAAGCAACAAGTTAAAATCAGATTTTAGGAACTCCAATTCACTCCATTTCTTGCAATTTCAATGTGCAACATGAAGTTGTCTAAAACTAAAAACATGAAGGAATGTCCAAACAGAAGAATTTGATCAGAAATGGATGCAAAAATTTGAAATGACAATGGCAGCAATAAAATTCAAGTATTGATACAAGTAACAGCAGAAATTCCTCAACTTTACAGAATACAAAGGGAAGAAAAATTACAAAGGTTAGTCTCTCAAATACCATGCCTCCTGTATCACCCATATCACAGAAATTGTTCTACACAGATACATAAACCTTGTTAGCAATACATATGAGAACAATAATGTACAATGTAATGTTGGATTCAAAAACTCACTATTTTTGTAATAGCTCATAGATGAATTCAGCACAACATGTGCAAATGAAATCAATATCTTCTTCAGGAAAGGGATCAGCAAGATCAAACATCTGTAACACCAAAACCAGATGAAACATTGACTTAGTAACTTAAAAACAATAAAGTAATACAAAAGTTCTGAAATATAAATTTACCTCTTGAGTAAAAGCAGTCGTGCCTAGAGTGATAATATTGTAAATGTGTCTCAAAACATAAAAACCACATAAGTTAGACCCCTGTGGTTGCCTACGGCTCTGAGAAAAAACATGATATCATTAAAACAAATATAAAGGCATGGCTTATTATATTCTTTAAACAAATCAATATGTACTAACTTTGGCATGATCCATCTAGGGTCCTTTAAGTCACGAATATGCTTACCATAAGCAGTATGTAGGAATGTCCACATAGCCCTATGATCATCACAATGACAAAGGTTATTGGTTTTACACAAATTCCATAAACTTTGCATACAAAAGGTAATAATGCAAGAAAACTAACGAATTCATGGTCTTTTTCAAATCATTCCCTGGTTTGAAGTGGAGGGAACATAAGAGGATGACAGTGTAACTACTCTTGCATAGAAGAAGCAACTGCCAATGATCACTGAAAAAAAAAGAAGAATATTAAGCAAACATAAAACATTATATAAATTATAAAATATCATTTTGTTTCTTACCCATGCACATATGGAGCCAAGAAACACTCAGTTCCAGTTTCACTAAGCCTCTCTGATATGTATCTATGTCTGCTAGTAGCAGTGGTCTCTTTTTCTTGGATGTGATGGGGGCATAAGAATCCAAATTTTTCGCTTTTGCCAGAGGAGACCAACCTATGATGCATGTACCTACAATAATGCAAGCACATAAATAAAAGGTAAATGGTGAAACTTTTAAAATATTTACTTTGAATTACAGAAGCTACTTACATTAAGAACAGTTGGACAAATTGTAAGATTTTGTCTAGGAGCTACCAGGGACATCAAATCATCCCTCTCAAGATAGCATGTCACCCCTGACTATCCAACAACTGAATCCGTAGGCCACTCTCTTGTTTTAAATGATGTATCATATGCCATCAGAATCACTTGTTGCATGATATTCAATGGAGGCTGTGAAACTTCTTGTTGAGTGAAGGGAGCTGGACTTGGTGGGGCTTTGATCGGACTTTCCTCGGCTCGAACATAAACAAGGTTCATTGGCCACAAGATGAACGTACCTAGGACATTGCTAATGATCTTGAATTCATCAGAAGGGATAGGGACAGGTGCATCTGCAATAATCACCTTGTCAACTGACACTCGGACTTGATCACCTTCCATTTGTCGGTGGTGGACAGTTGATCCCAGTTTATGAACACTACCCCGTGCAACTAACCATCTCAAAGGATCCTCGACAAAAAGATCACAAAGCTCAGTAATTTTCGGGTTAGGACCTCTGATGACTACCTGATGTTGCAACAACTACCTTTAGTGCTTTGCTTATTAGGATCAATCGATTGTGGCTGGGGAGCACTGGTATCTTGTCTTGAGCTCATAAACACTATCATTTCCTCTTTCATCTTGCTCAACCGGGTCTTTAATAGTGCATCAAATGATGCTTCAGCCTCAGCCTTTGCTTCTGCTCTTGCAGTGGCCAACATAGTCTCCAATTCCTCCCTAGTCACGATGTTTGAGGAATGGCTTACGGGGGCTCCAAAGTAATCCCGTATCCCTACCCCTCCTCTAACTCCCCTGACACGGCCTGGATGCTCATGTTTACCAGTAGCAACTGTTAGAATATCATTCCTGCCCTCCGACTTAAAAGAGCCCTCAACTTGTTGTTTTCTAAGTTCCTCCTGTAAGATAATACAAAATAACAAACATAAGTAATGATGTACATTTCTTATGTAATTAATAACAGTAACGATATATACTTATAATTCTTTCACCTACTATATGAGATTGTTCACTCGTATAAAACCCACTCCTCTTTTGGTGGGCAAATTGCCATTTTTCTTCTTTACGAATTGGAGATGGTGGAGAAAGAAGAACATAAGGATCAGATTGAGATGCTTCTTCCAATTTCTTCCGTTTGGCCGCCAACAAGTCTCTTTCAGCCTTTACATAACCCCCACGAGATATTGTATGAGGGCAATCATTCTTTCTACCACTCTCTTGTGCTTTTTGCCTTTTTTCCTGCGAATAAGAAATGATACAAAAGGAAAGTGTTATAATCAATTAAGATAATTGTTAAGTAAATAAAACAAAAAATAAGTCAACTAACCAAAGATTCTGGAGTAGTCTGAAGCCTAACAAATGCTTGTCAAGTCTCTTGATCAAGAAATGTATACTGGTCGCACGGATTAGGACGAGGCTGACCATCTTTCACCTAGATATAAATGTAATTGTTGGCCATATTTGTCTTAAACTTGCTCCAGTGCTCATAACAATACGTCATTATCTTGTTGTACAAGATCTCACTCTGAGGAACGTCGTAGGTGAGCTGGAATGCATGCATTGAAGGAGTAAGTGACAAATTTGTGACATTTGATAATAATTAATTACATACAGAAGATAATTGTATACCTGGATAGTGTCCCAAATATGTTGCTTCACCTTTACATCGACATTTCTCCACTCCTTTATCAAGATGCTCGACTTGTTGCGTGCAAGGAAGCTGACAAAACTCCTATATTGTTGTGCATTAGGCCCGATTGGTTTCCAATATCTATCAAACTCAATCGGTATCTTTTGGCCTGTACTCCGACTGAGGGAGACGTCTATCAACCATGTGCCACGTCTACCCCTCCGTACAGACTGGCTACTGCGCTCACTATGACCCTGGCTCTGAGCATTGCTAGGCTCGCCCTGATTAACACTAGGTGGCGGACTCTCCTGAGCACTAGGTGGCTGATTCAGAGGTGTAGTAGGTGGCTGATCCTCTGTACTAGGATGCTAGGGATTCATCATTTGCCTGTAATGACAACAAAGAAAGATAAATCATAAGCTATGACATGTGAAGACTATATCGATAAAATAACTAAACATATTCTTCGGATATAAATCATAATCATAATTACTTTAGTTAGTTAAGTTCAAAGTAGTATCATAAAGAGATATCTCCTATATTCCCTCGTGATGATCATTTCTTGTGCCGTGCGCATTATTTGCTTCATCTTTTTCGTTCAATTCTGGTAGACCCCTGGAAAAAGGAGTCTCAAGAAGATCATAATTTGAGTGACTTTTCTCGTCAATATCAATGACCATTTTTCCTTGGAGAGCTACATACCACATTTTATTTGCCTGATCAGTGATATAGAATACTTGTTGCGCCTGATCTGCCATAATGAAAGGTTCATCTCCAAAACTTCTACTATTCAGATCTACTAATGTAAATCCTAACCTATCGATCTTCACACCATTATTGACATCAACCTACTTGCATTTGAAAATGAGAAATCTAATTTTAACATAGTCAACTACCCAAATCTCTTCAATCACCCCATAACAAGGTATGGCATCCAATGTAGGCTTCTTATCTTTTGAACTAGAGAAGTGCATAGATTCAGCCACTAATACAACACCACTATTTTGGACGGTGCTCTTATCATCTAGGGACTTTGTGTAAAATGTATAACCGTTGATTACAAATGAAGTCCAACTTATGACATCAACTTCAGGACTATGTGCTAACCAATTTATTGTATCAGAAACACATTTTTCTCCATCAATCTTTTGTTTGAACCAATGTGCGAAAGTTCTTTTATGCTCCCTAATTAACCTTTGTTCAGTCATTCTACTATTTTGTTTCCGTACAATTTCTTTATGGGCATTCATGTAATATTGAACTTCATCAACATTATTCAAGATGTACAAGTGGACTTGTTGCAATTCATCAGCATCTATGCTCTTTACTGTTGCCCCGCGTCTACCCCTTTCTTGATCATGACGTTTAGGAAGACCAATATGTCGTACATTTGACAAATAATGTTGACAAAATTCCATAGCTTCTTCAGAAACATATTTTTGAACAATAGATGCTTCAGGCTGGTTGGGGTTCTTCACATACCCTTTTAGTATTTTCATAGTTCTTTCGATTGGGTACACCCACCGGAAATAGATAGGGCCATACAACTTTATCTCTTTCACTAGATGAACAATCAAGTGTACCATGATGTCAAAAAAGGAAGGAAGAAAAAGCTTCTCAAGCTGGCACAATATCATATATCCTTCATTTTCCAATTCCTCCAATCTTTCTGTGTCAATGACTTTACAACAAATGGCATTGAAGAAGAAACAAAGTCTAGTCAATATGAGTTGAAGATCATATTCGGCAATGCCTCGAATAGCTACTGGGAGTAGTTGTTGCATTAAGACATGACAATTATGAGACTTTAACCCTATTAACTTCAAGTCTTTCATCGATACAAGCTTTTTAAAATTTGAACAATACCCTGAGGGAACTTTAGCGCCATGTAAACACTCACAAAAGCTTCTTTTCTCAACCTTAGACAAAGTATGAGTAGCTAGAAGACAAAAAGTTCTATTACCATATGTCCTTGGATGTAAATCTTCTCGTATTCCCATTTCTTGCAAGTCTAATCTTGCCTTCACGCCATTCTTAGAACTTCCTTGTATGTTGAGCAGTATACCAACAATACTATCACATACGTTTTTCTCCACATGCATGAAATCAATATAGTGTCTGACGTTAAGATTGCGCCAATATGGAAGATCGAAGAAGACGGACCTTTTTTTCCATATATTTTTCTCATTTCTACTCTTTGATAACTTACCAAACATGGTATTGATATTTTCACCTTTTCATAAATTTTCTCCCCAGTCAATGCCTCAGGAGCATCTTCAAACTCTTGGCCACTGAAAAAAGCTTTTTTAAATCTACGATAAGGGTGGCTTCATCTAAAAAATTGCCTATGGCCAAGGTAAACCGTCTTTCTTCCATGTTGAAGTTGATGGTAGCATGTGCCTTCTTCACATATCGGAAAAGCTTTATGGCCTTTAACGCTATATCCTGACAAGTTCCCATATGCAGGGAAGTCATTTATAGTACAAAAGATCATTGCTCGCATATTAAAAGTCTCCTTCTTGTTCGCATCAAAAACATCGACACCTTTATCCCACAACTCTTTCAAGTCTTCGATCAAGGGTTCTAGGTAAACATCTATGTCATTTCTGGGTTGCTTTGGTCCTGAAATCAACATAGACAACATAATGTACTTTCGTTTCATACATAACAAAGGAGAAAAGTTGTAAATTACCAACAGAATAGGCCATGAACTATGTATACTGCTTAGGCTACCATAAGGATTCATACCATCTGTGCTAATCCCAAGCTTGAGATTTCTAGGTTCTTCACCGAAGCTAGGAAATAATTGATCAATTTTCTGCCATTGAGAAGAATCAGCTGGATGTCAAAGCTTTCCATCAGAAATCATCTCATTTGTATGCCATCTCAAATTTTTGGCATCAATTTCATTGGCAAATAGGCGCTTGAACCTTGGAATGATTGGAAGATACCACAACACTTTTGCAGGGCCCTTATTTGATTTATACCTTGGAGTTTCACATATCGGACATTGCTCCTTCTCTTCATGATCTTTTCTATACAATATGCAATCATTAAGGCAAGCATGGATCTTTTTATACTTCATCCCTAGTGGACACAGTATTTTCTTAGCATAATAGTGTCGACAAGGCAACACATTATCATCAGGAAGCATGTCTTTAAAGGCCTCAAGCGTTTCTAAAAAACTCTTGTCGCTCCATCCATGCCGTGCTTTCAAGCCTACCAATTTCAATACAGCTTTCAGCAATTGGTATTTTTTACACCTTGGGTACAGCGGCATCTCAGCATCACTTCACATATTACCATATGCATGTGATTGTTCAAAAGCCTCTTCTCCTACATCACGAATAATATCTTCTATCCGATCATCCATATCCGTGTCATTATCATCACAAGTCACTTCCCCCTGTTGAGATGCACTTGGCATTTCTAATTGTTCACTATGCTATACCCATACTACATACGTCTTACAAAACCCTTCACAAATTAAATGTGTATATATATCTACAGCACTTAATCGCTTCTCATTCAAATATTTTACACAAGGGCAATAAAACATCCCACTATCATCATCGGCATTTCTTTTTACAAAGTCTAAAAAACCCTCACCCCAACATCATATTCAACACTCGTCCGTTTAGCTTTTATCCAACTACGATACATATATTTCGACACCTTTTATTTTTTGTTTTCTACTTTTTCCCCAGAAAAAGGAAGGAGTATAATGAGAGTAGGAAATCATTACACCCAAGTACCTAGTTTAACTACTACATAATAAACAAGTAGAAGAGAGTAGAGAGATAGAGATAGAAGAAGAGTAATATGAATAGTACAAGTCTCATTAACAATGCAAATCTATCCAAAACAATAGGTTGACTGCCATATATATTACCATTACGAATAGTAGAAATAGAATAGTACCATAGGGATTAGGGGTTCAGTAATTACTAATTGACTTACCCGTCAATCACTCGAACAAAGTCTTTGAAGGCCGGAAACTACACGGGAAAGATGAGCTTGGTATGATGGGGTAGATTGCACACTGGAAGAAAGTAGGAAAGGTGGTTTAACGTTTTGGCCTTGACCTTCTCGGCTTTAGCGATGGAGGCATCAGATTTGTGGCTTCATTCTCTTACAGTTTTCTATGTGTCTTATGTATATATATATGCATTTACTATTTAGGAAGGAGTACGTCCTTCACATTCTCATGTGACCCCAACCAGAAACAATAAATCATTTAAGTATAGATAGTCCCAGCAGCACTCAATTTATTTGGTATTCTCTCATTTAGAATCCACCCTATCTATCAGCACATGACTTCAATTAACCATCTATCACTTGTAATGCATGTATGAAACTTTTTCTTTGTGTGTGTGATAGAGGAGTCCAAAGGATAATTTGAGGTTTAAATATTTATGGGGTGCCTTTATAACTTTTTAGTAAAAGAAACTGAACCTTTATCATTAAAGGCGATCGACCCCAATTTCTAAATCACTGATGAATTATGAGCAAACTTATGCAAGTGAATATACTTTTGCTAAAGCAGCATAAGCTTATGATGATGTTTATAGGGAAACAAAGGAAGTGATTCATGTAACCTCCTGTGCTAACAAAGAAAGCAATATCGGGAGCCTTTAGAAAAATATACTAGGAAATAGGGGAACCATTATGACGAGTTTGGTTGAGAGAGACAGAGGAACAAATAAATAAAAATGTATAAGAATAAGGAACACAAAAGCTATCATAAAGCAGGAACAGAATAAGGAACAGAGAAGCTATCATAACGCAGGAACAGAATAAGGAATATAGAAGATATCATAATGCAAACCAATGTCTCATATAAAAGAAAGACCAGTAATGTTTCAGAAATCAGAACCACAACGCCCCCACATTTCTAATATCCTAAATTATACCCAGGCCACAACCTTCTTCGTCAGCAATCACACAAAAAAATATTAATAGACGAAGTAAAAAACTACCTGGAAGAGAATTAGGCTTCACCAAGTTTATTATCCAACTTTTGTAGATTGAGGGTGAATAAAAACGAGAACAGGGTGTGTTCAGCACTGTCAAACGTCGACACTCAACGAAAAGACAGAGCACTAGTACGCCCTAACACTGAGCAATGGGGATGCTATCTCCAAGATCCCATTTTCATGGGGCAAATGCAATACCAATCCAAGGTGAGACACTAATTCCGCTCTTGATTTGACGAATTTGGAGTTGTTGTTCATTCTTGACTGTTGCTGTTTAGCCTAGAAGAATTCAGAATGAAGAATGGCATGGAGCGTGAACCACGAATGGGATTTGGGGAAAGAGTTTTAAGACCGGTTATAAAAATAACCGGTCTTAAAACATTTTTAAGACCGGTTGTTCAAACAACCGGTCTAAAATCTATCTTTTAGACCGGTTGTTAGAATAATCGGTCTTAAAAACCTTTATTTTAGACCGATTATTATAATAACCGGTCTAAAATAAAATACTTTTTAGACCGGTTATAGAAATAACCGGTCTAAAAACATTTTTAAATTTTAAAATTTTTTTCCTCTGATCCTTTTAGACCGGTTTAAAATCCAAGCAGGTCTAAAAGGTTTAATATTTTAGACCGATTAATGTAGAACCGGTCTAAATAATATTGTTTAGACTGGTTAATAGAATAATCGGTCTCCCAATTTGTTTATAATTACAAAAATGCCACCACTCATTTCTTTTAGACCTCATCCGCTGCAACCGGTCTAAATGTGCCGGTCTAAAACACCCTTTTTGTACTAGTATAAGGGCAAACAACCATTTGCAGCTTACGAGTTTCTTGCCTCTAGGCTTTTAACTATATCCCATGTTCCATTCTTTTCCAGTGCTCTCATCTCTACCATAACCACATTTCTCCAGTTTGGTATTTCTAGTGCTTCTTGGATGTTATTGGAATGCATACTTTATCCAGATTAGTAATAAAAACTCAGTAGCTGGGAGAAAAAGCTTTATATGACATGTGTTTCTAAATTGGGTGCAATGTGCAAGATCGGGGTTATTTCTTGTAAGCAATTGACAAGTTAAGGTCAAATTGTTCACTAAGATGTTTTACGTATTTGAGGTTCAACCTCTTCAGAAGCTACTACTAATTTTTCCTCTTCTAGTATTACAGGAGCTACCACCAGTTTTGACTCCTTTGGTGCTTCAGGGACAAGGTGTTCTCCTTCCTTAAATTGTTGCCTTTATGAGCACACTAACATATCCTTGTTTTGTTGTTTTTCTATATCTCTCCCTACTTATATATTTTGTTCTGAGATTTGCATAAGAGATAGTGAAGACAAGGATGATGGTGAAATTGATAGCTTTGAAAGTGGTGGTAATGACTCTAGCTCTATTGGCAGTGAAGGTGGCGGTAATGTCTCTGATGGTGTTGTCCATTGTTCAAAGAAAAACATACTCTTTGTTAGGTTTTGGTTCTCAAGTCTAAGATTCATCACCTATACTCCTCTTCTGAATTGAAAACTTAGAATAGAAAGGAATCTCTTCATAAAAGGTGACATCAAAGTCTACAAAGATGTGTTTTGAAATAGGATCAAAGCATATGTAATCCTTTTTGGTGGAAGAGCATCCAAGAAATATACATTTCACAGCACAAGATCAATTTGCTATTGGGATTGACATGAACAAAAATGGAGCAATCAAACACACGGAAGGGAAGGTTGGATTCAAGGTGGGTAGTGGGAAAGACACTTTGTAACCATTGCATAGGGGTTTCAAAGGATATGACTCGATTTGGCATTCGGTTGATGAGATAAGTGGCATGTAAGATGCCATCTCCCTAATAGAAGTTAGGCACGTTACAAGTAAGCATTAGTGCTTAAGCAACGTGTAACACCCCAATTTTTGATTAAGGGCTAATGAGGATTTTTGAGAAGGTAATTGTGATTTAGAGTGGATTAAAGTTGAATTAATGTATATTGGTGACAATATTATTTAATATGTCATAATTGTTGGAAAATTGAAAGAATGGAATTATTGGCATAAGTTGGTAATTAATGGGGAAATTAATTACTAACTAAGGAAAAATGAGAAGTGTTATCAAATGGCTAATGGAAGGATTAGAGAGATTAATTGGTGACTAAGTGTGTGAGAGCTAATAGGAAAATGACATGTGGCAAAGTGGGTGTGAGAGGAAGATAAAGAAAAGTCAAATGAGATTAAAGAATGCATTTCTCTCTCCTCTCTTCCCTCTTGTGCTCTGGAAAACTGAAATGGAGGGAGTATAATCATTTCTCACTTTCTTCACTCTACCTCCATCTCTCTCTCTCGTCCTCTCTCTCCTTCTCTCTCTCGCCATTGTTGCAGAAATAAGGGGGGGAAAAGCTTGCAAAAAGGTAAGGAAAATGGCTTCTATTGCTCAAACTTCCTTCTTTAATATTGATCCTTGAATGAAGAGCTTCATTTTGATGGTTGTAATGTGTTCATTGGTGTTAGTTTGTGACCTTAAGAGATTGTGAAAGTTGAAGAATCAAGAAATCTCTTTGGCAAAGTGAAAGAGGTGAGTGTTAACTTCCTTTAGATATATAGATTGTGGTTGTTGGTTGAGATTGATTTTTCTGGAATTTTCTGCCCTATTTTTGAAAATTAGGGTCTTAGTGAGTTTGGCATGTTGTGATCATGGAAATGGTATATTGTGATGTCTTTTGGACAAATGGATTGGTTTGAATCATTAAAAGTAAAGTTTGGGAACTTTGTGTTGGTTTTGGTGTATTGGTCAAAATAGGGCATGTGGTTAGATTGTGAATTTGGTCATTTTGAGGTTACCATTGTATTCCTTGTGGAAAATTGTATGGGAATATGTTTGATTAATGATTTTGGAGTCATTAAACACTTTGGTAGAAAAGTTGGAAAATGCTGTCAATGTGAACTCTGTCTGGGCAGTTTATTTGTGTGGACGTTTTGAATGACCAAATGATCTCAGAAAATTGTGAAACTTTTCAGTCTTAAAATTTACATCCCAAGCTTCAAAATGGACATATATTCTGTGTCATTTCGTTTAGTATTCTGGGAGTTATGGTTGTCCAAAGTTTGGTACAAAAACAGAACTCTGTTTTGGAGTAATGTTGGGTTCTGGGTGATTCTGTATTTTTGTGATGATTTGAAGTTATGAACCATATTTTTCCTTGAAAGAGGACTTAAATAGCTTTCATTTGGCTTTGGAATCACTCTGTTTCAATTTTTCTAAAATTAGATATGATTTTTCGAAGTTCAGCCAAGAGTCAGGAAATTTCTTGGCCGCGGCCCATGAGTGGCTGGCCGCGGCCCAAACCTTTCTGGCCTAATTCTAACCGCGGCCCATAGGTGGCTGGCTGCGGCCCATGGCCTTCTGAGGAAGGGCTGGTCGTAGCCAACCCCTGTGTTCCAGCACTTTAAGTTTTTGAAAAGAGATCTTCACCCTATTGTTTCCTAACCTTTTAGGGATTTTATTAGAGGCATTTGTGGCTTCTTAAGGGTCATTATTGATAACTAAATCTAAGTGTTGAAGAGTTAATTGAGTATTGGAATAGAGAATAATGCTTCGTCCTTAATTATGACTTTAGGATTTGATATCTGCCCGGAGCATAGAAGGCCTATATCATGTGTATTACATTGCTTGTTTGCATTAGTCATCGATTGTAGTGAAAGTGAAGGGGACGTGGCGAGAGCCCGGACTCGATTATAGTGAAAGTGAAGGGGACGTGGCGAGAGCCCAGACTCGATTACAGTGAAAGTGAAGGGGACGTGGCGAAAGCTCGGACTCAAATATTGATAAAGTGATGGGGCGTGGCGTAAGCCCAACCTCGTATAAAGTGAAGGGAACATGGCGAAAGCCCGGTCTCGAATATTGATTGCTGCATTGTGATATATGTGACTTGCTTTGTATATATGCATCATATAAATAAACTGTTGCTACTGGGATTCTCTAGAATCTCATTCTTTCTAAATAATATTTTTAGACAGGGCAAGTGGATCGAAAAGCAAGCAGGTGGCAAAGGACGATTAGGACTGCCAGCAGTAGTCTTAGCTATATATTTTGGTTTTATATTGAACTGGTTATCATTTTGGATAAATGTATACATATTGAATAGAATTGTAGTGGTTTAGTTTTGTGTAATCCTCGGTATGGATACTGAGATGGGCAATGATGCCCTGTATAAACCTTTGGATTAATGTTATTATCCCGGGTGAATGTGGGGAATTGTGCTGATACTCTGATATTGTATATGTAACAGACCAAACAGGCCATTTGTTTTAATGAATGAAATGAATGGAGATCCATTTGTACAGGTGTTTTAAAAAGTTTTTAATTGTCCCGGATTTCTTATTCGATAATTAGATATGCTTAAACGCTAATCCCGGCCTGATTATCGAAGGGGGTTACACAACGTCTATGATATGTTGACTTTTATGCTTAGTGATCCCATTTTGTTGGAGCGTGTTAGCACAAGAGCTGTTATGGATAATAACATATGCTTGGAGGAAGGTACTAAAGGTTTGGTTGAAATATTACATGCCATTGTCACTATGCAATACTTTAACGCTTGTATTGAGTTAGTTCTTAATCATGGTGAAAAAAATCATGAACATGGAGGGAGTTTCAGACTTATCTTTTAAGAGATAAACCAATAAAGATGAGGATGATCATCTATGAAGGAAATGAACTATTTGGTTTTGGTACAGTTTGGAATACGAGAGGGTCCCCACATATCACTATGGATGGTAGTGAAAGGCTTGGAGGGTGTATATGGAGCTCTAAGGTATAATGAGTGGTGGTGTTTGGCTAATTCACATACCTTACATCTCATATCAATACTAGTGTTTGAACAAAGAGACGGGAACATACGAGATAGATAATGGAAAATAGGATAGTTCATTTTCTTATGCCATAACATGATATCTTCATTTTTAGAGATTGATACAAAATGCACACACTTACCGTATATTGGTGGCTCACTTCAGTATCATCAAGAAAGTAGAGCCCCACACATTCTTTAGCACGGTCGATTGTCATTCTCGATGACAGGTTCTGAAAAATACAATGAGTGGGTAAAAATTTAGTACAACAATTAGATTGCTTTGTCAATTGTCTAATAGACAATAGATTGCATTCTAATTTTAGCACATGAAGGACCGATTCAAGAGTGATATATTTAGATATTCGAATACTCCCTTTCCCAACGACTGAAGCAAAGGAGCCATCTACACTTTGAACTTTCAAGTTTCTAGCATATAGAATATAAGTAGCAAACAATTGATGACAATTCGTCATATGATTTGATGCTGCAAAATTAACAATTCATGATTCTTTATTCTTTGATGTTTTGAGAGCCCAAAGGAAGTTTCCTTTTTTAGCCAATAAAGCTAG
The DNA here is from genome assembly GCA_963210345.1 of Inga oerstediana. Classification (NCBI taxonomy): domain Eukaryota; kingdom Viridiplantae; phylum Streptophyta; class Magnoliopsida; order Fabales; family Fabaceae; genus Inga; species Inga oerstediana. The sequence goes on along the minus strand of OY723403.1, from coordinate 40,007,248 downwards.
CACCCGCTGACTGATGAATACCTCACCTTTAGATTGAGAAATTGCATTTTTCATAATGAGTTGTCAGTACAAAGTAATGATATAATTGCACGCTAGATCTGAATTGGGTACAATGTGCAAGATCTAGTAATGATATAATTGCATAACAGATTGAGAATTCTATCGCCACTTGATTCTTGTAGGATACAAATTGAACAACTTGGGTAAATGAAGTACCCACACATAGAAAATATAGGGTCAAACCAGAATCCCTCCATTGTTGCCAAAAGGAACTCACCCTCATAATATCTCACGTACAAACAGATACTCACACAGTTGCTCTGATACCATGTGAACAATTTTGAGAGAAGAATACGTATTTTCTCATATGATAATAGTGAGGCACAAGTGCCTATTTATACTTCAGAGAGGGAGACAAAACAATAAAAACTAATAAAGCCTGATAAAGTTGACTAAGGCTAATAACTACTAATAAAAGCTATACAATAATGACAAATATTTATAATAAATGCATGATATTCCTACATATACAATACTATAATTGGTTCGGCAATCGTTTTCTATATTTTCAAATAAAACAATACAAGTTGTTAAATATTTTCATACAAGTAGTGGTTCATCAATTGTTTGAGCCATACTATGTACGACAAAGACCATTTTCAGATATTAAATTGGAGTGATGAATCATGAAAATGTAACAATCATATGACTTCAAATATGTAGTTGGAATCAAATGAGAAAGCTTCATGGCCGGTTGCGAATTTGACCATCAAAAATTAAATAAAAGATTTAAGGTGTAAAAATATTTAGAAAGTATTCCCTTTAGTTCTTAATATAATACATATTTACCTAATTTGATTATATTAAGAAAGTTAGTTAAGTTAATTAATATGATATGTATTTTTTAAAACATTTAGTCATCTTCCTCAATCTCTTATTCTCTCTCCTCTTTGTTTATTGTTGTGAGGTAGCTTCAATAGGGGTAAATTAGAAAAAGATTGACAAATACAAAAACTATATCTTATATTTAGAATCAAGATCAATTTCTCAAATATATTTTATATTAATACAGAGGGAGTATAACATGAGAAGTAGCTGGCATCCTTTTACTCAAGTAAGATGTAAACGTGCCCTTAAAACACTCAAATACATTAAAGTGTGTTTATGTGACCGTGATACATAATAAAATAAAATGTTGAGATGGAATTTTTGCTATGACAATTTCTTTTTCCTTTTTGGAAATAGAGGGGCTAACGGCATGATGTTATAGACAGGATAGATCCCATGACCTTCCCACCTATAAGGGAAGCTTACATACACCACTAGGCTACAATAATTAGGCAGTTAAGGCAAATTTGAACACATGAATTTCCTTATTTGCACTTTGGATCAAATAAAATGTTAACATTTTTGACGTTATTCAGGGTAAATATTTGCCAACATATGCCTTTATTTTGTATTATTGGGGATTTTTGTGCCATTTTCTTAGGATGAATGGGCAAAATTGCATCATACTTTATGGTTATTTTTGGGAGAGGATTGTGTCCATTTACCTTTCTTTCCACTTACTATATACTTCTTTTATTGGATCAACTACTTGAGATTTTATACATTATAACATTAAATAATTGATATATATATATATAATTAAATTTATTTATATTTATTTTTATTATTATAATGATAGCGATAGTGAATAAAAAGGAAACCAAGAGAAAGATAGATGAAAGACATTATTTTATGGGAAAATTTCAGCAAAATACTTTAGAATATGCAAAGGACAAATCAGAGCTATGAAATTTTAAAATCCCAAGTCAGTCGGTGTCAGTACAGAGGAAGAATATGGGATTATAAAATTTTAGTAAAAAGACTCACCTGCCCTTCATCTCTCCATCCCTCTTAGCTCGGAATAACAACATTAGTCTTGCTATTAACAACACCAAATTCTACATTAACAACTTCACTTTCTTCTTTCACAATAACATCATCGGTCTCTTTGTTAACAATACCGTATTTTACATTAACAACACGACTTTCTTGTTTCACAGTTGTAACCCCCTCCGTAATTATATCCGAAATACGCGATTAAAATGAAATAGAGACCAATAATAATCAAATAACATTTACTAACCCATCACATGATGGGGTTTTCACGAATACTTTTTGAAATCATTTATAAACTTGGTCTCATATTCACATTTCGAATACAATTACTACGCGAAGATAAATTACATTCATATAAATATCAGAGTGCACAACTTAATCATCTCGGCAATCCCGGGTATATACCTTCGCTAAAGATACACAGGGTACAATTGCCCATTACAGTTTTTCAAATGGGGATTACACAATCTCATCTCGGAGGAGTCATAGCCGCTCCGTCCACGAGCCACTTGCCCTGTCTAAATTGTTGGTAGGGGAGAGTGAGATTCGAGAGAATCTCAATAGGAAACAGATACCATAATGCATGCATGATAGATGCTATGTGTATGACATGTTAGCTTTTTCTAGATGCATGCCCCATAATGATATTTCTGCATGCTCAATATTTCATGTAACAAAACTATGGCCACAGTAAAACAGAAACAGAGCTTCATTTATTCAAATATGCTCTACACAATCAAGTAAAGCAATCACATATATCACTACATAAGCAAAGATATCAATACATGCAAGTAAGGTAAGTCCCCTACCTCCAATCTTTTCTCCTCGATTTGCGTGCTAGCAACTCGGGGGCTTCACATTTGATCCTCTTCTTCCTTCTGGCTTTTCCTTCTTGTGGCTGAAAACCCTAACTTAAAAACACCAAGATTTGTGCTTCAAATACCTTACATAATATAGAAGAGAAGCTTAGGAGAATGATTATACGCGTTAGGTACGAATTCACCGAAGAAATCGACCTACCTCGTGAGTTTTCTTCCTCTTCTCTCTCTCTTTCTCCATGGTGCTGCATGGTTTTTGGCTGATGGAGGAAGATGATGATGACTTTATAACATTTAGCTTATGTCATCTTTAATTATGATGATGTCATAATTCCAAAATTGGTATTTTCGGATTTTTTGGCAGATTTTCTGCCCAATCTTTGAAAAATCATAACTAATTCTAGAAAAATCAAAATGAGGTGATCCTAAAGCCAAATGAAAGATATTTGAGTCCTCTTTACTAGAAAAATATTTTTCATTACTAGAAATCACCCCGCAATTCCAGAATTGCACAAATTTCATCACTGCCCCAAAACAGAGTCCATTTTCGACCTCAAACTTTGGACAGTCATATCTCCCAGTTCCCAAAACGAAATGGCACAAATTATATGTCCATTTTGAAGCTTGGAATGTGAACTTTAAGACTAGAAAGTTTCAGAATTTTTAAACACCATTTGGTCATTCAAAATGTTCACACAAACTGACTGTCCAGAATAGAGTTTCACTAGACAGAATTTCAGAATTTGCATCTTTGCTTCCAATGGTTCCATTTTCATACCAAATATCATTCCCACATAAATTTTCACAAGGAATCCATTAGAAACACCAAATCAATCAAATTCACATCTCATTGACATGTTTTCACAACAATCTCAACATGTCAACACAATTCACATTTCAAAACCTAACATTGTAACATTTCCATTCCAAAGTTCCAAACCAATTTCAATGACATCAAAATACACTATGACACCATTTTCAACACAATACCCCATTCAATTATTCCCTCTATTCCAAGTCAATTTGGATGTTAATCCACAATTGAACTCAAATACAGGGTTTCGGCACTGCTCAAAACACACACGAATCATGTTCGAGTGTCAAATCATATCATATTCTCCAAAAGGGTTATTTATCACTAACCACATCCACTTTTGGAGTCATTAACCCTTAATCACAATTTGGGATCTTGCTAAACCGGGGCTTAGCAATCCACTAATCTCAGGCTTATTCTCTAGCCTCGAGTCTCAAAATTCGGGGTATTACAACAGTAGCAACACCGGTCTCTATATTAACAACACTATATTTTACATTAACAACTCGACTTTCTTGTTTTACAACTTTATTATTTAAGTTTCAAGGCTAATAACAACACCTCTCTCTTTATTAACAACACCATATTTTACATTAACAACACTATATTTGAGATATGAAGATGTAAAAGAATAAAGCGGAGTTGTTAATATAGAATGCGGTGTTGTTAATAACGAAATCAGTGTTGTTATTCTGAGCTGAGAAAGAGGGACAACTGAAGGGCGGGTTCATCTTTTTACTGAGAATTCATAATCCCAGATTCCTCCTCCGTATTGACACTGAATTGATTTGGGATTTTCAAATTTCACAGCTTTGATTTGTCCTTTTGCATATTCCAAGGTATTTTTTTTTTGGAATTTCCCCTTATTTTATCTTTATTTAATTATATAATAAATAATAAAAATAAATATATGGGACCCACAAGGCCACGCCTAGTTAAAGGATTGGCGAAGATATGTTTGCACGATCTTAATTGGGAGAAATATTTGCATACTCCAAGAGCATCACATCATATATACTCTAACTAATTAAAATACAACAATTCATCTTATTTTAATCTCATGTGGGAGATGAGTCATATGGAGAAATTTAAATTTATGATTTTAAAAAATAACTCATGGGATGGAACTGCGTTTTTTATTTTTCTACACTATGAAGTTTATGTTTTTTAAAATTATAAAATTTGAATTTCTCCATATGACTCATCTATCATGTGAGATTAAAATGAGATAAGTTATTATATTTTAATTAATAAGAATACATTTAAGGTAGCGTTTTTAGAGTATGCAAGTATTTCTCGTTAATTCTTAGCCCTTAAATAAGGTAATAAGCCCTCTTTCTCTATATAAACATCACACACATGTAGAAGGACGAAACTATCGAAAAAAAAGCATCATTTATTGATTATTCTCTCTCTGTATTTTTCAAGATTATAATGATGCAGTCCGAAACCGCCGTAGCTTCTGAGCCACAGATTCCTTCGATTGACTTCACAAACCAAAAGTTGAAACCAGGAACAGACGAATGGGTTTCAACCTGTGATGCTGTGCGGATTGCGCTTGAAGATCATGGCGGTTTCCTCGTATTCTTCGATGAGTTTGACAACATGTCCAATCATATTTATGCTTCATCCAAACAATTATTTGATCTCCCAACACAAATCAAGATGCAAAAAACCAGTGAGAAGCCTAACCATGGCTACTTTGGCCCAGGTCCTTTGAACCCTCTCTTTGAATCTCATGCCATAGACAATCCCTTGAGCTTACAAGTTTGTCAAAAGTTCGCTCACATCATGTGGCCAGAAGGAAACGAATCTTTCAGGTATCTTCAATTTATTTATTTTTCTAAAGATATATTTTCTTTTCTGGGTGAATAAGATGGTGTGGTTATGGCCTTATGGGAGCTTCCCCCGAGAAGCTAGGGAATTTTTTTTTTTATCAAGTCCTCAATTATACTCTTCCGGTTTTAAATATAAGACATAATTAACTTTTTTTAGAGAGATTAAAAAAGCTAACTAAGTTACTTAATCATATCATATGTTGTGTATCATTAAATTATATATTAGTTTATAAGTTAAGCAAAATAGTTCAGAGAAAAAAAGATAAATATAAATATTTTAAAGTAATTTAATAAACCTCCTTGGTATCTCCAAAAAAATTAACTTTATCTTATATTTAGGATTGGAGAAAATATTTTTTCTTTTGTTAGGTTCTTATAGTTTCACTAGTTTTTTTAATCAAATCCCTATATAGTATTTTCCCCCCTTCTTTTGATCAAGTTCTTACAATTTCAGTTGATCTTTAATCAAGTTCCTGTATTTTTTTCTTTGTTATCAATCACATGAAACTACAATGGCTTGATTAAAAATTAGGTGTAGCTATAAGGACTTGATAAGAAGGGGAAAAAACTATAGGGGCATGATTAAAAATCAAGTAAAATTATAAAAACTTACAAATTAATATTTCTATTAAATCAAGTATGTATTTTGAGACCATTATCTAGGGAAGCAAGCCTCAAGATGTTGGTAACTTTACATTGTATCATCATTAGTATAACTTATTGGATATACTAGCAATTTTATATATCCACAAAATAAAAAGTTGTTACAAATTATTGCGAGTGCCTTAATTTCATTAATATATGCTGTAAACTATTCTTTATAAAATTAATAATTTCTCATGCAATATGATGTGTGTAGTGAAGCTGTGAATGCGTATGTGAGTGGGTTGGTGGAATTAGACCGTAAAGTGAAGAGGATGGTGTTAGAGAGCTATGGAGTGGATAGCCAAAAATGTGAAAGTTTCTTGGAATCAAATAATTACACAATGAGATACAAATACATGCCAGCTCGAAAAGAAGAAGGAGAAGAAGGAATTGGTGCTCATAGAGACACAACCTTGTTCTCCATTTTGCATAAACAGATCCATGGCTTGGAGCTCAAAAACAAGCATGGTCAATGGGTTAGGGTTGATGCCTCATCTTCTTTGTTTTGCATCGTCGCCGGCGATGCATTTTCGGTCCATCTCTTTCAGTACCCTACAATAACTTATATATTCTACACACACATACATAATTAATAATTAATATGGGTCCTATATACTTTTTGCATAGAGTTTGAGAAATGAGCTAAATTAAACTATTCATGACTCATAAATGATGTTGACTTGTTAGAATTTTTAAATCACTCATAAACAATACAACTTGCTTCAAACTCTCATTACATTTTTATATGGGGAAAAATGATCATTTAGTCCCATAGTTTTGACTCGATTTTAGCTTGGTCCCTGAATTTTAATTCCGTGTATCTCAATTCTTATTGTTTTGAATTTTGATTCAATTAAAACTTAGTCTCAGCTGAATTTTGATTTGATATAATTTAACCCCTATTGTTTTAATCATTTAAAATGTTGGTCTCCAAACTTTAGAAGACAAAATTATAAGTACTAAAGTTATTTTGTTAAACTTAACAACTAATGTTTTTTAGCTAGAATTGTATAGGAACCGTTCAATTAAAGTTCTAAAACTAAATTTCAACTAAATCTTTGTTTTTTAGTCAACTAAGTCGATACTATAGGAACTGAGCTGTATTGCGTAAAGATTAGGGATTACGAATGAGCACTACTACAAAAAACCAAATCTGTGGCGCTTATAATTGCATTAGCTGTGGTGCTTGCGAAATGCCACCTATCTTAACGCTACTAAAAAAAGCTGTGGCGCTTCCTATTTAATTTTTTTTTTTTTAAATAGCCTCCTGTGGCGCCTGACCAACCAGGCGCCACAGGAGGCTACCTTCCTGTGGCGCCTGGTCATCCCTCCTGTGGCGCCTGGCTGGCCAGGCGCCACAGAAGGCCTTTTTTTTTTTTTTTTGCGTTTTCTTTTTCTTTTCTTTCCTGTGGCCCTTTTTTTTGCTTCCTGATTGTGAAGCTTTATTTTATGAGTTGCTTTCATGTTTATCATCTCTCAAATTTTCAATCTTTCTATTTTATATTTCAACCTATTATATATATATATATATAATTTTCACATTTAAAATTCAAGTTCCCCAACAATAATTTTCTTACACAACAATATATTTATTGTCATTTCCTCAATAATAATGTTCTTACATTAATACTCTCCAAAGCTAACATAAAAAATATCACAATACAAGAACTTGATATGTGAACACAGTACATCAACAACTGATTAAGTAAATTAAAAGATTACTAAAAAAATTTAAACAAAGCAAGCTAGAATGAAACAATCTTCTTCTTACGTTGGTGACGCTAGCTTGAGTGACGAGGATGAGCAAATGTGAGCTGTGGAGTGGAGTAGGGATCAACTGTAGTGGGGTTCAAAAGAGGAAGAGAGACAGAGAGTATGAAGAAAAGGGAACAACTAGGAACAAAAGTGGGGACAGACGAAACAAAATGGAAAAAGGGACAAGAGAATTTAATGAAGAAGACGAGTGTGTGTTTTTGTTGTGCAAGAGAAAGTGATATCTTTTACGGGGGAGAGGCGTCAACATGAGCTAAGGAAGAGGGAATAAAAAGGAAAAAGGGAGGGAAAAGATAAAAAGTAAAGTTAAAGGAGGGAAATCTGATTGGCGGGAGAGTTGAAAAAATTCATTATTCAGCCAATTGTGGCACTTCTTTAAAGAAGTGCCACAGCTGCCCCTTTTTTTTTCTATTTAATTTTTTTTTTTAGGACCCAATTGTGGCGCCTGGCAAGGCAGGCGCCACCTTTGGGTGTGACCAGCTGTGGCGCCTGGTCCACCAGGCGCCACAGCTGGCCAATTGTGGCGCCTAGTCAGCCAGGCGCCACAATTGTCCCTGCCAGCTGTGGCGCCTGGTGGACCAGGCGCCACAGCTGGTCCCAAAAATTAAAAAAAAAATTAAAAAAAAAAGGGCAGCTGTGGCACTTCTTAAAAGAAGTGCCACAAAATATGCGCCACCTTTCAATCTTTTTGTAGTAGTGGAGTTGCAATCAAATCAAAATTATAAAGATCAAATAAATAATTATGTTTCCCTTTTATTTATGCTATAACTACCAATTATCCAACTTATTTAATTTAAGTATTTCACTTTCAAGCAACTAACATATATTTTTATATGGATTTATATTATTGATGGGTTAGGTATGGAGCAATGATAGGATACGTCCTTGTACCCACCAAGTGACAATTAAATCAAAGACAAGTCCCAGGTACAACATCGGACTTCTTTCATATGCTTCTCAAACACTACATCCAGCAGAGGAGCTAGTTGATGAACAACATCCAATACGTTATAAACCATTCAACCACTATCAATATCTTGCTTCCATTTACACCAAACAAGCCCTCAATTCTAGTCAAGATTGACTCAAAACATATTGTGGCATTGAAGATATTAATATATAATCGGTATCGCGTGGAGAGTGAACTTAGTTGGGAGGAGTCTATCTTTTATCTTCCATACTTCAAATTACGGTGTTTGGTATGAAGGGAGGGTAGAGAAAGTGAGTGGTAGGAGAGAAAATTTTTTTGAATTGAATTTTAAAAAAAATTAAAGAAGTAGAGTTAAAAGCTTTTAATTAATTTTTCTTACTATTTCATCTTACATCTTCTCTTTATTAAAATTTTATAACCTCATTTCTTCCATATTTTAAAATTCAACTTGCAAAAATTTTCCTTCTCTTCCCCTCCCCTCCGAATCCCTCATACCAAATAGATCTTAGAAAAAAATTTTATGAGTTGAATTTAAAAAAATTTGAAGTGAGATTACAAAATTTTAATTTTTGTCCTGAAGTTACAAAATTTTAATAAAGAGAAGATGTAAGATAAAATAGTAAAAAAATTAATTAAAAACTCTTAATCTCACTTCTCTCATTTTTTTTTAAATACAACTAAAATTTTTTTTCTCTCCTCACCTCCCCTAGTACTAAACAAGCCTTAAAGAAAATTAGTCTCTGTTGCCAATTGAGGATGTTCATCATGTCCCACCCGTGAAAACAAAAATAAAAAATGTGTCTCATATATCTTTGTTATGCATGAAAAAAACATTTTGTTAGAATGTTTTATTTGCCTGTTGCTTCGTTCTTTGGGGAATCATGTTATGCATAATTATCTCGAAAGATTTGTGTGATTAAATGATGGAGTAATGATTTAATCTTTCTTAGTTTTTAATTAATTTGATATGACGAGATCTTGACTATTCACATTATACAAAATTTATCATATTTGATGGTTAATACTTGATAGGTATAGAGACAAGCCTCAAATATGTTGAGGTGAATATAAGGAAAATAAGTAGTATTTGTCAGTTGGGATAAGGTCTAATTTTGGCCCATAAATTTTAATTTAGGAGTTGTGGGTATGCGGAAGTTTTTTAAGATCAATATTATTTTGGAAGTACTCCCTCCGGTCCTATTTATGAGCAACTTTTTCTTTGATTACGTAAAATAAACTGATAGTTAAAAGCAATAAGTGTGTCAAAAATGCCATTTTTTTCCATATATGCCCCTATTTATGAAAAGAGTATATGAGAGAGAATAGATAAAAAGTATGAGAGATAATGAGTATAAGATATGAGAGATAATAAGTATTTAATAAGGGTAAAATAGGAAAAAGAAGCTTACATTTTCAGATAAAAAGTGAAAGTTGCTTATAAAAGGGACCAGCCCTGTGAGAGAGAAAGTTGTTTATAAATAAGACCGGATGGAATATTAATTAAAAATGTAGCAATTTTGCCCCACCATTAGAAGAGTTAACTGTGACGGTTAGTTTGACTGACATGGCATGCCACCTCATGATCATGCTACCCCATCACCCTGCCAACTCATCATCTCTCTCTTCCTCAGGTAAGGAGCTTCTTCTTTTCTCTTAACGTCCACTCCCTCCATTTCTTTATTTATACTGTTAGGTTAACTTTGATGTTTGATATTTAATATCTTATAAAAATATTATTATAATGTTAGATAACAAAAAAATGTAAATAAATAAATTTAAATCATTAAAATTTAATCTGAATAATTTATATCATTATACTTTTATTAAAGTATTTTGTATATTCTTTTTATTTTTTATAGGATATTTAGGGTCTGTTTGATTTGAGGGGGGTAGCAGGGAGGAGGGAGATTTTGGTCCCCTCCCCTTATTTGGCAACATAAAAGTTTAAGGAGGGGAGGAAATTTTTTTTTTTGAAATTTCCCCTCCCCTCCCAAAATGGAAGGGTTTGGAGGGAAGGGATAATATTTTGGCATGATGTGACTATTATATCCATGAAATTAAAGTTTTTAATATTTTTATGATACCCTTCTGACTTTCTTCCTCATCTACATCCTCACTTTAATATTTTGGTATGGTGTGACTATTATGCCCATGAAAGTTATAATTATTCAATTTAATAATTATAAAATTATAATTTTATATAATTATTAAACATTCTACAAAATTAAAAAAATGAATTAAATAAAATAAGGATAAATTTGTCCATATGAAAATATTTTACCTCCCCTCCTCTCATCAACCAAACAAGGTAACATTAAAATCCCTCCTCTCTCCTCCTCTCTCATCAATCCAAACGAGATAATATTATGATTCCTCCCCTCCCATCCATTCCTCCCCCATCGATTAAAATCTCTTCCATTCCCTCCCCTCCGTTGAACCAAACAAAGCCTTAAGAAAGTGGACGGTAAAGGAAATAAAGTCCTTTACCCCTCTTCCTCACCCCTCAAGAGCTTGTGATTCAGAGCCTCTCACTACTGCAAAAAAAGTTTTTAACGTCCCTTATTTAGGCCTTTTAACGTCTGAAAACAAAGGGACGTTTATGTGAGCGACGTAGTAAAAAATGGTAATAACGTCCGTAAATAAAAGGACGTTTAAAGTCTGGACTTTAGACGTCCCCAGTTTAAAATGGGGACGTCTAAAGTGTCATGTAGCACTTTAGACGTCCTCATTTTAAACTGGGGACTTCTAAACCCACTTTAGATGTCCCCAGTTTAAAATGGGGATGTCTAAAGTGCTTTTTTTTTTTAAAAAAAATCATTATATTACAGATTTGAACTAAACAGTATTTAAAATCAGAAATTGCAGATCATCGTCAATAAAATTACAGATCTAGTATCTGAACTCCAAATCCAAAATCTACACAATAATAACTCTAGAACTGAAATCTCATAAACAGAAGATGATAACAATAAGATGAATCTGTTGCAAAAAACTTATCTCATTCTATTATTAAAATTCATTTTCTCGTAATAATGAATAGAGAAGAGTAACAGGGAGAGATGAACCTCATTTTCTCAGTGGGAACGTGGCCATGAAGCATGTTTTGGAGTCTCGATCTACAAACCATAACAACACGAGTTAGAAGATAAAATGGAAGGGAAATTCAAAGAAAAAAGAGAAAGAAGATAAAATAATAAAAAATAGTAAGAAACATAACAGATCTGGTGAAAAAGAGAGAGAGAAAAGAAGAAGCAAGTTTAAAAACAGTATATAAAGAAGAAGAAGCAAGAGTTAAATGCGTGGTGGTAAGCATAACAGATCTGGTGAAAAAAAGAGAGAGAAAAGAAGAAACAAGTTTAAAAACAGTATATAAAGAAGAAGAAGCAAAAGTTAAATGTGTGGTGGTAGTGGTTCTTGTTGTGGTTGCGTTGATGAGAAAGATGAGTGTGGGTCTATAAAACTGATAAATAAAGACTATCAGTACAAATTTGAATTATTTTTGGCGTCCCCAATTTAATTTAGGGACACCTAAAGTTGTTTAGTTAATTTTTTTTTTACTTTAGACATCCCCAATTCAAAAAAGGACGTCTAAAGTCACACTTTAGACGTCCCCAATTTAATTGGGGACGTCTAAAGTTATTTTTTTTAATATAATCAGGGACGCCTATATCAGGGACGCCTAAAGACGTCCCTGATATATGTAATATAAGGGACCACTTTTGGCGTCCCTAATAATATTAGGGACGCCAGGGACGCCTAATATATATTAGGGACGCTAAAAGGCATCCGTGATTAAAAAAAAAATTTAACTTTAGACGTCCCCAATTAAATTGGGACGTCTAAAGTTTAGACGTCCCTATTTGAATTGGGGATGTCTAAAACTATTCAAATCTCACTCAGAATTATAAAAATGCCACTGTCTTTATTTTTTATGTCTCTTTTTGAAAAAGGGACGTCCTTTAGGGTCGTAAAATCAATATTTTGTAGTAGTGTCTGTCTCTTTCCTCTTCCTCCTTGAAGCCTTCTCATTCTCTGGTGACTCCACCATCTTCATCACCGGCCCCACCTCCACTTCAGGAGGCATCGACCTCTGGCAAGTTCTTTGTCTAGCCGTTTGGCTGTTTTTGATCCATCCCCACTTGCTCTTTCTCCGAATCTGCCACATCCCCCTTACAAGTCCCATAAAAACAACCATCCTTTGCCTCCACTTATTGCTCTTGCCGCCTGTCTAAAATCCTTTTTCCTTTGATCACACAGACTCATGAAAAACCCACCAGCCCGTCTTCTGATTCTGTCTAAGCCTCCTTATCTCTTTTTCTCCAAACTTCTCGTCAATATATTTGCTTGAGCGACGAAGCTGAAGCATGGATCAACGAATAATTTCTTCTTTTGATATCATTGTACTATTCTATTGTTTTAGTCTTTAAATTGTTGGATTTTCTGTTGATTTACACTTGGTTTCATTATTATCTTCCCACAAATTTTTTCCGGATTTTTTGTCAATTTACCTTGTTCCGTGGTTTTTCTAGATTTTTTTTCTTAAAAAAAAAAAACTGATTTTGGGTCTTGGTTAGGTGCTTCAACTTTGTTCTTTTGATTTGCTTCCTGTCAAAGTTGCAAAATAGGTTTGATTGTGTCGAATAGCCATAGAGAGAAAAGGGGGAGGGGTTAAGGTGTAAATTGGCCATCAGAAGTTTTCACTAAGGAGTAATGTTACTCTGGAAGTCTTTTTATGTTCATTATTGTTCCATAAGTATTAAAATAGAGCAATGTTGTCATTTTCTGTTAAAAAATTAACGGTCAAAATCAATTTTTTAATGGTTAACGTTAGTTTCTTAATGGTATGAGGCAACATTGCTACATTTTGAAATTTCTGGGTGACATTGAACAAGAAAAAACTTCAAAGGCAACATTGCTTCTCAGCAAAAACTTCCGAAATGAATTTGCACTTTAACCCAAAGGGGAGGGGGGGGGGGGGAGAGAGGAAGCAATCAGATGATGAACTGGCTAGATGGTGAGGTGGTTGATGAGGTGGCTATACTGGATGTGCCATATGTAAGTCAAATTAACGGTCAAAATTAACTATACTAATAATGCGGCAAAATTGTTACGTTTTTAATACTTCCAAGGCAACATTGGTATTCAAAAAAGACTTCTTGCTAGCTACAGCTCTTAACTAAATGAAAACTTATATGGTGAAATTGAACCTTATCCCTTGTCGGTTCTTATACTGACCGTCAAGTAGTTTACATAACTAGTTGATAGTTAACTAAGAAAAACTTCAAATAGCATGTTTGTTTTTAATTTTTTTTTTTTCAAAATAGAAAGTTACTTTATGGGTATTTTTAAAAAAATAGTCAAGTAACTAAACAATCTATTTGACAGTTTTAAAATAACAATCGTTAAATAAAGGATTAATACTTGCTCGTTCTTTATAAATAACCTAAATATATGTTCATTTGAAGCATTGCTTCAAAACATCAAATCCCTCTATCATTGCAGTTGAGAAGCCAACGTTTCAGAACCCTGCAACTCTGATCACTCCTCCCTTCCACTGAGGACACATTTTATTACTCCCTTCGGTCCTTGATATAAAACATATTTGGAGAGTTAATATTGATCATAAATATAAGATAAATTTTTCATATTTATTTACATTTTTCTAACTGACCCCTATTAATGCTCCATCAACAATATTCAAGAAGGAAGGGAAATGAGGAAATTAAGGAAGATAATTAGGGTGTTTTAGAAAATATATGTCACATTAACTAATTTCTTTAATTTAATCAAATTAGGTAAATATGTCTTATATTAAAAACTTGAAGAGTAATTTGTAAGAGAAACAATGTTAATATGTGATGTGTCTCTCACGAGATATATAGTGGTTTAATTTTGACAAATATATATAAATAAAATAAAAATCAACCGTATTATAGATTGAACATTGACGCAATGGGATTGTTATGAGCATAATAACTTTTTATGTTAATAATAAGTAATTTTTTTATTTTAATAAACCTCTTTATTTTTGCATTTTGCGGCAACTTAAATGTTATGAGTATAAGGACTCATGCAAATAATTGAGAAAATTGTAAGAATTTAATTAAAAAAAACATGCAAGAACTTGATTAAAAATAAGTCAATCCCTTTTTTAATATTTGATATGAAAACGCACACACATATGAACATGTCAACGTGATGGAAGGTCTAAGGAGAAATACTTACATATTCCAGGCGCGTCACTTCATCTATATTCTGACTAATCAAAATGTAATAAATCATCTCATTTTAATCCCAAATAGTTGATGAATCACATGGAGAAATTCAAATTTTATGATTTTAAAAACATAAACTTGATAATTTAGAAAAACAAAAAACGCAATTCCCTCCCTTAAGTTGTTATTTTTCAAAATCATAAAATTGGAATTTGTCCAGATGACTCATCAGCCATGTGAGATTAAAATGAAATGAGTTGTTGTATTTTAATTAGCCAGAGTATAGATGAAGTGGTGCTGCTAGAGTATGTAAGTATTCCTTAAGTCTAAGACCTCGTTCAACACCAAAAGTGGTGAATGGCTTTGGGACAACATACTATTCACAAACAAACTAAGGCCTTTTTTTTGGAAGTATCATGATAAGAATACTATTTGGAAGGGAAGAGAGTTTGTCTCTCTAGAGATGCAAAACCCTAACAACCCAATTCTTGAACTCCATCCCCAAATCATCACATCACTGGAAAACTTCCTCAATGATTATGCACTCAGATTAATAAACTATGGTTTTGAAGAAGTTTTATCCTTCTTTCTGTGCTCTTGAATCTCTGCGCTTCCGTTCTTTGTTCCAAGGTTGCACTATTATTTTTGGTTTGTCGTTATTATTGTTCTATATTTTGAAGATTATTATACAGTGGGGCCATATCTCTGTGTTGTTCTTCTCACTCTTATGGTTGGGAGTGACATATTTTTTACATATTTTTCTTTTAAAATGATTCTGCCAACTTGTGAAAAGAGGCATCTTGATTACTGCAAGCAACACTATTTGTTGCTCAAGATTGTGGACAATCGGTGCATACATGCCTCAAAGGTTCAATCTTTGATTATCTTTATTGGAATGAAGTTTGAACTGTTCAACAATTTCACAATTGTGTCATGCTTCATTTCAAGGATTACCGTGATCGTTTGTTCATCCTGAATCAAAATATATGGTTGCTTTAAGGACTAAAACCTTGGCAGTTTTCCTTGGCGGCTAGATATGCATATTGATAAAGTCTCTTTTCAATTTGTGCAAGTTTGGGTTCATATTACTGGCTTGTCTCTAGATTATTACAAAACAAAGGTTTGCGAGTGAATTGGGTAATCAACTTGGTTCTTTCCTTGCATATGATTCAAATAGTTCAATGAAGCTAGGAGGTTTTTGCATCAAAATTTCTTTGCAAGAAAACATTAGCTTTTTGAAATTTCCTACTTTGATGCTTCGGTCAGGGAAGAAACTTGCTCTTTCTTTTTTAATTGAGCACGTAGGCCGGTTATGTTGATGTTGTGGCACTTTATGTCATAATATCAAGTTTTGTCCTCAATTGAGAAACTCTTCTGCTTTATTCCAATGTAAGCCCATTGGCCCTAAATCAGACAGAATTGTCTTCTCTGGTTCTTAGTACCATTTTAACAGAAACTTAGGTGTGTTAATTAAGCTAAACTCCCATGAGGTTGACCACTTTAACTCTGCCTCTCTCCATCAGCAGTGTGGCATGTTGATCACTAATGAAGGTTTGTCAAAATTTAGATTTGTCACAGAAAAGAAGAAATTCCAAGCTACCAAGGTTACAAACGAGGAAAGAGAACTTTCTGATTTGGTCAGTGCATGTAAGCGATCTAGAACAGATGTTGTTGATGATACTTTTTCTTGAGGCAAATATGGTCAACAATTAACCTCTAATGTCTTGTGCTACAAAAGAGCTAGATTTTCTTCAAAAGATGCCTGTACTCTTGATGCTATAAGAAAAATTTCAAGGAAATTGATGAAAGAGAATTCTTTTGAAATTTCTCCTACAAGACCTATGAACAATGAAGGCCATAGTACTCATCAACATCTAAAGAGGAATCTCAGGATAAAGGAAACTTAGATCCGCGTAGTTGGACTTCACAAAAAAGATCTTGTGTCACTTTTGATCCTTCTACTGGCAATCTTGGTTTTTCTGGAAAGACTAACTCCATTATGAAGAAATAGTGAAAGATTATTCTCGGATGGTATCTCTTCCTCTCTTTATGGAAAATAAGCTTAAACAATCAGGAATTGAGATGGGTAAGAGAAAGAGACCTTCTCTATGGGTGAGTTTTGATGATTTCCTTCATCCTTCTAAGAAGGTGTGTTTGACATCTTTCATATTGGTTTCAATCACAATCGAAGATCTCAACCTTTCATTTGCTTGTAATCAATCTTCTTTTTTTTGAAACTCTCAATTCTATCAAAGTGGCTAGGGAAGAGGCCCAAGTAAAGCTTCCTTGGGCGCCATGAGAATCCTAAGTTGGAACTGCCATGGTCTTACTAACCTATACCTAATTTTTTACAGATTAGGCAATCTGAAGTTGGAACTGTAGGAATCTCTTTTGATAGAAGAACATCCTTTAGTGTTTCCAAAACACCTTCAATTTCTGAAAGCTTTAAGACTACTGTAGAACAACCTCCAGGCATTCATGTAACTCCTCAGTAGAAACAAAAGAACCGTCAATTCCCCCATCTGTAATAACTTACAAGGTCTGGATACATCTTCCAGTGTTGTAAGACTTGTATATCAAAGGGAAGAGGATGACGAGGTTCAAACCAACCAGTCTCCAACCTACTCTGATACGATAGGTGTAATATCCCGATTTGTGATTAGGGCTAATGACTCTAATAATTATTGCAATTAGTGTAATTAGCACTTTTGGGATTAATGTAATGTGAATTTGGTATAAATATGTGTGGTATTAGAGATCAAGGGTTGAGATTTATTGATCATGGGTCAGAATCCTATGTTTTGCATTGTGTGAGCTCATGGTGGAAGTGATTAAGATATTGACATGTGGCATGGTGGTGGCTATGGGATGTGGCACTAAGTGACAAAAAGCCACTTTTCTCCCTTCTCTCTCTCCTATTCGGCTAGGTGTGTGTGGGGAAAGAGAAGAGAAAGCATCATCATCATTTTCTTCTCCTCATCTCTCTCTTCTCTCTATAGTTCCGATGATTAAAGGGAAAAGGAAGAAGAAAAGGTGAGATTTTGATGCTTTGTTTGATCTCTAATGCCCTAAATCTCTTCTCTAAAGATATGCATCTCATTGAGAGCTTCAACTTGGTGTTCTCAGAATCTTGAATAGTGGAGGCTTGTGTGTTGATCGAAATTTGGAAGTGGGAGAATCAAGATTCTGGATTTCGCAAAGTGAAGAGATAGGCATTTAGTGCATTTTGAAGTATTATTTTTTATTTTTGGATAAGTTTAGTAAAATCTGGAAATTTGCCTTGAGTTTGTGTAAATGTTGAAAGTATGAATTTCATTGTGATTAATGTTAGGATTGATTCATTGTGAAGATATTTGAGTATTGGATTTAGTTTGGAATGTTGGAAATGTGTTAGGGGAAATTGGACCTTTGTTGTGTTATAGAGACCTAAGAGTATGATTGTGGTCAAATTGGTTTTGGGAGTGTTTTTGAAGTGGCAAATGTGTTCCCTAGTTAGTGCCAAGTGTGTATGAGCTTTTGGTAGAGTTTGGGAACCATTGGGTATAAATTTGACCATCTGGTGTTTTCTGATATTTTCTACGTTTTTGGTCTCTGATGCACAACACTTGAGCAGAGGAAGAGCGTGCTCGAGTACTGTGTGCATTTTCCCTCTTCTGCGTTGAGTTTTGGTTGGACTCTTTGAATGAGGCTCGAGTGCACTTCTTTGTTCTCGAGTGAGGGATGAACATGCTCGAGTGAGTTTGGGCTTTGCTCGAGTGATGGAGTAAATCCAGAGTTAGGGTTGCTCTCAGGTTGTCACTTGTTGGCCATTGTTCAAGAGTGTGCTCTAACACTCGCAAGCACGGCCATCTCACCCGAGTACTGAGGGTATGCTCGAGTGAGCTTGTCCCTCTGATGGTTTCATGTGCTCTTGGGTTGTCACTCGTTGTGTTGCACTTTCGGGGACTCGAGCATATTTGAAGTCATCACCCTAGTGCAGAGCTTCATGCTCGAGTGATGTGAGCACTTCCTGGTCGTTGTAGTTGCTCACTGTCAAACACTCACGAGTGAGAGTCGTTCTCACTCGAGCACGAGTCATTCATCACTCGAGTGATCCAGTCAAAAATCTGTGTTGTGCCTTCGAGAAAGGGGTCTTTTGGGTAGGTTCTTTCAACCCTTTAGGCATATGTTTAGGCCTCTAGTAGTCACCTAAAGAGTCCTAAATGATAACCAACTTAGAATATTATGGAAATATGTGATTGGAAAAGAGATTAATCAATTGTCCCTAAATTGTTATAGGATTTGACATCTGTCAGACACGTGAGCCCACTGTGCCAAAGATTGTCAGGAAAGACACAGGTAGTGACTTCTCTCTTATACTTTGTGTAAATGTATTGTATGTTTGCCTATCATGCATTGTGTGCTGCTGCTACTGCTTTATGCCTTGTGGAACTTTGTGCATTGTGGAACTATGTGCCTTGCGATACGTTGTGCTTTGTGATACCTTGTGCATTGTGGAGCTGCTGTATGGTGATTACCGCGAGAGCGGGCATAGTGTTCACAGCGAAAGCTGGCATTGAGATTGTAACAAAAGCTGTCATTGTGATTACCGCGAAAGCGGGCATAGTGCATTGTGATACAGCTGTGAGTGCTGTCGGTTGTGGCGCAAGCCATGACTCATAGTGTTGTTGCTGCTCATGATTAACATACATGCTTTGTGTTTATATATTGTATGAGTGATCTATTACCACTGGGATTCTTTAGAATCTCACTCTTTCCAAATGACTAACTTTTCAGACAAGGTGAGTGGCTCGAAAGGGAAGCGTTCAACCAGGAGTGGTTAGAGCTTTAGGGACATTTTGTATTTTGAATATTGGTTATCTAGTTGGGATTTGGGATTACCATTTGTATATAGCATGTAAATGATGATTTTGGATATGTAATCCCCATTTTGGGAATCTTGAACCCAATATATGTAAGTAACCCGGGGTTTGCCGAGATTTTAGTTTCCGCACTCTGATATTTATTATGTGATTTGATTTTTCAAGTAATTATATCCGCGCGTGAATGTGAGACCAGGAATAATTACATTTTGAATTGATTTTTGAAATACCCATCTCTTGGATGAGGGATTATAAATTGTTATTTTGTCTTATTGGTCTTTATTTCACTTAAATTTCATAATTTGGATGTAATTACGGTGAGGGGGTTACAATAGGTGTCATAGAAAAGCAATTTCAGTTAGATACACTATTACAAAAAAGCTAATAAACGACGCTTATATTTATGAATACTACAGTGCTTACCAAACACCATAGCTTTTAACACCGTAAAAGCAAGTTACGGTGCTTCATGAATTTCTTAAAGGCCCATAGCTGGCAATTTTTTTTATTTAGATTGAACCAAGAGGAGGTCACCTTCAGCCATAGGAGGAACCTACGGTGCTTCAAGATGAAGTGCCATAGGAGAATATATTCTCCTACGGCCCTTCTCTAGAGAAGCACAACGTAAAAAAATATTTTAAAAAAATTTCCACCTCCTACGGCCCTTCTCTAGAGAAGCACCGTAGGAGGTGGAAATTTTTTTAAAATATTTTTTTTTACGTAATTATTTTCTTTTCCTGAACACAATTAATCAAATCCATAGCAATTCAAATCGAGAGGGAAAGAAAAAGTTAAACAGAATGAAATAAATGAAGCAAAACAAAATGAAACAACATATAACTAATTCATAAAATGAGTATTAATTGTAAGTATGGAATTACAATGTAATAACAAATTGTAATGTACAACTAATTTATAGAATAAACAATACATATAAGAATAGGCAAGAAATAACCTAACATATGTACCTAGTATTAGCTAATTGCCTGACCATATATTCACACCATTCCTCATTGATATAATCCACTTGTTGGTCATTCAATTGGTCATAACATTGATCTTCATAATACTACATAAAATTCATCCACAGAATGAATTAAAACAATTAAAAATCAATTAACTTATACACTTGTCAATTAAATTTAATACACATGTATGAACTGCAAGTAAAAGAATTGAACTTGCTTTCGCAGGGATATAATTTAGATGATGATGAATAACTATATCTTTCATAAATTTCATAATGTTATTACCGCAATCATTATCGTTTGGTTGGAATGGGTACTGCAACAATACAAAGAAATAGTAAAGTCAATTTTTGAAGAAAAAATTTTGAATGACAAATTTGAGTAAATTCATATATAAGCACCGCAATCTTCCTCTATATATAGGCTTTGACTGGGTCTTTATGTGTAGAATAGTTCAATCCAATGTTGTTTCGGTAAGCGGTCAATGCACTTACAAAACAAGTAGTGACTGATTAATTTTGGTTATTCAATAATCACACACAAATATTTACACACACACACACACCCATACACTTACTTATTGATTATAAACATCATATTAGGCTGATTCTCTAGATAACCAGCCACTAAAGGATCCACATAGTAAATATGAGGGCCTACAATGAACACTGGATGGATAACAAGAAAAATCCAATGTTTCTTAAAATATTTTGAAAATTTTACTTCGACAATAATGTTATGGTAAAAGTGAAAGAATAAAAAAACATACGTTATTAAAATATTGTCACAAATAACTTACCCTGGATTGTATGACAAAATAAAGAACATATTGGGTGTTGCTTTCCACATGAAGATGTCCTTAAGATAATTAGATTGTCCTTTTAAATCACTCCCCCTTTGTTGGTCAAGGAGGTGTGGGTTGACAAATACAAATCTATGCACGATTGATGTTCCCACTAATAGATCATGGCACAAGTGCCTTTATAGAAAATAAACAATGTCATTAAAGCTAAAAATAAAATTAAATGATGAATAATAACAAGAGTGATAGACAATGATGATAAAGTACCTAATCCACATGTTGATGGCCATCACACTAACCCATCTACGAGTAATCACTTTATTCAATACACTACCATTGACATGATCCTTTATCTCTGTGTGATAGATTTCGCCATCGAAAGGCATTTCCTGACCTCCTTGGCTACTTAAATGTGGTGCCAATGATGTCAATTGTTGGAGATATAAGCCTATCAGTCTGTTGCTTCTATTGCTGGTTGAGGGTTGAGGCTTCTGTTGGGTTGCTGAACAGTTTGAGTTTTTCCCACGTCCTTCAATTCTTTTTCCTTTATGCCGACCAACAACCTATAAAAATCATGAAATTAAAGCATGTAGTTATAGATGGAAGTACATAAAAAAGTAGAAAGAATTGTAATTAACTACCTTTTGATATAGCTCAATCAGACCTATTGGCCATATAACATAACCACTGACAACTTCTTTGACCATTGTCTATTCATCCTAAAAAAGGATTGGTAGGAGGGCGTCATCCTTTATGCATACATCAACCCTTACTCGGAGTGTGTTTGAGGGCAATAGTGAATTATGAAGTATATCATTGTCGGTGTTGTAGGCCACTCCTACAGCAACTGCATGCCTGAAAGACTCATCAGCATGCAACCTGCACTCCGATTCGTCCTATAAAACATATAATTAATATATTTTGGTACACTAATGTATAATGTAAGAAAAAGTTAACTATAAAGGAAATTATTTACTAAAGGAATAGGGACTTTATGTTGGAAATTGTGCCCTAAGGGCCAATCATTGTATTTTGAACATTATTATTTTAATGAAATTTCTCCATTCTGTTATCATGTTATTTGCATGTTAACTGTGATAATTATATCCTTGGATAATTCATAAAGATTGTCCTAAAATGTCCCTGGTCGGTCATCTATGCGGGAGCAGAGATGAAACAAGATCAGTATGACTTTGATAAGATATGGAGATACGAATCAAAGTCTTAGGCACTTGTAAGAGTACAAGGTACTGGACCGACCCACTATGAGAAAGCTACATGGATCAAGTCATAAGCTTTTCTCATGTATAACCACGTCATAATGCCCTTAGACCTGAGGTCATCATGGATTCCTACATGAGAGTTGCTAAGCTTTGAACTAGTCAAAAGTCACTTTTGACCAGGTGATGATAAAGGTTACGATCAGGCTTGGTGGGTTTTCATGCAGAGGAATATGAATGATCAAGATGGAATTTGTCCCTCACATTAGTAGAGAGATATTACTGGGCCCATCGATGAGTGAGTCTGAGAAATGTATAGCCATACTATGATGAAAGGAGTTTCTGTCTCTGTTATCAAGCTACTCAGGAATCGAGAAAGTAATGGTCAGGAACAAGAGGATGACATTATCCATGCCTTATCCTTGATCGATATATCGTGTGACAAAAGGGACGTGACATGGTTGTGTGACAGGTTGCATCATGATAACGATCCTCATATGAATTGGGTAGTCGTAATGTCTTGCTAGAGGCCGCTTGCAACTTTTGGGTTAGTATAGTTATTGGCCCACTGCCAACTTCATGTGGGCCTACAAAGTCGCACACAAGAATGGCCCAACACGAGATAATGTTTAATTTAAGGTGGATGAATTTTATATATTTATATATATATAATATAAAATTCATTAATAATATTATATAGATATATATATATATTTTCGAAATATATATCTTATATATATATATATATGTATATATATATTATATGATATTATTATATTGTGTTAGTTTTAAATTTAATTTATTAAGATGTATTAAATTTAATAACTAACATGATAGAGATATAGTATCTCAGATTTAATTTATGAAGATAAATTGAATCTAATGGCTCTTTATTTGGATTAAATAAATAGGTTAAATTAAACTGTTGGACAGATTTAATTTAAACTGAATTTATTTAATTAGCTCATCAAGATAATTAATTTTTAATTAATTTTGAAATTAATGATGATTAATTTTGAAATTTGAAAATAGCCCTAATAGGTTATAAATTTGATAGAGCAGACATATTGATATGCACATGAGAATTGAGAGCCGCAAGTGAAACCTGGGGAGACATTAGAGGCGCTAGCACGCAGTCTCGGTTGGAGAGCATTCGTGTGGATATCAGTAGAGGGAGCAGACTTGACGTGTTGGCTCCTAGAGATCGTGAAAACCCTGAATCATCAAAAGGTATGAATCCTTCCAACTTGGTTTAAACGCCGTTGATAGATCCTCGATTAGGATCGGTGAAAAATTTTAAAATTCTTCCGCTGTGCCTACCGATTCTAACACTTTAAGGGTGGATGGGCAACTATCCCTCGCACTTGTGCTATCACACGCTGGACTAGGTGCTGGCCTAGACTACAATAAGGCATCAAGTTGAGCCTTCAGTAACGCATTTTGCTCTTCCAGCAAACGCGTGTGTGCACTTATCTGCTGCTTGTAGCAAGCAATCTCGTCCTTTAGTTGCAAGAACTCATTTTTGTTGGGTCACTTTTGGGATCCAAAGTAAGATGTTTGGGTTACTAGAAAACCAGTACCCCAAACATGACCATCATACTCAGGAGCTCCAAGAGCTTTGCTGAGCAAATCATCACGACCAACGTAATCCACCAACTCTGGCTGCTCTTGCATCATTGTACTCTATCACAAAAACAATTGCAATAATATTAGTTAGTATAAAAAACAATTGCTTCTATCTTGTGTATTTAGTACTACCAGCATATAATGGTTTCTCTGCATCACCTTTCAACTCTTCAAACTCTTGAGGAAACTCATGAAGCACCCCTTCGACTGCATTTAGAATTTCTTGAAGACCACCATCCTTATCATCACATGTGCTTTGATCAAACTCATTCGAAGGATCGATCGTGGTATTCACTCGATCACTACATACATCATCCATCTCACCGTGCCTTGTTCATCGTGTATATGATTGATCAATTCCATGACATACTAAATGATCTAATAAGTCAAGTGGACTAATCCGCTTTCCATAACAACAAGATAAGCAAGGACACAATATTTTGTTAGGATCATTTGTATGCTCGCTTGCAAATCTAATAAACTCTTTCACCCCATCTATATATTTCCTTGAGTATCGATCAAACGACATCCATTTTCGAGCCATTTATACCTTAAACATATTTTTAAAACTAGTTAGTTGCTTGCCTCTTGCAGCTACTAATTACTTTTATGTTCTGTCATTTACTTAAAAAAATCGACAGCATAACATCCTCAAATTTTAAGTTCTCCAAGTATTAAATCAACCAATTAATCAACCAATCTATCAATTCCAATCGAATACACAAAATCTAAGAGAATAGAATAATGGCAAAGCAACATTTGAAACTGTGGATAAATTGCACAATTTTGGCAACATTTTTTACAATAATTTCCGCATCAACAATAAAAAAACATAAAGACAATAGTTGCTAATTACTTGACAATAAAAAAATTGCTTGCCTCTTGCAACTTTGATAATATAGACAATAAAAAAAACATAATTTCCACCTCAACAATTTTGACAATAGTTGCTTACCTCTTGCAGTTACTAATTACTTTTAAGTTCTACCATTTATTTTTTTAAAAAATTGGAAGCATAACGTCCTCAAATTTTACGTTTTCAAAGTATTAAACCAACCAATTAATCAACCAATCTATCAAGTCCAATCAGACACACAAAATCTAAAAGAATAGAATAATGGCAAAGCAGCATGTGAAATTGTGGATAAATTGCACAATTTTACCAACAATTTCCGGAACAACAATTAAAAAAAAGCATAAAGACTTACAAGCTAAAAACTTCTGTAGGCTGAGATAAGGAACAAACACAAATGGGAGACCAAGCTTTAAGAAGACGGTTGAAACTTCAAATAAAAACCTGAAAAAAATCATGAGCACACATAAGATTCATGATAGATTTTAACCAAAAAAACAAAAAAAGAAAACGTATGTTCTTAAACTTATATCTAAAAAAAACTTACGAGATGGGTGAAACTTCTTGCAGGAGGTTCAAACAAAGCAAATAACATGTGGGTGACCAATTTTTGAACAGTAACGAAAGTGCGGTGACCTAAAAAGATATGATGAAATGCGCACGAGGAGACAAGAAAATCAAATAGTTTGGACCAATGAAACTTCTAATTCCCGCCGTCAAAGAGAGGAGTGAGTGGGGACAATGGATAATGAAAGGTAAAGTGGGGACCGAACGGAGATAATGTGGTGGACTAATTAGTTCTGGGAAATGGAGAGCTAGAGGACGTGCGACAAAGACAATAATACGAGAAAAATGGCGGGATGTGAAAATTTATATCACCTTGTACGACGCTTTCTTTTTAAGTATTGTTCAAAGTGTTGCCTTATACGGCGCTTAAAGTAAAAGCACTGGCTAAGGTATACAAAACCTAAGGCACTTTGTTTAAAAGCATCGTAGAATCCATTTATTATATAAAAATAAATAAATACAGAGCTATGGCGCTTGTACATGAAGCGCCGTTTCATCCTCATCAAAAAAATTTATCCAAAAGTTTTCCAATCGTGTAATACAAAGTAAGTTTGACAAAAAAATATTGATATAAAATAAGACAAATGAATAGTGATATTGCATTATTATTATTAAGATAACGTAAGACAAATATAATGAATAGTGATAAAGTAAGATTATTCACATGAAAGTAAAGAAATGAATTATTCACATGAAAGTGAAGAAATGATGCGTGATATATATATATATTTATATAAAACCGAACAGTGAAATTAATTACCAAGTTCTTAATTGACTTCTTGTTATTAAACAAAAAAAAGAAAATAAGTTAAAATACAAAAAAAAATCTAAGCCCCCCCATAATGAAATATTTCTAAGGGAAAGCATTGGCAAATTAAATGGAAGAAAATATACTAAGACAATGCCAAAACCATATAAATTAAATGAGGAAGGAATGTGATGAAGCTTGCCTTAATTAACTTCGAACTTTCGGTGGAGCTTATGGAGTGCCTTAACTAATTAACTTGGGTATATGTCCTTAGCATATAAAAGAGGAACGAAGGTAATGAAGCTCACCTTCTTTAGTCTCTCAATTAACGCAGTCTGATCTCTCCTCTATTCTTGCTCAGCTCGATCTGCACTCTTTCTATATATATAATATCCAATGCAAGAGAATGTGGCCTTGCATGCATTGCGCATGGAAGCCAACAGTGGCCTTACAGCCACAATGACTTATCATGTCGTGGGCGAGGGGGGGACTTGGCCAGCTTGCGCTGGTCAAGCCGACAATGCCTTGGCCGATGCTTTCTTAGAAGGCGCTGGCCAGAGTCGATGCCGATAGAGCTTGGCCGGCGCTTGTCTCTGAAGTGTCGGTTGGCCAGCGCCTTCTAAGAAAGCGTCGGCCAAGGGCCGTTGCTGACAGTCCTTGGCTGGCGCTTTCCTTGAAAGCGCTGGCCAAGGTGTAGAATTTTTATTTTTTTAATTTTTATTTTGAACTCAAGAACGAAGCACACAGGTGATTTTTTTTAACTCAGATATTAAAAGCTTTTAATTCATAGACTTTATCATTTTGTCTTTTATTTTTTATTACCGAATCTTCTGGTTTAATATTACATTAATAACCACATCAGTGACTAAAATATTACACTCTAATAAGGTTCAAATTAAGATTAATTAATCAGTTATAGTATTTGATCTAGAAATCCTATCTTCTCTTTCTATCTTATGGTCATCTTTTGAGTTCAATATAATAATGTCTTGAAACTTGATCTCTTTTTGACTTACTACAACATGAGATTCTGAACAATAGTTACTCCCACCTTACCCAGTACTTTATTTTTAAGCATCGAATAAGGTTTTCTTCAAATACAAAAAATGCTGAAAAGTGATTCCAACAAGAAAGCGCTATAGCTTTGGCTTTCATTTATTTTTTTTAAATAAATGTTTTGTATGGCGCTTGTTTAGGAAAGTGATGCACAAGCCTAATACTAAGCTTTGACACTTATATTAGGAAACGTCGTAGCTTCTGCAGTTTTTTTAAAAAAAGAAACTATTAGCTATGGCACTTCTTCAAAAAAGCGTAAAAAAAAGGGGCGCCGTTAAATTCCTCTTTTGTAGTAGTGATAAGAAATTCCTACAAAAGGATTTCTATTCTGACTATAATAAGGAAGAGCGAGAAAGGGAAGTAGGGATGTATTGGATGAGTTGAAAACTATGAACGTTTAAGAAACTATGAGTATTACCTGGAGAAGTATACTCTGTGTTGCAGCTTTGTCTGATCTTCCACATTAGAAAATGTTAGTATAAAGCTAAGAGTCTGCTTACTAATGTTGTTTCTGATAGCACGTATCCTAATGCAGTAGTAGTGTCATATGAACTTCATTCATTTTTCAAGGTTATGGCAGTAAGGCCCGCTATGGAAAGGGTAGTTAGTATAGAAGCCAATTTGAACGTTCATAAGAAACTATTATACACTATTCAAATCGTTGGCTAAAAGACAACAGTATTAGCATATTATTATCTTTATGTGGACATACAAGGTAATATTGATAGTAGTTTCACAAATAAACCTTAGTTTTCATCTTATCTAGCATATTCCTATGGAACCATATGGTAATGATATTTGGACAGGGAGATTTACAATTATGTTTAGATTTTTTTCTTTTCGCTTATAATCTAGTTGTTCTTCCGACTCATCTAAAACCCCATCTACATCCTATCTTAACCAAAAAGGAGGAAATCCTTCCTCATTAAATAATATCTTTAAAACTAAAATCCATTTTGAAGATATCAACCAAAACTTCAGTGATTGGATGATTCCAGACATTGATAAAAATGAGCTACATAAGCCCAACAAAAAGTTTTTTTAGTCTTCTTATTATATCATCTGATCAGTAAAGGAAGTCATTCCTCTCAATTCAAGAATGGATGATATTCCCCTCCTATCTAAAAATTCCATAAAACTTCATCAAAAGAAGTACAAATTTCTCCATATAGGTTGTGTTCAAGTAGCCTTAAAACCACTTGTTAATGTAGGTTTAAATGTTGTTACTTTAATATGCCTTAAGGATGCAAGACACAACAAATTCTATGATTCTCTTCTGGGAACTATTGAGGCTAGTCTTCATAACGAGCCAATTTACTTCAATTGCTTTCCTGATCTGATTGTTTACCTGCATGACAAAATTATGGATGCCCTCAAGTTAAACATAAAACTTCATGGCCTTGACATGAAACCTGATATCTCCCCTGTAGCACTAATCTATAGGGTCAAATATAAAATCATGAATTCTTATGCTTCTATGGTTAGGACATACAAGAAAGAAAATGAAACCTATTTATTCCTAACAGATGCTAGTCAAGCAAATGTTATGGTACCAAAAATGATTAAATGGGATGATGTATCCCTCCCAAAGGAACGGGTCTTAAAAAAGGCCTCTCCCTCTGCCCTGAAACCTACACCTAATTTTTTACAGATTAGGCAGTTTGAAGCTGGAACTAAAGGAATCTCTTTTGATAGAAGAAGATCCTTTAGTGTTTTCGAACACCTTCAATTTCTAAAAGCTTTAGGATTGATGTAGAACAACCTCCTAGGCATTCCTGTAGCTCCTCAGTAGAAACAAAAGAACTGTTAATTCCCCTATCTGTTATACACTTACAAAGGTCTGGATACATCATCCAGTGCTGTAAGACCTGTATATCAAAGGGAAGAGGATTACGAGGTTCAAACCAACCAGTCTCCAACCTACTCTGATATGATAGGTGTCATAGAAGAGCAATTTCAGTTAGATAAGAAATTCCTACAAAAGGATTTCTATTTTGACTATAATAAGGAAAAGCGATAATGGTTTCTTTGCAAAATTTGATAATAAATCAAGAAAACCAATTCAAGAAAGGTTTTACAAAATGCTCAAAAGATTTAAGCTACATATTCCGTTCTTTGACTAATTTGAGGCATATGTAGAAGAACAAAATATTAAGGATTATCTTTCAAAACTGTTGAAGAGGTCAATACCTCTTGGACAACTAAACATGGAGAAAATATAGAGTCTGATCTTCCTCCAAAACAATCTTATGAAATCTCTAGTGTTAAAATTGGATATGCCCCTGTCATAGCTTCACCTTTTAAGGCTAAAGATTTTACTAAAGACATAAATTCAAAAGACATCCAGAGTCTTATTGAACAAAATATTACACCAATTCATATCTCCAAACCTTAGGTAAACATTTAATTAAAAAAACAGATTGTTCACAAAACCTTACTTCGTCCCTAGAAATGTAGTAAGTAATATCAAAACTAAAATTTTTGTACAAAGAATTGATGAGGAATTGAGGAAACTCACAGTTCATGAAACTCCCCAAAAACCTACCTCTTCGTCAACAATCACCGCCTTAGACAAAAATAGTCAAGCTAGCAGTAGTGAAGACTATTCTGAGGTTGAAAAAACCCCAATTGATCTAATTAATAATATGAATTGAAAAAATCCAACAAAATTATATTATCCCAGAGCTACTCCACCGAATCTAGCTCTTGAAGATAAGGATGCTACTCTCAAACAATTTAATGCCAATAACATCTATGGTTGGAATATAGATGGAAAATCTGAGACCTATATTCTGGAAATTCTCTAACAAATGACTATGGTCAGTAACGCCTATTCAATATATAACAATTGTCAAGAAGATGACATAGTTCATATATTGATTTTTGGCTTTACTGGGTAACTTAGAGGTTGGTGGGATTATTGTCTCACAAATGAACAAAAGGCCCAAATTCTTTCGGCCGTCAAAATTCAACATGATGGAACTCCTCTTACCAATAATGGTGAGACAGTGCCTGACTCTGTTAACTCTCTCATAGTTAATATAGTTGAGCATTTTATAGGAAGTCCTTCTCTATGGAGGGATAAATATGCAAATCTTCTGTTAAACCTTAAGTGCAAAACCCTAGAAGATTTCAGGTAGCATAAGGATACCTTCCTGTTAGGATCGGCAGGCACAGCGGAAGAATTTTAAAAATTTTCACCGATCCTAATTGAGGATCTATCAACGGCGTTTAAACCAAGTTGGAAGGATTCATACCTTTTTTATGATTCAGGGTTTTCATGATCTCTAGAAGCCGACACGTCAGGTCCGCTCCCTCTACCGATATCCACACAAATGCTCCCCAACCGAGACTGCGTGCTAGCGCCTCTAATGTCTCCTAAGGTTTCCCTTACGGCTCTCAATTCTCATGTGCATATCAATATATCTGCTCTATCAAGTTTATAGCCTATGAGAGCTATTTTTAAATTTCAAAATTAATCATTATTAATTTTGAAATTAATTAACTATTAATTATCTTGATGAGCTAATTAAATAAATTCAGTTTAAATTAAATCTGTCCAACAGTTTTAATTTAACCTATTTATTTAATCCAAATAAAGAGCCATTAGATTTAATTTATCTTCATAAATTAAATATGAGATCCTATATCTCTATCATGTTAGTTATTAAATTTAATATATCTCAATAAATTAAATTTAAAACTAATACAATATAATAATATCATATAATATATATACATATATATAAGATATATATATTTTGAAATATATATATATATATATATATAATATTATTAATGAATTTTATATTTTATATATATATATATAAATATAAAATTCGTCCACCCTAAATTAAACATTATCTCGTGTTGGGCCATTCTTGTGTGCGACCCTGTAGGCCCATATGATGTTGCAGTGGGCCAATAACTATACTAACTCAAAAGTTACAAGCGGTCTCTAGCAAGACATTACGACTACCCAATTCATATGAGGATCGTTATCACGATGCAACCTGTCATACAACCATGTCACGTCCCTTTTGTCACATGATATATCGATCAAGGATAAGGCATGGATAATGTCATCATCTTGTTCCTGACCATTACTTTCTCGATTCCTGAGTAGCTTGATAATAGAGACGGAAATCCTTCCCATCATAGTATGGCCATACATTTCTCAAACTCACTCATCGAGGGGTCCAGTAATATTTCTCTACTAATGTGAGGGATAAATTCCATCTTGATCATTCATATTCCTCTGCATGAAAAACCACCAAGCCCGATCATAGCCTTTATCATCACCCAGTCAAAAGTGACTTTTGACTAGTTCAAAGCTTAGCAACTCTCATGTGAGAATCCATGATGACCTCAGGTCTAATGGCATTGTGACGTGGTTATACATGAGAAAAGCTTATGACTTGATCTATGTAGCTTTCTCATAGTAGGTCAGTCCAGCACCTTGTACTCTTACAAGTGCCTAAGACTTTGATTTGTATCTCCATATCTTATCAAAGTCATACTGATCTTGTTTCATCTCTGCTCCCGCATAAATGACCGACCAGAGACATTTTAGGACAATTTTTATGAATTATCCAATGATACAATTATCACAGTTAGCATGCAAATAATATGATAACAGAATGGAGAAATTTTATTAAAATAATAATGTTCAAAGTATAATGATTGGCCCTTAGGGCACAATTTCCAACACTTCCTAACCTGTGTGCACAGCAGTTCAAAGGTGCAAGTAGCTTGTAAAATCAAATGATCTCGAATTTGTTTATCTTTTAGAAACCAAAAGTTCTTTTGAAGCTACTTGTTCTTCTTTTAGATCTCTTGGTTTCCATTGTTTCTCTAGTTCTGATGCTGTTAACAGAGGGCATGGCACTTTAGTTTGTTGGAAGGATTACTTTGATGTAGATGTGAAAGAACAATCCCCCCTCTGTTGTCATTGTTTAGTTTCAAGACATGGATCTTCCTATTCGTTTTATATCACCTTTGTATATGGCTTTCCTTACTTACATATTAAATATGCTCTCTGGGACTGGATCAAGTAAACTAGTACTTCCATTTCCATCCCTTTGCTTTTAATAGGGGATTTTAATCAAATATTGTCTGGGGAAGAAAAATTGGGTGGTTCAGGCTCGTCTACTAGTATTTCTATTTTCAGGCAGTGTTTAGAAGAAGAAAATATGATGTGTATTGCACAACATGGTCCTGCTTTCACTTGGACTAATAATAAAAAGAATGATGATGTGATACTAGAGAGATTAGACATTGCTTTTTGTAACCCTGAGTGGTTACAAGCATTTCCATAATCTTCTGTAATAACTCTTCCTCAGGCAGCTTTATATCACAGTCCCATTTTATTTACCTCTGATCATGTCTTCAAGAAATATAGACAGAGAAGATTTGAAAACTATTAGTTTTTCTTCCATGAACACAATGATATTCTCAGGAATTACTGGCTGCAATAAGATTCTGGTTCTCTAGCCTTTTGTCTCCACTCCAAGTTATCTAGGACTTTACAAACATTGTCTTATTGGAGTAGAACAAATATTGGTAACTTGCCAGCAAGGATCTCACAAGCAGAATCTTTTCTGAATGATATCTTTAAGGAAATATCTCCTCAAGGCATCATAGATTATGATAAAATCACCTTTTTTTCAGGAAGCTAAACATCATCTTGAATTTTACACGACTGTAAAGCAAGTTTCTGGGGACAATGGGAAAAACTTAAATGGTATACTGAAGGGGAGAGAAACACTGCATACTTTCATGCAATGATCAATAAAAAATTGTCAACAAATGCTGTATGAAGTTTGCTTAAATATGATAGTAACATGACTTCTGATAAGACAAAATTATCAGAACTAGCTCTTGCTCACTTTTAGGGTCTTTACTTGGATTCTAACTAGTCAACAATTAAAGAGATTATGTTAGGATTTCAGCATATCCCAATCCTAACACTATCATAAGAGGAATTAGGCCACTTGCAATTGCCTATCATTGACTTAGAAATCAAAGAAGTAGTATTCAACCTTTCAAAGAATAGTGCACCACGTATTGATGGCTTCCATGCCCATTTTTTCTAAAAGCATTGGGACCTTGTTGGATTCGATGTTATTAATATGGTCAAGCATTTTTGGGAATCTGAGCATATACTAAATGTAACACCCCAATTTTTGATTAAAGGCTAATGGTAATTATTGAGGATAATTATCAAATTAAAGTGGAATAATTATGTGTTGTATGGCAATTTTAATTAATATGCCATAATTGTTGGGAAATTGAAAGAATTGCTCTAAATTAGTGATTAATGGAAGAGATTAATTACTAATTAAGAGGGTATGAGATGTGAAATTAAAATGACTAATGGGGAGATTAGAGAAGCTAATAGGTGCTTATTGTGTGAGAGCCAATGAGGAGTGGACACTTGGCAAGTGTACATGTGAAGGGATTGGGAGAAAAGTCAAAGGGAATTTTTAATTGTTTTCTCTCTCCTCTCTTCCCTCATTTGGCGCTGGAAAACTGATGGGAGGGAGTATGATTATATTTTCTTTCATCTTCCTCATCATTCATCTCTCTTCCTTCTCTCTCTCTCTCTCACGTTCTCTCTATATTCTCTCTCTTGTGCAGCCATTGTTGGCAAAGAAAGAGGAAGTGAAAGCTGGATTTTGAGGTAAGCAAATGGCCTCAAATGCCAAAATGCTCTTCATTAATATTGTTCCTTGAGCTAAGAGTTTTCATCCTATGGTTGTAGTTTCTCCATTGGTGGTGATTTGAGGAATCACGAAATTATGGACTTGGGAGAATCATGAAGTGCCTTTGGGAAAGTTGTTGAGGTGAGTGAAAGCTTCCTTCTCATATAAGATTTGTGGCCATTGGTTAGGCCTTGAATTTTTAGAATTTTAGCCCTAATTTTCGTGATTTAGGGTCTTGGGGAGTATGGTATGTTGTTGTGATGGAAATGGTGCCTTGTTTAGTGTTTTGAATTGATAGAATTGCATTAAAGCTTAAATGTGAAGTTTGGCACTTTTTGTATTGGTTTTGTGCTTTGGTCAAAACAGGGCATATAAATGTGTTGTGATTTTGGTCATTTTGAGGTTACCATTGTGTTCCTTGAGTGATTTTGTGTGGGAATAAGCTTGGTTATTAATTTTGGAGTTATTGAACACTTTGGTAGAAAATTGGAAATCTGTTTGGTTTAAGCTCTGTTTTGCGCAGTAATTTTGTATGAGTGTTTTGAATGACAAAATGGTATTGCAAAATTCTGAAACTTTCCATTCTTAAAGTTCACATCCCAAGCTTCAAAATGGACATATATTTTGTGTCATTTCGTTGAGTATTCTGTGAGATATGGTTGCCCAAAGTTTGGGATTGAATTAGAACTCTGTTTTGGAGTAGTGAGTAGTTTTTGGTAATTCTGTATTTGTGTAGTGATTTCCAGTGATGGACTATATTTTTCCTTGAAATAGGACTTATATACCTTTCATTTGGCTTTGGAATCACTCCGTTTTGATTTTTCTACAATTAGTTATGGTTTTTTGAAGTTCAGCCAAGAGTCAAGAAATTGCTTGGCTGCGGCCCAAGAGTGGCTGGCCACGGCCCAAACCTTTCTGGCCTGTTTCGGGCCGCGACCCATGAGTGGCGGGCCGCAGCCCACGGCCTTTTGACCATATTTGGGCCGCAGCCCAAGGAAGGGCAGGCCGCGGCCCACCCCTGTGTTCCAGCACTTTCTGTTTTCGAAAAGTGACCTTCAACCTTTTGTTTCCCAACCTTTTAGGGCTTTCATTAGAGTCTTTTGTGGTCTCTTAAGAGTCCTAAATGATAACCATTTAAGTGATATGAAGTCATTGAGAATTTGGAAAAGAGAATGATCCTATGTCCTTGATTTGGTTATAGGGTTTGATATTCGCCTTGATCATGGTTTGACATTCGCTCGGATCGCGAGTAGCCGATGCTGGAGCATACGTGGAAAGAATAAGTATAGGGAACTTACCTCCCCTGCATGTATTGATATTTGTGTTTGTGTATTGATGCATGTTATTGCTTTGCTTGATTATGTGAAACATATATGAATGATTGAAGCTTTGTTTCTATTTATGCTATGGCCATGAGTATGTTGTTGAAACATTGAGCATGCGGATATATCATTATGTGAATATGAGTTATTGTGATGCAAGTATGTCATGCATTAAACACTTATCTTACATGCATAGTGGTATCTGTTTCCTACTGGGATTCTCTAGAATCTCACCCTCCCCTACTAACATTTTAGACAGAACAAGTGGCTCGAGGAAGGAGCAAGCGACTAGGGGCGGCGAGAATCCCTTATGGGCATTTGGACTTGGAAGTGGTTATCATGCTCTTTGGGATAATCGTAGTGGATTTTGATGTATTTAGAATTGTATATGTTGCGGAAGTGTATTTGGAATGGAATTTGTGTAATCCCCATTGAGGAATTGTAAAGGGCGTATGTGCCCATGAACCTTTAGTGAAGATATGAACCCGGAATTGCCAGGATTGTTATTGTGCACTCTGATATATTATGAATGTTAATTATCTTCGCAATGTAATTGTATTCGAAATGTGAATGTGAGACCAGGTTAAAGTGTTTGATTTTGAAATGTATTTGTGAAAACCCTATCTTAAGGATGGGGAATGTAAATGAATTTTGATTATTATTGGTCTCTATTTCACTCTAATGTTGTATTTCGGATATAATTACGGAGGGGGTTACACTAAAGTATTTGAATAAGACTATTATCATATTACTGCCTAAATTAGAAAAACCTCAGGTTTTTCGGGATTTCAGACCTATAAGCCTCTGCAATGTTGCATATAAGATCATATCAAAGGTTCTGAGCAATCAACTCAAAACTGCTCTTGTTAGAATTATCTACCTGAATCAATATGCTTTTCTTAAAAGTAGATTAATATCTGGCAATATCTTCTTGGCATCAAATTTATTAGCTTAAATACATTCATCTAGGAAAGGAAGGAAAAATATAGCAGCCTTGAAGGTAGATTTTTCTAAAGCTTTTGACAAGTTATCATGGAATTTCATCATTGCCATTCTAAAAAGTAATTTCCCTAATAAATAGATCACTATGTTAGTCAATGTCTAACTACTGTCTAGTATCAGGTTCAGTTTAATGGTAAACTGACAAAAGTGATTAGGCCAAATAGAGGGATTAGGCAAGGAGACCCTTTGTCTCCTTCTATCTATATTTTTGGCGGCCAATGTTTTTTCTTGCATGATTTCAAAGTTAGAGTTCTCTTGTCTATGGAATGGTATTAAAATTTGTCAACAAGTCTGGGGAATATTCTGAAATATTCCACTTATGCCAAAAATTCTCTTTCTAACTTGGAAGCTCATCAATGGAGCACTTCTTACAATTGATGTTCTATAGAGACATCGCTTGATGATAACTAATTCTTGTCAGTTTGGATGTGATACAAAAGAGTCTCTCTAACATATCTTCTTCACATGTCCAATTTATACGGTTGTATGTGTTAGAGCAAGAGTTTCACCAAAGAGGGGGGTGAATTGGGTGATACTAAAATTTCGTTGCAAATATAAAAACTTGACGGTGAATATAAAGCAATAAAGAGTAAGGAGAAATATCACCGAAGTGTACACCAAGAGTTATATTGGTTCGGTCACAACCACTTTGACCTACGTCTAGTCCTCAGAGCTTCTCTGAGAGTTTCACTATAACTTCCAAGATTCAGTGGGTTCTTGGCACCTCAGTACAAGCAAGTTCCTTCTCCTGGACACTCACTCCCCCTTACAGGTTGTAATCCAATCCCAACTCAAGGTTCCACAACCTTAAGTTACCTCAATAACAAATATTGAGTTTGAATGAAATATCTCTCTCACAGAGTAAATAAGAATCACTGAAGCATAGAATTACAAGTATAATGCAAAATAGAGTAATGAGCTTGATAATGCGTTCGTGTATGTTCTTGTGCTCTTTCTCTGTTTGGATGTTCCCATATATATATATAGGTGTGTTGGTAATGATCGTTGGAACATTTTCTTCTTATCCGTTAAAGTGTATGCAGCCACTGTTGACTTTTCCAGTATTTGAAAAATATCCGTTTGCGGTAGGTGGCGGTAGGTGACATTTGAACGTTGCTTTTGACTTTCCTTATTTGGTAAGATCTCTTTATTGTTTATTTGTGGATATGCTAAGAATACTAATACAATGAAAGGTTAATCATATAGGAAACAAATCAATGAATGTTGGAATGAATTCTCAAAATCTGAACTTGCATACTCGAGTAGTTACTCGAGTATTCCTTAAAGTTTACTCGAGTACATACTCGAGTATCATCGGGAAGACTTTGATAAAGTGCAAGTCAATAAGCAAACATAACATTACTTGGGTAATGCATGAAGTAAACAAAATTCAAACCTTTGGAAATACCTGTTTACTCGGGTACTTACTCGAGTATGGCTCCCTTTTCTTCATAGGTTACTCGAGTAGCAACTCGAGTAAACCTTCAAATGAACTTTAGATTACTCAATGCTTCACTCCAGTAATGTTGGCAGGATTTCAATGCCGAGAGCACTTCAAGTTTGATTACCTTGTTACTCGAGTAAACATAAATTTTTATGCATAGCTTACTTGGGTAATGACTTGAAGTTTTTCTTCTAAGTAATTCTGCATACTTGAGTTGTAACTGGAAGTGAAGGGTGAGAAAATCATTTCATGTTATTCGAGTAATACCTTTAGGTTTTGCTTACCACAGTGAGTTACTCGAGTAGCTCCTCAGTAACGTTGGTAGGGTTGAAAATGCCGAGAGCAACACATTTCTTGAAACAGAGTAACTCGAGAACTTACTCGAGTATCATTGGCAGCGTTAAAAATGCTGAGAGTAACTGGAAGTATTTGACATGGTTACTCGAGTAGCTACTCGAGTAACGTTGGCAGGCCGAGAGCAACTACCAGTGAGTTACCTGGTTACTCAAGTAGCTACTCGAGTAACATTGGCAGGCCGAGAGTGTAACCCCCTGCCGTAATCATATCCGAAATACGCGATTTAAAGTGAAATAGAGACCAATAAGAAACAAAACCATTTCAAAATCCCATCTTCACGATAGGGTTTTCCCAAATACCTTTCCAAATA
This sequence comes from Inga oerstediana, assembly GCA_963210345.1. Lineage (NCBI taxonomy): Eukaryota > Viridiplantae > Streptophyta > Magnoliopsida > Fabales > Fabaceae > Inga > Inga oerstediana. Next base: position 39,968,489 of record OY723403.1, on the reverse strand, counting down.
TAATACACCTGGTCTCATATTTAAATTTCGAATACAATTACTACACGAAGATAAATCACATTTAATATATCAGAGTACGCAATATAATCCCAGCAATCCCGGGTTCCATACATCAACTCAAAGCCTTATAGGGCATATTAGCCCATACAACTCCTCAAATGGGGATTACACAAATCCTCTTAAATACATATACAAGTATCCAATAACTCATTCCAAATACATAATCAAATATTCTCATCCAAACATACAAATACACATCCCAACTATAATGATAACCAACTACCGAATCTTCAACCCGAAGGAAGTCCTCTTCGCCCTTGGCTACTTACTCCATCATCGATCTGCTACCCTGTCTGAAATGGTTGATAGGGGAGGGTGAGATTCGAGAGAATCTCAGTAGGAAACAAATACCAAAATGCATGTATGATAAGTGTATAATGCATGACATGCTTGCAATACATATCATATGCCCATACCATGACACAACTGCATGCTCAATGTTTCAACAACACACTCATGGCCATAGCATAAATAGAAACAGAGCTTCAAACATCATATATGTTCCACATAATCAAGCAAAGCAATAACATGCATCAACACATTAACACAATATCATATACAGGCAAGGAGGTAAGTGCCCTACACTCTTTCCACGTATGCTCCAGCTCCGCTTACTTGCGATCAGAACGAATACCAAACCACGTCCAGAGCGAATATCAACCCTATAATCAAAGCAAGGACATAGGGTTAATCCCTTTACCAACTCCTTAACTCTCAAACACTTAATGTTGGTTACCATTCATGACCTTTAGGTGGCTAATCAAAGCCCAAACATATGCCTAAAGGCTTGGGAAACACTTGACCAAAGATCACCTTTTAAAAATACAAAACACTGATTTTTGGGGGTGGGCCGCGGCCCAAAATCCATGGGCTGCGGCCCAAAACTGCCCAGAAACATTTGGGCTGCGGCCCAAGAAATCCAGTTTCTTGGCTGAACTTCCAAAAATCATAACTAATTCCACAAAAATAGAAATGAGGTGATCCCAAAGCCAAATTAAAGCTATTCAAGTCCTCTACACAGGAAAAATATTGGCCTTTGCTAGAAATCACCACACAAATACAGAATTCCCCAAAACTCAAGACTGTCCCAAAACAGGTTCCATTTTCGACCTCAAAGTTTGGACAGCTATAACTCCCAGTTCCCAAAACGAAATGGCACATATTATATGTCCATTTTGAAGCTTAAGATGTGAACTTCAAAAATGGAAAGTTTCATAATTTTCTGACTTCATTTGCCCAGTCAAAACGTCCACACAACAAGACTGTCCAGAACAGAACTTCAAGGGACAGATTTTCAGTTTTGCACCAATGATTCCAATGGTTCCCAAATTCACACCAAATACCATTTCCACATAAATTTGCACAAGGAATCCATTGGAAACACCAAATCAACCCAAATTCACATCACATTGACATGTTTCCACAAGATTCACAACATGTCAACACAAATCACAATTCAAACCACAACATCACAACTCTTCCAATTCAAGTTCCCAAATCAATTCCAATGACCAAATACCACAACATGGCACCAATTGCCACTCAAACACAAGGCCATTCATGCATTTCAAAAATCACACAAATTCAGGGCAAAATTCGAAATTCACAATACTCAACCATAAATCACAAAACTTAGATCAAAAGGCTTCAAATACTCACCTCTTCCTCTTTCCCAAACCACTTCTTTGATTCTTCATCTTTCCAAATTTCCTCAAGCCATCAAACACCACCAATCAATAATCTAAAACCATAGAGATGAAGCTCTCATCACTATGAACAACTTTATAGAAGGTGATTAGAGCATTAGAGGACAAGAAACAAGACAAATCTCACCTTCAATTTTCTTCTTTCCTCCCCTTAAGCATGCGCCATGGAGAAACAAGAGAGAGATGAGATGATGAATAAATGAAGATGATGAAGAAGAGAACAGATTTTTAGGGCAAAAAACCGTCCAAGTAAGGGAGAGAGAAGAGAGGAAAAACTTTGAATATTTGACCCAAATCCAAGGGTTCACAATTTGCCAAGTGTCACCATCTTGACACACATCCCATGAGCTCACATGAGCACAACCACATGGGATTCCACCCTTTGATCTCTACACAAATCAATCTCAACCATTGATCTTGAAGTTACCAATGAGTTTCCTCTTCGGTAACCGATCAATCGGTCGGTAACTTTACCGTTTTGCCCCTGATTACGGTAATTCTCATTGAATCACCACCAACACTTCACATCTTTTCATTTAGCCCCAATATGCGCCTTCCCTCTATTTAAGTCAATTTAGATGTTAATCCATATTTGAGCTTAAATACAGGGTTTCGGCGTTGCTCACAACGCATACGAATCACATCGGGTGCCAAAACACACCAAAATCTCCAAAAGGGTTTATTTATCACTAACCACTTCCACTTTTGGAGTCATTATCTCTTAATCACAATTTAGGATCCTGCTAAACCAGGGCTTAGCAGTCCACTAATCTCAAGCTTGTTCTCTAAGCTCAAGTCTCAGAATTCGGGGTGTTACAGAGAGCAACTTAGAGTCATTTACCTTATTACTTGAGTACTTACTCGAGTATCATTGGCATGTTACTTGAAGGTTGACCTGGTTACTTCAAGTTTCTGTCTCATTACTCGAGTAGTTACTCGAGTAACTCTTTAGAAAATTTGCCAACAATGAAGTTTCTCAGCTTTTTCTCTTGGCCTTTCTTTATTACTTCAATGCTTACTTCAAGTGATGATTTTCCCTGTTTTTACTTTGTTCAAACTTATTTGTTTATCAAATCTTTTTCATGCTATTCTTTGTTATCATCAAAACATGAGATCTAACAGTATGATTTTTTCTTTTACATATCAAAATTCCAACTTTGGAATTCGATGGTTTAATATCCTAGTTTAAAAATACCTTTGTTCAAATCCATCAACTGCATGATTCAAAGTTATTGTATCATGCTATGATAACCATTCATGTCTTATGGAGTAATAGGAGTACAACCTTACATCACGGAAAAAAGCCACAATTGAGGCAATCATTCAAGAAGTAGAAGGGATGTATGCTAATTTAAAGGTGGCATAACATGTGGCTGAAAAGAACATTGTCAGGATATCATCACAACCCATAGCCACTATTGATCAAGGCATTATGATAGATAAGTGGAATATAATTTTGCATCATTACAAGAAATAGAAGGGTCACTTCTGTGAGTGTTATGTCTTCAAGGAATGCCGTTGGTTCATTTTGTTTGCTATAATAGAAGAATCCTTAGAGCACTATTTCATGTTCGATGTCTGAGGGCAGCTTTGTTATGGATTTATAACTTAAACTTACAAGACAATTATGAATAAAGGCTAGTTATCACTTGTGTTAACAAGGCCTTTCTGAAGTTTCCCGAGCACCCAAATGACATCAACAACATCACATGGCAAGAAATCTTAGCTTTACTTGAGGATTTTACTCTACAATCAATTCATCTTATTCCTCTTTCTGTTTATCATCATTATTTTCATCATTATGTTTGTAATATTTGCTTTGGGTTTTGACGACTTCTATATTCTTAAGTAATATCATTTTATTCCTTTTCAAAAAATAAAAAATAAAAATTAAGGCCTTTTTTAATTCTATTCTTTATTTTTTTTATTTTCAAACTAGTTTTGGAAACAAGTTTTGAAAATAAAAAAATATGTTTGGATTGTTGTTTTAAAAAAGTTGTTTTTTAAGTAATGTGATAGTGATCGTTGCTAGTAGTGACGTGGGGGTGGTTGTTACCAATAGTATGGTGCCAATAGTGAATATATGACGGCCTCAAAAAATGAAAAATGTAAAAATAAAAACAAGAAAACAATTAAAAACTATTTTTTTTTTTAGTCTTTAAAAATAAATAACTGTTTAGTTTTAAAAACAATTTATTGACAATAGTTTTCTAAACACTTTTTTTTTCTTTTTAAAAACAAAACCAAACAAGCCCTAATTTTTTCAATTTTTTTTGCTAGCAACATATGTCTTTCTATAGGAAACAAAACTCTCTTGTTTCGCCAACTAGCATGTGCTCCAGCATGCGTTGCACAGGAAGCTAGTAAATCCTGAGTAATTACATCAGTTTAGACTTATTGCTATTGTTTAATGACTTAAGATGCTTTAATGACCTGAATTATATATAGACTTTCTTTAAATCCATGATCATGCACTTAAGTAATTAAAGGACATTTGAGTAACAAACACAACCTACAATGGTTTATGAATTGAACAATATAAAAATACATTCCCCAACTAGATGAAAGAGGACAATTTCTATTAATCTTTGAACATGTGCATCATTAAAATAAATCATTATTTAGCATAAGATATTCTACTGTGCTGAATTTTAAATCTATGATTATAGCATATTGTACTATTCAACCAATAACAATAATAATTAAATATAATTAGTTATTAATTATTCTGAACAAAAGCTTATATCTCCATCTTCATATGCTAATCTTGGACGAATACTGTGAAGAAAATAAGATAATGAAAATGACTTGAAATAAAAAAAATGGAAGATGAAACCGTTGAGAGAGTAAATTGTATCTATAATAGTTATCTCACCCTTCTTTCAGCACATTGGTGATATATAGCAATTTCATCCTGATAGAATGGATCACTAGGAATTTTAGTAAATAAAACACAATTACAAAGGCTCACTAAACTTTAACTACTTGATTTTGTTTATGGGTAGGTGACAGAACAACTTTTCTAGTGATCCCATCACTTGTGTGGTAAACATGGAATTTCTACTTCGTAGTTGATTATGACATATGCATGGTGACCTCCAAGAAGTCTAGCTATTATGTTGTGGCAATCACAATTATAAGCTTTTTTTTTACTATGTTTAATATGGTTTGTTCTAGATTGGAGTTGTTGCAAAGGGCCTCATCTTGTGTATCTGTTTATAATTTGCCAAATTAAATTCATTCAAAGAAATGATAACCCTACCTAATAAATGCACCCTTCTTTTCATTTCATACAAATATTTCTATCATTTTTTCAGATAGTTGAGTAGGACAATAACCCTTTCTAGCCTAGATATTCTCCATATATTCTTTTGGAGTACTTTTTTTTTTTTTGGAGAATGGTCAGGACATTTTTTGTGTGAAACCAATTTTCATATGAGAATTTGTCTTATTCATTAACTCCATCCTAATTGTCTTACTCTCCTTATGCATTCACTACATTTTCAGTTCGAAGTTAAAACTATCATTCCTAACTAAATCAAATATTCTGACTTTTGATGAATTATATGCTATTGTGTAGGAGGAGAATTCATTTTCAACATATCTTAATCTGTAGTATTGTATAAGAGAACTCATTTTAAGGTGCTTATGTATAGTATAAACTTATATTGTATGCCATACATAACAACAAAATGAGATTGGTCATACCAGACCTTAACACGTCACAAACTATACATAAAGATCAAAGTTTAGTTTGTCCACCACAAAGGCCACGATCGCTAATATTCACATAAACAAAAACCCTCTCTACTTCATCCTGCTCACCACTCCCCTCTCTTGAACATCATCAGCTTCTTTCTCCCCTTTATGGCCATCATCACATTCTCTACCTCCAAACGTGGAATGTAATACCCCAAATTTTGAGATTTGAGGCTAGAGAATAAGTTTGAAATAAGTGGACTGCTAAGCCCCGGTTTAGCAGGATCCCAAGTTTCAATTAAGGGTAAATGACTCCAAAAGTGGATGTAGTTAGTGATAAATAACCCTTTTGGAGATTATGATGTAATTTGAGATAAGAATATGTTTGGCGGTGATTCCAAGGGAATTGCCATAATCAAGGGCAAAACAGTAAAGTTACCGACCAATTGGTCAGTTACCGAATAGGAAACTCATTGGTAACTTAAAGATTAATTGTTAGGATTGAATGTTAAGAGATCATAAGGGGTGGAATCATGTACAATTGTGCCTATGTGAGCTCATAGAGGATGTTGCAAGATCTTGACATTTGGCATAATATAGACCCTTGGATCTTGGTCAAAGTGTCAATACTCATTTTCCTCTCTTCTCTCTCTATTAGGTCGGTTTTGGGCACAAAAAATGTTGACCTCTCTTCATCTTCATTGTCTCTCATCTCTCTCTTCTCAACCTCCATTGTCGTCCAAAGAGGAGGAGGAAAGAGAAAAGAACAAGGTGAGTTTTGGTTGGTTTATGGTCTTCTTTAGCTTAAACACTCTTCTTTAATGTTATTCATAGTGATGAGAGCTTCATCTATATGGTTTTAGATTTTTGAAAGGAGGTGTTTGAATGCTTGAGGAAAAGTGGAAAGATGAAGAATCAAGGAAGTGGTTTGGGAAAGAGGAAGAGGTGAGTATTTGATGCCTTTTGATCTAAGTTTTGTGACTTGTGGTTGAGTTTTAAGAATTTTGGAATTTGACATGATTTTGTGGTATTTTCGAAATGCATGAATTGCAAGGTGTAATGTGGTGCAATTGGTGTCTCATTATGTTATATGTTCATTGGAATTAGTTTGAATTGGTTTGGAACTTTGGAAAGTAAGGAATTGCAATGTGAGTTTGAATTGTGACTTGTGTTGACATGTTGTGATTATTGGTGAAACATGTTAATGGAATGTGAATTTGGTTGATTTAGTAATTCCAATGGCTTCCTTGTGAAAATTTATGTGGGGAGAGTGTTTGTTGTGAAATTGGAACCATTGGGAACAATTGTGCAAAAGTTGGAAATTATGTTCATTGAAACTCTGTTCTGGGCAGTTTGTTTGTGTTGAGGTTTTGAATAGGCAAATGATCTCTAAAAATTCTAAAACTTTACAGTCTTAAAGTTCACATTCCAAGCTTCAAAATAGATATAATTTGTGTCATTTCATTTTTTGAACTAGGAGTTATGGTTTTCCAAAGTTTGACGTTAAAACTGGGTGCAAATCTGGAGCAGCAAGGGAATTTCATGTAATTATCAAATTGTGTGGTGATTTGTGGTAATGGCTCATATTTTTCCTATGAAGAGGACTTAAATAGCTTTCAAAGGGCCTTGGGATCACCTCATTTCTATTTTTCTGGAATTAGTTATGAATTTCTAAAGTTTCCTTGGCTGCAGCCAAAAGTTCTTGGTTGCAGCTAAAAGTTTCTGTGCACGTTTTGGCCTCAGCCGAAAACCTTTTGTGCTGTTTTTGGCTATAGCCAGAGATTCTTGGCTGCAACCAAAACCCTGTTTTCAGCACTTTGAGATTTTGAAAGGTGATTTCCAACCCAGTACGTCCCAATCCTTTAGGCTTTTGTTGAGCTTATTATAGCCACCTAAAAGTTGTGAATGGTAACCAACTTTAAGTATTGCGGAAGTAGGGATTTGGAATTGAGATTGACCCTATGTCCTTGATTTGGTTTAGGGTTGGATATTCGCTCGGACCGCGAGTGGCCGATGCTAGGGCATACGTGGAAAGAATAAGTGTAAGGAACTTACCTCTCTTGCATGTATTTGATATTTGTTTTGATGTATTAATGCATGTTATTTCTTTGCTTGATTATGTGAAACATATATGAATGATTGAAGCTCTGTTTCAATTTATGTTATGGCTATAAGTATGTTGTTCAAAACGTTGAGCTTGCAGATTTGTCAGTGTGAGCATGAGTTATGTAATGCAAGCATGTCATGCATTAAACATTTATCTTGCATGCATAATGATATTATTTTCCTACTGATATTCTCTCGAATCTCACCCTTCTCTACCAACATTTTAGACAGAACAAGTTACTCGAGGAGGGAGCAAGCAATCAAGGGCGGCAAGGATTCATTCGGGATGTAGTGTTGGTAGTTGGTTATCATTGCTAGTTGGGATATCTGTATATGTGGTGAATGAATAATTGGGATGTGTGTTCAATTTGATATTGTGTAATCCCCTATTTGGAAAATTGTAATGGTCGAATATGCCCTGTATACCTATTAGTGAAGATATGAAACCGGGGTTCGCCAGAAAATAATGTTGTGCACTCTGATATTTATATGAAATGTGATTTATCTTCGCAAAGTAATTGTATTCAAAATGTGAATATGAGACTAGGTGAATTAATTTTTGAAAAGTATTTATGCAAACCCTATCTTAAGGATGGGATTTTAAATGAGTTTTGTTTATCTGTTGACCTCTAATTCATTTTAATCACGTATTTCGAATAATAATTATGAAGGGGGTTACATGGAAAATATTTGATTTTCCACTAAATCTATATGGATGCATCAATGATGAAGCAATTTCATTAATGAGAACATTGGATAGGCATTGTCTTCTTTGTTCATTACAACCTAAAAACTTAATTGAAGAAAGCAAACCCTTAATCAAATACAATGATAGAGAAGACAAAATAAAAAACAAATGGAGTAGCCATGATGAAACCTGAAGGATGAAGAAGAAACTAAACCAAAAAATGAGAAATTAAGGTGAGGATATAGTTTGATCTCCTATTCACATTGGTCGTTGCTTCCCCGCCTTCTCATGTTCACCATATATTCAGTAGAGTTTTTGTTCCTCTCTTTCTCCCCTCAACTCAGTCTATCTTCCTTAAATATCAAATCAACAATATAAAATAAAAGCCAGAAGCGTGATTAGATAATATGTAAAAGTTGGGAGAGAATAAGTGAAATTAACATTAATAAATTACATGACTATAATGAAGTGAAGCAAGAAGAATGAAATGAAGTACAGAGATGTGAAAGCAAGAGAAGAAGAAGAAGCACAAAACATTTGAATTGCAAATGGATGATGATCTTGAGACACACAATATTTGAACATTATTAGAGGAGTCCTTTCTTTGTTTCCTTCCACAAATTTTGCAGATGACCACACACTCCAAACAATTCCTGGCAGCTAGGATATATATGCTTGTTGAAGGTTGTCAAGTTGCCATTGTCGAGAGTATTTTGAAAATTCCTTTAAAGTTCAAAATTCAAATTCAATTCCACCAAACATAAACTATTTGGCTTGTGAGTAGAGGAAAGGGTTTTTGGGAAAGGGGGCATTGTGGAAGTGATAAAAATAAATGGATTCACGTGCTTTGTTTGAACAATGCCAGGGACATGTCACTCCTCACCTAGCCCTATGTCTCACATCGGTCTACTACAGTGGTGTCCTTTTTAGTGGTATGGTGGCTTGTAAGCAGATCGAGGAAGAATAATTTATTTGTTTTAGGTGTGTTTGGATCAGCGATTAGTAATTGAGCTTGTTTCAATTGGACTTTTGGTAATATTACTTTTGGTAAAAGCTAGATTGTGTATTGTGATTTATGTTTGGATTAACGGTTGTATAAATGACTTTTGTAAAAGTAAAACTTGTTTGAATTGACTTAAGCACAAGTGACTTTTGTGATAATAGTAAGAGAGAGTGGTTGGAAAAATATTTAAAAAATCAAGTAAATATTTAAAAATTACTTCAAAATATTAGGTGCTATTGGAAAAATATTTTAGAGTGGGTGGAAATCAATAAATCACTATTCTAAGTTTTGGGTGCTATTTGTAATATCCTAAAATTTGACTAAGGGTTAAGGACTTCAAAAGTGAATGTGGTTATCGTTAAATTGACACTTTTGGAGAATGTGATGTGCTTTGAGATTTGAATGTGCTTTGAGCAGTGCCAAAACCTTGTATTTAAGTTCAATTGTGGATAAACATCTAAATTGACTTTAAATATAGGGAGGGCGCATATTATGGCTAAAAGAATGAGAAAATGTGATTGGTGGTGATTTAAGAGGAATTGCCATAATCATGGGCAAAATGGTAAAGTTACCAACCAATTGGTCAGTTACCGAAGAGGAAACTCATTGGTAACTTAAAGATCAATGGTTAGAATTGATTTGTGTAATAGATCAAAGGGTGGAATTCCATGTGTTTGAGCTCATGTGAACTCATGGAGGTGTGACAAGATTATGACAAGTGGCTATATGTGAGCCATTGGATTGGTCAAAGTGTCAAATATTGTTTTTCTGTTCCCTCTTCCATTTATATCGGTTATGAGAGCAATTAGAGGCCAAAAATCTGATTCCTTTTCATCATTTTCTCTCTCTCTTCTAACCTCCATGGACGTCCAAGCTTGGGAGAGGAAAGAGAAACCAAAAGGTGAGATTTAGCCTTATAGTTGTCCTCTAATGCTCAAATACCCTTTCTTTAATGTTGTTCATAGTGATGAGAGCTTCATCTCTATGGTTTTAGATTTGTGAAAGAAGGTGTTTTGAGAGCTTGAGGAATCTTGAAGTTGGAAGAATCAAAGAATTGGCTTTGGAAAGAGGAAGAGGTGAGTATTTGATGCATTTTAACCTAAGTTTTATAGTTGTTGGTTAAGCTTTGTGAATTTTGAATTTTGCCCTGATTTTCATGTGATTTTGGATTGGAGGAATTGCCTTGTGTATTGTGGTGCAGTTGGTGTTTTGTTGTGTGATATGGTCATTGGGATTGATTTGAAACCTTGGAATGAAAAGAATGGCAATGTGTGTTTGTATGTGACATTGGGTGACATGTTGTGCCATTGAGAAAACATGTCAATATAATGTGAATTTGGTTGATTTGGTGTTTCCAATGGATTCCTTGTGAAAATTTGTGTGGGAATGATGTTTGATATGAAAATGGGACCATTGGAAGACAAAGTGTGAAAACTGAAATGCTGTCTATTGAAGTTCTATTCTGAGTAGTCTGGTTGTGTGGACGTTTTGAAGGACCAAATGGTCTCTAAAAATTCTGAAACTTTATAGTCTTAAAGTTCACATTCCAAGCTTAAAAGTGGACATATAACTTATGTCATTTCGTTTTTTGAGCTAAGAGTTATGGTTGTCCAAAGTTTGGAATTAAAACTAGAATCTGTTTTGGAGTAGTGTTGGATTTTGAGCAATTCTGTATTTGTGTGGTGATTTCTGATTATGGTCCATATTTTTCCTATGAAGAGGACTTAAATAGCTTTCATTTGGCTTTAGAATCACCTCATTTTGATTTTTTTTAGAATTAGTTATGATTTGTGAAAGTTCAGATAAGAAACAAGATTTTCTTGGCTGCAGCCAACAGATTATGGGCCGCAGCCCAAATATTTCTAACTTGTTTTTTGCCACGGCCAATGGATTTGTCGGCCGCGGCCAACCTCTAAAAATGACATTTTGGACTTCTAAAGATGGTCTTTGGTCAAGTTTTTTTCTAAGTCTTTAGGTATATGTTTGGGCTTTGAGTATCCACCTAAAGGTTGTGAATGATAACCAACTTTAAGTATAATGAAAGTAAGGATTTGGAATAAAGAATAAACCTATGTTCTTGATTTTGGTTATAGGGTTTGAAGTTCGCTCTGATCGTGAGTAAGCGATGCTGGAGCATATGTGGAAAGAATAAGTGTAGGAACTTACCTCTTCTGCATGTTTTTGATATTTGTGTTAGTGTATTGATGCATGTATTGCTTTGTTTGATTATGTGAAACATATATGAATGATTGTAGCTCTGTTTCTATTTATGCTATGGCCATGAGTATGTTGTTGAAACATTGAGCATGCAGATATGTCATTGTGTGAACATAAGTTATGTATTCAAGTATGTCATGCATTAAACACTTAACTTGCATGCATACTGGTATTTGTTTCCTACTGAGATTCTCTAGAATCTCACCCTCCCTTACTAACATTTTAGACAGGGTAGTGGATCGAGGATGGAGCAAGCAACCAAGGGAGCGAGGACTCCTTCAGGTTGTATATTTGGTAGTTGATTATCATTGCTAGTTGAGATAATTGTATATGATTTGGATATGTATATGTGGATAATTATTTAATTATGTATTCGAGATGGATTTGTGTAATCCCCATATGAGAATTTGTAAAAGGCGTTTGTGCCCTGTAAAGCTTGAGTTAATGAATGGAACTCGGGATTGCCGGGGTTATGGTTGTGCACTCTGATAGATATATACTGAATATGATTTATCTCCGTGTGGTAATTGTATTCAGAATGTAAATATAAGGCCAGATAAATTGGATTTGTAAAGATATTTGTGAAAGCCCTATCTCAAGGATGTGATTGTAAATGAGTTTTAATTGTTATTGGTCTCTATTTCACTTTAATCGCGTGTTTCAGATATAATTATGGAAGGGGGGTTACACTGTTAACTACTAAAAAAATACATTAAAGGTAAAATTGTAGTGAGTCTCATAAGATTGGGTACAACTAAAAAATTATTTTAAAGAGTTAAAAGCACAAGAAAATATTTTAAAGTAATTTTTGGAGCCGAAAAAGTACATTAAGGGTAAAATTGTAATAAGCCTAATAACACATTAGGTACAACAGGAACAATATTTTAAGGAGTTAAAAAAATCAAAAAAATATTTTAAAGTAATTTTTTGAGCCGAAAAAATACATTAAAAGTAAAATTGCAATCAGTTTAATAACACACTGGGTACAGCTGAAAAAATATTTTAAGGGGTTAAAAACACCAAAAAAATATTTTAAGGGGTTAAAAACACTCAAAAAAATATTTTTTGAGTGGGTACAACTAGAAAGTGGATAAAATTGCAATAAGTCTGATAGTACACTAGGTAGTGGGTACAATTAGAAAAATATTTTAAGGGGTTAAAAACACTCAAAAAATATTTTTTGATACTACATACTATTTAAAAAACATTTTATGAGAAAAACCAATATCATATAACTAATTTCTAGACAACCCAATCTAACATAAAATGCCATTAGCTTTTAACAAAAGTTCCATTCTCTAGCTTCTCCCAATTGAATTTTCACCAATTGGGCTTTTGGCAAAAGCGCAATTGCCAATTGACCTCTCTAAACACTCAAAATTTGAGTTCTCAATTGATAAATTAGCTTATGGTATTCAATTGGGCTTAAAAAGGGTCCCAAAAAACACACTTACTTTTAGAAACAGCTTATGAATAGTGATTTGGGTAGAGAGTCAATGAGAAGCCATTTTGGAGAACGGCTTGGGTGAACTGATTTTATTAATATATTGATTCTTGATACATTAGTATACTGTCAGGTTATCTGACCCGGACCGAACCGGAAATCGGCGATCCAGACACTAAACTGGTCCGGGTAAAAAATTTTTAATTTTTTTTAAAAATCTTTTTGTTTTTAATTTTTCCTTTAGAATTTTATACTATAAGCCTAAAATATTCCATTTCTCACTGTTTTGATCTCGATTTAACTTCGATTTGAATCTGGTCTGACTCATTAATTTTTGGCCCAGTACCCCAACTAATTCACTGAGTAATCCAAATATAATTACCTTAGTATATTGATTGATTGTCATGCTTTGAGGGATTGACTTATCTCATTAGGCTACCTCCTATTTTGTACAAGAAAAAGACCCAGGCTACAGAGGTTAGGCCCAAAATTACATCTCTATATATCGAGTCCACGAACCGATCCGTAGTGTTCAAGTGGTTAGGGTTTAGAAACGTTGTTCGCTGCCCTTGCGGCTGACTCTTTGATTTAGCCCTTAGCTCGATTTCAATTCTGGTAGAAAGTCTAGAGATGTGATGAAGAAGAAAACCATAGATTGCTTGGTCGTTCTCGTGATCACCAGGCAAAATGATTCTTTACATATGGTTCGTATTCACTGAGCATCGAATCTGATTATTCGATCTTTGATAAACGAAGGACCTATGGAGGAAGCGCTATGATTCAGTGTGCTTTTATCCAAGTTTGCCTTCGGAAATAGCATCGAAGTCTGATCGCTCACCAATTGCCTGATCATTTGGTGAGGTTAATGTTCTTATTTGATTTTCGCACATTGTTATGCAAGTTTTCATTTTTCTTGATAAAGAACGCGAAGGTCCCAGCAGAGGAGCGAAATACTCTTACAGTGAGGCTCCTCTAACTATTGATTTCAAAACCCTTCGCAGATCTATTAGCCGAATCGTAAGATGCCCAGAATGTTTTGATTTTTGGTGCATCTGGAACACTCGGCTAAATGTCAACTTCGTTTTACTTTTTTTTCCTCTCAATTTGTTTTCTGCCAATCTCTACACATCTTTATTGGGTTTTAGAATTCAGAATGTTGTTTCACGAGCATCTGTGATGAATACTCTAAAAATGTTATCCTTGCACTTTGATTGTCAGTGAAGAATCTTATGGGGAACGATTATTCTGAGATGCCATTTCATTTGTGAAATTTTACTCTAAGAGCTAAGCTTTTGCAGTTTGTGTCTGATTTTTTTATTTTCCCAATATGCTTAGGTATTTATTCAGGTTTATCTTTTAGCTTATTGGTATGTTTTATTGAACTTTCTCTGTTTCGGTTTATGTGTAAATGTGCTCTATTTTCAATTGCCATGGATCTATGATGCTACAAAGAAACTGCGTTATCTATCTGAATTCCTAAAAGGAATTGAAGATAATGATTATATACTGAGATCTTACTAGCAATTAGTAATAATTAGTTGATTTTTGCTGTTGTTATAACTCATGCTTTGCATTTTGTTAGGGATTGTGTTAATTTGGCTAAAGGAGTTACCTGGTTAAGTTATTTTAAGCTTTTTATATTTGGTTTCTCCTCATATTAACGTATGTTGTTGTTATTGATCTGCACATTTTTAGCGTTAAGGATATCTGCTCTCTTATATTTTCACAAAGAGGAAGACAATTGTTCTTGAGGTGATCATGAAAATGCAATCCGTATGAAAATCATATAGGCATCTTGGAGAATTTGAGACAAAAGTAATTGTAAATCCTACTTTTATATATTTAAATTGTAATTCAGGTTTAAGTCGTTTATTTTAAATCTATTGATATTTCTTTAAGGTGCTTAGGATTCTTTCTAGTTCTATGGTTCCAGTGCCTATGTTGAAACTGCCTTATATATTTGAGAAAGGAAATGTGAAACTGTCTTAGGTGCAAGCCAAGTCCTTCACTTTTAATCTTAAAATCAGAAAGCTTATGTACACTTCCCTCCCCTATACTTGATGAAAAATGACGACTATGATCATTATATTCGAGTTGCATCATTATGTTAGTGTTTTGAAAAAAGTGATCCTCAACTATATGTATTTCAATAAATATTATAACTTTTACTGCAATAAAATAAAATTTTTCTAACATGCTTTGCTATCGAAGAAAGTGGCATAATCAGAATGAAACTCAACTGCAGGTTGACCCACACCCACAGGATCAGAAAATCTTGTATGATAAAACACCCTCCCCCTCATAAACTTCTGCAATAGGCACATACGGTTTATTCTGTGTTTGATGAAAAGTTGAATATTTTAAGAAAGTTTTCTTAAATGCGCATCAATTACATTGAATACATCATATATGCCTATTCAGATAATTCCTCTTCCAAATGCATTAACATTTAATTATAGCCTTAATGAATTCTTTAAATGGAAGTTTATGAAAGGAGGTGTTTTATCATAAAGATTTCCTAATCCTGTAGGTCAACCCATGGGTGAGTTCTAATGCGTTGATGTTGTTTTCTTTGACTCTGAAGTATCTTAGTCAGTAAGATTTTATTTTTTTTTAATTGAAAGTTATGATATTTATTGAATTACATGTGACAGAGTTTCTCTTTTTATAGAATGCTAGTTTGATGTTGCAACTCAAACGTGATGATTATATTCGCTGTTTGTTATCAATCACTGTGGAGGTCTAACGCTCAAATTGTTGAGATAGTTTCAGATTTCCTCTTCCTTTTTAGGGTGCAGGTATTGGATGCTCAGGTAGAACCACGGGCAGGATTTGAAGTTTCTGGTGATCGCATTATCACTGGAATCCAGGTTTAGATTCCACATGGGTGGTGTTGGACACCATAAACAACAAATTTGCATCAATACTTGTTCAAACACTAGTAATTACATCTGAACTTCCAAATGAACCAACACATGATTGCTATGTAAGCCCTTTCCATATCATCCGCATCCTTCAGCAACAAATCTTCAACCCAATGTTTAATATTCTGAACAGATAAAGGATTAACTAGCAATCCCAAAAGGACATTCATATGATGCTATCTGAACCCAATTACAAAGCAAGAAGAGTTGCTCCATGGCTTCTGAGTCAGTGCCACAAACTGGACAAACCGAGGTGAGGTGAGCATTTTCTCTTATAAAGAGCTTCTCTAGCAGGCAAGGCTTTTGATTGAGCATGAGCTTGAAACGGTGTTTGGTTCAAAATAGGATTGAAGTTTTGACTGATTGTGATTTTTGAAGTGCTGAATGTCTTTTGGTATCTAATTGTTTTAGATGTTGGGTTTATGTTTATGACTTAATGTCAATATGTTGTAATGTTTTTCTAAGACTTTATGCACCCAAGTCATGACTTGGATCCGTTGGTGGTTTATATTTGTTGAATAAATTGACTTTGTATATAAAAAAATATATGCCAAATAAAATTACTGATTTTTGGCATGATTTTCCGTTTACATACAGCTGTGCATGTTCAAGCATCCACTTTTCTTGATGTATATGCCTTTAACAGTATTACTTAGTCTTGGTTGACTTTTTTTTTTTTAATGTTTTGATAGATTAAAGAAGTTAAATAAATTTTATTAAAGTATTTATATTTATTATTTGTTTAAACTAATTTGCTTGATTTATAAATTGATATAATCTAATGATATATAACCTATGTTACAATTAAAAAACTTATTTAACATTCCTAATATCTCAAATAAAAATTAATTGGCTATTATATTAAAGATTAAAGATTAAATGGTTTACTTTTTTGGATTATCAGCTGAGCAACAGTGAATGGGAGTGGATCTCCTCATAATCTTTTTTCTCTTTTTTTTCTTAGAGTCTCATTTCCATCATTAGATGGAAAAAATGAATGGTTTAGATTTAATATTTTTTTAAATTATGATTGTAGTATTTTATAAATTAATGTTTTTATTAATGTTGTTTCTATTGTAGTTATAGATTGTGGGGATCATGTTTTAAAAGTTTAAGTTTATTTATTTATATTTTAAATAATAATTTTATAAAATATTAAATTTGACTCATCTAATTTTTTAAATTTGATAGTGGAGATGATATTCTAAAAAAATGAGAAAAAAATTGAGAGGAATCAAACAACTGCGACTAGTTAAGAGCCAGTCCCCACATAAACTGCTTTAAAAAGCGATACAAAAAAATTACAGTTGCCTTTGGAGAGAGAAGTTATAAAAAAAATTCAAAAATAGCTTTGTAAGGGGGAAAACAATGTCAAAAGAGTATGCACATTTTCCTTGTGGTGTTAGCAGTAAAAGTTGAGCAGGCTTTGCCTAATTAGTATCAAAGTAGCATCATTATCAATCGTGCTCCACCAATCTACCATAATTATCTCATTTTTTGGTAATTTTACATAGCTTTATTTTCTCTCAAACTTCCTTAGAAAGCCTCTAAAGATGAACCACCTGGTGCACACATTGATCTAATATCTTCTTCATTTAGACTGAATTAGTTGAATGTGTTTTTTCCTTCACATGGTTTATTGCGTCAGTTTTAGGGATTTGTTTACATTATTATTGGATTATAGTGCCAATTTGAGCATGATAAAAAAAATGGTTGAAATTACCACAAGTCTTAATTTATATAAATATTTAATTTTAAAGTTGCAACAAATGTAAGTCAAAGGATGAAATGAGTAGTTTAACAACTTTGTTGGTAATAAAATAAAATATGATTAACTTAAATTGAAGAAATTTTTTGTGGTTTGGAAGGATCGACAAGAATAATGCAAGCGAAAAAAGAAAAGAATATCTCCAAAAACCACCTGTATACTTTTTTTTGATAAATATGTGAATGCTTATTATGAATATTCAATGCCTTCAGTAGTTGCAGTCTATTCTTCTTCTTTTAATGCTTCACATTATATACATTATAAAAATTATTATATTTTTCACTACGAATGTGACAGATATGTTGGGACACATGTTTTAAAAAGTTATTTAAAGTGGATAAGTAGGTTCCACGATTAATTATCAATGAATTATAATAATAAAATAATGTGCCATGATGACACTCGTGACGGAGAGAAGCAATAATGGAGAATGTTACAATATGTCAAACTGTTGGATGAAGGATAGGAGAAAAAAGAAGAGAAGTCTTGGATGATGGATCCTTAGGTGTGGTGCTTTTTTAAAGCAAACGAAAATGCAAAAGTTAAGATGAATGCCTTGGTGTTATAATTGTGAAACCACTTTACCATTATTCTTACAGAAAAAAAAAAGGGAGAATTATACTGAGATCACATGGAAGCTAAAATATGAAGAAATGGTCTCAAAAAAATCTAAAATTATCCTTAAATCTCAAGGGACATTTTGTAATAAAATCCAAAAATAAATTGCACTTCTCTGTTGTTCCTTCAACTTCCCTTTTTCTATTAACAAACCGGCCTAAGGGGAGGAAATACAAGAGCGGACTATGGGGTATGGGGAAGATAAGATCGTATGGCCGTTCATTCAGGCGACAATCATGCTGTGACTGTTAAATTCATGCCCGTTAAACTCACAAATCAATCCAATATATTAATAAATAAAAGCAAATTAAAGCTACTTTTGACTTTAATCACCAGAAAAAAAAAGCTACTACTCCTGACATTTACATCGGCCCCTAAATATGGAATCTCTATGTTAGCTTTTTAGCATTTTAATATACTCCTCTCCTTTTGAGCCAAAAAAAAATATACTCCTCTCCTATGTTTATGAAGAAGAGATAATGTTGTTTTAATCCCTTTTTCGCTAAGCAATGTTGTTTTAATCCTATTTATAAATCAATCATTAAATTTTTTAAATAAACTAGCATTTATTCCCCGCGCCATACGCGAGGAGAATATTATTGAAGGAAATTTTTTTTAATTGTCATACAAATGAATTCTTCACATTAATATTAGTGGAAGATATTCAGTACAAAATAATATAATAATAATAATAGAAAACAGTGAATTGAATAAAAAGAGGGAAATATAACTTACTCAATTGATATAGAAAGTCAACAAAGTAACATAATATGATCTACGTAGATTCTATCTCGGAGAAGAATATGTACACAATATGTATAAATTGATTCTAATTGTTATAATTTTTTGAAGATAAACAATTGATACTAATAGTTTTAAATTGAATTAAATCTTAAGAGAGGAAAAATATACTCACGTATCCTTTGCATTATTCTAGATACACAGTAAGCTTATAAATTGCTTGAAGCTGCTTGAGAATGACCTTGGAGACAAGGTCCAACTTCGATTACGCTGTAAGTCACTTGACATGATGCTATGGTACTATAGAATTTACTTATAGTGAAAAGGCAAAAGACATTGGTGAGAAATTATTCTATGGTACTATAAAATTTTCCTTTACATTATGCTTATGCAGCTGGTAGTATGTAGTCAATTTCTAAATGGTTCTTTCACTTGCTTCATTTCATTTTTTGGAAGATAAACATCAGGAGATTTATTGTTATTCATTTTCTTTTCACGATTGAAACTGATGAGAATTTGATGCTTTAAGTTTTAAAATTCTCCATACCCTTTTCAACCTTTAGCCATTGAATCCAGAAAAAATTAATAATAATAAAATATATTGTTGCTTCAATTTGACGAGCTTTCTATCTTTTTTCATTTCTACATCATAGAAGAAGAATTAGCATGATTATATATTGTGCTTTTAGGCCCCTGTTCCTTCTTTTTCAAAGTAGTAGCAGCTTTTACATATTATTTATACCCACATGTCAAGTAATATATATAAACAGAGAAATCTTTAAAGTTTGTAATCTTCAAAATGTTGTTGATGCAATTCGCCATACCCTTTTCAACCTTTAGCCATTGAATCCAGAAAAAATTCTACAGTAATAAAATATATTGTTGCTCCAATTTGACAAGCTTACAATCTTTTTTCATTTCTACATCCTACAAGAAGAATTAGCATGATTATATATTGCTTTCAAGCATTTTGTTCATTCTTTTTCAAAGTAGTAGCAGCTTTTACAGAATGCCTTATAGTTCTTATAGTTGATCAATCTTGAGTATTACCCCTATGAGTGAAATATTCATCTGCTCAAGCATTAAATTTATTATGCTTCTTGCAATCTCATTTGAAATAGTTGATTCCACGAGTGCCTTTCATACTGACAGAACTAACAATTGTTCAAACCATCTACAAAAGAGACTATAAATATTTCATAACTATTTCTGTGTGGTATCTTTTTTGATAGTATATTTTTGATAGTCATGTAGAAAGTATATTGTTATATGCTTTTGGTTATAACATTTCTTCATGCACTTGCGTGATTCTTTTTTATGAGTTGCAGATGCAGGTCCTTAACACATGAAATGTGGTCATGATGTTGTCATTAATTTGTTATGAACATTTTGTCTCTTTTGTTTTAAATGTTGTATATGTGTTTTATTATCTTCCCGCATCATTGGTCCTACATGTTTCATTTGTTCTTATGTTTTGTTACCTCTTTTATCTGACATTTTATGTTGAAGAGAACATGAGATGTTTGAAGAGACATTTTAAGTGTAGGTCCAGCAGTTTACAAGTACTTTCAGACTTTCAGTGCTTATCTGAGGTGTTGCTTTGTCTTTTGTTGTAGAATCCCTAATTTTAATTTCCATGTTACTTTTAGTTTCAAGGTTCCATATAAGTTTATCAGTCCACTACAATCTCCTTCTATTCAACATTCATGTGTAGCAAATAGGGATACACTGCAACTTAGATGAGGGAAAGTTTCCAAAGTTCCCTTAACCACTTAAGCACTTTTAATCTGTGCTCAATTGATACTATTAAATCATGGGGTTAAAATACACGGCACATGGATGTTTGGATCAAAAAATTACAACTGAAGGCTAATTCTATTTATAATTATAATTATAAATTTCCTTACTACACATGAGTTAGAAAGGCATGAGTAATTAGTCTGCAAAATGGACCTCAAAACATTGCAATTTGTTAAGAATTATCTTATAAGTAATTTAATGATAAGAAGCAATTCGCTTGCAGCCTAGGTGAAGGACAATGCATACGGTTCCCTTAAATAGGTTAGAACATCCTCTGGTAACGTACACTCAGTTCAAGTTATTTTGTTTATTAGGCATAGGAAACTTTCCTCTACTCTTTTTCTCCCCTGCTATTGTCGTACGCAGCTGCATTGCTGCATATAATTAACATTAGCAATGCTGCAGATAAGTAATTAGTGTATAATAATATGGGTAACTATATTGCCAGCGTTTAACTTATAGTTCTTTTTTCCTTTTTTTGTTTCTGATGCTATATTTATTTTTTCTCTCCAAAAATATATATGCATTTTGTACTGCTCAAAGTCCATTGAGAAAACTGTTGAGAACATGAGAGCATTTCAAGCTGAATTTTTTTTTTGGTGGAGTTTGGTTGGGTGTACACTGTACAAAGTTAAGGGCAGATACGTCAAACCTTGGGCTAAATGAGATCTGAGTGACTTATCTTGGACCTTATTGTTATGCATATTATTGTAGAGAATTGCAAGTTTTAATGACTATATAGTACTGTATTAATTTAACAAATGCAGCTCATCTGTGTTGTTTCATTATTTCATTTATACTTGTACTCTTGTACTTTTCTTAAATATTTCATTTAATAAATTTAATTCTATCTGTTTATTCACTTTACTTTCAATATAATATGTACGATATGGCTTGCCATTTGAGCAATGGAACATTTCTGTCAAATTTCAGTTGCAGCAATAGTATTTAAAATCATATAAAGATCATAAAGTGAAGAAGAATTTGATGACTTGCCTATGGTGAACCCACCATGCCACTCAGTTTGCTAAAAGACCTTGAAGTAGGTCAATAATAAAAGTAACAAATCTACCCAACGATTGGATTTATCACATCCATTAAATATGTTTATATAAATAGCTATGATAGCAAAAAGCTATAATATTATAGTTTGAAGTGGAATTTTTAAGAAATAAGAATTTGCTCCCCGCGCAACGCGCGGGAGAGTTTATACTAGTTCTAAAAAAATGAGAAAAAAATTGAGAGGAATCAAACAACTGCGACTAGTTAAGAGCCAGTCCCCACATAAACTGCTTTAAAAAGCGATACAAAAAAATTACAGTTGCCTTTGGAGAGAGAAGTTATAAAAAAAATTCAAAAATAGCTTTGTAAGGGGGAAAACAATGTCAAAAGAGTATGCACATTTTCCTTTGTAAAGAAAATTATGTACGTAATTACGTATTGCTTTTCTAGGCAATTCATAATCGTCAATTTATATACCTCAAATATGATATTCTAAAAAGCCTTGGGCATAAAAATCAGTCAAACAACTACGTAAAATTAATTTTAATGTAAATATGGAGAAATATTTACATATTTTAGAAGTGTCATTTCATCTCATCTATATTCTAATTAAAATATAATAAATTATCTTATTTTGGGGTTTAGGTGCTCTCAAAATCATTTTTCTCATTTTCTTAGAATCCCATCTTCACCACTATCAGATTTAAAAGAAATTGGTGGTCTAGATTTAATATTTTATAAAATTATTATTTTAAACATGAATAAGTAAATTTAAACTATTAAAGCATGATCTACTCAATTTATTATTGTAATATAAACACAAGTAATGAAAAAATTAATTTATAAAATATTATAATAATAGTTTTAGAAAATATTAAATGTGAGCCATTCATTTTTTGAATTAACGGTGGAGATGAGATTTTGAGAAGGAAGAAGAAAAAGGATTAGGAGAGTATTCTCTTCTCTTATTTTGCTCCTACATGATCTATGAGACATACAAAAGTTTAAATTTTATGATTTTAAAAAGTACAAACTTCATAATTTAGATAAACAAAAGAAGCAATTCCCGCAAGCAAAAAAAAAAAAAAAGAAGAAGTAATTCCCTCCTATAAGTTGTTGTTTTTTAAAAATAATAAAATTTGAATTTTTTTTGAGGTGACTCATCTATCATGTAGGATTAAAATAAGATGAGTTGTTATATTTTACTTTATCAAAATACAGATGAGGTGGTGCTTCAGGACTATGTAAGTATTTGTTTGTAAACATGTAAACTCGAGCTTACCTTTATTAATAAGATTATATATAGTTCACAGTATTATCTCATACTTCCATCTCAACCCATGGGTAGGGGTATGCAACATTTTCCTGTCTCGAGTAAATCGGAACGGGATTTTCCCGTCTTGAATTTTGGAATTGGAAATGGTACTTTTTTATCCTGATTTTTTCCCAATCCTAATTATATATATGTAAATTTTTTAAAAATATTTAAGAAAACAAGATCAAATGTAAAATAAAATGTGAAAATCCCTAATATCCTTAAGGTAATATCTGTTCTTTTAGTTTATTTAGTTAATTTCATTTATTATTTATTAAATAAGTCTAATTTTTTGTTTTTGTCTTTATTCTTTTTGCAGCTGAATCGACAACTTTAAGCATGTATTGAACTAATTATATATTTGTATTAGACTAATTTGGTATATAGTGCTCGTTTGGGATAACTTATTTTTAGACAATAAGTGCTTATAATTTATGATTCACGGTATACGAGGTAAGTATGTGAGAGAAGTTTTGTCTCGACTTATGTAATAAGTGCTTATTCCCTAAAAATAAGCTATTCCAAACACTCAAATTTAAAAAAAGGAAATTCGGGATCGGGAAATTTCCTATTTTGTTGGGACGGGAAATTCTTAGAAGTGAGATCGAGAATGAAACTCTTTTCCGAACACTTTTTAGGATCAGGATTGAGAATGAGATTTCCCTACCCGTCCCGATTCCCAACAGCCCTACCCATAGGGCTCATCGACTAGGTCTACACCATTTAAATACAATTTCTATAGTTCATGTTTAAAATTTTTAATTGATGGTTTTTAAATGGAAAAAAAAAACCATTTTAAAAGACTTGCCGTTAAAAAATTGTATCTATTTTAAATTTTCTACACATTAAAATAATTTTTTTAAAAAAAAATTATAGTTAGGGAGTATAACTTTTGAAATCCAATCCTACTCAAAACTAGTAAAAAATAAAAGATTATATATTAAGTGCAAAATACTCTAACCCTTAGTCCAACAAACTTCCTTTTTATTTTAAAAATTCATATAGATCTCTTTTAAAATTAAAATATATATTACATAAATTTTCTTTATATTTTGACATTCTGTTTTTATTTATTTAAGTCGTTAGCTGATCATTAAATTTGACTTTTAAATTTTTTTTACCAAAATGCCCTTAGAATTATTTAGACATATATATATATATATATATATGGGAAAAAAAATTATACCACCAAAATTTAATTCTGGTAGATTTCCTAACATTCTAATACGTTAAAAATGTATTAATTTTGTGATTATAAAATTTTAAATTTTAATTTTCATTGTATTTATTGAAATTTATTAGTTTTAGTTTCTTAAATGACGGAAAATATAATAAAATATATAGGTTTGGGAGATTGTATAAATCATTTAAATTTATAATTTCATATTGTTTTCTACAAACATTTAAAAAACTTACTTTAATTTTTAAAGGTTTATGATATTTACAAACTATTAAGTAGAATTTTGGATTGAGTATCGAGGGTAAATTAGTAAATAAATTTTATTTTTATATAAATTTTAATTAAAATATATAATTTTAGAATATTGTTAACAGAGTTAATAGTTTGGATTTAAGTATATGTTTTTAAAATAAAGGGGAGGTATGTGTAATTAAGATAAAATAGAAAGGTGGTTATAATATTTTCCTGATAAATTAATGATAGGTAAGAAAGAGTTAAACTTACAGACATAACTGCGAACCTTTATATATTCTGTTTTTTTTTCGTTATTTTTATACAATGTTATAAATATAAATTTTTGATTTTATAATACAGTGAATACCGCCCATTAATGATTGTCACAATTTAGCGGAGATTGTAATGTAGGGTGTTTTATTGAAGGGTTAAGATGCAAAAATAGCAACGAATTATTTTTCTATTAGTATGCAACACAAATAATTTTTTTTGGTGTAAAACTAGACATCAACAATTTTTTTTATAGCAACTATCACAAGCTCGTTAATCAGATGTTATGTACATGGATAGAAATTTTTTTTTTTGACAAGAATGGGTGATGTGGCTAATGTGTGAATGTTGAGGTGCCAAAGGATTGAAGGTGATGTTGTAGGACTTTATAATCCTTATTTGAATACTTCATCCTCTATTCAATTAAACTTTCAGAACTTGAACTGTATTAAAATAATCAGTCCCTTATTCGAATAGCTTTTTGAGAAAAAGTGATGTTATTCGAATAATCCTCTTATATTCAAATAGACTCTTGTTTTTCTTGAGCAGTTATATTCAAATAATCATGTTTATATTCAAATAGTTTTCTCAAAAAGTGAAGCATATTCAGATAATCACTTCAGTATTCGAATAAATTGATAACAAATGAAGAGCCCCACATTCAAATACACTTACCTTTATTCGAATAATCTTTCAAAATTGAAATGTATTTAAATAGGCAATTCATTATTCGAATAACTTCTCACACAAAATATATGATTTTATTCAAATAAACTTATTGTTATTTGAATAAACTTCTTACAAAACAATGAGAGTTTATTCGAATACTGCAATCTCTATATGAATAAACCACTAATTCTAACAGGCATAACTCTTTCGATAAACTCCAAAATTGGCAAATGACCTATCCTCAGAAAGCTCTTTAAGTTTACTTTTCATAGCGATTAGAATCAATTCAAAATACTTTGTAGTCTAAAAGTTATGATCCAATTTGTATTTACTGTTATGGAACTGTGTTGAATTTGAGCACCAATTTTAAAAATTCATATATCTTTCATCTGAACACCTTTAAACTTCCTCTTAGTGTCTGTATGTCGCATTTGAAGTCTAGTTTCACATGAATCAGGTTTCATCGCCATCGGATTTGTGATTTGAGATATATATTCAAAATACTGAATTAAAAAAAATTATTGACAGGAGTAAACTCTGACTAAACTAGCTTGTTATATTGGCAAAAAAAAAAATTGTTGATGTCTAGTTTTACACCAAAAAATAGTTATTTGTGTTGGATGCACGTAAGAAAAAAAATTCGTCGCTATTTTTGCATAAAAACCCTTAATTGCATAGAGATGAATGCATGCGGTGAGGTATTTCATGGCCACCGAAGCTCTTCTCTTTTTGTCTGATATTCTCTGTGTGAACAACAACGACGAGGACAACAATGACAACAACAACGATAATAATACTATTACTCCTGTCGCCGCCATCTATGGGGCAAATTAACCTTCTAGTTTGATAAATGGTCTCTTCTCACAGGGCCTCTTGCTCGATATAGTTCAAACAATGATATTGTTCTTCATGGAAAGGGTTAACAACTACACTAACCTCTTGGGAAGTTGGGATATTAGTATATAAGTTATTATCTCCCCCTTAAGGTGGTAAATCAGATTATCACTCGATCCCTAAGGGTAAGAAGATGTGATGTGTTGAAGAACATCTAATGATGGAAACTTCTCTATCAAATCCGCTTATAACTAGATTGAGAAATTTGAGAAGCATTACATTGGCCAGTGTGCAACAGATTTCAAATCCGCTAGAAAGTTGCGTGTAACAGACTTCAAATAAATTTTGTTAATCCTGAAGGTTCTGGTGTTAACCACACCTGCTGCCTTTTTCAGTTGCAATGTCATTGTCTCGTCCTTCCAAATTCTCAAGGATTGTACATTTGTACTCATGCCAAGGAAGTTTAGCTCAAGTTGATTAATTGCTCAAAGCTTACTGCTTGATTCTCCTTTTCTATGTAGGAGTGGATTATCAGGAACTCAATACATGAAGCAGAAAATCAGTCCGCCAAGAAAATCCCTGAAAAAAGCTTTTTCACTCATCTATGTTGGGGTATATCATATATGAAAGGATAGATGTAGCAAAATTTACTATGAGGAGCATTCCTATGGAAAATATCTTCTTAGCTACTAAAAACTAGAAAACTTGGGTAATTTTTTTTATAATCATTAGGTCAAGTATTTCGATAATAACCCTTTGCAATATGTGTGTACGTATAAATTTTTTCACATAATTATTTAGTGTGTTTGGAATCATAATTTATAAGCAGAGATAAAACTCTTCTTATATTCGTATTCTGTACATCATAAATAATTATTAAAATATTTCTTTGAAGGCAAGGCTTTAATGATTAGCAACCTTCTTTTGAAGACTTCAATCTCCATTCAAAACATGTATATATAAAAAAAAAAAAAAAAAAAACTCTCTCAGTTCCTTTTCATAAGATATACTCTCTCTATCTCTATATATAAGAGTTTTTTTTAATAGACTTGTCTCTAAATGTAAGATCCCTTTTGAGTTTTTCTTAATAATAAATATACTTTTTCCCATTTTGCTCTCAATTAATTATTATATTACATATACTCTCTTTCATTCTTTTCTCATTATTACTTTCTCTCTTTAACCCATTCTTAAATAGGGACATTTTTGGAAAAAAAAATTAAATTTTCTATATAATTATTACTCCCTCCGGTCCTAATTATAGGATAATATTTAAGAGTTGATATTGGTCCTAATTATAAAACAAAATTCTAATTTTTGTCAATTTATTCCCAAACTACCCCCTATTGATATTTTCTCAATAATAATTAAGCACAATAATAATTTAATAATATACTTAAGTGTTCTATAAAGTGAGTAATGCTTGCAACTCATTAATGACACATGCACATCAATTCTACTGTTTTTTTTTAATTTTTTTAATAAAATAATTTTATAGTAAACAGTAATGTTTACAAATTACGAGTATCTCAGTTTATTAACTACGCTTCATATGATGTGATGTGGGAACATGAGAGGAAGTTGTGTGGGAATAGTATGGACCGTGTGTAGGAAATTTGATAGGACAAGGACATTTGGAGTGGAAATTTTGTTTGGGCCTGAATGGGGCCGAAAAGGTACATGAGACAGCCACGTGATAGTCGTGGAAATGGGGTTGCAATGACAGATGGGTTTGTTGTGGGTAAGGGTATTTTAGGAAATTAAATATGATTAACTAATTTAATTACTATTCTTAATTTCTCCAAAATTAGGTAACTATGTCCTATAATTAGGACCGGAGGGAGTATATTTAACTATTTTTAACCGATTTTTAGAACATCATAATTGGGTTGAAAGGCTTTTAAATATAAGGACGGAGGGAGTAATAAGCAAATTGAGTTGTTCGATGAAGTAGTTGAAAGTAGTTAG
This sequence comes from Inga oerstediana, assembly GCA_963210345.1. Lineage (NCBI taxonomy): Eukaryota > Viridiplantae > Streptophyta > Magnoliopsida > Fabales > Fabaceae > Inga > Inga oerstediana. The sequence goes on along the minus strand of OY723403.1, from coordinate 39,940,243 downwards.
GTGCAATAAATATTATAAAATAAAATTTGTTTTCTAAAATGCTCTCATTTATGTGGAAGACAAGGATTATGTTATACTCCATCCGGTCCAAATATGTCATAAATTGAAATTTGTTTTTCACTTTTATCCTTGTTGAAAAATATGTTTGAAAATTTAATGAATGGGAAAATTGGAAATGAGCATTCATTAAAAAATAAAACTGGAAAATAATCATTAATTATCTTATAATTGACTTATATTTTAGACCAAATTATTTTTTTAGAAGCATTGTAGGTTGAAGGGACTATTGAGTTCTTTTGTCAAACATGGAAATCAAATATAATAGTGGTATGAATAATTTTTGTAATTAGGTGAGGATAAAATGTGGAGTTTATAAGAAACCTTTCAGACATCCGGCAACAGTATCTTATAAAAAGGAATTGGGTATAGACAAAAATAGTATCTTATGAAAAGGAACAGAGGGAGTAAGAAGTTACCTTCGGTCCTTCTTTTAGGATTGGAGGAGTTTTGCTGACAAAATATAATTATAAAGATTAAAAATGAAAATCATTTAAAATTTTGAAGGCTAAAATATAATTATAAAGATTAAAAATGAAAATCAATTAAAATTTTGAAGGTTAAAAATTAAATTTAAAAATATACATTGCTTTTATTGTTAAAAAATATTGTACACTCCTCTGCAAATACTTTAAAACATTAAAAAAAAAAGTACACGCCAGGCCTATGGATGAAACTAGGGAAACTTATACCAAAGCCCATGGAAGGAAAAATATGAAGAAATGATCCCAGGAAATTGTTAAATTATGGTGAAGTCCCATGGAATCATTTTGTAATAAATTTCAATTGGGAAAAGTCAGAAATGCCTCTGTCAGATAAATAGAGAGAGGGATGAAAAATACTATCAAATTAGAAGGGAACAGCTTTGGGTATGGTGGGAAAAACGGAATGAAGATCATCAGCCATGGTTGAAGAGTAAGGTAGGGAATTGATGCCAACAACTCTCTTCTCTTCATTATTTAATTTAATTCATGTTTTTTGTTGAGTAGCTAAATAGATATTTAGGTTTTCTCGATTTATCTTTGTTTTAGTCCTGAAAAATGGAAAAAGTTGTCAATGAGGCTGGTCACACTGTAAAGACTTATCATTGAAAGGATTGAATTTCAGTTTCAAAACAAAAGGGCTTATCATTGTGGCAAGTGCAATGAGGCTGGTCGCACTGTAAAGACTTGTAAGAATTCTAATCCAAGTTGATCAATTATGGTTCCTTCGGTTCTTTTGATTTTGGAAAGTGCATGTTATACTATTTTTGTAAATACGATTAAATAGAAATCCAGACCACTTGTTTTTTGCCCATGGTTTGTGAATTTGTTATTAGTTCCTTGTACATACATTTTCAGATGTAAATGAATATTGGATATAATATGATTTTGTATCCCACTTTCATTTATGGAAATTTGTAATCTGATGTAAATTCAATTGTCAATGTATGGACATGAAGTGGCCGATGGACGCCCATTGACTTGTTAGTAGACGCCCATGCAGTTGTTAATATATATATGCAGTTATGTTCATATATTTGTATCCCACTTTTATTTATGGAAAGTTGTAATCTGATGTAAATTATATTGTCAATGTATGGACCTAGAGTTGTCGGTGGACACCCATTGATTTGTCATTATAGGCACACGAAGTTGTTAGTTGAGCTACAGGTTATGATCACATTAGAAAATGATATTTTATGTGCATATATTTATAGATCACTTCTGTTATTGGTATTCAATATTAATTACGTGGCCATATTATATGACTTGTCATTGGTGGCTCCTGGACTTGTCAATTGAAGGGCATTGAGTTGTTAATGTAGGCCCATTGACTTGTCAGTGGAGGCAAGTGAACTTGTCAAGGGAGGTTCAATGACTTGTCAATGGATGCCCATTGAGTTGTCAATTGAGGCCCATGGCGTTGTCAGTGGAGGCCCGTGGAGTTGTCAATGCAGGCTCTTTGACTTGTCAATGATGGCTCCTCCACTTGTCAATGAACACCCATTGACAACTCCATTCAGGGCCAATGACTTGTCACCGGAGGCTTTTGGAGTTGTCAACGAAGGCTCCTGGATTTGTCAGTAGACGCCCCTGGAGTTGTTAGCGAAGGCCCATTGACTTGTCAGTGCAGGGTCTTCCACTTGTTAATAGACACCTATTGACAACTCCATTCAGGCCCAATGACTTGTCACCGGAGGCTTCTGGAGTTGTCAACAGAGGCTCCTCGACTTGTTAGTGGAGGCTCATTGGCTTGTTAATGCAAGCTCCTCCTATTCTCACTAGATAATGTGCAAGGAAGAGCACCAAATGTGCATTTCATAACTTTAGCACTAGCATTAACTCATGAAAATGACTCTGTAATTCATAATTACAACAAAATGTTTCAAATACAACTTGTTTGAAGTTGATCATAACCAAAAGCATTGCATCTATACAATGTCACTACATTTGATCATTATAAAAAAGTTACCATATTGACAATGAGTGTGTACATGGTCATTACAATCCCCTAATATTCTGTCCATACAATCATATGTGAATCCAAGTTATGGTGTACTACGTCAAAGTTATCCATTAATGGAATGTACAATCCAAGTCAGCATTCTAATTAATTCTCTTCCTCTTATGTATGTTTTGAACCAAAGACAACTTTTTTCACATGTTTGTTGTGAGGATGAGTAACTAGCTACCGCAAGAACCCAACCTTCATTTCATGAAGTTCTCTTCCTCTTATCTAGTTTTTGCTACATTTTCTCCAATTTAGAGTAGATTTCAGCGTCCCCAATGAGTACAGGAATGAAGTTTGATAAACTAGACTCGTTCTCTATCTACAGAAAAGTCAAGAGAAAAATATGAAACAGGAATCATGAATTTAAAAAAAACGCAACAATTTGTAAAAAAGTTTACGTCCATCCTCTAGTTAGAAATGTCAGTTAACTACATTTTTAAATTCATCAACTATCAATAATCAATATCACTAGGAAATATAAATCAAAGGGTTTTGGCAATCTATTTACATCTCATGTTATATTTTATCATCAAGAGATGCTGTTCCACAAGTACACCAGACTTGTAATTAAATGCTAGACTCCAAGCAATAATTCTTATGCCTGCTGCAATCATAGTCATTAAAATCGCACAATTTATAATTATTAACAAGTCACTGTCTATGATAAGAATCAACAACTACATCAAACGTTCTCTTGAATCAGTTGTGATTTATATGAATCAGCATGATTTAATGATGGTCTTTAAATGTCTTGATATTTTTTTCCAAGAAAATGAACAACCCCAAAATAATGAACAAACCCTGAATGATAAAAATGTAATTCCAACCCAACTGGCACATAATACTTCAGTCAATATTACTAAGTTTTAACCATGATTTGTTTTATAATAAATACATCAAAAGTTTCTAAATGAGAGATTCATATTCAACAAGCCCAGAAGTAATTATAATCAATGCAAGATCTCAGCACAGGAAGCATACCAATCCATTACAAAACATCTAGGTCAACATTTAAGTAAGGCTTGAAGGAAAAGAAATCAAACAATGTCTACCTCAATAAATGCAAGTCCAAATATGTTTGCCAGGAAAACCTTCTTCCTCGAGCTTAGCATCGATTTTCAGGCAAGCACATGGGACTCGACCAGCCAGGTAATTGGAACAATCAACTCGGGGTCTCGCTTGCGAACCTTCTCAGAACCAGGAATCTCTTGAGAACGAAGCACCGGACTTTGAGGAACCTTTGAATTAGGATGATAATCGCCTATCGATAGAGCTAAATTCTCGTCCAAGCTGAAATCCAATAGGCAATCCAGGTCCCAAACAGATGAAGCGTCTTCTGACAGATGATGTTGCACCTCCATTTCAGAAACTCCCAGTGGCTAATTGAGGACTGATGGTGGTGGTGACTATGGTGGCGGGAGGGTGACAGAGCTAATGTCAGAGTAGAAGGAGCATCAGTTTCCATTTTCGCGGGGATCTTGATGGGTAGGTTATGGTAGCAGTGGTGGGTGATATGGTGGTTGGATGTTTAGCTCGAAAAGGGAAACTGACTGCGGAGGTTGGCGGCGATTTGGTACGGGTGGTTGTTTTTTTGATAATTGGTTGTTCTGCCTTTTTGCTAAATACTTAGGGGTGTTTTGGACTTTTAGCATTTTCAATTTATTATTAAATGGTCTCATGGGATTTCACATAATTTAGCCATTTTTTGGGACAATTTTTTCCGTATTTTTCCTTCCATAGGAATTCAGTATAATTTTCCCATGAAATTATGATTAACAAGGGCTCTTTTGTCATTTCAGATCCAATTGCCGTTATAATTATCCAGCAACCGGGCGAAGTACATCTAACTACCAACCCTGCCAACGAACACAATAAATATCGTGTCATTTTCTAACGCTAAACTCCAACTTCCCACTTCTCTCCCATTCTGTATTGCTTCAACTGCACCCTCTCTCTCTCTCCACTACCAGATTAATTATTACCTCTCCCCCACCAAAACCTAACCCACCTGCAAGTTCCCATTCATTATTCTAATCAGTGAACACTGATTATTATGCTTTTTTAGTTCTTGGGGGTTCAAGTTCAACAACTACTTCTGGGGTTCATTCTTTTTGCTTTTCTGCGTATTGGCGGTGTTGGATTATTCATGGAATTTATGGAGAATACGAGGCCTATGAATCAGGCCATGACGTTCGACGAAATTGCCATGGAGCGTAGCAAGAGCTTCGTCAATTCCTTGCAGGTTCTAGCTTCTTTACTCTGTTCCCGGGTTTCTTGTGTGTAGATGTTCATTTTGGCTTTTGGATGTGGCATATTTGTACCGAATCTGCATTCGTTTTTGTTCTTTTTGATTGAATATGGCTGTGGCATTTCGCGTGTTACCATTTCTCGACTGACATTTGCGGTTCTGGGTTTGTTTTGCTTGAGCTTGAATTACTGGGATTGTAGATTTTATTTTGCTACTGTATCGTCGTATCTTATTTTAATAGTGGAGAATCTAGGTAAATATGAATTAAGCGTTTATTTCCGTTAATTTTTTGTTAGATTTTTGGTGGTGGATGCTTTGTTAGTGTGAGACTGCGATTGTTAGGATTTAAGATTAGGAAGCCTAGAAATTGTAGTGTTATACTCCCTTTTTTGAGAAAAGGACAAAAGTCCCTGGACTATGAAGCCGATCAAATTATCTATCTCTGCCTTCAAGCCTTCCCCCGCAGGCCAACATACCACCAAAAAATAAAAATGAAGCAACTGCTTTGGGCCATGCGCTGATATTGAGTCATTTGCAACAATATTTGCCCATTCTAAACAACCATGTGCTCAAAGTTGAAGTAGGTAACAGATAACAAAAGATACATTATTTCATTAAATGCGTTATTCCTCCTTGCTCCCAATGCCCACAGTTTGAATACCCACACTGTGGTGTTTATTCATTTGCCCATGGTACATTCCAGCTATGATACCTGTTTCTAAATCTGACCTGGAAATATGCTCTAGAACATTAATACATGGCCGTGCTCCAATCTGCAATGCACTTCATCAACAGCAAAAAGGAAAATGGCTGCTTCAAGCAAGTTTCTCCTGAAACTGGTAGAGATTAAGGACACCTTCCACACACACTTTGGGTTTGTATTAAAACTCAGCATAATGCTCCCAGTCACCTTGTCCTTGACCAAATGGATCCATATTGACACAATTGGGTGGAATGGCACAAAGATTTGTCCACATTCTTCCAGCGGTCTCCTGATATTTTATGTAACCTGTCATTAATCTCTTACTTAAAATTTGAGTCATAGGTTTTGTCCTGTATGTCCAGCTTTTGCTATGGCAATCTTCAACTGCTCAAGGTCCTCTTGTTATCATAGTTATAGGGACCAAAGTCACTGTCATACCAACACTGGCAGTATCTTGTCTGTAGTTATGTTTTTACTACCCTCAGATGATGATACACCCATCTTCTCTTAAAAGAGACCCAGCAAGAAGATTCATATTTTTTCATGGCCAACTTGTTGCCTGCATGCGATCCTTCATGAGTTGGTGAAGGCACAGGCAGTACTTAAGTTTTGTTTTCAGCTCAGTTTGCTATTGCTATGTGCTGGTAGAGAGGAATCTTCTTCACCAAAGCACCTGCCTTGCTAACAGCAAGTGACACTGCCAAAATATCATTGGCTCAAAGCTTCTGCTAGCACCATCGTTACTCCTTAATTTTTCCATTTAAGATGTTGTGCCTTATGATTTGTCAGTTCCATCATGTAGTGCATTTGGTGTACTTTTCTGTTCATTTGAAGTGAATATGTCAATGGTAAAAGAAAATTTCAGAAAATGAACTCAAACTTTCATAGATATTGCTATATCCTGGTAGAGTTTTGATAACTCTAGCTAATATGCTAGTCATGAAATCCTTTTGCATGCCTATTATCTTTAAGAAACTCAGAGGATGAATCTAATGATCTACCATCTCTCTGATGCGTAGGGTGACTTTAGAGATCTCAACGAAAGCATCCCTGTTAGGATTCAGGATCAGGACGCATAAAAAATTGCAGCCAGATACCCTGTTCTGAGAAAAAAAGATAAGATCCCCTTGAGTATGAAACTCAACAATTTTTCCTTCCACTGCAGCATTTTGATCTGTGATATTAACATTGGACTCTCATTGTAAGATTGGACAAAAACATAACCAATTTAGCTATGGATCTTCTCATGGTATTGCTTTGAATAATTTCCTCATAATTGTAGAGGGGTGGTCATCTGATTTGCCTGTGACTGTCATTTCAGGAACTCAAGAACTTGCGGCCTCAGCTTTATTCTGCTGCAGAATACTGTGAAAAATCTTATTTTCATAGTGAACAGAAACAAATGTAAGAATACTGTTTACTTACAGTGGTTTACCCCCCTTGTTATTAAGTTTCATATGGTAATTGTACTCCCTTCTCTTGAGCTTCTTCTCTATCTGTAAGTAGTTGAAGCTTCAACAACAATGCTGAGCAGTTGGTGGTTTCATTGCAGTTTAGTTTTAGCTGGCGCTAATTAGTGATACATTTCTTCTAAGTTTTTCTATGTAATATAGTTTAAGACCATTTTAGCCAATCCAATTATTAATAGAAAAGCTTCCTAACATTGGGACAATCAAATATTGTAATACTTTTCTTCATGTGGCCTGAAAAATAAATATAAATATGGACAATTGGGTGGAAAAAATTTGAGCTATATCATTATATACAGTTATTTTTGGCCAACAAGAAAAAAAACACTCAACATTGTCTGGAAACATCACAAAACATGGATTAAAAATTTGGCAAGGTAGTGTGGCTTACTTTGCCCCCTATATTTTTGCATTAGGACATGTAGGTAGAGAGCCATTGGACAAAGCAATTCTTAACAGCATATATGGTTGCATCATAATTGTGATGTTGCTGTGAATGGGCGGTTATGGCATGTGGTCAATGTAGATAGAATTCCATAGTGTGTCCCATGCGACCAGGTCACTTGAATGCATTTACCAGAGAAAGTTTTTTGGTCTAGTATAACTACATCTAAGGACAGCAGCAGACAGGGATGTATGTGTTATTTGAAACTTTAGATCGATTAGTTTTTAATTTTATGCTTGAAGATGTACACCAGAGGTGAGCTCTTTCATCAAGTGGTCACTGTGACCTGTTAAGAGCCCAAGATTTGCTTGTGTTCATTCATGTTTAAGCTGCGTGGTTATTTCCTTCTTACGAATGGTCTTTTATGTATTAGGGTGCTTGACAACCTGAAAGATTATGCTGTGAGAGCCTTAGTGAATGCTGTTGATCATCTTGGAACTGTTGCGTACAAGTTGGGGGACCTACTTGAGCAGCAAACATTGGATGTCTCAACCATGGACTTGAAGGTCTCTGCTCTGAATCAGGTATACAAATTTCAGATATCATGTTAGTATAGACATAATTAACTGTAGTTGTAGTAACTTATTTTCTTTTAAGCAGCAACTTCTTACATGCCGAATTTACACGGATAAAGAAGGCCTTGGGCAACAGGAATTGATTGCTTTAAGTCCCAGACATCATAAGCACTACATATTGCCAAGTATGCACAACTGCTATTATCTGGAAAAAAATTACGTGTTATATAGATTTATAGTCTTTTCTCTTACTTACGGGTTTCTGTTCTGTTTATTTACCTGTGCAAGCTAGACTCTGTCAATAAGAAGGTGCACTTCAGTCCTCACATACAGACTGATGCGAGGCAAACTCTTTTTCAAGCTACAAGCCGATCTCATCTTTCAGGTATATAGCTTCAGAAATGTTACCTCTTTAGATGTTTGGGCTTCGGTTTTTATAGTTTTCTCAATTTGGCAGTAATTGAACAATTTATTTATCTTGATGGATATCTAGGTACCCCTGCATCAAGAACACTTTCTTGGCATTTAGCTTCGGAAAGTAAATCTACATTGAAGGCCACTTCATATTCTTTGGCTAAGTGAGTTCTACAGAAAATCATTAGTTTAAGGCTATACAAAGAGTCCTTCTTTTCCAACTCTGAATTATACAACTGAATTCTTATTACTGTTTTAATGCATCCAATTCTGCAGCCCAGAGGACTCAAAAATTTCTACCACGACTATGGGAGCTTTCCAACTTTTAGGTAGGAAGGATATGAGTGTTACTTTATTATATAATCCTCCTTCAATTGGCCTAGCTATAGTGGCTTCATACCAAAGAAGTGATAGATTCTCACAGATTGAAGTTACATGTTTGTAGATAATGAAGAGAGTACACGGATGAAATTTTCAGCAGTACAAGTTCACTTTCCCAATGGAAGTCTCCCATCTAGTACAGATGTACAAACTATGGGTATCACACGGAAGGTGAGGTCCTTTCTGTTCACCAGAAGCAGTGCCTATCCATCTGCTCGATAATCAAATCATTATTATAACTTCTGCTTGCTGTTTGCATTTTCCGCCTAGAAAATTAGTATTTGTTCTCTAACCTATTTGGTTCAGCATACTCTTGGTGACAACACACAAAATACTGAATTGTTGATCTTACAAAACTACAAGATATCTTCAATGAAATATTTCATTTACTTGGATTACTACCGTGGTATACATGGGATCAGCCAAGGAATGCTATTAAACCAATTATGGGTGCTCACTTAAAAGTTTGGCATGATATATGCTTTGAAGGTCTTTTCAGGGTTTTGTTATGCCGTTAGTGAGAACTGAGTGACAGTATAATGGTCAAGGACCAAGCTGATAACTTGAGTGCTATAAAGTAAAGTCAGTATCTGCAAACTTGGGTTTGGTTATGCAATGGACCCTCAGGCAAATTCAGGAAAGATCAGCTCATTGTTTTAAAATAAAAGTATGTTACATCTGATCAAGAAAGAAGTATGGACAGGGATAGCTTTAAACTATGTCTGGGCTTGAAATTGCATTGACCACTAAGACAATAATTGGGCTATGACTGAAGCTCATGATTATTTTCCTAATTGAAGCATATACCTATATAAATGTTCTCTGGGGACCAATAAAATATTACAGGATTTCACTTGTTACTAAACCCACAAGTATGGCCTAGACATTACAATAAGAACTTGTCATGGTAAAGCTAGTCATTTCCCATGAATTATTATTTTGTTCCGATAAGAACTTTAAGAAAGTTTCTCATAATTCTTCATTAGCAGGATGCACTGGAGGGTTCCAAACCAATGACAGCATTCAAGTCATTTGACAACCAGAATCGGCGCGAGATGCCCTACGTCCCTGCTCGCAGCAAGAGTGTGCTATCATCTTTCTTTGCCAAGCCAAAAATTCCAAAGACCAGTTATGTCTCTTGATTACTTCTGTAAAGCAAGCTTCTCCATACTGTGTGGGTGGATGGAGATGCCCTAATAGGGGCCAAGAAAGATAGAGCGTAACTCAGTTGCTGTCATGTTCTTCAATAGAATCATAACATGTGGCAATTTTATTCTTAACAAAGTTTATAATGGGGGAAAGAAAATTCCACATTTTATGTTTCTATTGAAGCATTTAACGGCAGACAAGACAGTGAAGGGACGCACCTAACCTTTGACACAGTGAGATGCTTTTTCCTCTTCTATTAGTCTATTCTTCCAGTTGCTCGGAATCGTGTTTTATAAGACAAGCCTTTCAATAAGGATCTTGCGTATAGTAGCTGACTAGCCAGCCTGTAACAAATAATAATGGTATGTTTTTTTTGCTCAAAAAATAATAATGGTATTGATATTCTGCTGGTTGAAATTGCAGGGTTAGATTCGTGATTTTCACTAGTTTCAGTGTTAGGTCCTTAATATAAGTCATCTTAATATAAATAATTTGTGTTTTTTTTCCCGGTTCAACGGAGCGAGTATATCATATATTGTGTCAAACCCATGACATATTAAACCATTTACAAAGAATGTTGCAGAAAGACACGAGAGACTTCAGCTTGCCATGTGTTACAAAAAAGAAAAAAAAAAAGATACGAGGGAGATTGGTAATGTGTTACTAAATAGTAAATGCTGATTCAATGGAAAATGTTTGTGATTTCTCTCCCTGCGGTGTAAGGGTACCACTTGAATGGAAGTATACAGCCTAATCTACTTTGAGTCTGGTATGACATATTTAAGTAAATAGACCGGTCTAAGATTTAGACTCATGACTAGATCTATTTTCATAAAACTTAGCCTATTTACCTATTCTTTGAAAAATTTGTACTATTATATATGATTATATGTAATATAATCAACATCAATTTTACGAATTATTTATAAAATCATTAACTTAGTTTTAACCCAACTTTCACATCACATTATTCATGCACAAATTCAATCCTTTCTATCATTAGCTGCTCACCTCTCCTGTCTCCTCTTCAATTGCCCAAGACGACAACGTAAGCTTATTCCCTCTCCTTGGATTTCGTTCACTAACGCATAATAATTATTGTAAGTTTATTTTAGTGATAACCTTGTTAAAATGCAACCCGAGTCATATCGTCTCACCTCAAGTCAAGCTTTTCACTTATATGTTACTTTAACCCGAGGTTATTCTCAAGTCAAGCGCACTTAACTGTTGTCATCTCCAAGTACTCGAGTAATTCAATCCTATTGATGATAGAGATTTGTACTTTCAATGTTATTTAATCACAACAATTATCATTTGGGAATATTAAATTCCTCCGTTTCAAGATTTAGTTAGTCGGAGGCAGCAAGTATTCGACTGAGGTTGTACATTTCATTTTAAAAGTCCAATATTAGAACCAACCCAAGTCAAAGGTCTCCAACTGGAAGCTAATTCTGTGCTTTGCTTAACCGTTCCTTGAAATTCATGAAGTTATAATTTTCCAAACTTGAGATATACTAAATAGCGATACCATCATACTTTTATCTCAAGATACGTTCTCCTAGTTGTTCAAATCAAAGGCAAGTGATATTAGTTCAACCCGAGTTCAAGTACAAAGCAAGAACAGAACAACGCTTCAGAAATTTCATATAATCATCACTGAAGCTACATCAAACCTATTCCAAATATGCACCAACGATCTTCAACCATGGATACCACATGACAGTACAACATACATTAGTACATCACTACTACAGACTTAAATATATATAACGCTTAATAAATAATAGTTACAGAGAATAAATGTCATGTCATGTCTGTTGAGGCGGAGGTTGCGTAAGAATATATAACACTAAATATTAACAGTTAATTATACGTACAGTCATATATTGCAAGGCGGAATTCACTAAAGCACCAAAATAACAGTTATATTTAATAACCATAATTTATTTGGTGACAAATATGACGGTTTTTACATAAAAATTGTTATGTAACACTTATAAATGATTTGACTTCAAATCTAATATCAGCAAAAACAACAACATAACAGTTATAACAATTGACCGTAAAGTATGAATGAGAAATATTATGTTTCTTAATAAACAATTTTTAGATAACACTTTCAAATGATAAGTCTTTTCTAGCCGCTCTTTCTTCAACTACTCTTATTTAAAGTATCTTTTCATAAATCTCTAATTAAATTCACCTATTTTAGTTTTTTTTTCTGTAATGATAGTTAATATATTCAATCATGCATGCATTAAAATTAAAAAATATCAAATAAATAACGGTTATTAAAAAATCTGTCACTTATTTAAATACCACTTCAAATTCCTAATGGCTATTAAAAAACAACCGTCACCATTTATAAAATATAATGATCTATAAAACTAAAGGATGTGACAGTTCGATAATACACGAAACCCTTTTTATATAAACGTCCAAAAACTGAACTCCACTTCTCCACTTCTATTTTAACTTCTCATTGCCAATTGTAAGCTTTTGTTCTTCACCAAAATCCTAGACAAACGCAAGAGAACTCTGCTTTATCATCTGGGAACAAACTGAAAGATGAACTCTCTCCACCAACAAGCGTTGAAGGTCTCATTCACACAACATACAAGCTCCATCATATGGTCCAGGTTTACTTGTTAGAGCAAGGAACATGAACCAGTGCTTGAAGGAACTTACCACTCTCGTTTACTCTTTGAACGAGAAGGTGAACAAGTTACTGGGGAAGGAAGAATATGATTATGCACAAGATTTTTAAAACATCTCCATAACTTTTTATTTTTAGTTTGTTTATATTCATTGTCTTTTTGTTTTTGTTTTAATTTTGTTTGTAAAATGGTGGTTGCATAACAAACCACCAATTTATTTTTAAAAAATTCAAATACATAACGATTATTAAGTAAAGCCCGTCACTTATTAGAATACCATGCAAATAAATAACGGTTAATTAGTAATTGTCATATTTTATCTTACAAGAATGACGCTTGTTACGCAAAACTGTCATGAAACAACAAAACGCCATGATAGTTCAATACCTTTCCCCTTCCCCAAGTTAATGATAACGCTCTTTACATGCTTCTTTGCTCTCCGATGATTAGGAATGAGAACCAAGTACCTATTCATTATCCACCACTGCACGCGATTGCTTCTCTTTAACTTCCAACGTGTACAGTGATAATTCAAACACGTAACTTCCAATCTATTTAAACTCCCTATTTTCTTATGTTTTTCGTACTATTTCTTCATCGTCTTCCTCTATTCTCTCAAGATGAAACTCCATGCTGTAGACTTGCTATAAAATCCCTAGTGTCATGCTCCTCCTCCACAACCTCCATCACCTCCTCCGCCTCTTCCTCTACCTCCACATCCTCTGCTCTCTCAAGTGGAGGCAATGATGTGTCATACAAAATGCATTGACCATGCTTTGAGGAGGCTGGCCAAATATTTGTCGAGTATGAATCGGAAGGCCAATTTCATTTTTTATGAGTATGGGATTGGTCACCATGATCCTAACATACTCCCAAATGATTCAGGCTACTCCTCTGGTGTCAAGTAGCATGATGATGTGAGTTATGCTGTGAACTTTTAGAACTTTTGATTCATTCAAATTGAAGAAAACAAAAATTCCAAAATTTGCAGCAGACCTCAAATTATATATAGAGGGTGATATTTTTTTGTTTTATTTTTATAAAATTTAAAAATGTAATTATTTGGGCACTATTAGCCTAAAATAAACTTTAAAAAAATATCTCACGGTTATTAACAAAGAATGTAATAAGTACAAACAAATTGTTAGGAAATATTATTAATTTAAATCTTAACATTAATTAGTATCGCAATAATCATGGATTATGGATTACAATTAGGGAATCAATTATTATAATGAGCTATTAATACTGAGGCTCCCTCTTGTATATATATACTATTCTTGTGTGCATGAATAAGCAAGTTGTTCATAGTATTCTTTCCCTCTAAACTCACAAGGTATCAAAGCCTAGGGTTTGTTGTTTTATGAAGATCATTTTCTGCTTTCACTGTTTTTTAGAGAGTGAGAGAGAAGCAATGTTGTGAATTTGAAGGAGCTTCGATCAAAGACACGTGCCTATCACCTTGGTTCTCCTCCCTCTGATCGGTCTGTTCCTGGTGGTCCGATGTTGTCTTGACCTGTATGTTAGCCTCATGCGCCACTGACAGGTTTGGCGGTCTGTACACCCACCGGCGCGTGTGACTATTTCCGACGACTTTTTCCCTCACACTTTGGTTTTTTCGGTCTCGCTTGGAATCTTCAGCTGTTCCCAGTGGTGCTCTTGTCTGGGTTGTGATATTCGCGTTGGTTTGGCTCTTCGGCTTCTTTGCTATCTACATTTTCTTGTCAGTTTGGTATTTTTTGGTGTTTCAAATTATAGGTGGTTCTGGTGCAAATATCTTAGTGGGATCTACGACATGATCTGATATTTTTTAGTTTGTTGATTTCCTTGTGCAAGCTCAGTGCATGTTATCTGGGCAATATTATTGATGCTATTTGGTTCCTTTTGTAGCTATTTTTTGTCCTCGGTAATTCTGTTTGCTTTGGTCGTCTGGTTTTGTTTGGTTTGTTCATCTTTATGGCAGATTCTAAGACAGTGTCACTGCTAAGATTGTTCCTGTTGCAAACAAAATTACTGATAATAAGCTTAGTTGGACTAATTACTTGGACTAGTGTAAAACAATTCTTGTATGTATTTGTTGAGCATTGAAAAGGAAGACCACTTGACTTATGCTCCTTCTAAAGATGATCCTAAGTTGGCTTGGGTGAGGACTAAAGAATTCTATTGACAGAGACATCCTTCTCTCCATTAATAATTGCACTATGGTTAAGGAGATTATTGATTACTCTTTATTTTTAGTGTTTTTAAAGTATATTTTAATGATATTTACAGAGTTATCTAAATAATTTTTGGGGGTTTTTTATGAGATTATATTATTATAAGATCAAATCAAATTGATTTATCATTTGGTGGATTTTAATGTAAATATCGTAATTTTAAATTAAAATAGAAATAAATAAGTTAGGATAAAAAATAAGTGGTATTAGTATTAAAACATTTTCTTAAAGAAAGAAAGAAAATATTTTAAGTTGTTGTTGTTGTTGTTATTAACTTTTCTTCCTTTCAGCAGCTAAGTGGCAGAACGGTGGTGCCTTCGTTAAGTAATTGAAAAGACTTAAGGAGCAAAAAGGTTCGAACACGTTTTTGAGAGGCAACCACCAAGGGCGCACTATTCATCTTCATCTTCATCATTTGGAATCGCGAGAATCATAGAGAGAGAGAGAGAGAGAGAGAGAGAGAGAGCGCGAAGCCAGCGTGAGAGAGAGAAAGAGAGCATCGCTTCTTCTGTGAGAAATAGTTTAATTAATATAGTGAGAAAATATATTTCATTTATCAGGGATGTAGTTAACTATTGGAATATGCTATATAACTCCATACGGCACCGTTCTACTTAGTTAGAGGTAGAGACATTATAAATAGATAGTAATCTGTGAATTTTGTGTATGACTTTTGGTGTAATATTCTTTTCAGTTTATCAATAAAGGAAATATACATGTTTTCCAAGTGTATGAGTTTAGGTGTAGAGTTTAAGGGGTGTCTTCATGGCACTAGAGCCAATGGTCCAATCCATTAGAGCTAAGAAAGCCCAAGAAATAGACCCAACCCACTCTGTCACTCATCTCTCATAGGTTAATATGGAAAGTTGTTGACTCTTGCAAAAGATGCTGTGCCTACTGTCCATGCACTTACCGATACAGGTTTGACTATTCCTATTACTTGTTCTCTATTAATTGCTAATTGGATATTAGACTCAGGTGCAACTATTCATCATATGGTAGGAGACCTTAGTCTTTTAGATAGCTATAACACATATAATGGTATAATTAAATCTATTAAGATCCCTGATGGCAGACGTGTGGCAGTAACTCATATAGGTAATATGAACATTGTAGATGAACTCTGGTTAAATGATGTTTTATATGCTCCAGACTGAAAATTCAATCTGATTTCCATATCAAGATTCTCGTTGGAAAATCAATGTATGGCAACCTTCTTCCTTAACATTTGCCTAATGCAAGACCTTCAGGGTGGGAGGATGAGGCTAGCTGGTAAGATGGTTGGTGGTTTATGCATTTCAAAAGCGTTAAACAATCCCCATGATGTTAATTAATGCCAATGAAACCCAAAGTAAAACTCAGTATGAATCCTAGTGATGTGTTTCGGTGGCATAGATGACTAGGGCTTGCGCCACTTTCTATCATGCGATATTTGGACTTTGTAAATGATGATTCAAATACTATCAATAAAGTCTGTGACATATATGTTCAGTCGAAACAAACCAAGTTTCCCTTTTCATCTAGTTGCATTAAAACTCATAAATGTTTTGAACTAATACACCTAGATGTGTGGGGTCCATATAGAACTCCAACACATTAAGGTTTTCAATATTTTCTTACCATAGTTGATGATTTCTCACGAACTACATGGATTTTTCTCATGCGTAATAAAAATGAGGCAGTAACACATATTAAGAATTTTGTTGCTTATGTTTTAACTCAGTTTCACACACAAATTAAGTGAATTGGTGGTGATAATGGTTCTGAATTTTTGAATAATGAGCTAAAGTTATATTTGCAACAAAAAGGCATGATCCATGAAACTTCTGTTAGATCCCATGTGTTTTGATGATAACAAAGATTGGATCAATAATATAAAAGGATTTGATAACAAAGAAAAGAATTTGAACAAAGTAACTAAATGGAAGACAAAAGCTTTACTTGAAGTAAGCACTGAAATAATGAAGAAAAACTGAGAGACAGAGCTTAGGAAAAACATCACTGGCAGATTTTCTAAAGGTTTACTCGAGTGAGCACTCGAGTAATAAACTCCCTTACTCGAGTGAGCACTCGAGTAATGTTGGAGAAAATGTTCTAGAGAGGCACTGCCAAAATTTGGAGGAAGTTACTCAAGGGGTCACTCGAGTAATCTGCAAAGTTATATGAATCATTACTCGAGTAACAACATGAGAAAAGGCCTTACTCGGGTGGTCACTCGAGTAACCAGGTTAAAAATCTTCCCGTAGCTCTAGGCCAAAAATTGACACACTTTACTCTAGTAGTTACTCGAGTAACCATCTGAGAAAACTATTTACTCGAGGGACCACTTGAGTAATCTGCAAAGTTATTTGAAGCAGTACTCGAGGGGTCACTCGAGTGTAACCCCCTCACCGTAATTATATCCAGATTATGAAATTTAAGTGAAATAGAGACCAATAAGACAAAAACAACCTTTATAATCCCTCATCTTCAAGATGGGGTATATCAAAAAACAGTTCAAAACATAGTTCATCTGGTCTCACATTCACTTTTGAATACAATTACCTGTGCAATTAAATTACATTCATAAATATCAGAGTGCGAAACTAAAATCCCGGCAACCCCGGGTTACTTGTATATATATATATATAATAGGTTTAGAATTTCCTAAAATGGGGATTACATATCCAAAAATATTATTTACATCTCATATACATAGTAATCCCAAACCAAAAATAGATAACCGACCCCCAACAAAATGTCTCTAAGAGGTCATAACCACTCCTGGTTGTCTGCTTCCCTTTTGAGCAACTTGCCCTGTCTAAAATATTAGTCATTAGAAAAAAATGAGTTTCTAAAGAATCCCAGTAGTAACAAATCACTCATACAATATATAAACACAAAGCATGTAAATTCATCATGTTCAGCAGCAACATTATGAGTCATGGCTCACGCCACAACCAACAGCACTCACGGCTGTATGACAATGCTCTATGGCCGCTTTCGCGGTAAACACTATACCAGTTTTCGCTGTAATCACTATACAGCAGCATCACAAAGCAATAAGCACCACAAAGCTCCACAAAGCGTCTCAATGCATCACAAAGTAGCAGCAACAACACAATGCATGCTAGGCATACATACAATATATTTACATAAAGTATAAGAGAGGAGTCACTACCTGAATCTTGTTTGACATTCTTTGGCACAGTGGGTTCACGAGTCTGACATGTGTCAAATCCTATAACTAAATTAGGGACAACTGATCAATCTTTTTTCCAAATGCTTATTTCCATAATACTCTATGTTGGTTACCATTTAAACTCTTTAGGATGACCATTAAAGGCCCAAACACATGCTAAAAGGGTTGGAAGAAACTACCCTGAAGACCCATTTTCTGGAAGCACAACACTGATTTTTGGCTAACTCACTTGAGTGAAGATGACCTTACTCGAGTAATAAGAGACTTGCACTCGAGTGAGACTAGCTCTTACTTGCGAGTGTTTGATAGTGAGCAACTACCTCGGCCAAAAAGTGCTCACAACACTTGAGCATGGGGGATCGCACTCGGGTGATAACTCCAAAGTCACTCGAGTCCCCAAAAGTGCAACATAAGAAGTGCTTACCTGAGAGCACATACAACATCAGAGGAAAAGGCTCACTCGAGCAACACCCTTGGCACTGGGGGTGAGAAGACCACACTTGCGAGTGTCAGAACATACTCTTGAACATTGACCAGCGAGTGAGGACCCAAGACGCAGCCCTTAACATGAACCCATGCTCACTCGAGTGATCCCATGCTTACTCGAGTGATCATCAATATCACTCATAGTTTAGAAGTGCACTCGAGCTTCCTTTATGAAAACCCAGGAAAAACACAAAGGAGAAAGGGAAATTACATGACAGCACTCGAGTGAGATCCTCCCTTACTCGAGTGATGCTATCAAGTTGCCCAGATCGCAGCAACTGACAAAAATTCCCAGATTGGTTAAAATTGCTCCCAATGGTTCGCAACTCCACACAAATATCATACCTACCTAACATTGCCTAAGGAACACATTGGTAACCTCCGAAACATTCAAAAACCATTTTAACCACAATCTAACTCTTGGGTCTCTAATTCACACATAATACCCAATTCCAATCTGTAAGAGGCAAGCTTCACCCAAGAGGGGGGGGTGAATTGGGTGATGTTATAAATTTTTCGCTTGATGTGGTGATATGAAAAATATAGTAGATAGAGTAGAGTTGAGAAGATTTGAACACAGAGAGTTATACTGGTTCGGCCTAACAACAAGGCCTACGTCCAGTCCTCAGAGATCACGACCTACTGAGATTTTCACTATTCCTCTAAGATTCAATGGGCTCTCAGAATGCCACTAAACAACAATCGTCCTTGAAAGGACTACGAGCAGAAATATTCTCTCAACAAGAAACTTCTCTCCCCCTTACGACAAGTCTTATGTGCAGAGAAACAACCTATGACCCTTCTCACTTGCTTATGTATACAAGACTTATGAGCAGCAACGTTTTCTTCTGCTTACACCATTGTAAGTCTTACGAGCAACAACGTTCTCTACTGCTTGTATCTTATAAGGCTTATGAGTGGAAGACACAACAATGAATTCTCTCAACTGCTTCTCTCGTAAGGAAAAACTACCCTCTCAAGGTCCCAATACCTTGAGATCATATAAACATAGAATTTGAATTGTATGAAGACTCTCTTACAGAGCAAATGAATAAACACTGAAGATAAGAGAGTATACAGAGTAAAAGATGAAAAGCAAAGACTCGTGTATAGATTTGTGAATTCTTGTGCTACGTTGTTCTCTGCGTATATGTATATCTGTGTGTCCACGTTCTCCTTGAATCTCTGTATATATAGATCCTCCTCAGTTTTTGCCCGTTTGAACACTCAATATTGGAGGAGCGGGTCTTTTGAAAATATTGGCAGGCACGTGCATGTTGAAATGGAATAAACTGAGTGCGGTAGGTGCCAGCGTGTTTATAATCATCTTGTCTGCCGTTGTATTACTTTTCTCATGTGGCTCAAATTCAAACGTTCATATTCCTGTATCATCCTCTTAAAACATTCAAAACAATGTTAAACAAAGATAAAAAGAAATGATAATATGAATTAATAACAATAATTTATATTCGTAATGAACGTTGTGATACTTAGCACTTTGATGATGAAACAGGGCATCACTCGAGCATGAAAGTCTCACCTCGAGTGATCTCCTATTTTCCTTCATATACCTCTGTTATCGGGTTGTGCTTGCATGGAAAATCAGAGAGACAAAATCTTCACTCGCGGGTGAAGAAGGATCTCACTCGAGCACAAAACCTCTGCTCGAGTGATCTTTGCACTTTACACAAGGACTGTCTTCTCGGGTCATCACTCGCATACCATTTTGACAAGAGTGAGAATTTGTACTCGCGGGTGAAACTGACCCTCACTCGAGCACACTTACCTCTGCTCGAGTGAGAAGCATATTCTCAGGGAATATGCTCTCTAAACCATCACTCGCTTCAGAATTTCAGAGGGATAGAATTTTCACTCGCGAGTGATGTGGGCCCTCACTCGAGCACACTTACCTCTGCTCGAGTGAGAAGCATATTCTCAAGGAATATGCTCTCTTGAACAAACACTCGCAACTGATCTAGAGAGGGATGGAAATATTGCCCGCAAGCATGGACTTGTCACTCCAAGCATGGATGGGTGTGCTCGAGCACACATGCACATTTCTGAAATTCAAGACTCTCGGCCAAGTACTCGCAGTGCCTTTCTCGAGTGAATGATGGAAGCATGCTATAACTTGCTCTCGGCCAAGCACTCGCAGACCCTTGCTCGAGTGAATGATGGAAGCATGCTATAACTTGCTCTCGGCCAAGCACTCGCAGACCCTTGCTCGAGTGAATGGAGGAAGCATGCCATTACTTGCTCTCGGCCAAGTACTCGCATGCCCTCACTCGCATACGTGCTCGAGTGAGAATGACTTCCCTGCTCGAGTGCATACCTTGTGCTTCGAGTGATCCATTGAATACAAAGGGAGAATGCCTCTCGAGTACTCACTTCCTGGCTTTCTCTCACACCTGCTCGAGTACAGAAGTGATTTGTGCTCGAGTGCAGATTTCATGCTCGAGCACTCAAGTGCAATTTCACAGCAGATATCAGCAAACTTCAAATATGCATTTGGTAACTTGGAATCTTTTCTTAACCTTCTAAAAACATGTTTTACACATAATTGAATTATTGTTATCATCAAAACTTGGGATCTAACACAATCAACACACTTCCAAAACTCAAAACCACATCTAACACTCAAACAACTTCACAATGAACCAATTCCAACATCATTCAACATCTAATCCATACATTCAAAATTGGCATAAAACTAGGGCAAATTTCAGAATTTCTCAAACTTATCCAAAAATCACAACAAATACATCATAAAGCACCAAATGCTCACCTCTTTACTTTGCCAAGGTCAAATGCTTGATTCCCCAACTTTCAAATTTGCTCCAACACCCAAATCACCACCTTTCGAAATTCTGAAACCACCAAGATGGAGCTCTTAATGAGGTGCATAACATTAGAGAAGAGGTTTAGGGCATTAGAGATCAACAAAGGCATCAAAATCTCACCTTTCTTCTTCTATTTCTTCCTTGGTCGCCGGAAAAATGGAGGGATGAGGAGAGAGATGGTGAGGATGATAATGAAGTGTACATTTTCCCTTTGGCCCATACACAAAACCGAATAGGAGAGAGAAGAGAGGGAAAAGTGATTGTTTGTCTTTTAGCACCATCTAATGGTCCACCAAATTGCCACTTGTCATCATCTTGCTCACTTTTCCATGAGCTCACATAAGCTTAAAGCATAGGATTTTGACCCATGGCCAACCCTTGATCTCTAATCACCAATGAGTTTTTTCTTTGGTAACTGATCAATTGGTCGGTAAATTTTCAATTTTACCATTTTGCCCCTGGTTTTCACTATGATTAATAAATCATCACTATGAACATTTATATCAAATTCACATCACATTTCACTAAAAGTGTTTAATTACACTAATTACAATCAATCTCAAAGCCATTAGCCCTTAATCTCAAATTGGGTCATTACACGAGTAATCAGGTAAGCAAAGAGAAGCATTGCCAAAATTTGGAGGAAGTTACTCGAGGGGTCACTCGAGTAATCTGCAAACTTATTTGAAATTTACTTGAGAGATCACTCTAGTAACCTGTGCAAAAAAGACATGCTTACTCGTGTAAGCACTCGAGTAATCAGGTATTTCGAAGGTTTGTGATGTATCTTAATCCATGTCTTACCTGAGTGATATACTATGTAAATGTTGAATTACTCTTTGCCATATTTTTGGTAAGTTTACTCGAGGGACTACTCGAGTCATGAGCATCATTACTTGAGTAGCCACTCGAGTAATGAAGTCTAGAAAACATGATTTTAATTCAATATTTATTGATTTGTTTTCTATATGATTAATATTTCATTGTGTTAGTATTCTAAGTACATTTGCAGAAAAACAATGAAGAGATCATGCTAAAAAAGGAAAGTCAAATAAAACGTTCGAATGCTCACCTACCGCTACCTACCACAAATGGATAGTTTTCAAATTAGAAGAACGGTCAACTATTGCTGCGTGACTCTAACGGACATATTTGAAATGCTTCCAACGGACACCACAAATCATCTATATATATGAAGCATTCAAAGAACAGAAAAGAACAACTAAGAACACATAAACATACACTGATCAACCCATTCTTATTACTCTATTTTTCTTATACTCATTATTTGTACTTCAGTGATTATTCATTTACTCTGTGAGAGATTTTTTCATTACAACCTCAATATTTGTTGTTGTGTCTTACCTGAGTAATATATTATGTAAATGTTGAATTACTTTCTGCCATATTTTTGGTAAGTTTACTCGAGGGACTACTCGAGTCATGAGCATAATCACTCGAGTAGCCACTCGAGTAATGAAGTCCAGAAAACAAGATTTTAATCTAATATTTATTGATTTGTTTTCTATATGATTAACACTTCATTGTGTTAGTATTCTAAGTACATTTGCAGAAAAACAATGAAGAGATCATGCTAAAAGAGGAAAGTCAAATAAAATGTCAGAATGCTCACCTACCGTTACCTACCACAAATGGATAGTTTTCAAATTAAAAGAACAGTCAACTGTTGCTACGCGACTCTAACAAACATATTTGAAATGCTTCCAACGGACACCACAAATCATCTATATATATGAAGCATTCAAAGAACAGAAAAGAACAACTGAGAACACGCAAACATACACTGATCAACTCATTCTTACTACTCTATTTTACTTATACTCATTATTTGTACTTCAATGATTATTCATTTACTATGTGAGAGAGTTTTTCAATACAACCTCAATATTTGTTATTAAGACAACTTAAGGTTGTGGAACCTTGAGTTGGGGATTGGATTACAACGTGTAAGGGGGAGCGAGTGTCCAGGTGAAGGAACTTGCTGTACTGAGGTGCTAAGAACTCACCAAATCTTGGAAGATATAGTGAAAATCTCAAGAACCTCTGAGGACTAGATGTAGGTCAAAGTGGTTGTGACCGAACCAGTATAACTTCTGGTGTACACTTCAGTGATATTTCTCTTAGCTCTTAACTTCTTTATATTTCTATTCAATTTTCATATATGCAACGAAATTTCTGATATCACCTAATTCACCCCCTCTTGGGTGAAACACTTGCACTAGCAACTTCAAGCCCCTATACTCTTGAGCAAAATGGGGTAGTAGAATGTAAACATAGAACTATTATGTAAATTACTAGAGGGTTACTATTACAATAAGGGTTTCCAACTATATATTGGAAAGCCTTATAGCTACACATATTACAAAAAACATGCAATTTTCGACGTAATTTGTCATGGAATTTCCGAAGGAATTTTTTTATGGCAAAATTTGCCATAGAATTAGCCATGAAAAATATTCCGTGGCAAATTCCGTCTTTTGCCATGGAATTTCCGACGGAATTGAATTCCCTCACAATTTCTAATGAAATAGAATTCCGTCGCAATTTCCAACAAAATTCAATTCCATTAGAAATTCCGTGGCAAAATTTAAAAAATATTATTATTTAATTAAATTAAATTAAAAAAAATATTCTTATAAAATTTATTGGTTATTAATTAATATTTTTAATTTATTTTTTAATTATTATTTTCCAATTTCTAAAATATTTTTTAATTTCCAATCAAAGATTTTGATCCCTATAGGGGCAAAATGGTCATACAAAAATTTATTTATAAAAAAAATATTTATTAGTTATTATATTTAATATTAGTAAAAATATTAGTTAATAATTATTTATTAGTTATTAATTAATGTTAATAAAAAAAATTAAATTTTGGAATTAGACAAAAATATAGTCATATGAAATTTATTTAAGATGTAAAATTTTTTAATTTGAAGTTAATTTTTATTAAAAATTATAAGAATATATAAAATTATTTTATATTATCATTAAATTTATATATAAGAAACAAATATATATTTATAAATAATTGATGATGTATAATAAGATTATATATATATATAATTGTGTAATAATAGAACGTCGAAGCAGTCGAGCCCATTCGGTAAGGCACCACGCGTGTACAAACGAGGTTGTGGGTTCGAACCAAAGGAAGCCAAGTTGAGTTGCATTTCTAGGAAAAAAGAGGTTGCGACATGTGGCAGAGGGAGGTTGAGGCGCTACTTGACCCTCAGGTGGCGTGCTTGAGTCCTTAGGGAGGTAACTCTATTGGGAAATTAGGAGTACTTAGAGGGTAAAATCCCTAAGCCTTAGGTAGGCGAAGGGGAGGACAGAAAGCTATAGGATGTAAGTGGGTTTATAAAATTAAGTATAACTCTGATGGTAGCATAGACAAATATAAACCTAGGTTAGTAGCAAAAGGTTACAATCAGAGGGAAGGGATAGATTACCATGACACCTTTTCTCTGATTGTTAAAATGCTTACCATTAGGATTGTATTGAAATTGGCTGCATTATACAAGTGGAATCTATACCATATGGATGTGCATAACGCTTTTTTGCAGGGGGACCTTAATGAAGAGGTCTACATGAAAATCCCATAAGGATTTGATAAACAGGGGGAGCACTTACTGTGTAAGTTAAAGAAATCACTATATGGCTTAAAATAAGCTTCTAGACAATGGAATAAGAAATTGTCATCAGCCTTACTTCAAGGAGACTTTAAACAAAGTTTAAATGACTATTCCTTGTTTATTAAAGAATGTGAGCATGGTTTAGTGTTAATATTAGTTTATGTGGATGCTTTGCTAGTGACTGGAAGTTCTGAAAAAGGTATTGAGCAAGCTAAACAGTTTTTGCATAGTAACTTGAAGATAAAGAACATAGGATTAATGAAGTATTTTCTAGGAATTGAAGTAGCTAAGTTTGAAAAGGGAATAACATTGTCTCAAAGAAAATATACCCTAGATTTACTTTCTGATACAGGATTAAGTGGATGCAAGCCACGCGCAATTCCTATGGCTTCAAATTTGAAACTTTTCCATTTGACAGCAATAAGAATAAGGAGACAAGACTGCTGCACAATCCATAAAGATACATAAAATTGGTTGGTAAGTTAATTTATTTAACCATGACCAGGCCTGACATCTCATTTTCTGTGCAGACTCTTAACCAATTTATGGAAAATCCAACCAAAACACACATGGCAGCAGCAATAGGAGTTGTAAAATACCTGAAAGTGACTCTAGGAAAGGGGATATTCATTAGCTCACAAGGGATTTCACAACTAGAATGCTACTATGATGTTGATTGGGCTTCATGTGGCATAATGAGAAGATTTGTAACTGGCTATTTGCTGAAACTTGGAGGCTCATTGATGATGTGGAAGACAAAGAAGCAAAGCACAATGTCAAAATCATCAACTGAGGTGGAGTATAGGGCATTTAGCATGGTAGTTTCAGAGGTTGTGTGGACGTTGGGATTGCTGAAAGACTTGAAGGTTGTTCATAACAGATCGGTAGATGTATATTGCTATAATAAAGTAGTAATACACATAGCCGCCAATCCTGTCTTCCATGAAAGAACCAAGCACATAAAAATAGATTGTCACTTCATTAGGGAGAAGTGGCAGTTAAAGCAAATTGACTTGAAACATGTGAAGTCAGCTGATCAAGAGGCATACCTATTAATAAAGGCTATTGGTGGATTTACCCAAAGAAGACTTCTCAGTAAATTGTGCACTGTTGATGTATATCATCCAATTTGAGGGGAAGTGTGAGAAATAGCCTAGTTAATATAGTGAGAAAATATATTTCATTTATTAGGGATGTAATTAACTATTGGAGTATGCTGTATAACTCTATACAGCACTGTTCTACTTAGTTAGTTAGAGGTAGAGACATTATAAATAGATAGTAATCTGTGAATTTTATGTATGACTTTTGGTGTAATATTCTTTCCAATTTATCAATAATGGAAATATACATGTTTTCCAAGTGTATGAGTTTAAGGGGTGTCTTCATCTTCTCTAACAACAGCGATAGGATGAGGACGGAAGGAACTTCGGTTCACTATCTCTATCATCTCTACCATCTTCTTCGTTGATAGATTGCGATTGGGGTTACTGAATGGAGAAGTGATGCTACCAAACCAAAATTTAAGTAGGCATCGCAAGTGTACGGCCTGTGAAAATAAAATAATAGCAAATCAAAGTCATCCCATAAAGGGTCAATCGAAGTAATGATTAGACATTAAATGTCCTTTTGCATTTAAGTTGAACAAATCAAATAGAGACGGCTAAAGAGAATTTTAAATAGAGTAAAAGAACTAAATCTAGTGTTTCAAAGATTTCAATTGATAAAAACAACCTAGAGTGACTAATCCTTTTTTTTTAAGTGTTAGAGTATATAATTATCCAAAATAAATGGACTTAATTTGTTAACCTAGAGTTTACATGGATATAAGTATCTCTCAATTACTCGTATCCCTATCTCAAGTTAAAATTGTTATTCCTAACTAATTTACTTAAGAGGCAATAAGTGTCTAAATTCACTCTAATAGGATTATATGGGTCCAATAGGTATACTCTTATCCTATTGGCAAATTAGAATAAATTCTAATATCACATTATTTAATCATGTGGTCCAATTAAGATCCCTCTCCCAAAACTAATCTAAATTTCCTAATTTTATACTTAGCGGTGATCAAGAACAAAGTAGAAAAAACAAAACAAGATTAAGTAAACAAAAATAACACTGAGCACAATTAAATGGCTTATACTTCCTCAAATCCTTAAATTAGTTTATAACTACTCTAAGTGGTTCAAGAAAATTTAGGCATACATGGCTTTGAACAAAGTCATCTCAGCAACATCAAAACTCATATTCAAAAGCCTAATGGAAATTAATAGAGAGGTTACAGAACTAAATCAAAAAAAGGCAGAATGAAGGGAATTCTCTTGTCCTTTTAATTAAGTGAAGAATAATAGCTCTCCCTCCTCCCTTTGATTATGACTTGCAATCTTTCTCTCTTCAGCTCTAGTTCTGTTGGCAGCTTCTGCTTGTTCAAATTGATGGAGATGAAAACGATCCACAGGGAAGTCCGTCTCCCTCTAAGCTAGCTCCATCAAACTTGCCTCCCAAATTAAGAACAGCAACAGTGACAATATACTCCTCTAAATAGTGTTCCTACTTGTTAGAAAAGAAGAGACTTGTGGTTGCCTGTAGTGCCTCCCTCTGGTTCCATACTTACTAAGATAAAGAAGATGGTGAATGAGAAGTAAAGCTCGACTCTTCCTTCTATCCAAATCCAGTTTGACGGAACCTCCTTTTGCTCATTCACTCCGGCGATCGTGGTGCCAAAGTTAACCTTTGGTTCTCCCTTGCTCATTCTCCTCCTCTGATCCTGCCGTTCAAAAGTCTGAAGATGAGAAAGATCACATTGAAATTGCCTCTCCAACTTTTGATTTATGGTGATGGTGTTGGTGGTTGCTTCCCCAAAGCTCAACACACTCGTTCTTTTTCACTCCTTTTGGTTCGGTGCTAAAGACCCTCTTTGACTTTCGCTCACGACCCGGAGAAGGAGCTCTAACAGTGAGCAATTGTCCCTGCGAAGATAAGCTTCCATAGTAGTCACTCCTAGTTGCCTCTTCCCTCTTCTAATATGTCCTCTTGTCTAACACTGGGAAAATGGGCTGGCCCATTTAGGCCTGAATCCTAAAATGCATCTAGGTATAGAGGCCCGGCCCATTTAACTAAACCCCGCGGGCCGGCCGGTGGGCTTCAGGCCTATTTATCATTTTTCTTCCCCTTATATCCTTAAAGATTAAAATACCTAATCTAGCACTTAAATATCATCAAAACTAATTTAAAACATAAATTATCATCCATGTTAATAAAACACAAACACTACAACATATGTACAATCTATAATCAATCTCCATAAGACCATAACGAATGACAAATTAAACAAGTCCTTAGCCACAGAACAACCAGGTCCACAAGATCATAATCAAATAAATCCACAAACAAATCCATAGTGACAAATACATTCAAACAAGTCTAGAAGAGTCAAGACCACAATCAAACATAATCATATCACCAAAACTCCAAAAGCACAGGAGAGATCACTAGAAGACAAGATCAATAGATTAATTAGTATTAGTACCAAACAATAGCACAAAAGCAGAGATTTAGAGCTAGACGTAGATCAAAGATTCAGAGTGCCACCACCGATAGTCAAGACGAGAGAGCAGAGAAGGGGTTAGAGGACTGGTTCTGAGGTCTGAAGAGCGTGGATTTCGAGCAAGTTTGGGAGGGGTTCGCTTCCACGTTCAGCCATCAGCATTGCTCATCCCTCATCAGGGTCGAGTGGCTGAGGTGAGCTCGGTCTTCTGACATCCAGAGATAGAATGATTGAAATATGAGAGAGTAAGAGGCAGAGAGTGAGTGAGGGAGGGAGACAGTCAGAGATGAAGTATGGAGCAAGAGCAGTGGAGTTGGTTGACTTTCTTTCTTTCCTCTTATTTTCCCAATTAGTAGCTACAGTTTTACTATTTTAAAAAAAATCTAAACGGGCCTAAAAGGGCCAGCCCTTTTAGGCCCGCCTCCATTTTTTGCTATAAATTATAAGCCCGGCCCTTGACGGGCTCGAGCCTAAATGGGCTAGCTCCATGGGCTCGGCCCGATTTCCCGGCTCTACTCTTGTCTACATCAGAATTCTCAATTCCACTCTAAAGTCCAAACAGTGTCGTCCTATGTAGTAGCTTAAAGGAGTCTTCAATTAGGTATTCAAAGAAATTGGTTTAACCTTCCATGTGGACACATCCCATGACTCCAAGTAGCAATAAAAAAAGAACAATATAATAAAATGAGAGGATGGGAAATGAATTAAAATAAAACAAAGTAACATATCTCTCTCTTTTTTTACTGTTAATTATTATTATTTATATCCTAAACTAAACTATTTCTTTTTTATTTTAAATATAAAATATTTACCATCTAAATCCCACAAATAACACACAACTTTGATTTGATCTTACCATAAATAAATCTTATATAAATCTTCAAAAATTGTAAAGATAACTGAAAGAGGCAAGCTTCACTTAAGAGGGGGTGAAGTGGGTGATGTGATAAATTTTTCAGTTGATGTAGTGATATGACAATATTTGTAGATAAAGTAGAGTTGACAAGATTAGTACACATAGAGTTATACTGGTTCGGCCCAAAAACTAGGCCTACGTCTAGTCCTCAGAGATCAAGACTTACTGAGATTTTCAATATGCTTCCAAGATTCAATAGGCTCTCAGAATGCCACAAAACAACAATCATTCTTGAATGGACTACGAGCATAAATATTCTAACACTTAGAAATTTCTCTCCCCTTTAGGACAAGTCTTACGTGTAGAAAAGCAAACCTATGACCTTTCTCTCTTGCTTACATATACAAGTCTTATGAGCAGCAACGTTCTCTCATGCTTACACCACTGTAAGTCTTATGAGCAGCAACATTCTCTACTGCTTGTATTTTGTAAGTCTTATGAGCAGAAAGTCCTACTAGGAATTCTCTCAACTGCTTCTCTCGTAAGGATATCTACCCTCTCAAGGTCCCAATACCTTGAGATCAAATGAAAATAGAATTTGAAGTGAATACAGACTCTCTTACAGAGAAAATATGATAAACACTGAAGAACGATATGAATACAGAGAAAATATGAATAACAGAGACTCATGAATTTGCTTGTGTGAATTCGTGTTCTTGGTTATCTTTGATGGTCTCTGAAACTCTGCATTTATAGCCAGTTGATTTTGCCCGTTGAATAATAATCATTGTGGAAAGGAGCATTTTACTATGGAATGCATTGCGTACATTTGAAATCTTTGAACGCGGTAGGTACGTGCTTCTTTGGTTGTAATGATGCTGTCTGCCGTTGTTTAACTTCCTCTGTGCTTTTCTAATTCAAACGTTCAAACTCCTGTATCACACTTATAATATATGTTACATGATGTTATATAATAATAATAAGTGGAAATAGAATGAATAAATAACATTAAACCATATTCGGATTGATCGTTGTAAGACTGGTGCGTTTTAGCTTCTGGTAGAGCATCACTCGAGTGCTAAGAGGGCTCACTAGAGTGCACTGCCAGATTTTCTCTTCTTGCTTCATTTTTATACTTGCACTTCCATGTGATTTTGAGAGAGTGCATTTTCACACTTGCAAGTGATGTGGGTCCTTACTCGAGTGTAATTCCTCTCACTCGAGTGCCCTAGTATTTTGCACTATGAGCCACGTCTCTGTACAACATTTGCATCCCATTTTATCAAGAGTGTGATTTTACACTTGCAGGTGATGTGGGACCTCACTCGAGCATACTTACTCTCACTCGAGTGAATCGAACATTCTTTTATAAGATACTATTTTGCTTCAACACTTTTATTAGAATGGAGAGAGTTGGATTTCATACTCGCAGGTGCTGAGGTATCACTCAGGTGCAGCATCCTTCACTCGAGCATACTTTCTCTTCCATGCACTTGGTAACTCTCAGGAAAACACTTCCTGTCTCTTACTCGCTTAGACTCGAGTGTAGTTTACATTTTGAGTTTACCTTGTTCTCAGGTAAACACTTGCTCTACCACACTTGAAAGGACTCGGGTGCACTTGAGACTATCACTCAAGTTGAGGTTCTATGCTCAAGTGAGAAGATGACATCTGACTCTGTCATTGCTCTCTGTAAAACACTTGCATGTACTCGAGTACAAAATAGCTCCATCACTCGAGTGTATCAGTAAAACTGACAGCAAACACTTCTAAACTTTATGAAATACATTTGGTAATATTTTTAACCATTGCAAAGTATGAATTTCTTACCATAACACACAATGATCTTTTGTTATCATCAAAACTTGGAATCTAACATTCTCCGCCTTTTTGATGAAGACAAAACCTTTGTGATGAGTTTTAAAGAAAAAAAAATCTTGATTGGAGTGAAAATTTTGAAAAACATTATCAACATTTCTAAATGCATATTTCACTAAATTTTAGACTCATTTTCAGATTTTTGCACTTAACCTCATATGTATCCTACAATACTTCGAATTGACACTTAAAGCCAAGATAAGTCATAATACCATTATATTTGCACAGAAATCATTAATTTTGAATAGAAAACTTTGAAAACTTGAAAATGATCATTAGTGAACTTGTAAAGTACAATATTAAGCTTGAATCAAAATCTACCTATAAAACCCTATATACAACCATGTCAGCAAAAATAAACCAGAAAATAACAATAATCCTACCCCAATACATAAAAACTACCCAATACTCCTCATATCAGACCATATCAGCTCAAAAACATCACAATTCCTTCTCCCCTATTTTGTCAACATCAAAAGGGGGTTGAGGAAAGGTAAGATCAGATGGTGGGGTAAAGAGCACCATGGTAGTGAAAGGATCAATTGGCTCAGGCTCAAAAAGTAGAGATGATGGCTGAGGAATAGAGGCTGCAAGTGGTAGTGAAGGTGACCAATCATAAGTTACATCAACATTGGAATCCAGGTCTGTGAAGAGAACATAAGTCTGAGTCTGAGAAGGTGAGGTTGTGGTAGGAGTAGACTCAGGTGGCACCTCAGGAGAAGTAATCGAAAAATGAGTGCGCAAGAAGATTTCCATATCAGTGATTCTTCTCATCATATCTTTTTGAGTCTTGAATATCAAGTCGAAGTTGGTATTTGCCTTGTCCACCAACTTTGAGACTTGTAACTCCATCATGTTCACCAATTTTTCATACTTACTCATCAATTCCTTTTTTAGACCAGCCACAGCTTGATTGATCACTTCGGCCAGATGGGTTGATAGTGATGCATTCAGGAAAGATGGAGGTGGAATTAGACCTTGAGTAGAAGATTAAGCCTCATCAGCTCTCGGCGGAATGGCTTCTCTTTGAGATGTAGCCTTGGTTTGACTCACTGAAAGATTGATACTCATATGTGTCAATTGAGTCTTGCCAAACCTCAGAATGGTTACCCTCTCAGTTCCCTCCAAATAACACACTTTATTTTTCTTGAGAATGAGAGACACAAGTTGTGTATATGGTATGGTGGCGGATTTTGATGAAGAAAATCGAAATATTCTCATCTCACAAAAAATAAGCTCCCCCACATTTCTTCGTTGACTGGCTAGGAAGGAGGCTAGCAAATAGTAACATCTCTGAGCAAAATGGATATAATTCTTGGATTTGTTAACAATACTATGAGAGTATATGTAGTAAAGGGAACGAATAGAATCAGGCATGTCAATAGGCTTAAAGTTAAGAGGGCATATTAGATCATTTGGTCTTAAAAGCTGGAAGGCTTTATTGGCTGAAAGTGTGGGTGGATCAGAAGATGGCGCAACATATCCAAGTATATCATTAACAAGATATCATAATAAATTGATCTCTAATAGTGGTAGATAATGCTTCCTCTATCAACTCTCTGGTCCTAGAGTATATGTTATGGACTTTCATGTTGCAGTAGAAGATTTTCACAACATAGGGTGAATAAGGGAGATGCACATTTAGCCAGGAATCATAGAATCCAAGAAAAGGATGAAAATCTAAACTACAACTTTTCTTTAGATAATCTAAGTCCACATAAACTATAGAACAAAAATGTCTATGTGCAAACTCAGAATCATAACCTTCTATTTCAGTGCCTTCAGTTCCTTAACATTGAAGTCTTCAGGAGGATTTGTGACTTGTTCTTCCTCTGGAACCTGTGAAGTAGAAGGAACCCCTAAAGCAGCTACACTGGACTGGCAACATGATGTGAACTTGAGGTATTGGCTTGGGAGGCAATTTTACCAACCAATGAGTCAAGCTTTGGTTTCTCCATTGCTTCCTGAAGTTGCATATTGAAAGACTCATCAGAGGAAGAAGATTGTTATGGTTGCTCTGTGTTCTTCTTCTTTCCTCTTCCTTTGACTTTTTTGGATAGAGACCGAGTGACAACCGGTTCTTTGAAAACCACTCCCTTTGGTTTATTTTACGGAGGTTGATCCTTCTTAGCCATTTTAGGCTTAGGGTGAGGTTTCTTGGTTGGAGTTCTCTTTTTGGTCTTAGGTTTAGGAGGAGGCGTTGGAGTAGAAGACAGAGAAGGTGTAGGAGATGAAGGTGTTGCCACCAAAGTCTCTGAAGCACTAGCGACAGAATGAGTAGGTGAAGGTGAATGGGATCTTTGGGAAACAACAGGAATCTTATTTCCAGCCATTTAGAAACGAAATGGGAATCACAGATTTGATAAGGACTTGAAGAAATATTTTCAGAAAATCTCTTCGGTTAGGGTATGAAATGAGAAGTTAAAATGATAAATCTGACCTTATA
Source organism: Inga oerstediana (assembly GCA_963210345.1). NCBI lineage: Eukaryota > Viridiplantae > Streptophyta > Magnoliopsida > Fabales > Fabaceae > Inga > Inga oerstediana. Next base: position 39,906,603 of record OY723403.1, on the reverse strand, counting down.
AAGATGATTGAAGAGTTGTAATAGAAATTTGAAGCAATTTGAGTCATTTAATGGATGGGTAATGGACGAAGGTGAAAAGATATGCCTTTCGAGTGATACAATACTTCGAGTAAGAAGAGGAAGTACGACGATCTGAGCTATCGCGTAACTAATATAAGTGCCAACACTCGAGTGACAACCCTAGTGCTCAATTGTTGTTCATATAGTGCTCAAGTGAGACAATTTTATGCTCGAGTGATACTCAAACAAATCTGATAAAGCATGTAAAAGCATACCTGATTTAAATATATCTTGTTATATTTTTCATCTTTGTACTCAAATCCTCCAAGATCATTTGAGTATCCATGCTTTAAATAAGTATTAGTATAAATATTTCTCTTCTGCTCGAGTTCTTATCTTCACTTCAGGTAGATTCATACCATGCTTGAGTGAAGTTCTTCCCTCACTTGAGTGAGACCTGACACTCTTGGTATGCTTGAGTGAGTTTCAAGAGTTCTTACATACTCAGTTAATCCCTGTTTTACATAGCCTGAAGTAGAGTATATGACATAGTCGCACACTCGAGAATCCATTCCTCACTCAAGTGATAAGATGCTTTGCACTCGAGTGATAGTCCTGCAACAACATTTTCTATATACTCCGATGCCTAAGTCAGTATGATTATCATCACAACTCATATTAAACATAGTAACTAACAAGAAAAACTTACAACTCATTGGGATTAACCATTCCCAATTCTCTTCGTATATATAAGAATTGATCTTTAGCTATCGGCTTTGTGAATATGTGAGCAAGTTGAAGATGTGTTGGTATGAACTCTACTTTGACATCCTTCTTTTGCACATGATCTCGAATGAAATGATGTCGGATATCTATGTGCTTGGTCCTTGAATGTTGCATAGGATTCTTGGCCAAGCTAATAGTGCTAGTGTTGTCACAATAAATTGGAATCTCCTTTAAGTATATCCCCAAATCCTGAAGTTGTTGCTTCAACCATAGTACTTGAGAACAACAACTTGCTGCACCTATATATTCAGCTTCAGTGGAAGATAATGACACTGTGTTCTGCTTCTTGCTGAACCATGATACCAGAGAGCCTCTAAGGAATTGACATTGACCACTAGTACTTTTCCTATCAGTTTTATGTCCTCCATGATTTGAATCTGAATAGGCCATCAAATATTCGTTTCCTCTTTTTAGATACCATAGGCCAAGTTCTGCAGTGTCTCCTAGATATTTGAAGATTCTTTTCACAGTCTCTGTATGTGATACCTTAGGAGCAGATTGATACCTTGCACACATTTTAATACTGAATTGTATATCCAGCTTGCTTGCTGTTAGATAGAGTAAAGAACCAATTATTCCTCTATATTGAGTGATGTTTTAATTAGGGCCTTTTACATCAGCATCCAACAATGTTATAGAGCTTATTGGAGTATCAGCTCTATTAGCATTGTCCAATCCATACTTCTTCAACAACTCTTTAAAATATTTTGTTTGAGATACGAATATCCCATTCTTCCTTTGCTTAATTTGAAGTCCAAGAAAGAAGTTTAATTCTCCCATCATGGACATCTCAAACTCTCCCTGCATAATCTTGGAATATTCTTGACAAAGAGATTCGTTAGTAGCACCAAAAATAATATCATCAACATAAATTTGAACAATTAGCATATCATTTTTGTCTTGTTTGATAAAAAGAGTTGTATCCACTTTTTCTCTAACAAAGTTTTGATCAAGAAGAAATTTGATTAGCCTTTCATACTAAGCTCTGGGTGCTTGTTTCAAACTATATAAAGCTTTCTTAAGTTTGAACACATGATCAGGCTTTGTTTCATCTTCAAAACAAGGAGGTTGTTCTACATATACTTCCTCCATAATATAATCATTTAGAAACACACTTTTCACATCCATTTGATAAAGTTTAAAACCTTTAATACAATCAAAGGCTAAAAGTACTTGTATTGCTTCCAATCTTGCCATTGGAGCATATGTTTCCTCATAATCAATACCTTCTTCTTGATTATAGCCTTTGGCTACCAATCTTGCTTTGTTTCTCACAATGATTGCTGATTCATCAAGTTTGTTTTTGAAAACCTATTTGGTTCCTATAACCGAGTGATCTTTAGGTTGAGGAACTAAATCCCAAACTTGATTTCTTCAGAATTGATTTAATTCTTCTTGTATAACAATCACCCAATCATTGTCAGATAAAGCTTCTTCCATATTAGAAGGTTCAATCTTAGAAATAAAAGTAGAAAAAGTTACCTCATTGAGAATTCTATTTCTGGTTTTGACACCTTCATTAATATCTCCAATTACTTGATCAATTGGATAATCTTTAATATGTCTCCATGCTTTTGGTTAAGCATGATCATCGACATCTTCTATATTTTGAAAATCATTTGTTTCAAGATCATTTTGTTTTGAAACAATTTTGTTTTTCTTTATCAAATCCATTTCTTCTTCATCAAAATGCTTTGTCTGAGAATCAAGTTCATCAAACACAACATGAATGGATTCTTCAACAGTACATGTTCTTTTATTAAAAACTCTATATGCTTTACTTCTATTAGAATATCCTAGAAATAAACCTTCATCATACTTTGAATCAAATTTACCCAAGTTTTCTTTACTATTGTTGTGAATGAGGCATTTGCATTTGAAGATGTGTAGATGAGCAAGATTTGGCTTTCTCCCTTTGTAGAGTTCATATGGTGTCTTTCCAAGTGACTTGCGAATATATGCTCGATTTGAAATATAGCATGCAGTACTTATTGCATCTGCCCAGAACACTTGTGACATTTCTTTTTCATTAAGTATTGCTCTTGCCATTTCTGTGAGGACTCTATTCTTCCTTTCCACTACTCCATTTTGTTGGGGTGTTCTAGGTGCATAGAAGTTGTGAACTATTCCCTCGTTGTTGTAGAAGTCTTCAAAGAGTTAATTATCAAATTCTCCTCTATGGTCTGTCTTGATAGAAACAATAGAAATACCTTTCTCATTTTGGACCTTCTTAGCAAATATAATAAATTTGACAAATGTTTCATCTTTTGAAGCAATAAATATAGTCTATGTAAATCTTGTAAAATCATCGACAATTACTAAAGTATATAGATTTCCTCCAAAACGTTTTACTCTTGTTGGACCTACCAAATCCATATGAAGTAATTGTAAAGGTTTAGAAGTATAAATCTCATACTTTGTTTTGAATAAAGATTTAGTTTGTTTGCCTTTTTTACATGCTTCACAAATCATGTTATCTTTGAATTTTAGTTTAGGAAGACCAACAAGTAAATCTTTTCTAATTAGTTTGTCAAGTTGGTTCATATTAACATGAGCCAGACACTTATGCCATAACCAACTCTCCTTTGATCTGCTAAGAAAATAATTTTAAGAAGAATTTGAATTTAAATCAATAGAATAACAGTTATCGTCCCTTTGAGCTCGGATCTTTGCCTTGATGGATTCTTTGTTAAGCAACATATCTTTCTTGTTTACTATAAGCATTCTTCTGGATCAAAGATCACCCAGTTATCTCTTTGGTGCTTTGACTCACTCAGGAGATTGTGGCATAATCCTTCAATGTAATATACATCATTGATTTGAACACCATCGGATTTTCCCACTTCACCAATTCCAGCAATACGTCCAAATTGGTTACCTCCAAAAGTTACCTTTCCTCCTTCTCTGGTTTCTAGCATGGTGAACTTATTTTTGTACAGTCATGTGTCTCGAGCATCCACTATCAATGTACCACTTGTTTGCTCGTGATGCTTTGAGACATACCTAGAGTAAAGTGATCAAGTTTTAGGTATCCACACTTTCTTGGATCCTTTGTGGTTAGTATGAATTACTTTTGGTACATGTGTCCCTTTCGGAACCCATTTGTACATGCCAATGACTTCTCCTTTTCTAAAATAACATGATGAAGTATAATGTCCTTTCCTATTACAATAACTACATGATGCAAATGGATTTAATGTATGTACAGAATTCTTAAAATATTTGAGATAAGTTCTACTGCCATTTTTCTTATTTCCTCTATTTTTATCTTGATCAGATTTATATCCAATTCCAGATTTATCAAAAGAAACTCTCTGAGATTTTAGAATAATATTAAGGGTTTCACTTCCTTTAGTAAATCTTTCCATAGTTTTTGTTAAATAACTTATTTTCTTATATTTTTCTTCACATATGCACATGATGATATGAAAATATTTTCTAATTCTTTTACTTTCTTTTTATAACTAACCATTTCTTTAGCTATCCTGATGAATTCAGTATGCAATGCATTATATTTAGATAATAACTTATCATAAGTAGGTTCAGAGTCACTTACCTCAGAATCTGATTCTTCTTCTTTGGCTACCAAGCATAGATTTGTAACTTCGTCATTGTCGCTTTCTTCATCTGACGAGCTATCACCCCATATAGATGATATGTATGCTTTCTTCTTCTGCTTCTTCTTATCTTTGTTTTTGAAGCATTTGGATTTGATGTGTCCAGGCTTCCCATATTTATAGCATACTATCTATTGTTCCTTATTTTCTTTCTTGCTTGGTCTACCTTGATAATTTTTAAAGTTCTTTTGACCTCTTTTATAGAACTTTTTGAATTTTCTCACGATCATTCCCATGTCATCATCATCAGGAACATCTTCATTTTCAGAAGACTCTTCTTCCTTGATAGCTTTAAATGCAACTCCTCTTTTCTTTTTATCATCGAACTCTTCTAGTTCCTTCTTGAATCTCAGTTTCCTTTCATACTCAAAAAGGCTACCAAAGAGAGCCGCTATGGATCTCATTGAGTCTCCTTTAGCTTCTTTAATAGCTGTCACCTTTGCTTCCTATTCTTTCGTAAGAATATTAAGAATCTTTCTTACTTGGGAATTTTGGTCAAATGATTTCCCAAGCGCAGATAGTTGATTAACAAAATGAGTATATCTGAGTTTGAATTTTGAGATTCTTTCTCCAGGTTTCATACAAAATAGATCATACTCTATAATTAAAGTATTGACTCTATTTTCTTTGATTCCGAATGTGCCTTCATGAGCAATTTCAAGAGCATCCCACATATCTTTGGCTATTGGTAGAGTGTAGATTCGGAAATATTCCTTTTGACTGAGGGCACTCCGTATCATTACAATAGCTTTACTATTTAACAGTACTAACATCTTGTCATCTTCATCAAACTCCTCTGGCTCTTTTTAATGACTCTATCTTCGATTTTCTTCATTGGAACATAGTCACCGTCTTGTATCACATTCCATAGACCATATTCGTTAGCCATCAAGAACACTCTGAACTTAGCTTTCCAGAATGAAAAATGTTCTCCAGTAAAACCAAGAGGTCTAGTGATAGAGGCTCTATCTGGAAGGATGTTCTCATCCATTGTTGCCATTTACTGAATCCTTCTCAAGCTGTTAGGCTTTTCGGAGAAGACCAGGCTCTGATACCAAATGAAAGAGGCAAGCTTCACGTAAGAGGGGGTGAATTGGGTGATGTGATAAATTTTTTGATTGATGTGGTGATATGACAATAGTTGTAGATAGAGTAGAGTTGACAAGATTAGTACACAAAAAGTTATACAGGTTCGGCCCAAAAACTAGGCCTACGTCCAGTCCTCAGAGATCAAGACCTACTGAGATTTTCATTATACTTCCAAGATTCAATGGGCTCTTAGAACGCGATTAAACAACAATCATCCTTGAATGGACTACGAGCATAAATATTCTAACACTTAAAAATTTCTCTACCCCTTATGACAAGTCGTACGTGTAGAAAAACAAACCTATAACCTTTCTTTCTTGCTTACATATACAAGTCTGATGAGCAGCAACGTTCTCTCATGCTTACACCACTGTAAGTCTTATGAGCAGCAACATTCTCTACTGCTTGTATTTTGTAAGTCTTATGAGCAGAAAGTCCTACTAGGAATTCTCTCAACTGCTTCTCTCGTAAGGATATCTACCCTCTCAAGGTCCCAATACCTTGAGATCAAATGAAAATAGAATTTGAAGTGAATACAGACTCTCTTACAGAGAAAATATGATAAACACTGAAGAACGATATGAATACAGAGACTCGTGAATTTGCTTGTGTGAATTCGTGTTCTTGGTTATCTTTGATCGTCTTTGAAACTCTGCATTTATAGCCAGTTGATTTTGCTCATTGAATAATAATCATTGTGGAAAGGAGCATTTTTTTGTGGAATGCATTGCTTACGTTTGAAATCTTTGAACGCGGTAGGTACGTGCTTCTTTGGTTGTAATGATGCTATCTGCAGTTGATTTTGCTCATTGAATAATAATCATTGTGGAAAGGAGCATTTTTTTGTGGAATGCATTGCGTACGTTTGAAATCTTTGAACGCGGTAGGTATGTGCTTCTTTGGTTGTAATGATACTATCTGCCGTTGTTTAACTTCCTCTATGCTTTTCTAATTCAAACGTTCAAACCCCTGTATCACACTTATAATATATATTACATGATGTTATATAATAATAATAAGTAGAAATAGAATGAATAAATAACATTAAACCATATTCGGATTGATCGTTGTAAGACTGGTGCGTTTTAGCTTCTGGTAGAGCATCACTCAAGTACTAAGAGGGCTCACTAGAATGCACTGCCATATTTTCTCTTCTTGCTTCATTTTTATACTTGCACTTCCATGTGATTTTGAGAGAGTGCATTTTCACACTTGCAAGTGATGTGGGTCCTCACTCTAGTGTAATTCCTCTCACTCGAGTGATTTTGCACTTGCAAGTGATGTGGGACCTCACTCGAGCATACTTAGTCTCACTCGAGTAAATCGAATATTCTTTCATAAGATATTCTTTTGCTTCAACACTTGCATCAGAATGGAGAGAGTTGGATTTCATACTCACAGGTGTTAAAGTATTACTCGGGTGTAGCATCTTTCACTCGAGCATACTTTCTCTTCCATGCACTTGGTAACTCTCAGGCAAACACTTCCTATATCTCACTCGCTTGGACTCAAGTGCAATTTACATTTTGAGTTTACCTTGTTCTCAGGTAAACACTTGCTCTACCACACTTGAAAGGACTCGGGTGCACTTGAGACTATTACTCCAGTAGAGGTTCTATGCTAGAGTGAGAAGATGACATCCAACTCTGTCATTGCTCTCTGTCAAACATTTTCTATCCAATACTTGCATGTACTCGAGTACAAAATTGCTCCATGCTCTAGTGCTAGCTCTATCACTCGAGTGCATTAGTAAAACTGACAACAAACACTTCTAAACTTTGTGAAATACATTTGGTAATATTTTTAACCATTGCAAAGTATAAATTTCTTACCATAACACACAATGATGTTTTGTTATCATCAAAACTTGGAATCTAACAATAACTCTCTAATTATTTTTAAAATGTACAAAATATAGGGAGTTATCAAGAAGGAACTAGAGGGGACATGATTGTGCAAGCTTAAAGAAGAATTTGAGAGGTATTTTGAGAGGAGTAAGCTGTAGACATCTTCTTGGTAAAGTTTGTTGCCATGTATTGAAACAGAACATCATGAGATGGAGTTGGATTGAAGGAGGAAGGAGTGAAGACGCTGTTCCCACTCGATTATTTTCCAAGGGGAATATGCATTACTGTAGGGCATAACAAGGGAGCTCATAAGTGTCTGTACCATAAAATTAATGTTTTGTGAGCTTTAGATAGTGATTTAATTGTAGTTATTATCCATTACGCTATTGGACTTTGTTTATATTATGGTTGCTGATTTGAATTTGATGTGTACCTAAATTTTGCTGTGGATTGATTATTGTAGTTTGATTATGGTTAGTGGATGATAATTTCAATAGTTAATTTCTTTAAGTTATACTTGTTGATTTAATTGTGAACTTTATTATTCAGAATGATGAGAAATTTGATTGGAACTTATTTTGGTATTTTAAAGGATCTTAGAAATAGGAAATTTAAAATAGACCTTTATTTGAATCGTGTATGCTTAAGTTTTCAAACTTAATTTGCTATTAGGATTGGCATATACCTACCAGCCTTACATAGTTTCATTAGGCTTGCAGTTCAAGTAATCCAATTAAGTACTAATTTCCTACAGAATTAGGGATTAATATAATTGGAATGACTTTTAGATGATCAAAAGACCCTATTAGGTAATTTAGAGTCCTAGAATAGAAAAATATAATTTTAAGTACAATTAAGGGGAGAGGTTAAACATTAAAAAATAATCAGTGCTATAATAATCCAAATCATTGCAAAAGTAATTTAAAATCTTCCGTAGCATTAGTTTTAGTTTAGATTCCTTTGTTTTATTATTCTAGTTAGATCTTTGTTTTTAGGGAAAATCCCTATAAACTACCCTTGAAATATGCAAATCCCTAATCAGTACATTGAAATCCAAAAATCCGGATCAGTCACGCGTCAGTACGGATGAACAGTACGGGCAGCGCCAAAAGACGATTTTGCCCTTCAGCCCTCATTCTCGCCACTTCAAAAATAACAACACGGGGTTCTTAATTAACAACTCCGGATTCTTGATTAACAACTCTGTATTCTTGATTAACAACTCCAGTTTCATCTTTTTACTTTCACAATAACAACACCGATCTTGTTATTAGCAACTCCGGATTCTTGATTAACAACTCCTCTTTATTCTTCCACATATTCGCATCTAAAAAATATAGTGTTGTTAATGTAAAATATGGTGTTATTATTGGACCTGAAACTTAAATTACGAAGTTGTGAAACAAGAAATGAGATTTATTAATGTAGAATAGGGTATTGTTAATAATAACACCGGTGTTATTATTGTGAAAGTAAAAAGATGAAATGGAGTTGTTAATCAAGAATACGGAATTGTTAATTAAGAGGGCGTGTTGTTAATAAAAAAAGAGGTGTTGTTATTGGCCTTGAAACTCAAATTAGGAAGTTGTGAAACAAGAATACGGAGTTGTTAATCAAGAATCAGGAGTTGTTAATTAAGAACCCCATGTTGTTATTTTTGAAGTGGCAAGAATGAGGGCTGAAGGGCAAAATCGTCTTTTGGCGCCGCCCGTACTATTCATCCGTACTGACGCGTGACTGATCTGGAATTTTTTATTTCAATGTACTGATTAGGGATTTGCATATTTCAATGGTATTTTATAGGGATTTTCCCTTGTTTTTATTTTATTGTTATTCCATCCTCAACTTAAATGAAATTGAAAATTTTGATACCTAATCACTAGTTCAATTAAGTCTTTATGAGAAGATCTTGATTGTCTATTACACTATTTTCATGGCCCATACACTTGTGGTGCTTACTTAACTTTTAGTAGCATCAATTATGGACTACCTAAAGAGTCTTTATTCTAGTAAAGGGAATATTACTTGTATTCACAAGGTCTATAAGTAGGGATGAGCGAAAAACCCGATGGTTCAGGTAACCCGGTCTGACTTGGTTGGCCCAACCCGGTCTACTAAAAAAAATTTGATATGAAGTATCTCCTGACAAACCATACCAGATTGGTTTACTTAGGCTGGACTAGACTTCAGACCAAGGCCTTAGACCCCTGGGTTTGGTCCAGTCAACCCGAGTAGTGTATTTTTTTTAATACTTCCACCACACACCACTTAAAGTTCACTTAGTTGGTCACACTCGCTTAGCACCTCAGTCCACAACTTGAGAGACACAGACACAGTTCACTTCAGCTTCGCCTTAGGTCTAGCCAAGGTGAATCACTCCCATCTCCGAACCCACCGACGACCTCTAGCAGCTTCGTGGCTGATCAAACAGAGCCTGATTTGAAGCCCCAACTTGCGACTTTCCTTTACTCATCAGTCACCTCTCTACTTGCTTCAGGAGTTCAGGTCAGTAACTTTCCTTAAATCTTTAGAATCAGATTTGTTCTTTTGATTACTCTATCGTATGGTTTCGATTAGTAGAAAAGGAAGGAGATGATTTGATCTCTGCCTATCCCCCTTGATCTGTCATCATGATAAATTCATTTCTTTGCCTCTCTCTATTTTGCTATTTTTGTTCTTTAACTATTGCTTTTTTGGATTTGTTTTGGGCTTTTGGTTTGAAGAGTCCCAAAGAAATATGTCTATAAGGATTTATTTTCATTTCTCTGTGTTTTGCGTCTTTGCCTCCTTGTCATTATCACCATCATCAAGTATAAACTATAAAGTGTCCTAAAGAAAAATCTAATGAATGAGTAATATATAATATATATTGGACGCTTAACCCCTCGGTTTATATATACATGCAAGTTCTACTCCAAATTGGAATTCCCATGAATTTAAAAAAATTCCATATATATTTACATTATATTATCGCTATGATTTTTTTTGATATTAAGTAATTACAGTACTTTCAGTGTTGTATAATTTTTTTTCTCGGTGTCTTGAATTGCTTTTTTCTTGGCGACATGGGATTAACTGTTTAAAAAAAAATCAAAAGCGTTTGTCATTACATTTCATAGATATATTTCTTTACATAGAATTGACATCTTATTGTTGTATATATCTTTATCATGTCTCAATCCTTGCCCAATTGCACTTATCTTTAATTGCCCATCCGTTCGTTGTGGACGTAAATCCTAGCCCAGTCTTCCTTTTATATATCTATTAATCAAAATTTTGCAAAGAAAATTCACTTAATTATCATACACACACTTACACCCTATTGCATTGTGTTGATATGGCTTCTTCTTAACTAAGTTGTATTTTTATGCACTTGAACATGTTCCCTATGAACTGAGTGAGTTAATAACTTAGAATCGTTGAGAATGACCAACATCTATTGAATTGATTTTTTTTACAGGAATGGTCACTTAGGATTTGTTTTGAGATTTTGAAATGTGCCAAATATATACACATACTCCACATAATTAACTACTCAGATACATTCACTTACGCATTGTAACCCCCCTTCTCTACAAGGCTGAGATTAAGTTCATAAAAAAGTGATTATGTGGAATTAGAGGCCATAAGATAATTTGGGACTTATTAAAATATCTTTTTCCCAAAAACATGATTTTCAAAAACTTTTCTAAAACCTGATTAACCACGGTCTCATATTCAAATTTCAATTACACAAATGGCCTGTACAGTATGATTCCATTCATAATTATCAGAGTACAATGTAAATTCTTGACACACTCAGGTTCTATTAACCAACTAAAGGGTTTTACAAGGCACAAATGCCCATAATTAGTTTCCCAATTCAAGGGATTACACAAATACTATATACAATATCCAGAATGATAACCAAAAACCAAAATAAACTCCCAGCCCAGAGCTCTAACCACCCTTCATCACCTTCTTCTCTTTAGATCTACCAGCCTTGTTTGAAATTTGTTTTGGGAGAGTGAGATTCTAAGGAATCCCCATAGTGTCAAATTACTCATAGTATGCACAACCACAAAGCATGTAAGCAAATCATAACATAACACACAACAACTACAACGACAGTTATAGCAATAGGGGCATGTAGTAACTCTATCTTTCATACACTATGCCAATATTTTATATGTTTGTGTATGCCATCTTCTGTGATATAATTAATGAACATGGTTTTTTTTTTTGCTGAGGAGGGAAATTAGTGCCAGGAGGCACTTTTACTTGGTTGTTGAGTAAGAACCCAACCGAGGTTTACGGATAGTGGGGAAATGAGCCCCTAACTCATGTATACATGCTATGATATTATTGTTAATATGTTGCATAATATAGAATATGATCGATTATATGTTACTACTGAGATTTTCTAGAATCTCACCCTTTCCATAAATGTATAAATTTTGCAGTAATAGAAAACGGCTCTGAAGGCATGATTGTATTTATAGGTGAATGAAGGTTCTGGTCAAGATTGAGTGAAAACGTTGGTTATCTGAACACCTTTTTATTATTTGAAGGTATGTAACCACTATAAACACACCGTGTAGGGGATTCCTGTATTGATATAAAATATTTATTATCAGTGTTTTATGCTATTTCTGTGTGTCCACCGAACTATGCACAAGCACTCTAAAAAATGTGGAAATAAGATAAGGGTCTGACAGTGCTGAGATGCAAGAGGATCATCCTTTGAAAAGTTTTTTCATGGACTTTAAGTGAATGTATGAAGAAATGAAGATGTTGATGCCATGTACTACTAATCTTCAGGCATAGGTGGAAAATCAGGAGAAATAGGCCATTATGAGCTTTCTTATTGCCCTTCCTCTATCCTTTGAGAAGGTTTACTTCTAGATTTTAGCTAGCTTTGAGCTTACTATGCTTTAGTATGTGTATTCGCATGTGCTACATGTTGATAGTCGGTCCCAACCGGCTCCTAATCCCAATGCCAATGCTTTAGTAAGCTGTGGCTCCACTAATAATATGAACTAGAGTTTCCTAAGATAAGGAAACATAAATAATAATCTCGGCAGGATCCTATGCTTCTATTGCAAGGAACTTGGTCATATGAAGTCTTACTATTACAAGCTACAAAATAAGCTGCAACGCACTAGTTTTTTTCACATAGCCTAATCCTCTGGTAATTCTGATCATGGGTCTGCTCCATCCATATCAAGTGCTCTTTGATAAGTCCTAATTTTACTATGTATTTCCATAGCTTTTTGAGAGATTTTGAGAATATCATGCTTGGAATGCATTTATGATTATTAATCTTGATTAATAATGATTATGTGAAATTAATGATTAAAAGAGCTTAATTGATACATTTTATAATTTCTCTTAAGTATTTGATTTGTGGAACAAATGGTATTACATTGGTATGAATTGTTTTGTAGGAAACGTAGGAGAAATTAGAGTCAAAGAGCTGAAAATAAGAAGAGGGACTAAACTGTAAAGTCTAGGAAGTTTGCAAGCATGCAGAAAAAGGGACCGTAGTGTAAAACACAGAAAGTTTCTGGAGTCTAAATGCAATTTTCTCCAGCATCTAGATTTCATCATCTGCCATCTAAATTAACTGGAAATCGACACAAAATGCTCAATTCTTCAACCAAAAAGGATATCAATCACTCCCACGCTCCTGCTCACTTTCAATTTTCTCACCTTCATCCTTTTCAATTTTAACTTGCATCACCGGCACATTCATCTTGGATTCCAAAATCTTCACCATGGCAGTAGCTGGAATGAAGCTCAATGGAGCTGAACCTTCAACCATGCGTGTCTGATTCAATTCTTCCTTAGAGCTATGATCTATACCAGAGCTATAGAGCTCATTGAGAGCTTCATCTTCTATGTTCTTAGCCAGTGTATGAGTTTGTATATTTAGTTTTGGATGCTGATAAGAGGAAATTTGTATTTAAATTTCTAAAATTTAGATAGATTTGATTGTGACCATGATAGACATTATATTCCTTGATTTCATGTACGTTTGATTATTCTCGAATATCTAGTTGGTATTTGATAGTGATTAGATTGATAAACTCATAGTATAAATCGTTTGATTATATCTTTGGAATTTTTTGTCACATTGCATTTGATTTGTTGCATTCTTGGATTTAAATATGAATTTTCTGCATATCCTATTTAGCTATGATGGTTCTAGGAAAGGTTTCTTCATCTCATCTAAATAAACCAGTAAATTATATATAGAATAGTTTAGGAATTTAATTCTTCACCACGAATGCTACCTCTTTGCTGTAATTATTCTCTTAATTTGTGGCTCATTAGATTTGCTAGGAACTTTAGCATCTATTTGGCTCCTTAGATAGGAATGACCTAAGCTAGTATTGTTAGTGCAAGTGTTTTGTTAGAACCCGCTGACACCCAAAAGGGGGGGTGAATTGGGTGTAAGATAAAAATCTTAAGAACTTTGAAAATCTTTTTGCATCTTAGAGGAAGCAATAAATATGAAAGTAATGAATCATAAATCAACAGTTAATATATGCTGGAAATATAAGAGTTTAAGGAAGAGAGTGTGCAAACTGTGATTTATCCTGGTTCGGTCCAATCTACGATGGCTTACGTACAGTCCCCAGGCTCCTCCTGAGATTTTTAAATCCACTATCTTCTTGTTTAGTCTAGGCACAAGAAAAGACTTTATAACCCACAAGTTTAGCCGGGCACTTGCGAAGCCTTTTACAAATCTCTCACTGAGTTACTTCCCCTTACACACCGTAAGGTTACAACCGAGTTACTCTCTCTTACACACCCTGTAAGGATACAACTTTGATGATGAAAGATTACAGGCAATCTTCTCTCTTAGAAGTGAATAGATGAATACTGAAGCACAATGAAAATAATCTCTCTCTCAAATATACATGATATAGAAAATGGATAAGAACATAGAGTAGTTGGGTTGGAGTAGATGATTCATGATCTTTGCATGTTTCTCGTTGGTGTTGTCTGCTTGAATCTTCTATATTTATAGTTGAGTAGGATATGACCATTGTGAGTATTTCAACTTATCCGTTAAAGTGGCGTAGCTTCATTTGACTGTTCTTCAATTTTGAAAACTAGCAGTTGTGGTTGGTGAGCGCTCCACTTCCGTAAAGTCAACTTTTGTCTCTTCACATCATCTCTTCATTGTATTCCTGGAGACATACATTAAACACTAATATAATAAAGTGTAAGAATGATTGAAAGCAAGAAGAATAAGTTTCATAATTAATCCCATGATTTTCAAAAACTTCAGTATGAGTTCTATTCTCCTAGGAAGCATTACTCGAGTGGTCACTCGAGTAAGCCTTGGTCATTACTTGAGTGAGCCCTCGAGTAATCCCATTCAAAATCTGGCCGAGAGCATTTCTAACTTCATTACTTGAGTGATCCCTCGAGTAATGTTTCTTTTTCTTATCTGGTTACTAGAGTAGTCCCTCGAGTGATGTGAGTCATTTCTTGGCCGAGAGCTACTAGAAGATTTCTTCTTTGGTTACTCGAGTGATCCCTCGAGTAAGCTCTTAAATAACTTTATAGATTACTCGAGTGGTCCCTTGAGTGATATCATTCAAATCTTGGCCGAGAGCATTTCCAACTGCATGACTTGAGTGCTCACTCGAGTAAGCTTCCAAATAAAACTGTAGATTACTCGAGTGCTGACTTTGGTAATCTGGTTACTCGAGTGGCCTTCGCTTTTCTTCACATCTTACTCGAGTGGTCCCTCGAGTAGATTTCAAATAATTCTGCATATTACTCGAGTAAGCCCTTCAAGTGAATTCTTGATTTTGACTTGAAACATGAAAAATTATATATCATCAGAAAGCCCTCATCATCTACATTCCAATGCAACAAGAATCACCTCCAAACTCATTTTGTATAGAAAGTTATGATCAAAAGAATATCTTCTGCATTTAGACAAAGTCTGAAATCACGAGCATCAACTTCCAGAAGGCATAGATCTTAGTATATAACTTGAAATATGACAAATTATATATCCTTAGAAATCTCTTTGAGTCTACTTTTATATGGCACCATTTTCGTCTCAATCCGATATGTATTTTGAGAGTTATATCCAAAATACCGAACCTTGTTATGGAATATGACGCTGATTCATGTGTCAACTTCAACAGATCATATCTCCCTCATCTAAACTCTTTTGAATTTGATCTTGGTGTCCATAGTTCGTGTTGGGAGTCTAGTTTCATATGCTACTAGTGTCAGATCAATCCGACATAAGGTAAGAGAGATATGCACAAAATACTGAAGCTCTATCCTAAAGCGTGAAAAACAGAGTGTCATTACTCGAGTAATCTTCAAGTAACGCTGCAGATTACTCGAGTAGCCACTTGAGTAATCACCTTTAAAATGTGGCAGTGCCATATTACTCGAGTAATCATCCCCGGAGGTACCATAACTTCTGTATACATCATTTTAACTTCATATTGACCCATTCCAACTTCCATATGATCAAAGAAACCTCCGGTATCACTTCTAATAGCTTGGATCTTGATATTCTCATGTGATCTTGCAAGTTCTTCCTTCTTCAATCTCTTTCTTCTTGTTTTTCCTCTTGATGATCATTCTTCATCACCCAACTAGATATCTTCTTGAATTGATGATCATTCCTCGTAGCCTAAATAGATGTCTTCTTGAATATCTTTAATCTTCTTCTTTCTTTGCTTGACTAATATCATCTTCTTGAATATCTTCCTCTTGATGATCTTTCTTCATAACTTAACTATATATCTTCAAACTCCTTCTTGCTCTTGCTTGACTAATCTATGAGATATACAACATTAAATATAGTAGTTAGTCAATATAAAGAATAAGTATATCATACAAACTTTTTTGCTCTGAATACTTGACATCTATATTTGACATCATCAAAAGTATTCATATCTAACACGTTTCAACCAAGAAGGGGGTGAATTGGTTGATCACAAAAAATTCAAACCATATATAAATATTGATAGAATTTAAAGCAGTTAAGAGCTAGAAGAAATATAACTGAAGTGTACACTAGGAGTTATACTGGTTTGGCCAAAACCACTTTGACCTATGTCCAGTCTTTTGAGTCCTTTGAGAGTTTCACTATATATTCCAAGATTCAGTGGGTTCTTGCCACCTCAGTACATAGAAAGTTCTTTCACTGGACACTCGCTCCCCCTTACACGATATAAACCAATCCCCAACTCAAGGTTCCATAACCTTAAGTTATCTCAATAACAGATATTGAGTCTGTAATGAAAATCTCTCTCATAGAGTAAATATATGAATACTGAAATACAAAGAATGAATATGAGAAATAGAGCACTCTAAATGTGTTGATCAAAGTATGTTCGTGTGTTATCAGTCGTATATATTCTATGTTGAATGTTTCCATAGTTATAGTTTAGTTGGGATAGCCATTGGAAGCATTTCAACGTATCCATTAGAGTTACATAGCTTCTTTTAACTGTTCTTCATATTTGAAAAATAGGCTTTGTGGTAGGTGAGTGTTATGAACGTTACCTTTGATTTCCCTCTCTTTAGCATGATCTTTTCATTGTTTCTCTGAAAATATACTTAGAACACTAATACAATAAAGAGTTAATCATATATATAACAAAACAATGAACAAAATATCATAATCATGTAATCTAGACTTCATTACTAGAGTGGTCACTCGAGTGACCCTTTGAAGATCTTGGCCAAGAGTCACTGGCTCATTTCTTACCTCATCACTCAAGTGGTTTTTTGTCATTACTCGAGTGATCACTCGAGTGACATCTTTCAAATATTAATAGTAAGTTCTTGGGTCTTTTTAGCACTTATCACTTAAGTGATCCCTTATGAATTATGTTCAAGACTTCTTTCTCTTGTTTTGTGACTTCTTGTCCTTTTTCATCACTCGAAGGCCTACTCAAGTGATTACTCTGCATGCCACCAACTACTTTGTTTCTTGGTTCAAAACTCTTTTGTTTATTATCAAATCCTTTTGTAAGATCATCCCAATTTTTGTTATCATCAAAACATGTGGAGTCTAACATTCTCCCCCTTTTTGATGATGACAAACCTTAGTGATTTTGAATAAAGTATTTTAAAAACATTTTGAAGTTAATAAAAAAATGCTTTAAAACTTTCTTAAAGTCCTTCCATTCATAACCAAAACTTCATTAGTCAAAAACAATATGGCAAAATCATATAAATTACAGAATTCATACTTATTACTAAATTCAGAAATCCATAAAGTATAATAAAATTCAGAAAACATAATTAAGTTCATAAAGCTCCTTAAAATCCAATACACCTATATATCCCCAAGCCATATCAATAAAGGCACATGGTCAGCTCAATCCACCAAAATCACCAGTTCTTCTCCCCCTTTTTGACATCATCATGAGGAGTGGCCTAGGTAGAGATACTAGAACTGGAACTGGTATGAGATAGGTCTCGAGCAGTGATAGGAATAGCTCGAATGGGTGAGGATGCATTATCAAGAGTATCTCTTCCTCTTTAAGCAAAGGTAGGTGATGATATAGGATCTGGAAGATTAAGAGGAGGGACCTGAAGTAGGTTATATGGATGAGGCACATATAAAGGAAGATGTTGAGGTGGTGGTGATAAAGGTTGGGATGAGACCACTAGCTCCTGTGTATCCTCTAAATAGTCAGAATGATGAGATGGAGTCTAAGGCCAAGGCTCGGTACCAGTGGGTGAAGCTACATGAGTAGCCACTGAGCTAGGCTAGATAGTAGCCTGCTCATCCAGGGTGATATGGATCAGAGTAGATGTCGATGAATCGATCATGGTAAAAAGGACAATGCTCAGTATAGTGTGAGGGATGGTATGACGTGGATCAGATACAGGAGCAAAGGTAGAGGCTAGATCAAAGGTTGGGATAGATGGACCAGGATTAAAGGTACTATGTATAAAGGTGTCCACTTCTCATACAAGGACCTTAGAAGTTTCCAATCTCCTGTATAGCACTAGTCTGAGCCTGTTATTTACCAACATAGCCTGATTATGCTCATTAAGTGCACGCGTCTGATCTAATACAGCCTGATTTTGTTGATTCATATATTTAACCAGCTCTCCCATCTTGTGATTCATGTAGGTTATGAATTCTGCATTGGTGTTGGCTATATCCACATGAAATTCCCAGAGTACTTCCCTCAGATAATTTTGGATAGCAGAACCAAAGAAGGATGGTGGTGAGGAAGTAGCAAGAACAGAGGACTGAGTATCTTCTATCTTGCTAGTCTCAGCCTTAGAACCTTCTTTTTCTTAGGAATGTACACCATAGGCTCTTAAAGGTATTCAATCCCAAGCTTACTGATCTGATTCCTCCCAACTGGCATAAGTCTTTCAACGAGTTCATTCGCCTCCAGATACCATATCTTATTTTTCTTTAAAAATGAGGAGGCCAACTGGGGAAAAGGCATTGGTGTGGTGTGAGTGCTGGAGAATCTATATCTCTTGATCTCAAAATAAATACACTCTACCAAATTCCTTTTCTCCTTTAGTAACAAAGAGGCCATATTCCCGTCATCCTGATCGATGAAATGAGTGAAATTGTTTGACTTGTTGACTAATGCATGAGAGTAGATGTACCAAAGTACTCTGTGCAAGTGTCATATCTTACTTGGATTAAAGTTCAAGGGTCCAACTCTCTCACCGAGCTTGAGGATATTGAAGATATCATTTGGGTTGAGGTTAGCCTGGTTGTCTTGAGGTGGATTCTCAATCCCTAACCATTTGTTTATCTTTGAAGTTGAAATGGTAAATTTCTTCCCTCTCACTTTTATTTCCATTTCCTCTTCTACAACTTCAATAAGAGCATGTTCTACTGGTTCTAAAGTACAGTAGAAGTGCCTAACAACCTTAGTACAGTAGGGAAGACTCACAGATAGCCAAGGTATATATCCCTCAAGGTTTTTACTCAATTCAAATTTTATAGCTTTAAAAAGAACTTTAAGATCAATGAAGAACATCTTACACATTTTTCTTATGGAGAAGAATTTGTTGTACTTCTTTGATTCCTTAAGCTTGTGAGTGTTGAATCCTTTAGGAGGAATAGTCAAGGTATATATCCAAGGTATATATCCCTCAAGGTTTTTACTCACAGATAGCCAAGGTATATATCCCTCAAGGTTTTTACTCAATTCAAATTTTATAGCTTTAAAAAGAACTTTAAGATCAATGAAGCACATCTTACACATTTTTCTTATGGAGAAGAATTTGTTGTACTTCTTTGATTCCTTAAGCTTGTGAGTGTTGAATCCTTTAGGAGGAATAGTGTCATTTACTTACTCAACTTCTTCCTTTGAAGTCTGTGGATAAAATTTGCTAGATTTAGAGGAGGATCCCAGCTTTACTCCTTTGAACTGGAATGCTTCATCCAACATAGTTTCCATCACTTTGGCATGCTTTTGATCATACTTAGATCCCTTTTGTCCTTGTTCTGACCAAGTTGGAGTGTCAGAGGAATCATTAGAAGGAGGAGTCAGAGGAGCTGATTTCTTTCCTCTTCCTTGTAGTGTAGTCTTGGACTTTGCTCTAGTTGTCACAGGCTCTTTAATTTCAATCCCCTTAGCCTTCGGTTTAGGGTTTGAAGTTGCCAATATTTTTGGTTTCTTTAGTGGTGGAGGAAGTAGAGATGATTCATAGGATTCTATAAGTTCAAATGATTCTGATGCTTTAGGAGGCTCAGAAGAAATGATTTACGGTACCTTTATCCTCACCATTTTGATTGAGGGCACAAGAAATCAGATTTCCCTCTTATTGAGTTCCAACGGTCAAAGGTCTAAGGCAGAAGAATCTAAGTGATTTAGGAAGCTTTTGGGAGTATAAATCATTGGGTTTTGATTAGTTTTAAGTAGGTAAGGTGAAAATTTTTGGTAGAGGTCAGAGAGAATCTCTGGGAGTGAAGCAGAGAGAAATGACCTAGTGCCGACAATTATAGTCTCAGTGCCTGACATCACTCGAGTGATTCTGGGGCATCACTCGAGTGATCATGCCAGAAAAATAAAATTAATTCATTTTAAATGTGTACCTAGCATGAGTAATATTGTACTTGCCCATGTATATTCCCTTTATGATTTGATGGCATTAGAAGACAAATTTGAGTTGAAACTTAGTTGATTTGTAATCTACACTGATAATCACTCGAGTGATTCTGAGACATCACTCAAGTGATCAGTCTCTTCACCTTCTGACTATTCATTTCCAACTATTATGCCATTTTATTTTGAATTTATTTGAATTGATTGGCCACTGCCTTGATTTTTAGGCCATCACTCAAGTGGTCACTCTAGTAATATTGACCATGACTTCCAGTTATCACTCGAGTGATCAGGTGATCACTTGAAGTTGTCACTCAAGTGATGTGGTGCTCTATTAACCTCTGCTTTACTTACCACATAATAGAGTATCAAAGTCTTACAAAATCAAATTACTAGCTACTCCGATACTTAAGTCAGTAATAATCAAAACATGATCAAATTACATTTTCTAACATAAAACCACTTACAATTCGTTAGGATTTACCAATTCCAATTCTCTTCTTATAAATAGGAATTGATCTTTTATGAGGGTTTCATAAAGAAATCAGCTAGTTGAAGATGAGTTGGAATCAATATCACTTTGACATCCTTCTTTTGAAAATAATCCCTGATGAAGTGATGTCTGACATCGATATGCTTGGTTTTGGAATGTTGAACTCGATTCTTTGCCAAGCTTATCGTGCTAGTGTTGTCATAGTGGATAGGTATTTCTTTCAAGTGTATACTAAGGCCCTGTAGTTGTTTTTTCAGCTACAACACTTGTATACAACAACTTGACGCTGCGATATACGCAGCTTCCATTGACAAAAGAGACATTGTGTTTTGTTTCTTGTTGAACCATGACACAAGTAAGCCTCCAAGAAACAGGTATTGCCCACTAGTACTCTTTCTGTCAGTCTTGTAACCTCTGTGATCAAAGTCTAAGTATGCAACAAGATACTCATTTCCTCCTTTAAGATACCAGAGACCTAATTTTGCTATGTCGGTAAGATATCTGAAGATTCGTTTGACGGTTTCAGCAAGTGATTCCTTTAGTGCTGATTGATATCTTGCACACATACCAACACTTATTTGGATGTTAGGTCTGCTTGCAGAATCATTCCTCTATATTTTGTGATATTATAATCTTTTCCCTTGACATCAACATTATTTACCATTGTTGAGCTCATAGACGTGTCTACTCCATTTGCTTCATCCATCCCGTATTTCTTCAATAGCTCCTTTAAATATTTCATTTGAGATATGAAAATTCTATTTATTTTTTGTTTCATTTTCAAACCTATAAAGAAATTCAATTCTCCCATCATTGACATCTTAAACTCCCTCTGCATTATCTCAGAAAACTTTTTGCACATAATTTCATTAGTAGTATCGAAAATAATATCATCAACATATATTTGAACTATCAAAATATCATTTTTTTTGTTTTGTAAATAGTGTTGTATCAACTCTTCTTCGTACAAAACCTTGATCGATGAGAAATTTACCAAGTCTTTCTACCATGCTCTAAGGGCTTGTTTTAAACCGTATAAAACTTTTTTAGTTTGAAAATATGGTCAGGCTTAGTTACATCTTTAAAACTTGGAGGTTTTTCTATATATACTTCTTCCATGATATATCCATTTAAAAATGCACTCTTTACATTGATTTGATAAAGTTTGAATCCCTTGATACACGCAAAGGTCAAGAGTACTTGTATAGCTTCTAATCTAGCCACTAGGGCATACGTTTCCTCATAATCAATACCTTCTGCTTGATTATAGCCTTTGACCACCAATCATGCCTTGTTTTTGACAATGATTGCGGATTCATCAAATTTGTTCTTGAATACCCATTTTGTGCCAATGATTGGATGATCCTTAGGTCTGGGTACCAAATCATAAACTTGATTTCTTTCAAATTGATTGAGTTCTTCTTGCATTGCTATTACCCAATCATTTTCTAATAGAGATTCATCAATGTTAGAAGGTTCAATCTCAGAAATAAATGCAGAAAAACTAACTTTATCAAATATTCTATTTCTAGTTTTAACTCCTTCGTTTACATTTCTTATAACTTGTTCTAGGGCTTTAAGTTGTAACCCCCTGCCGTAATTAATATCCGGATTATGCTAATAAAGTGGAATAGAGACCAATAAGATAAAACAACATTTCTTAACCTATCAACCAGATGGGGTTTTCACAATCGCATTTCGAAGACATTTAAAACACGGTCTCACATTCACACTCCGAATATAATTACGATGCGAAGATAAAATTACATTTAAACAATTATCAGAGTACGCAAAATAAATTCCCGGAAACCTCGGGATCATATCTTCGCTCAATAATTATAGGGCACAATAGCCCATACAATTACACCAATAGGGATTACACAAATCTCGAATACATGCTCAAACACTTATCCAAATATACACATATATTATCCCAATTACTTCTTGATAACCAACTACTAAACTCTCACCCAGAAACGAGTCCTCTTCGTCCTTGGATGCTGGCTTCATCCTCAATCTTCCTTCCCTGTCTAAAATGTTGATAGGGGAGGGTGAGATTCTGGGGAATCTCAGTAGGAAAACAAATACCACTATGCATGCAAGATAAGTATTTAATGCATGACATGCTTGCATCACAATAACTCATGTTCACATAATGATATATTCGCATGCTCAATGTTCACACAACATACTCATGGCCATAGTACAATAGAAACAGAGCTTCGATCATTCTCATAGGTTTCACATAATCACGCAAGGCAATAACATGCATCAATACACAAATACAATTATCACTACATGCAGGAGAGGAAAGTTCCCTACACTCTTTCCACGTAAGCTCCAGCTCCGGCTGCTCACGATCAGGGAAATCATCAAATCCTATAACCACAATCAAGGACATAGGATTAATCCCTTTTTCCAATTCCTTAACCTTTAGATACTCAAGTTGGTTATCATTATTGCCCTTTAAGCACCCTCAAACACCTCAATCCATAGCTCTAAAGGGTTGGAAGACTATCCCCAAAGATCCCCTTTTGAACACTCAAACTTCATATTTTTCACTGCCTCACTCGAGCACAGAAGCTCTCACTCGAGCACAAGTACGGACATCACTCGAGCATAGATGTTCTCACTCGAGCACGCGTACGGACAACACCCGAGCATAAGAGAAAGTGAGACAGAAAGCACATGTCCGAGAGCACCTCCCACACCTGAGGCACAAGCTCACTCGAGCACACCAAGCTCACTCGAGCACAAGGCCAAATGCCTCGCTCGAGCACCCGCGAGCACAGCGCCGCGAGTGACAACCCGAGAGCACTCAACTCTCAAGAAGCACGGACTCACTCGAGCACATCCATATGTGCTCGAGCACACACCTCACACCCGCGAGTGAGAAAGCACACTCGTGCATCTTTCCCGCGAGCATCCACCCGAGAGTAACCCTCTACTCTAGGCGTACACCTTCACTCGAGAATATCATGCTCACCCGAGCATGTTCTTCGCTCACTCGAGCACAAAGCGATGTGCTTGAGCAGAACCCATAGAAAACCCAGGTGCACTCGCAGCACAAAGGGAAAACCCACGCATCACTCGAGCAGGTTCTTCCTCACTCGAGCAATGTTCATCCCTCACTCGAGCACACCCCTGTCTGCTCGAGTGAATCTATCAGATTCCAGAAAACGCAGCAAACTTACCACATTTCCTTAACTCTTGCCCAATTGATCCAAAGGGATCCAAAACCTCTACCAAAGCTACTCCCACACAAAATCACTCACTGAATTCAATGGAATCATTAGAATTACCAAATTCTCATTCCATTAACAAGCTTTGGTCTAGGGCAATATAATCACCCATTTTCCAAATTCATTTACCTTACACATTTCAATCCCAAATCCATTCTATCTATTCAAAACTCATACCAACATACCATTTCCTTAACCATATCATGCCAAACTACCCATTACCCATATTTTCACAATTAGGGCAATAATTCCAGAGATTCCAAACATAATCATTTGGCATGAAACATAGATAGAAGGAGTGGTTTCACATACCTTATCAACATTCTCAAAGGCACTCTTTGATTCTCCAAACTCCATATTTTCGTGATCTTCAAATCACCACCAATGGAGAAGCTACAACCACCAAAATCAAGCTCTCAACTCAAGGATTAACATTAGAGAAGAGAGTTTGAGCTAAAGAGGCCATTTACTTACCTCAAAATCAGATTTTCCTTTCTCTTTCCCAAGCTTCCATGGCTTCCGCACAAGAGAGAGAAACTGAGAGGAAGAGAAGAGAGAGCACGAGAGAGAGAAAAGAGAGAAGAGAGGAGATGAAGATGATGGTGTTGTCCCACATCCAATGGCCCACACTTTGCCACTTGTCACCATCTCCCTTCAACTCACATGGGCTCCCATGCATGCCCCCACACATGATCATGCCCCTTGCTCACTACACAAATCAATCTTAGCCATTGATCATTTTAATCATACATCTCATTTTCTCTTAGCTAGTAATTAATTTCTCTATTAATCACTAACTAATTCCCAACAATTTCACTCTTTCAATTTCCACTAATTATGGCATATTAATTATTATTGCCATAAAACACATAATTATTCTCCATAATTATCATTAGTCCTTAATCGAAAATCGGGATGTTACATAGGTTGTCCTAGTGGTTGTTCTTCCTCCTTGGTTTAGTCATTCTCAGGATTGTATGATTTAGGATTAGGTTGCTCATTCTCTTGATTAAATACTATTTCCTGCTTATCATCAATAATCTTGTCAGAGGATTCAAATTCATCGAATGCAACATGAATTGATTCTTCAACAACATATGTTCGTTTATTGAAAACTCTGTATGCTTTACTTTGGTGAGAATAGCCTAGAAATACTCCTTCATCAGCTTTAGAATCAAATTTCCCAAGGTTATCTTTACCATTATTATAAATTAAACACTTACAACTGAAGATGTACAAATGAGCGAGGTTCAGCTTCCTTCCTTTGCATAATTTGTATGGCGCCTTTCCAAATTTTCTTCTGATGTAGGCTCTGTTTAAAATATAAAATGTTGTGCTTATTGCATCAGCCCAGAAAACTTGAGATATGTTCTTTTCATTCAGCATAGCTCTAGCCATTTCAGCAAGTACTCTATTTTTTCAATCCACGACTCCATTTTGTTGAGGTGTCCTTAGAACAGAGAAGTTATGATCAAGGCCATTAGTGTCACAGTAATCTGTAAAGGTTTGATTCTCAAATTCTCTACCATGATCTGTCCTGATACCTATAATGGACATACCTTTCTCATTTTGCACTTTTTTGGCAAGAATAATAAATTCACTAAAGGTTTCATCCTTCAATGATAAGAAAATAGTCCAAGTACATCTAGAGAAATCATCAATTATGACCAATAAATATAGGTTGTCACCAAGACTTTTAACTTATGCTGGTCCAACTAAATCTATATACAGTAGTTGAAGTGGTCTGTTAGTTGTGATCTCATTTTTTGATTTGAAAGATGATTTTGTTTGTTTACTATTCTAACATGCATCACAAATCAAATCATTTTTGAAATCTACTTTGGGTAAATCAATTACTAAATCATTTTTGAGTAACTTGCGTAGTTGGTGTATATTGACATGAGTTAGTCTCTTATTCCATAGCCAACTTTTATTAGCGTTACTTAGAAAATAGTTCTTTGAAACATTTCTACTTATATCAAGAGTATAGCAGTTACCTACCCTTTTTACTCTGAGCTTTGCTTTGATATTCTTCTTATCTAATTATAAATCTGTCTTGTTTACAATTAGACATACCTCTGAGTCAAATATTACCTAGTTATCTTTATCTGTCCTTTGACTCATACTCAGTAAATTGTGACACAAGCCTTCAACGTAATATACATCTTTGACTTGTATTAATTTATCATTTTTTATTTCACCAATTCCTACTATCTTTCCATATCGATTTCCTCTAAATTTTACCTTTCCACCTTCCTTAGGTTGTAACATGGTAAAACTTTTGGAATCACCGATCATATGTCTAGAGCATCTACTGTCTTAGGTACCTATATCTTTTTGGGGTCCTTTTGGGTTAGTACAGATTATTTTCAGAACATATAAGCCTTTAGGTACCCATTTATAGGTTCCTATTTTTCATTTCTTTTTATAGATGTATGACGAAGTATAGTGACCCTTTCTATTATAGTAATTGTAATATACAAAAGGATTTGATGTCTGTACAAAATGTTGAAAATGACTCAAGTATGTTTTACCTCCTGTTTTCTTTCTTCTTTTCTTTCTGTCTGATTTTTGACCATATCCAATACCAGATCAATCATTTACAAATCGTTGAGCTTTTAAAATAACATTTAACATTTCACTATCCTTGGTAAATTTTTCAAGAGTCTTAGTGAGATCTGTACTTCCTTTTTCAAAGAAGAACAATTTTCACAAAATTTCTCTGAACTTTCTTTAAGCTCTTCTTCAAGAACTTTGTTCTTCTTTCTAAAAACAACTAGTTCTTTAACTACTTTGCAAAAATTAGAATACAAAGCATTATATTTAGAAAGTAATTCATCATAGGTAGGATCAAAATCAGTTACCTCTTCTTATGTTTCTTCTTGATCGACTAGACAGATATTGACAACTTCTTCTGTAATGACCCAATTTGAAATTAAGGGTTAATGACTTTGAAAGTGATTGTAATTAGTGTAATTAAACACTTTTAGAGAAATGTGATTCAAATTTGATATAAATATACTTGGTGATAATATAGTAAGCATAGTGAAAAACAGGGGCAAAATGGCAAAATTGGAAATTTACTGACCCTTTTGTCAGTTACCAAAGAGGAAACTCATTGGTAATTAAGGATCAATGGTTGAGATTTATTGTCTATGGGTCGGAATCATATGCTTTGAGCCTATGTGAGTTTATGGAGGAAGTAAGCAAGATTATGCCAAGTGGCATTTTGTGGACCAAAGGATTATGCCCATTAGTCAAACATTCACTTTTCTCTTTTCTCTCTCCTATTTGGTTTTGAGCTTGGGCCAAGGAAAAAAGCTGCACTCTTCATCATCATTATCATTTCTCATCATCTCTCTCTCTATTCCTCCATTTCTGGCGAACACGAAGAAGAAAGAGAAGAAGAAAGGTAAGATCTTGATGTCCTTGTTGGCCTTTAATGCTTTAGACCTCTTCTCTAATATTGTGTACCTCATTGAGAGCTTTATTTTTATGGTTTTAGATACTTGAACAGGGGTGTTTAAGAGTTTGAGGGATTTGGGAAGTTAAAGAAATCAAGGTTTTGGTTTTAGCAAGTTGAAGAGGTGAGTATTTGTGACATTTTGGTGCAATTGTTGTGATTTTTGGTTGAGTTTGGTAAATACTGGAAATTTTGCCCTGGATATGGTGTCAATTTGGAATGTAGGAGTTGGATAGAGTATTATGGTTAAATTGGTAGCCAATTATGTCTTTGAGTTATTAAAATTGGTTTGAAATGGGAGGTGGAAGTTTTGGTGATTAAGTGTTGGGGTGTAATGTAGAGACATAAGAGTAAGATTGTTGTTAGAATGGGATTTTGTGTGATTTGAGGTTACCAATAGGTTCCTCATGGAATTTCAGGTAGGAATAAACTTTAGTATAAGTTTTGAAACCATTGGGATTGTTTTGGGAAAGTCTGGAAAATTCTATCAATGGATATGATATGGCAATCTGATAAGCATCACTCGAGTGAGGAGGGTTTCACTCGAGTACAACAGCATAATTTCCCTTTTCCTTCTGTGTTTTACTTGAGTTTTTAGGTAGAAAGCACGAGTGCACTTCCTGATCTGCGAGTAATATAGGTCATCACTCGAGTGAAGGTGTAAGTTCATGTTAAGGGTTGTTCTCAGCCAAGCACTCGCAGGCCAATTTCCAAGAGTGTAAGTTGACACTAGCAAATGTTGTGCCCTCACTCGAATGCCATGGGTTGTGCTCGAGTGAGTTTCCTAATCTAAAATTTGCTATGCTCTCGGGCAAACACTTCCTGTGTTTTACTTTTGGGGACTCGAGTGAATTTGGAGTCATCGATTGAGTGTGAATCCTCATGCTCGAGTACTGCTAGCACTTTCTGGTCATTGTTGTTGCTCACTGTCAAACACTCACGAGTGAAAGCCATTCTCACTCGAGTACAAGTCTCTTATCACTCGAGTGAGTCAGCCAAAAATCAGTGTTCTGCTTCCAAAAAGAGATCTTCAGGGTAGTTTTTTCCAACCCTTTAGGCTTGTGTCTAAGCTTCTAATAGTCACCTAGAGAGTTCAAATGATAACCAACTTTAAAATTTATGAAATTAAAAACTTGGAAAAGAGAATTGATCCGGTGTCCTTGATATTGGATTATAGGATTCGACATTTGCCCTGGTCGTGAACTAATTGTGTCGGAACACATTAGGAAAGAACAAGGTAGTGACTCTTTCTCTTATACTGTGTGAAAAGCATTGTATGTATGTCTATCATGCATTGTGTGTTGCTACTTCTTATGATACCTTATAATGCCTTGTGAAGCTTTGTGATGCCTTGTGATGATGCTGCATAGTATTTACCGCGGAAGCGGGCATAGTGATTACAACGAAAACTGGCATAGTGTTTTCTATGAAAGCGAGCATAGTGATTATAGCGGAAGCTATCGCATTGTGAATACAACCATGAGTGCTATCGTATGTGGCGTGAGCCATGTTCAATTGTGTTGCTTCTTAACATGATCATATATTCTATGTTTAAACATTATATGAGTGATTTGTTGCTACTGGGATTCTTTTGAATCTAATTCTTTCCTTTGACTAACCATCAGACAGGGCAAGTGGCTCCAAGGAGAAGTGGGTAACCAGGAGCGGTTAGACCCTGTAGAGATGTTTTACATTTTGGACTGTTAGTTATCTGTTTATGCTTGGGATTATTGTATATATTTCGGGATGTAAATATTGTTTTGGATACGTAATCCCCTATTTTTGGAAAATATAAACCCATATTATATACACATGTAACCTGAGATTTGCTGGGATTTTTAGTTGTGCACTCTGATATTTATGAATGTGATGTAACTGCACAAGTAATTATATTCGATATTTGAACTTGAGACCAGGATAGGGAAGAAATTTTGAAAGATTTTGTGAAAACCCTACTATAAGGTACGGAGTTGAAATGAGTTTTAAATTGTCCGATGGTCTCTAATCTAATTTATTATGCGTTATCGAATCTTAATTTCATTTATTAAGGTAGGGGGTTACATCTTCTTCATCGCTTTCTTCATCAGAGGAACTATCTCCCCATATAGCGGATACAAAGGCTTTCTTCTTATTAAAAAACTTGTCTTTTCTCTTTTCTTTGTTCTTCTGAACTAGCTCTGGACATTCTAACTTGATATGTCCTGGGTCTCCAAATTCATAACAGATGATGTACTCCTTATTTCATGTTCCTCCCTTTTGAAAATTTCTGAATCCCTAGCCTTTCTTGTAAAATTTCATGAATCGTTTTATTATCAAACCCATTTCATCATTATTAAAATCTTCGTTATCTTCTTGAGTTTCCTTTTTTACATTTAGTTTGAGACTTTTCTTTTTCTTGTCACCAATCTCTTCAAGTTCTCGTTTGAACTTCAATTTGCTTTTATATTCAAAGAGACATTCGAATAGAAAAGTGACAAATCATATTGATTCGCCTTTCACTTCCTCTATCGCAATGACTTTGGCCTCCCACTCTTTAGAGAGTATGTTCAGCTCTTTCTTACTTGGGTATTTTGATCATAGACCTTCCAAGTGCTACAATTGTTTAACAAGATGAATATATCTAAGTTCAAATTCAGTTATTGACTCGCCTAATTTCATTCGAAGTAATTCGAATTAAGTAACCAGAGTGTTGATCTAGTTTTCTTTTATTCCTGAAGTTCTTTCTTGAGCTGTTTCCAAGGCTTTCCATATTTCTTTAGCTGTTGGAAGTGTGCAAATTCTGAAGTACTCGTTTTAACTTAAAGCACTTTGGATAATCATGATTACCTTGTTATTGAGAGTAATAAGCTTCTCGTCATTTTGATCATACTCTGCTAGTGTCTTGGGAAATTTTTATGAATCTACAGTTTTTACAGGTACATGGTTCCCATCTTCAATCACCTCTCACAATCCGTATTTGGGAGCCATTACGAATACTCTAAGCTTCACTTTCCAGAAAGAAAAGTGTTCACCATTGAAACCTGGTGGTCAGGTGTTAGATGCTTCATCGGGAAGTATTCCTTTACCCATACTTGCCATTGGATCCTTCTTAGGTTGTTATACCTGAACAAGAAGACCTATACTCTGATACCAAATGTTAGTACAAGTGTTTCACCCAAGAGGGGGTGAATTGGGTAATCACAGAAAATTCGAACCATATATAAATATTAACATAATTTAAAGCAGTTAAGAGCTAGAAGAAATATCACCGAAGTGTACACCGAGAGTTATACTAGTTTGGCCACAACTACTTTGACCTATGTCTAATCCTCAGAGTCCTTTAGAGAGTTTCACTATATATTCCAAGATTCAATAGGTTCTTGGTACCTCAATACACAGCAAGTTCCTTCATTAGACACTCACTCCGCCTTACATGATGTAAACCAATCCCCAACTCAAGGTTCCACAACCTTAAGTTAGCTCATTAACATATATTGAGTTTGTAATGAAAATCTCTCTCATAGAGCAAATATATGAACACTAAAGTACAAAGAATGAATATAAGAAATATAGCACTCTACATATGTTGATCAAAGTATGTTCGTGTGTTATCAGTTGTATATATTCTATGTTGAATGTTTCTATATTTATAGTTGAGTTCTAATAGCCATTGGAAGCATTTGAACATGTCCATTAAAGTTACACAACTTCTTTTGACCGTTCTTCATATTTGAAAAATAGCTGTTACGGTAGGTGAGCATTACAGACATTACCTTCGGTTTCTCTCTCTTTAGCATGATCTCTTCATTGTTTCTCTGAAAATATACTTAGAACACTAATAAATATAGGGTTAATCATATACATAACAAAACAATATATAACATATCATAATCATTCAATCTGGACTTCATCACTCGAGTGGTCACAGAAGTGATCCAGGGCTGTCACTCAAGTGATCACTCGATTAACCCTTTAAAGTTCTTGTCCAAGAGTCATTGGCTCATTTGTTACCTTATCACTCAAGTGATATCTTTCAAATCTTGGCAGTAAGTTCCTGGGTCTTTTTAGTACTCATCACTCGAGTGATCACTCTTGAATTTCGTCAGAGACTTCTTTCTCTCGTTCTGTGACTTCTTGTCCTTCTTTATTACTAGAGTGCCTACTCGAGTAATTACTCTGCATACCACCAACTACTTTGTTTCTTGGTTTAAAACTCTTTTGTTTATTATCAAAACCTTTTATAAGATCATCCCAATATTTGTTATCATCAAAACATGTGGAGTCTAATAGTTATCACTATACTATAGTTAGTTTAGTCTTTTTTGTAGGTTTAACAACAAGCTCTATTACTCTTGCTACAGGTAACTTTGATTCCTATCTCTCTGCTTCTTTCTAGAAGTAGATTATCAATTCTGGTACAACTGATCATATGATAGGTAGCCATCATTTGTTCTCTATATTCACGCCTTATAACAACCCATCTACTATAACAATTACCAATAGTTCTTATTCCCATGTTCTTGGATCTAGCTCTGTTAGGCCTACTCCATTCATTCCCTTATCATATGTTCTTAATTTTCTTAATCTTTTATTTAACCTTCTGTCTCCTAACAAGCTTACTCAACAATTAAATTGTTTTATCTCACTCTTTTCTAACCATTGTTTTATTAAAGATCTCAAGAAGAAGCAAATTATTGGTAAAGGCTTTGAATATGTCTGCCATTACTTCCTTGATGATTAGTTACAGTGTTTGGTTACTTGTTCAGGTGGTTAGTCTCCTTTTAAATCTCATTGTTGTTTAGGTCATATTTCTTTGTTTTCTTTAAAGAGGATGTATCCTTAGTTCCATCATTTTTTGTCTTTAGAATGTGAGTTGTGTTAGTTTGCTAAGCACCTTTGTATTCATCTAGAACCTCGAGTCAATAAACAAGTCGTGTCCCCCTTTGCTTTAGTTCATTCTGATGTTTGGGATTTGTGTATGTTGAGTCCGAGTCTAGTTTTAAGTACTTTGTTATCTTTGTTGGTGATTTTTCTCGTACCACCTAGCTCTATCTAATGAAGAATCATCCTGAGTTATTCTCTCATTTTTTCAAATTTTGAGCAAAAATTAAAATTCAGTTTAATGTATATGTGAAATATTAAGGAGTGATAATGCTAAAGAATATTTCTCTACCCAAATCAAAAAATATATGCTATAACAAGGAATACTTCATCAAGCCTCTTGTGTAGATACATTAACTCAACATGGTGTTGTAGAATGTAAAAGCTGACACTTGTTAGAAGTAGCTCAAGCTCTAATGTTTTAAATGCATGTTCCCAAACCTTTTTGAGTTGATGCTGTGTCCATTGCATGTTTCTTATCATTCATTTGTCATTTCCTATTCTCAATGGTGACACTCCATACCCAACTCCATTACCTTCTAACCCTTTATTTCTCATTGATCCAAAAATCTTTGGGTGTGTTTTGTTCAAGATGTTCATCCTATAGTTACAAAACTCGATCCCAAGTTTTGTAAGTACGTCTTTCTTTGGTATTCTAGGGTTCAAAAGGGTTATCAATGTTTCTCTCCCACTCTTTATCAGTATCTTACGTTTATAAATGTCACCTTCCATGAGTCAACTCCATTCTTTCCTTCCTCTTCTCTACCTCTATCTACTGACAAAGAATATGATCTTGATAATCTCTTGGTGTATCAGGTTCACTTACCACCAGTGTAATCATATGTTTCGACATCTGTTAAACCACCACTCCATTATATTTATTAGAAACTCCCCATAGAAAGTAGTGTAGTTAATCATGTTTATAGCCCACTAGTGTCTACTTCATCGTCTGATATAGGACAAGTCCTCACTGCTCCTACTATCGAGCCTGCCCCTATATAAAAAACAATAACTACACCTGATCTTGCCTTTGACAATGTCCCTAAGCTTGATCATTATATTGATTTGCCCATTGCCCTTTAGACATATAAACATACTTACCTATCCTATCTTTTCTTTTGTTTCCTATAACCACCTGGCTCCTCAATCATGTTCCTTCATAGTATCCTTAGACTCTATCACTTTTCCTACCACTTTTCACCAAGCCTTGCTCACCCCGGTTTGCGTACTGTGATGGAAAAAGAGATGATGGCCCTTTTTCTGGAAGGTACCTAAACTCTCATTGATTTACCTCTAGGAAAGAAAGCTATCAGGTATAAGTGGGTATTTATGGATAAAACAAAGGCTGATAGAACCCTAGAAAATCTAAGAGTTTGACTATGGATATGCCTAGACTTACATTATTAACTACTCTAAGACCTTCTCCCCTATGGGAAAATTGTCCTCAGTTTGTCTCTTTATCTCTATGGTGGCTACTTACGATTGGGTTCTTCATCAATTAGATGTTAAGAATGACATTTTGAATGTTGATCTTCTTAAGGAAGTTTACATGAAGCAACCACCTGGTTTTGTATCTCAGGGGGAGTGTAGGGAGGTATGCCACCTTTAAAAGTCTTCATATGGTTTAAAGGCCCATGTACTTGGTTTGACAGATTTAGCTCGTGGTTAAGAAATTTAGTATGAATCAAAGTAAGTGCAATCACTCTACATTTTATTATCTGATGGATATAGGTATGATTTTCTTAGTTGTATATGTTGATGACATTGTGATCACATGTAGCAATACATTAGGAATCTCATCACTAAAGGCCTTTCTTAAGTTTCATTCCCCAATAAAGGATTTAGGCTACTAAAGTATTTTAGAGGGAAAAAAGGTTATGAGAAGTGAGAAAAACATTATCTTGACATAGAAGAAATATGTTCTTCATCATCTCAAATAGATGGGGAAACTTGGAGTAGCATTAAGTAGTTTTCCAATGATTCCTAATATATTCCTAGATATTGATGGCACATTGCCATTTGATGAGCTACCTAAATATGTGAAGAGAAATGTTGATCCTGAGAAGATTAAACTATTTGAGCATCATGAGAGATAACATAGACTAATTGGAAAGTTAAACTATCTCACTGTGACTCACCCCGATGTGACTTTTTTAGTTAGTGTCCTTAGCTAATTCATGATAATGACAACTATTGGCCAGTTGGGAAGCCTTGGAGCATGTCTTATAATACTTGAAGGGTTTACCTAGTCATGGTATATTATACAAGAATCATGGGCACACCAAGATTGAATGTTTATGTGATGCTTATCTTGGTGGGTCAAAGGCTACCAGGTAATCTATTATAGGATATTGTGTGTTCATGGGTAGAAATTTGGTTTCTTGGAAAAGAAAGAAGCAGGATGTGGTTTCACATTCTAGTATAGTCTATGGCATAGTCAGTTTGTGAAGTTTTGTAGATCCACCAACTAATGAAGGAGGTTGGTTTTACGACACTATTGCGAGGAAAGTTCTGGTGTGATATTAAGGCTGCCTTACACATAAGTCCAACTCTATGTTTCATGAATGTATGAAACATATTGAGATTGATTATCACTTTATTTGAGATAAAATCAAGAAAAACTTTATTTCTACATGGTATATGCGATCGAGTGACTAATTGAGTATTCTTTTAACTAAGGCTTTAATTGTAGTTGTGTCGACTATCTTTGTAACAAGTTAGGCTTGTTTAACATCTATGCTTCAACTTGACAGGGAGTGCTAGGAAATATTATTAATGTAAATATTAGAACCAATTAGTATCATAATCAATATGGGATTAGGGATTATGATTAAGGATTCAATAATTATAATGATTCAATAATACTGAGGCTCCCCTCTCGTGTATATATACCTCTCTTGTGTACATGAATAAACAAGTTATTCAGAGTATTCTTGCCTTTGACAGTGTCCCTAAGCCTAATCATTATATTGATTTGCCTATTGCCCTTCAAACATATAAACATACTTACCTATCCTTTCCTTTTTTTGTTTCCTATAACCACCTGTCTCCTCAATCCTGTTCCTTCTTACCATCCTTAGACTCTATCACTATTCTTACCACTATCCACCAAGCCTTGCTCACCCTTGTTAGCGTACTGTTATGGAAAAAGAGATTATGACCCTTTTTCTGGAAGGTACCTAGACTCTCATTGATTTACCTCTAGGAAAGAAAGCTATCAGGTATAAGTGGGTGTTTATGGATAAAACAAAGGCTGATAGAACCCTAGAATATCTAAGAGTTTAACTATGGATATGCCTAGACTTACATTATTGACTACTCTAAGACCTTCTCCCCTATGGAAAAATTGTCCTCAATTTGTTTATTTATCTCTATGGCGGCTACTTACGATTGGGTTCTTCATTAATTGGATGTTAAGAATGCCTTTTTGAATGATGATCTTCTTGATGAAGTTTACATAAAGCAACTACCTGGTTTTGTTGCTCAGCGGGAGTGTGGGAAGGTATACCACCTTCAAAAGACTTTATATGGCTTAAAGGGCCATATACTTAGTTTGACAAATTTAGCTTGTGGTTAAGAAATTTAATTTGAATCAAAGTAAGTGTGATCACTTTACGTTTTATCATCTGATGGATATAAGCATGATTCTCTTAGTTGTATATGTTGATGACATTGTGATCACATGTAGCAATACATTAGGAATCTCATCACTAAAGGTCTGTCTTAAGTTTCATTCCCAAAAAAAGGATTTAGGCCAATAATGTACTTTAAAGGGAAAAGAGGTTATGAGAAGTGAGAAAGGCATCCTCTTGACATAGCAGAAATATGTTCTTGATCAGCTGAAAGAGATGGGGAAACTTGGAGCATCATAAAGTAGTTTCTAATGATTCCTAATATATTCCTAGATATTGATAACACATTGCCATTTGATGAGCTACCTAAATATGTGAAGAGAAATGTTGATCCTGAAAAGATTAAACTATTTAAGCATCATGAGAGATACCATAGACTAATTGGAAAGTTAAACTATCTCACTGTGACACGCCCTGATGTGACTTTTCAGTTAGTGTACTTAGCTAATTCATGACAGTGGCAATTATTAGCCAGTAGGGAAGCCTTGGAGCATGTCCTATAATACAACTTGAAGGGTTTGTAATGTCCCAAAATTTGATTAAGGGATTACAACTACAAAAGTGAAAGTGATTATCGTTAAACCGACACTTTTGGAGAATACAATATAAGTTGTGATTTGAATGTGTTGCGACCAGTGTCCAAACCCTGTATTTAAGCTTAATTGTGTGACAAAGCTTAAAATGCATTGAAGAGAAGGGGAGGGTGCATATTTGGTGTGATGGAATGAGAAAATGTGTTTGGTGGTAATTTAAGAGCAATTAACATAATCAGGGGCAATATGGGAAAGTTACCGGCCAATTGGTCAGTTACCAAAGAGGAAACTCATTGGTAACTTGGAGATCAATGGTTGTGATTCATTGTTATGAGATTAAAAGGGTGGAATCAACTGTGTATGAGTTCATGGAAGGTGTTCCAAGATTTTGACAAGTGACACCACATGAGCCATTGGATTTGGTCAAAGGGTCAAAACTCTTCCCTCTCTCCTCTCCTCTCCTAAGGTCGGCCAAGGGCTATTTAGAGCCCCAAAAATCTGCTCTTCTATCATCCCTCTCCCTTCCATACTCCATGTTCGTCTAAGCTAAGGGAGGAAAGAGAAAGGAAAAAAGTAAGATTTGGCTTGTTTGATGTCTTCTATAGCTCAAATACCCTTCTATAATGTTGTTCATAGTGATATTATACAAGAATCATGGGCACACCGAGATCGAATGTTTATGTGATGCTTATCTTAGAGGGTTAAAGGCTACCAGGTGATTCGCTATATGATAGTGTGTGTTCATGGGTGGAAATTTGGTTTCATGGAAACGTAAGAAGCAGAATGTGGTATCACGTTCTAGTGTAGGCTATGGCATAGTTAGTTTGTGAAGTTATGTAGATCCACCAACTAGTAAAGGAGGTTGGTTTTACCACATTATTGCGAGGAAAGTTATGGTGTGATAATAAGGCTGCCTTACACATAACCTCTAACTCTATGTTTCACGAATGTATGAAACATATTGAGATTGATTGTCACTTTGTGGAGATAAAATCAAGGTGAACTTTATTTCTACATGGCATGTGCGGTCGAGTGACTAATTAGGTGATCTTCTAACTCAGGCTTTAATTGTAGTCGTGTCGACTATCTTTATAACAAGTTAGGCTTGTTTAACATCTATGCTTCAACTTGACAGGGAGTGTTAGAAATATTATTAATGTAAATATTAGAATCAATTAGTATCGTAATCAATACGGGATTAGGGATTACGATTAGGGATTCAATTATTACAATGATTCAATAATACTGAGGCTCCCCTCTCATGTATATATACCTCTCTTGTGTACATGAATAAACAAGTTATTCAGAGTATTCTTTCAATCTCACTTTACACAAATAAAGAACAGTTCTTATGAACGAATGAACTGTGGTATAAAGTCTTGGCATGATAACTTAAAACACCCTACCATTCATCTTTTATTTAAATGTCTGGAACAAAATACACTTGACACTTAGCCGTTCGAACAAAATCCACTAACATTGTAACCCCTACGACTCCTATTGTCTTTTATGGTAGTCAAAAGTCATTTTCAGTCGAACTCCACCATAAAGAACTTTATCCGACTTCCCAGCGATAACTGCACTTATGAATACACTTGACCTTTATCTCAAAGACTACCACATGAGTTGCTTTCGCTTGCCCTAACTCATGTTTTTGTTCGTAAGCCCTAGCTAGGTAATTAGGATCTCTCGCATCCATTTCTAATTATCCTTCTTGCATCCACTTTAAAGGTTCATCTCCTGTTACTTGCAGGGTTTAACCTGCTCGATTGGGATGCCTTTGTAAAGTCATGATGTGATAAAGCATTCAAGGTGACATTAAATTGGTTTTGTGAAGTTATGGTTTTTTTGGAAACCTATTAGATGTGATTAAAGGTTCCTTTCCTATTACAGGTAGTTGTCAACCCATTGCTTTGATTAACTATTCCAATATATTGTTCTTTTTGAAATAACTTCTGTAGATATGGATTCATAAGCAAATACCTCTCCTTTTTTGTAAAGTATGCATATTTATAGAAGTTACTTCCAAAAGATCAATATGAATATGATCAATAAATAGTTTAGTTGTACTAAGAGTCATACATGATCAAGCGAATACTAGCTATTTTGATGTTTCTACATGATAAAGCATTCAAGGTAACATTAAATTACTTTTGTAAAGTTATGTTTTTTTGGAAAACCTATTATTATCTAATCGAAGGTTCCTCTCCTATTTTTGTATTAAGCAGGTAACACTAAGTTAAAGCTATGAAATTCGACAATTATAGCTCAGGTCTAGACTCTTTAATGTGAGAGTTTCTGAGCTACTTAGTCTTGACTCTATCTAATAGAGTAGTACTTCCCATATTGAGTAGCAATGCAATTTGGGACAAATCAAGATTTTCTAGGCTTTATGGCTAGAATCAATCACATGCCTTACATTTTATATATCTAATAATGTAAGTGTTCACCTATACCTTGAGTCTTTTCACCAATTAAGCCAGGAAAGCAACTGATAAGTGCAAAAAAACAAATATCCTTGCTCTCAAGGGTTTGCATTCCCCTCATACCCTTTTCGATAGGGTGTTCATTGCTTTCCCATTTGCCTTTTCTTTCTAGGGCTAATTCTTGTAAAGAAACACAATTATAAGTCAACAGTTACATTATCATTTACATACACCAACAGTTGTCATTGATTCTTCCCACAAAGCCTAGAATAACTGAATCCATCCCAATTTGCATGACAACTCGTTATGGGAGGTACTATTCTATTATATACAAATAAGTCCAACTAGCTCATAAACTCTCATTTAAAGAGTCTCACATCCATACATCATGATTATTATATAAAAAGCATCATGTATTATAAATATTCACGGTTCTTATTTACAAACATTTATTTATGTTACTAAATAAATAACAATTGTCTATATGAGACCATTATTTGTTATTATTAGAAGTCATGGTTCTTATATAAAAACCGTTATGTATGTTACTGAATAAATAATGATTTTCAAAATTAAACCGTTGTGTATTATGTAAGCATTACAATATATTATGACAGTTGTTTATGTGTGCTTGTTAATTATTATCATACCAATGCGCATATCATAACATCACCAAGTCTTGATACATAACCGATGTCATATTAGAACCATTATAATAGGTCTAGAATAAATAACAGTTCTAAATTATAATGTATATATGCTGAGCATATGTAGCGCCCGTATTTATGACTATTTGGAATTGTGATTTATGGTTTATATTAACCATCATAAAAGGTCTTTTATATAGTAGTGCATGCAGCCAATTGAAGCTGAATAAGCATATTTACTTTTCTATCAGACACATTCAATGAGAGTCCAAATGGGAAAATAGAGAACCCCAAGGGGAAGATTTATGTGTCTACTAGCCAATCACCTACCTATGCCTATAAAAGGAGAAGCATTCAAGATAGAAGAACTAATGCAAGATCAATGAACAAAAGAATTGAACCAGTGATTTATTGTCTTGCATTCGAAGCTTTGCCATCGTCAAAGTGCTTATATACATTTACTCTACTAAAAGAGTTCGTTAGTCTCATTATTATTGAAAAGAGTTATTACCTTACAAGTTGTAAGAAAGAGTGGTTATCAAATACCCAATTAAACTTGAAAGGGTTGATTTAGTTGTCAAGTACTAGCTGTAAACTGGAAGAGAGATTATGACTTCACTAGTGCCAGGATTGAACAAGTGGAATTTTAGTGGTTATCAAATTGCTAGTTTAAGCTAGAGGGATAATAGTAGATTAAATCTTAGGAGGTTTTCGAGGACTAGACATACGCTATCAGAGATTAGGCTAAACCAGAATAAATTTGCATGTGCTCTATATGTCAACTCCTTCTAACTCAAGTTAGATTTAGTGATATATTATGTAATCTTGTATGTTTGGTTTCAAAATTTATTCCTTACACCTTTTTATTAATTTTTTAGTTCACCTAATTCACCCCCTCTTAGGTGAGTCTTACACTAACATAAACTTTATGTGTAAGCTTAAGCCTATTAGACTAAAGCCTAACTACCAGAAAGGGGTCATTTTAGTTTAATTCTTGTTTTGATTTTTCACTTTCTTTTTTAATCTTTATCACTGGGTGTGCAAGTAGAATATGATAGGTTTTCACTTTTTCAATTTAAAAATTTTGTGGCTTCTAAAAATATATGCAATTAAAAATTGGCCCTTTTAAATTTCTCCAATAGTAGATTTTGTTTGACTTACAAAGTTTTACCCTATATTCAATATTGTTATGAAAATCAGGAAAATACAAGATATGAGAGATGAAGAAGATAAGAGAAACTTGGAGAGAAAATAAGGAGTTCTTATTACTTCATTGTCACAAATGGAGTACATCGTCATCTATTTATATGACACTAACATTGAAGACCAACCTAAAGAGTTACCAGTAGCATTGGGAAAACGAACCATCCCGTTTAGCCCCAAGTCCAAAAAAGGCAAAGATTTTAGTGACCAGCCCGTTTAGAAAAGGCTGAAGGGTTTCGAGCCTGTTTAGCATTTTTTCGCTTCCTACATGCTTGAAGACTAAAATATCTAACTTAAAATATAAATACTATCAAAACTAAGTTAAATAATCAAATATTATCCATATTTACCAAAACACAAACA
Source organism: Inga oerstediana (assembly GCA_963210345.1). Lineage (NCBI taxonomy): Eukaryota > Viridiplantae > Streptophyta > Magnoliopsida > Fabales > Fabaceae > Inga > Inga oerstediana. The sequence goes on along the minus strand of OY723403.1, from coordinate 39,865,335 downwards.
CTAAGATCATAGTCCAAACCAAAACTAATGTCCACACACAACCACTAGTCAACCACAAGTCCACAAACCACAATCAAATAAATAAGCATGCCATTTCACCTTTATACCTAATGATTCATCAGTCCCTTGAGTTTTTTCTCTTTGCGAGGAAGACATTATATATGCTACCTATCATCAAATCAAAGATCATATTCAACAAAAAAAACCAGAATCATGAATGATCAAATAAACAAACTAAATTGAAGTATTGAGAAATAGTCTCCCTCCATATTTGATTTGGGGAATTTATTAGGGTTGGTATTTTAAGACTTTTCTTCTTTTCTGGGGAATGCCATATAATGGATAGAATTATTGAAATTTAACCATTGACTATAGTCCATTTTGGGACTCTAACATCCAAAATTGATTTTGATTAGAATCTCTTCACAATTGAACTCAATATATACTCCCTTTATATTGTTCTTGTCCATGTTGTTTTTGTTAGTAAGTATGTTCTCTCTGGCTTTTATCACAAGACTAACATATTCTACCTAACACAAAAAACATACTGCATCCTATTCATTTGAAAATAATTCATAACCTCAAAGAGTGATTATGAAGGTATAAAAAATTTGGGAGTATATAAAACAAGAAAACATAAATTCAAGCACAATATAGTATCCAGCAACCATCTCTGAGCTTTATGAAATGCATTTGGCAATCAAGTGTATCAATGTTTATGACTTCCAAACATAAGTTTCTAACCAAAACACATAATCACCTTTTGTTATCATCAAAACTTGGAATCTAACATTCTCCCCCTTTTTTATGATGACAAAACCTTTATGATGAATTTGAAGACTTGACTGAAATGAAAAATCCTTGAAAACACTCTTAAGATATCTAGAACACTTTTGGGATTTCCAAATGCACATTCACTAAAACTTGCACTTTATGTCAAGATCTTCTTGAAAAGCTTCCAATGGTCTTGTAAAACTTCCCACGGCTACTCAAGGCAACGATAAGTCATATTACCACAAGAATTGAAAAATAAACCTATTGAACACTTAACGAATATGAAAATAAACTTAGATTCATTTATAAACTTAGAAAGTTCATTATCACTGTCTTAACAGTAAATCAGAAAGTACCCAAATGATATCAAAATACACCCATATAACCCCAAAAACATCAAAAATCAGCAGCTAACAACCTAGAACCCAAAAATACATCAAAAACTCAAACACTCCCCCTTAATCTAGCCCAAGCCCATATCAGTCCAGTAGGCAACTCAAATAACATCTCATATTCTTTTCAAATAAAAAATCTTTGAAACAACTCTTAAGATATCTAAAACACTTTTAGGATTTCCAAATACACATTCACTAAAGTTTTGAATCACTTGACTCATTTTTGCACTTTATGTCAAGATTTTCCTGAAAAGCTTCCAATGGTCCTATAAAACTTCCAACCGCTACTCAAGGCAACGATAAGTCATAATACCACAAGAATTGAAAAATAAACTTATTGAACACTTAACGAATATGAAAATAAACTTGGATTCATTTATAAACTTGGAAAGTATATTATCACTGTCTTAACAGAAAATCAAAAAGTACCCAAATGATATCCAAATACACCTATGTAACCCCAAAAACATAAAAAATCAGCAGCTAACAACCCAAAACCCAAAAATATACAAAAAATCAAACACTCCCCCTTAATCTAACCCTAGCACATATCAGTCTAGCAGACAACTCAAATAACATCACTTATTCTTCTCCGCTATTTTGTCAGCATCAGAAAGGGGTTGAGGGAAGGTGATGTCCGATGACTGAGGTAGAGTATACAACACTATGGCAATAGATGGATCAATAGGATCAAGCTCAAATGGTGGAGATGAGGGCTAAGGAGTAGAGGTTTTAGGCTGGGATAACTGTGATATCAATAGAGAAGCAGTCTTGGGGTCAGTGTAAGTAAAGAGTATATGGGTCTGTGTTTGGGTAGGTGAAAAGGTGGTAGGTGTAGAAATTAGAGGCACTTCTAGCTGAGGAGTCAAAAAGTGGGAATGCAAGAAGGTCTCTAAATTACTGATTCTTCTTGATTATTCTTCCTATGCCTTGAACATCAAGTCAAAATTGATATTTGCCTTATCGACCAACTTAGTGACTTGAGATTTCATCTTGTCTATCATCTTCTCATACCTATTAAGCAATTCCCATTTTAGGTCAGTCACTGCTTGATTAATCACATTGGCCAGATAACCCTAAAGAGAAGCACCGAGGAATGATGGAGGCAGAAATGGACCTTGTGTTAAAAACTGAGCTTCATCACCTCTTGATAGTGTGGGTTCTCTCTGAGATGTGGCCTTGGTCTTACTACCAGAAGAGTGATCCCCTTATGTGTCAACTGTGTACGACCAAACCTTAAAATCTTTACCCTCTCGGTTCCCTCCAAATACCAAACCTTGTTGTGCTGAAGAATTAGAGAGACAAGTTAGGGATATGGTATTGTGGTGGATCTTGATGAAAAAAAATCAAAATCTTCTCATCTCACTAAAAATCAATTCACCAGTATCCCTTTGTTGTCCGGCTAAAAAGGAAGCCTGTAATATCCTAAATTGTAATTAAGGGCTAATAACTTCAAAGTGATGTAATCAATGTTAATTAAGCACTTTTGAGGTATATGATGTGAATTGTGACGTAAAATGTGCATGGTGATGGTTTAGTAAGCATTGCGGTAATCAGGGGTAAAATGGTAATTTACTGACCAATTGGTCAGTTACCGGAGAGGAAACTCATAGGTAACCAGAGATTAGTAACTATGATTGTTGATTAAGATAATGGAAGTGTGTGTGCATGGTTTATATGACTTTATGAAGGGAGGCATGAGATCATGGCAAGTGGCACAATGAGGACCCTTGGATGGGAGGCAAAGATTCAACTCCTTCTTTCTCTTCCCTCTCACTTTCAAGTCGGTTTGTGTATGGGAAAAGGGAAGAAAATTATATCATCGTCTCATCTCATTTCTCTCTCATCCTACCTCCATTTTCACCAAAACTAGGCAAGAAAGAGAAAGACAAAGGTGAGCATTTGACCTCAAAAATGATATCTTTGGTTTAAATGCTACTCTCTAAAGTTGTTCATGGTGTTGATGCTTCTTTGCTATGGTTTCAGAATTTTAAGAAGAGGTGTTTTGGTATTTGAACAAATTTGAAAGTTGGAGAATCAAGGTTTTGATTCTAACAAAGTGAAGAGGTAAACATTTGATGCATTTTGGTATATTTGTGATAATTTTTTATTGAGTTTTGGAAATTCTGGAATTTTGCCTTGATTTCTTGTGATTTTGAAAGATATGAATTGGTTAGTATTTGGTGGTAGAATTGGTACCAAACTATGACCTTGGGCCTTTAGAAATGATTGGGAAATTATGGGAGTGAGATTGGTTATTGGTGGTTTTGGGTTGCATTTTAGGTAAAAAATAGAGTATGTGTTGATTGGGAGGGAATTTAGGTATTTTAAGGTTACTAATTGGTTCCTTAGGGAATTTTAGATGCAAATGAGTTTTGGTATAAGTTCTGGAACCATTGGAGCTAGTTTCGGTAAATCTGGAAAACCATATCAATTGCTGTGATCTGGCTTTTGATAAGCCTCACTCGAGTGAGGTGGGGTCTCACTCGAGTACAATATGAAATTCTCAGTATTTTAGTTAAGTCTTCAGGCAGAAATCATGAATGAACTTGTGTATCTTCAAGTGGTATATGTGTCACTCGAGTGTCTGGGATGTCACTCAAGTGCATGTGCATGTAGCACTATGGGTGTGTGTCTCAGGTTACCACTTGCAAGCAAATGGTCGAGAGTACATATGGTCACTCGCGAGCATTGGGAAGTCACATGAGTGCACTTGTCGCCTTGGAGCCTTTGTTGCTCTCGGGTTGTCACTTCCTGTACCCTACTTGTTGGGACTCGAGTGACTAGGTGTTATCACTCGAGTGCCAAAGTGAATGCTCTAGTGCACTGGCCGATCTAGGAGGTGTTGGTGCTCTCGGGTACACACTTTCTGTGTCTCACTCGCTGGGACTCAAGTGCGATTGGGGGCAACACTCGAGTGAGACTTTCTTCACTCAAGTGAGTCAGCCCAAAATTAGAGTTTTGCTTCCTAAAAAGGTATCTTCGGGGTAGTTTCTCCTAACCCTTTAGGGATATGTTTAGGCCTATAATAGCCACCTAAAGAGTTTAAATGATAACCAACTTAAAGTATTGTGAAATTAAGAACTTGAAAAATAGATTGATGGGTTGTCCCTTATTTAGTTGATAGGATTTGATATTTGCGGTACGCGTGAGCCTACTGTGTTGAAGAACGTCAGGAAAGAACAAGGTAGTGACTATTTCTCTTATACTATGTGTGAAACATTGCATGTATGTTTGTCATGCATTGTGAATACTTTAAGATATATTGTGATGCTTTGAGTTTGCAACGAAAGCTGACGCTTAGTGATACTTTGTGATACATAGAGATCGCAGCGAAAGCTACGTATAAAGTTTATAGCCATGAGTGCTGTCGTTTGTGGCATGAGCCATGATACATTTTGATGCTGCTTAACATGATCATATATGCTATGTGTTTATGCATTGTGTAAATGATTTGTTACTACTGGGATTCTTTTGAAT